>CM034147.1:96183188-97522220 GCA_019776745.2 Taxus chinensis | reverse complement strand
AATTCCCTTGGTGGTTTTTTAATCAAATAAATTTAAAATTATTTGCAGTAAACGAATCTTGAAGACAGAAATTCGTCCATTTTTGTCTTATAAACTTCCAAATGATACAATTTGTGTATTTCCCACAACAAATATTCATACAGGGGAATAAATCATTCACATTCTAAATAATACAATATAGAACCCAACTAATTGCTCGTCCCATGCAAAAACAGAAACCAAAATGTGAGATGGCGATGAAGCACCGGTTACAGGAAAACATGCAATGCATGAAATAAGTGACAACTTGCAGAAACTCCTTAAAATTTACAATCCTCCAAGAGAACAATCTTCGGAACACAGCTGCACTGTTATACAGCTGAAATGAAATAATGCCTACACTACAACTGCAGAATTTGATGAGATCAAAGAAAATGGACAGCATATTGTTCTGAAACCACTTACCAGTCTAGTCAGGACCTTCAATCGGGAACCGCATTTTTCATGTGTTTTAGCTAGCGGGTATGCAAGATCTATTGCCCCGCATTGCACCCATAAATCTTTACAACCCCAATCACAACATTCCTGGCCCAAGTCTCATATTAATCGAAACAAAAAATGAATCAATGCGACAGTAATTACATTTAGTAATTGCAAGTGCTTGCATAATCTATACTCTATTTTTTTTAAATGGAATAATTAATGTTTGTTGTCAGGATTGTTAAATGTTTGCATTCAATATTTATTGTCACATAATTTCTGATGTTGAAACCATAGGAAATCAAATTTTTTTGGAAATTCTTGATTTATTTAATCAAAAAATACTGATATGGTTATAAATTTGTTTCAGCCAATCAGAATATTAAATCAATGTTTTTAAAAAATTCAGATAAATATATATTTTTAGAAAACTATATATGCAACATGTGAAATGTAGATTTCTGTCATTGGTCTACAAAGATATTGAAAATAGTTTTTTTGATGCCTTAATTATCTGCCTACGGCAGTATAATAAAAGCAAACCGAACGGCTATTTCACAACGGCCCGAACAAGCTCCCACTGCCATTGTTTGGCAGGGCAACATGGTTACCATTGACGTGGAATTTTCATCATTAGATGAGGTTGAGTGTCGATCAATATACAAAAAAAAAAGCACGACAGTCGAGATGGATACACGTGCCTCCTATATGTTCTTCCCCGAGTACTTCTCTACTTAAATGATTGTGCATTGTATGGTGATGTAATGTTCTCCGCTTGTTTTTTAATTCTCGAGAGCTTTTTTTGTGCGGGTTTCAGGTGAGGTTCTTGTTCTCTGTGTATTTCAGATTCAATATACATCAAATTAAGCCATATTTTGTTTGAGCAGCGGTGCGGTTTGCGCCGAAATCAGTACGAGTAACAGAGGAGATTTTGCTTTAAATTTGAGAGAGGTGGCGGAAAGAGAACAAATCATCGCACAGGTATTCTTCCACACGGGTTTAAATAATCTGTGAAATCATGAAAAAAAAGTTGTATGTTATTGTTGCTTAAATATACCTACAGTCAGGGCTTATGTAGAAATTTGGTTTTAAATAAACGCTTCTAGAAATTAGTTCTGAAATCCAGCCTGCTTTGAGGCCTTGGCGATCGGTCTAGAAATTTATGAGCTTTAGATGCAATGATTAGGTAGGCGGCTTAAATTGTTGCAAGAACTGTGAGTCGTTCCACTTATATTGGGGTTTCTAGTTTTCTTCAATATTGTTGCTTTGGCATTAGGACCTGCCGAAGTACTTGCATTCGAAACAGGTGCCATTATTTCAATATGGCACAGCAGGAACCAGGAACCCATCATAGGCTACATAAATTTTCTTCTGGCCAATTAATTTCTGTCATACTCATGTCAGGGTTGAGCCATGTATATTCTTTTTTTTTTTTTTATAAATCATTGTCAGTGTTTTTTTTTTTATCAAGATCCACTGTAGGAGGTCTGATATGGATATGGAAAGAAATCTGAAAATATCTTAGAACTGCGGCTTTAGTCCCATGGACTGTTTGGTCTGTGCACTTCATTAAAATCTTTCTTTCATTCATTCATAATATACAGTCAGATTTTCTGCACATATTCTTACATTGGCCCAACCATATTCATACGTACATAGCAAGCAAAACAGAGATTTATGTTGAAATGTAAACCACCTGTAATATTATTTTCCATTGTCTAACAGAGATTTTTCGTAATAGCTTTCATTTCCCATACAGGGATGGGGCAAATTTATTACAATTTTGTTTAAATTGTTACACCGTACAATTTAATTCATTTCACAGAAAATTTTCAGGTACTTTGATTTGGATGATTATCTATAATGGTGCCGCTACATTCATGTCCTTTATCCCACGTAGGGCTTGTTGTCCGTATGTTAGAAACTTTACAAAAGAGAGGCCTGTAAAATTACCCCGTCCATTTGTTAAGATGCATTCAGTTATATACTGCATATGATATATACATACAGAAGACACAATTATACATATATGTATATGGATATGTATATACAATATGAATATTCTGACCTGTACAATAAAAAACCATAAAACCTATACACTCCTCCCCACCCCAAACATTTATCATATACAGCATGTGTACTTCATACATTCATGTTTGGGGAGTGTATAGGTTTCATAGTTTTTCTGCTGCGTGTCAAAATTGTTTCATCTTGAAACTTTTTGTTATTTTTCTGCAAAATTCTTCTAAATTTCTTAGTGTAGATTTTTTTTGTAAATACTGAAAAATAAAAAATATATGCACTAGGAGACACTAAATGTGTATGCAATTTGGTGTCCAATATTGCTTTCCATTTATGAATATTATTACCTGTAGTAATCTCAAACCTGCCAATCCACCTAAACTTTGTGTACCCACCTACACTTACAGTACTTCATATGAGGCTAACATAATATAATTTATATATTCTAGAAAGAAAATATAATGTATTTTTATTATATTCTCCTTTTCTGGTGGATTTATCACTGCTTCATTGTTTAAAGAAATATATATGACAAAAAAATGTAGTTTTCCATTTCTCTATACCGTTTTTCTGGTATGTTAGAAATTGATTCTAGTATTTCTTAGTATTGACATTTCTATAAATACTGAAAATTCAAAATTACGTGGTGTATTTGGAGGCTCTATCCGCAGGCGATTTGGTGCCCATTATTTCTTTCAATTTATGACCAAGTCTAAACTAATAATGAATTTGAACGTGTCTTCATGTGCAAGCACTTCTTACATTTTATGTGGCATATGCATTTTTCCCGTGATATTTACAGATACATTGCTTTGCTTGAAAACATTTTTTTATTTTTAAATGCTGGTGACACCAATCTTTGTTGTTATCAGGATATCCTATATGAAACATTACATATGCCACATATATAGCCAACATGGGAAGGATAAATGAAGTGTCACATGTATGAAATCTCATTTTCATGCCTAGCATCATCAATTTTTTCGACCTAATCACCTATATTCAAAAATATTATAACAATATAATGATATCATTTTACCCTTTTAAAGTAAAGGTTCTTTGCTTCACTACGAACCTAGACACCAATTTGGCACATGAGACACCACCTTGTGTAAGAAATTCAATGAGTATTTGTTTAGCATGTTCACTCTTAAGTATAATGACTTCCCACTCATGAAGCCTTTGTGGATGCTATTAATTGGAGGTTCAAGGCATGTGCTATAGAAACTTTGATTCATATATTTAGGAGAAGTGGGGAACAATTCTCCTTAATCTTGTATAGAATATTTTTTTCCCATATCTTTTAAGGAAAATAATTTCTTGTTATCTCTGTCTAGCAAGAGAAAAGGTCTATTGTTTTGTTTTCCTTGAGGGATATGGGAGCTATTCTCAAATTTTAACGCATCTAACGAGGCATACGATAAGGCCATGCAACCATTGTTGTCAAAGATGATTTGGACAATGAATAATAATACTATTAGATGCAATACAAAGTTCTAAAATTAACACTAAGTTGGGGTTGATGGGGCAGGCAGGGGCAATCTAGGTCATTTGAATGTAACTTTAATTAATATCCTTGATAATATTATTGACCTCATCCTTAGGGGAAAGTAGATGAGAAAGCAACATCTAGTGAGAATTTGCACAAAGGAAGTTAGTCATTGGAAATACTACCTATCTAGAAAACCTACAAGGCCCCACTATAATCTCTGTGTAGGTTAGTTTATAAGAGTGATCCTTGGAGAGGAGTAGAGAGCTAAGGATGGGTACATATACTCCCATGTGATTAAGTCAGCCACCCCCATATCTTGTGTGAAGATCAGTAACGAACTCACTAATGTTTTGAAGGTGAAGTGCTTGGGTTACAAACTGTGCCCAAATAATGCATCGAGGATTGTTTTACAACAAATGAGGAGAAGATGCCTTTCCATCTATATATGGAGAGAGATCAAGCAATGAGCCCAACATACTATCTTGAAGTCTAGTTCCTCTTTATTCGAATTTTCTATGCTTGAGACTGAGGCTTGGTTCTTTGATCCACGAAGCTTCAAGAGTTTGGCAATCACATGGAAAACGTTATATTTCAATTTGAAAGTTTTTGAGGTGAAGCTAAAAACACGCTCTACAATGATATCAAAAGCATGCTTTTATCATACACCTGATTTTGATGCTAGCCACAAGCTCAGGGAAGGACCAATTAATTGAAATTTTGAACCGTAAGAAACATATAAGCGGTGGTGATTTCCACCACCTACTCTCTAAAAGGAAATGCTGGAATGCAAAAAGGGGACTTCAAGAAGTTTCCTTCAAATTATAGGGGAAAAAGGTGACAAATGGGATGATTGTAAAAAAATAAAAAAATAAATATATGTAAAAAATTATGAGTTGTGAGCATAAATTGTATGGATCTGATGCTATGGCAAATTCTGATGCAAATGATGCCACGGAAGATGGAAAATTAAGAATCTTGTTACCCACTGCAGTATAGTTTTGTAAAAAATATCACTGTGCTACAAGGACTCTCCTCATTGCCCTTTCATGTTTAAATAAGAGAAATTATGCCCAAAGATGAAGGTTTGTTGCTGCCCACTGCTGGTACCACATTAAGAAAAACTGAAATGCTGGAATTTGAATGGGGACTTCAAGAAGTTTCCTCAAAATTACAGGGAAAAAGGGATGAATGTAAAACATAAATAACAAATATAAAATAATAAAAAAAGAAAAGAAAATTATGAATTGTGATCAGATTTTGAATGGAGCTGAAGCTATAGTAGATTGTCATGCAAATGATGTGGTGGACAATGAAAAGTTAAAGAGTCTAGCTGCCCGCTGCTGTACAGTTCTGTAAACATATCTCTGTGCAGTGAAGGCCCTCCTCAGTATCCTTTCCTGTTGAAATAAGACAAATTAAGAACGATTGAAATGTTGGAATGTGAAAAGGGACTCTGAGAAGTTTCCTCCAAATTATACTGAACATGGATGGTTGTAAAAAATAATTAAATCTTAAAAAATAAAAAAAATAATATGATGAATTGTCAGCAGATTTTGAACAGAGCTAAAGCTATAGCAGATTGTGATGCAAATGATACCACAGACAATGAAAAATTAAGTCTTGCTGCCCGCTGCTGTATAGTTCTGCAAAAAATATCCTTGGGTAGTGATACCTCCTCACTGCCCTTGATTGTTGAAAGACAACTGTAAATAGTTGTCCAGGGAATAGACACCCTTCTGACCACTCAAACCTTGAAGCAAATAAAATGACAGCAGCAACCAAAATAGTGAATGGGCAGCTTTTGAGAAGACTAATTAGTGTTTTAGAAGATTCGCGAAGAAACAAATTTGAGAATGACTTTTCAGTTCCTAAAATAGTTTTTTAAATTGGAAGTGACAACCGAACATTTCAGGTCATTTCTCTATTCAAAACGTTTTTGTGCACACAAACGCCCCTTCTGCATTTTCATGTACCAATAATTAGAATTTGTGACGAGATTAAAGTGGAAATAAAATAAAATTTTGAGAGAAGCTAAGATACTCGCATCATAGGTATGAACCACCAAAGTCCGTAGATATGTAAGGGACAGATAAGCGGAAGGATGCATGGGGTCAAATCAAGGTTAGCAAGCCTAATGTTCAAGAATACTCAATTGGAAAAAGAAAGCCAACTTGAGACATGGAAAGCCCAGTTGTACGGAAGGACAGAGGCCCTAGTAGATCCCCTAGTATATTACTATTGGAAAGACAGTCAACAATGGTAGATCCCCTGTTTATGAGTATTCCATATTAATCTATCGGGACCCCAAAACTAGAAATGTCATTCAAATTAAAAGTCTGTTAGGCTTTACCCAACTCAATATAATATCCGACATGTGTTATGGTTGGCCTGGCATCAAGGCATCAAAATAAACCAAAATCTGAACACAGTTTGCATAACTGTAATTTATTATCATTATGGTCGTAGAGGAACTTGCTTAGTCCTAATTCAGAAATATCACTCAAATTAAAAGTTTGTTAGTCTCACTCAACTCAAGATAATGTCTGACATGCATTATGGTTGGTCTGGCCGCAAGGCAGCAAAATAAACCAAAATCTGAACACCAATTTTGCATAACCGTAATTTATTGTCATTATGGTCACAAGGAACTTGCTTGGTCACAAGGAACTTGCTTAGTCCCAAATTAGAAAGTGAAGTTCTCTGAAGGAGAAATGAGATATCTTTGAACTAAACTTTCAAATTTAGGCAGATGAAATAATTGAATAGATTGGGCATGCTTTTATCATTTAATTTTTTTGGAAGTGACAAGCCGCAAAGTAATTTTTCATACAACTGGCCATCGATCTTTAGATACTGGGGTAAAACCCTTTTTTTCAAAGAGTTTTTGGGGAGTCACGAACTTCCTGATTTGAGATAAATTTTCAAATATAGGCAAATATTATAATTGAATAGACTGGGCATGATTTAATCATTGGTTTTTTTTTTTGGAAGTGACAAGCCACAAAGCCATCCACCTTTAGATACTTGGATAAAACCTTTTTCTGGGTAGGCACAAACTTCCCGATTTATGTGCCCACGATTTCCAAGGCACTCTTGAGATCATTGAAGATGCGGAGCTGCTATTTAATATTAGACTCCTTTGCTGTGCACTAGGTAAAGCTATGCTGAAATTACATGGTCCGTCAGGTGTGGTTTTGTTCGACTCTAAATAGTATTTTAGTATTGCTCACGTCTATTTTATTTTTTTTAAATCTCATTGATAATAATGATATTTTTTGTTGTACCTGTTTTGTAGCACAACTCCATTCCACATAGTTGGATTTTACTCAAATGCTTTGTAACAATCCACCATGGAGGATGGTGTGCATTTTTTCTTTATTATTTCATTTTGTATTGGAATATTTTTCAGTCACTCTTTTAGGTTTACCTTCATGGTTTGTAATATATTTGATCTTGAATTTTTTTTCTGCCTTTCCTCATGCAACAACTCTGTGCTGAAATGCCACATGTCAGTTTCAGATTTTAGGCCCAAGTTTCCTGGCACTGTATATACAAGCAAGTAGACTATGCATTGTTATATGATAAGATTCTTTATTGTCATTATATAGCTTCACAATAACAGAAATCATTTTCTTTGAAAATTTGTGGGTATATAAGAGAATCTAGAATTTTCTATCCAAAGACCAATGATAAAGAGCGTCAGTTCATAACTAGTAGACTAGTAGTTATAGCTCTATTAGAAAAACTCTAAAATTTGAGTTGGTATGGTTGTTTTTTTATCAGTAATCTATTGGTTCTTTGACCCGTCTCGAGTTCATGCGGTCTAGACAATTCATAACTTATCCATTGAACACTCATAAAAAATGAAATCAAAATTATTTTTTTAATAAATTCCTAAAAAAGGCGTAAATGTGTAGAGTACAATTGCTAGAGATAATAACAACATGAGCACCTAAAAAACAAGCAACCATAAATAGAGATGTAATCAAAATGCATGAAAATAGAAAAGCGGTTTTGATGAATGGTGCAAATTGTGATATAGAGGGTATAATGAAGAAAACCAAATGTTGATATTCCTGGCTATGTAGGATGAGAAGGGGTATGGTCGTTTTTTTATTAGTAATCTATTGGTTCTTTGACCCGTCTCGAGTTCATGCAGTCTAGACAATTCATAACTTAAAAAATCAAATCAATTTTTTTTTTAATAAATGCCTAAAATAGGCGTACATGTGTAGAGTACAATTGTAGAGATAATAACAACACGAGCACCTAAAAAACAAGCCCATAAATAGAGATGTAATAAAAATGCATGAAAATAGAAAAGTGGTTTTAAAGAATGCTTTGACTTAGAAAGTGGTGCAAATTGTGATATAGAGGGTATAATGAAGAAAACCAAGTCTTGATATTCTTGGCTACGTAGGATCAGAAGGGGTTAATACGGGTGCTTCTTGGAGAATGCCCTGAATACCTTAAGGCAAGAAAGTGTTCGATGCATCAAATTCTTTCTTGCAAGTGAAATAAGTGCCTTAAATATTCCTGGCCCTACTCCATAGAGGCGAGGAAGCTTGTAATATGTCTATGAATTTGAACCTTGGAATGGGGGAGTTGAGTAGATACAACCCTCTTATATGTGTCATAGATCTCATAAAAAGTTTGGGTGCATGAAATCTTGGTCAAAAAGCAGTTTTTTGGGTCAATAGTTTCCATCCCGAATTAGTCTATGGTGTTAGAGTGAGGGTTAAACTTAACATTAATTTTTTTCCACTAATATTAATGTTAATTTCATTTTGTATTCAGTAGGCACACATTTCAGTTGATTGTTATTGGAGTTTTTGTGGAAGGTAAGATGGTGGTAAGATGCAAGGCTACTTTTTCATGAGGACCCCTTGCCTCTTTGCTTAGGGTAGTTGTAAATTTTCAAGTGGAAGCCTACTATTCTTGTTAAAGTTGAAATAAAATGTTTTTGCACAACTTGGGATTGTTAGGCGATGAGAGCTTGGCCTCAATTGACGAATGTTGAATTTTCTATATCATGTTTATTTAACGCTGATAAAAATGTTAATATCTTGCTAGGATCTTGCTAGAGCTCTTTTACCTTCTTTTGTAATATGTTCTTTATGACTAATTATTGATTAGGAAAATCAAGTTTTTCAATTCATCACATTTTATCCCTTCATGGGACCAACTCCTCTCCATAAGTTAATTGGCATGCATTTGTATTTCATATAATAAAGAACAATCAAAGTCCCTTTTTGTTTGAGTCTCTCTCTTTTACCTTCTTCCACTAATAAGATCATTTACGAGTTAGACATCTCTAGGAACCTTCAAAAGGCATTGCGTATTCTACCTATTGAGGTGGCCATTGCCATCTGCCTCTTCCCTTTGACTAATCAAAGCTTCTTGAGGACAAGATTTTTGCTTAGAAATCTTATTTGCCCTCAACATTAAGGCTTGGATCCACCATAATGTTCTAAAGTGGTGCATGGAAGATGGAGGGTCTTCTTTGAACATCATGGCTACGACATTGCTTTGACTTATTGGTGGTGACCTCAATTCAGTGGATAAGGTTGACTTTAGTTGTATATTGCCTTTATCAATAAAGAGACATCGTCGAAGCATAACTTCTTTTGACAAAAAAATTGGGCCTAATAAAGTTCGAGTAGATAACTATTGCATAATCAACTTTGATCTTTTATGCAACCTCCACACCAGTCATCCGTAGACCTCAACCATAAAGGTTGGTCTACTACTTTTCTAGTGGTGTTATGCATGAAGGGGAGGTGTGATCCATCCCCGCTGAATTTTATTTTCAGTCTTGTTTTGGCCTTGATGGTATGAAGCTTATGAGGATTGTAATCCCAACTGTGAGCACTGAAGGACCCACCTTTGCTCCAGAGCGAAATCTTTTTTCTCTGGTAATGTTAAGATGTAAGCTTTTCTTGCTACTCACATGATGTCTCGCAACACACGTAGTGATTGTAAGGAATTTTTTTTAATCTTCTCGTTTCCCTAGGTTTGAGCCTCATGTTACCTTTTTTTGTTCGGAAACCTCTTTGAGGAACTAGACATCACCAAACAGGACACCATGCCCTTTTGGTTCTAAGTCGGAGGAAGAAACCAAATTCTGTTTAGAGAGGTGAATTCCTCCCTTGAGGAGTTTGTAGCTTTTGAACAAAGAAAACTTGAATTCGATGTAAACTTACTGAAAATATTGCTTAATACTAGGGTTCTCTTCCATTAGGAGTAGATTGGTAAGTTCCTTATGGTTGTTTTTGTTAGCGATCAGTCTCCTCATTTTAGACATGGTATATTATTACATTGACCTTAGCTGCACAACCTTCACATATTGAGTGTAGAGATTATCAAGGGAAGGGCCTAGCTTATCTCCAAAGAATCACGACGAGATTTCTCTTTAAACACATGAAGAGTTCCCTTGTTTGGGTCTTCAATATTTTGTAATTAGGCCCTCGTTTCACTTGGATTGCATCTAGTGACACTTCATCAACCTTCACCTATCAAATGTAGAGTTAATTGAGCGAAGGCTCTAACATGTCTCACCAAAGACCTATAATACCTTTTCTCCTAAAAGGTGCGAGAAGATTCCCTTTTCTGGTCTAAACTCCTCATCACGAACTTGTATGTATTTTCTTTTCCTTCTCTATTTTTTAGTTAGGGATTTGTTTCTCTTGGATTGCATCTAGTGATGCTTCACCACATTTTACCCCAACCTCCTGTAGTAGTCTCTTTGAGATCAAAGCCCCTTCCACTTAGGGCTCGATCTTGGAGAGTCCTTGATATTCTTTTTCCTTTAGGGCACTAAGATCCTTGCATTGGTGGTGGTAGGTGCTATCTTTCCCTTGATATTCAGCCCATTTGGCTCCACTCCTTAGTGTCAAAGATCTCACTATTGGGTGATGTGAGGGATGTTGTCCATGGGGTGCCATTACCATGGTACAATCCTTCGGTTTCAAAGCACATTGGCTTTGGATCACAACCCCATTTTCCCTTACATCTTGTTTGTTGAAAAGGAACTAGCTTTTTTGTTATGAGGAGTTTCAATTCTAAGGTGCCATCCCATATTTCCACATTGGCTCTAGTTGTACTTAGTCACCTTAGCACGTGATTGAAGGAGTTAATTGTTTTTGCATGACCGACCCTCATCTCTCTCTTTACTTGACTAGGGTTTGTATGAGGACGACAATTGTTGTTTCCCTTTCCTAGGCATTGATCTTCCAAGGGTCGGTAGAGGACTTTTGTTACTTGGGGCATGTCGCTTGACATCTTGGCCTCACTTTTCCTCATCAATTTCTAACGTCTGAAATTAGAGAAGATCTTTGCATCTCTCTTTGCTATTGGATCCATTGTTAACCTTGAACATAATAGAGGATTTATCTTTTATTTTATTCATTGCCCTGAACTTAAGTTTATACTCTAAATAAAATCATGAAATAACTTAGGCTTCATAGTCCTCTTTGGACACAATGGTAGTATTACTCATCAGTATTCTATGGTTTATATTTATGTGCTTTGTCTTTACTTAGCCTTTCAAATTGGAGTCTTCATTTCTCTGTTTGTGTGTAGGTTGTGAAAGACACTATCATGATCTATAATTACGTTGAAAGGCGTGTTTACAGGTAGAAACCTCGGGGGACTCTGACAACATATTGCAATCGCCACCGTCCATGTGATAGACCGTATCAATGACCTTGACAATAATTTGAGCCATTGGGTGAGCTAGGTGATGCCTCGTGGTCGAATCCATTTGCCCTATAAATTTGTGCAAGGCCTCTTCCCCCCAAAATGTCTCTAGTCTTTTCTTTATTTTATGTGCTTCGTCTCCCACAATAGTTATGCCAGATCTTTCAGAGAGTCTTTTGACTGAGAACAACCACGCACTATGTACCAATTTATTCTTGTTGGTGTACAAAAAGCAGTTTCCATCTCTGCTGTAGAACACCACGGTGGGATGGCCGACGAGATGGGTGGTGAAAATGTTGCCATATTTAAGTACGAGAGTGTTGAAAAACATAGTGGGGGATCCTCTCCTTTAGCATCTGAGAAACTCCAATGTCTCTCTAAGGAAGGGCCATCCAAATGCCCTTGGTGGAACATTCCCCTTTAATCTCGTCTTCATCTACATTATTATGAGTGCCATGATCAAACATAGCAACAATGAAATAGAAATTGAGTTAACAACATCATGCCTTTCGCTCACCCAATTCGCCGCCACAGATTCACATTTTCTATAGTTCTACGATAAAATATTTCTAGGTGGCACATAAAAGATAGACATGATAGAATAATAGGTCTATATATGCCAAATATAAATATGAATAAACATTTTTGAAAATTGTTTCACAATATTTACTTCGAAAGGAAATTGTTTCACTATTCTCGTGTGCTTTCTCGAGCTTGAAAATGAAAAGGAAAGTTTGTTGAACACAAATTGCATTCATGTTAATAATATGGGTGAGATCGAGATGATAAAGTGGAGCACATATCAAAGAGTATTTAGGTAAGAAAAATCTAATTTGGGGAATGGATGAGGGAAATGTAGGTATTTAATTTCCATGTTTTTAGTAAGACATGGAATAGGGGTGGGACATGGAGGTATTCATTTATTTATTTAGATATTAATGTCCACAGAAGACCAAGAATGGCCTATGGGACAGAAAAATACAAACCAAGAACCAAATCACAACGGAAGTGCCAAAACATCTCCAGAAATAGAAAAAAAAGGAAACAACAAATCAACTACTAGAAGGTTGCAGATCATGAAAACAATAGAAAGTGTGTTGGTTAACACATCTGGACTAGGTTGTCTGCATATGAGATCTCTTAAGATTCCTGAAATCCGTAATGTAAAAGTAAGAACTGATATTTCTGTACTCATTTGTATTTGAGAACTACAATTTGAGTGTTCTTTCCCAAATTTGAAGTATTCCACGATTAAAGCTAAGCATTTTTGATCTTCATATTGAATGAGACTCCTTAAAGATCCATTGGAATATCTGAAAAGACAATGATATCTTCCATGGATTTCATAATAAATGGGACACTTGAATATAAAATGCTCTTCACTTCCAGGTTCTAGAAAACACAACTGACAAAATTGCTCATGTTGTGGAAGGCTATGATAAGATTCCATCCGAAGAGGGTGAGACCAAATGTGAAACTGAGCTAAAGGGATCCTTAGGCATGAAGGTAAAAACATCTTCATGTATTCTGGAATTTTGTTTTGATCTTCATGGAAGCAGGAATAAAATCGAAAATAGTGAAGAAGCCCTGGTTTCAAATTCTCTTTTGGAGAAAACCATGTAACTTTCAAACAAGACTTAGTGAGCTCCTCTCGTATCTAATTCCCATGTTTTTATTTTAAAAACCTTTTTTTGAATGGTTGATGAAATCCACCTTTTGCTCATATGATCAACCACTTATGTGCCTCAATTATCGATGATTGTTTGCGCATCACATGTCCCCCTACAATTACTCGAGCTTGAAACCGAAAATAAACGGTTATTGGGTTTTCCTCATTTTAAAATTTTGGTCCCTTTAAATTCTAATTGCATTCATGTGCATGATACAAGAGAGATTGAGGGAAAAAAGTGGAGCACATAGCAAATATTATTTGGGGGGAACAATCTTAAGGAATAACCGTGGGGCATGCATGTATAAAATTATCACATTTTATTTCAAATCTTCAATTCATGTCTTTGTCTTCCTTGAACATTCCTTTTATGTGTCCTCACTACCTAATCCCAGGAAAGTAATTTCAGCTATTGGGTTGCCATCTTAGCACAACTCTTGAGCGAGAAACTCCATTGCCAAAAACATGTTCCATTTCCCTTCACGCTTCCAAGGTGTGCTTCACCCACATCATTCACATCTAGAAAAATTACGTGCCTCTCAGCTAGAGGAAAACTATATTTGTTTTCCTGATAGCTATACAAAAACCATATTCGCAATTGTGTGTGAAACGCCTTCCCTTGGGTTTTGGGTTCACTTGATATATCTTTGTCTCTAAACTATCCATTAAACCCGCAAGTATATTCACCTTACATTTACTTTTTTCCTAACTACCCATAAACACTTGAGAGCTGAAAACGTAAACAACTATTGACATCCGCAATTTTGATCAACCACTCTTTGTGTTCTTAGATATCTCCAAAATATGTTGCCTCGACGACCCCTTGCATGCCATAAGTAACATTTTTTTTTTCATATTTGAGCTCTAATTTGAATTTGAATATTATTAATAGATTGTGTATTTTTAGTAACCAAATATTTCATGACTATAAATTGCAAGACATGAACTTCTTAAATGAGACAAAACATGTCATATCTTAAATCAAGAAAACAAGCAACCTCTTTCCACTTATACATTGCACAATACACAAGTTTTATGGTTTTATTAGTTCAAATCCCTCTATTGAATGGAAAATAAAATCCACCTTTCTCTCATTTGGCCAACCGCTTAAAGAACTTGGTTATCAATGATTTTTTGTGCATCCTCTATTCTCATGTGCTTGCTCGAGCTTCAAATTGAAAAGGGAACTGGAGCACCATGGCTTAGATTGTTCCCACCTATAAATAATATCTGCTATGTGCTCCACTTTTTCGTCACTATCTCGTTTGCATTAAGCACATGAATGCAAATTACGTTTAAAATGGCCAAAAAAATATTGGAAAACCCAATAAATATTTGTTCTCAGTTTCAAGCTCGAGTACATATAGGGGAATAGGTGATGCATTAGTATTTCTACAAAATAATTCATGGAATAAGTGTGGGACATGTAGGTTTTAATTCCCACTTTTTTATATAAAAATCTCTCTTTTGAATGGTTAATGAAAAATACCTTTCAATCAAATTGCATTGATTTGGATAATGCAGAGGAGATCGAGACAAAATAGTTGAGCGCATAACATTCCTTAAGCATACATTCTCACTTTTTTATTTCTAACCTTAGATTCGTATATTTCTTTTATGCATACATACCTTAAGCATACATTCTTGCTTTTTTATTTCTAACCTTCGATTCGTGTCTTTGTTTTCCTTGAACATTCCTTTTACGCATCCTAACTACCTGATCCCCTGGGAGTAACTTCAGTAGTTGGGTTGTCATCGCAGCAGACCTCCCTCCCAAACATCTTACTTGCCTAAATCACATTGCATCGTCTTTCACACTTCCAAGGTTTCACCTACATCATCTACATCTTGGAAAACTACGCGCCTCATGACTTGAGACAAACCCTATTCTTTTTCCTGATGGCTACAAAGAAACCATATTCACAATTGTGTCTGAAACCCCTAATCTCTTTTTTGTATGAATCCCTAATCACAATAATGTATAAAGTGGAGCAAATAACAAATATTATTTGGGTAGGAATAATCTAAGTTGGGGAATAGGTGTGGGACATGCAAGGGTTTAATTCCCATGTTTTTACTAAGTCATGGAGTAGGTGTGGGACATGTAGGTATTTAATTCCAAGGTGTAATTCACCTATATTATCCACACGTGTAAAAATTATGTGCCTCGTGGCTAGAGACAAACTCTATTCTTTTCCCTTATAGCTACATAGAAATCGTGATCCTAATTTTGTTTCAAACAAGAGTTTAATTCCTACTCTTTTCCCTTATAGCTTATAGGTGTGGGACATGCAAGGGTTTAATTCCCGTGTTTTCACTAAGTCGTGGAGTAGGTGTGCGACATGTAGGTATTTAATTCCAAGGTGTACTTCACCTATATTGTCCACACGTGTAAAAATTATGTGCCTCATGGCTAGAGACAAACCCTATTCTTTTCCCTTATAGCTACATAGAAATCTTGATCCCAATTTCATTTCAAACCCCTGATCGGAATTATCTATAGAAACCTTTTCGCATGTGTATAAAGAAGAACACAATATATATATTATTTGGGTAGGAATAATGTAAATCGGGGAATAGGTGTGAGACATGAAAGGATTTAATTCCCTCATTTTTACTAAGTCGTGGAATAGGCGTGGGACATGCAGGTATTTAATTCCCATTTAAAAATCCCTCTTTCGAATGACAAATAAAATACACATTTCGCTCATATGGCTATCCGTTAGAGTGGCTCAATTATCAATGATTGTTTAAGCATCACCTATTCCGCTACAAATACTCAAGCTTGAAATTGAAAATAGACGTTTATTGGGTTTTTCTCATTTGTTACATTTTCCTCCCTTTGAACGCAAATTGCATTCATGTGCATAATGCGTGTGAGATAGAGACAAAAAATGGATCACATAATGCATTTTTATTTTTAACCTTAAATTCATGTTTTTTCCTTCCTTGAACATTCCTTTTACTCATTCTTGCTACCTAATTCGAAGGGATTAATGCCAACTTCGAGTTGCACTCATAGTAGACCTCCCTCCCAATTGCAGGCATCTTCCTGGCCACAAGCACATTGCATCACGCTTCATGTTTCGTTGTGTACTTCACCTACATCGTCCACGCCTGGAAAAACTACGTGCCTCACGGCTAGAGATGAACCATGTTCGTTGCCCTAATAGCTACAGAGAAACCCTAATTGTAATTGTGTATGGAACCCCTACCATGGGATTTTAAGTCCACACCACATATCCTTGTTTCTAAATCAACCTTTGAAACACACAAGTGAATTCCCCTTGCATGCATTTGTGTTCAAACTACCTGTAAAGTGCAAGAGCTGAAATTGCAAACAACTATTGACATCGACCTCTTTCAGACCGTAAGCACTTTTTATTTCAAACAATTGGCACACTAAATGTCATACAGTCAAAAAACCTTTCCACCACAAAATACATAAAATGACAAAATAGCACAGTTCGCTTGTCAAATAACATACTCCTCTACCCCATACGTTCATTCCCCAGATGGCCTCAATTATCAATGATTGTTCAGTCATCGCTTACTTCACTATAATTTCTTGAGCTTAAAACTACAAAAAACATGCCTGTAAAGTGCTACAATAAACAAGCAATGCGGTTGGGTCTTGAATTGGGACCCTAGTGAAGGTTAATACATTTTTTTAATTTTGGCCCCTTTAAGCTCACATTGCACTCACGTGAATAAATCACATGAGATTATGACGATTAAGTGGAGTACATATAGTAGATATTATTTTGGAAGGAACAATATGCTTCATGGAATAGGTGTGTGGCATGTAGGTATATAATTTCCCACCTTTTAATTTACAACAATCCATTCATGTCTACATCTTACCTATCCAATTAAATATCATCCAATCAAAAACCTTGATGCCATAAAATAAACAAACAATAAGCTTGATTAACATATAAAAGACACCTTTCACTGATATTTCTAATTGTTCCTCGGACTCAATTAACGATGTTTGTTTGTGCACCATCTATTTTCCTACACTTGATCTTACAACTTGAAAGGGAGGCTACAAATTACTATAGGATGCATCCATTAAACTTGGGTTTCGAACCCTTAAACTTTCTGAGTTTCCCCAAATTTTATCGTGTCCTCTTTGTAAGATTGAAATGCTTATGTGGAGCACAGGTAGAAGATCTTATTTGGGTAGGAACAATATGATCTGTGGAAAACATGTGTGGCATTTTGAGATATCTCCCTCTACACTTTCATCGACGTCTTTCGCAACATGGGTTTTCTCCTTCTTATGATTAACAAGCATGTCGTGCTCTTCGTAGAGGGTATATTTTCAGATTGGCCCCTAGATTCCTCTTTCCTTTCCCGTGCATTTCTCCACCCTCAAACTTCATTTTCTACACCCCTCTTCCTCTCCCATTGTTCCTCTTCATCCCTTTTCGCTTGTTCCTTAAATCCCTTTTGGCGTTCACATCGTACATTTCACATATGATTGCTAGTTACGTCATTTAAATGTTTTATCTCATTTTTTGCAATCTAGATAATCACGCCCTTTTCTTGCTTCCACTATTTATTTTTATGCCTAATTTATGTGCCTCAACTATACTAAACTTCCTTTTCTACCTTTGAAGTTTGGTAAAGAACTTCAAAGGCATAAAGCTCTATCATCGATGTCGTCGTTTTGTCTAGTGCATTCAACACCATAATCTCAAGGATAGCATATGGATGCATCTTTAACAAATGTATATTAGGGAAGGATGCTTTTTAAGCTTTCACCTCTTGCATGGCAATTGAATCATGAATTTTCATTACTTAGTTGCTCCATTACGCTCAAGTTGTTAGCGTCAAGGGATAAAATGTAGTTATTAATGTAGACATGTATAACCCTGTTGATGAAAGGGATGATAATTGGTTGTATGGGTCACGACATCTAATAGATGATCTAAGCATATCATGACATCTACTAATTTTTTTCTTAGCCAGCTTATTTTTGTTTTTCCACGTAATTATTCTTCTTAGATCGTGTCTTCCTAATAGCTTCTTCGTTCATTTTGTTCTCCTTCAACTTTATTTTGATTGGTAAAACGAGGGGTTCCATTGGGGCACTCACTCATTTTCAAAACAAAGTATAAAAGTATGTAATTGAAAAAAATATAATTTTTGCTTTCCACTATAATGGAAAAATGGGGAAGCAAACATATCATGAGCCAAGAAAAAATGCCAAAGCAACATAGTGTACAAGACCGAACAAGAATTAGCAACCAAAAGACCATAAAAGAACTAGTAGCCAATGGAAAACAACATATATGTTGAAGAGGATATGGCTAAAACTTCTCTTTCCCTTTTTTGGAAGGGTGCAAAACAAAAAAATATATGGGGGTAATCTTATGGTCTTCAAAGACTGACATAAATTTGTTGCATCTATCAAAGAATTTAGGCAAATTTCTTTTGTCAAAGAAAATTAAAGATTCTCCATCCGCAAAGGAGAATCACTTATACATGTTCTAGACCTGAGCCAAAGTGCAAGGAGGACCCTCGAGGATGGTGTTGATGCCACCTACAAGACCCTTCTCAAAACGAATCCATTCTTCAACCATTAGTACCCCCTATTTTTTAGCGCACTTTCCAAATGAGTGAGGTTGTGATCGGAGGAGTATGAACAAAAGACAAATTTCTAGTTTATTCCCAATCAAATCGAGACCAATTTGAGTAGGGAGGGAATGTAGACACTTGCTAACCAATTTGACCCAGTTAGATAGAGCCATAAAATACTTCTTTCAATTAGTAGGGTTCACAACCTCTGTCGCACATGGTTAACACACAAATGTCAGTGAGGGAGCGCCTCTTGAAGCACATGCAGTTGCAAGTAGACAAGACCCCTTTCCAACTTTAGGATGAGTAAAGTAGGGTTTTAGATTTCCTGAATTGCATTGAGTTGCTCTGATTTGAGCAGAGTAGCCGGTGGGAATAATTTTTGCATAATTGTTTGGTAAACATAAAAAGCAGACTCCCCATTGCTAAATTTCTCAAGAAGGTTACCCCTTATTGTATTAGGTGTTTTTCCCATTGTGCGGAAGCTATCTAAACTCATCATGCCTGTTGGCTAGATTTTATTTACCGCTAAAAACCTAGGTAGTCATGAGATAAATCTCCCTCATTTAATGGTGAGGCTCTCGTGTAAGATGTTTATCAATGTAGTGGGTATGAATCCTAATAACTATTTATGGGGTTTTACTTTAATTACAAAACTCATGAACCATAGCTTAGCAATTCTGCAACAAGTAAGCAACTGTTATGAAGTATTTGCAGAAGAGGGCAATATGGAATTTGGGAAAGAAGGAAGGAAGATGTGTGATTCAATCAATAGTTCTTAGAGTTGGTCTCATACACATAGATTAAATAAACAAATAGATCTCACAATATTCAAAAGTAAAGGAAAATAATAGCTTCTAACCTAAATCTTAGATAACACAAAGTTTATCTAAAAATTCAAATAGAAGCAAGAAGCAAGCACCGTAGACACAAAGTTCTCTGTAAATCTGTCTTTTATTCAATTCCCCAACTTTCATAGAAATAACATCTAGGGTTACAACACAAATTTTGAAAACTCGAGAATGCTTTAGCAAAATTGTTATCAACAAGTTCTGATCATTAAACCCGTAGGCTCTTCCTTTATTTATAGTGCATAGAGGGAAATTACAAATAGGAAAATTTTAATTGAACTCACACATGCATAAGGTATAAAGGAAACAACTGACAACCTTTCCCTTGGAGTTCCTCTTTGCATGACATGCATTTGAAGACTAAATCAATGCCCTACATGTTTGCCACATATTCCCAAGTAATTGACTTTTTCTAGTAACTTGAAGTAACAAATTTTAAACTAATTACCTAAGTTTTACAATTTAATTGATCACTCAATCACTTTGTCTAAGAAAATAAGAGAGAGAAGAAGAAAGAGGAGAAGAAATTATTCCAACTGCAACACTTCATTCTTGCCCTTGATCTGTCCATTAATCCGATGATAGACACGTGCCCCATGCTTGTATCATTAACTTCTGGCTGGACACTATGAATGGTTTTGTTGGATTACCCTTGTCATCACCCTTTATTCTATTTGAGACTTCCCTTTTCCACCTTTGCATGAAGCTTTTGCAGTTGTGAAATCTAGATCTCTCTATGCAGAAGCTGCAGTTGCTTCCTCTGATTCTGAAGATATATTCCATGTATCAGACATTGACTTTGCCTTCTTTTCACCAATATGAGCACCAGTGAAGCATTCCTGCAAATAATTCAGACCAACATAGAATCAATGGCATGAATGCCCAAGTTCTTCACCAAAATCTGATTATAAAGCATGCTGCCCTATATTTTTAGACTTTGCTTGCATGCCAAGCAAGCTTAAAATACTATTTTATTCATGTGTGCACTCACATCAACATGCATATAGCCAAAATAATAAAAAGAAATCCTTTCTAACCCTAGGCGCCAAAATTGGATGTTTCCCGACAATTAAAAATATTTTTTAATGTTAACTTCTCCCTTTGGCGCCATCCTTTCCCAAAAATAGTAAAAATAAATATATTTTAAGGCATGTAGCTTTGCCAAAGTGGGTTGCCATGTTTGGGCTAGGAATAGTGTGAAAAATATGTGGAAGGGGAAGTGGGAATTTTTCACCTTCTAGGCAGCTCCAAAATTCCCACCTTCCAGGCAACTCTAAAATTTCCACTTTCCACTTAAGTGATTTGGGTGAATTTTTAACCTTCCCTGTAGCTTTTTAAAAAATGCGACTTACATGGGTGAATAAAACCTCTTTTATGTGAAAATTAAGAGGGCAAGGAAGTGAGAATTTTTACCTTTCTAGGCAGCCCCAAAATTCCCATTTGCACTTACGTGATTTGACTTTCATAATGGGAAAAAACAACTTTCCAGGAAGCCTCCAAATTCCCACCTTCCAGGCAGCTCCAAAATTCCCATTTTCACTTAAGTAATTTGATTTTCATAATGAGAAAAAACAACCTTCCAGGAAGCCTCCAAATCCCCACCTTCCAGGAAGCTCCAAAATTCCCACTTTCCACTTAAATCACATGACTTCCATCATGGGAATTTTCTACCTTCCAGGCAGCTTCCAAATTCCCACCTTCTAGGGAGCGCCAAAATTCCCACTTTCACTTAAGTGATTTGACTTTCATATTTTGCGTGGAAATTCAAAGGGAAGGGCGGCTTTGAAAAATGTGACTTGTATCATGAAATTGCTCTTCCCAAAAAGTGAGGCTTGCATGAATTCTGCTTTTAAAGTTGCGCGAAAACTCATCAGCAACATTTTATTTCCATTTTTGGATTTTTCAGTGAAGAAAACACAAGCAGAGAATAAAATTTTCCATTTTTGGAAAGGGTCCGGGAAGATGTAGCACAAAAACATGCAAGTGCCATAACTTTCACTCCGTGACTCCGTTTTAGGTGGCATTTTCTCTAAAAGTGCATATTTTCTCGAGCTCTACACATTGGTGGCAGTATTTTTCTTATTTTCATACAATCTATTGTTGCACCTTTTTGGACCAAGCAACCCCTTGCAATCTCCTGAAGGAATTCTCAGCTCTAGTCACCTTTAGACAAATTAATTAGCAATTAAAAACACTGAATAGTTTTTCAAAACCCTAGGCCCGAGAAAAGGTCTGGCTGAAAGAACGAATTGGTTAACGGGGATTGCCGGACGAAAAATGGAGAAAGACAAAAAGAAATAACAAAACCCGATAGAAGTTGCAGGCAATTGCCCAAAAAAATTCTCCAATTAGCTGATCTGCAAAAATTCTTCCCCCCAGGTGAATGTTCTGTGGTAATGATGATGGGATGAAGTGCTTTAACCTAAATCCTCCAATTTTAGCTCAATCTATTTTTAAAAGAACTTTATTTATTTAATAAAAATAAATAAATACAATGCTCTGCACAGACAAGGTCTGGCGAAGGAATTGAGTGACCTTCAGCATGTGGGTACTTGGTGAATTTGGCTTTTATGGCGTTCTGGGAATGCCTTGGAGCAATGCAAACAACTGCAAACAAAACAAACACAAAACACGACCCGTTACTTGAAAAGAACGAAAAAAAAATTTAAAAGGGCTAGTCTCACCATTTCCAGGGTGAAAATCTCAAGGACACCAATTATTGCCCAAGATTGATGTTAACCATAGCCATCAACCACTCCCGGTTAAGGCATTATCTTATTACACAAATATTTTCACTAGAAGATTATGTGGATTACTTTTATTGTTATCCATAAAACAATTTGGTTAGCATGGGCCATTACGTTAATGTAAGCAAAAGTTGGATAGCATATCATCAAACTCAAACCTACGAAATGCTCTCGAAAATGGAGATGAATCACAGGAAGCGTAATGAGCATCACCACACAATGCCGAAGGCTTTAGTGTGCAAAGGGTAGCTTGCAAGGGTTACAAAAGTTTTGAAATCCGCGAAAGGACAACTTCAAAATTGTTGGGCCTTAACCATTTTGATAGTAAAGTGCAATCGTTTAAATTATTTCATTGCTATCTTATTTTACGATCACTTTGCAGGTGGCCGAAATAACGGCATGACAAGAGCCAAAATTTAACGACTATCTCGCGGTCCCTGGGGCAAGGATTTTAAACACTTCTAAACGACAAGCTTATAGCGATGTCATGTCAATCCAAAACTCCCACGCGCATGGGGCCTAGTGAACTACTCGAGCACTTTTTCAAACATCCCCGAAACCCGTTAAGGCTGAAGCAAGGAAAAATCTTCTACGAGCCAGAGGGTCACTACACATTGCATGAGGAATGATCAACTTAAAAAGGAAAAATAAAATATCTCATAAACACTTAGCATATTTTAGGCAAAGCTAGGCTCTATTGTGCACTAGATGTCACAATCTTTGTTTGATTATTTATTTTGTTTTTTATTTGTGATTTATTATATGTAAACAAATAATAAATGAAACTAGGGGTGGGGTCTCTCATGCTCCAACTTATCAATAGGAAGACAAGCTTCCAACATAGAGAGAACCCCAAGTTCGAGGAATGAGTTTGCTAATAGGTACATAATTTCCTTTGCTTTTTAGAAGAAATGCTTATAAGACATTTGATAAAATAAGGTAAACATCTCAAAAGGAAAACGAAAGAAAATAATCTTGATTTCATTCACCGTGTTATGCCTTTTGTGTAGTTAACGAATTCGCCTTACACCTTTGCAAGTTTCCATAATGCATGTTTCATAGCTTTGTATTGACTTGCTAGCTAAGTCTATTATTGAATTGTGTAGCAATTTGGTTAAAAGTTAACCTCAATAAGTTGAAAACCAATCCTATCACAAATATTTGTTCATCAACCATGATGATTGTGAAGTGAAACTTGGAAAGCACAACGTTTGTTCAAGCATCAATAGGAAAAATGGAGAGAATGTAGGAAGTGTAAGGACAAAAATAATTAAATGGAAACTCGAGTGTGAAAAAAGATAAAATAATAGAAGGTAAACATGCAAGATGTCATGTTAGTCGTCATTTTGGCATTGCCATGTTAAGAGATAAATCAATGCCATAAGGGGCTTGAGAGTATTCAAGCAAAAAACTGCAAGCACACATTGGAACATGGAAACTTAATGACAATGAATGATTACTCCACAATTTGGTTATGTTGCATGTTTTAGATGATTTTACATTCCTTTTTTGATTTATTTATTATTTATTATATATAAACAAATAATAAGGGAAACTAGTGGTGGGGTCTATCATGCTGGATAGCAAGTTAATAGGAAGAGAGCACTCCAACTTAGAGAAAGCCTCAAGTTTGAAAATAGGTCTACAACTTTTCTCGATTCCTAAAAGTAATGATTTTAAGAGATTTGATGAGATGTGGTAAGCACCTCAAAGGTGGGTAGAAATAGATATTCCTGATTTCCTTTACTATTATATCCTTTTTGTTTTGTTTATGGATTTGCTCCATCTCTTTGCAAGTTTCAATATGAGTTTCCATAAAGCATGTTTCTGAGCTTATATTGATATGTTAGCTAAGTCTATAAAATTTCTTAGCATTTTTCTTAAAAACTAACCTTAATAAGTTGACAATTGATACACCATTATGAAGGAAGATGACCATTTGCTCTGCAACCATTTTGGGTTTGAGATTCTTTGTTGGGTTCCATAATAGAAATCTTCCTAGTAGAGAAAATTCTTTGTTGGCTTCGATATTTGTGACAACTCCTCACATGACAGGATCCTAAATTGGAATTCATAGGCTCAACATAGCACTACAAAACCAGGGTTTTTTAAAGTGCTCCACTAGATCTGCCTCCTATGTTCGACCTTAATTCAAGGTCCTATTTGTTAGACAATGTGTGTTTTCTTCCCCAATTCATCTCACTTCGTGGAGCAAAATATATCGTTTTGAGTCAAGAGATCAAGGGGGCCTTCAATTGTTTGGGCTTGAACAAATTCAAGTTTGCTAACATCGAGGTCAAGTAGATCTTTAGGCCCAATTATTGGTCATCCTTTCCTCTTTTGTAATTCTAGGCCTAAGATCAGCTCTTAATCTCATAAAACAACCTTGGGCTTGTGATTCGGGTGTATCTGACCAAACATCCTCGACCCTCTACCTCAATCAAATCCAAAAGCGCGCAAGGATCCCTTTCAGACCCCTATTACTATTTTTTCTTCTACACCATCAACATGTTTTATATGTAGTATTATTTGATACACCCCTTTACCTGCTCTCCCTTGAAATAGCTTCTTTGATAGGTCATTCTATTGGCTTTTGGCCTACTCTACATTTTCTCTTCTATCGTGGTTTAAACGCTCGTGGTTTAGCTTTGGGATCTCAACAACCAAAATTATTATCTATTGACTTGTTCTAGGTTACTTTTGCATCTGAAAATGATTGATTTGTTGTGACATTTGGTGGTCCTTGGTTTCTGAAAAATGCATACCTATTACCTCAACCAAATCCAAAAATGGGTAAGGATCCCTTTCAAGCCCCTATTAAAAAATTATCTTTTACGCCATTGAAAGGTTTTAGATCTAGTATTTGATGATGCATCCCTTCACCCACTCTCCCTTGAAAGAACTTCTCTGATTGGACATCTTGTTGGCCTTTGGCTTGCTACACGTTTTTTTCTATCGTGGTTTAAAATCTCATAGTTTAGCTTTGGGATTGATCCATAGGGAACCAAAATGACTCTACTTCATCATATCAGCCAGCAATAAAGAAGGAAAATGAAGAAACAAAGGTTCTATATTTATGTTAACAGAATCGCCGCTCTATGCAAAGCCACGGTTACAGAACTGCTGCCCAACTAGGGCGGCAGTCCTGTGACCGCTAGTCTGTATTGGGTGGTGGGCGGCGGTCCTGACACTTTCAGACAGAAAATAAAATTCAAAACGAACTATCCCAGAATTGGAAAGGCTATCTATGTCTCTTCTCCTTCACAACCTTTCCCATCCTCCAGTGCATGGGAGGACATGAGAAAGGCTATAAATACATGTAGGAAGGAGAGTTTTGATGATCGAAACATGAAAGCAAGTGAGCAAGGAATTCTTAGCGTTGGAATTGTGTTTGTAGAAGAAAGGAGTTTTGAGGCAGAACAAACAAGTAATAGGGAGGAAGTGTGAGATATTATCTAATTCTCTTTCATACTTATTGTAAATTATGTTCTTCTTATTTGAATTGACCAATAAAAAGTGGGATAAAAAAGCGTTTTTCTCTTCCCGACTAGTTTTACTCCTTCAAAGGTTTTTAGGATAATAATTGTTGGTGTTAATGAGTTTACATTCTTTCCTTTCCCTGCAATTGTTGATTCTAAGCATAAGAAAATTCATTCACTAGAACATCAGTGTTTAATTGTGATTTTGTGAACGATTCCAAAGTAGAGAGTTTACAGATTATTTTGGTATCAGAGCTAACAAGTATCCATGATTGTGGTATTCGTTCTTGGATTTGTATGACAGTGACAAGGTCCAAAGGCGAAGAGGCTTTACCTTGCAATCCAAATATTTCTACAAGTGAAACAAAGAATTTAGGGATAAATGGAGGAAGAAAACTTGGTTTGTAGAATCGAGATGCTGGAGACCATGATGGATAGGATGTTTAGAAGAAAATAAGAACTTGCATATTTAAAGAAGACGACTTTTTTTAAGCAAGACTCCATGGACTCGGTGATTCGAGGCTTAGCCAAAAAGTTTGGCATAGGGAGGAGCCACCTTGAGGAAGAATATGGGGAAGAGCGTGAAGAAGAGACTTCAAATGCAAGAGAGAAGATAAAATATGATCATGCTCCTTTTAAAGTTGAGACGGAAGTTGAAATTAAAAGCTTTGAAGGACAAGTAGATGCAGAATTGCTTGATAAATGGTTAAAACAATTAGAAGTCTACTATAGCATCCACAATGTCACTAAGGAATAAAGGATCACCTTTGCAAGTCTCAAAATGGAGGGACACGCTCTGGTTTGGTGGGAAACCCATCTGGGCACTTGTGAAAAGAAGAAACATCCTTTTGTGAAATCTTGGCAAGAATTTAAAAAATTACTTAGAGATAATTTCTATCCTATTGGCCACAAGACTGACCAAATGATTAAATGACAATATTTTAGACAAGGCAATGGTCAAAGTGTGCAGGACTATACTACGGAGTTTCAGAGTTAGGCCATGTTGAATATGGACTTGGAGGATGAGGATATTTTGACTAAGTACTTGGGAGGACTTCACACTCACCTTCGAAGAAAAGTCATGTCCATGAAGCCCAAAGATCTCAATGAGGCGTGTGTGCAAGCATACTCTATAGATGATGAAAATAAGCAAGGAGAAGCAGAGTCAAATGAAAAGCAGTCGACAAATCAGCAGAAGAAAGAACATGGGCAAACAAGTAACAAAGGTAAGTGGAAAGGGAAAGGTAAACAAACTGCCACTACTTTAAATACTTGTAAATATCTTAAGAATTTTTGCAAGAAATGTGATATCAATGGTCATACTGACGCTACATGTTGGAAGTTGCATCTGGAGTTACATCCAAAGAACTGAACCAAGGACTCAAAGAAGTCCATGACAGCTGTAAAGACAAAAGGGGAGGTGGAAATCGAAGATGAATCTAATGTAGACGAGAGGCTTGGATGCGTGGACACCAACATGGACAACCAGGAAGAGGAGATGAGTAGACTATTTCATATCAAAATCTAGATCAAGAGAACCAAGTTAAATGCTTTGGTTGATACCGGTTCTCAGTCTAACTTGATTTCTGAAGCATCTGTAAAGAAGCTTGGTCTTGAGACTTACGAGCATCCACACCCTTATCCTTTGGGTTTGGTGAAGAAGGGCATTGAAATTCAGGTAACAAAAAGATGTAAGGTCAAGTTTGGGATAAACTCCTAGTATATTGATGTATTGAAAGCTATGTTATTCCACTTGATGCTTTTGATGTTGTTTTCGGGAGTCCTTACTTGTATACCAGGGATGCTATATTTATGAGAAGGGAAAACCGATACAGATGGGTCAAGGATGGGATCAACTACAACATCTGGGCACACTAGCGTTGACATAGGTTACTATGTTAAGTGCTAACCAAATAAAATGACTTATTCAGGCAAATCATAATCAATTTTGTTTACTTTTGTTAAAGGATAAACAAGATGGGGTAGAAGTTTTAGATATTTCTAACCAGGGAAAACATGATTTGGATAGTATTATTTAGTATTTTTAGGAATTTTTTCAAGCCCCTAGGGGGTTACCACCAAAAAGGGAAGTAGAGCATGAGATTCAGCTGTTGCCAGAGTCCCCTCTACCAAGCATTGGGTTGTACAAGCAATCCTTACTGGAGAGCATTGAAGTAAAGAAACAACTCCAGGAACTACTAGACTAGGGTGTGATACGTCCGAGCACCTCACCATGCGGTTTGCCTATTATGATGGTGCCGAAGAAGGATTGTTCTTGGAGAATGTGCATTGACTACCGCGCTTTGAACAAGATCACCATAAAGAACAGATATCCACTTCCCCGCATAGATGATCTCTTGGACCAACTTCAGCATGCCAAGTTTTTTATGGTGTCCGTGTCTTCATAAGCAGGGGAGGTGTGACCGATAGGGATCCAAAATGACTTTACTTCATCAGATTAGCCAACAACAAAGAAGGCAAATGAAGAAACGAAGGTTTTGTCTTTATGTTAATTGAACCGACGCTCTGTGACCACCGGTTTGCATTGGGCGGCGGTTCTGTCACTTTCAGACGGAAAATAAAATTCGAAACGAATAGTCCCAGAATTGGAAAGATTGTTCGTGTTTCCTCCTCCACGACCTTTCCCATCCTCTAATGCATGAGAGGACATGAGAAATGCTATAAATACATGTGGGAAGGAGAGTTTTGATGATCGAAGCATGAAAGCAAGTGAGCAAGGAATTCTTAGTGCTGGAATTGTGTTTGTAGAAGAAAGAAGTTTTGAGGCAGAGCAAGCAAGTAATTGAGAGCAAGTGTGAGATATTATCTACTTATCTTTCATAATTATTGTAAATTATGTACTTATTATTTAAATTGACCAATAAAAAGTGGGAAGAAAGAGCGTTTTTCCCTTCCCTACTGGTTTTCCCATTTTGGAGGTTTCCAGGATAAAAATTGTTGGTGTTCATGAGTTTACATTCTTTCCTTTCCTTGCAATTGGTGATACTAAGTATAAACAAATTCATTCACTATCTATATCTGTCATTTTCTAAATCAAAATTAGAACAACAATGTTGAATTGTGATTCTGTGAACGATTCCAAAGTAGATAGTTTACAGATCAGGGATCTCCACAACCAAAATTCTTACTGACTTATTCCACATTAATTTTACATATGAAAATGATTTCTTTGTTGTGGTCTTTGGTGGTCCTTGGTTTCTCCAAAATGTATATTTGTTGAGCGGACAAGAGTATGATACAAAGGAGAGCGCGCACAGAAGATTTGCACGCAAGAGTAAAGAACAGTCAAAGACGCAGAAGGATAGGGAAGGACATGCGCGCAAAAGACAAGGGCAGATTCGGGACTTAGCCGTTTTCACATGTACAGGCTATTTTTTGAGATAGCATGCAGAGCACACAAACCAGACAAAAACTTACGTGACACGCATAAGCTATTATTGGAAGAGAGGCTACTAAGCACTTTGCACGAGTTCGGGCTAAAAATAGAATTGATAATGCTAGTTAATCAGAAGAGATCTATTGTTAGCGCACTTGCATGTGGGCTATTATTGTAAAGGTGCATGGCTATTTTTCAGCATGCGACCTATTTTGGGAATTATGTAAGCAGTGAAGGGCAAGTCCATACCCTTATTAATATGTAGTGATCTACATAGTATAGGGGGACTATGTGAGAACTGAATTATTGTGAGGTTATGCTGCCAGATCTGATGCACTCATGAGCTTATGGTATTAGTTATTGTAATAAGCTTTTGTGTATTTATTATGTTTAATATAATGGAGTGTATTGGCTGAATCAAGGTATTAATCATGAGTATAACTGGTTCTGACTTCATTATGGTTATTATATTAAATCTATTACTCTTTAGATCTAGATCTGGGCATGCTCTGTAGAATGTTATATTAATTATGGACCTGAATGCATTAAGTCCTCATCATGCTAACATCCTACAAATACAACCCTAAAGAGGGGCGTAGTACCTTTGTTTGATTTGGGTGAGCGCTCAGTCTAGGCTGAGTGATGTGCCAGCGCGCTTGGGTTATTACTGGTAAATTCTAGGTTGCATCAATACCTTTTGCTCTTATAGTGGCAACTTATCTTTGACCTCATTTTCAATGCAGACACCTCTACCTCATTTGGTTTTTCTTTTGACTGGCCTTCCTCAAATCTTTTGAGATTCTTCTTCCATCAAGAGAATCTATTCTATCTTGGGTAATCACATGTTTGTTGAATTTGGTGATAGCTTGAATCATTCAGCCATCCTCTTTGTCAAAAGAAATATTTCTCTTCCCTCCCCTTCTTCTATCTATATCTGATCTTCCTTGGTTTTTGTGTTTAGCCCCTGGCCTTTTCTTCCACCCCCTCTTGCTCCATCTCTTATCCCTCCCACTCACGACCACTTCCTCCTCTTCTTCCCCTCCTTGCTGATTGCTCCCATCACTTTTTTTTTTCAATCTCCGTTGCTTCTCTCTTCCCTGGTTCTCCCGTCTTGCTCTCTCCCCTCCCTACCACTCATGACCTCTTCCTCCTCCTCTCCCCCTCCTTGCGTATTCCTCCCATTGCTTTCATTTTTTTCCTATCTTCGCCGCTTCTCTCTGCCCCTGTTCTCCTCTTGCCACTAACCCACCTTTTCCCTCACCCTCTCTCTCACTCTTCCACTTGTCTTCCACTCTTGTCGTTCCCTCTTTTCTCCTTCCCTCTTCCTCTCATTTGACCCTTCTCCTATCATCTTTATCCTCCATCTCCTCCAACCCCTTCCATTCGTCTTGGTAATTCTCGTACCTAAATCTCTATCTTTTCTCCTAACATTTGCAAAATTACTATGGGAAGAAAATATAGGTTACACGTATGTTTCTTCTTTTTTCCTATTTCCTATGCTTCTCTCTGCCCTGGTTCTCTTGTCTTGCTCTCTCCTCTCCCTACCACTCATGACCTCTTCCTCCTCTCCTCCTCCTTCCTTTAGGATTCCTCCCATTGCTTTCATTTTTTTCCTATCTACCCCGCTTCTCTCTGACCCGGTTCTCCTCTTGCCACTGACCCACCTTTTCCCTCACCCTCTCTCCCCCTCTTCCCTCTTGTGTTCCACTCTTTACTCTTTCCCTCTTCCTCTCATTAGCCTTATCCTCTATGAATATAAAGCCTCTCAATTTGATATTGAACATGTTTCTCCTCCAACCCCTTCCACTCATCTTGGTATTTCTCGTTCCTAAAGTTATATCTTGTCTCCTAACATTTGCAAAATTACTATGGGAAGAAAATATAGGTTACACCCTTCCAGGAAGTTTTTAAGCTTTCGGATGGGATCCTCCATCCCCCTTCTAGGGAGATTACTATTCGGCGGATCACCTCTTGCTTTGTTGTGCTCCTCGGTGAGAGGGGCATCAAGTGGGGGTTCCCAAGTAGAAAACACCAAACAAGATCTGTCAGTGTCAGGGGGTCTACTTCCCAGACCAGAGGTATATGGACTTAGAATCAGCCAAGAGCCCCCCCATCGGAAACATTCTACTAGGCCCAATCTGAGAGCTAGACTTTCCGCAGCGAATATGTGTTCCAAGCTTCTTCCAGCTCCTCACACCAGACATCAACATATGACCAGATTCTTCCAGACAACTTCATATGACAATTGTGAGAGTTGGTGCTGAAGATCCTCTATCCACCCCCTTTCTTTCTTTTTGTACATCCTTTCTCTCTCTTCTTATTCATTCTCCCGTCCCTTTGGGCCTGGGATTCTTCTCTTTTTCTTGTTCTCTGGGACCTGTTTGGGTTCCCTTGTTGCTACTTCTTTGCATTGTATGGTACAGTCCCATTGACCTAATTTGTGGTCATTTTTTGGACATTTAATATACTTATCTTATTATCGTATCTTATCCTTGTATGAAGAGCTACACCTTTGTGAATATGAGGCCTTTGACTCTGATATAGAACATGTTTCTCCTCCAATTGCCTCCACCCCTCTTAGTATCTCTCAAATCTAAAGCTCTATCTGAATTTGTAACATTCATTAAGGCACCAAGGGAGGAAGAGTTTGAGTATATGAGTACAAGGAGCAATTGGAAAATTTTGGACTAGGCATGAAAAAAATTAGATCCCAATTTCCATTGGCTAAATAAAGTGTCGATTTTTGAATGTTACAAGCCTAAATGCCGCTAACAAGAAGGGGATGGTGAAATGTCACTTGTTAGGGCTCATTTTGATCTCGCCCTTCTATCCTAAATGTGCCTTAAAAAAATTTCGTGACTGGTTTGTCAAAATTAAAAACACGTATTCTTGAAGAATGAAGCCCTGTTGAATACAACAAAATCCCATGTTTGAGTAGTGAATCCAATGTAAATTATCTTTTTCAGTTGAGGAATGTGATAAATATGCCGTCCTTGAGTGATCCATGTGAAAAAAAATGTCGATTTCCCATGTTAAACTAATAAAATCCCATTTGTATACCATCCTGTGATCTTCAGTACATATTGCATATCTTTCTCCAATGTTTGAAAATCACGTGGCGTAACTCCGTTGGCTACGCTATAGTGGGATTTATTTGCAAAATTACATATTTTTCATACTAACTAACAGATTGCAAAACCAAGATCTCTAAAGCCTGATAAATATTCCCATGAATATTAGGGTCAAATAATTCAAAAGGAAATGTTGACTCCACTCCTGAAAGGAATACATGTCGACAATGGGATTAGAGTAGGGAATTGGGTTTGTAACCACTTTTGCATCAATAAGTCGATGAGTGTAAAATACAAAGAAACCTATAAGGCTCAGCCAGAGACATGTGTCGTGTTCTCAGTAAAAGTCAATAGGCATGGGGTTTCAAGTCAAATTTACAAACTTGCACTCATTTGAAAAGTAATGCAAAAATGTAAAAATACTCCCATGATCCCACAAATCCCCAAATCAAGCCACATGAATAGTCCACATTTAATTGAAAGAAGTGGATTAGATGAGCAGAGATGTGGTGTATTTATGGCTGCCACCATTAACATGCATTTATTGCATGAATCAAGGCATAGTTTTTAATAAGTTTTCAAACATTTTAAATTAGTTACCATTGCATAGTAAATATTTGGATTCCCTACCCATGAGAATTTGTGAAGAAAATAAGGAAAATCGACTACGAAATGGTAAAATTGAGCTAAAAGAGTTTGAAACACAATTCTCAAAAAGTGAAATTCACAGAGTGTGCAGAAATAAAATAGTTAAGTCATGTGATGTATCCTTGCACTCTTTTCAATTAATTTGCTGAATTATGAAGAAATTAGGGGAAACGAGTTGAAAATAAAAAAATGAAGAATTTGGATTTGGGTTTTCAAGTTTACTTCTAGTATCACTAGTGACCTGGATAGACGTAACAAATAAAAATTTATTAGACGTGGTATTTGGGGGAGATTTTTTTTGGATAATTCATGCCCATAACAGAATCCAATGGATGGTAGTAATTAATGACAACCATATTTCTTTAGCATGTTGCTTTCCCACCTTCAACTCCACGCTCCTAAATTAGTCTGGTTGTGTGATGAAAATTATGACCCCAATAAAATGGAAGTGTTAGACGGAAGTGGTAAAAGGATCATTAATTTAACACCTAGTGCTTTTAATACCATATTGGGGTTACCAAAAGTAAATCAACCATAGTAGTTACAACTGTTGAAAGTACAAAGAAATGTTATAATGAAAAACATGATGACTATGCCAAGGTATTTAATTCCCAATGGCTAAAGGAGAGAAAACCATCTTCCAAGAGGCATCCTAAGAAATTAACCCGAGCCCTATTTGTCGACGGAGGTTGAATATATTATTATTTTACTAAGCAGAATGGCTGGGTTAGAGGGATCCAGCAACTTACAGGAATGGATGTGGCCTTTTATTTGGGGTATTTTGGAAAATAAAGGAAATTTCTATTGGGGAAGTCTTATATCAGCTTCAATTCATGCCCGGTTGATGATAATTGCAATAAATATTAGAGTAGGTAATACAAATGACATCTAGTTCTCAATGACATCTTATTTCATTTAAAATATTGCATGTTTTAAGTCATTCCCAGGTCTTCCACTAAATTCCATCTTTTAAACCCATAGATTTTATGATGTATACACATAATTAAGGTTGGAAAATTGGAAGGGGAATGTTTGACAAGGAAAATGATGTCTTTATTTCCCTAATTTCCTATCTTTTCAAGCCTAAATGGGAGCAATATGAAGACTATCTACTAAGGACAAGGGATATGATTTTGGAATATGTTTGTCTATTTATCCAATACAAATTTTTTACATATCTTAGAGTGAGTGGATTTGAAAGGATACCTTACAAATTACCAAGTTATGTTGATAAGAAGCAGGTTCTAATGGAGATTTCAAGGCGGATTGTCCCTGTACATAATGAAGTATGAAAAAGGCATAAAATACAATATTAAATTTCCTCTCCAAAGTTGGGATATATCTATTGTCAAACAATGGCAAAAATCTAGGTTGATGGATGGGGAAATACAAAAATTCCAAATGGATAAGTTTACTCTAGGGCCTAATTTTGATATTCAATGGGTTTTTATTTTTGGTGAGCATGATCCTCATTTCGAGGATTAGTGGATGAACTGTGTTAATGAAGAAGAGGTCAGGAAAAGGGATTTCTCCAGGATGACCTTGAGAAAAATAATTTACTTCAAAATTGTCTATGATTCCCCAAGGAATAGAGGATGACCCAAATGTGGTAAGCTAATTTTATCTTGAACAAAATTTAGAATCAAAATTAGTTACCCTTGTAGATTGGAACAAAAAGTAATCAGATAATCCCTACCAAAGAATTGTTGATGTCACGAGAAGAACTTTAAATTGGACCTCTCTTTACAAAATACAAGAGGCAGGGTTATAAAATACAAGAGTATTGAAGTAGTTTAGGGACCTGAATGCTTCGAAAGAGGACCTTCCTCCTTTGAGAGAGGGAGCTTATACTATGGACCCTTTGAATGATCAAACACCTCAATTGCCCAACAAGAAACCCACCAGAATAACAATTGATGAATGGACTGTTGCAAAGAGAAAAAAAAGAACATTAATGTCTGTTTTAACTCCAAAAGCACAAGATATGCTTTCATGGACAATGCAAGATGCCCCCATCACTAAGGACCTCCCTCCTTTGAGAGAGGGAACTAATACAATATGGACCATTTAAATGGCCAATCACTCTCAATTTCCTAGTGGGAAACCCACCACAAAAATAATTAATGAATGGACAACTGAAAAGAGTAGAAATAGGAACACCAAAGACTTGCTTTAGTTCAAATAAGCACAGACGATATTATTTCATGGGTAATTCAAGATGCCCCTATCATTACAACATTTCCTATTACAATAAAAAAGAACTGGTGTAACCAAGCCAAGAAATACTACAATGAAAATACTGAGGACATCAAGCACATCTAAGGTGATGAGGGGAGCTTTGCCTAATTTTGATCCAAATCTTATAGTTAAGAGTGCTAAAGGAAGAGAGGGTCCAAAACTCAAATACTTTGAAATGGCATCAAAAAGGACCTAAAGTGATATTGCCTTTGGTGATGAGATGTTTGTATTTCATATAAAGAAGGTGAGCATAGTGCAAGGAAGCATAAGAGAAAGAAACCCAAGGGTAATTAAACCTCTTATCTTGACTGAGACTTAGAGAAAAAGTTTGTTACTAAATTATCCCATTAAACCATGCCATCAAAAGATCCTAAATTTATTAATTCTGATATTTTTAAACCAACACCTATTATGGCTCCATCTACATTTCCAACTGGAATAGTTGCAGGGATGATTCAAGGTGTCCAAATATCTAGCCAATCAGGTGGTGTTGCAGCAAGTCAAATACAAATAGAGCTAGTTATAGTGCAACATGGTATGAAAAATGACATCAAGGCAGAGTTGCCACAAAGGCAACCACAAATGCAAATTGAAATAAATAGTGTGGAGGAACTTAGGGAAATTCCATACTTTGAGATTGACGATGTCAGAAGTGAGGATAATCCATACAAAAGAAGGTGTAAGTGTCCCTTTTGAGGATATACAGATGCCATATATTGGTCAACATCCAAACATTTAAATGAGGACCCAACCCATAAGTACCCAAGTTGAAAATATAGCCCCTCCTATGAAGGGAAAGGAAATCATTCAAGCATCTATGAATCAAGCTTCTACCCCAGATGTCACTCTCATTGCAAGTCAACCATCTAAAAGTGTAGAGAAAACACAAGAAAGTGAAGAAGTTCAAACTACACCGTGCCAGAGAAAAGCACAACTAAAGATGTGAGAGATACAAGTACCCCTGTCGAGGGTAGTGCTGTAGCAAGTAAAAAGGTTAATGATGAAAGTAAAGATCAAGGTTCAATTTCGCAACCCCAACCAGTAGATCAACAATAAGAAGACCCTACAAAGTAGAAGGAGGGTGGGGGGAAATCCTAGATGGAGGTGCTTGCTACAATGCCACTTTTGGAATATGTCATAAAGAACAAGGAGCAAATTGAAACTCCAAGCCTCAACAAAAAAGCTCCAAAAGAAAAAGAGAAAGCAGTTACTGCCCCATCCAAATATTCAGAGGAAGAAACAAGAAATAAGGCCACTATTATAAAAGATTTAACAAAAAATGTAAGTGTGGTGGTTACCCCTACTGAGAGCTTGAAGGAAACAATAAGTCCACCTATTGGTCCAATGGAAATTAAGGGTCAAGAGGAGAAATCAATGACTGATAAAAAATTGCAAAACATCAAACAACCTCAAACCCTGGACCAAAGTGAAGGACGGTCAGAAATGGAGGCATCTGATAGCACAAAGCAGTTAGTAAGAGTGGATGTACCACATATAGAAACACCAATACCCCAGAATACTCCAGAAGCATCCACAACAATGGTATTATTTTCCCAGATTGCAAGCATCACACCAGTAGGAGTAAAATTTGGTAATACTCTCATGGTTGGCTAGTTAGGAGGATTTCTTCAAGAGAAAGAAAAAGGAAAAGAGTTTGTCCAAGGAGGAGCCTTAGACATTACCAACATTGATTTCCCAAAACCCACAAAGGCTTAAAATAAGGTAAGAGTTATAATTTGAACACATATTGATACACAAGGGTTTACAACTATGGAAATTGCAACTCCTCACCCAGGGATCTCAAGGGATAAAATTACAGTTAGTGACTATGACATCAAGCAGATCCAGTTGGGCAAACCTACAAGGGAAATCCTTAAGCAAGACGTAGCAGTACCAATTGAGCGTATTTTCCAAAGAGTTGATGAAGATAAGGTAAGAAAAAAGAAATAGTTAGTGGGGCCATTAAGGGAAAATCAAGAAACTACTACTGGTATCACTCCATAGGTTGTGGGAAGCATAGAAAAGGCTTCCAACATGGTCAAAAGTTGTTGATAGTTGGGTTGAAGAATTATCTGAAAGAGGGAAAAATATTTTTGAGAAGACAAAAAAGAGGTATGGAGAGCTTACCACCAAGCTCAGTGATATTAATGATTTAATTGAATAATGTGAAAATGAACTATTCTACTTTGAAGGGATTCTTCCCAAGTTAAACATTATCAACCAACTTGATGAGAATACAGTTGAAAAAAAAGGAATCATGCCACTAAATAAAATGGGAACTCAATATGCTATGGAAGATTTGTTTAAAATTAGGATAGAAGTTGTGAATCAGGTCAAAGAAAAGATGGAGGCAGAAAAATAATGGATTGAGAAAAACATTGACACCATAACATGAGATTGGAGACATGGTATTTGATAAACACAAAACTAGTTATGGTGACTGGAAGATCGATTTTTCTCATCCACTCCTTTGAAAAATACATCCATGAGGAGAACTATTCATATGATGTTATTAAGAGGCTGGTTTCTGTGGAGGACACAATTGTAGAGTTGAACAGAAAGTCGAGGGAATATATGTGAAGAATGGACAAGTATGTGGATGAACTGAACATGGAGAATTTAATATTCCAAAACCACACAGGCCCAGATGAAAATGATATGAGACAGTTATTTCAGAGATATGATGCATATAGGGAGAGATAACTAGATAAAGAAGAAGATGACAAAGATGAAGATGTGACCATGTTGACTAGTGAGCAAAGCTTATGCTTGTTTTTCTTAAAAAATAGTTGAACATTACTTTGAATTATTAATTTTAAGTATGAATGTAACATGATACAATACAATAGACTTGTATGCTGCTTTAATAGAATTCTAAATCTATTATGAAGCATGTGAGTTATTGTAACAGTTTGAATTCTTTGTATTGATGAAAAAGTGAAATGGGGTTCTATAAGGTCCCCATCCCATATAAATTTACATACATTCTTGTGAATTACATCAAAAAGAAACTAGAGAAAAAGACACCTAATCATCTTCCATTACCACAAAAATCCTCATTGAAAGGAGGAATTTTGTTCAAGAGCCTGTTCTTCCTTGGGACAAACTCCTGTGATCCAACAACCATCGATGCAAAAAAAAAATCCCTTGCCAAAGTATGAGAGATCCCCATAGCCATAAGTTTCTCAATATTCATCTTAGGGCCATCCAAGATGCTCATCAATTACATCTTCTTCTAATAAGAAGAGACCCAATCTAGGAGATCCAAACCACCTTTGGGAAATGCTTTCCTCCCTTTTACTTTGTAGACAAAGGGCTGAGCAAGAACAATTGACGTGGCAGGAAGTGTAAGTATAGTGGTCATTGAAGTTGGCTGAGTTGGAGGTTGATAACTAGACTCGCCCTTGTACATTTTCATAGCTACAGGTGGAGCTTCTGGATGTTGCGATGGCATGGGCCTTGTTGAATCTTTCTTCAAAAAAGAGATACGTTTCTCTAGCTCAGTCACTTGATAATAAAGACTAGGCACGGTATATAAGGTGGTCCCATCATAGAGCACATAGGAATCTGAAGTAATTTCCTTAAAAAAAACTCTTCATTGCATATAAAGGGGCAATTATAGTCATTTTTTCCCGTCATAGCAGGCCTCCTATAAAGCCAAAATTTCTTTAGCGCTTATGTGCATTTTCTGGTTTTCCCACCTAAAGAGGTGGAAGTACATTGTCTGGAAAGGAGATAAGACATGATCGATTTTGATCAATCTTCGAAGAGCAGCAACTTGAACATATTAAGCTGTCAATGGTCCACTTTCATCTCCTAGGTCTGCAATGTCGAATAACATCCTCACAAATGCCTCATCGGGGCCTGTTAAGTTGAAGATTTGATTCAAATCTTCATATGAAATCTCCTTCAGACTGGTTGCCACAATCACCCTCGCCATTTGCAATAACAATGAACTTGACCACAGCTTCCTGCACTTGAATATGAAGAAAGTATGCACATTTGCAAAGGAATTGGATCGAATTTATAGTAAAATTGAAGCAGGTGATCTGGGTTAAACAAAATCATGGCAATTGAATCATTGAAGATTTCTTGTTCATCCACAAGGAGGAGGTAAAGATGAAAAGAATGGACATCATTTGAAGAGAAAGGTAATTAAATCTGAAATGGTGTTACACATGAAGGAGTGCAAACAAGGTCTAACAGAGAAAACACACTTCTAAAAAATACACCAAGATACCAGAACAATTGGTCATTGTAGACCAAGAAAACAAAAAGGGAAACAAAAAACAAAACAAACAACAAAATTGTACACTATACAAAAATTCATACTTGATCGCATATGTCTAATCCAAAAAGTGTTTGAGGTGCCTTCCATTGACAAGCAACTCCAACAAGTCTCCCTCCAAGTCCTTCAAGAAGAAGGCGTGTTCACCAATCCTTATATCAATGGAGTAGGGACCCATCCACAAGGCATCAAATTTTCCATGTTTTCCTTTGTTTTCATGCTTGATATTCCATAACAAAACGAGATCCCAAACATTGAAGGCTCTAGGAGTCACCATTCTATTGAATATTTTCTTGAGTCTTTCCCTGAACTTAAGGTGTCTCTGGTGGGATTCCCTTCTCTCTTCATCCAATTTCAGTATTTGGTTGATTTTAGGTTCATAGGGGTTTACTTCTCCCTCATCCTCAATTTGTTGCATGAATTGATAATATGATAACTAGATATGTAGGGGTAAAAGGGCTTGAACACCATAAACCAATTCAAAAGGACTCTTCCCAATAACTCGTTTGGTAGTAACTGTGTCTGCCCATGGAGCAAACTTGAGATGTTCACCCGATTTTTTTTTGTTTACTTCCAATGTCCTCCTGAGTATTTTGAGCAAGTTTTTATTGCTAGATTCAGCTTGGCCATTTCCTTGAGAGTTATAATTGGAAGTATAAGTCAAATTTATACCGTACTATTGGCGCATAATTGTTAAAGGTTTTTCTCTAAAACTCATAGCGTTATCAGCTACTATCTTTGCAAGCACTCCAAATCTATGAATGATATTGTTTAAAATGAAGTCCATAACTACCTGATGAGTTGCCCTCTTAGTAGGAATGGCTTTAACCCACTTAGTGAAATAATTTGTCGCCACTAATATCCAATTTTGTCCTCCACTTGAAGGGTCTGAAATTTCCCCAATAAAGTCCATCCCCCATTGCTTGAAAGGGGCTTCCACTGATACTGGTTGCAAAGGTAAAGCACCTGAGGCCTTCAACCTCCTAAAGAATCTTTGACAACCCTCACATCTTCTGACTAGCAAAGCTGCATCTTTAAATAGTGTGGCCCACCAGTAACCTGCTCTCAAAATCTTATGAGCAGTTACTCTTCCAGCAAAGTGACCTCCACATACTCCATGAAATTCTACAATAAGCTTGGGATATTCTTCTTCTGTGATGCACCTCAATAGGATTCCCTTTGGGTTCTTATAAGCCAACCCATAGTCAATTATAACATATTTTTGGGAGCCCAAAGATGGGTGTCGTTATTCCCTTCATTTAATCAACTCATAGTTGATGTCATATTAAAACCAGGGGTGTGTTTGAAGCTATAAGTAACAAGTGAAGTCTCGGGCGAACTAGTAATTGACTATAGATACTTATTATTTTAATTTTCCTAGGGGGTTTTTAAGTGTCTTAAGATTTTTTGGCCAAATCCTTATTAAAGCTAAACTATAAGAAACTTGCTGAAATAAACACACATTGCTGAAATGAACAAATCTTGTAGAATTGAACACACAGTTGGAAATAAACACACTTTACAGAATTAAACACACTGCTAGAAATAAACACACTTTGAAAATGTTGTTTAAAATGCTTTTAAGGAAATAAGAATGTAACTATAACACCTGTAGGTACAATTAAAATATGTTACGTGGAGTTATATATTGTCCTTGCAAGTGTTATAGTTACATTCTTATTTTCTTAAAATCATTTTAAACAACATTTTCAAAGTGTGTTTATTTCCAGTAGTGTGTTCAATTATGTCAAGTGTGTTCAATTCTGCAAGATTTGTTCATTTCAGCAATGTGCGTTTATTTTAGCAAGTTTCTTATAGTTTAAGATTTAATAAGGCTTTGGCCAAGAAATCTTAAGACACTTTAAACCCCTCAGAAAAATAAACATAATAAGTATCTACAATCAATTACTAGTTCGCCTGAGACTTCACTTATTGCATATAGCTTCAGACACACCCCTGATTTTAATATGACATTAACCATGAGTTGATTAAATAAAGGGAATAACGACACCCATCATTTTTTGGTTCTAGTGTGTGATGAACTGATTTTTTAAAAAAGTTCCATTAGGGTGTTTAGTGGACATGAATGAGGTAACAACATATGATATGCAAAAATTGTCTCTAAAGTTCCCTTGAGAAAGAATACTAGATAAAGGACAGTAAGCAAAATTATGATACTTATCTTGACGTTGGTCAAGCTCCTCATCAATGATGTTTTCCATAGATTTTATCTAGCAAATGTATAATCCATAGATTGTTCTTTGTATTGATTGTTTTTGAATTAAATGCAACATTATATCCTTTTGTATTTTCAATAAAAGAAATAAAACTGAACGTACTGTGTAAAATCAAAAAGTACATAGATGAATCACCAACAATTTGACACAAGATTTGATAACGGAGTTCGACACTTGTGGCCTATGTCTCCGAGTCCAGTTGAATGGGACCGATCTATTAAAATCTTGAAAATAATTCGTTATAAATATTTCTACAAGAATCTGATCTTCTCATCACGTTCCTCTACCAAAAATAATAGGAATCACTTTTTACATCACCTCAAATTTTTTTTTCTAGCTCAAGTTATGAGAAAAACAATATCACAGTCACCTTCTAATGCCCCTTCATATACAACCAAGCCCCTTTTAAACTACTTCACAGCTCTGGGTGTAATGGTTGGCACCTATCCTTTTACCCAAGCTACCCAGGTTCAAATCCTACTCCCTATGGGGCGCATTTTCTATTGGGATAAAATCCCACATTTGTTGGGTGTGTAAATAGGAAGGCATTTATATAGGTGGGTGGTGTATGTATTCACTGGTTTACGAGCCATCTTATCCCCAAGAATGGGGCGCCCAAAGTGGGTGAATGCATGAGTGTTGGAGAGATAAGGGGTGTGAGTTGGAAGGTATTTATGCGTGGGTATTTTAATATATAAGAGTTTGGAAAATATGCGTTTAAAGTTGGAATATGGGATATAATGCGTGACAATATTAGAAAATGCGTGGTATTAGCATATATGGTTAAAATGTATAGTTCAATTGTGATTTCAAATTAGTCCCGCATGCATAATACAGTGGACATACAAGGTAAATATATACGAGAGCTTTGATAGAACAATATGAATTGGAGGCCAAGACACCCCTCCATAATTGAGTGTGTTGAACCAAGCTGAGGGCCCCCAGCTAGGTTTGACACACTCGATTATGGAGGGGTGTCTTGGCCTCCAAATCCAATAAATAACGGGGCCCACCTATCCGTCACCGAGTTTCGAAGACCGGCGTTCCAAAACAATTTTTGCTACTTTTTCTTTGTCATCTATATTGTCCACGTGTCGCATTCCTATTGGTCCACTTGTACACATGTCTAACCTGCACGTAGTCCCAAATTTTTCCAGTTGCTCAAAAATTTCAGCGGGCCATAACTTTTGCAAGCGAGCGTTGTTTCTTGTAAACGAGATATCAATGGAATTGTCTAATTTTTTTCCACATCATGGGACTGACTGTAACTAATTTTGAGAAGATCATAGATTGGCGTTTCTCAATGAGGATCCCCTAGATCATTTACAATATCAAGCACAGACGGTCTTGATAGCACCTCTACATCATAGCTACAATAAGGAGAAATTGTGCAATTATCAAACCGAGATGCAAGAACTGCAAAGTTATCAACTGCAACATTTTGAGCCCTATCATGGTACAAGATATTGAAGGAATCAAACATCTCAATGAAGTTCCACACTGCATGCTTATACTGCTTCATTATTTGGTTCTTTGTTGCATACGGTTTTCTGACTTGCTTTACCACTAACTCAAAATCCTCTTTAACAATTATGTCCTTTATTCCATACCTCCATGTAATTCTCAAGCCTACGAGCAGTGTTTTATATTCTGCAATATTATTTGTGCATTCAACTTTTAGCTTGAAAAAGAAACCGAATGTTTTCTTGTTTTGGGATATAAGCACCACACCAATGCCATTACCCATATTGGAGCATGCTCCATCAAACACCATTGTCCAAGGGGCACCAACTTGTTCCAGGCATGGACTCTCATTTATGCTATGGTCTTCAAAGTCAGCATATCCAACAAAATTATTGGCACCCACATCAACAAACAACACTTCATAAGAAACATTGTTTGGGTCCTCAATCAAGTGTAGCATTTTATTTTCTTTGTACAACTTCACCAAATTTCCTTCCACAGGATGGTGGCATAGGACATGTCCATTTGTACACTTCCTCTAACACTTGTAGCCCGTTTTCTAGACATCAACATACCCAATTTAACAGGGCAATCAAGAATGGCCACATTCATAGGCAATTATTTACCAGGATAAGTTGTCAACTGCACTACTAAACCTTTTACATATCCTATCATTGGCACCACTCTTGAATCCATGGCTTGGCATTTCCCAAAAGTTGTTGTCACTTTGATGTCTAATTCATTCATAACTTCAAGAGGCATTGCATTACATGAAGTTTTGAATCAAACATAAAGTTGTGGACAAGTTTATCTTTGATGATCAAAGTAGTAAAAAATGCATCCGCATCAAGTTGAGATTCTACCAGAGAAGTGCCTAAATATATCTCGGGTGATTCCCCCAGAGTTTTCATTTCTTGGGGCACTTCTAATTCTGCAATAACAGGTGGAAGATTCACATTGTTAACATCCTTACCTGTGGCCACCAACTCCTCCTTGAATCCTAAATATTTGAATGCTCTTCTTCTGTGCTCAGGAATCCCGAGCAACTCAACAATTGGCACGGTAACCTTGATTTGACTCAAAATTTGAGCCACATCACAAGGGGTATACTTAGGTAAGACTTCACTAGGAGGTAGGGTGGTTACTTTTTCTAGTGGTATGAGGTTCTTTATAGCTTGAGTAGAAGTAGGGGGATCAAATTTGTTAGCAATAACTAGGCCTTTGTTTGGTAAATCTTTCTTGGGGGCAGCCTTGGGGATATTGGCGAGGAGAGGATTTTTTGATATAGGCAATGGCCTTGGTCTTTTGACCATCCCGTTTATCATATTATATTTCTATTCTTGGGCCACTACTGCATTCATTAGGAGCTGCATATCCTTTTCAGAAGGAATACCACCATCATATTTTTTGGTCATTAATGCCCTCAAATATTCAAAGTCATGGTTAGGTAACTCAAAGGCATGAAGCACATCAACATCAATATTACTAGAAGGGATAGAGCATACCTGGTGTATACAATCCCAAAAGCATTCCATGGTCCTAGCACTTAGCAATTAGGTAGAGGTAGCTCCTTGTTGTGGACCATTAGACCATTCCATCATGCATACATCACCAAAGGTGGCATCATCATCAACCTCTTCACTTTCCACATTGAGATCACATGGGGAGTGTGGCAGAAATCACTTGTCACACCACTAAATAACATGATCTTCCTCTACCATAAATACTCTAGCAGTCAATGGATCAGGAACCAACTTGTTTTCTCTTGGTGTTTGTTGCTTGTTTCCTGACCCCATGGGTCATTTCCCTCTATCATCTGTTCTGTGGTTACCCCTAGGATGATTGCCAAATCTATTCTGCCCTTGAGGTTGGTGTTGGGCCTGAGAACTTTGACCTAGCCCTTTATCTACTATAGCAAGTTTATATGAAATTTCCTTTACTGCTCCTACTAGAGTTTTGACCACCTCTTCCAGATCTACTGCTTTACTTTTCTAGGTTGATCAACTTGACTCCCTCTCTTTTTGGAAGCTTCCCAGTTGCTTTGATGTTATTTTATATTTGCACAGGCATAGCAAAAGCTTGTCTCAGGGACCTAGGATTTTTAACCCTTCAGTAATAGGTTGCCTTTTTTTCAAAAGCATCTGAATATTTAATCAGGCATGAATCATCACTTGGCCTCAAATTTACAGGCAATTTGGTCAAGGTTTTGTTAAATCTGGTATTATAATCTTGGACAGGTTCATTAGGATTCTTTTTTAATTTCTCAAATTCTATGAGGAACTTTGGATCAATTTTATCACAATACTGTGATTTAAATGCATTTTTCATCTGTCCATGAATGAATAGAGTTATCTGGTAGTGACTTTTACCAATCTCGGGCATCTTCTTCTAGAGTATGTATAAACAACTTTACATATACATCCTCATACTCAATCTCGAAATCTTCCATGGTATTAGAAAAGATCCTGAGGTGTTTGTCACCACTAATGGCATTATTACCCTAGAATTTAGGCAATCTATTTCTTACCTCATGTGGGTTGCATTAGGATAACCCGCCATACCTCGGAAATCTATAGGCATGTACACATTCACAACAAAAGGGGGTCTAGGCGGAGGTTGGGCCATGTTATTAACTGGAACTGTTACTAAAGATGTATTAAAATGGTTGGGGACAACTGGTTTTTGAGGTAATGGACTAAAATATTCAAAATAAAGATCCTTTAATGACTCTGTTTCACAAAATACCCTATTATCCCGAGTAAACAAAGGAGGGAAATGAATAATACCTTGATTATTCGTGAATAAATGACCTTCACAGACTGGAGTATGCAAATTATTACTCAGACTGCTTGATCCAGAATGATCAGAGGTACTTAAATAGTCTTCCACCAATGGTTGATCAAAATCAGGAGCAGAAATCGCCTTTCCTTCCATCTTCTGGTTACTTAACGCTTTCCAGATTTGCTTCCCTGCTGGATTTGTCCTTCCCAACTCATGAAAGAACCTTCTAGTAAGATTTTTCTTGAAGAACTACCTTCTTCCTTCCAGCTTTGCAAATCTTGATGATGGATTACGGTAATTGAAGTTCAAGGTATTGGTATTTCCCAGATTTTTCTGAGAAAGATGGAGCCGCCACTAAAGTCTTGCACCTTAGATGTGTAAATCAATTCAAACAACTTGCCAACTGAAGCTCCATGATCAATTTCATCAAAGCTTGGCAAATCTTGCTATCCTTTATCAATATTTACCCCTAGCCAAGTCAAATTTAATGGAAAACTTCCTTAAACTAGGAAAATATCGAGCAAATGACGTTTGATTAATCTCATATTTTGTAAAGTTCGATAAAGGATCAAGTCTAGATCTTAAATTTGCATCTAAACATACTTCATACGTTACCAAAGATCAATATATCTTCCCCGAGTATTTTTTTTTTTTTTTTTTTTTTTTTTTTTTTTTTTTTTTTTTTTTTTTTTTTTTTTTTTTTTTTTTTTTTTTTTTTTTTTTTTTTTTTTTTTTTTTTTTTTTTTTTTTTTTTTTTTTTTTTTTTTTTTTTTTTTTTTTTTTTTTTTTTTTTTTTTTTTTTTTTTTTTTTTTTTTTTTTTTTTTTTTTTTTTTTTTTTTTTTTTTTTTTTTTTTTTTTTTTTTTTTTTTTTTTTTTTTTTTTTTTTTTTTTTTTTTTTTTTTTTTTTTTTTTTTTTTTTTTTTTTTTTTTTTTTTTTTTTTTTTTTTTTTTTTTTTTTTTTTTTTTTTTTTTTTTTTTTTTTTTTTTTTTTTTTTTTTTTTTTTTTTTTTTTTTTTTTTTTTTTTTTTTTTTTTTTTTTTTTTTTTTTTTTTTTTTTTTTTTTTTTTTTTTTTTTTTTTTTTTTTTTTTTTTTTTTTTTTTTTTTTTTTTTGTTCCCCGACAATGGCGCCTGGAGAGTGTTGGTATCCAATTCTACACCACCTTGGCTCTCAAGGTGCTGCAGAATTGGATACTAACACTACCTTCAATTGAGGAGATCAGATATCATGCAGAACCCCAAATCATATGTGCAGACAATATAAATAAACAATTATGGAAATATTATTCATTCATATCAATTCAACATTACAAACTTACATATATATAGGAAATGTCTTTCATATATTTTAGGAGGTAGCTACGACTTTTTCGCCCACAAATATCTCCCTCAACTATATTTGTTATGAGTTGTTTTAATATAAAAACTATATAACAAATATTTGCTAACTTATATTTATAAGATAATAATTACTCACGTAATTATTATTTACGAATACATACATGTGGAGCTCTAACTCATATTTCCTAACATTCCCCCCCTAGTATGAGCATGGGAAAAACCTGCCTTGTACTGCAACGTGTTGCTTTGGCGCTTGCTCATGATTTGGATGGTTTTTTTTTAGGATAGCCAACAACCTCCGAGATGGTTTTTTTTCAAGCGGTAAACCAACCACCACAGAAGATGGTTTTGTTTTCAGGATAACCAACAAACCTTTAGGATGGTTTTCAAAAGGGATAACCAACTGCCATTATAGCTTGATGCTACAGTATTATCATTAACTCTCATTACATTCTTCCATCAAGGGATTACATAGGAACTGTGCTCACACATTACAAACTGAATGAAAATGGAACATTGGTGTTATGTTCCCCGCACAATGTGAAATTTCCACTTAATCCGCAAACCAAACAGGAACTCTGAAATTTGAAGCACACTAAACTCTGAAATCTGAAGCACACTGAACTCTGAAATTTTAAGCATACTAAAAACAAGCACATTCTAAAAAAGATGTCACCAAACCTTCATGTGGCCTTGTCGTTGGCGAGTGACGAGAGGTTTTTGATCAACGTCCAACCTCTGATGCCTCCGTCCTCTGATGTGACGCTGCTAACTTAGCTGAATATGAAATTGAGCTCATTAATTTATCTTGGACGTCAGATTCCACCGAAAATGTGTCTGTAATGCAATTTTTTTAATTTTTCGGACTTTTACAATGTCTCGACTCTTTTGAGAAATTGACTATTAACATGGACAACACAAAAAGGGTCATTAATTTAGTTTGACTCAAATTACTATACTTTTGGCACAACCGACATTGACATTTTGACAATTTAAACTTTAAATACTTTGACGACACAAAATGACTTTGTTTTGACAACACAAATAACTTCCAATATACTCTCTATAGTTTGACACATTACTAATGAAAATGTTTGATAAGATAATAAAAGCTAAAATTTACTCTAAACTTTATCAAAGACTTTGACCTCAACAATTTTTAATATAGCATAAGGCCATTTTGACCAAATAACTTATTTCGTGATCATAAAATCATTCTATGGACAAAATAAACACTTAATGATCATTAACCAACTATGGACCTAGAATTTTAAATTTATGACTTACATTTAAAATGCAAACCACCGTGAATGCTACGAATGTGAATGGAAACACCATGTGAGTGAGGATGTAATGGTTTCGAAGGCCAATGCACACCGTATGTATTAGAGAGAGATCAGGATTCGCTTCGACTCCAATGCCAATATCTTCTACACATGTCCAACTCCGCTTTGGAAAAGTCAAAGGTACCTCCACGCTACCACAATAGAAATATTATTGGAGGCTTGCAATTATATGACTGATAAATAAGAAGTGCATAGGGATATATTCCACGGGTACTACTTGGAAGGGCTTTGCTCATATACTAGTTAGACAAAAGATTAAAGAAATAAAATAGAGATAATTGACCGATCCAAGTGGCTACCACCAAGCCGTGGTGGTTAAATGCAATGATTGAACCTCATGCAAATCTCATTTCTTCATCATTGAAGTCAGTGCATGCAGAAGCCAAGGAATGACATCAAGAGGGAACTTGTGCATGGAGTGCACATTGGAGCCTATTGCGTAGATAATGAAACAATATAGAATGCAAAGGTGAACAAAGCCGCGATTCAAGTGTTTCCCTTGCAGGTTTGGACTAATAGTCGTCTGAAACCGTTGCACCAAATGACCTTATATGCAAAATAGATATTCAATACAATATATTGGTCATCTGATAGTTGGGTCTATCATGGAGTTGGAAAAAATCACGTGTCGTGGACAGGTTAAATCCACAACTCATATGAATTTGTGAATGGATCTCAGAAGAATTAATGTAGGTAAAAAAAGATAAATGTCATAAAATGACAATAATGCAGAATATGAAATGCCCCTATAGACAAATTAATAGTCCATCAGAGGAATAAACTTGCTTTGATACCAAATGCAGAGCAATGGATCAGTCGTGTGGACAATAGAAATAAACACTTATGAAAATAGTATTCATTCATATCAGTTCAGCATTACAAACTTACATTTATATTGGAAATGTATTTCCTATATTTTAGGAGGTAGCTACAACTTCTTTGCCCATGAATATCTCCCTCAACTATATTTGTTATGAGTTGTTTTAATATAACAACTATATAACAAATATTTACAAACTTACATTTATATTGGAAATGTATTTCCTATATTTTAGGAGGTAGCTACAACTTCTTCACCCACGAATAACTCCCTCAACTATATTTGTTATGAGTTGTTTTAATATAACAACTATATAACAAATATTTACAAGATAATAATTAGTCATGTAATTATTATTTACCAATACATACATGTGGAGCACTAACTCATGTTTCCTAATAGATCATTCTTCTACAACAAACTAAAATGTATGTTGAGGAATTCACTTCTTTTATTAATAGGCAATGGCCCCTTTGTGAAGATTTCAGTGTGGATTATGATGGTGCCTTTGAGGTTTAAGAATTATCTGGGATCCTAGGACCTAGAAATGCTCATCGATAGCTTCTAATAAGAATTGGTTATGGTGAGGATTTTCAGGCTCCAACGATAAATGTCTTATGACCTAACTCAATTGTCCTTAAAAAAAGAACCTGAGATAAGCTCCAAACTTTCCTTGAGATTTAATCTCATGACAAAGGTTGTTTTGGGGGTGATTTTAATGTTGTCTTGTTCCTTGTTGAAAAATGAGGAGGCTGGCAAAAAACACAATTATAAAAAGAATTTGTAATTCACCCTTTTTTGAAGGCCCTTAGCCTATCTTTCCTCGTGGGCTTTTGGGATGTTACAAGGGGAAAACTATGCTGGTAGTTGAATGATATTGCCTGGAGAGTGATTATAATCATTTGTCATCATAAAGCAATATTCATTTAATTATTAGTTCTCATTAATCATGGATGCTAAGTGGGTTTTCCACTACTTTGTATTATTGCTTACAATTTTTTTTTTATTGAGCAATTAGTGTAATTTATTATTTAATTTAATTCCCAAAAATATAAAATTAAAAGGGGATTAATTAAATAATATTAGAGTGGCTTTTAATGTCAAATAGACCCTCAAAAAGGGGACGCCACACATAAGGGGAAAAATAAAATAAAAGGGGAAATTATAAGGCATGCCTTATAATTTCAAATTATGGTTTTCCCTCCAAAAGGGAGTCGCTCCAACCTTGGGAGAAAACTATAAATATATGTTTTGCCATAGAGGAAAAGGTTATGTTGATGAATCTTTTGATTTCACTCCATGCTTGGAGTAATGGGATGTATGCCCTAATTCTCTCTCTCACATTGTAAGCTTCACTTGGAGCCATTGTTGAAGATATTGAAGACTCTATTGTTCTCCTTATTGTGCTCTATTGTGTTGAAGTGTGTTTGATGCATTGTTTTCTCCATTCTAACATTGGCGAATTGACTTATGTGTTGGTGCATTAATTTGCTGAGTTAAATCTGCATGTTGGGGTTCCATTTTAAGTGCTTTTGGAAGGATTTTATGGTGCTAATGATCTGTTGTTAATGCTGCAATAAATTCTAGCCCTAGCGACTTGCATAAATGATTATTTGGCATGTTTTGGTGATGTTTGAAGTGGTTAATCAATCTGGTTTATTTTGGTATATTTCCATCTATGGCGACTTGATTTGGGAATTAATCTAACATGTTTCAAAGGTGAATCATCTATATTCATAATCTGATCTGTGTTGGCTTGTTTTTTAAGTTTGAGTAATTATTTGGGGTGCATTGGAGGGTTACAAAGTGCTGGAAATAATTTAATAAATAAACCCTAACCCTATCGATTGGGTTTATGATTTTGGGGGCTGTTTTGGATGGGTTACAATGGTTCAAAAATTTAGATTGATAGCTCCTTGGAAAACTCTTTATTTATAGAAAATTCCGCAATTTATTTGAGGGCAAGATATGGGATATTGAACAAGTTATGAATTTTCTCAGTTTCAGTTGTTCTGGTGCATTTTTATTTACTACTGCTGGAAATAATTTAATAAATAAATCCTAACCCTAACGACTGGGTTTATGATTTTGGTGGCTATTTTGCAGGGGTTACAATGGTTCAAAAATTCAGATTGATAGCTCCTTGGAAAACTCTTGATTTATAGAAAATTCCACAATTTATTTGAGGGCAAGATATGGGATATTGAACAAGTTATGAATTTTCTCAGTTTCAGTTGTTCTGGTGCATTTTTATTTACTACTGCTGGAAATAATTTAATAAATAAATCCTAACCCTAACGACTGGGTTTATGATTTTGGTGGCTGTTTTGGAGGGGTTACAATGGTTCAAAAATTTAGATTGATAGCTCCTTGGAAAACTCTTGATTTATAGAAAATTCCACAATTTATTTGAGGGCAAGATATGGGATATTGAACAAGTTATGAATTTTCTCAGTTTCAGTTGTTCTGGTGCATTTTTATTTACTACTGCTGGAAATAATTTAATAAATAAATCCTAACCCTAATGACTGGGTTTATGATTTTTGGTGGCTGTTTTGGAGGGGTTACAATGGTTCAAAAATCCATATTGATAGCTCCTTGGAAAACTCTTGATTTATAGAAAATTCTGCAATTTATTTGAGGGCAAAATATGGGATATTGAGAAAGTTATGAATTTTCTCAATTTCAGTTGTTCTGGTGCATTTTTATTTACTACTGCAATTAATTTCATATTTTGTAGTGGTTAATTTTCTAACTGGTTCTCCCATCTAACCCACCACCTTGGCTTGTATTGAAGCTAACATTGGGTTATTTGAGGTCGAACTAAGAGGGTTTAGTCATTTTAGCATCGATTGGATAAGTTTAATTTGCATATTTGAATAATATCCCATACAAAATTCTTTGCCTTTGCTATGGATTGTAGTTTGATTGATATCATACTAAAATAAGGTTGATTATCATGAACAAATAGATGCTCCAGATTATGCCATAACGTTGAAGGAATTGACAGATTTCTTGTTACTAATCCTTGGTTTTTTTTCTCTTGGCTATTGGAATCTCAAATTTTAAAGGTTTCTGGCTCTGATCACTCACCCTTTTGGATTTGGATGTCCGTTTAAATTTGAACACAAGTGGCTTCGAGATCATTCCTTTTGCTGGTGTGGTAAAATCTTGGTTTAATAACTGCCCCAAGTCGCCATGCTTCAAAGCTTGTTTCTTAATGATGAAACTAAAATATTTGAGGAGCTACCTTAAGGACTAGAAGCGTGGAGCGCTACTAACTATGTCAATTTCTCGTTGTTTTTCAATTGTTTTCAGGGAAATAGTGGAAAAAATGTTACACATAGAATTAAGCAAAATGGTGGAGAATATATGATCTAGAACAGTTATTTTGAATTTTTTTTTTTTGGAAAGTCAAAAAAAATATATTTAGCAGTTTTTGGCAGCTTTTAGTATTTTGTGTTTTTGGGGGTTTGTTGAGCATTTCTAGGTTTCAGACTGTACGACGACAACCAAAGTGTTATCATCATAACATTTGAACACAAGTGGCTTTGAGATCATTCCTTTTGTTGGTGTGGTAAAATATTGGTTTTAATAACTGCCCCAAGTTGCCATGCTTCAAAGCTTTCTTCTTAATGATGAAACTAAAATATTTGAGGAGCTACCTTAAGGAATAGAAGCGTGGAGTGCTACTAACTGTGTCAATTTCTCATTGTTTTTCAATTTTTTTGAGGGAAATAGTGGAAAAAATGTTACACATAAAATTAAGCAAAATGGTGGAGAAAATATGATCCAGAACAGTTATTTTGATTTTTTTTTGGAAAGTCAAAAAATATATATTTTAGCTTTTTTTTGGCAGCATTTAGTATTTTGTGTTTTTGGGGGTTTGTCGAGCATTTCTGGGCTTCAGACTGTATGACGACAACCAAAGTGTTATCGTCGTAGCATTTTTTTGAGTTTTTTCCGTCATCTTTCCAATAAATCTTGTGGTTAGCAAATCGGGTCAACAGGGTAGGAGAGAGGACCCCAATAGGGAGCACTAAAAAATTAATAGTAATAATATGATAGATTTCAATTTTTTTTTACTTCTGTGTTTTTGAATTCATCCCTAAGGTGGATATAAATGGTCTCCACTAGGATGAACTTTTAGTTCCCATCTAAAACCCTTCTTAGTCTATTTTTAGTAATTTTTCATATTATCCATTGCAGAACTATAATGTATCTTGTTTTGAATAAAGAGATAGATCTCTGAGCATACATCTCTCTTATGGAGTTTTCCCGTTTGTATACATTTAAAATTGCAATAAAATTAATTTGTTTCTACAACGCTTTCATTATGAATTGATTGTTATAACACATTAAGCACAATTGTTAGTGTGTTGTCCACCTGGTTGTAACTCAATTTGGATCAAAATGTGGCACAATGGTGATGCAAGTTGTGCCAGATTTGCATCACCTTTCCATCATGTTTTAATAATGTGGAACATTTAAATAATCCACGGTAAATGTCATTTGTATTTACTAAGCGTCATTTTCATTGTTGGAGGAGAGAAAAAGTGAAAGAAAAAGAGTAAGAGTGTTTCCTATTGTGTGTGTGAAAAAGGAAGGTAAATTATTGTTTACTTGCAATTTTTTTCCGTTAAACATTAGTAGATAAGTGAATAAGTGATTTAGTCACACATTTTCATTTTTTATTTATGTTATAAAGTGAAAGTCAGGTTTTAGAAACCCTTCATCCTGTAATTGTTATTAACAGAAGTGATTTAGAAGTAAGGCACCAAGATTTCTTACTCAAAACTTAACCAATTTTTCTCTTGTCATAGATTTTTAACTTTAGGCTAGAAATCCTGATTCGGGGGTATTACAAATTCTAAAAATGAACTGTCATTGTTGTGCTAAACACAGTTGATCAATGTGTGAATGAAGAGGAGATTTGATCCGATAAAGTGACTGACCTTCTACATACTTATGGGTATATGAGGAAACCCCTTAATTTATATTTGGAAGCTTATCCATTGGAAGCTTTCGACAGCCTGTTACTTGAGATGCGCGGGTAATCAGTTACCCTTGAAAAGTTACTCTTAACCAACCTCAAAGACAAGATATTGGTCTATGGGTATATTATACTCTCTATAGTTAGTGCCTTGAAACATTGGGCTATTATTATTTACTAACAATATGAGTTTGAATGCAAGCCCACAAACCACACACCCTATAGAAGCAATACCCCATTTCACCCTACCCCTTTTCACCCGACTATGTAAAACCTTTATGAAAACTTCATCAATGGCTCGAGGGTTAAAAATGTTTTAAGATATCAATGACAGTTAAATGGAGTTGTAAGCCATTGAATCTAGTCTTTTAAATGAGAAAGGTGAACAATAAACTCATTTTTTTAAAACAACTAAGTGAGCCTATCAAATTAGATTTTTGACATTGTGCCTCGTTCACATTGCCACTACTCATAATGGTTAAATAAACCTCACAATATACATATAAAGTAATGTATATTGTCTTTTCGCATTTTGTCTCTTTTAGACTATCAAACCAACATAAAAATAAAAGGTGTCATGAATGTCTCAAGATAATGACTTTATTTTGTTTAAATAGAATTTCTCGAGTGAGAACAAGTCGTGTATAATCTCTCTTAAATTGAGATCGGACATTCCTCATTGGTGGTTATGAAAACATTTCTTAGCATATTAAATGAAGATGAACACCATAGAGTGGGAACAATGGCCATCTCTAGTCCCAATGGATTTTTTATGAGGTTTTGGAAGTGCAGCAAGAGGTGATGCTAGGGATGATGACGCACCACAACATAAATGCTTCTTTAGTTTTAATGTTTTATTCATCTTGTTCATCCAATTTATTTACAAGTAACGAGACAATACTTTACAAAATTTCACCACTTTCTTTAAATTTTTAAAAATAGTTTATTACAAAATAAACAATATTTTACATAGCATAAATAAGCTTAACATTACATTGTTTCTAAAATACCATAGAAAATTATATTCTTTTGAAAACTGGGTTTCACAAAAGCAATATATACATTCAATCATCTTTGGCAACTATAGTCAATACTTTGTGTCCGTATTGCTCTTCCTTTAAAACTATAGCCAATAGGAATTAATTCACCAACTTTTATATTTATAATTGCTTCTAGCATGGCACAAAGAGGTAAAACCTGAGGCATCTCATTTTCTTTTCCATTAGCACACTATGTATTGATACTTGGGAGATGCAAAATGTGTGCACGAATGAGTACCACTGATGAAACCAACAATATTTTTAAATGTATAAGGATTCCTATCAATGTATATTCGATCATGCATCTATCAAGATCCATCTAGGTTTGTACACTTCCGTTGTTCCATTGTTTTAGAATTACAACACATGTTGTAAGTTGACATACTAAATTTGGATCTCACCATAGATTTCCATTTTGCAAAGATATACATTGGACTATAAAAGGCAATATTGGTAGACCTATTTAACGTTTAGTACTAGACCCAATATTAATTGGTGTCAATGTGAAGAGTCTAGACTTGCATTATGAATAGTTGATGGCCAAATTATATATCTCCCCTTCTAAAATGAAATATTTTGTAAGGTGTAGGGAGTGGCTTGTTGTGCACTTGGAAAGCCCCATGAATTTGCCAATTGGAAAATTTATATTTATATTTCTGCAATACCTTAGGTAGAAGTTAAAAATCATCTTTAGCCTCTTCCGCATATGGTCTAATCTTTCTCTTTCCCTTACTTGCAAGGAAATTATTCAAAATTGTTGACATTACATTATTTATCTTTGCACTAGTGAAATTATCATCAACACGTTTTCTTATTATTTTCTTGCATTTCCTTACTATCTTTATAATTTGTCATTGCCATACTATTTACATTCTCATATGCAGTTGTTTATGGTGGGGAAGAGCAAATTGAATTTTCCAATCTTGATATATCTATAATTAACAAATGTAATTTCATTAATTTAAGAATTTTCAACAGTTTCAATTATGGCAGAAAGGAAGAATAAGCCAAATTCTTAGAAGGTGAAGAAAGTCTCATTGAATCCAAAAGCGGTTTTTTTGGGAGTCACTTCCTAAACCCTATGATAAGGTTAGTTGTCTGATTATTAAGTATGTTACTTTGGATGGCCGGTTTAAAGTTATTCCTTACTTTCAATTGGTTTTTCTAAACCACTTTAGAAGAAATGTGGCGGTCAATTTTCCTTTTTTTCTTCTCCAATCCCTTGAACACTCGGTGAACTTGGTGACCCAGGGGAAATAAGCCCATCCCTACAGTTAGGAAATAAGGGATAAAATATGCAGAACAATCCCACACAGAATCGCAATAGTAGAAATAAATATGCAAAATAATAACAAAAATTTTAAATAAAAGTGCAGAAAATAAAAGAACACAATATAGAGACAATATTTAATGTGGTTCACCCAATTTGGGCTACGTCCACCAAGAATCACTTGCTTAGATTTTATTACAAGCCACCTCTCTCTCAATACAATACCCAGATCTGTTTGGAGTTATGCTCAACAAACTCTCCTGAATTCACACTTGAACTCACACACATCTACAATCATGTCTCCCCTATCAAAAGTACATCAATAGGCAACTAGTTAAGCAATTTTACAATACTGTGGGTACCAAAACCATGGGCCAAAACCGCCCCAGAAACCTATGCGTCAAAAATCCCACCCATATGAGAAGAACACATTTTTCGAGGTATCAGACACATTTTTCGAGGCCAATTTTTTTCTCCATTGATATCAAGATTGGTGAACACACTTTCTTGTTAAAGGATCAAAAGGGGAACTTATTGGAATTGCCTGTATGGTCAAGTAGGATTTTGTATAGTGTACAATTTTTATTTGTTGTTTTTGTTTCCCTTTTGTGTTCTAGTCTACAGTGACCAGTTGTCGTGGTATTTTGGTATTATATTGAGTGTGTATCTGCTCGATGGGGTCCTGTTTGTTATTTACGACTCTGTTGCTCGATGAATTTAGGCACTTGGTTTTTTTATTGAAGTTGTTCGTGGTTCTTGGAACAAGGACGTTTTGATTCAATATCTTGAACAGAGAATCTTTATCGACATAGTAGTCGTTTCCATACATTTGAAACTTCATCGGTACTACTTGATGTCTCGACTAGTGGTGATGACACCGACTCTGATGATGAGACAAGTTCCACACATAACCTCTTTAATAACCTCACAGAAACAAGCCTTTTTGTAGAAAACCTCTCCATTAATACCATTGACCTCCACCTTGTCCATCCTACACTTATTAGTCAGAACCAACTAAATCACGGCTCCATGGATCTCTTTTAAAAGGATGAGGCCATTGAAGAGTTTCTCAGGACTCAGGATCCCATCCCCCTTTCTGATCACAGGAAGGGATTTGATATTTTCCTTGACAAATCTGCTTACTTTGGTGAGGAACTGGAGTACCCCAGTCCGCAAAAAAGTACAAATCAAAACAAAAAAATGAGAAACAAAATATCCCATAGTGAAAATCTCACTGAGACACTATTCGAGAACAACAAAATAAAAAAAATGAAAAATCATAAAAAGAAGAGGGGCGCATATCCTAGTGAAAACCTTTCTGAGGCACTAGAGAGAGGGGACTCTAATTCATGTCAAACTGATGATTTACATCAACCAACAACATCCTTTTCAGAAATAGAGACATCTAAAATGCTAATTGAGGAAACAATAGACATCAACATCGACACATCTGAGCGACCAAATATTTTACAACTTGGTGCAAGTCTTTCCGAAAAAGAAAAAAACAGAGTTCACAACACTCCTTGTGGAATTACAAGATAGTTTTGCATGGACCTATAAAGATATGTTAGGATTAGATCCATTTCTTGTGGTACACTACCTCGTAGTCCATCCAAATGCAAAACCTGTCAAACAAAAGTTGAGAAAAATGCATCCCAAAGTTGCATTGCTTGTCAAAGTTGAACTTCAAAAAAATTTGGAGGTAGACTTCATTTAACCAGGAATAGACTACTTAGCATGGATTTCAAACATAGTACCTGTGGCAATGAAAATTTTGGGTATCAAAATATGTACAGATTTTTGTGACATCAATAAGGCTTGTCTAAAAGATGACTTTCGTTTACCAAACATAGATATGATCATAAATTCAATAGCGGGTCATGAAATGCTTTCCTTAATGGATGGCTTTTCTAGCTACAATCAGATTCAAATTGTTGAAAAAGATCAACATAAAACAACATTCATCACACCATGAGGCACATTCTGTTATAAGGTCATGCCTTTTGGCCTTAAAAACACAGGGGCTACATATCAAAGAGTGATGATAGTCATCTTTCACGATATGTTGTATGATATCATAGAAGACTATGTAGATGACATCTTAGCAAAGTCTAAAACACGAGTAGATCATTTAACAGTATTGAGTCGCATCTTTGAAAGATTGCGTGCATATAAGGTCAGACTTAATCCCAAAAAATGTTTGTTCGGTGTGACATCAAGTAAATTACCGAGATTTGTTGTTTCACAAAGAAACATAGAAGTAGACCCCGCAAAGGTCAAAGCTATCATGGAAATGCCTCCACAAAATCTCAAACAATTAAGAGGTCTTCAAGGAAAAATACTGTCAATCAAAAGATTCATTTCATAATTGGCAGATAATTGTCATCACTTCAATCAGTTACTAAAAAAGATGACCAGTTATGGTGGAAACAAGAATGTCAGGATTCTTTTGCCAAACTAAAAGAATATCTATCAAATCCACTGGTTCTCATGTCATCAATATCAAATAAACCAATGCTTCTCTACACATCTGCTACAGAACATGCAATAAGAGCATTGCTAGCACAACATAACGATCAAGGACAAGAGTAGGTTGTATACTACCTTAGTAGAATACTTACTGATCATGAGCTTAAGTATTCACAGGTTGAAAAAGTGTGTTTAGCAGTAGATTTCACATCACAAACTCCGTCACTATTTGCTCAATCATACAACCAAACTCATTGTAAAAGTAGATCCTCTCAAATATCTTCCACCTATCAATGTTTTAAAAATCAAAACAGGACTTGGAACCAGTCGAGGGTTATGCCGGACCGGAACCAGAATCGGACTGGAACCAGACCGATTCAAACTTTATGAATTGGTTTACTAAAAAATGCATAATTTTTTTTATTTTTAATGAAAACAGTATATTTGAAAGATTAAAAACCATGATTCCATCTCTTACACACAAAATATGCAAAGGTTTATCATGTATATACTATATAACATGTAAGAAAGGATTTTATAGCAAAATTAGGGTTTAGGTCAACTAAAAAGATGAACTTTTAAATAAAATTTATTTTTTCACAAAATTAACACCGTATTATAGTCCTTTTTCCAGCTCGGCTGGTTTAGAGAAAAACCGGACCGGTTGGACCGGTTTTGTACCGAACCGGCCGGTTCCTTGTGGAATCCGGCTGGTTCGGTACCAAACCGGTCCCCACCGGTCCGGTTTTTAAAAAAAAAACATTGAACCGGTCGAATTGGCCAACTCCGGTTTGATTGATTTTTAAAACATTGCTATCTATACACATTCTCACAGCGAGAATGTCAAGTTGGGTCGTTCTAATTAGCGATTTTGATATCAAGTTTATTAGTCAAAAAACAATCGAAGAACAAGCACTGGTAGATCAACTGGCTGCGACACCTCTACTAGGATTAGAACATTTTTATTTCAAATTTCCAGATGAACTCTTGGACGTCGATATAACACCATCTTGGACTCTATTTTTTGATGGATCTTGTTATGTCAATGGATTAGGAGTTGGTATTTTACTTATAACACCAGATGGAAATGTTATCCCAAAATCATTCCACTTGGCCTTCCCTTGCACAAACAATATTGCAAAATACGAAACTCTAATAGCTCAATTGAAATTAGCTATATCTTGGAATCTCAAAGAGTTGGTTGTGTTTGGTGATTCACTTCTAATTGTCAAACAAGTCACAAATGAATACCAAGTCAATGATGAAAAGTTCATTCCTTACAAACTCATGTTGGCCAGCCTTACATATTTCTTTTAGTTGATCACTTTCGAATAAGTTCCTTGCCTTCAAAATAAATCAGCATATGCAATGACGAATATCAGATCTTTTCTTGAGTTCAAATGCCATCAAACACATACCGAGTTTCTCATTAAAAATAGTCTAGTTCCGGCCTACGATTTTCTTGAGATGACCATGGTCTGTGAAATATTTGGCCTTGACAACTCCTAGTATCACGATATTTATAATTTCATCCATGACCACACTTATCCTGAACACATGAACTCCCAGAACAAATGAGCCTTAGCACAATGTGCTTCAAGCTATACCATACTTGTAGACACTATTTATCGAAGAGGCTATGATGGGACTCTATTAAGATGTCTCAACCAAAATGAAGTAATCCAAACCTTAGAAGAGGTACATGTTGATAATTGCGGTGCACATACAAACGACATGGTTTTAGCAAAGAAGATCTTACACATAGGTTACTATTGGCCTACTATGGAGTTTGATGCATGTAAATTTGTCAAGAAATGTATGGCATGCCAAACACTTGGAACCTCATTCACACACCTTCACAAGCTCTACAACCAATCACTACACTTTAAATTTCTCCTAATGGGGGATTGACCTTATAGTAAAGATAAATCCCACCTCATCTGATGGCCACAATTTCTTTATCACCTCTATAGAATATTTTACCAAATGGGTAGAGGCAATGCCTCTCGCATATGTCACTGGTAATAATATCTCCAAGTTCATATTCAACCACCTCATTTGTCACTTTGGCATTCCTTCCTCTATTGTTACTGATAACGGTAAGTCATTTAAAAACAAAACCGTTAAAGCATTAGCCAAACACTTCTGGATCCACCTTCGCTGGTCCACAACTTTTTATCCACAATGTAATGGCCAATCTAAAGCATCCAACAAGACAATAAAATCCATCATGAAAAAATTGTTGATAAACATGATCACAATTGGAATACACAAGTATATCTTTCCATCTAGGCCTATCGCACACCCTTTTGTAGTCCAATAGGATTCACTCCATTTTCACTTGTATACGGATCTGAAGGTGTATTACCTATAGAGGTCGATCTCCCATCACTCCGTATATCCCTCTAACATCTTATCAAAGAAGACGACTATAGACAAGCTCGTCTTGCTAAGCTTGATCTCTTAGATGAAAAGAGACTCAATGCTTTGGATCATCTCAAAGTGTACCAAGACCGACTTCATCGCAACTACAACAAGAAGATCAAGCCATGACAATTTGAGATCGACGACCTTCTATTAAAATAAAATAAAAAAATACAACCAAAGATCGGGACAAGAACAAAAAATTTGAACCCAATTGGTTGGGTCCTTACCTTATCACTGCAAAATTCGGGTCAAGTGCATACAAGTTATCCACTCAAGACAACGAAGTGCATAAAGAACCCATGAATGTGGTTCATTTGAAAATATTCTATTCCTGACTCATATATACCCACTTCTTGTGCTGGGGGCATTATGGCACATCCACTGTAGCTCCTTTATCCTATCCATCTTACTGTTTCATCCTAAACTGGTTTCTTTCACTTGTTCCTTGTATTTAAGACATGCACCATCTTTCATATTGATTGTATTCACTCACTTCCATCCCTTGATCTTCATAAGCCTTTCCGTGCTTGTGTATGCTTGAGTAATTCCTGAATCACCTAACTAAATCTCATTGGTTACTACAGTTATATCAATAATCCAAAAACATTCAAAAAATAAAAAATCCAAAAACATTCAAATAATCAAAAATTCAAAAAACATAAAAAAAATCAACAATCCAAAACATTCAAAAACACGCCAAAACATTCAAAAATCCCAAAAACATCAACACAACTCAAAAAAATCAAACTTTTACACTCTTATCCCAATGATTGTTCCAACTATCCTATGACTATCAAAACAAAGCATCTTACCCCTCGCATGTATCCTTGCTTTGGGGTAAGTCAAATCAATCTTATCCCTCACGTGTATCTTCACTTGGGGAAATATTAGCTCTCATTTTCTCCCTTGCATGCATTCTTTCTTGGGGGCAATGACCCATTCAATCTCAAATTACTCTTCAATGAGGATCCAACAAGATTGTCACTTGACCCCGCTCTTTAGACTGATCTAAATCTCTTGCATGTATACTTGCTTGGGGGCATTCAAATCTGCTTACTCATCATTGTGGAACACATTAGGGGCATAGTTAATTGTCTTTATTATATTTGGTGTGCTTTACTTTTTATCTTTTGTTTTGCTTAAAATAATTACAAGTATTATGTTAGCATCTTGGTTTATTTATAGCCATGGTGTATACATCTATTGTGTACATTGGGTTTGTTTTACTTTTTTCCTTTTGTTTGTTGTGTGTGTGTGTTTGTATTACATACATAATGAGTTACTCTTCATGGTTCTTTAATAGTCATGATGTAAACTATGTTGTGCAATAGAAAAATAGGTTTATCTAAATATCAATATCTGAATGGAAACTCATGCTACAAGAAAATTCAATCATATCATCATCAATATCATATTTAACATGCCACTTTACCAAAAATAATGAAAATCAAATAACATCCATCCATAATCAAATTACAAGGTGCAAAATAAACTAATCTGTACACATCAATAAATAAAATGTCCATGTTCAATGTCCACATCAAAGTATCATATACATGACTATCCATCGAAGTGCCACAAAGGGCATCTATACAAAATAATATGCCTTCAACACGAGGCGTATAAGAAAATAATATACATATACATATACACATACATAATACATAAAATTATCCACGACTCTCTCCAACCTTTGGATTGCTTGGTCTATCATCTCGCCTCGATGGCGGCATATGGACTAATCTAGTTGATCTAAATGGCCCATGTGATCTAGCTGACCTCGCTGACCTCGTCCTTGTCCTTTGACTGTATCATGGAGCTCTCTGGCTCTCTGAGATGGTTGCCTCATATAATCCTCTATAATAACCAACATCATGTGTAGCTGTTAATAAATCTTGTAATATGTCACCCATCTCACTGGCCTCGGCAACACGACTAGTTGTATCCCTATCTGTTATAACTTGTTGCATCTGTAATGCCAACTGATCTCTCTCAATTGTCCTCTGTTGTAATTACGCGCATGAATCTATCTCTTTGTACTAGCTTCGCCTATAACTCTACTACTGATATCCCTAGAGGTTGTATTGGTGGAATCTGACTCCACACGTCAATCTCTCTCCTCTGTCTCCCCACCCATCATCTCCATCTCTATCTTTGTTTTCTCTTCATCCTGGACTCGGTGGCCTCGATGGTGAAACCTATACACCCTGTGCTTGTACTGGTACCTCTACACCCTGTACCTATAAACCTTATACATGTATATCCTGTACACTTTGTTCCTGTATTGAGTACTTGTAAAGTCTGTTCCTGGCCATGTTGGCCTCCCCCTCTCCTACATTTGCACCGTAGTGCACCTGTAATATCCCTTTCAAGGGATTAGATTAACAATCAAGGGATTAGCTTCAAACACCAAATAACCAAATCTGATTTCTATAACCAACAGAATGAAATTAAAACTAGCGAACTGATTTCTCCAAACAACGATATTAAAATATATGTAGAACACAAAATTCACTGCAATTAACCTTGCCATAATTTATATATGTATTTTAGGCATCCAATAGAACAATAATCAATGAAAATCTGAGTCAACACACAACTAAAAATTAATTATAACTAGAGAAGAGAATCCATAACTAAAATATGAAATATGGGTTTGAAACCCTCAAAATTCATGAGAATGTAGATTCCGGCCTTATTAAATATGGCAAATCAAATTATGAACTGAAAATTCAACTTTTTCCTCCAAACCATCAAACCCCACACCAAGGTAGGTCGCTCCACTTATATAAGATGAATAAAAATATGAAAATAGATGATTCTCCTCAAATTTGCAATTTATTTCAAGACCATACAAGGTTGAAGGGTTTTTGTTCCTCAACAAAACCACTAGAAGGGTTTTTGTCCTTTTAGGAAGCCACTCAAGAGAGTTTTTTGCCCTCAAGTGGAAGAATATGGAGCAACAAGCTCTCAATGCCCAATAATAGAAAATGTGTCAAAACTAGATCCTTGCAAATGAGGCCTTTACATCACTTTATATCCCTCCTTTGGCACTAAGGCTAGAAAAGACTAGGCCGACCCATAAGAGATTTTCTAATTCTTCATTAAGATTCTTTTATTTTCCTTTAACTTATCCGACATGATTCAAGAGATAAAACAATAAAAATTAAACATAAAAATTAGAAAAGCGAAAGTAAATGAAAGTTCAATGTTCTTCTACAACTCTTGTACTTCTTTGCCATGGAAAAGGAATGACATGAAGTCCAAATAATGATTAGTAAGTGGGAAAAGGGACATTACCATTCCCCCTTCCCAAGATTGCTTCTCCCCAAGCAATTGTAAACCCAATGTATCCGTTGTCCCATCTTCTTCTTTCCCTTCATTATGAAGTCCCACATCCTTTAACGAAGATGAAGATGACATCCTTGATAGAGCATCCACAACCACATTATGCTTTCCCTTAACATACTCAATATAAAAATCAAATGCGTGGAGTCTACTCACCCATTTTTGTTGTTGGTCATTCAAATCCTTTTGATGGGAAAAGAACCTTAAGCTATTGTGGTCGGTTTTTACCACAAACCTTCCACAAATCTTCCACAAATCAAGTATTTCTTGAACTTAATTAAGGCATGCATGATGACAAGCATTTCCTTATCATAAATGGAGAATATTTTCTCATGATCTTTCAATTTCCAACTTTCAAAAGCAATGGGGTGCTGATTTTGCATCAAAATAGCACCTGTACCCTCACTGGAAGCATCACATTCAAGCAAAAATGGTATAGAAAAATCTGGAACAACGAGAACTGGACAAGAACATATCACCTTTTTTTTAATTCTTCAAAAGCTATATGGGTTGATTTTCACTAGTAGAAAGCACCTTTCTTTGTTAGAGAAGTCAATGGGGCTGCAATTTTTGATAATCCCTTCACAAATTTCCGGTAATATGAACACAAACCCAAGAATCCTTTCAAGTGAGTACTGCTGGTTGGTGTTGGCCAATCCATGATTGCTTGAATCTTACTTTTATCCACATGAACCCCACGTGCATTGATAATATGCCCCAAGTATAAAATTTCATCCATATCAAACTCGCGTTTAAATTGCTTGGCATATAATGACTGCTGCTCCAAAATTTCCAACACTTTATCCAAATGGTGGAGGTGCTCCTCCCATGATCTACTATAAATTAGAATATCATCAAATAAAACCAACACATATTTCCTTAAATTCTTACCAAAAATGTGGTTCATGCATGATTGAAAGGTGGTCAGCGCATTGGTTAACCCAAATGGCATGACAAGGAACTCAAAATGCCCAAAGTGACACCTAAAAGTAGTTTTGCGAACATCTTCCTCTCTTACTCTTATTTGATGATAACCGGATCTCAAGTCAATTTTGGAGAAGTAGACCGCTCCATGTAGTCCGTCTATGAGCTCATCAATCGTTGGAATTGGATACTTGTTCTTAATTGTTTTCTTATTGAGCACACGGTAATCCATGCACATTCTTAGAGTGCCATCCTTTTTCTTAACCAACACCACAGAAGAGGCATAAGGGCTGGAACTAGACCTTATCAACCCCATTTCCAACAATTCTTTGATAGTTCTTTCAATTTCTTCCTTGTAAATCTGTGGGTGACTGTAGGGGGTGGTTATTACCAGTTTGGTACACAGTTCTAACTCAATAACATGTTGGAATCCTATATCTGGTGGTAGCCCATGTGGTAACTCATTGAAAAATTTGGCATATCTATCATGTATGGGCTGAATATCATCACGAAAAGTAGATTGAATGGAAATAGAAGAGTTAGCTCTTACCAGGTAATGGGAAACCCAAACAACCTGCCCCATTTTGAAAGTTCTTCCATTCTCTTCACTATTGCAACTTGTGGAGTTCCATCCTTCATTCCATGCAACACTACTTATTTGCCTTCCACTTTAAATTTCAGCTACATATTTTGATACTTTTGTGAAAACTCGCCTAAACAATGTAACCATTGCACTCCCAATACCAAATCAGATTCACCAATACTAATAACATAGAAATCATCTCTTACCACATGCCCTCCCAAAGTGAGTGTGAGTTGAGGTATCCTATTTGTGCATGGAAGTATAAAACCATCCGCCACCGTGACATTGAAACCCTTGAATTTTTCAGCCTTCAACTTCAAATCTTTAGCAAGCTTTCATCCACAAAATTATGTGTGGCTCCACTATCAAACAAGACGGTGACCTTTTGTCCTTGAAGATCACCCTTTACTCGAAATGGGTGATATCTAGGTGCCCCAGACAATGTAGCAAGAGCACTTTTTGAATTCTTTGGGTCTTCTTCCTCCACAACATCATTATGGCTAGCTTCATCAACAATGTTATCTTCATCTTCACAATCAGAAATTATTTCAATATAATGCACTTTACCTTTGCCCAAACAGCGATGCCTGGGAGTCCATGGATCCTTGCATGAGAAGCACAAATTCTTCCTTCGAAGCTCATTTCTAGCCTCCTTTTCATTGTTGGTTTTTGGAGGTATCTTTGGCTGGTCCAAAGGGAAGCTTCTTGGCTGCTTCGTGGGATTTCCTCCACTCGAATTCACCTTAGGAAAAATGCTGCTTGCTGCTGATTTTGGGGCAGCACCTTCAAGATCTAGGCCTTCTTAATTTCCTCTTGTAGAGACAATGGATCAATGGCACGAACCAAACCCTTGAGGGGTTCAATCAAACCTTCAAAAAAGAGCACTATAAGCCTTCTTTCGGATACGTCTGTCCTTTGAAACTCAGTTACATATTCTTCCATGGTGCCTTGTTGTCTCAAGTGTGCAAGTTCACATAACTAAACCTCCGGATTCACTCTATCAAAATGATCAGCGAGTCTTTGGCAAAACTTGTCATTGGCATGTATCTCATTATGCCCTCGAGTCATTAACCCATGAAACCACCATTCATGAGTAACTCCTTCAAGATGCAATGTGGCAAATTTTATAGCATCCTCCTCCACCATGGGCTTCAAAGACAAGTATGTGTTCAACTTTTGAATCCAAGCTCTAGCAGTACCTTTGGCTGATCCGTCAATGTAGAAAAAGTCATCTTACCCAACACATTCTGAACCTCTTTGTGGCATGTGATGTCTAGGCTCGGGCCTAGGTCTTCCTATATTCACCCCTATGAATTCAACCAATGAAATGGCCTCACGAATCTCCCTTGGTAAATCCATATATTCCTCAACTTACAACGATGTTTTGTCCACCCGTGGACCGTGTTTTTTCCTCCGGAATAACGTCCTCCCTAGGAAGGAAAATGGTCTTCGTAACCAATCCTTGGGCTAATCACATTGGTTGCCGTGTATTGTTCGCCATAGTCGAGCTACCATCACCACTTTGAACCCTAGGTTCAATGATATGTTGGAGGGATAAGGCTAGAAAATCCATTGTCTGCAAGTATCTCTTGGCCAACAATTAATTTATCGACTTTAGCTTCTTGAGAGTCATGATTACCAATGCTACCTTCCTCCCTTGGCTGGTCCTCCTTTCTTCTTCTTTGGTAATAGATGAAACCCTTGTTTCCTTCTTCCATTAAACCCTTGGCCTTTGAAGATCTGAGCTCTGATACCATTGTAATATCCCTTTCAATGGATTAAACCAACAATCAAAGGATTAGCTGCAAACACCAAATAACCAAAGCTGATTTCTATAACCAGCAGACTGAAATTAAAACTAGCGAACTAATTTCTTCACACAGTGGTATTAAAATATATGCAAAACACAAAATTCACTCCAATTAACTTTGCCACAATTTAGATATGTATTTTAGGCATCCAATAGAACAATAATCAATGAAAAATATAAGTCAACACAGAGCTGGAAATGAATTATAACCAGCGAAGAGCAGCCACAACTAAAATATGAAATATGGGCCTAGAAAGCCTCAAAATTCATGAGGATGTAGATTCCAGCCTTACTAAATATGGCAAATCAGATTATGAATTGAAAATTCAACTTTATGTCCCTCAAACCATCAAACCCTATACTAAGGTAGGTCGCTCCACCTATAGAAGACAAATAAAAATCTGGAAGTAAATAATTCTCCTCAAATTTGCAATTTACTTCAAGACCATGCAAGGTTGAAGGGTTTTCATCCTTCTAGGAAGCCACACGAGACGGTTTTTGTCCTCAAGTGGAACAACATGGAGAAACAAGCTCTCAATTCCTAGTAATAGAAAATGCGCCAAAACTAGATCCTTGCAAATGAGGTCTTCACATCACTTTATATCCCTCCTTTGGTACCGAGGCTAGAAAAGGCTAAGCCAACCCATAAAATATGTTCTAATTCTTCATTAAGCTTCTTTTATTTTCCTTTAACTTAGTCGACCTGCTTCGAGAGAGAAACACTAAAAATAAAACATAAAAATTAGAAAAACAAAAGTAAATGAAAGCTGAATGTTCTTCTCCAACTCTTGTACTTCTTTTCCATGGAGAAGAAATGGCAATAAGTCCAAATAATGATTCTTAAGTGGGAAAAAGGGACATTACATAACCTCTCACTACTACTACTATCCCTACTGCCATCATTGTCTAAGGGATGGTCATGCAGAGAGCTATTATAACTGCATATCACGTTGCATACTCCACTGATACAATAGGGTCCATGATGTCTACTCGTGCATCCCATACATATGCTAATACTCCTCCAAATCTGGCCCTCGCTATGCTCGGCCTAATGCGTAGTCCAAAATCTGTGGTCTCTTGCGTCACCCACGCGTACCACTGCTCTCCCTTTAGAATGTCACGTATAACTCCAAGTTGTCACCTGACCCTGTCCGGTCTATATCGTAATGATATATGATCGACTACCAATAATAAAATGCTCTAATCAGTTGTCCCTAACTCTGCAAGATTTTTTGCCCATACATATCATCTATATGGCCTCTATGTCATTAGTCACAACTATTGATCATCCGTCGCTCGTCTGTAAAATGCTAAATCTCCTCGGCGACCTCTCTAACCGCCACCTACTATCTCCCATCCACAGACTGATGGATCTTCTGGTTGTTTGTCTCTCAATAGCCCCATCATCTGACCTACTATGATATGGTCCCATGCCCAAATCGATAATAACATCATTGGGCCTAAAATCCTCTAACTCCTATATACCTCTATATGCATATCTCTGTACATATGGGCTAGTATACACGGCCCCCATGCAAACATTGTCGCTAATTCCATCAGCTCCACTACCACGCTAATCAATCCAAGTTAAAAATGCGTCCCAGTCTCATTAGACACCAAGTAGACGCTGATAAGAGCCATCAAGTAAATTAGAAGTCGCGCTAATGCATCATCCTCCATGCACTCTACAAGGTGCACCGCCATACCTTCTCCATGAATCTCCTCTACTTCGAACAATAGTTGTATTTGTGCTCAGATCTGTGTTGCACTCCACTCCCACTGAATCAAACGACCCTGCATCGTCACCCTCAGTATGTGGTATACATCCTCTAGTGTCACCGACATCTCCTCGGTAGGCAATCTAAATATTTGGGACTTAGTGTGCCATCGTTCTACTAACATAGTCAACAAGAAGTGGTCCAATATGATGTTTGGCATCCATGATATGTATGTCAATCCCAATGCCTCCAATATCACCCACAGTCCTCTCTACTCTGACCTCGTCATCTGTCTCCCGAATGATCACAATCGTGCATGTCTCTCTCGCACGTCTAAGGTGCATAATCTCTCATGCACACATTGTACTACTTCATTAGTCCTTTATGAATCATTTTTTATTTTTTGTTTCATCTTCTACATCTAACCTATTTCTCTAAATTCACGATAGTGCACCTCATGTTACACTAGCGCACATGTTTTAGTGCTAGCACATTATTTCTTACACTAATGCACTCAATGCTAGCTCATGTATTATCACGCTAGCGCACTCTAAACCATGCAAACACATCCATTATGACACTAACACACTTCTCACGTTTGCACATGTATTTCTACACAAACGCCCTTATTCTCATGCTAGTGTTGGCAAGCCTACGCTAGCACAACTACTTCTTTGTGTTAGTGTTACTTTTTCTCTTTTAAATGTATCTAACAAATATTACATGCACCTAATTACTTCATTTTTTTGTGTACTTACTAGGCCATCAACGTCAGGAGCTCGCCCAAACTCTTGAACACGATCCACACGATGAACACATGTTGGATATTGTGCCATCTCTCCCACAATCTAGAGCTCAAAATCTCTCAGGGGCACAAAAGGTTCTAATAACAAAAATGACTAAATAAGGTTTTCATCCCTCCCACCCTTCTATTTAACCACTTCTTATAAACCCTAATTTCTCTTTTTAAACTCTGATTTTGGCCTTTTGCACTCTCAAAACTCATTTTCTATGCCCTTTCTCCCCTTTTTATCCACGTCTCTCTCTCTCTCTCCTTCTCAAGTGGATGTCCACCACTTTGTTGCGTCACCCACCCGCTTGAGGGAGCACTCCCTTAGCACCACATTTAACTCGTTGGAGCATTCAAATCTTCACCAGGGAAAATTAGATAGTCCTCCGCACTTCTCTATCATTTGTTTATCAATCTACTTGTGTTTATCTTGAAAATGCTATTACTCTGTAACAACACTTTAAAGAGGGGAAAATGTAGACACTTTAAAATTACATACCACCCTTTGCACATTGTTATTTGAATTAATATTCACCCACATCCCACTAGAATTAATTTAATTCATTCTATCATGTATAAAACATACATTTACAATCCTTAGCTAATTTAATTAGCTATTTACATAAAATAAAAATTAAATATCCACTCAACTCCACATCACTAGCTCTCTCACTCAAGTTCTAGAACCCTAGAAAAGAGGAAGTTCAATATTCATGTACAACCAACTTTGGAATAAAATTAAAAGCCAACCAATTCAAGTTAAAGCCTCTTAAATTCTTATTTAAACTCAACCAACTGCATAAACCAAATCAACATGCTAAATAAGGAAAATGCATTTATTAACCTACAACTTATTCAATGTTTGATCCACAATCCATGACCTCTTCTTCAGCTATAAATAAGAGGCTCATCCCTTCACAAATCATCTCTTGGAAGCTTAAGGCATTTGCAACTTTACTCTGTCCAATTGCCACTTGAATTCATACGCCGTTAGGCTGCCCATTTGATTATTAAAGTGCACCATTCATCCATTGCTCATAGCATAATCAATTTTGGAGCATTCACAAACAATCCATCAAAGGAGATTCAACAAGTGTGGTACTTCACTCCACACTTAAACCATGTAATCCGAGGTTGCAAGGGAATGTGAGGGAAGATCTGGTTTTCTTTTATTTGCATGGTTTCTTCCATTTACTAGTTTTTCTTGTTTACAGGGCCAAATTGAGAGTTTATAGTAGGGCATAGACAACCATCAAAACTTAAATGGTAGGTGGATTTTGTAAATGTAGTCAGTAGGGGGTGGAAAGACCCTAGGTTTAAATATTTTATTTCACAACCCGTCGCTCACACATAATAATAGAAACAAATCCATAATTCACAAATCCTCCATTGAATCGCCAAAACACATATTGTAACATAAGACACCATAAGATAGGCTAACAATGAATTATCTACAAGCAATATTGCATGATACTGATTGTTGAATTTGTAATGTTAACAAGTAATTAAGTATTCATCAACCACACCTTGCTTTTTGAAATATCTTTAAAGTACGTTGCCTCAACGACCTACACACCACACCCTCTTTCTCCTTCAAATGATTGATAAATATGGCACACGTTTCATATGTGCATGGTTGTAAGAAAGAAGAGTTTCGCATTGGTTCTCCTAGCATTTTCACTGCCTTAGACTTCTCCTCCTTCAAACCCCTTTTGCATTGTCCCTCTTCATCCTTCGATGTCTTACTCCCTCAAGTTTAATTTCTTCAATACATTGTCTTCGACATTTCCATTGCACAGTTCGTATGTGATTGCTAATAATATAATATAAGAATGATAAAATTTAAATGTTACATAACAAATAAAGTTAATGAATTCATTTTTTAATTGTTTGTTGGTTTTGATGTTTATCAAGTTTTCGAGTTTTAAAAGTTGTTTGAAATTTTTCTAAATATATTATTCTAATAATCATTAATTAAAAATAATAATTATTATTAAATTTAAATGTTATTAAACAATTAACTCCCGTTAATGGATTATTAATTTATTAGTAGTAAAAAAGTTAAATTTAAAAAATTACAAAGCAATTAGTTTTTTATATTTTTAATAACAAAATTTAAACATGTAGAAGCTATATTTCATATATATATATTTCTCAATTTAATATTTTTAAAAATTATTTTTATGTGAAGAGTCGTTTCTAAAATAGATTTCAAGGGTGGTAAAAGGTTAACCACCTGTTAGCGAGGGAATTTGTCGGGTGGACAAATTTTTGAATTCATTGCCAATGCTTTGGGAATCTAAGTCCCTCTACTTAACTAGTGCAGCTACTGTATATGCATGTGCGACAAAATGTGGATTTCTATGGTGGCCTTTTGGCTGGGGATCCAACATGGGCACTCCACTAACCCTGCGGCAAAGCTTGTAGATACTTATAAGAGAGAAATTTGTCTGAAAGTGGGAAAGGGGGTGAGGAAAGAAGTAGGAGAACTAATGTTGTAGGTAGGAAATCAAATTCTTGCACACACTAGTTAGAAAATTCATCACATGCATTCATGGGAAGAAACAACCTTGCAAATGGCAACAAGATGAGATAAGATTGCGAACTCAAAGTTTCTAAAATCTCTTCATCAAAGAGGCTACAAAATATTTCTTCTTGTATTGATGCTTAATCAGAAGTTGTGCATAGTGGAGAAAATGAAGGAAATTGAGAAAAGGAGGGGGGGGTGGGAATGGAAGAAAAATGGCTATCTCATATTTTTTCTCTAAGTACAATGCACTCGTGATTTTACAAGATCAATCGATAGCCCCTGACAATGGCATGAAGAATCCATTAAATCTCCTCCAAGAAATGGTTACAGCTTCTTCTTTGTTAGCAAGAAATGGTTTACAATTTTTTTTCAATCATTTACGTCTGTTCGAATTCTTGATTTGCGAAGAAACACCAATGGTGGAAGAACCAGACTTTCTCATAATGTAGATGCTACATTTGTTTTGTGACTTTGAATTTGAACTATTTATCTTACCTTCAAAACTTTAAACTAGAGCCGTCCACGTGGGAGAAAATTATTGGAGCGGGCATGGAGGATGCCTTTTACATTGTATGCCTTTGTAGAAAATTGGCATTTTTTGACATTTTGGTATGTCCTTCCGCCTCTCTTCCATAGGCCTAACACGTGGCTTTATATGACTGGCGATGGAATCATGGCTTGCTTTTTTCAATTTTAACCTTTTTTAGAAAAATTCTCAAAACTTCAAAGTTCTCCACTGCTCCGCTCTCCCACTTTGACTTTTCAATGGTTGAGCTCGAGACCTTGGTGGAGCCGTGGAGCATTTCTATAAATTTTACTTTTCTTTTGGAAATTTGGTTAAATTTCTAAAATTTCCCCAATGGCCCGCTCGTCTGCTTTGACTTTTCAATGGTGGGCTTCACCTTTTACTTTTTCCCTGCAGGCTTCACCTTTGACTTTTTCCCTAAAAGCCTAATCGGGGCTACGGGCCACTTTTTAACTTTTCGCCTTTTTTACAAAGAGGCTCAAAAACACAAATTCCTTCGACGGTTTGCCTCCTTGCTTTGACTCCTTTGACTGCGGGCTCATGATTTAACTTTTTTCTTTAACCCTGATTGGGGTTGCGGGCCACTTTTTAACTTATCACTTTGTTTACAAAGACGCTCAAAAACACAAATTCCCTCCGACGATCTGCCTCCTTGCTTTGATTCCTTTGATTACGGGCTCAAGATTTAAGTTTTTTCTTTAAGCCTAATCGGGGTTGCAAGTCACTTTTTAACTTTTCACCTTTTTTTAAAAAAGAGGCTTAAAAACACAATTTTCTCCACCAACCCGCTTCCAATCAGGTATATCCATGTACCCGTTTATGATGGGGCAAAAATTTTATGGGGAAGAAAATGCCCATCATTCCCGACTGTGTGAAAAAATGCAAAGAAGAAGAAAACTCCACCATTTCGTGCTCGATTTTCAAATTTCTTTCGCAAGATGAGGAATTGAAAACAATACAAGGTTCGATGATCTAGAGGCATAGAAAGATTGACAATTCCATTCAAATGAGGACAATCAATAAAATTTTCACATGTCCAGATAGGAAAATTGAAAATTTATCAAAACAAGCAGACTGGGGATTTGAAACAACTCTAGGGCATGGATTTTTCTCTCTTTTCGAACTTTCAACTTTGATAAAATAATTTAGGAGGGCGAGAGCTTGAAATTTTGAATTTTAACTTGGAAAATGAAAAGCGGTTTTCAGGGGACAACAACTAGCTCTAGCTTAGGGACATGGCATGGAATGAGCATGGTAAAGACATGGTATGAGGATCCAGAATATCAATTTTTAAACCATATAACATTGACCAGTGCCTTATCCATTAGGCCTTGCAGATTCATGTACAATTTTGAGAAAGAAAGATCAGAAGAAGGAAACACACAAGCACACAAAAGGAAGGAAACATACAACACGCAACAGAAGGGGAAACAAAACCACAAAATGGAAATGGAAACACACCATGAAATCATCTATGGTACAAGGCGGGGGACAACCCACTTTCACTGATGATACAGTTTCAAGTATTTCCTGCTTTGAGGAAATTCCAATGGTGTTCCATCCAAGTATGAGAGGAGAAAAACATTCTTCCCTACAAGCTCCATGAATTTGGAATGGGTCTGAGCTATAATGAACCAAACTTTCCATGGCTGCCCTTTAGTTCTCTTCTCTTTTCCCATAGCAGGACAAAGTCTCCAACCTTGAATTCTCTTTCCTTAGCCCTCTTGTTAAAGATATTCTTCACTTTCAATTGGTGTTCTTTGATTTGATCCACCACCTGGAATCTATTTTCTTCCATCTTCTCTAGAAACAAGATCCTTTTGTCTAAGGAATCTTTATATTAACTATCTTATATTTCATGTAGTAACTTGAGAGATGACATCTCAATTGTGAGGGGAATCTCTGCTTCAACTCCATACAATAGTTGGAGTGGAGACATAACTATCACCTTCTTGGGAGTGATCCTATCTACCCATAATGCATCATACAACCTTTTGTTCCAATTCCTTTGATTCTCGTCTACAAGCTTGTGGAACAATGGTCACAATGTTCTTGTTGCTTGATTCAACATGCCTTATTCCTTGTGGATAGTATTCAGAAGAATGAGCTAGGGAGATTCCATAGCTGTAGAAAAACTCGGTCAAATCACTTGAAGAGCAATAGGTAGCATTATTTTCTACAATCTTTTGTGGCACTCCAAAACGGACCATGATATTCTCCTTGATAAAGTTGCATATTGTTTCAGTGTTGGCTTGTTTGACTGGAATGGCTTCCACCCATTTGGTGAAGTAGTCTATTGCTATGAGGACATAGGTGTGCCCCGCGCTTGAGTGAGGGTTCAGAACACCAATGAAGTCTAGCCCCCACTATTGAAATGGTTATTCAATAACCACCGGCCTGAGTGGTAATGCAGCGAGTCATGATCTTCCAACGGCCTGAGTGGTAATGCATGCTTTTCATTTAGAAACCCAATTTTGAGTATCTGCAAAGATGGTGGGCCAATAATACCTTCCTCGGAGGATCTTGTGTGCAGTGACCATTGCTGAAAAATGTCCACCACATGCTTGGTCATGGTATGCTATAAGGAACTTTTCTTGTTTCTCTTTATCTACGCACCTGAGGAGACAACCATCCAGGCCTTTTTTGTAAAGTGCATGATTCCAGATCACAAACCTAGCTACCTTCAGCTTGAGTGTTCTTCTTTGTTTGTAATCAAGATGAGGAGGGCATTCTCCATAAGTCAAGCAGTAGGCAATACTAGTGTACCACTCATCGGTAGTGGTGACAAAGAGAACCAGTGGGTTGTCTTCTGAACAAGTTGAGCAAGTACATGTTTCTTCACCATGTTGAACTTTGAGAGTTTCTTCTTCAGCAATCAACTTGCACAAGCCATTTCCCCTTACCAGATTGGAGGGTCGAATCTCCAAGTCATATTCTTGAGTCTTTGCAATCCAATTTCCTCTTTTAGCTTCGGGATCCTACTGTGTCAAGATGGACTTGATTGTACTGTCAGGGACCATCGCCACTGTATGAGAATTTAGAATGTAAAACCTAAAGTATTTTATAGCCTTGACCACTACATGTAGGCATGCTTCTCCAATTGGTTGTAATTTAGCTCATGCTTCTTCAAAGGACAACTCATGAAAGCATTAGGTGCTTCAACATCTTCATCATTTTTCTGAACAAGAACAACAGAGAGTGTATGCTCTGATGCATAACAATACATGATGAACTCTTTTTTAAAATCCGGAGACACGAGGGTTGGATCCTTGGCAATGGCTTTCTTGATCTATTCAAATGTTGTCTTCCCTTCATTGTTCCATTTGAAACTTTCTTGAGGTTTCATCATGGAAGTGATGTGCTTTGTCAATTAAGCAAACTCAGGCACAAAACGACGAAGAAAATTTACCTTTCCAAAGAATGAATGAACTCTCTTCTTGCTTGTGGGTAGGGCTAATGCTTGAATGGCTATAATCCTCTCAGGATCAATGTGTGCTCTATGTTTGTTCACAATGTGCCCTAATAACTTGCCTTCTGTGACTCCAAAAATGCACTTTTTTGGATTTAGTGATATGCCATGTTTCATACACCTTGCAAATACTTGTTCCAAGTGATAGATATGATCTCCCCTCTTCTTTGAAAATATTGTGAGATCATCAAGATATATGGCAATGCAATGCTTTAGATATTTACAGGCCAAATCCATCACCCTTTGGAATGTAGCTCCTGCATTGATTGGGCCAAAAGGCATTCTGCTGTAGGTAAAAGTGTTCGATGGTGTTGTAAAGGTTGTTTTGGTGCGGTCTTCCTCTGCCACTTTGATTTGATTATATCCTGAGAATCCATCAAGTAATAAAAGCATTTCAAATCCGGTGATTTCTTGTAGGATATGGTCCATGATAGGAAGAGGATAATTTTCCTTGAGTGATGCCTGGTTCAGGTTGCAAAAATCTACATATATCCTTATTTCACCATTCTTCTTCCGCACTGGCACAATGTTAGCCACCCACGTTGAATGGTGGATGGGAAATATGATCCTTGCATTAAGCATCTTCATTACCTCCTTGATGGTATAAACAATCTTTGGGTTGTACGACCTTTGTTTCTACCTGAAGGGCTTAATATCCTACTTCAAATGAATTGAGTGATGCATTTATTTTGGGTGGACGGATTTGAGTTCATCATAAGAGTAGGCCAAGACATCTGAGTATTTCTTGAGTAATGCAACAAACCTTCTTTTTTCTTCAGGTGAGCAACATTTTCCGATATTGACCATCCTTGGCTCCTCTGGGGTACCAATGTTTTCTTTATCAAAATCAGCTGGGCACCGAGAAGATTGCTTTTCTTTCTCTTGAATGAATCTGTCATGTTTGTCAAAGAGGTCTTCTAAAGAGACTAGGCTTTTGGGAATTTTGTTCCCTTTCAATTTGATTACTCCCTCATCATCAATCCCTTCAATTCCTTCTTTCTCTTCTTTGGGGACTGGTTCTTGGTGTGGAGTTTCACCTCCTTCGAAGAAGAGATTATTGAAATTATCCCTTTGCTCCAAAAAGGATAGAATTTGGTTATCATTATTGAAGGCTTGCCAATGATATGCATTGTCTGGTACACTAGGTCAGAATACCATTTCAATGGTCACTTTGTCTTTACCAAAAGAAGGATGAGGTATCACTAGGGAAGCTGACACTGCAAGGGAATCAAACTTTTCATTCTGCTCCCTTGGAATAGCTTCAATGGAAAATGCATCAAAAGATTCAATGCATTCCCACACTCTGTTTATGTAATGCCTGAGCCTTGGATTTTTCAACTGATATTGTTGGCAGACCTGCTTCACCACAATCTCTGCATCACCTTTGCATCTCAGCTTCTTGATTCCCATGTCCTCTACTGCATTCATGCCTAAGAGCAATGCTTCATACTCTGTAGTGTTGTTTATATTGTCAAATTGCAGCTTGTAGGTAAAAGGGTACACCTCGTTCGAAGGAGATTACAATACTACACCAGCTCTTGAACCTGCTTTGGAACGACTACCATCGAATTCCATTGTCCAAATTTGATCTTCCTCTTCCTCCATGAGAAGCGATAAGTTCTCATCTTTTTCTGATGTGAGGAAGTAGTTTCCTAGTCCACAATCTTGAAAGAGAATGTTTGCTTTCGGATCATCAGACTTTCGTACTGTGAAATACATTTTTCTTACTGGTAGCAACTTCTTCATCTCACCTTTTACTGGGATAGTTACAGATGACCAATCCATTTTTATTTTTCCACCTAGGTCTTATTGTCAAAATTTCACCCCCCCCAGGGTCAATTTCGATAACATGCATCAGAGTTTTGCAGTTCCAGGCAAGTAGATTGAAACAGGAAAAATCATGAAAAATGGCTAAGTCCTAGTCCTAGGAGCAGTCGGGACATTTGGGACATCTAGGCGCGGATCGGCCGAAAAGCCTCCAGGCGGCCCGTGAAGCAAAGGGACATCTAAGCCACAGGTACGCGCGGGACGCAAAATGCCCGAATCGGCCGAAAGAAGGAAAAATTTGCCCAAGTCTTCATTCGGGACAAACGGGACACAAGTACGCGAAGTACGCGAACCGGACGGATCGGCCGAAATGAGAACAAACAATCCGGAGGCAAAAGGGACATCTGGGCCAGAAGTACGCGAATCGGTCGGATCGGACGAACCGGAAGAATTTGTCCCACGAAGCACTGGGACATTTGGGACAAATGGACGCGAATCGGCCGGTTCGGCCGAAACAAAGAAAGTTCGTACTGGGACATATGGGCCGCAGGGACGCGAGGGACGCGGATAGCCGAAAAAGCTGAGAGCCAATCAGATTGCGCCACGTCATCGGGAAATGAGGGACGATGAAGCCCATTTCTGGCGGATCGGAGGTTTTTGTCCCAAGCAGCACTGGGACATCTGGGACAAATGGACGTGGTGGACACGAAGGAGCCGAAAGGGTCGAGAACCAACCAAATCATGACACGTGTCATAAAGGAAATGGCCAAAAAGTCAAAGGGCGAGTTTTGAAGGGTCAGCCCGAACCAATGGGATAGTGCCACGTGTCCTAGCTAGGGCCCACAAGGAAATTTTGAAGGAAAGCCCATTGAGAGGTGGAGGAGAGAGAGTTGCTCAGCGAATCAGAACCTGCCACGTGTCATCCAGGTGGCAGAGCGCGGGAAGAAATTTAAAAATCCGTTTTCGCCTGTTTTGTGCCCTAAATCTTCAGATCGACATATCTTTCGATCCAGAGCTCAGATTTGCACGTTCTTTATATCAACGGAAAGCTTGTGAGATTCTCTACACGATTTCGGGGTCAATCTTGAATTTTGGTTTAGTTTGGAGAGAGAAAATCAAGAAATGCCTCTGACGCGAAATAACAAGCAGAAGTAATGCTTCAACAAACAACTTTAATGCAGCAGACAGTTCGCCGCTTCTGTTAGATAGCCCGCTGTTTTGCCAGGATCCGCCACTTCTGCCATAATGAGATGAATGGAATGCAACCTAGAGGTGGTTGGGGTAGATTTGGCTTCCCCCTCGCTCTTTTCTCTCTCATTCTTTCTATATATTGTAAAGAGGAGCTTCTTTTCAAGGGTCGAACATTTTTCTGTTTTGCCTCTCCCTTCTTCTCCTCAGGCGAATTTGTGGAGTTCGAACCTCTCATTTGAACTGTAATACTATTCTACCTCATGGCATTCTGTAGTGTATTGTATCAATCTTTGGAGCAAGTAATACATGTTTTTGGATGATTCTCAACCCTCTCTGTGTTCATCTTGCATCCTCCTGGTCTTTCACTACAAGTTTTGTTAACTGTGCATGATCTTATATCACATTTGAATGGTCTGTGTTCACTGGCAAAATAGGTGTTCTTCATTCCTCGGTGCATCACCTCTATTAGCTTAGATTTATTTTATGCATCTTCTTACCTTGTCTCCTTGGCAGATTAGATTAGGTTTTGAGAAAACCCTCTGCATATTTTGTGTGCATCTGAACAGAGGAATAGGAACCAGCCTTCTCTGGAGAATTCTTTCTCATTTTTCAAGTCCCACACTTAGAGAAAGGATTCAATGTTATGCAATCACACTGGATGCCAAAGTGATCAACCTAGAAACCTGATCTGCATCCAGGGGTGCTGTGATTTTGCATCAACAGTTTTGGCACACCCGGTGGGAGCTAGAGGTCTCATTTTTATTGCAGCAAAGTTGATATGCATCTGCTGCAATTTTCTTGCTTGAAAAGAGCTATTATTCGCATATCTGGCGACTCCAAAAGGAAGATCAACTAGTTTCAGCAGTGCAGGCTTGAGAGCTTATGAGAAGAATCACAAGGTCAAGAGTTGGAGAAGAAGAAGTGTTGTTTGAATCCCTGCAATTATCTCCAAGAAGAAGGCAAAGAGGAAGAAGGATTCAAAGGTCTCCATCTCTACCAAACAGAACTCTCTCAACTCCTCCACCTGCTCGGGCTTTCATTCAGTATTCAAGAGTCCTTCAACCAATCAGAATGGCGCAACCACTAAATCCCTTTGTCAATTTCACTGGCAGCATCCCACTCGCCCTCAATGCACAGAATCCAGTTCCAATTGCAGCATTGAATAACATTCCATTTTTTACTGGAGAAAATCATACCACTCCTGGTGATCATGGCAAAGACATTGCTAACATCTGTGCAATCCATGAGATAAATGAAATGGATGTGGCTGTCAAATTGCTGGCATCATCATTTAAAGGGAAGGCATTGCAATGGTTCAGGAGCCTTACAGCTGGTTCTATCACAAATTGGAATCAGTTATGCATAGTTCTCCATGAGCAGTTTGGGGAAAAGGGAGACAATTTGTCTCTACTGGAACAATTAACAACTATCAAGAGAGCTCCCAATGAGCAGCTGACTGACTTCAACTTCAAATTTCAAAAGTCTTGGGATAGGATTCCAGTGGCAGTCAGGCCAACAGCAGAAGGTGCTTTTCTATACTATCTTAAAGCTTTGAATTCTGATATTTCTATGTTAATTCAATCAATGGGAGGCACAACCTTACCTACTGCTTATAGCATTGCCTTTAGAGCCGAAACCTGTCTTATCCAAGCTGGTAAATTGGCTCCTAGGCCTCCAATGCCATTATATCCAAGTTTAGAGAGCCCAAGTGCTAGTCAAGCACCTGTCTTAGCTCCTATTCCCACTCCTAGAAATCAGAGTTCAAATGAAGCTTCCACTTCATCTCCAAGTGCCCCAAATGAGCTTTAAGAGGTCATGAAGCAATTGCAAAATCTAGGCAATGAGCTGGTCACTCTCAAAAGACAGCAAGCTCAAGGTTTTAGACCTTCATATCAGCCTCAAGCTCAACCTAATAGGCAGCCATATCAGCCTCAAAGGCCACCTAATCCAGCTGCAAATATGAATCAAACAAGGCCTCCTGTCAATAGACCATTCCAGCCCTATAATCCAAATGCCATATCTGCCTCTAGGGCATTAGTACCAGCACAAAACAACATTACCCAGGAGTATGATTGGTGTTTTCCATGTAATGAGCCTCATAATCAATCCATGTGCTTCAATGGTGCTTTGAATCAAGCTTTAATGGTAACAAATACTAGTGTGGAGGGTGAGAACAGTCAAGAAAACAGCCAACAACAAGAAACATTCAAACAGCAATCAGCCCCAAATGACACCACATTGGTAAATTGGCAAGTAGAGGATTTTTGTGGCATGAACCAGGCAGTTTCTCAAGGTGTTACAGCAAACACAAGGTCAAAAAGGAGAAATTTGGGTGAAGAACAGCCATTAGCCCCAGCCAATCCACAACCTTCCATGGCTCCACAAATGATTGGCAAGCAAAGTCCCGCTTCAAATGCACAAGGACAGCCAAGAACAGCCCCTAGGCCAACTCAAATGCCAGCTGTTGCTGCCCACATACAAGGAGTAAATGTGCAAACCAAGGGGCATCAGAGAGATCCTTCATCACCATTCAGTATCATTGATCAGATGAAGAAAACAAACGTCAATATATCTATGTGGGAATCCCTAGCTATCCTAAGCCAAAGAGATCTGCTGCAAGCTGCCATGAAGGACTGGCCAACTTCGAATCAGCAAGTTCAGATGCAAGACAAAGTGCTTACAAATGCTGCCCAGCTTGAAGGAAATCATGGAGGAAAGCAAGGTAAAATGTTGAAACCCCCTCCTTTCTATGTTTCATTAATCATTGGAAATCAGCTAGTACACAATTGCATGATAGACTCTGGGGCAAGTAGCTCAGTAATGCCTAAACAAATAGCTGATCGGCTAGGGCTCTAGTATGAAACAATATCCAAAGGGGTAGTACAACTAGATGGGACAGTAGTAGCAACAGTTGGAGTGATTAAAAACTTGACCCTTACCTTGCATGCATGTCCAAATGTTGTTGTTTTACAAGATGTATCGGTTATAGACCTTCCACCACTCTTTGCCTTATGTTTGTCAAGAGATTTCATAGCCAAAATAGGAGGATATCTTTCTGCTGATTGGTCACACATGTTGTTCAGAACGAGGTATGGAACTAAAGCTATAATTAGGTCAGAACCTATTGCAAACTTCCATATTGAGTCTTACACTCCAAGTCAGATTAATGCCAATTGCTCAGCATTTGATCAAGAAGATCACCCAAGCTCTGATGAAGCTGACACTAAGGTTGGAAGCATCCCAGATCTAACTCTTGATGAATGGGCAAACAAGATACATGCTTTTGATCCTTATCAAGGAAATAGAAGAATATGAGCTAGGAGTCTATTGTATACATGAAGAAAATCAACCTATTCCTAGCATCACCAAGCCAAACCACAAGGATGACAATGATGTATGGCAGCTGTTTTTTGATGGATCAAGGAGTAGACAAGGTGCAGGAGGTGGAGCCGTGCTTGTTTCACCTCAAGGATTAAATTACTATTCATATTAAGCTTTTAGATTTCAGTTTGCGTGCTCCAATAACACTGCCGAATATGAAGCCTTGGTGCAAGGGATGCATTGGGCAATCAAGAAGAAAATAAATAACTTGCAAGTCTTTGGGGACAGTGAATTGATTGTAAATCAGGTCAAGGGACAGCACACGGCCAAGAATGATCTACTCAAGTGCTACAAGAACAAAGTGTGGGACCTCATGGAATATTTCGAAGGTTTTGGCATCAAATCCATTCCTAGGAAAGAGAATCAAGCTGCTGACAGGCTTGCAGCAGTAGGGGCAGCCTTTGACATTGTGGAAAGCATTCAACAAGACAAGGTATAGCCAAACATCCAAGTGATTATTAGGCCTTCAGTGCCAGATAACAATGTCATTTGGCAAGTATTTGAGAATGACCAGCAAATCATCCATTTCTTGCAAGAATAAGCCAAGTTCTCAGCTAAGAATCAAGAAAAATTGGAACAACAGTATGGTGACCAAGTGGTACAGCTGAGAACTAACAAGCTGCCCAAAGGACTTATCACTTTGGAGTCCATTTTTAATCCCAATGATCAGTTTAGAAAGGAGAAAGAAAACATTCAAGTCAAGAGAGAGGATTCAGTATCCATCTTGGTAGAAGAGAACAAACCATTACAAATTGGAAGGATGACAACTGAGCAAGAAAGGTACGAGTTCATACAGCTATGTCAAGAGTTCCCTGACATGTTTGCTTGGAGCTATGAAGACTTGAAAGGTTTCAATCCCAACTTAGCTCAGCATACCATCGAATTAGATCCAAATACTAAGCCTGTCAGGCAGAAACATAGAGACCAGTCAATCCACACATGGAGCCTCTCATGAGGAAAGAATTGGACAAGCTGATTGAGTCAAGAATCATATTCCCAATCAAGCATTCTAGTTGGGTTGCCAACTTAGTTCCAGTCAGGAAGAAGAGTGGAGAGATCAGGCTGTGTGTTGACTTCAGAGATTTGAATAGAGCCTCTCTCAAGGACCATTATCCACTCCCTTCCATGGAGCAAATATTGCAGGTCGTAGCTGGTTCAGAAAGGTTTTCACTACTTGATGGTTATTCAGGCTTCAATCAGATTATGGTGAAGGAGGAAGACCAGTTCAAGACAGCCTTCACAACCAAATGGGGCACATATGCTTACAAGAAGATGCCATTTGGACTGTCAAACGCTGGAGCAACATTCCAGCGAGCTATGGATATGGCATTCAAAGGCTTGATCAACAAGATAGTGCTGATATACCTAGATGATATTACTGTCTTCTCAAAAGAATGCAGTCAGACCATTTCTTTCACCTCAGGCAAGTGTTTCAGAGGTGTAGAAAGTTTGGAGTGTCTTTGAATCCTAAGAAGTGCATCTTTCTTGCACATGAAGGGAAGATCCTTGGCCATATTGTATCCAAGGAAGGATTAGCAATTGATCCAGAGAGGTTGAAGCCATAAGAGCACTACCATTGCCAAGCCACAAGAAGCCCTTCAGAGTTTCCTGGGAAGGATAAACTTTGTTCAGGTTTGTCCCAGATTTTGCAGCCCTTGTCAAGCCCATCACCAAAATGTTAAGGAAAAGCATGGCTTTCAAGTGGACGACAGAAGGCAAGGAGAGTTTTGAAGCAATCAAAGAAGCCATCTCCCAAGCACCCACTCTCATCAACCCAGACTTTCCAAGGATTTCATCCTCTATGCATTTGGAGGTGATGACACTATTTCTGCCATTCTGGTACAGCAGAACAAAGATAATGATGAACAGCTGATTGCCTTCTTCAGCCAGAGCCTAGATGACTACGAAGTGAGGTACTCTTTTATTGAAAAGCATGTGCTTGCAGTAATCAGAAGCTTGAAGAAATTCAAGCATTTAGTCTCAAACAACAAGGTCCAGTTGCTAGTCTCACATGCTGGGGTCAAGGACTTCCTTCTCAACAAGGATTGAATGAGAAAAGGGCAGGATGGATCAACCCTGTGTCATGGAGTATGACATTGAGATCAAGATCACCAAGCTGGTAAGAGGTAAAGGTTTGTGTGAGCAGCTCGCTTCCAAACAACCAGACAACCCAGAAGGATGAAGAAGACGCTGTCTTGCTATTACAAGATGATCAAAAAACAGGAAAATGATGATGTGTCCACTCCCTGTTGGACTCAGAATATGATACATTTCCTACAGACGAGCATGTGCCCTCCAGAAATGAGCAAAGCAAAAAGAAGGTACTTCAGATTACAAGCAGTTCCATATGTGCTTGTTGATGGTGTTTTGTTTAAAAAAGACATCAACGGTGTTCTATTAAGATGCATTGGGACAGGTCAGGTTGAGAGGATCTTACACGAGTTCCATGACGGAGAGGCAGGAGGCCATTTCACCCCACGAGGAACAGCTCTCAAAATCATGAAACTGGTTACTATTGGCCTACTGTATTCAATGATTGCTACTCATGGGTTAAGAAATGCAAGAAATGTGCATTCTTCACAGGGAAAGGAAGGTTAGCAGCACTGCCCCCTTCATCCAATTTCAGTAGATCATCCATTCATGCAATGGGGATTGGACTTCATTGGAGTCATCAATCCCAATTCGAGTCAAGGCCACAAGTGGATTCTCACAGCGACAGACTATTTCACCAAGTGGACCGAAGCAGTAGCGCTCAAAGAGGCAAGTGAGTCTAACATACTAGAATTTTATGAAGAAATAGCAACCAGGTTCGGTGTGCCGGCCACCATCATATCAGATAATGCATTAGCATTCATAGGTTCAAAAATTACAGAATGGGCTGTCAAGAATGGAATCTATTTGAGCACCTCTTCAAATTATTACCCGCAGGGTAATGGACAGGCAGAGTCCACAAACAAGAATTTGCTAAAAATCATCAGAAGGACTCTGGATGAAAATCAAAGAACATGGCATACAAGGCTAAAATCAGCGTTATGGGCTGACATGATAACACCAAAGAGGTCTTACAGGTAATTCTCCCTACAAGTTGGTCTATGGGAAGGAGGCAGTATTGCCTATATCATTAGAATTGTCCAGCCTTGGAGCTCATGAAGCAGTTTGAGTTATCTGAGTTCGAACCAATGGAGGTCAGGTATGCAGAATTGATGGAATTAGAAGAAATCAGAGAACATGCAGTTCAGACGATTGAAAAGGATCAGACCTTAGTAAAAAGATGGTTTGATAAGAGAGCAAGAGCAAGGACCTTCCAGGAAGGGGACCTAGTTCTGGAAATGGGATGCAGATCGGTGAAAAACCAGAAGGCATTCCAAGTTTGATGCCATCTGGAGTGGTCCCTACATGGTCACGGGATGCAAAAATAGTAATGCCTTCCAATTGTCTGCATTGGATGGAGAGGAACTTCCGATTCCGGTTAACGGAATCTATCTTAAACATTGCTACTAAAAAAAAAGAAAAGGTTTGCCCTTGTAAATATTAGTTTAGATTTTTTTAGTTCCTCTAAGTGCGTATGCACATTGTCTTGTGGTAGTTAGGTTTCTTTTTCCCTAAGTGCTTTGGCACAGGTTTTGCTTCTCTCTCAGGTTGTTTTCTACAGTTCAGAGTGTTGCTTGAGAAGAAGTTGCAGTATCAGGCTCGTTTCAGGTTATTGCTTATAACTCCATGCCCAATGGATCGCTAAAAGGCCACTGATCTTCTACCTAGCAGGCAGGTGACCCCGCTGAGTCGTCAAAACTGTTGTCAAAATTTCACCCCCCCCAGGGTAATTTCGATAACATGCATCAGAGTTTTGCAGTTCCAGGCAAGTAGATTGAAACAGGAAAAATCATGAAAAATGGCTAAGTCCTAGTCCTAGGAGCACTTCGGGACATTTGGGACATCTAGGCGCGGATCGGCCGAAAAGCCTCCAGGCGGCCCGTGAAGCAAAGGGACATCTGGGCCATAGGTACGCGTGGGACGCGAAATGCCCGAATTGGCCGAAAGAAGGAAAAATTTGCCCAAGTCTTCATCTGGGACAAACGGGACACAAGTACGCGAAGTACGCGAACCGGACGGATCGAAAATGGATGAAACGGTCTGAGAAAAGGGACAGTCAGGGCCAGAAGTACGCGAGGCGGTTCGGAGGAAGATTTTGTCCCACGAAGCACTAGGGACATTTGGGACAAATGGACGCGAACCGGCCGGTCGGCCGAAACAGAGAAAGTTCGTACTGGGACATCTGGGCCGCAGGGATGCGAGGGACGCGATAGCCGAAAAAGCTGAGAGCCAATCAGATGGCGCCACATGTCATTCACCGCAAATGAGGGACGAGGAAGCCCATTTCGGGCGGATCAGAGGTTTTTGTCCCAATCAGTTTGGGACATCCGGGACCAAATGGACGCGAAGGGACGCGAATGTGAGCCGGCAAAGGGCCGTAAACAGAACCAACCCGCGTCCAAAAATCATGACACGTGTCACAAAGGAAATGGCCAAAAAAGTCAAAGGGCGAGTTTTGAAGGGTCAGCCCCTGAACCAATGGGATAGTGCCACGTGTCCCAGCTAGGGCCCACAAGGAAATTTTCGAAGGAAAGCCCGCCGAGAGGTGGAGAAGAGAGAGTTGCTCAGCGAATCAGAACCTGCCACGTGTCATCCAGGTGGCAGAGCGCGGGGAAGAAATTTAAAAATCCGTTTTCGCCTGTTTTGTGCCCTAAATCTTCAGATCGACATATCTTTCGATCCAGAGCTCGGATTTGCACGTTCTTTATATCAACGGAAAGCTTGTGAGATTCTCTACACGATTCTGGGGTCAATCTTGCATTTTGGTTCAGTTTAGAGAGAGAAAATCAAGAAATACCTCTGGCGTGAAATAACAAGCAGAAGTAATGCTTCAACAAACAACTTTAATGCAGCAGACAGTTCGCCACTTCTGTTAGACAGCCCGCCTGTTTTGCCAGGATCCGCCGCTTCTGCCATAATGAGATGAACTGGAATGCAACCTGGAGGTGGTTGGGTAGATTTGGCTTCCCCCTCTCTCTTTCCTCTCTCATTCTTTCTATATATTGTAAAGAGGAGCTTCTTTTCAAGGGTCGAACATTTTTCAGTTTTGCCTCTCCCTTCTTCTCCTCAGGTGAATTTGCGGAGTTCGAACCTCTCATTTGAACTGTAATACTATTCTTCCTCATGGCATTCTGTAGTGTATTGTATCAATCTTCGGAGCAAGTAATGCATGTCTGTGGATGATTCTCAACCCTCTCTGTGTTCATTTGCATCCTCCTGGTCTTTCACTACAAGTTTTGTTATCTGTGCATGATCTTATATCACATTTGAATGGTCTGTGTTCACTGGCAAAATAGGTGTTCTTCATTCCTCGGTGCATCACCTCTATTAGCTTAGATTTATTTTATGCATCTTCTTACCTTGTCTCCTTGGCAGATTAGATTAGGTTTTGAGAAAACCCTCTGCATATTTTCGTGTGCATCTGAACAGAGGAATAGGAACCAGCCTTCTCTGGAGAATTCCTTTCTCATTTTTACAAGTCCCACACTTGGAGAAAGGATTCAATGTTATGCAATCACACTGGATGCCAAAGTGATCAACCTAGAAACTTGATCTGCATCCAGGGGTGCTGTGATTTTGCATCAACAGGGCTCTACAAAAACTTATGCTCAAAAGCATACCAAAAGATGATGGGATGTCTGCTACCAATATGGTCAAGAGCACCTTCTTGTCTGGAAAATCAGCTAGTGCCACCTGTGCATCCTTGATTCTTCCTACCAATGGAATTTTTTTGAATTCAATTGAGTAGCATGTGCCATTTACCTAGGTCAAAGTGAGGCCTAAAGCATTTGCAACATTGGCTGGCATCACATTGTCTGAGGCTCCAAAATCTATGATGTAATTATTCAGCTGGAAGCCTTTGATGAAGAGTGATAGGTAGAAAGGTTCAACTCTGTCGATGTTGGAGGCACTGAGGGCTAGCATGTTTTGGGAAGGTGGTGTGGATGGTGTGGCGAGTGAGCCTTTAGAATTTGGGCTTGAAGAGATAGGGTTACCACCACGAACTACATTGATGAATTTGTCAAATTGGGTAGGATGTGTTTGTAGGTATTCTATTTCGGAGAGTTGGACTTTGGTTTTTCTTGCATGTTCTACAAAGTCAAATGGGGCAAGGGTGGGTGAGGAAGAGGCTCCTGAAATGGAGGAAGATCTAGATGGTAGAGACTTTGCTACTTTTGGTGTTGGGTTCTCTTTTTCAGATATAACAATTGGCTTGGAAGGGGGTGAGGGGACTGAACTTTAGATGTTTTTGCAGGATCAACATTTAGTTCAGAGAATTATTCTTATCAAATTTTGAGTTGGAAGAAGAATCAAATGACTTACTTGGTATAGTAGCATGCTCTTTGGCAACCAGTGAGTTTGGTTTTACTTTGGCTGATTCCATGGAAGGTGGTAATGGTGATCCTCTATTAATGATTTTATTCTGTGTAACCTCTGGAGGACAATCTTCTTTATTCTTCTTCTTATCCTTTGCTGCAACTGTTGGGGCTGAAATCCCTTTCTTAGATTGAGCACGAGTGAAAACAACACATGAAAAGCTTGGAACTTCTTCATCATCAACATACTCAATCAGGCCATTGTGCATATCAATTTCCTCAATCTCAAGATAGTTTTCATAATCTTCCATGTTTTCTTCTTCACTTTCATTAAATTCTGCTTCCTCCTCTGGCTCTTTGGTGTCACAGATGGCATTGACTGGTGGTGCTTCAAGAGCAAGCAGACGAGGAGGTGGAGAAATCCTTGGCCTATCTAGAGGGTTTGGTCTCCTTAAAGCATTCCGCATTGTAATTTGAGATAGCTGCTTCTTCAAGGCAACCAAGTCATTTGCCATTTTTTGGAACATTGGATCTATGGTGATAGAGTTTGAATTATGACCCTTTTGTTTCCCATTGGGGCCTTTCACCTTTCCAGAAAGGATTAGATCATCATCAGTTTCTATTGCAAAGTCCTGGGCTTGCCTCAATGTTCTGAGTTGGGCTCTTCTGAGGAAGAAACCTACTTCTAATGGTAGAGCACTGATGAAAAATCTCTTCAAATTATTTTCGAGAGGCACCACATCTTCAGGGATCCTTCTTATCACTCTATCATATCTTGCTACAAAGTCCCTCATTGACTCGGAGGTTTCTTTCTTCATTTGTACCAATTAAACTGAAAGATCTTGACAATCTTCCGTGGTCTTGAACCTGTGTTCGAATGCACTTCTTATATCTTCTCAACAAGTGACAGACCTCAGGGGTAGCATGTAGAACCATTTGGCAACCTTTTCTTGAAGCGACTCCACAAAGAGTCGGACTGACACATCTTCGTCCTTAACACCCAACACACTGCAAGCAGTGATAAATGTTGCTACATGCTCTTCAGGGAGTTGAGAACCATCCCCTTTGAATTTTGGGAAGTTTTTTCTCGAGCCTCTCGGTAGCTCATGGAGTGGTTGAGCAAGAGCCAGTGGACCGTTGTTTCCTTCCCATGGTACATTAGGCCTTCAGTCTTCACGATCCCGTTCATGCTCACGATCCCGATCCCCCATTCTATTTCTATTTCTATCTTCCAACCTTGCTAAGGTTACGGCTTCTGCTACTGTTCTTTCGTCTTCCTCGACTTGAAGTCTCTTGATTTCTTTGAGTTGAGCTCTTATTTCTTCGTCGTCTCTCGCCTCTCTTTCTCTAGCTTCTTCTTCGGTCTTCACATCATTGAAGTCTACAATGTTCTCGTTTATGTATGAAAATTCACCGTCCAAAGGATTGGCAACACTCAGGTTCCCAACGTGACCGATTGCTTGAAAAGGACGCCTCTGGATTCCGAGTAGCTCTTGTCTCCTTTGAAGTTCCTCAAAAATGGGATCAGTTTGTCCTCCTTGTCTTTGTTGCCGGGTGAATCTTCTATCCGCCAACTTGAAAATCTATGCTCTTCTTTGCGGTGCTAGGATTTGTCTTTTCCTCTCCAATTCAATAACGCGTTTTTCTTTAAGGTCCAGAATTCTCGTGGCAATGAAGTAGTGATTGACACTTGTCTATTATGCCATAGAGCTTCCCTCAAATTTGAAGCAACGTCTTCTTGGATGTGAAAGAACAATTCGGGTCTTTCAACAGGAGAGCTTCCCGGAATAGCCATGATTTGAATCCATGTGGCTCATATAGTCATTCAAATTCCATAAATTTTTCTTATTTGAATTTTGAATTTGTTAACGTTGCGGTCGCATTCAGGTGCAGATGCTACTAAATCTGCCCCACGATGGGCACCAAAAACTGTTGGCGTAGGAATTTGTTAGGTGGACAAATTTGTGAATTCCTTGCCAACGATCTGGGAATGTAAGTCCCTATACTTAACTGGTGCAACTATTGTTTATGCATGCGTGAGAAAATGTGGATTTCTGTGGTGGTCTTTCGACCAGGGATCCAACAGGGGCACTCCACTAACCCTGCGGAAAAGCTTACAGATACTTACAAGAGAGAAATTTGTCTGAAAGTGGGAAAGGGAGTGAGAAAAGAGATAGGAGAACTAATGTTGCAGGTAGGAAATCAGATTCCTGCATACACTAGTTAGAAAATTTATCACATGCATTCATGGGAAGAAACAACCCTACAAATGGCAACAAGATGAGATAAGATTGCGAACTCAAAGTTTCTAAAATCTCTTCATCAAAGAGGCTACAAAATCCTCCTTGTATTGATGCTTAATCAGAAGTTGTACATAGTGGAGAAAATGAAGGAAATTGAGAAAAGGGCGGGGGGAATGGAAGAAAAATGGGTATCTCATTTGTTTTCTCCAAGTACAATGCACTCGTGAGTTTACAAGATCAATTGCCAGCCCCCGACAATGGCGTGAAGAAGCCATTAAATCTCCTCCAAGAAACGGCTACAACTTCTTCTTTGTTAGCAAGAAATGGTTTACAATTTCTTTTCAATCATTTGCGTCCGTTCGGATTCTTAATTCGCGAAGAAACGCCAATGGTAGAAAAACCAGACTTTTCATAATGCAACCATTACATTCGTTTTGTAACTTTGAATTTGAACTGTTTATCTTGCCTTTGAAACTTTAAACCAGAGCCGTCCACGTGGGAGAAAATTATTGGAGCGGGCGTGGAGGATGCATTTTGCATTTTATGCCTTTGTAGAAAATTGGCATTTTTTTGACATTTTGGTTTGCCCTTCTGCCTCTTTGCCATAGGCCTGACACGTGGGTTTATTTGAGTGGCAAAGGAATTACGGCTCACTTTTTTCAATTTTAACATTTTTTAGAAAAATGCTCAAAACTTCAAAGTTCTCCGCCGCTCCGTTCTCCTGCTTGGATTTTTCAACGACGGGCCCGAGAACTTGGTGGAGCCGCGGAGCATTCTAGAATTTTTACTTTGCTTTTGGAAATTTGGTTAAATTTCCAAAAGTGCCCTGATGGCCCGCTCATCCGCTATGACTTTTCAATGGCGGGCTTCACCTTTGACGTTTTCCCTGCGGGCTTCACCTTTGACTTTTTCCCTGATAGCCTGATCGGGGGTGCGGGTCACTTTTTAACTTTTTTGCCTTTTTTACAAAGAGGCCCAAAAACACAAATTCCCCCGACGGTCTGCCTACCTGCTTTGACTCCTTTGACTACAGGCTCAAGATTTGACTTTTTTCTTTAAGCCTAATCGGGGTTGCGGGCCACTTTTTAACTTTTTGCCTTTTTTACAAAGAGGCTCAAAAACACAAATTCCCCCGGCGGTCCGCCTCCATGCTTTGACTCCGTTGACTGCGGGCTCAAGATTCGACTTTTATCTTTAAGCCTGATCGGGACTGCGGGCCTTTTTTTAACTTTTTGCCTTTTTTACAAAGAGGCTCAAAATCTCAAATTTCTTCGCCGACCCGCTTCCAATTAGATATGTCCATGTACTTGCGGATGATGGGGCCAAAATTTGATGGAGAAGGAAATGCCCATCATTCCCGACTGTGGGAAAAAATGCAGAGAAGAAGAAAGCTCCACCATTTCGCGCCCGATTTTCAAATTTCTTTTGCGAGCCGAGGAATTGAAAACAATACAAGGTTCGACAATCCAAGGGCATAGAAAGATTGACAATTTCATTCAAATGAGGACAATAATAAAATTTTCACGTGTCCAGACAGGAAAACGAAAAATTTATCAAACAAACAGACTGGGGATTTGAAACAACTCTAGGGCATGGATTTTTCTATCTCTTCGAACTTTCAACTTAGCTTAAATACTTTAGGAGGATGAGAGCTTGAAATTTGGAATTTAACTTGGAAAACGAAAAGCAGTTTTCGGGGGAGAACACCACTATAACAAAATATATATACACGAAATAAACACCAACTAAATGTATGGAAAATTAAACATTTAAGCATAAATAACAAAAAAACAAATGAAATCAAATAAATACAAAAAGAAATAAAAAGAAGTAGAAAAAGAAAAGATGAAATGTGGAAAAAATAAAAACTATAAAGAAATGAGAAGGAAAAACAAATCTTGTGATAATTTCAAAAAATCCCAATTTTAAAAAATTAGTTTAAAGAGGTAGATAAATTGGATTTTACTATTTAAATGAGTATGTATTCAAATAGGATGGGGATTTCACTATTTAAATGAGTATGTGTTCAAATAAGATGTGGATTTCACTATTTAAATGAGTATGTATTCAAATAAGATGTACTCCTGATATGAAATGTTATTTTTTGTTTGGAGTGGTTTTGTATTAAAAATGTTAGTGTAAAAGTATTTTTTATATATTTAGAAATTTGAATGATAACAATTATAATTTAGTAGGCTTCATATAATACAAATTTTAGTAATAAAAATGTTTAAATTTTGTTAATTACAATGTATATAAAATATAAAAAACATATTTTAAATTTTATAGGAAAAAATAGAGGTAATGATAATTGGGGTGTTGTAAAAATCAAAGCTAAAAGCCTTGATATTGATATTTTTGGGTTCAAATATATGTATTTAAGTTATTATATTAATTATCTAATTTTATTTATTTTTTATCAAATTCTTTTGTAATAATTGGTGTAATGGCTCGTAATTATTTTTTTAGGCATTTGATAAATGTAGCAAGAGGTGGGATATAATGAAATAAGAGTGTTAGGTTTTTATTTTTAGATTTTAAATTTGATGTTCATATAACGATCATAAAATGATTTCAATCTTAAATTTGACATCCATTTGATTGTCATTACCTTTTCATATTAATTAGAGAAATCAATAGAAACTTATAATATCTTGATCGTGTGATGAACTTTGAAATATTTTTTCCTACATTTTTTTTCAAGCCTAACACAATAATATAAATAAATGAATTTATTAATCAGTAATATATATATATATATAAACCAAAAGAAGATCCTAAAAATCAATAGCTATTGACTAAAATCAAATATAAATTGATCCCCTTGCTTATTTTTTTAATATTATCAAACAATTAAAACCAGGATCCTATATATATCCTCCCAAACATGGGTACAGCTGCCAACATTCTATGTAAGTCCGTGTCCAATATAATGGTCCGGAAAAAAACAGGACTCTTACTCTACACATGATATTATTTATTTTCATGATAACTATATATCATACAACATTTTTAGAAATATTCCCGACTGCTGTAAACATCCTTTGGCTCAATTGTCGGCAGGGCCAGAAGAAACCCCTGCCACCTCGGCCAAGGGCACCTGCTGCGCTTCCCACATCATGACAACAATTCATAATTGCTCTTTTGTTTTTTGTACCAATATAATATAGATTTTATTGAAGTGGTAGCATTTTATACTTCGAAAAATTGCTTATGGCTCTGCCACTACTAGTTGGGGTCAAATCACATTCCTGTCAAATCTACTTCCATATGGAAAGAATTATGTCGATCCAATTGTTTAATGTATCAGTTTAAGGATATTTTGCAAAAATTAGAACCACTTCCGACAGTAAAATCTTATGGGTCACTATTTCCCACTACCACCTTCTCCACTTCGTATATTTCCGTTCAAATATCCAATCCTTTTTCAACACTACTTAAAATCCACCACCCATTTTACCCCACCAAGTTTTCAGATAACTTAGTTTAGTTTAGGGTCCCATTTCCTGGCTTATAAATAGCAGTACCTGAATGACAATTCCAAGTACTTCATAGAAAGTTTCTTGCAGTGTTATAGAATTGTTTGATCAGTGTGAGCAATACCATCATGGCTGCTCCAACTGCAATGTCTCTGTGCCTCTTCGTTTTGTTGGGTGTGTTGGTGATTGTTTATGGAGATGGAGAATGTGGGAATACACCTGTGGATAAAGCAGCCATATCAATGGCACCCTGTGCTCAGGCAGCACAAGACAAGACTGCCCCTGTTTCATCAAAGTGTTGTGACTCAATCAAGAAGCTCAGCACCAACAAGGACTGCCTCTGTGCTGTCATGCTCTCAAAAACTGCAAAGCAAGCTGGAATAAAGCCTGAAATAGCCATAACCATCCCAAAGCGCTGCAACTTTGAAGACAGACCAGTTGGCTACAAGTGCGGAGGTATGTTTTTTCATTAATTAATGTGTGTTGTGCTCTGTTTTGCTTCTTTGGAGGCTGTTGATGTTGATTATAAGTGCTTTGGTTTTTGTTATGTTTTGCAGTTTACACTCTTCCTTGAGCAAGAAGGTTTACAGCAGAATAAATGGAGACAGAGAGAACGATCATATGACATAGACCATCTGTTTATAGCTACTCAATGCGGTCTTATAAGAATTCAATGTCTCTGCTCTATGTTAATGATATTTAAATAAAAAAGTTTCGCCCCTGGTTTAAGACTTTGGTATCAAGTGTTTTATCATTTAAAAGATTCTCTGAAGTTCTGCTTCACCATATCATTCTTATCAAGTATTGTGTGCGTCTGCAATATCCACCACCCTGCAGAAAAGTGACACCGTTCACTGCATTATCTGATTACATCCTAAAAAATATTGCATATATTTCATGATTATTAAGGCTCAATATATAGCATTCTTTCCGTTATGAATGAATTTTTTTAAATGTCTTCTAATCCATGTTCAGGCCCATGCCAAATGAAATGAAAAAAGTGCATTGAATTGTTTCAAATACAGAAAAAAAAATCGTTTCTACAGAAGAAAACATGTTTTTTCTTCCTTTTTTTAAAAAAAATGTGGTAAAAACAATTGGAGGTTAGCCTCATATTTAATCTCAATTCCAGATGTAGAGAGCACTGAATTAAAAAATGCAAAAGAACGTGTAAGCATTTCTTCTTACCTGAAATTCCTGAGCATAAACAAGAGTCAGAAAACTTCAGAGGAAGCCGCAAGTCTGTGTGCTGCTTAGGAGTTTGGCTGTTATTCACTTTTCCACTTTGAAAATGGCTTTAGCTCATTGGATTTGGTTTGCATTTCCACTGGCATTTATGGATCTCTTGATGAAGGTGATAGACAGGTCCTAGATAGAGATGAAAATGGCGTGCCTCTTGGTTCTAACCATGAAACTCCTATGTAAAGAAATAATCAATCAAGAACAAAGCAATGCTAACTTTTTTTATTGAAAAGCTTTCCTCGTATTAACACAAAGCAATGCTAATTTTTTATATTGAAAAAGCTTTCCTCATATATAAACACAAAGTACAAGGTAATGGTATAAAAAAGTGAATGGAAAAATCAACACTACCAAGCAAAAAGTTAAGAAAACTAATTTAACAAATTAAACAAGTTCTGAAATAAGAAAGAAAATAACACTTTTAAAATAAAATGAGGCTAGAATCTAGCAATTATGGTACATTATGTTTAGGTAGATCTATGGTCGATAAATTGAGAAGCCACAAGAAATTTATAAAATTGTGTTGTAAATAATAAACACAATTTGAAATTTTTTGTATCCTGGCTTGAAGAGATTGATTTCATTGAATGTACATGATTGTTTCGTGAATGGAGGGTTGCTTCAACATATTTTCTCATATATAAGTATTTATCTCTTTCATGTATGTGTATTAGGTGAATGAAAATGCGGGAGAGATGCGAAGGTCAAGAAGTGCACATACTTGTGATGTTGTTGTAAAATTCAACGCTTATTGTTCATTATTACCAATATCTATTTTTGCTTTCTCTAATGCCGATCCTTATGCTTTGTGTATTATTAGTGCCTATGCCATTTTGAAGGGCATTTGACGATGATTTCCTCCAATTACTTGGAGGGATTGGTAAGTATGTTGGGTGAGCGGCATCCTATGCAAGGCTTGTGTATTTTTTGAAGTCAAAAACAATATACAATAGTAAAGTAGGTGGTTTGGAGCCAAGTTTGTACATTATATAAACAATTTGCCCTTGTGCTCTATTGACCAATCCTAGATGTATCCATAAATTGGGAGTCAACATAACTTCCTCTCATTTGCACACAAACAATATAAATTGTAGTTGAGTATCAAATGTAATAAGGGAATTTCTTTGTTGATGTTGTTTGGCTTTGCTTAATTAATGTAATAGGAATGTTTAATGATTTTAACACGTGCTCCCTATGTAGGGTTGTTAAATTGTTACATACATATGTGTTGAGTTGGTGAAGATTTTTTGTTTTTGAGGGTGCATAAACAAAGTTATTCTACACATAAGAAGGCTCCAATAATCTCTTGTAGGATTTGCATTTCTGATGTTGGATAATAAGTTTATGAAAATGATATGGGTGTCACTACAATGTTGTTGGAAAATGTTTGTAATTTACATTACAGTTGTAAAAAACTTCCACCACAACATATGCCCGAATGAATTGCATGCATATATTGGAATATCATTAATAGGATGTTGGTGAGTAGGATGCCAACAAGCATAATTGAGCAACCTCCTAAGTGTTTCCCTTTGCATTCAAGAAATGCTTGTTGTAATAGGTGATTTATGTGCGTCAACATTTTTGGGCCTATGAAGCCCATCTCATCAATTAGGATGTATTCAATACATTGCATTTTTTTTCTTGGAAAATAGCTAGCACTTGTCCTTTTAGCATACTATAGGAATTCGTAGATCAAAAAGTATAGTAAATGTGTTTATGTTGATTGTTTCTATGCCTATTGGAGCAAGGAGTAATTGAGAAAGGCTTGGGTATGAAAGTAAACATAATTCATGTTTAATCCTACACATCATGTAGGATTTCCCTCTACCTATTGTTCCTCGACTTACCATTCTTAGCAATGAAATTTTGTTATTTGTTGACATATAGTTCACAATAATCTGCAAATCATTTTCTTCTTCAGTAGATAACACGTGGACACAAATTCATCATTTGATTTGATAGCTTGTTGACCTTTGCTAGAAGTGTGGGCTAACTCTATGACAGTGGTGGTCATCTTATGTAAGGTTTTTGCTACTTCAATGTGATCACAATTGTGGTTTGCATCAAAATTACGGTGTCCAAATATGTTGAGGTCACTTCAAGAGCACTTTTTGGATGTAAGTGTGAGAAGAGTTCTCATTCTTCCATTTCTAATAACATTTCTTTTGGGATGTCGTTATCTAAGCAATTTATGTTAGAATTTTTTGCAGCTTCTTCATATACTCACATAATGTGCCATGTGTGGTAGGTGTTTTTCATTTTTGTCCAGAGTGAGAGTATAAGTTCCTTTGGTAGGTGTTTTTCATTTTTGTCCAAAGCGATGAGTATAAGCTCCTTGGATATGCTAATGTTGATACTAATACTACGGAATGGTTTGTACAGTAAAAGTTCACTAAAATAGAACCCTTTCGTGCAAATTTGAATCAGGAGAAGGAATGATAACATATCGCGGGAACACTACAACAATTGTTTTATTCGTTCTTTTTTCCATTAGTCTGTTTTTTGTCGTTTGTTGTAAGAGCATGACCGAATTGTATTTAAGAAGTTAGGTCGATGCATATATGCATCGATGAAAGATACCACTAAGTTTTTGGATGGTGCATTCTGTGATATACATATGAAGATTAACTTACCAATAGATAACGTAACAAATGTGTGGCTACATATTGAAAAAGGTAGCTTGTGTAACATGCTACATGTTTCTTGTCTTCCAATGTCACATCTAGCAACTATCTCAATTATAAATTTGTTATATCTAAAGGAAACGACACTCTAGAATTGCATTTTTAGATATCCTTGTTAGCTTAGGATAGTTGGTTTCATATATATACTGCTAAATAATTAGTTGGCAATCAACATTTTCTCTCTAGACTCAAATCATGCTTGAGTTTTTTATGTTTAATCTATTGTCATTACGAGCTAGCATATAAGTTGGCTGACCACTTGCATTTAGGTGCATAATTGAAGTACTCTGTGCGGTCCATGGGGTTTTGTGTGTGTGTGTGTGTGTGTGTGAGTATTAGAACATACTGTGAAACAATTGGTTGCTAATCAACATTTTCCCACTAGAATCAAATCATGCTTGAGTTGTGTATGTTTAATCTATCGTCATTACGAGCTGGCATATAAGTTGGCTGACCGCTTGCATTTAGGTGCATAATTGAAGTATTCTATGCAGTCCATGGGGATTTGTAAACACTGCAATGTAGCACAAATTTGACATAAACATGTCTCTTCACTACATTTAGTTTGATGTTGCACACAATAAACAAATTCTTCATATCATTTTTCAACATTAGTTAGTATTTCATGTGTTTAATAAGCATGGATGGTCAATATTAGAGTGATGGATTCTAGTGTTGATTTCGTAATTAAATCTTCTATTCTAGGCTATGATGTACTAATCGGAGAAATATTTATCTACCTCACAATCATTGTTCCAATTTGATGTGTTCATATCAAGGTTATTTTCTAGCCACAAGAAACCGTGGATATGATAATATGACACTAACCATATTAAAAAAGGGGTACAATAGAATCACATCCTAGAATGCAAGTCACATTGAGCTAAAAAATTCTCGAGAAACTAAAATCACTTTACATCTTGAAGTATGATTATTACATACAATTAATTCAATATTTTCAATCCACACAAGTTATAAAAGCAGACCGATCAATACAGACATTAAAGAGTAAGACAATTAAGCAACAACAAAGAGCACGGTCTAGTTGATGGAGGTATAAGAGGAAGACAACAGGGATTTCCACTCTGGTGACTCCATCAAGTGGATTTGTCATGTCAAGCATGGGATCCCAATATTCATTATCAATCTTATTTTCTACTTCTTCAATCTACATAATCGATGAAATGACAAGTGCCATGAAAGGAAATTTATCATAATGACAAGTGCCATGAAAGAAAATTTGTCATAAGGTGATGCCCAAGGACTAAACCCACCACTACCATCACTAATTCTGTCAAAACTTGCACCGACACTACCACTTCCTACGATAGATGAAGGACAATAAGAGAAAAGCAAGAAACTTCCCTAGCTCTGCAAGAAGTTTTTCCCATGATAGATCGGGCCACGAACTCATGAAGGAGAGTGATGGTGGAAGGAATTAAGAGACACCCAAGTAAACACATAGAGGAATTAATGGTTGAGGAGGGTTTGGAAATGCACCACCTCCAAATACACTTTTTCTTCTTGCACTTGTATTTGGAACATAATATTGGAAATTTAACATCTATTTTGTTTGCCACAAAAAATTCTTTCCTAATAACTAATTTATTGAAAATAGCATATGATTCTTTTTTCAAAATGTGGATAGCCTTGGTGGTGGTGACATGTGTTCCTCTAAGGGGAATCCTTAGGATAGTTTCCCTGTACAACTCTTGCCATATCCTTTATTTGATAGGGTAAAGAAGAAGTCAAACAAAAGAACCATTCCTTGGACCCCATACTTATAATTGTGCACCCTCTTAGTGTTCGTAGTTGGGGTGGAAAGCTTGACAGTACTCCACCTCTATCGACTACCATGTTTGTTGTTGCTACTTGGTGTCACATGTCTTGAATTTTGTGATTGTGTGTCCTTCTATAACTTTTATGATAGAAAAATATCTTATTAACTATATGTAGTTAATACAATTATTTTGCATATATAGTTTTCTCAAGACTTATATAGGGCAAGGGGACCAATAATTGTTAGGGGTTCAATAATTGTGACAGTTATTGAGACCTTAAACCCCCAATTATTATTTGTATTATACTTGAATAATTTAGTTATAAAGAACCATTATTTTATTGTGGGACCAATTGTTAGGGAAAATAAATTTAAAAAATAGAAACATTTAGACACAACTACTAGTCCTTTAACAAAATAATTGAACTACATATATTCCAAAAAGTGTGTGACATAATAATATTAAGATATGGACTCAAGGCCTTTGGCTATTAGTAAGTTATAAATAGTTTGTAATCATCAACCCAAGTTCCATTCCAGTTGATTCCATTGGAAACTTTCAACAAGTGGTCATGGGGACACCTCGATGTATGGGTCAAACTTATCCATATGAACCAAGCAAAACACAATAGGGTGCTTTGAATGCAAGTTGCTCGGCAGACAGTAAGGACCCAAGCCCACCCCCATGTCCCACTTTGAGAAAATGTTATACTCTTCAGTTCATAACTCTGGTATAATAAAAGTTTTTATCATCCAAAGTTTAGGACTCAAGGTCTTGGGCTATTGGTGAGTTATAAGTAATTTGTAAGCAATGACTCGAGTTCCATTCCCATTGAGTCCATTAAACACTTTCAATAAGTGGCCATGGGGACACCTTGAGGTAGGGATCAAACTTCTCAATATGGACCAATTAGAATGCAACATGGTGCGTCAAATGTGGATTGCTGGACAGAAATTTAGGACCCAAGCCCGCCCTCATGTCCCTCTTTGAGAAAGTATTCCTGTACCACTCTAGTTCATTGTTTTGGTATAATAAAAGTGTTTACCATCCAAAGGTTATATGCCCGTAGAGTTGACGTCAATGGTGTGTAGTGTTGATGACTACTAGATCAGGGTTCAATCCTAATTTAAATACAACGAATTCAACTGATGTGTCAATCTACTTCCCAAGGATTAGCGAGGTGGACTCACCTTGCCAAAACATGTTTTGGTATGTCGATAGACTAGGGGTGCTTCATATCTCGATACCTTTGTAATAAAAATACACACACACACACACACACACACACACACACACACACACACACACACACACACACACACACACAATATTTAAAAATTTGACATATTTAAAATATTGATATCCTTACAACATCACTTTTCACCTATGAAGTACCAGACTAAGTTTCCAAAACAAACTTTTCAGAAACATACAATCACAAATACTACATGATGTCCTTTTCAAATTGCAGATACATTCTCCAAATTTGGAGTACATCATTTGCAACATTAAGTACATTTACTGCATTTTTCTTTCAATTGCATTCCTCTCTTCATGAATTTTTACGTGAAAATTGAACATTATACTTGTAAGTGTCACCATAATATCAATAAACATAATAACTAGTGATTTAAAATGTAAATTTTCCCAATGACATAACTAATTAAGCAATTCAAGTCATATCGACACACGATATCCAAAAGAATGGAAGTCCACAAATAATAAAATAATCGATTATAAAGGCAACATACCATGTAGAGTACTTTTTGAATTTTGTAATCAATTATTAGGATTTAGGTTTGGAGTTCCACCAATTGTTGCAGTATTTAATTCTCTTATTGTACTGTTTATTTGAATCTTGCAACTCTTTCCACTTTAGTGGTTTCAAATTATGAATCAAAGTGTCTACAGTGGGATTTAAAAGTTGAAAATATTAAAGTTCTCATAGCCTTTTAGAACTTTGTAAAGTGAAAAGAGATCACATAATATAAAAATTTCACACTACAAATTCTATAAGGCTACAATATTGTAAACACGATTTAGGGGTAAATTCTATAATGCACTAAAAGCTTTGTAATGTTATAAAAAGTTCACCCACTTTCTTTTTATTCTTATCCATCAATTCATTTTGGAGATGGTTTTGGTTCTTCTAAGTTGCATGATTGGAACTATTTCCACTTTAGTAGTTTCAACTTATAAAGCCCAATGTTTGTACTGGGATATGTAAGATAAAACTACTAATGTGGATAGAGATCATTTAATACTGCGACGTAACTAGTAAACTGGAAAGAGATTATTTAATTTTAATCATGAATGAGAAGACTATTACATTAAATGAGAAAATTTAAATGAAAACATACCTCACTTCTAAAATGTTGTTTTATTCATGTAACTCTTTCCATTTTCAGCTTATAGATCCCAAACCTATTTTTGTATCTTTCCCGATTGAGGAGAAAGTTATTAGATTTATATTGTCTTGCTAATATTTCCACTTAACTAGTTTCTTCATATAGATCCAAGTGCAAGGATGTTTCTGTTGCATGAAAACATGTCTTACTTATTTGGAACATTCAAATCATGTAACTCTTTCCATATTATCATGATTAGAATGTTACAAAAAACTTAGAAATTAAAAATTAAAAAAAAAATTGTGCCTATAAAAATAAAAAATAGTGCATTTAAAACATTTAAGTGTCTTCAATGTTACATGTAGCATGTGTAAGTTTTTTCCACTGCAAACTACCTAGCTTCCGATGTTATTCTAGGAATAAAACCCAAAGGGGGAAGTGAAATTCCTTGTCATTCCATTTTAGTATTTTAGTATTTGAATGTGTTATATTAACTTAAATCTTGCAACTCTTTCCACTATATTGCAATCATGTTTTTGTATCTATTATTACTGTGGAGTAATTGATATTTTGTGTCCATTCTCCCATGTATTATTCGCGAACTTATACATTATATAAACTTTGAAGTGAACACTATTGCATGACTTGCATGCAAACTTATAAATTGCATAAACTTTGAAGTGTGCACATTTTGCTAACTAGGAATGAATTAAAGATCCACATATCAATTTGCCAATTTCAAGAAGAGAAACAGAAAGAGGAGGACACATTTTTTATGAGAAAGCCTCATCTAACAATGAAGAATATGTGGTAAAGAAGGGAAAATTTTAAGGGTCCCTCTGAAAAAAAAAAGCCTTACAAAATATTTGGCAAATATTTGTAAAACCACATTCACATGTATGGTGAATCTCAGGAAAATTTGTTTCGTAAGTAAGGCGATTTTTTAACATCATTCTAGGTAAGGTAGGTGTGATAGAAGGAATAGGCACCATAGTTTTCCATGTTACCGATCGGTAGCAGACTGAATGCTACCATCCGGTACCATGAGTATTGATATCGAACAATAAAATTCTACATTCTACCAGATAGTAGCATGAATAATACTATTGTCCAGTAGCATTCTACATGCTACCGGTCAATAGAATTCTTGGTGCTACTGGCCGGTAACATCATGCATATTGTCAGCTGGTAACATTATGTCTGCTACCGATCGGTAGCATTCTGCATGCTACCGGTCAATAGCAATATTCATGCTACAGGACATTAGCATTCCGTCTGCTACCGATCGGTATTCATACTACCGGCCGGTAGCATTCTGCATGCTACCAACTGATATATTTTTGCATGCTACCGATCGATAGCATTCTACATGCTGTCAACTGGTAGTATTCTTTATCCTACCAGCTGGTAGCATTCTTAATGTTGTGGGTCAGTTGCATTATGCATGTAATCGTCCGGTAGCATGCAAAATGTTGTCGGCCGGTAGCATGTAGAATGCTACCGGTCAGTTGCCTTATATATGCTACCGGACAATTGCATTATACATGCAACCGGTTGATGGCTATATTAAATAGTCCTATATATACATGAAGGGCACTCATAATTTCATTTTCACTCTACACAAACGGAAGAAGCTAGGACATACGAGAAAAAACCCTCATCAAACAAGGTGATCTGTAGAATCTAGAAAGAGAAACTAGAACGCCAAATGATAGTCATAAACATGAAGAAAGTGCCAACAATATTATAACAAATAAAAAATGCCAAGAAGAAAGACAATTTCCACACAACCTAAGAGCCCAGCTGCGTTAACAACCGATATGAAGAAGTTTTCGTACAAGAGCCTCTTCTTTCCTTAACTATACACATTTATTGAGGATCTTAATGCATTTTCCCAATGGACTGAAGTGACCAGTTTCATAGGTTTGGTGTATATGCCCCAATTTGTTAAAGACCAGAAAGTACTCAACAATCTTCTACTCAACTATGACACTTCCACTTTCACCTTTCATTATCAACTCCCATCTCATGCACAGTCATTTAGAACTTCACCCGAGGACATTGAGCATCTGATAGGAATACCACACAAGGACGTGGATCTTGTCATGACCAAGGCTATCTTATTAGATGAAGATTTCAAGTATTTGGAGTCTCATTTTCAATTATCTATTGATGCAATTGCAGTTTCTATTGCTTGTAAGTCTAGTTTCAGTTTTACATTTCATTTTGATTATTTTCAATTTTCAATTTCATTTTATTAACTATGTCTCCTTGTATTTACACTTACAACTTCCCAAAACCATTCAAAAAGAGGATTTCAACTCAAGGATTTCAGGCACCCATTTCTTCAGGTCGTGGTGCAGTTCTTCGAGGCCATCCTTATATTGCAAGGTCGATATATGGATATTTCATGGTTTACTTTGGCTTATATCATTCACACCCTGAGTGGGTAGAAATTTTACTGGTGCAGTTACTTATCCTCCAAGATAAGAGGTGATTTGGCCAACGTTCATTTGAATGACAATGTTACCATCAATTTCACAAATTTTATTCTTGGTTTATATTATGAATCCCTCTATAATTTACGTGGCACCACTCCACCTACAACAATGAATGCAAAGCTATCGCCTTTGTCCTTAACAATTCAAGAGCAGGAGGTGAGTCCCACTTTTTGATTATTTCACTTGTAATTATTATTCATTTTTGTAATATATATCTAGTATATTTTTATTTGGTATTAATAAACAATTTACAGTTCAATTATAACAACAAATAGATGTAGCGGCTACATCACGAAGGGATGCTACTATCAGAGAACATTTCCCACCAGGTTCAGGAGATTTAGTTACGGTATCGGACGAGCATCACAAGGAGGAAACCACTCCACAATATGTCAAACAGATGAGGAGTTCCTCAAAGCCTCAAACTCACACATCCACCATATCATAAGAATTAATACCTGGTACTTTTATTTATGATGTATATATGACATATGTTTCAATATGTTTGAAAATAAATGTAATTAATTACTAATAACTTGTATATGTTTTAATATTTTTTGTAACTTATATTTCTTTGCTGTAGAAACCTCTAACAACACTGGATTATATCGTTGGGCTCATGGCAGCCCAGAAAAAAAAATTATTTGAATTTAATCAAACACAACAGAACGTAGAAATATCTTCGGTACCTAACTCTTTGGCTCCAGGTATGAATTTCATTTTTGTATTTAATTTATTTTATTTTTTTACACAAAAATTTGACCAGCTCATCAATCCTTGATGCTTAATAATGTTTTAGGACACACCTACCAATACAACTCCCAAACATTTCATTCTACTTCTCTATAACAAACACATCAACTGCAAGAGGCCCAATTTGCACCTCAGATGGAATCCTTTCAACAAAGTAATATTTATAATCATATATGATATAATGTTACATTTATTATTATTCCTATCCTATTATGTTTGTCATTTGAATTTTCTTATGTTATTTACAAAATTACATTTGATTATTGCATGGCCTCCTCCTCATCCAATTCAAAATCCATCTACTATAAAGAGGAAGATGCCACCTCCTCCACCTCCACCACAAAATATCAGGACCATGTGCAGTGACAATTTTCATTTGTTCCTCCAGCTTCAAGTATGAGAACCCTTAATTTTGTTGCTGAGTTTCCAACATTTTCATTGGGCAATATTCCTAGTGGATAGGGAATTTCTGTTTTGAACAATATTGATTTGGATGAGGAATATCTAGGGATTGGAAGCAGGGTTCATGCCCATATAACTTTTAATCCCCAAGATATGATTCATGGGGCAAGGAAACCTTCTCTAAGTTAGATTGAAAGCAAGAACTACCACCTAAAATAGTTCCCTAACCTAGCTAGAAACAAGAAAAGATTACCATCAAGATGAAGAAATGAACAAGGATTACACTAGCATCATAACTTTGAAATAGTGAAATCAAACATAATACAAATCAAGAACTCTATTCTTCTAAATTGCCTAATTAAATCAAATGACCTATGTAGTCTAATGGCAATCAACAATATTGCTTGCTTTGATCCTTTAAGGATGCTTGGGTGTTAGGCGTAGCTCTTCAAGATGGATGATGGAAGGGCTTGAGAATGGCAAAAGGCTTTTAGTGCAAGACTATGTGCTTTCTTTAGCTTTCTCAAGGGAATTGGGTGTAGGTATAAAGGTAGAAGGAGGGCTCCTTATATAGCCCAATGGATAAAGGAAACACTTCATCCTGTTGCATGTGGGATAAAGGTAAAACATGATTAGGAATGGATAAGGTTGCTTTATTAAAGGTAACCTTACTTTAGAAGGGTTTAATTTATGCTTAGCAAGTCATGGGAGTTGGGGGGTGTTTTAATTAATCAAAGGTGATTAACTAATAGGTAGATGTAAGCTTATAGAAGCCAATTAGAGGAATATTAGTACGATTTAGGCTATTAGAAGGGGATTAAATCAATTAAATATTGATTTATTAGTTAAATGAAGTGGAAGGCTAATTAATTAATAATAATTAATTAGTCTAGATAGAAGGGGTAAACAATTAACGGAAGGTCGTTAATTAGGTTGTTAGCTGGATAGGTGACTTAATCAATTAGCGTATTGTAATTAATTAACAAAAACAAGAGGGAATATCAATGCTTTTGACGATATGTCGTCGATTTGTGAGAAAGGGGATAATTAGCGCAATTTAAGTATTTAAATTGCTTGGGCGTAATTATAGGTGTCTACATTTTCCCCTCTTTGGGGTGGCATAAGTGACACCACTTCAAAGATAGTAGACGGAAGAAAATTTTGAAGGGATAGAAGAAAAATTAGTAGGAGGGAGAGATGCCCCCTCGAGTGTCGATGGGGTGATGAAAGAAGTCGATCGACGATCGAAAAAGGTGAGAGATAGGCAGAAGAATGGGGAAGGAGTAAGATGCCCCGAGTGAGAGGGAAGATTAGGGGTGAGAGGAAAGTGATGCAGAAGAAATATGGAGGAGGGGAGAGAAGAGCTTAGCCTCTAGCCACTGTGTATTGGAACAATTTTGATGTCATCATATTGCCATAAGAGCTACGTCATCAGTCCTTATGAAAAATATAAGCATACGACAAAGGTAGAATGACATGAAAAGCCATACTACGAACAATTGTCCATTGCTGAAAATACCAACTCCATGCAACATACAAAATGCAATGCAATACGAGAAAGTGAAAGATGCCTAACTCCATGCAACATACAAAATGCAATGCAATACGAGAAAGTAAACAAGCTAAACTAACAGAGAAACATAATATAATGTTTTTATTATCGAGCTTCAGTTACGACCTGTGCAAATTAATGACAAGGGTTGATGATGGTGCCCCAAGCAAGGATACATGCAAGGGGAATAACGGAGGACACTTGGGTCCGATGGAAAAGCAATGTGCACTACGAAACAGTACCAGGCAACTCATTGTGCCCCAGAGTATAGACGAAGTAAGAAGCCTAGCTTTTGTTGATGGAGGTAGATCAAGATGATCCGCAAGTCACACACATGAACAAGTGAGAACCAAAGAGCGACATTTTGTAGGATTTTCAATTTTTAGAAGTTTTCTGAAACATATTTGAATGTTTTTGATGATTTTTCTAACATATTTGAATGTTTTGGTTGATTTTGAAAGTTTTATGAAACTATGTACAGGAAGACAAGGAAGCATGGATGCCCCTAGCGATAGATGGGATGTACAAGGGCATAAGGCCACATGTGTACTAGAAAGGTGAAGATGCAAAAATGCCCCAATGATTAGGTGGGAGTATTCAAAGGTAAACTCTTCACAGGTAGAAGTGGGACCCAAGGCCATTATGGATAGGTTCAACATGATGATGAACATAAACCAATGAAATGCTGGGAAGAAGCAAGGATGCCCCCAGCATAAGTTGGCCTAAAAGCACATGATAGAAAGGAAGGAGAAGATTGTTTTTGTGAAAGGTGACAAACATGTCCACAAACATGGAAAACAAGTAATCTTATACACATGGATGTTCTGAATGAAGTAGAAGAATGATGTGAATGATATGAATGTAGCTTAGAAGCCTCATGATGAAGAAGTGATTAGCCAAAGGCAAAAATCGTGAGACGAGATATGGACTAGAGTAAGAGTCTGAACAAGGTCCAAAACAAGACACTTGGTAACATACTAATCCTGTTTACTCATAGAGATCCAATGTGTGCACGTGGAGTTTATTACCTCTTGAAGTGAAGATTTAATAGACAACAAGTGAAGAGACCCTAGCCAATGTGTAGGAATGATTTATTGTGAAAGGTGATTTTGTGAATGGATGGTGAAAGGATAGCCGTACATTGCTCCGCTGCCAGCCAGGCGTCCATAGCCCCGACGGAGATGTATTTGATTCTAATCACAACATTGCTCTACTGCCAGTCAGGCATCCATAGCCCTGATAGAGATTATTGGAAATACCCCAAGAGAGATTAATATATCAATTTGCTTTTGCTTTGTAGCTTTTAGCTTTTGATTTTTGATTGATTTTGATTCTTTTGCTTTCTGAAAACTTATTTCAGCTCTCTTGTTTGACAAGGGGTTAAGAACCACAGATGGCTTGATGGAAGGAGGTGGAAGTGATTACGATGATGACATTGGTTAGTGTCAACAAATATGTCCAAAATTTCTTCGCAACAAGTTTATTAGATGTTGAATGTGATAGGATCTCTAAGAGGTCAGTCGTTCTTTAATTTACCAAGGTGATAAAAGACCAGGGTCAAATGGATACCATAGAGATAAATGTCGCAAAATGCGTGTGAATAAGCTAACCAAAATATCACCGAAGGGATGAAAATGGTAGGAAGACTTGCAAAAGAATAGCAAGGAAGGGAAGAAAGAAATATCCATGTGTACACAACACCTGATTGCAATGTTTGATCTTTGTACCTTTGATTTTTGTTGTGTTTTCTCAATGTTTTTTTTTGTATTTTTGAATTGTTTTTTATTTTTAGATTTTTGACAGTTTTAAGAGGTTGGGACTAACAAAGTCACTATGTGTGGTAAGATCCAACAACAATGTTTGTGACTTCCTTGATAAGGGAGACTAGGCGTGTTTGTTTATCAAGAGTCATGTTTTCCCCGATCTCAATGATCGTGGTGAGTTCACACTCAACAAAGGACTGCGATTTATCTCGAAACATGGATTTTGTATCCGGGAGCTTGAGTTCCCTATCCAAAGGTTTATGCACTTTGTTCCATACTTGATGGTTACGTTGATGTGCGTTCTTGAATCATGCTTGATTTACAACTTTGAGATTGTTCATTTGTTGGGGGATTTTGAGCTCTTTGGAAGTTTTGACCTGAGCTTGATAATGAACCTGTTTGGGTTTCTTATAAGCTGACTTGTGACTTTTCTGACCTCGAGAAGGAGAAGAAAGTGAACGTTTACGATTGATGATAGGAATGAGAGAAATGATGGTGGGCTTGCCCTGGTCATTGGTAGAAGGATGATGTGATTGATGAAAAGGATACGGTTGAAGGATTGAAGAAGATAGGATACTGGAGGTGAGCCATAGATACTAGGATGGACCCATATATAGAAGATGAAGGGCTACTAGGATGTGGCCCAAGAATAGAAGAAGAAGGGCTACTAGGACGTGACCCATAGATAGAAGATGAAGGGCTACTAGGATGTGGCCCAAGAATAGAAGAAGAAGGGCTACTAGGACGTGACCCATAGATGTAAGATGATGGGCTACTAGGATGTGGCCCAAGAATAGAAGATGATGGACTACCTGGGGGTGATCCATACCTAGAAGACAAGGGGCTAGTTGGGCATGCCCCAAGAATAGAAGATAGTGGACTACTCGAAAATGTCCCACAAATAGAAGAGGGAGGGCTACTAGAAGGTGACCCACACCTAGATGAAGATGAAGGGATACTTGGCGTTGACCCCATAAGAGATTGTGATTGAGGAATTATGATAGACAAAGAGTTATTGGGTGATGAGAAGATAGGCCATGGATCAATGCAAGACCAAGGAGTTTCATCACATAATGAAGAATGTGAAGATGGAAGAATAAGAGGAGGATCAAGTTGCATGATTTGAGGCTCTTCCTCTGTTTCTTGATAAAAGGAATCAACCTTTTCCTCACAATATACAGACGCATCAAAGTCTAAAGAGAATCCTTTCTCATAATCTGCTAAAGGAATATCTTCATGTGCCCCTATAAATGCCCTGATTGTTTCTTCATTCTGAAAGAGATCAATCGGTATGAGTTGTTGATCAACCACCAGGGGTTGATTGGAAGAAAGAGGTTCACTTGGTGTGGAAGACTTAGAAGATGTTTGATGATGATTGATAGAAGAAGATGATGTGGGGGACGAAGAATATGTGTAGCTAGATGTCTCAGGAGTAGAAGAAGGTGGTGTGGACCTACCTATACGATGGTATATCATCTGTAAACTAGTAGGATTAAGTCCAAAGTCTATAGATTGCGACGCATGGGTCGATTTAGATGTTTGAATCGAAGGACTTTGAGTCATACGAATCTTCAAAGAAGGAAGACTTATTGGGGGTGATTGATGAAGAAGGTCCTGCGAAGAAGGGGAGGACCGTGATTCAAGAATCACATCGGATGAATAATAACAAGGGTCCTGCAAAGAAAGAGAGGACCGCGATTCGAGAATTGTATTAGATGTTTGATTGGAGGGACTTGGAGTCACACGTATCTTCAAAGGAAGAAGACGTCGTTGAGGCAACTGATAAAAGGGGTCCTGTGAAGAAAGGGAGGACCGCGACGTAGGAGTCATATTAAATGTATGATGAAGAGGTTCCTACAAAGATAGGGAGGACCATGACATAGGAGTCGCATTAGATGACTTAGGAGTTGAATTAGATGAATCTGAATAGTAGTTTGGATCCGAATCATAGTTTAGATTGGAATCAGAAGAAATGTTTGGATTGGAATCCTCAGAAGAAGAGGAAATGTTTGGATTAGAATTAGAAGAAGAGTGGGGGGAACTCGAATAATAATTTGGATCAGAAGTGTCCAAATCATACCACCGACTATGAGATGAAGGTGGGGAACGAGTTACCCATATGGGCTCTCTAGCACGAAGAACCAAACGAGGTTTAGTTGTAATGGGAATCTTTTGATTTGAATTGCTAAACCTAGGTTCCATATTTTTGTAAGTATGGGGAACCACGATATTCAGCCATTTTTGGCATTGTTTTAAGCACAAATGTCTAGATCTAGATAGTGTGATGGAACTCCTTCAAAGGGAAGGAAGTGACATGTCGATTTGGGTAGCATAAGGACAACCAGCTAGACATTTCGTAAGTATGGAGATGCGTGCGTGATTTTCTGAAGAAGGTCTAAGGAAAATAGACATCGTGACGACACAATATCGATGAGATCGAAAGGGATTGTCCTAGAAAATAAGTTTTTTGAATGAATAATCACAAGGAACAATCATGCAAGTGTGAAACACAAATCCAATCAACAAGGAAATACACCATATGAAAATGCATGTGCAAAGTGATAGTTCGATGCAAAAATGATCAACACAATGTCAATATTTACGTCAAGCTCGAAATGAACAAGGCGTAAATATTAACAAAGGGTAGATGTGACTCCCAATCAAAGGATACCACGACAAGTTCAACAACCAACAAGGCCTAAATGTTAAAGGGTGAGGTTTACAAATGTAAGCCACGTAACCACACCAATTGGACACGTCTATCAAGCTTCGTGGAGAAGTGAGATATTAGTGTCAAAGTGGTATCGAAATGACACAAACAAAGTAAGTGACACCTTTCAAGATTTGGGACAATGTTTGAAATCAAACTAAGTCAAAGTATACTAAGGATGTGTTAAAATGTGGGCAGCGTAACGCCACAATGTGGATACTTAGATCACATTTACGAAAAACATGACATAAGTATCTTAATTGTGTCGAGACAATGCAAACAAGGTAACATGTCAAAGGGAGATAAAATGATGAATTAATCCTGAACTATGATGATGATCTTGACGTGGGTATCAAGATCACAAAGGCCACCAATGATATAAATACGCCTCCACACACTTTAGACGTTTAACTTACCTAGCCGTAAACATGGATGGTGTAAATAGACAAAAAAGTGGCAGAAACAATCGATTGGTAACACAAAGGTAGTCACTCTCTTTCTGATCAACAAAGTGTCAAAAGAATGTGAAGGAAGTAAATCAAAAATGGGATGAAAAATGTTGGCTTCACTTTGGCAGAGTTTCACCTCGCCTTAAGGCAAGTAAAAACTAAGCGAAAGTAACGCGTCACATGTTTCACAATAAAAAGATGGTTCACAACTCAACACTGTTTTAGAATGGTCAAAGTGGGCTCCTGGCCAAAGTATATTTTCCTAGGTGGTTCTCTCGTCCTAGGTGTTACAAAGATTATCCACGAGTGGGACGATTTACCCAAAAAGTCACACTGACTAGTTTGGGAGTATCTCGACTTTTCCCCCTTCAAGCACAGTGGGCAGTAAATGCATCCATCGTGTACTTAAAATGGTCACATAGGGACAACTTGTAACTCTATCTCACAAAGGAATCACTAGTCAAGATAGGTAGTGTGGAGCACTTCCCATTTCATCCACAAGGTTCCCTCTTGCGTGGACTACTTTGGGGTTCCTGGAACCACCCCCATTGTTGTAGCTTAAGGTGTTATGCCAAAGGGGTTATGTTCCAGTTGAGCAGAGAGGGACGTACCCTTTTCCGAAACCTGCAATACAGTGTTTTGAATATGTTGTTCTTTTTATCTTGTTTAATTAGGTGTGGTTTGCTTGAAACACCTTTGGCAACCTATATAACAACTGTATTAGTAGTTTTTGACTTTGTTTTGATTCCTTCATTCTTTGACAAGAGTGGTATTTTGGTCCTGTATGACATTTTTTAGTAGTTTTCCATCAAAAGAGAAGGCACCATTTCTGATTCTCCAGATCGTCTAAGGACGCAAGAGAAGAGCATACGTGATGTCTTCCAAAATCCAAAAGATATCAAATGGAAAAACACTTTAATTCAAATACACCAAGTTAACCAATTCCAACTCAAATATTCCCAACAACCTCAAAGCATCAAAAAGGACTTAAGAATCATTTCTGATTCCCAAGATCGCCCCAAGGGACGCGAGGGAAGAGCATACATGATCTTATTCCTATAAGTAAACATGCAAAGTTTATTTAATCAAGTAAAAGCATGTAAAAACATCCTGCAAAAATGAGTATGTGATTAGATAAAACCTGCAAGAATTAGAAAACCAAGAAAATCAAAAAATTCTAGAAATCCAATTTTTTGCACTTTTTTAGCAGTTTTTAGTAATTTGCATTTTTGGAGGTCTCCGGGGCATTTTGGGAGTTTTGTGATAGAAGATAGTATACCAAAGGTATCTAACTTTTGGAAGTTCCCTCACAAATTACACTCCATTATCTTTCCAATGCTTATTCAAACTCCGAAAACGGGTTAACGAGTCAAAAGTTATGATCAAAACAAGGAGCACTAAAAAGTTGTAACCAAAACCAGATTAAACAGATATACCTGTGCCCCCTTTTATGCGTGTGCACCCCCCTTACAGAGACACCTGTGCCACCCGAAAGGCATGTATGCCACCACCTAAAAGAGGTGTGTGCGCCACCAAAATAGTGCACCTGCGCCACTGAGAGCGCCACCAAAAAGACATGTGCGCCACTCTGTGTAATTTTGACTTACCGTGCACCTGCGCCACCTGAGAGGTGTGTGCGCCACGAAAAGAGTGTATGCGCTACCTTTGATAAAAACAGATAAAAATTCAGACAGAATGCCTACGCCATCGGAAATACGTGTGCACCACCGCTTTGTAAAATAGTCCCGGTTTCCGACAGAACGCCTGCGCCACCAAAAATGCGTCTGCACCACTAAAACAGCATGTGCACTCAGGTTAGGGTGTACGCGCCGATCTGATAGGTTTTAGTTGCAGTGAAGGTACAGTATGAAAATGTGTATGTGCCCAGGTTAGTGCATCTATGCACTGGTTAGGGTGTGTGCGCCGGGGTTAGTGCACATGCGCCAGGGTCGATAAACAGAGAACTAGGTTTTGACAGTGCGCCTGTGCCACCATAGAGGCATGTGTGCACCACAAAAACGTGCCTGCGCTCCTAAAAATGTGCCTCCTGCGCCACACCTGCAACCAAAATACGGAAAAAAACACAAGAAAAATCACAATATCTCAAATTTTGACAAGTTAGTTTAAAAATGGCAACAACCCATTAAAATTATGGCTATGAACAAGAAGTTACACATATCAAATTAGCAAAAATTCCAAGAAAATGGACATTAATTACTACATGTGCATATCAAAAAGTTAGCCAAAACAATGAAACTTAAACTAAAATGCCATGGGACTAAGTGTCCCACTGGGCGTGCCAAATGTGTACAAGTATTCTTTTTCCTAAGTTAGATTGAAAGCAAGAACTACCACCTAAAATAGTTCCCTAACCTAGCTAGAAACAAGAAAAGAGTACCATCAAGATGAAGAAATGAACAAGGCCTACACTAGCATCATAACTTTGAAATAGTGAAATCAAACATAATGCAAATCAAGAACTCTATTCTTCTAAATTGCCTAATTAAATCAAATGGACCTATGTAGTCCAATGGCAATCAACAATATTGCTTGCTTTGATCCTTCAAGGATGCTTGGGTGTGAGGCTTAGCTCTTCAAGATGGATGATGGAAGGGCTTGAGAATGGGAAAAGGCTTTTAGTGCAAGACTATGTGCTTTCTTTTGCTTTCTCAAGGGAATTAGGTGTAGGTATAAAGGTAGAAGGAGGGCTCCTTATATAGCCCAATGGATAAAGGAAACACTTCATCCCTTTGCATGTGGGATAAAGGTAAAACATGATTAGGAATGGATAAGGTTGCTTTATTAAAGGTAACCTTACTTTAGAAGGGTTTAATTTATGCTTAGCAAGTCATGGGAGTTGGGGGGTGTTTTAATTAATCAAAGGTGATTAACTAATAGGTAGATGTAAGCTTATAGAAGCTAATTAGAGGAATATTAGTACGATTTAGGCTATTAGAAGGGGATTAAATCAATTAAATATTGATTTATTAGTTAAATGAAGTGGAAGGCTAATTAATTAATAATAATTAATTAGTCTAGATAGAAGGGGTAAATAATTAATGGAAGGTCGTTAATTAGGTTGTTAGTTGGATAGGTGACTTAATCAATTAGCGTATTGTAATTAATTAATGACAATAAGAGGGAATATGAGCACTTTTGACGATATGTCGTCGATTTGCGAGAAAGGGGATAATTAGTGCAGATAAGGCATTGGTAAGTCTTACTAAATTTTCAAATATTTTTTACAATTTTTTGAAAATTTATTAATTAATTTTTGTTTTGAAAAGCAGTCAAAGTACAAAAAATTGAAAAATGAGGTTACAGTACTTGATGTGTATTTACAAAGGGCCAGAAAAAGTTTAAATGCAGTAATTGAATTAAAGAAAAAGCTTGTTATATTAAACAAACATAATAATGCCTTGAGAAGGTTAATAAAGGCACATGGAATGGATCTGGAGATATTGTTGAAGAAGCAAGCAGAACATGATCCAACATTACTACCTGCTAATGATGCAACAAGTCTAAAACGAGAAATTATTGTGAAATGGAAGCTGCAGCAAAGGATCTTATTTAGTCAGGTGTTGTAAAAGAAATTTCTCTTAAAAAGGAGACAAAAACAAAAACCCATAGAGAAGAATCTTCTCAAGGATGATGTTATTGCTGTAAAAACAAATTGTGAAATTGTAATTGTTGGTTTTAGAATGTTTTTGTAAAACTAATACAAATTCAACGTACACACACACACACACACACACACACACACACACACTTATTAATGAAAATATTGAAATTTTCAAACTTTAATCGATGTGGCGTTTAACTTCTATTTTTTATATATTAGTGAATAAGTTATTCAAGTGGATTCTTAATGTGATTATTATTCTCAATTGTGTTTGATATTGGTATTTCATATTAAGTTTTAAAATTATATGTTGTTGTATTTGTACTACTACTATGTTCATGAAGAAAACTGGAAAATCTACCATAAATGGAATGATATTATTATCATTTAAAATAAAACATAAAAAAAAGTATGATATTTCTCATTTAAAAACTCTAAACAAATTGTAACATTCAAAATACTATTCAATAATGAACACGCAAATAACAAAAATAACAATATACATACTTATATTCTGATATGAGGTTTTCTTTCCAGAATTAAAATGTACATTCATTCTTCTTTACTCTAAATCAACTAAATCAAATTGAAACATATATTTTTGGTTCAAAACATTGTTATATAATATTTCGGTGCAATTTTCAGTCACATTTTTGTTGTTATCCACAGTCCCTGTATTAGAATTACTGATCCCTCTCCTCTCTGCAAGATAATTCCAAACTGCCATTACCCATTCATAAGGAAATGTATCCACATCATATCGTGAAACATATAATCTCAATCAAGTCTCAATATTTTTATCTAGTCTGTTCTGATATTTTTATTTTATAAATGTTAGTGCACTGAAAACTATTTCATCTTCAACTGATCCCAATATCATTGTGTGACATAATTCATACAATCGATAATATTCACTAATACTTTCACAAAGGATGGTACTAGGATACAAATTTTTCCATAGAGTGTAATTTCTCCTTTTTCTGTTGGCTCACTTAGTAATTCAAATTGTTCACTCATTACCTGGCCGAAATCAGCCGATTGCAATGCAAGTAATTCCTTTTAAAGAAAACCATTAATTTGAAAACCATTACATTCAACTGATTGTCCAAAATGCTTTATGATAGTAACTAGGTGTCTTTTAAATGAATCAGCTACAACTCCACCTCCAACAGGATTCCAAAAGTTAGGATTAACCACTCCCATGGCCTCAAGAATCTCACCTTTTTTAAAACAATCTCTGATCTCGTTGGATAAGCATTGTGATATTTTCAACAATTTTTTTATTTTTTCAAATATAATAGCATCATATAAATTATGTGTAACAAACACTTCTTCAAGCTACAATCTAGAAATATCCACTCATTTTTTGAATGTGTGCATTTGAATCTCCTTGTCTTTAACAAAGATATAAAGATGACCGCATATATTGAATCTGAAGTAGCTGTTAGGATCCTTTAAATCTGTCAGAGCTTTCTAATGACTAAATACATGTCCTTTAAAGCATTCATCAGAGTTTTATAACATATCTAGAGTCTGACACACCCTTTTCCTGTACCTAACAAATTCCTCTATATAGATGGATTGTTATTGAGAAAACTTTGTTATAAAATTCATTTCATGCAACATTGGAAGAATCCTGCAAAGTGTAAACAATGTTTCCAAGTATGTTAGGTAGTAAAGAAAATATTTTTCCTTGTCAACTTGCTTACGGTTCTTAAACATGATACTAGTTAAAGATGTATATTCCTTAAAAACTCTGTATGCAGGCTCATACATAGAAATTCATCTATTATCAACATCTTAAAGAAGTTTCTTACCATTTGTGACTTCAAGTGAAAACTTATGAAACTCTAGAAATCCTTTTGGACTGCTTGAGATATAGGCATGGAGTTCATGAATAAGCTGTTCAAAATTTTTAACACATTCAAATTGTGTTACTATCCTATATGCAAGATTAATCATGTGAGCCATGTAATGAATAAGAATCATACAAGGAGAAACAAATGTTTGGAGATGCACACATAGACCATTTCTATGACCCTGCATCACTGATGCACCATCAACACCAACGAAAATAAGCTTTATCTATAGAATAATTATTCATTCCTATTATGTCCTTCAAATTAGATATAATGATCCATAGGGATCAAGAAAAACACACCATTCCATCAGATCCATCAACACCAAGGAGAATTGAAGAAATGAATAAAAATGAGGTAAACAGAGGTTCTGGACAGAACCACTGCTCTGTGGAGAGTGGAGGTTACAAAACTAACGCCCTACAAGGTGGCGGTCCTGTGACCACCGCCCAGCTAGGGCGGCAGTCCTAAAACTATCAGTTTGCTTAGGGCGGAGGTCTTGACACTTTTGAGTAGAAAAGAGAAATGAAGCATGAATGGATGTGAATTTTAAGCGCCCAATTATATCTCTTCCCTCCCTAACCTTTCCCATTCTCCAGTGTGCGAGAGGACATGGGAGAAGGCTATAAATACAAGGAGGAGCTCGAGAATTAGGAATTCAAAGATCGAATTAAATCAAAGAGAAAATTAATTGATTGAGAGCTAGTGAGCAATAGTTTCAATGTTGGAGAGGATTTACAGGAGAAAGGTGTAAGAATTAGAGCAACAAAGTAATTTGGAGAAGATTTTTTTACCCTGTTACTTCTTCCATACTTATTGTAATATGCATATTTTGAATAATTGGCCAATACAAGTGGTAAGAAAGAGTAATTTCCCTTCTCGACTAGTTTTTCTCCATCGAAGGTTTCCAAGATAAAAATTATTTTGTTGTGTGATGAGTTTAATTATCATGCTTTAAAATTTTCTATTCTAAGCACTAGATATTCAGCCACTAAGCTCTAAAACTTTCATTTTCCAAAGTTAAAAGTAGAACAACATTTTCGTGTAATTTCGTAGATTTCCCAAAGTAGAAGTTTATGGATCATTTTGGTATCAGAGATTATTATATATCCAGGACTGTGGTATTTGAATATTTCTTGTGATTTTTTTATGACAGTGAAAAGGTCTAAAGGTGAAGAAGTTTTACCTTGCAAGCCAGATATTTCTATGAAGAAGTGGAAACAGATAATTCGAGCTCAAATGGAGGAAGAGAACTCGGTCCATAGAGTCGAGATGTTGGAGACTATGATGGATAGATTGCATAGAAAACAAGAAGATATTTCAGATATATAAAAGATGGATTTGGTTAAGCAAGATTCCATGGAATCAATGGCTCGAGAACTGGCTGAAAAATTTGTTATCGAAAAGAGCCACGAAGAGGAAGAATGGGAATAGCATAAAGAAGAGACACCAATTGTAAGTGAGAAGGTAAAATATGCTCATACACCTTTTAAAGTTGAAACGAAAGTGGAAATAAAGAAATATTAAGGAAAAGTAGATGTAGAATTGCTTGATAAGTCACTAAAATAGTTGGAAGTCTATTTTAGTGTGCATAATGTTACTAAGGCACAAAGGATTACCTTTGCATGTCTCAAAATGGAAGGTCATTCTCTAGTTTTGTGGGAAACCCATCTAGCCACTTATGAGAAGAAGAAACATCCTTATTTTAGTAATTAGAAGGGTTTTAAAGAATTACTTAAAGCTAATTTCTATCCTATTGTTCATAAGACTGACATGATGATTAAGTTGCAGTACTTTAGGTAGGGCAGCGTGCAAGACTACACTATGGAATTTTGGAGACAAGCTATGTTGCTTAATATAGAATTGGAGGATGAGGACATTCTAACCACATATTTGGGAGGACTTCAAACTCACCTTCGAAGGAAGGTAATCTCCACGAAGCCGAAGGATCTCAATGAAGCTTACGTGTAAGCATACGATATCGATGATGAGAAGAAGTAAGGAGAAACAAAGCCAAAGGGAGACTAGTTAACATATCGACATGAAAAATAACAAGGGAAGACAAGTAACAAAGGTAAACATGTCACTACTACTTTGCATACTTGTAAAGATCCTAATAATTTCTGTAAGAATTGTGATATCAATGGACACACTGACGCCGCATGTTGGAAGTTGCATTCAGAACTACACCCAAAGCACCGAACCAAGGATTCAAAGAAATCCATGGCTACTGTGAAGATAAAAGGACAGGTGGAGATTGAGGATGATTTGGATGTAGATGAGAGGTTGGGATGCATGGCCACTAACGTGTATGGGGGAACTAAAGAAGAAGAGATGAGTAAGCTTTTTCAAATCAGAATCCAAATCAAGAAGACTAAGATAAATACTTTAGTAGATTCTGGTTCTCAGTAAAATTTTATTTCTATTATGGTTTTAGAACAAATTGGTCTAGATACTTACACACATCCACATCCATACCCATTGGGATGGGTGAAGAAGGGTGTAGAAATACATGTTATAATAAAGTGTAAGTTTCAATTTGGGATAAATACCCAATATATTGATGTATTAGAGGCTGATATCATTCTACATGCATTTGATGTTGTCTTTAGAAGTCCTTACTTGCATGTTAGGGATGTTGTGTCACAAGGAGGGAGAACCGGTATAGATGGGTCAAGGATAGAGTCAGTTTTAACATCCGGGCACACCATAGAAGATCAAAGAAATCTATTGTAAGTGTCAACCAAGCACCAAGACTTATTCAGGAAAATCATCAGTTTTGTTTACTTTCATTGGAAGAAAAGAAAAACGGATGTGGGAGCACAAACATTTCTTACCCAAGGATGGAGAATTTGGATAACATTTATCAACTTTTATAGAAGAAGCCACCATAGGAACTGTTCATTCAAGGAGCAAAACAAACTTCCACTATGCAATCATTGTATCTACCTACAGATTCACTGGACCAAATTGTGGGGCAAAAAAGAGAAGAGGAGATATAAGGAACAATGATGACTATAGCAGCGGCATACATGGAGAGGATTCGGTCAATCCATCTCAAGAGACAAAGACAAGCAAGAAGGACTAAACCACTATAGTATGGGACCTTCACCATACTTGATCAGGTTGGAAAAGAAACCTTTAGGCCATACTTCATGTAGATGCTCGCGATAGCAAGTTGCAAGATCTCACACCTACTAAATCCATCTATGCATGAAATACAAAAAACATACAAAAGATTCCTTCTAGAGAGGATTTTACTGAAGGAAACTCAGAGGAGGATGTCGAATTGAAGCAAAAAACTAGAGATCCACATGAGTCTTGACAGGTTGAACGAGAGAAGACACCGAGGCAGTCACAATGGTACTCGAAGGAGAAAGAGAGGGATTTGATTCCTCTACCACTCCCCCACTAAGATTTTTTGGGACCAAAATCCTCCTAATCATGGGAGGTATGATCCATAGGGATATATAAAAATACACCACTCCATCAGATCCATCAACACCAATAAGGAGAATTGAAGAAATGAAGAAAAATGAGGTAAATAGAGGTTCTAGACAAAACTGTCGCTCTGTGCAGAGCGGAAGTTACAGAATTTCCGCCTTATAAGGTGGCAGTCCTATAACCACTACCAAGCCAAGGCAACATTCCTGAAACTACCAGTCTACTCAAGGCGACAGTCCTGACACTTTCAAACAGAAAATAGAAACGGAGCATGAATGGACGTGAATTTGAAGCGCCCGACTATATCTCTTCCCTCCCTAACCTTTCCCATTCTCCAGTGCATGGGAGGAGATGGGAGAAGGCTATAAATAAAAGGAGGAGCAAGAGAATTAGGCATCCAAAGATCTAAAGAGATCAAAGAGAAAATTAATTGATTGAGAGCTAGTGAAAAATAACTTTAGTGTTGGAGAGGATTTGTAGGAGAAAAGTGTAAGAAGTTGAGTAAGAAAGTAATTGGGAGAAGATTTTTTTACCCTATTTCTTCTTCCATACATATTGTAATTTGCATATTTTGAGTAATTGGCCAATACAAGTGGGAAGAAAGAGCAATTGCCCTTCCTGACTAGTTTTCCTCCATTGGAGGTTTCTAGGATAAAAATTCTTGTGTTGTGTGATGAGTTTAATTAGCATGTTATGTAATTTTCTATTCTAAGCACTAGATATTCAACCACTAAGCTCTAAAACTATCATTTTCCAAAGTTGAAAGTAGAAAAACATTTTCAAGTGATTTCGTAGATTTCCCAAAGTATAAGTTTACGGATCATATAACCAATTTGCATGGATTTTCAGCATTGCAATTTTCTTGCATTTTATGAACATAAAGCATATGAGGTGTCCTTGTGTGGGTTTTGAAAGTATATACATGCATGCAAACCTAAGAAGTGTTATCAACAGTTGTAACCTCATCAATTGTAAAGGTAGAACTTGTATTCTTGATGTTTTCTTTTAGATCTTCTTGTTCAATCATTGCAAGACATCTCGCCATCTCCCAATCATTGTTGTCTAACCAATGTGAATGTGGAAGGTTTGGAAACCAATTGAACTTGAACAATTTCTTATATTATGAAAAATATGAAATTGGTCTTCCCATTTTAAGAATAAAGAGTATGGTTGAAAACTGAGTAGTTTTTGCCTTCATATTTTCATTTGCAGCTTTTCCAAAATTTGCATTAATGCTTCCTCCTTTCTCCTGAATTTTTTTAGCGTGTTTCATTTTATTTCCATACTTCTCCTTACATTTTACATGCATGCACTCTTTTACAGTTTTCCATCTATGAGTCTTCACTATTTTTCCATCATTTTCAGTGACTATGTAATATAATTTTCCACAATGTTTCTCTATACTATCCAATTTAAGATGCATTTTATGTTCCTTACCCAATTTCCAACTACAAATAGTACATATAAATTCTTTGGGAGTATCAATACTATTATATGGATATATAGGTTCAATGAAGGGGTATTTTGATACCCAATCTACTTGAAAATACCTTCCTATTGTCTAGGATGTTTTCTTCTTTCTCACGGATTTATTTTTTCAAGTGTCCTATCAATATCATCTTCTATTGGAATGTTTTCTTTTGAACATTCATGTATTGAATGCATTTGGAAATCGGGACCATCTTCTAGCTCTAACATGTCTGGGTCCTAGTCAATTATATCTTCATCTAATGAAATAATTATTTCTTTAGAGTTTACTATTTCATGTTGAATATAATTAACGTTAGGGTTTTCAGTATTCAAAAATGAAAAATGTTTTGACTATTATAAAGATATTACAAAAATTAAACTAAATTGATGAAAAAGAGGGAAAAGGTTATGGTAATCTGTTACAACTTACCATTACCTATGTTAATGTTACCGGTGAATGTATGTTGGGTCTTCTTTTTTTTTGGTTGGCTAAAAAAATTTAATTTATTTTTAGACTATCTGCCTTTTATTGATTGGTTAGAGAATCCATTGTATGTATCCATGAATTTTTTTAAAATAGATCAGTTTAATCAAAATCTAAATATGATTTTAAAATTTGTAAACAAAACCAAATTAAAAATGAATATTATGCTACCGGTCGAGAGCACACTACATGCTATTGGTCGGAATCATGCACTATGTTACCGACCGGAAACATACAATATGCTACCGAATAGAAGTATGAAGGTCGCTAAAAGTTGGTAAGATTTAGTATGCTAATGGCCAGTAGCATGGAGGATGATGTCATTTGACAGCATGAAGTATCCTACCGACAAACAACAAGCAAAATGCTACCGACTTGCTGCCGATCAACAACAAGCCGACAGCATACTGCTTGTTATCATCAGATAACATATTGCATGTTTCCATTCGTTGGTATACTACATGCTATGGGATGGTAGCATATGGTATGTTGTTGATCGATTCCATGCAGATGTCATGCATTATGTAAATTTCTGGTGTGTATAGTATACTAACGACTGGTAGCATACAATATAATACACACTGATAGAATATTATATGCTACCAATAATTTGCATACATTATGATACCGACTGAAAACATTTTGTATCCTACCCGTCATCTGCATGGAGTATGCATTCGACTAGTAGTAAAATTACGCACCTAAAATGCTACAGAATAAATTAAAGTACCTTAAAAGCAGGAAGGAAATATCCGGTGACAGGTCGATGACAATAAACATAAAGGAATTACAAATTTATGAGGAAGTTGGATGTTTGGAACTATTAATAATGAATTATAAATACTTAAATAGTATATATATGAGGTGAATTTGGCATATTTTAAATTCACGCTAAGGGTGATTTGAATGATAATATTCGGTTATTCATGTAAACTCCTTGGTGAACTGTAGTGCCCACATTTTACACACCCAAATACAACAGTAAAATACCAGGATAATTTTTTTTTGACTTACAATACATGCTACACGCAACACAACAAGGGCTCCAAGTACAGAACTCGACTCACATGCGACAATCACATAAGTCATCGACTCACATAGACACATGTAGACGACATCGGCATGTCGATGCCACACTTTTCCCAACGAACGAATACTAGCAATAACACGACCACAATAAAAAGGGACTTAAGGATTGACAACCCACCACACAACATTACCACGGTTACATCTAGCGTACGTTAAACATCCAATAACATTATTATGTAAGCAAATTTTTCTTCCTTTTTCCACCTACATGTTCTGAATATTCGTTTCACCTTTCACTTATTGTTCAACCATTTGATTTTTCTCCTTACCCTTATGCCAATCTTCATAACTTACATAAGTATTTTCCATATTTCAAACTTTATACAAAATTCTAACTCTCTCATTCTTATGTTAAGATTATGCTTTCCAAAACACTTATTCAAAGTTTAGAATTTAACCTTGCTACACAAGTGAACCTAACGTGATGTCAAGATGAAATCTTGGGATTAAGGAAGACATATATTTGAAATAGATTTTTGCCCAAGAACATCCATCGATCACGGAATACTTATTTCGCTACCATTATTATTATAGTTCAATAATTTGTTGAATTCCAAATTTGATTTTTATATGTATATCTTTTGTTTTCTCAACGTTTGGTCACACCAAGGTAATTTATATTCTTTGCAACGCATGAAAAAGTTTAATTAAGTTATAAGGACCCCAAAATTGACCTTAATCCTAATCTCCAATCTCGTGTGTAACATTATATGATATGCTCTTACATCGCACTAAGGTCTCATTCTTAGCATCATCTCAAAACAAAAGAGTTACGAAAGCACCTGTCTGACATCTTAAGGAAGTACATGGCTAGGAGCATTATAAAATACACATGAACACAAGATTTGTGTTCATGAAGATCCCATATCCTTGCATTGCACGATTCCACATAAGAAATATTCTTTATTCCTTAATGCCATAAAATGACATAACAAGGGATTAAGGGACAAGATTACAATTTCTAAGGTTCTCTAGAATCAACATCTTTCAACTGAATTTCGTATGCAAGGAGTTAAATTATAGTTTTCTACCCTCAAGTTAACATACAAAATCCACTAGGGTTTAGTTTAATTCCAATATGCACCTAATGATCTACACCTCCACTATATATGCTTTTAAGGCAAGCGGACATGATTATACTAAACCACCTTCAAGAAGATACCAAGATGTTATTTTGATAGAAACCAAGGTAGCACCATTTAGTCGTTCCTTCGAACAAGGACTTATAAGGTAACTTCCAAAGCGGTCCTTGCCACTCAACCTGGTGTCGGACCTAAAGAGAGGCATTCTTCTTGCGATTACCAAAACTAGAAGGAAAACGCATACTCATGATAAAATTGGACCATGTCATTCCTAAAATATGTGTTCACGACAATGTCTCTAGACATAATGACTATGATGGTAAACTCCAACTAGGGTTTTATTTACCTAACCTAGGAGGTCTCATCGAGTGCAACGCTTAAGTTCGTTCTACGGTCTTAATTTCCTTATATGGTAAAAAGGATCACACATGCAGGCAAGTTATGCATAAATATTTTATTAAGGTTGAGTGTTCCCATTAAAACTCTTTATTATGTTTGTAAGGTAAGGAGATAACCCAGTAATTAATTTAATCATTTATAGATTATCGAGAAAGTACTACAATATGTTAACTTCAATTTCAATTTACTATGTATAAATCAAACCCTTTTTTTTGCCATACACAGCTAAGAAACAAATTGAACCGGTGATTAGATGCACATTTCCTAAATATCCCTAAAACTAGCATCTCATGCATATTAACAAATTTCAATTATAAATTCTCGGTAACAAGAGACTACATAAGACAGTTATTCATTTTACAATGACCTAATAAGATTAAAATAATAATAATTAAATTACACATCACCTTTTTTTTGTCGTCATTCTTCCATCCTGCAAAACCCACGAGAGCATGATATCAGTGATAAATCGCTGGCATGGTATCCACCCTAATCAATCATAATTTTTTTTTTTAGCTTCCCATTTACATAAGATAAAAATTACAATTTGCAATCGAAACAAAAAGGTTTAGAGACATGTATTCATTACATTTCATTTCACTTCACTTTGTAACCCAGGAGAGAGAAAGAGAAAGGAAGAGAGAGAAAAAATCATTTTGTCAAAAGTTCTAATACACACAAGTTTCATTATAGTGTTTAAAATAGTTATTTATGTGTGTTTAAACATTTTCAAGGTGATTTGGCAACCCTACAAGGTCCTACAGCTTTCTATTCTTACATTTTCTCACTAGCTACAAAACATTCAAAATGGGCTCAGGGGCTAAGAAACTGCTTCCAAAGGTTATCTTCCGATGAGAACACACACCACAATTAAATTTCTATGTGTCCCTAGAAATACCAAGAGTTCGTAGCAACTGACGGAATTGAAAAAGAGAAAACGGTTTGCGTTTGGTGGCTAGTTTTCTGGGGCCACTGGTCGTAGTTCACCCAGTTGTAAAATGAAAAAAGTTAACTTGAGGGCCCAGGAAACCACATCCATAACTGACGTTCGATGGAAAATCATGCAATGAGACATCTCCTACTAGTTCCCCTATATAAGGAGGATTCATCAGAGTCGACGGGACTGAGAACTAGTAAACCATTTTCAAACGGTGACAAGTTTTCTAAAGCGACAAGATGAAATTGGTCCAGTTTGACCTCATCAAACTGTGATCGGAGGCCTAAAAAATGGCTTCGCCAAACTATCACAAAAAGTGCTCTTTCCTATACTAAATGTTCCATACATTTTTCTAGTATAAACGCTAGAGGTTTGCGAAGATGGAACGTGGATTCTCTTTCCGGGTTTCAAATGGTGGTCCAAAACGAAAGCCAACTTTCTAGTTTTAACAACTCTCTACTGTTGTAAACCAGTGTAATAGGGCTCCTATAAGAGCATCAAAAGGATGTCATATGATCGTTTCGGGTCAAACCAAAAATCAAGGAAACTCCTCGTATACCAAGGTACACAAATGAAACTTCACATCTCGTTTCCAGAGTTGCAAAGGGTACTTAGTGAGTCTCTGAAAAATACAAAATTTAACTATTTTAAGCAGGAAGAAGGTCAACTTAATCAATGGGGAGTCAAATTCGTTTGGTCGATAAAATGATATTGGAGTGATCAAGAAGGGTAAGAGTTTACTAGATCATCTCGAAGCGAGGGTGATAGATCATGGTTTAAAGTAGACGAGTTAAAATGACTTCGAGAGTTGCGACACGACACTTTATTGTTTTGTAATGAGTTGAAGGGACATTTAACTATATTAAAAATCCTAATAATTTGAAAATCTATTTATTTTCAAAAGAGAATTAAAATATGAGAATTATGAGAGGTAAGGGAAGAAGAACCATGCCTGAAAATAATGAGTGAAACGGTACAAGGGGCTCCAAGCAGTTTACACTCACAATCCGTCGAGATCACCATTGTTGCCATCTGATGCCAAGTAGTCACGTGCAAACCAAGCCATTCGTTGTGCACCCATGTCTCATTGAAAAGAACCATTTTGTGTTTTCAAGAAGTCATCCTGATCCTAGAGACCGCATTTTCTATGTCAACAGATCACACGCCTTTTCAACAAAATCCAAGTTTTGTGCATACGAATACTCTGAGGAAAAACTTTCAAATACAATGCATAGGAAGAATTACTTAATGGTTCTCACATAACAGTCCAAATGCATTTTTAACAGACCCATTTTTTTTTGCATATTCTGCTATCATTGCAGTGCTAGAGACCACCTATCTTTCAGGTATTTTTTCAAATAGTTCACATGCGTTGTGTATGCCTTCACATTTTGCATACATGCCAATCTGGGCACCTGACAAGACATTTATAAAAACTATTATATTTCCATGATGCTTTGATCGATGTCCATGCACTGCTCTAAAGCTCCCATTTTGACAGCGGCTGGGAGGTTGCTGGAAAAAAGGCTGTGGAGTCTGGCTTACACGTACCAAATGCCTTGAATACATTTCCACATTTTTTTCATACATCTCAGCTGTGACATTGCAAGAACAAAACCTTGCAAACAAACCAGATTCTATTGCTCAAACCCTACTCCAAAGCTTCCACATTTTTATTTCACTAGAACCAAGCAAACACATCCTTCCAGCCACCACAGGCTTTTCCCATACACCAAGCAAGCACATCCACACAACTGCCACAGGTTGCTACAAGCACCAAGAAAACACCTTCACACAGCCACCACCAGTTTATTATCATACTGATGAAAAAGTTTAGAGCTTCCTTAAGATAGCTGGGCCTAGCCACAGATGGCCATTCACACACACAAGAAAATATATTATTATCATTATTATTTTATCTTGCCTTGATAACATCAAAGGCGCCCATGTTTTGTTCCAAGGCTTCCCATTTTGGGCACATGCGTGAAGGATGCAGACTGTGTTGTGGAGTTTAGCTTTAAACCTGCCAACAACATTTGCTTGAAAGTTTCCAAGGCCTTTTCAACAAACTCATTTTTTGCACAGCCTACAATCATAGCACTCTATGAGACCGCATTTCTTTGAGGCATTAAAACAACTAGTTCCCACGCCTTTTCGACAACTCCATTTTGGCATAGGCTGGAACTACAATGACAGATGTAAACTGATTGGGCTGGAGACCTGTTTGTTGCATGGTGAAATGGTGTGCCTGCCATGAGGAAACCCATGCCTTTTACAAACTACCGTCCCCAAATTCCATGAGGAGATGTCTCATTCTTTCATTGGGTCCACATGGAAAACAACGCCCCCAAGTATTGCGACTACAACATCTAACAGAAGTTCCTCTGTCCTTTCTGCTTTGAAAAATGCCCATGTAAGTGTTTGGGGTGGCTTAGAATGAAACAGGACACATTCAAGGTCATTATCATCTCCATAAATATCCATTCAACACGCAACCACCATTTAATTTAACATTTTTTTAAATATTTATTTTCCAAGGAATCCAATGCTTGAATGGATAAGGTAGTCCATAAACCTACGCACTCACTTGCCAGTAATAAACAATAATTAATTTGGGATCCAAAGCAATAAGGAATAAAACAAGTGTTCCCGGTAGAGAATAATGGTTAAGGTTTGGTGGTAGGGTGAAAAAAATTCATGATTAAATTTAAAAGTCCCCAGGATGAGTGGCGCCACTCAAAGATTTGTCTCCTTCCTCCCAACCAGCCCCACACAATACCATTTGATAAATTTGTTTTGGTTGGCACTACATTTCCCTCCCCTTAAAGAGCATCGTCCTTGATGCGACACAACACCGAAGCTCGAAGGATACATAGGCAAGAATCTAATAATGAAACATGTCGTACATCAAACAACTGGTTGGTACAACATGACCACAAGGAAGAAAACTATTTTTTTTTAAAATACCTTAATTTCAATGTTCTGTGAAGATTGGTAGTTCCAGTTTACCATATTACTTTGTTTACATTTTCTTTTACGGTATTTCTTATCTTAAGATTATAATATTCATGGTTTAGAAATTTTCAATTGTCTTATGTTCGTGGGTGCCCAATAGTAATTGACCTCAAGGTGTCACACAAAACTCAACACATCACAAATGACCCACGTAACATCTTCTTACATACTTTCATGACTGTAACACATCACAAGGGTTTCACCAAACCATGGAATGACAACAAGTAGTCCACATAACAGATAATTTCAACCAATTATGTCCTAGACATAGATCTAGTACACACATATGACTGACAAACAACTCATCGCGTGGATAAATAAACAACGATTATCACAAGACCCAAAGAAATCCATGACTGTACCAACATAGTGCCAAGACAATATCCAATAGTCCATACCAACCAAGGGAAGAGTCAAGCCTCAAACATAACCAGGTGTCAAAAAGACTCATACAGGTACACATAACTCACTATACCAATCTCCACACATCACAAGGCATCACAAAACAACTCCAGATATCTCCAAAAGCAACATAATACAACTCCATATACCTCCCCAAAGCATCACCAGATAAACTCCATATACCTCCCAAGAGGAAGAAACATAGTGCCAAAACCAAGTCGGGTCACTCAACCATAGAGCCCCATCAAGAATATCAAAAATATAAAGATAGGTCACTCAACCATAGAGGCCCGTCTCCTTTCTCCTTTTAAATGAGGTCGGGTCACCCTATGGCCCTGGGCACATAGAGCCCCATCACCCCCAAACCCAAGTGACATAATAACTCGCGGTTTAACAACCCGCTAGTTATCTGTAACTCCTTGGGGTGTACCCACATACAACGAAGCAGGTCCATAGTTCCAACCACTCCATGGTGAATCCCATGACCCTAATCCAACACATTACAACATTAGAACCAGCATAACAATCCATTCAAATGCCAAGTGGCAAAATCAAAAGCCTTGGGCTAGGCTACAAAACTTTCAAATATGAAAAGAAAGTTTTAAAACCAAGAAAAACAAATGGCTAATTAGCCTTGGTTAGTGCAAAATCCAAATGTTAATGAAACAATCAAATAAATGCCCAAAATATAAGAACATGTCAATCAAGAAAACGGTTGGTTCTAGCGAAAAGAGAAATATTAATTTACGAATAAAATACGTAATGAGAAAATAACACATCACAATCACTATGTGGCCTCATACCGCCACCAAAGGGGTACTCATCGAGTTGTTGGCACTCGGACATCGAGCCTCAGCTCATAAAAACATACATGTAACCAGAAATGAGTATCTCAAACAATGTATCTGTCATCATCTCTGCCTGAATCATCCCTCCATACTCCCACAAGGATCAACATAGTCAAAATCACATAGGATTATTCAATGAACAATCCAATAGGAAAGAGCAGGGAACTCTAGTTGCATAAGTTGAGCCTAAGGTGGTGTGCACCCACAATATACTGAGCAAGCTCGAAGTATACTAAACAGATAGAAGTGGATTTTCAGTCTATATAAGACTCCACTTCCTCACTCGTACTCGGCTCAAGATTATGAAAACCTGGTCCACGCCTCCTCTCTCCACACATACACTCTTGACAATTTATCCCCTTAGGGTCGTCTAGTGTAAGGTCCACAACATACACATAACTACATCACAAACACAATGGTAATTCACACACAACAACCATAACGTCTTGCACATGGTATATATATACAGGGTATATCACAATCACTACTTTCACGGGTTACGATACATCACATTATCACATCCTACACCCAAAGTGCAATCGTTGTACACTAGGGATCATACTCACCATATGCCCCTACATCACGACATGAAATATCACATATTACATGAATTATACATATGAGGAACACAATGTAACATTATGACATAACATTCATTTGCTACATACAACACAGATACACACATTTCTTCAAAACATGTTAAAACATCATGATACAATTCAATTCACTTTACATCAATTTTGTCATGCAATACATCACAACATCTTCACATCACATAAGGTCAAAATGTTTTCAACACTCTGCACTCACAATATCATTCCGTTCACACAAAATAAGGCATTACATCACACATGGATTCCTCATTGGATCCACGAAAAGGAGAGTCAATACTCTCATCACAAGCACACACGTCTTCATAGAATCCACATGAAGGAGAGAGAATACTCCCATCCCTAGCACATCAACATGATAACAAATGCACACTAAGTGACATACACATCATGTGCGTTCACACTATCACAATTACGACATAGATCACATCACTCTTAAAACACATTACCCTTCCAATATTTATCACCATCATGAAACACTATCACCATCATGCAACCCATCATGTAACACCATCACTATCATGCAAAATCATCACAACTCCAATCCATCCCAGAGGTTCGAGAGCATGAACCTCCGCTCTGATACCATATGTAGTGCCCACATTTTACACACCCAAATACAACAGTAAAATACCAGGATAATTTTTTTTAACTTACAATACATGCTACACGCAACACAGCAAGGGCTCCAGGTATAGAAATCGACTCACATGCGAAAATCACATAAGTCATCGACTCACATAGACACATGCAGATGACATCGGCATGTCGATGCCACACTTTTCCCAATGAACGAATACTAGCAATAACACGACCACAATAAAAAGGGACTTAAGGATTGACAACCCATCACACAACATTACCATGGTTACATCTAGTGTACGTTAAACATCCAATAACATTATTATGTAAGAAAATTTTTCTTCCTTTTTCCACCTACATGTTCTAAAAATTCATTTCACCTTTCACTTATTGTTCAACCATTTGATTTTGCTCCTTACCCTTATGCCAATCTTCATAAATTACATAAGTATTTTCCATATTTCAAATTTTATACAAAATTCTAACTCTCTCATTCTTATGTTAAGATTATGCTTCCCAAAACACTTATTCAAAGTTTAGAATTTGACCTTGCTACACAAGTGAACCTAACGTGATGTCAAGATGAAATCTTGGGATTAAGGAAGACATAGATTTGAAATAGCTTTTTCCCCAAGAACATCCATCGATCACGTAATAGTTATTTCGCTACCATTATTATTATAGTTCAATAATTTGTTGAATTCCAAATTTGATTTTTATATGTATATCTTTTTTTTTCTAGACATTTGGTCACACCAAGGTAATTTATATTCTTTACAATGCATGAAAAAGTTTAATTAAGTTATAAGGACTCCAAAATTGACCTTAATCCTAATCTCCAATCTCGTGTGCAGCATTATATGATATGCTCTTACATCGCACTAAGGTCTCGTTCTTAGCATCATCTCAAAACAAAAGAGTTACGAAAGCACCTGTCTGACATCTTAAGGAAGTACATGGCTAGGAGCATTATAAACTACACATGAACACAAGTGATCTTGTGTTCACGAAGATCCCATATCCTTGCATTACACGATTCCACATAAGAAATATTCTTTATTCCTTAATGCCATAAAATGACATAACAAGGGATTAAGGTACAAGATTACAATTTCCAAGGTTCTCTAGAATAACATATTTCAACTCAATTTCATATGCAAGGAGTTAAATTATAGTTTTCTACCCACAAGTTAACATAAAAAATCCACTAGGGTTTAGTTTAATTCCGATATGCACCTAATGATCTACGCCTCCACTATATATGATTTTAAGGCAAGCGAACATGATTATACTAAACCACCTTTAAGAAGATACCAAGATGTTATTTTGATAGAAGCCAAGGTAGCACCATTTCGTCGCTCCTTTGAACAAGGACTTATAAGGTGACTTCCAAAGTGGTCTTCACCACTCAACCTGGTGTCGGACCTGAAGAGAGGCACTCTTCTTGCGATTACCAAAACTAGAAGGAAAACACATACTTAGGATAAAATTGGACCATGTCATTCCTAAAATATGGGTTCACGACAATGTCGATAGACATAATGACTATGACGGTAAACTCCAACTAGGGTTTTATTTACCTAACCTAGGAGGTATCATTGAGTGCAATGCTTAAGTTCGTTCTATGGTCTTAAATTTCTTATATGGTAAAAAGGATCACACATGCAGGCAAGTTATGCACGAATATTTTATTAAGGTTGAGTGTTCCCATTAAAACTCTTTATTATGTTTGCAAGGTAAGAAGATAACCCAGTAATTAATTTAATCGTTTATTGAATACTGAGAAAGTACTACAATATATTAACTTCAATTTCAATTTACTATATATAAATCAAACCCTTTTTTTTGCCATACACAACTAAGAAACAAATTGAACCGGTGATTAGATGCACATTTCCTAAGTATCCCTAAAACTAGCATCTCATGCATATTAACAAATTTCAATTATAATTTTTCGGTAACAAGAGACTACATAAGACAGTTATTCATTTTACAATGACCTATAAAGATTACAATAATAATAATTAAATTACACATCGCCTTTTTTTTGTCGTCATTCTTCCATCCTGCAAAACCCACGTGAGCATGATATCAGCGATAAATCGTTGGCATGGCATCCACCCTAATCAATCATAATTATCATTTTTCAGCTTCCCATTTACATAAGATAAAAATTACAATTTGCAATCGAAATAAAAAGGTTTAGAGACATGTATTCATTACATTTCATTTCACTTCACTTTGTAACCTTGGAGAGAGAAAGAGAAAGGAAGAGAGAGAAAATATCATTTTGTGAAAAGTTCTAATACACACAACAAGTTTCATTATAGTGTTTTAAACAGTTATTTACGTGTGTTTAGACATTTTCAGGGTGATTTGGCAACCCTACGAGGTCCTGCAGCTTTCTATTCTTACATTTTCTCACTAGCTACAAAATGTTCAAAACTGGCTCGGAGGCTAAGAAACTGCTTCCAAAGGTTATCTTCTGATGAGCACACACACCACAATTAACTTTCTACATGTCCCTAGATATACCAAGAGTTCATAGCAACTGACGGAATTGAAAAAGAGTGAACGGTTTGCGTTTGGCGGCTAGTTTTCTGGGGCCACTAGTTGTAGTTCACCCAGTTGTAAAATGACAAAAGTTAGCTCAAGGGCCCAGAAAACCACATCCAAAACTGACGTTCGATGGAAAAGCATGCAACAAGACATCTCCTACTAGTTCCCCTATATAAGGAGGATTCATTAGAGTCGACGGGACTGAGAACTAGTAAACCATTTTCAAATGGAGATAAGTTTTCTGGAGCAACAAGACGAAATTTGTCCGGTTTGACCTCGTCAAACTACAACCAGAGGCCTACAAAATGGCTTCAAAAAACTATCCCGAAAAGTTCTCTTTCCTCTACTAAATGTTCCATGCATTTTTCTAGTATAAACGCTAGAGGTTTACAAAGACTGAACGTGATTTCTCTTACCGTGTTTCAAATGGTGGTCCAAAACGAAAGCCAACTTTCTAGTTTTAACAACTCTCTACGGTTGTAAACCGGTGTAACAGGGCTCCTATAAGAGCGTCAAAAGGATGTCATATGATCATTTCGGGTCAAACCAAAAATCAAGGTGACTCCTCGTATACCAAGGTACACGAATGAAACTTCACATCTCGTTTCCAGAGTTACGAAGGGTACTTAGTGAGTCTCCGAAAAATGCAAAATTTAACTATTTTAAGCAGGAAGAAGGTCAACTTAATCAATGGGGAGTCAAATTCATCTGGTCGATAAAATGATATTGGAGCGATCAAGAAGGGTAAGAGTTTTTTAGATCATCTCGAAGCGAGGGTGATAGATCATGGTTTAAAGTAGACGAGTTAAAATGACTTCGAGAGTTGCGACACGACACTTTATTGTTTTGCAATGAGTTGAAGGGACATTTAACTGTATTAAAAATCCTAATAATTTAAAAATCTATTTAGTTGCAAAAGAGAACTAAAACACGAGAATTATGAGAGGTAAGGGAAGAAGAACCATGCCTGGAAACGATGAGCGAAATGGTACAAGGGGCTCCAAGTGGTTTACACTCACAATCTGTCGAGATCACCATTGTTGCCATATGATGCCAGGTAGTCACGTGTAAACCAAGCCATTCGTTGTGCCCCCATGTCTCATTGAAAAGAACCATTTTTTGTTTTCATCCCCGATGAGACCACATTTTCTATGTCAACAGATCACACGCCTTTTCAACAAAATCCATTTTTGTGCATACGAATACTCTGAGGAACATTTCAAATACAATGCAAAAAAATTACTTAATGGTTTGGCGCAGCTGAGAATCCAAATGTGTTTTTAACAGACCCATTTTTTTTTTGCATATTCTGATATCATTGCAGTCCAAGAGACCACCCATCTTTCAGGTATTTTGTCAAACAGTTCACATGCGTTGTGTATGCCTTCACATTTTGCATACATGCCAATCTGGGCACCTGACAAGACATTTTAAAAAACTATTATATTTCCATGATGCTTTGATGGATGTCCATGCGACTAAAGCTCCCATTTGAGGGCTGGGAGGTTGCTGGAAAAAAGGCTGTGGAGTCTAGATTACACGTACCAAATGCCTTGAATACACTTCCACATTTTTCATACATCTTAGCTGTGACATTGCAAGAACAAAATCTTGCAAACAAACCAGATTCTATTGCTCAAACCCTGCTCCAAAGCTTCCACATTTTTATTTCACTAGAACCAAGCAAACACATCCTTCCAGCCACCATAGGATTTTCCCAAACACCAAGCAAGCACATCCACACAACTGCCACAGGTTGCTGCAAGCACCAAGAAAACACCTTCACACAGCCACCACCAATTTATTATCATACTGATGAAAAAGTTTAGAGCTTCCTTAAGATAGCTGGGCCCGGTCACGGATGGCCATTCACACACATAAGAAAATATATTATTATTATTATTTTATCTTGCCCTGATAACATCAAAGGCGCCCATGTTTTGTTCCAAGGCTTCCCATTTTTGGAACATGCGTGAAGGATGTAGACTGTGTTGTGGAGTTTATCTTTAAACCTGCCAACAAAATTTGCTTGAAATTTTCCAAGGCCTTTTCAACAAACTCATTTTTTGCACAGCCTACAATCATAGCACTCTATGAGACCGCATTTCTTTGAGGCATTAAAACAACTAGTTCCCACGCCTTTTCGATAACTCCATTTTGGCACAGGCTGGAACTACAATGGCAGATGTAAAATGATAGGGCTGGAGACCTGTTTGTTGCATGGTGAAATGGTGTGCCTACCATGAGGAAACCCACGCCTTTTGCAAACTACCGTCCCCAAATTCCATGAGGAGTTGTCTTGTTCTTTCATTGGTTCCACACAGAAAATATCACCCCTAAGTATTGTGACTACAACATCTGACAGAAGTTCCTCTGTCCTTTCTGATTTGAAAAAGGCCCATGCAAGTGTTTGGCGCAGCTTAGAAGGAAACAGACACATTCAAGGTCATTATCATCTCCATAAAGCTCCATTCAACACGCAACCACCATGTAATTTAACATTTTTTTAAATTTTTATTGTCCAAGGAATCCAATGCTTGAATGGATAAGGTAGTCCGCAAACCTATGCACTCACTTGCCAGTAATAAACAATAATTAATTTGGGATCCAAAGCAATAAGGAATAAAAAAAGTGTGCCCGGTAGAGAATAATGGTTAAGGTTCGGTGGTAGGGTGAACAAAATTCATTATTAAATTTAAAATTCCCCAGGATGATCGACGCCACTCAAAGATTTGTCTCCTTCCTCCCAACCAGCCCCACACAATACCATTTGATAAATTTCTTTTGGGACATGATTTTGGGTTGGTACTACATGAACCAACCCCTAAAATTTACTTGTACCCCGAAAATTTTGGCAAATTGGACCTAGGTGGTACCTAAAAAATTCAGCAATTTCAAATTTCAAAAACCAAAATTTTCATGAATTAATGAATATTTGCCACTAAAATTTTCCTTGTGGAAAAGTTATATTATGAAGAAGATGAAGAAGTTATTGAAGAGATGTGTTGTCGCTGAAATTTTTACCTTTGCTGAAACTGGGTTCAACATTTTAGTGAAACGTTGTCAAAACATGATTTTGTGGGTCACTCATGATCTTTCTCAAGATGAAAGGGTTGGTTCTATTCATCCCAGTTCATTACAAATAATCCCATACCATATTTACTCTAAACTATCAAACCTAAGCTAATGATTGTAAGGAGACAAAGTTAGAAGGAGAAGAAACTGAAAAAAAAAATGGAGGTGATGTACCAAACTAAAATGTGGGACTTCCCTAGTTCTAAGAAACATAAATCCAAGTTTTTAAATGAAGACCAATAATAATGCACACAACTCCGATGTAAGAAACTGGAAAGAATGTGAATTACACAAGAGGGTATAAATATTTATGCTAAACACAAAGAATTTAAAGGAAAGAAAGAAGCCACCCTTGCATTAATCAATGCTTAACAATTTATGCAGAGAGCTGAGGAAAGAAAATCATCATACACGAGTTACAAATTTTGAAGCATGAAGTTTTGAGTTCAAAAGGGGGGAGCTCAAAAATATGCAAGGGAAATCTAGAGAAGAACCCTTTTTATGTGCATGAGCACTTACATTTCTAGGACTCATGGAAGAAGAGAGAGAAAGAGAAGAGGGAAATGATGACTTCCATGTTGGAGTACCAATCCCTGAAATCTTGTCAAACATACATGGACATCATGATTTCCTGCAGTGTTTACTTGTAGTAAAATCATGGGTGCCTTGATTCAATCGCACGCCATCAAGCTGTGGAGGACAACACCATACTTCATTAAATGTGGGTATTTGAAATAGTGTCAAACATTGTGAATGAATTGGAACATGAATGGTTTTAACATCTTCCACAGAATTGTGATGTTCTATTGAGTGCCCAGATTTGTTTTACCTCTTTGGATTGAGAAATCTACGGCCTTCGAATTTTATGTAGCTCTTTCATGGCTTATATATTAGATGCATCTCCACATATTCAAAAGTCTGTGAGACATCAAATCTTCACCATCTACGAAACATTGGGAAGTTTCCATGGAATTTTGGACTTAGTCGTTTCCCACTTGTCTTCCCACCTTAGGGCTTGATGATGCTTCTCACTTGCACTATGGCCTTTCATTGTCTCTATTCTACGGGTTAGGAGAACCCGTGGAAATGATTGATCTATTTGGTGTCATACTTCTGCGACATCTTTTGTTCCTTCATTCTGCAGGTTAAAAGAACCTACAAAATACTATATAACTTCATTCCATAGAACGCTAACTTCAAGTGTTCTAAAAATTTATTTGAATAAAAGCCTCATGAGTGTTATTTTGAAAAATATGTTCAAGATTACCTAAGAAATAATTTTTGACAATAGGTTGGTGACCTCCAGGGTACATCTACCTGCTAGACAATGATGATCAATAGCCTTAAACAATCCATTGGGCATAGAGTCAGGTATAACTATGAATTCGGTCCCTTGAAATTAATATAGATCCCTAAATTTGCATGAAAACATGCACTTAACACCTGTTTGAAACTTCTCTGAAACTCTACCTTGAACCGATCCTTGGTGATTTTTGATTAATGACCATGAAACCGCTACAACCATTTTGAATTTACACCATAGAGTGGAGAGGAAATGCCTTGACTTGTATATGTCTGCAATGGGATTCCAAAAACTATGTACCAAAGGGAAGATCAAGCATGTTTTAAGTGAAACATGTAGAGAGTGGATACACACTTATTACAAACAAAGATAACCACCACAAGAATTGAGGAAAAGACATTGAATCAGATATCAATGCACCATAAACGATTGAACCTCCAACAATAACACACAAAACACACAAGTATTTACAAGAAATAGTGTAAAAACCTAATGGAAATATTTAAGATGAATCCCATTGACTGAGATTTACAATGCTTCTTCATCAAGGTTGGCCAACTTAAAAGATTTGTCCTTTTTACAGACAGTGATGATGTATAGCCCACTCTAAAGTGCATCAAACTTGGATTGCCACCCTGGTTTGGATTTATTTGCGTTCCACTTGAGGACTAGATCACCTTCCTTAAAATCATGTGGCTTAGCTATCTTATCAAACCATTGTTTGGTTGATAACTGGTGCTTTTATAACTTTGTATTTGCGGATTGTCTTACTTCTTAGAGCTTAATAAGCTCTACCCTTCTAATTTCTCTTTCATCTACACCTCTAAATTATAATTGTTGAGCTAGCTCTAATGAAGGTAATTCAAGGGACAATGGGATCCTGGATTCTCTTCCATAGACAAGGACAAATGGGGAACTTCCAATCACTCCTTTTGGAGTAATTATATCAGCCCAAATAACATTATTTACTTTAGTATGCTATTGCATTTGATTGATCTCCATAGTTCTTGTCATAATCCCGATCAGGTTCTTATTAGTGGATTATGCTAAGCCATTACTTTGTGGGTAGTAACTAGAGGAAGTCTTCAAATAAATTCCATGTCTAAGAGCCCAATAAAAGATCTTAAAGCCTAATAAAGCTTTAACATTATCTAAAATGATGGTTTGGGGAAACCCAAACCTCGTTACAATATATTTTAGAAAATCAACGATGATTGATTCAATAGCCTTCGTCCACCTAGTAAAGTAGTCTATTGTTGTCAAGACTCAATTGTGACCCACATTTGATATAGGATTGAGCATGCCTATGAAATCAAGCCCCCATTGAGAAAGGGTTGAAATATTCCTTTTATTGGTGAAGAAATCACATTCTTTACATTTTTTGACCCGATGATGTGCATTTGTGAATAATGTGGGCTAGAAGTATCATTCTTTTAGGATTGTCATTGTCATGGTCCAAGCTAAGAAGTTTCCTCTGGAGAAACCACTTGGTAACTCTATCAAGACCTTATCTACTTGTTCTCCTTTAATACACATTAGCAATACACCGTCCATATTATTTCTAAAAAGAATCCCGTCTATTAGCGTGTAAGGAACAAAATGCAACATCAAGCACCTTCTCTTTACTTTGTTCAACCTAGGAGGAAGACATCAATTTCCAAGAATGCTGACATATCGTTGTCTAACTGCAAAGAATAATTCGACCTCCTTCATCTTTCATAAATCATGTGTTACGCAAAAATGCAACGTTCTTCTCTCTTATGTGTTATGCATATTTCCACCATTCAGTGGATTTGTGACACTCCACATATTTCTAACTTGAGCATCCTCTAAATATTGTAGATCTTTGTGGCTGGTCCTTACTCTTCCTTCATGAAGAAAGAGACTTCTTCATTATATTTTACATATATGACAAGCTTCTCACAAAGTGCTCTGCCTCTCACCAACTTCATGGCCCTGATGGTCACGTCAGAATCCATGATTTTGGTTACCCATATGGTTATCTTCTCACTCATTTCTACCCCCATGATGAAAAATCTCACATTGGGATGTGAGACTAAGACTTTTATGTGGATGATAGTTAACATGGGCTTGAATTTCTTGAGATCCTACAAGATGATGCAGACCTATTTCTCTAAAATATTATACTTGAGCTCAAAAATCTTTTAGCATATGGCTGAAAAAGTCTATAGGTTGCTCTTAGTTATTGTCATTATTTTATGTCAAAACCGCAACATCACTAAAATCAACCTCATAGGCGTAAATGATGAAATCCTTTGCAAAATATGAATTAATAAGTCTTGGTTCTTGGGAAATTGTGAATTTTATCTTAGCAAAACTTTCTATTCCTTTCGCTGTTCATTTGAAAATCACACCCTTCCTTAGTATCAAGGTGATGGGCCTAAATAATCTAGAAAAGATAGGAATGAACTTCGTAAAAAAATTTATCTTTCCCAAGAAAGACTGAAGGGCCTTCTTATGGGTTGGAAAATAAAGAGAGAATAACATAGATTCTTTCAAGGTCAATGTCTATCCCATCCTTAGAAACAATGTGACCAAAAATTTTACCTTGTGGAACCACAAAAATGCATTTATTTGGGTTTAAATATATCCCAAACTCTCTAAATATCCCAAAAAATTTTTGAGATGTTCCATGTGGTGATAGCCCTATTTGGAGAAGACTGTGATGTCTGTGATGTCATCAAAATAAACAAGGACAAACTAATTAATGAATCTACAGAAAGTGATGTCCATTGCTTTCTGAAATGTGGTACCCACGTTTAACAAGACAAAAAGCAATTTTTCATATGCATATGTTCCTCATTTTTATATAAATGTGGTTCTATGTTGGTCTTCCTCTTTCACCCTGATCTGGTTATAGCCTGAGTATCCATCCAACAAGGAAAACCTTTCCGAGCCTACCATTGTTTGAAGGATTTGATCCATTGAGGGAAGAGGATAATGATCCTTTAATAAAGCCATGCTTAAGTCTTTGAAGTTCACACATAGCCTTTTTTCCCCATTCTTATTTTGCACTAGGACCAAGTTCACCAGCTAAGATGAGTCTTTGATGGGAAAGATGATTTTTTCCTCGATGAGCTTGGATAAATCCTTCACAAGGGACTCATTCTTGGGGTTCACTGTTCTCTACTTTTGTCTGACTAGAGTGGACATTGGATTGAGATCAATGGCATGTTGAGAAATGTCAAGGTTAAACCCTCTAAGGTCTTCATAGTTCCATAAAAATACATCGTAAAAAAATATGACACAAGGAAATAATTTTTTTTTCTTCATCTTGATCGCTCACCTTTCCAAGAAGTAGTGCCTTACCTTGGGAAATGGTGACTAGTTTGCAGTATTTTTGGCTTTTGGATATGATTTTGTTTTTCCCTTTGATCTCATCATCAAGGTTGAAGATGTCTTCAAGAGTTAATAACCCTTTAGGAAATTTTTTAGTTCGTAGCTAGATGATTTTATCACCATAACGTTTTTGCAAACCAGGTTGCAAACTTGAAGAAAAATCAACATCATTTTGGATGAACCAAAATATCTTCTCATCATTCTCAAATAATTTCCAGTTTATTTCATTATCTAGGATGGATGGTCTTACAACCATTTTGATGTGTTGTTTTCCCCAAAAATCTCTTCTACAAGGGAAAATTGTGATCCAATGGATGTCATTTGATCTACATCTTTTTTATTTATTTCTGTGGCACTACTTGAAGGTTGAAAACTTCAAAAATATCTAAAATGTCCCAAGCTCTATGTCTATAAGCTTTCAAAATATTATTCTTGGTCACAAACTTCCCTCTGACTTGGTGGATGACCAATTTAGTGTCCCCTAATATTTATAGGTCCTTGATTTGTCTCTTTTCTGCAGGGAGTAGACCATAACCCAGTGATTCATATCATGCCATGTTGTTTGAGCACGTAAATTGTAGCCTATGTGCAAAGAAGAGTTTCTTTTCTATTAGGGAGAAAATAACTACACCCTCCCCAACTCCATTTCTACTTCTTGAGCCATCAAAATACATTTTCCACATGCTAGAAGTGTTGTTATCTTCTTTTAGTGTTGTGGGGTGGTGAATTCTTCTTTGTAGATATAATAGGTACCCAAACCTACTTCGACAACAATGTCATAGGGATCAAGCAAATAATGTTCTTTAGCCCATTCATCAAGCATGAGATCATGAAATTAATGTGATGAATGTATTGTCTCATCATATTTAGGATCAATTCTCACTTTTAATTGGACTATGAAGTTTACAGTTATGGGGCTAGGACCATGAACTTCAACATGATAAGTTGGGATGGAATCAAATTTTATTATAAACTTAGTCTCATGCATTATTCTTAATAAAATATGTTACCAATCTGAAGAAAGATATCCTCCCAATTTGGATGTGAAATCTCTAGAGAGGAATATGGTGAGCAAATGTGGCTAGTTGATATCATGCTAAATGTCTAGCATAAAGTTTTTGAAAATTTAGCCATGCAAACCAAGCCCCCAATTGAAAATTCCCCTCTCGGTCACTATAAACCGTTCCTCTGGCTAGCGTATCCATAATTTCACCCTTATTCTAGCTCATAGAAATATAATCACAATATGTTTAAGTGTGTATCATGTCTAGGGGAGTCACTAAGATTCAAGGTGAAACAACTCTCCTCGAAACTCTAGAAATAGACACTTTCTTGCCATTTTACAATTGGTAAAGAACATCTATGGAAGCCTACAGGGAATATTAAAATCACCTGGGAGTGGTATCTTGGAGAGTAATAAAGTCATCCATGGTAGTTCAGCTAAATTTTGTTTAATAAATTGAAGTTAGAAACAACTTATACAAGATCAGATAATTTTGGGTACAGGGAATGAAGGCTCCAACGGTGAAATCCAACTTGTCAAGATGATTCTTTGAGTTCCAGAATGAGTTAGTATGAAAATAATAATCAAATGGAAATATCATTTGAACCCTCTACATGGTGGAAACATCATTTTTTTTCCAAGACTCAAGAATCTTGTATGAGAATCTAAGACACTTCAAATACCCCTTCAAGTCAAGAATAGAATGGGTCCTAATTATCAACTTGCAGGTAATAATTGGACCTACTTATAGTGGATCTTGAATGATCTTTTGAAATATGTATATTTGAGTCAAAATTCATATAATTTTTTACCCCAAATCACTCTACAGTTGCTCATGGGGGCGGTAAAAAACACACTCTCAGTGTCTTCAAATGCACTTGACGGGTGACATTCAACATTCTAAAATTCATTTGTCACACTTTTCACCCTTTGGGTAACTTTGGATTATAATTTAAGGTGAAAATAGGGAAAATAGCTACATACCAAATTGATAACCCCACGCCATAAATGTAAAGTTTCAAACTACTTAAGAGCATGATTTTAGGTGTTACGGTGAGAAAATGGGAGATTTAGGTCGCCTAACCCACATTGCATGATAATCAAACCCTCATGTCACATTTTTTTACCCTCTCTATCCCTTTTTCTTATCACCAAGAATAAAAGGGTATAAGGGGGACATAAAATTGTGACCCCCCATCATGTCAAACCTTTTGCAACTCACCCCTTGCTGCTTTTGCACCTAGGTTCAACAAAATTGCATTCTGCCTTGTCCTCATTCTATGTACTTGAACCCAAGTTGTATATTTTCTCAATTATTATATCCCCATTGTTCTCAAGGTTTAAAATGGAAAATATGGACACAAAAGTGTGACCTCCTTCCTTCCATATAGCTCCTGGTCACGTGAAAAATCATTTCTAGCTCTCGATGACCAAATTTTAAGCCCCTAGTGCTTTATTCGAAGCCCTTGTATCACATCTATAAGGAACCAAATGATATAAATTTTCACCATCTGGTTAAAGTTTAACATTTTTTCTCCTTTTGTGTCCCATTTATCCCTCTTGCACAAGTATAAATCTACTTCATCCATCCACCAACTACAATTAAGTTTTTGGGTGATATCGGTGACTTGAAACTTGCAAGAAACATTAAAAATTCCCTCACCTCAGACACTTATTTATTTTAATAATTTCTAATTCTTTGTTATTCTATAAAAAACCTCCATTACTACCTAGGTATGATTTAGTTATATTCTAGACATCCAAGAGCTTGAGCGCTAGAAAATTCCCATATCTCTAAAACAATGCACTTGATTCCCATGAAAATTTATCAATGCACTCCTTCCAAAAATTTCTTCAAAATAAATGTAAGAGAACTTCCATGTATACTATATACATTTTACAGATTAAAATTGAATTTTTCAGCCTTGGAAGTTTCCTTTTCATATATAAAGAGTTTCAGTGAATGAAAAGCCTCAAAAAATGGAGCAGAAGGTCCTAGGGTAAAATGTGGAATTTTAAGACTAATGTTATTGCAATCCAACATCCAAAACACCTCCATATAAAAATAGTAAGCATGCAAGTATTCACATGTCAAAATATAGTGTTTCCTAAAATAGACAATTCTCAACACCTATGATAGTTTAAACAAGAAAAAAATATCAGAAGGTGAAATTTGTGAAAACTTGCTAGTATAGCTATCCTAGTCAGGACATGTTAAAAACAAAAATTCTTGCAATCAGGCTTGAATCACTTACATCAACTCACATTCCCCCTATCTTCTTTCTTTTTACAATAACTGTAAGGTTGCAAATATTTCTCGTGGTTCAAACAGGAGAGAAAACTTCTCTTGCAAGCTCCCAAAACATTAGTTTCGAGGTGAATTGTGTGCATGACATACTTGGATGTAAGAAACTAGGTGAGTGAACTCATGGTATACATAGCTGAATTAGTCAAAAGAAAGTCATGAAGATTCAATCCATCCAATAAGGAGATGTCTTTAGGTGGTACTAAGGTGAATTGGGAAGCTCCAGACCAAGTATATAAAAACTCTGAACCAAGTTTATGTTGGCTCCAGACCAAATATATAGGAAGCTTCGAACCACAATCTTGATGGAGTATTTTAAACTCTGCACACATGAATTGAGGCTCACAAGTGAATAAAAATGATGCTCCTACATCATACCCACTACTACCAATGTTCCTCAACCCAATACTATCATCTTTTCAAGAGCATGAAGTTATCGTAGGTACACCTAGTGCAATGTCCTTGTAGCAGTGTTTCTAAACACGCATTTAGTATGTTGGAGTGTTCTTACATCTCATAGAAGAAGGAGACTATACCAAAATGTTTGGTCCAACAAAATTTATAAGGTAAAGGGTTTCATTTAAGGAGTAATTCTTATATCCATAATAGGTCCTAATTTAATTAGGAGCATATGAGAGAGAAAGTTTGCAAGCATCCTGTAGTTGATTCCATTCAAAAGGGTGACATATTTGTCATGCAGGTGAATTTTGAAGCCAAGGAGAGTGAGGTGATGATCTCCATATTTTGACTCCAACCTTTTTCTCAAAAGGATTACCATATTTGCAAGAATGGGCAATCATCTCAATTTCACATGTTATTCACTTAGTAGTGTTCTTCAACACCCATTAAACACCTTGAAGCATGTTCCCACCTTGCAAGAAGAAGCATATGCAATCACACCATTTCAGTTCAATGGGTGGTCATTAGAAAAGAACTTCATTCATGGATGATGAAGACCTATTTCAGTGAGTCACAGACAAGTAAGAACATGTTTGAGTATCTTGAGGTTGATTGCATTCAAAGAGAAATCTTTGTCATGAAGGTGAATTGTGAAGGCCAAGTGGAGTAAGGTTGTGATCTCCATATATTAACTCCTACCTTGTGATGAGAGAATATCATCAGGTTCCCATCTGAGTGAAGATCTCATAGCATTGTTTTTGAACACTTATTCAATTCCCTGGAATGTTTCCATATCTCATAGAAGAAGGAGATTGCAATCATAGTTCTTCAAGTCAACAAGTTCTTCATCAACAGAGTCTTTGTCTTCATCAAATTGATAAACCCTACCCCACACACTGTCACATTTCTTCTCTCTCCATATTCTAATTCTCCATTAAGAATGTAATTTTTCACTATTGTGTCTTATTCACTTAAGGGACCCTTGATTTAACATTGTGTGATTTTTTTTCATTAATAAGAAAAATGCTCACTTTTATTCCCTAGGAATATGAAAGGTCACAAGTGATGAGGAAAGGTGAAAATTCATGTGGGGGGAGATGAAAATACATTTTGTAATGCTATAAATTGGAATGGATTATCCATTCCAAAGAGTTGGCAATTTTTTATTGTTGATAGTTTTTGGACTTTGTATCATTGCTATTGCAAGAAATAAAGCTACATTTTTTCTATTTTATTTCATATGTTCCTCTATCTTCTCTACTCTCCAAATTTGCAAACATCACGATCTTGTACAACCAATAAAAAATTTGTGTCCTTGATTAATAAATCTGTAGAAATTTGTGTATCCAATTTATTAGTCTTGTTATTGCTTACATTTTTTGTTTTCTTCTAATTCAATATGTGGACCTAATATGGTCTAATGTTAATGTGAATTTACTATAAGTCTACTCAATGACATTAACCCTCTCTCCATATTTCTCCTACTCTTCTTTCCCTCCCTTCACAATAGATTCTTTCCTTGTAAACTGCACAAGCACTTTGCCACAAGTTCAGTGGAGTATTATTCTATGATCACCAGCCTAATGGCCACCCCATATTTTTAGTTAGTTTACATTAAATAATGGGAACCTCCCCATACTCAATAAGGAGGATTTTAGCCCCATAACCATTAGTTAAAAAACTAATAATCTACACTGTAATAAATTATTTCACCAACAGTTTTTGGTGACTCCACTAGAGAAGATCTTCCATTTGTGCACCCTTAAAAGATATCCTAAAATACAAAAAAAAAGATATTTGAAAATCATAAAACAAAAAATCATAAAATTGAAAAACTCCTTATTGAAAATTCACAGCTGATTTCTTCTATATACCTGTCATTTCCAGGATACCAATTTCAATTTTCATGTTAGAAAATCTTTAAAAAATGGACAAATAATGATTCACTAGAGAAGACCAAACAAGCAACATTTTGATATTTCACAATACCACATTTGAGTTTTAGGAACAAGTTGATTTCAAAATTACTCCCGTTCATATTCCAAGGTAAGCACTTGAGTATTCACCTCTTGGATCAATTACATCTCCACTCACTCCTCAACCATTGAACACTCTTTCTCCAGAGCTGGTTGCACTTGTGCCATGGGGATAGAACATCTGTATGCTAGCGTTGGCTCCTCCACTTCATGAATTACCAAAAGGATCAAGAAAGAACATTCCCAAATTCTATGGAGATGGAAAATAATTTTTAGATAATCAAATTAAAACTTTCATCACTATCTGTGGAATTCTTTGAGTGGGAGATGAATATGTTTCCATTCAAATATTCATGGAGTCATTGGAAGATGTCATTATATAATGTTCTTACTACTTTCCATCATGTTCAATTATTGACTGGGATGATATGAAAACCATGTTTTAAGTAAGATTCAATATTGCGGAAGATGCACATTCCCTCCTCACTCAATTGGCTCAGATGAAGAAAGAACAACAAGAGCCCATGAATGCTAGCATTGGTTCCTCCACTTCATGAATTATCAAAAGGATCAAGAAAGAACTTTCCCAAATTCTATAGAGATGGAAAACAATGTTTAGATAATCACATTATAACTTTCATCACTGTCTGTGGAATTCTTTGAGTGGGAGATTAAGATGTTGCCATTCAACTATTTGTGGAGTCATTGGAAGATGTCATTATAGAATGTTTTTACTACTTTCCATGATGTTCAATTACTAATTGGGATGATATGAAAACCAAGTTTGAAGTAAGATTCAATATTGTGGAAGATGCACATTCCCTCCTCACTCAATTGGCTCAGATGAAGAAAGAACAATAAGAACCCATGAGATAATTTGTAGAAAAAATCAATAAGTTGATCGACAAGATTCCTACTAGAACTCATCCAACTATGGGTAACCAGAATAGGTTATTCGTGAATGCTTAGTTTCCTTAAGTTGGTTTCATAATATAGAGAGATCAACCAAATATTCTAGACAATGCTCAAGAACTTGTCATTAAAGTAGAAGATGATCTTATAATATGATGGAAGATCAAGAAATATTCAAAAAATAACAAGGACCAAAGTTCAAAAGATGAAAGATATGATCCATTGCTATAAATATTGTTCAATTATTTGAATTCATTGTAGAAGGAAATTGCTCAACATGCCTCATACCCAACCAGGAGCAGGAATCAGATTACAGGAACACCCCGAAGGCTTACCTTGGAAGCTCCATGAGTTAATGCAATATGTGGAACCTGTGAAGATGAAGGAGAAGAAATTTCTGAATCAGAAATTAACGAAGAATAAGGAGATGGATGTGCCAGTATTGGGTATTTTGAATATGTTGGTGTTCGATAATAATCTCACCCATTTTTGTTGATATTTTCTTGTTCTATCTACTTATCATGTTCGGTTTTCCCGTAGGTTTTTACTTGTGCTCTCAGATTTTCCCGTTTATATTTTTGTTTTTCCTCCTTTGGGTTGAAGGTCTGGTTATGGATTGTGATATTTTTAATTTTCTCTTTCGAAGTAGACTAGTTTTTATCTGAAATGAGATTATTTCCCTTTGGTAAAGGTTTTCCTCAGTCATGTTTTATTTCTCTGTTTCTCTCACTATGTCGTCTGTTGTATGTGGAAATTTTTAATTAGTGTGGTGAAGCATGTTCAATTTGTAAATTTGTAATTTTCCTATGAAATTCATAAACTAAATCTTTGGTCCTGTGACCCGACGAATATTCCTCTATTATTCATGACCATAAATCTAGCACAAAAAAAAAAATTCTTTTCACCCCAAAGGTGTACACATGTTTCAAAACAAATGGATGCAGGGATGTGGTGCATAGTTGTATTTATGCACTTTAAGGAGAAAAGATGTTAAGAATGCAAAAAGGTCCCTGACGTCTGTAGAGGGACACGTGGTTTTGGTTTTAAAGAAAGCGAAGAAGTGGGTCATCGGGGATTTCTGGTACTTATTGTTCTTATGTAAAAGAGGAGGTAAAATTATAGAAAACACCCACAACTCTGCTAAATATCAAGGTATGGCTACGTGTCATGCTTGTGTTAAAAATAAAAAGGTAGATGGCTTGGACAAAGTTGTCAAAAGTGTGAAAGTTTCAAACATTGAAAAATTGCAAAAAGTGCTCCCAAGGCCCGCGTTAGTGAATATTTATCCATGTGAACGGATCATTTTCAAATTTGAGAAGGATACAACAAACAGTGATGATGCGATGCCTTTATTTCTACCACAGTAAATGTTTTTACTCAAAAATCAAGGACTTTAAAGTTTACGAATGCATTCTTCATTTATTTTTAGTTTATTGGTTCTTGTTTTTTCTATCAAAGTGTCTTATTGTGAGATATTGCGATTTCAACTGTGGAACTCAACTCAAGAACCAAAGGATTGTAGAAATTAGTGTTGTAAGTTTGAATTTCTCGGGGTGCTCATGGAAAACTGGTAAGATCTTGAAATACTTGTGTTTTCCTCTTGTCAACAAGGTCAATTGAGATAAAGTTAGGGTTTTTTCAAAGATGGAGACTTTTCCCTCTTCGTTATCACTTGTGTCAGGAATCACAAGCAATCTGGATAAGATTACAGATATAGATTTAATGGGTGCTGATATAAATGACTTCCTCTAGAGGTTAAGTGATCCTCATAAAATTGAATCTTTGAAAGTGATTCAGGAAAGCTGCATTACTGAAGCTGGTGCCATCCCACCTTCTGTTCATTTCTCGGAGTTATTATGGCACTGTGCCATGAATTATGATCCTAAAAATATGGATATGCTAGACAGAAGTGGGGATGCAGTATTAACGTTAACACCAGTTGCCATCAAAATTATTTTAAACTTTCCTATTATCACAACCCCAATCACCATAGAAATTAAATTAGCTCTTGCCAATTATCAGAAAAAGAAGAGGGATTATGCCAAACATATAAGTTCAAAATGGATCCTCACAAAAAAGACAACTGTTAGAATCCCTAAGAAATTGGTTAGGGCACAATTTACTGAGGAGGAAGAGGATCTTATTATACTATTGAGCCGAATAGAAAGTATATAAACTACAAAAAAATTTAAGGAATGGATGACTACATACATGTGGATTATCCTAGAGAGAAAAGGAAGTATTTGTTGGGCTACCTTCATTGCAAAAGCACTTCATGAACACATGGTAGCCCTGGAAGCAAAAATTGAGATGGGAGAGATTATACATCTCAAATTCTATATGATTACATACCTCATTTATAATGTCATTGACCACAAACGTTTCCAAGGGCTGTCACCATGTGTTGATTTCAAGCAGTGTCAAATGCATGAGATTTTCCCTCAGCTGTAACTGGCTAACTAGAGTGGAAATATAAGGTTAGTAAATGAAGCCTTTTTTCACACCAATTATCTATCTTTTTGAACCAGAATGGGGACAGTACAAAATCTCTCAGTAGGAAAGATGCGTAATTCTGGAATATGGTTACTTTATTCAGTATAAGAAGCTCACATATATAAGAGTCAGTGCTTTCAAATACCTTATGATATTAGATGGGTGTTCACCAATATTGCAAATACCTTTGATCATGAGCCCCATTTTGAAGATTACTGGATGAATTGTAGAGATGACAAAGAATTCAGGTTAAGAGACTTTTCTAGAATGACCTTGTCACAAATAATTGACTATAAAATTGCAATCATCCCAGAGGGGATTGTAGACGATCCCCACACAGTAAGAAGGTTCTATATTGATTAGAAAGTGGAGGATCAACCTATTTCTCCTCCAGATTGGAATGTGGATGAATCTGATGATCCTTATTTGATAATAACTGATGTTATGAGGAGAATTGCAACCTGGTTGACTCAAAATAATATTGATCTTTCAATCCAAAATACAAATATCTTAAGCAACTTCAGGTGTTTGGGAAATATGAGGGAGGATATTCCACCCATGAGGGAGGATGTAGAAAAAATGAACCCACTAGGTGGAAAAGCCCCTCAATTTCCAACTAAAAGGCCTACTCCTAAATTCATTGATGAATGGACATCGACCGCTAGTGGAATTGGCACTTCTATGTCAGTTCTCATGAAGAAGACTGAAGAAATGCTCTTAAAGTCTATGGAGAATGTTCCCATTACTTTTGTAGAGCCCCTTCATGAAAAAGGGAAAGGTCTAGCATCACAGGTGGTTCCAAGTGTCTCAACTAAGCCACTTAGTACTAAAAAATTAATGAGTAGAGCCATTGCAAGTGGTTACCTTCAACTTAGGACTCATATGTATGAAAAAAGAATAACACTAGATTTGTAAAAGTTTGAGCGGACACATAAAAAACCCAAAATTGTCCGCTAGCCTGTCTTGGTAAGAGTGGGTGACCATACACCAAAAAGGTTCAAACACAGGGATGGGGTAATTGATTCCCTAGAAATGGAGAAAACTAATATCTTCCAGAAGCAACATGATGCATCATTGCCACGTATGGAGCAATCAAATCTCATGACTCCTCCTTCACCCTTCATGGAAAAAGTAATGGAATGCACTCAAAACCCAGTTCCCTAGGGGAATACTATAGTTAATCTGGTGGACAATCAATTTTTTACTCCAGGTATGAAAATTCCTGAGGCTCTACTTGTTAGGAATATCAATGCATGAATTTGTAAATGTACAAACTAAGGTGATTGATGTGGATGTTGGTGAGATATTATCCATGTTGGATGCACTTAGTTTGTCTTTTGATGAACCCATATTAACACCAATGGATAGTATGGAGGTAAGTAAGGAATCAGAAAGGGATACTCATGCACTAACAACTGAAGTAATAAATCAGGAAATAAATCTGTCTTCCCAAAAACAAGTGGTTTTGGAAATGGATAAACTAGAATTATTGGTTTAAAAGAATATTAATATTGGATTGGTAGTGGATGAAGTTGTGTCCATTTCTGTTGAGGTCATAAAAACTAATGACTTTCCTCAAGAAGGAAAATTGTCTTTTGAAGAAAGACTAAAAATGGCACAAGATGCAGTTAGTAATGAGGAAATCATTATTGGTGGAAATTCACAGCTTTCAATGGGAAATGTGGAGTTGCTTCCGATGGAACAACCTGACATGACATTGTTAGAGGTATCATTAGGGCATGAAGATATTAGTTTGGAAACTTAGCTGGTTTATGGAGAAAAGAAACCCATAGCCCAAAATTTGATACAAAAGGATGAAGGGGAAGAAATTTATTCCACGATGATTTTAGTTGGAGAAGTAGTGAAAGAGTTTCCTTTGAATATTTATATAGCTCAGGTTAAAGATGAATCTAAAGTTCCAGACCAAGAAAAGAAGCATCTAGAAGAATCAGTAGTTCAAAATGAAATTGGCATAGGGACCCTAGAGATAAATGTCCAAGAAAAGACATAATCATTGGTACAAAAGGAACATGAGATATCTAAGCAGATAATAATTGTTCCTGAGAAATTTCAGTAGGGATTGCAGGAAACAAAATTTGGAACAAGTTTGAAAAAAGGATGGATCAGCGAATTGATTTCAAATGAAGAAGAGACCCTTCTTGTGCAAGCAGTTGACCATACTGCTATGTATTTTCCAAAGACAGTGAGAGCCCCAAAAAAGGCCAGGATCATCACAAAGACTCATAGTGATTCATCTGGAGCAAGGACCTTAGAGATAGCAATTCCTTTTGAGGATAAGACAAGAAAAGACATAAATGCTAATGATTACAACATTCAGATTATTCCCTTGGGAAATCCTTAAAGGTGAAAACTAAATCAAGGAGTATCTAAAGCAGTAAGTGTTCTACAAAAATTTGATGAGGATGAAATGACGAAAAAATAACTAAAGGATAAAATTAAGGCCTTATGTTCATGTTTGCAACAATTGAGAGGGCAAGCTAGTCATGAAAAAGCAAGTGCCTATGTGAATACCCTTAAGGGTATAAATAAAGTAAATAGTGTTGTTAAGAAGGTCCAAGCGGTGGACACTTGGATTGAACAATTGACTGAGAAAGGAAAAGAAGCTATCAAATAAGCAAGGTCAAAATATGAGGATCTCAAAAGTTGACTTATGGAATTTTATGGAATAATTGAAGAGTGCAACAATGCAATATTTTACTTAGAAGGAATTCTCCCCAAAATTGACTGTATAACTTGTCTTAGTGATGAGATGGTTGAGAAAGAAAACATCGTACCAATAAAGTATAAAGGGAGCCAGTATGCTCTTGAAGAATTGTCAAAAATCAGATTGGATACCTTGAATGAAATCAAGAAAAAACTTGAAGTCAAAAGGAACTGGGTCAATGATTCACTTGATCCCATTGATTGGAGGTTATAGGACATGGTGGTAGACAAATTCAAACAAAGCTATGAAGACTTAAAAATTGATTTCTTACTTGACTCCTTTGAAAACAATATCTAGGCAAGTGACTTCTCCTATGAAGTTATTGAAACTATGAGGAAGATTGAGAATAGAATTCAGGAATTGAAAGCTAGGCCACTTGAATACAAGAAAAAAATGGCCCAGTGTATGGATTTGATAACAAGGAAAACATTGATTTTCAAGCACGACATTGGACCTGAAGAATATGAAACAAATGAATTATTCTAGAGATATGATGCTTATATAGCAAGGATACCAGAGGAGCAAGATGAAAAATAAAAGGATGAAGAGGAAGAGGATGGAGGCACAAAAGGATGATAAACATGCTTAGGCACATTCTTCCTTAATTTTTATTCCTTTTTCACACTCTATTAAACAAATATTGTGAAATGATGTTTCTGATGCATTAAAATGTAATTATCTTTCTGAAATTTTATTGTTTCTTCATTTCAATTAAAAGATAAAAAGATATAGTAGTTCATAGTGGATTAGATTAAAATATCACACATACTTGGAACAAACATCTGAACTATTCATATTCTTGTGTTGCTTGCAATTTGAATGAAAAACAACATAGATTTATATTGGGGCCCTTGCCCTTGATAGTGAAAGATGTATACACGCCAAAATGGAGACATTCAAGGGAGAACAACACTCAAATATTTTTAGGTTTGCTCTTATAGTCTCCTCCCAACAAAGGAAGTTTGTTCAGAAGTTTTTTTTTTCTCATCACAAACTTGTATGAGCCCTATGTTGTTTGTATAAAGATGATTGACTCAGCCAGGTCCTTGGACATACCCATATCCATCAGTGACTCCAAATTCATCCTAGGGCGGTTCATAATTTGTTCAAGCTTGATTTTCTTTTGATGGGATGACACCCAATCCAAAAGATCTAGACCACCTGAGAAGAAATCCATTTTGCCTTTCCCCTTGTGAAGGGTCGACTTGCTAGGATTACTTTGAGAGGGAATGTTTAGAGTGATAAGAGAAGTAGGCACCACATGTTGTTGGCTAGATGAATTACGAGGCCTTGAGCTAGTTCTTATTTTCCATTTTATTAAAAAGGGTGGGTTTTCCCTCGAAGAAGGAATTGGTTGGGGTCCTAGAAATTCTCGCTGAGAGGAAGAGGCATGATGCATCAGATGTGTGGATAACCGACTTGCAAACCTTCCTCTACTATCATGAGCTGAGGAGAGTGTTACCCTTGAGTGATGAGCAGATATTGATTGGTCCTCTTCTCCATCTGATATGATAATTGGAGGTTGAGGTTGTGTTTCACCCTTCCTCTTGCTCAAAGATGGTGTTGACACTGGACTTGGTGGTATAGAAACAATTTCCACTTGTTTCTTTTCCAAGGAGTGAATCCTCTTCTCCAACTCGTCTACCTTGTTTGAAATAGTAGTGATGGAGGATTTATTATACAATACATATGATTCCTTAGAAATATATTTTGATACAAATTATTCGTTGCATAAAAAAGGGCACTGAAAATTGCTTTATCTAGAGACTTGAGGCCTCCTTTCGACCTAGTATTTCTTTAAGTCCTCATGCATTTTCATATGTTCCCATCTAAAAAGATGGAAATACATAACCTAAAAGGACGCAAACACGGGGTTGATCCTGATTAAATGAGAAAGAAGTGCTAACTGGACTTGCCGGTATATTAGAGGTCCTCTAGTATCACCCACACATTCTACATTAAATAGATCCCTGAAAAAAGATTCATTAGGACCACTCAAATAAAAGATCTGATTTAGGTCTTCTAAAGAAATATCATTCAAGTTGTGAGCCACAAGCACTTTTGCCATTTTATTGATTGAATTCCTTATTTTTAGAACAAGAAAGAAAAAATGTGTAGAAAGTGAGGAAATACCAGGCTTTATAGATGGAAGGATGCATTTGGTCCTATGTTAATAAAATATTTCCCATGGTAAAAACCAAATTTTACTCAGTCCGCACAAAGGTGATAAAAGTTTTGAAAGGAGTTAAGAATGAACAGAGCTGGTAGTTCAGTAAAATTTGATAAACATCATGTGTTGCATTTAAACCAGTAAGATGTGAAGTGGAGTTCACTGAGCCCAAGAAGGATTTTGAAAGATGAGTGTAGGTGTGTGTCATGTAATCGAAATCAGGATGGAATGTTTCAAGTAGCCTGCCAAAAGTAACGACCGTACATCCTAGTCATACACAAGTGGAATACATCGAAAAGACTCATGTTTTGTACACCTGGCAGTATAGAATGAAGCTCATAATTATCATCTTCTAGAATAATTTTTTAACAGAAAGCATTCATGAGAAAATTATTGTTTTTGGTGGGAAAAGATTAAAAATGAAGAGAGTGATATAAAAGCATGAAAAAATCATTCCATAAGGGGGGTTAAATTTTTTTGAGAATTGTCGAAGAAAAGAAAAGGAGAGAAAAGCCGAGAGAAACCATTTTCTGAGAAAACTTATTTGAGAAACCAATTATTTTGTGTGTGCCTTTTAAAATTGATCATGTCAAGATGTATAGCCATTGACAAGACTTTGAGATTGTAAAAAAACTTTCCCTTGATCAATTTTTAAAAAACCTTGAGTAATTCATGTTAATCATGAACTATGTTATGTCTATTGTCATTTTGAGATATTTTCAAATAGTTATCTATGTTCCTGTTGCAATCTTGGATTAGGAATCATTCTTAAATCACACAAAATATCATCCTCATGATAGTATTGTGGCATTTACAATTACATTATGAACAGAGCTTTCTGTTATCCAAAATGAGCCCCCTGCTTATTTTGGATAACTTGCCTTCATTATTTCCTTCCTTGTTCTTTAAATTCAAGTTTTACACATTTTAAGCACTCAAAGGATTCTAGAAATGGCTTCATCATATAGTACTTTTCTTCCCCTTTCCAGAAATGTAAAATTTTCCTCCTAACTCCAAATATTTTGAAAGTTATGGCTTGGCGGAGTTTTTTGGGGAAATTTTCCCTTGACAGGCCCGCATCCAGTGAGAAGATGCCACATGGCGGAAGAGGTCAGGCTGGCAAAGCAAAGTTAAAAAATTCACCAAAGTGGGAAAAGGGTGCAAAGGAAAAAACCAGCCCGCAGGCTCGCGGAGGAGGATGGAGAAAAGTTTAGAAGGCCCGCGGACCAACTAGAGGATGCTACATGTCTTGTCAGCGGCAGGAATTGGGGGCGCGGAGGAAATTTTGGTTTTTTGCCAAAATTGCAAAAGGTGCAAAGAAAAATGTTGAAGCAAAAACCCGTGGGTGAACCAGGAAGTGACACGTGGCAGTGGAGTGGCGGAGCGTGGGGAAATTTTGGGAAATTTTCCCAATGAAAAATCAAAGTGCAAAAGGTGAGGTTTGAGCCCACGTTTCCATCAGCTAATGGGAAAGTGACATGTGGCAGCGGAGTAGCGGGGCATGGGGAATTTTTGGGAAATTTTCTTAAACTCAAAAAATGGAAAATTTTCAAGTTTCGGCCTGCCAACCCGAATTTTGCCCTAAAATTGCCATTTTTGCTCTAAATCTTCAAAGGGGCATAAATTTCGATCCCGAGCTCAGATTTTCACGTTCTTTATATCATTGGAAAGATGTTGAAATCCTCTACACGATGGAATCTTCAATTTTTATTTTTTATGGATATTTGTGGGAGAAAAATGGAAAAACTTATATGGCATGACAAAAACACAGAAAACGACTCCAACCACCAAAATTAATGAAGTATGGGCCTTTGTTTTGCTCTGTAAAGCAATGTACTTCAAAGTATGGGATTTTTTACGGAAACCCATCATTTTTCAGGTCCATTAGATGAATCTTGTCAGTGGTTGAATTCTGAAATCAATTTGCCCGCATTTTCTCCTTTCTTCCATTCTTCTCGATGGTTAAAATCCAATTTAGCTCATTTGTAACGATTGTTCATCATTATTCTTTGCCTCTCCCTTATTTTCTTCCCTAGGGTCAAAAATGGAGTTTGAACCTCCTCTCTTTCTCTGTAATGGAATTTTTTTCTCTTACCAGTGAAATGATGTTTTGTGCAAACTTCTAGAGCAATAAAAAATGTGTTTTGTGATGCATTTGTCCATCCTTGCTCGTTTTGCTTGTCTTCTTCTTGCTTCTCTTCATTGCAGGTATTTTTGCATGTTTGAATGTCCATTGTAGGTTTTGGAGCTTTGTTCATGGAGTTTTGGAAAAAAAATTGTGTGAAATTTATCCTTGGTTTTGTGATGCACTTGTCCATCCTTTCCATTACTCACCTCTTTTTGTTCCATGGTAGTTTTGATAGATGTTCAAAATTTTCCTTCTATGGTGTATCACTTTTTTAGTGTAGGTTCTATTTTTCCCTCTTTTCCCTTTCTCTCTCTATCTCCTTGGCATAGTTATATTAGGATTAGATTAGCTTTCCTACACTGGAATAGCTTGTGATAGGTAGTTTAGGAAGATGAACCAGCCTTCTCTTGAGAGCTTTGCCCATTTGCAAAGGTCCCACACTTTGGGAAAGCTCAATGTTTTGCATTCACACCAAATGACATTGCCTTAGAAAAGTAGATCCATAGGTCATTTGGGGGTGCTATGAATTTGCACTAACACTTTCATTTCATGATGTAATAAGTGATTTAAATTCACTTTACTTTCATTTTAGCGATACAAATTATATGTCAATTTATGAGTGTATCATAAGCGTGATATAATAGGGATATTTAAGGTTTAATTAAGTCTTTAACATGAGTTCTTATGTTAAATAAATGAAGAATGTGTGAAGCCACGTGTCTTTGAGCTTTCTTAGATGCACCATTTTCTAGTTGAAGGTTCGTCTTGAATATTTGAAGCTATTCATCTTTTTGCCTCGTGGATCTGTTAACATTTGTTTAAAGTTCTCAGGGATTCGGTATAATCAACTTTATCCTACTTAACTTACCAACCATGAAACGCATATCCAGAAATATATCATACATGAACTATCCTTGCTTACACTATGTATTAACAAATGCTAAAGAAGATCATTGAATTCATCCATCCTTTACTAAAATATGCAAGTGCAATAAGTCTTTATCGTTGCCTTTAGTGACTTGGGCCTTATCTAGAGAACATCTTCATTTTCTAAAGTGACAACTTGTGAGAGTTAGGTTATGTTGTATTGGCCATGTTTTCTTGAGGTATCCTTCAAAATATTATAAAGGAATAGTCAAATACTGCTAATTCGTTGATGATTTCCATTAATACATGTTTCAAAATGGGTCTTCTCACCTTGGTTGAAGGCACAACTTGAAGTAGTAAGGGTAGGTAAAACTCTTAAAATGGTGATACCCATTCCTTTCCAAACCTAAGTGATTAAGAGCCATCTAAAATCCATCCTCAGCTGTAAAACGAATCCTATTATGATTTGTTTGTCTCTAAGAATTCTGATCAAATTGTGATGCTGCTCAGTTTAAAAGGGAGGATCAATTTGGGTATCGACACCGATCTAGCACCGTCGTCATGGAAATATTTGTATAAATACATACACGTGTTTTACCTGATTCTTATATGTTTCTTTGAAGTATTGAAGAAACAGATAGAGTAACGGGTGTAGGAGGAATACCTGTTTAAATATTGATTGATGGGTTGCTGCGCGCGTATGACTTCTGAATCCACAGCTGAATGTGAGAGCTTCCTTTTGGCTAGGAGGAACTACCTGTAATGAAAAGCAAGACCACCAAAAAGAGTTAAACAATATATGTAGTGAATTGCCTAGCGTGTGCTAGATCTGGGAAGTGTGATACTTCCTAGATGGTTGTCAGTCCACTGTTTAAAACAATTTAATGTGGGAAATAAAGTAAATCCTATCGTAGTTTGAAATGATTTAGGTATCTCACTTAAAACACAATAAGAAAGATCTAATTTAACAGGCTAGGTTAAAATAAGATCCAAAGGTCAAGTAATTGGTTTTGGGTCTCTACAGGTCTAACAGAAGTCTCAGGTAGATCACAGACGCATGAGGGTGATGTAGAATTAGGTGGATAGGTCATTGTTTTGGGTTGTATGGGAAAATACAGAAACCGATGCCAGTTAAGGGTGACCGACGGTGGTTAGGTGTAACTGGTGCTGATTACTATGGAAAACTGGGAATGCCAAAAAATGAGTTTTGGGTCTCCTTTGTGATTGCACAAAGGACTTTGGTTGGTCAGAATGAGGTATTTGGTAGCTTGGGTGGGATTTAGCGAGGTTTTAATGGGTATATGGAGGGGGAGTGTTGAAGGAGGTCAATGGGTGGCTAGGTAAACAATAGGTGATAATATAATAATGAAATGAAATGAACCAGAGAAGTATAATGTTTTACTTACTTGGACTCTGGCCCTAGACACCTATGAGTGATGAATGGAGGTGCTGGTGAGAGGTTGAAGGTTGCAGGTGATCACCAATTGTAGGAGAGATTCTGCATGGACTGTATGCGCATTCCTTTTTCTTGGTAAGATTAGATCATTACTGGGGTGAGTGTTGGATGGTTGTGCAAGAGAAAAATGCTTGATCTCCTCCTTGCATGCGTGTTCTCGTTGGAATTCGATCTTAGAAGATGTGATATCTCTCAGGGAGATCTCAATGTTTGCCAAATTTTTCCAATCTTTTGGCAACCTTTAGAATAAGGTTGTTTTGGGGATTAAAAGGGTAACCGACGGCAGTTCCGGCCTAACCGGAAATGGTTAGGGCTAACCGGCGTCAGTCTAGGTGGGATTTCCTAAGTTTACTAAACTAATGAGATCCTCTTATTTTCTCGGATCTCGTGTCATTAACACACATATTAGACTAGAAGCTTCTTGTAAGCATGCGAGAATGTGGTTAGAGAGAATGTAGGCATTGATTTTTAGGGTTTTGGTAAGTCTTAGTTAGTTATGGCAACTTACTAAGAATAGGTCTTAGGGTGAGTTGGCTTGATGAGGTGTCTAGGTGAAGTGTATATGTGGATATTATCTAAATTAAGATATTTAAATAATAAATATGGTGAGGATAATGAATTAATTAAATTAATATTAGTGAGGTGAAGGGGGCCATGGCTAGGTGAATGTGATGAAGGGTGCTTATTTGTCGAGGGACCAAAGGGGAGTGTGACCTAATTTTAGTGTCTACATTTTTCCCCTTTTTGTTGCGTAGCTTGTATTGGTAAGTGACGCTAACAAAAATAAGATGTGGTTGCCCCATGTGTGGGTAAAGGTGATCCCCCTCAAACTAGGAACTGATGAGGGAAAAGGAAGAAGCGGTGAGTGGTTTGATAAAAGGTAAATGTGAGGAAAAGGTAGGTGGGAATGGGGGAAAAAGGGTTAAAGGTCTACTTGGGCAATCTAGGTAATGGGTCAGGGTCAAAGGTAGCAATAGTCAAACACATACACATATATGAACTGTAGCACGCTACCAAGTTGAAGAGTAGGCAAACTCTACATTATCTAAGGTCGATAGGTTTATCCAAACGAGGTTGAAGTGATTCTGGTATCCAAGGTATAGGATATGGTCAGGAAACACAACATAGGTTAGGTGCAGGAACGTTTAGGTATGTTCCGGTACACCAAAGGTAGGGTCAGGATAAATGGTCATGAAAATAGGCTAGGTAAGGTCATTAGGTCAACAACATAGGTAACAGTGTCATAAGGTATAGCGAACACATGAGGTCAAAGGTCACTAACGATGGTCTAGGTCCAAATATCTAGGTCACGGCATGGGTAAGGCCAAGGTAGGGGTAAAATAATGAGTCCCTAAAGGAGGACAAAGGGAGGTAGTAAATGATGAGGTCAGGAAGGTGAGGTAAATGGCTTGGGTAAAGGTGGGGTGGGGTAAATGATCAGGGTGAAGGTTGGGTGGGGCAAAAAGGAGGTAGGGGTAGGGTAAAAGGGTAAAACGTAGGGAAATGTGTAGGTGAGGGTGACCGATGCCGGTCAAGGGTAGCCAACGTCGGTATAGGTCAATCGATGACAGTAAGGTAGGGCACACGACCGATGTTGGTCAATGGTAACCGACGTCAGTTAGGTTGGGTTTGTTATAAAAATAAAAAATACGCGTGTTTTTTATTCATTTTTCTTTTAGCTAATTGAGAAAACAACAAAAGAGAGAGAAAATTTCTCAGAAGGAACGGAGCATTGAGTTGGCAGTGTGAATGATGGGTGATCGGTTGGTGAGAAGCAGGTCCATAGGATCAGTGTAAGGGATTTGATTGGGTAGAGGTGGTGGGTAGCGATTTGGTGATGGCGGAGGCCAGAGAGGGATCAGGTGGGCCACTATTGTAGGGTCCAGACGTTCCACCATGATGATGGCAGCGCAACGAGGTAAGCACCCTACTCTATGTGTATTTGAGTAGATAGAGTAGGGGATTAGGAAATTGTTTATTGTAGTGGTGGTTTGTTTTGTTTTTTTTTTTTTGTGGGTGGGGATGGATTAAATTTGGGAATGGGGGGAATAGTGGGTAAAAAGATGAATGGGGAGGGTAATAAATGGGATAGGGGGTGGGTGGAGGTCCAAGGGTATTTTAGGTCATTGTAGGTGGGTAAAAGGGGCAAGGGGAAGGTTTTTTAGAAAAGGGGGATTTTGGGAAATCATGGGTTTTACCGAGATAGTGACTGGCATCGGTCAAGTTTGGCTGGCGTCGGTAAGGGTGAACCGGTATCGGTCACCATACAGGTGACCTGTGCCAGTTAAGGGGTGACATGGTCGGTAAGGGTGAACCAGTATCGGTCACTAAACAGATGACCAATGCTGGTTAAGGGGTGACCAAGGTCGGTAAAGATGAACCGGTACTGGTCAGGTTATTGGGAACAAGGGTTCAAAAGTGATGTGGGCTAGGTGGCTGAGATGGGTAGGGTGAAAATAGGGTGTGGGAAAATGATAATTGGTAAATATGGATATGATAAATGTAGATTAATGTTATTTTTGTATTAGATGTAGGGGAGAGATCAGCTACATATGCAGGACAGGGTTCCGCCTCTACTGGTGACAGTACACGACGCAACGACCTCAGAGGAACTGCAGCATATGAAGGTAGTTGGCTTAAGTGGGGTTTGTCACTATCGACATGTAGTCCGGTAGCCCAATTTGATGATTGCACTTATCAATAGATGGGATTCCGCAACCAACACGTTCCACCTACCGACGGGTGAGATTACTATCACCCTAGAAGATGTGTTCAGGATACTACGGTTACCCATATTGGGTGCACAAGTCTACTCTATCTCCTCCGAGGCCTCAGAGGAGCTGATTGTGATTGTTTTTAGAGAGGGGATGGCTAAGCTGACATTCCATAGTGCCAACTTGAGCTATGGAGAGATGTACCTAGCCCGTCCGGAGGAGATGAGGCTAGTGGTTTTGTTGATGGAGGTAGTGTGCTACTTTGCACTGCTAGATGCAGAGGGTGGACATTTTCCCTGATCACTGATGGGGGTACTCCATGACATGATGGTAGATGAGACCCACTTTTCCTGGGCACCAACATTCTTGGTGCAGTTGTACAGGGAGTTGTGGGCATATGGGTGGTTGCGCAGGTTCAGCCTGTGCTGTACATTTTTACTGCACTACTAGGCGTATGAGCACATAGTTTGTGTGTGGCCTATAGGGATGCCCCAAGCAGATGCATTCCCACCGAGATTTGTGCGGGTGGGGTATAGGAGATGGGTGTCGGCTATTGGAGAGCGGAGATCTGAGAGGCCCACACATGATGTGGCCTATTTCTAGCAGTTACTAGAGGGTTTGTCTAGAGTGGACATTATCTGGAGGCCATATGTGGGATTCCCCTCATATAGGCATATGCACGAGGAGCTAGCTGAGCTCCAGCTAGAGAGATGGATACATGGTCGATGTGTTGGGCAGTACGAGATGATCCCGGTGGATAGAGTCCGGCGGTAGTCTGGGCTAGTATAGGACATACCTCCACCCTTCCCACAGTACTGAAGAGATGACATGGAGAGGCCCTTACCTCTACCACAGCCTACAGTGCCCATAGGGTAGGAGGAGAAGGTAGTGGACTGACAGATAGATGATGTCAAGGTCACAGATAGGTACAGACAGTGGTGGATGGCTCACTTACAAGCCATACCACCCAGACTGGGGGAGTCAGATCTAGCCACCATCATTGTGCAAAGAGACGCCCTATAGGGGCAGGTGGCTACTCTGATTACCTAGTTGGGTATACTACAGACACTACTGGAGAGCTCTGAGGTAGAGGTAGCAGAGCTACATGTACAGGTGGTTAGTCTACAGGCCCAGATGGCCGGTGGAGGAGATGGAGATGGAGAGGAGGGTGATGGTCAAGTGGCAGCCTTACAGGCTCAGGTGGTAGGTTTACAGGGCCAGTTGGCCATAGCTCATGCACAAATTGGGGTCTTACAGACCCAGATATAGGTACAAGGGTAGGGGGCACCACCATAGGCACTTGGACCAGGTCCCAGTTCACAGGCAGGAGCGGGGCAGGGTCCCGCAGGATAGGTATAGGGGATGAGACCTATGGGACCACCACAGACCGTGCCTATATCTAGGTTACGGGATGCCCTAGGTGAGGCTAGATATTACCAAGACCAGCTGATGGCAGCTGGGATAGACTTCATATCCTATGCTGAGTACATGGCACAACAGGCGTCTAGTGAGAGGATGAGATCCCACATGCACAGTGTGGAGAGCATAGGGGGTCAGCGAGCTCCGAGGCCAGATCAGGAAGAGGCTACGAGCGCATGAAGACCAACTCCAGTTGAGGCACTAACAGGGACCCAGGAGGCCAAGGGTATAGGTGATACAGAGATGGAGGACATCTGCTGAGATGTTTGATATGTGGTCACCTAGTTTTTTATGTATGATAGTCTTTTTTTGTGATATATACTGGCCTGCGTGCCAAGAGATAGTGAGGATGTATGAGAGGTTTTGTATATTTTGAGCATATACCGGCCTACGTGCATGAGAGATTTTGTATTGATTCATTATTTTATTGTATATATGAGACCGACCTGCATGCCGATGACATTTTGTATTGTGTATCGGCCTGCGTGCTGATGATTTTGAGATGATGGACATGAGGAGATAGCCATGTATATTGTATTGAGATACACATTTATTTATATGATGAGATACATGATATTTCTTGATTTTTTGATTTGTTGATTTGGTTGATGTGATGAGATTTTTATTGATTTGTTGTTTTGATATGGATGGAAATTAGGTGAGTTAGGCATGATGAGAGTCAAGTTGGTTTAGGCATGGATTGAGTCAGGTTGGTAGGCATGGATCAAGCATCAAGTCATAGGGTTGAGTTAGGCATGGTTGAGTTAGGTTGGTTTAGGCATGGTGGAGTCAGGTTAGGCATGGTTGAGTCAGGTTTGTTTAGGCATGGTTGGAGTCAAGTCAGGTTGGTTAGAGGGGTCATGGTTCGAGTCAGGTCATAGGTATGGTTGAGTTAGAAAGTAAAGTTGGTGAAGTTGTGATTCATTATTTTATGCAATGAATGATAATATGGGTCATATGTGAGATGTGGTATAATTTATGCATAATGATGATAAATAAATGGTAGGTGCAATAAATGTATGCTATGATAAGGATTAAAATATTAAGCAACTTGTTATTTGTGTGGTTTAATTTCCAATGTTGGGTATAAAAGGGAAACTAAGTGAGGTGTGATGTAATGTGAGGAACATGGAAGATGAATTGTTTAGGGTAGAGAATGGCCGAGCTAACCTCCAAGGGCCCCATGCCCTCGGAGTGTTGCCTACATAGTCCTGGTGAAAAGGGACCTCAGGCCAATGTAGTTCTCCCATGAGCTAGGGAAGAATATGAGGAGGTATGAAAATGAGTTAGTAGGTTTTAGGCATGGTGTGGGTTTAGGTTTGTTAGGTGTGGGTGGATTATAGGTAAAGTGATGTAGGTGGGGTCGATTGTGGCGAAAGAAGAAGATTACCCAAAGGTAAGCATTGAGGACCAAGTCCTGTATAAGGTAATCAAAACGTAAACAAATATGGTGAACAGATAAGAGGGGGCAATAAAGCCACCTGATTGGTTAGGATTGTATTGAGTAGATCATACCTTGGAAGAGGTGATGAACGTAAGACCCTAAAGACATTGCATGAGTGATTGTTCTATGGTGAAAAATAGTCACATGATCACCAAATGTCTAAGTTCCAAGAAGTCCCTTGAGGCAGTAGGAAATGGGAGTGGGAATGGTAAGAAGGGTGAAAGGTAGGTAATTTTTATATGGTATAGGTAGCATGTGCTTTGGGAAAGATCCTAGGTCACAATGGGTAAGTCCATGACTAAAAATTTTATTGTTTTGACTTGCAGTTGAGATAGACTGATCAGTGCGGGAAGTCTATATGGGAGGAAGAAAATTTAACTCCTTGAGGTCTTCATGAAGCTGATCAATCCGGGAAGCTTTGGTTGCTCTCATTTTTTTTACATAGCTGTCCTTCGAGGGAGAAGTCTATTTATAGCAGTGATTGTTGAGAGGAAGATGTCCTTTTGAGGGAGTCATATTTTGAGTGGAAGTTTGACTCAAGGAGTTATATCCCATGTGAGGGCTTTGAAGTCATGGACAAGACCAAGGTGGAGGATAGGACTCTTGTTCAAAAGGTAAGGTGAAATGACCATGGAATCTCATCTAAATGTAGACGAAAAGTATCCATGAGAATCATGCTATGTGTAGTCGTGGTACACATATTCAAGAGAAGATAACAAGTGACGGGTACTCACATGATTCTTGTTTAATCATTGGTGAGGTGTATGGAGTGGATAGCGCTCAAGGGATGAGCATGGAAAGAGACAAAAGGTGAGGTAGGACTTAAAAGTCAACAATAGAATGGTCAAAGATGCAAGGTGTTAAGGGGCTCAGGTTCGGGTTTACCATCAAGTGAAGATAAATGATAAGCACCTGATCCATAAGTATGAGTCATGATGTATGGTCCAAGCCAATTAGGAGAAAATTTTCCCCGTTTACTTTTTTCTACTTTAGTTACATGTTGATTTTCTTTCAGGACAAGGTCACCAACTTGGAAGGTTCATGCATGGACACGTTTTTTGTAGGAATGTTTGATACTTTTTTGGTAAACCTGAAGGTGATCCAGAGTGTTAAGACGACATTCGTCTAATAACTCTAGCTGTGCTAAATGGTCCTGACAAAATTCATCATCATTGAGCATGTCATGGAGAGAAATGCGGAGTGAGGGAATCTAGACTTCAAGAGGCAGAACTACCTCTATACCGTAAACCAAAGAAAAAGGTGTGGCTATAGTGGAAGTGTGAATACTAGTGCAGTATGCCCACAGGGAAAAAGGAATGTGTGTATGCCAATCCTTCCCAGTATCGTTAACCACTTTCATAAGAATTTTGTTTAAGGTTTTGTTAGTGGATTCAGCTTGGCCATTGGTTTGTGGGTAATAAGGTGATGAGAAACTAAGCTGAATGTTGAAGGCATCGCAAAGTTTTTGCAATGTTTTGTTTTTGAATTGTTTTCCATTGTCAGTGATGAGGTGGTTAATAAAATCACATATTTTCTCAGCTTTCATGGAGATGAGTGGTATGGCTTCCACCCATTTTGTATAGTATTCGGTAGTAGTGATGATCCATTGATGGCATTGGGAAGAATGGGGATTGATTTCTCTGACAAGATCCAAACCCCATTGAGAGAAGGGCCAAAGGTCACGGGTGACCTGTAAGGCATGACTGGGTGTATGATGAAGATTGGCATGTTGTTGGAATTTTACACAACATTTGACGTAGTTGCAACAATCATGGTTAAGGGTCAGACAGTAATAGCCTAGGTGAAGAATACGCTTAGCAACAACAAGGCCACTGAAGTGACCTCCACATATGCCATCATGAACTTCCTTAATGGTATAAGGAATTTTAGAACTTGTGAGGCATCGTAAGAGAATACCATCAAAGCCATGCTTATAGAGGAGTCCCCCTAGGATGACGTAATGAGAGACCTTTTTAAGGAAGGTGCGTTGTCCGTTACGGGTGAGATCAGGAGGTAAGATGGAGAGAGAAAGGTAGTTGGAGTATTGTTTGTACCAAAGGTCACTCGGGTCGGAGGTGATGGTTCTGATGGAGTAAACATCGTGAGGTAAATAAGAAGGTGATTGGAGGTGTTGTACGGTGACAAAGATTTTAGAATCGGCAGGTGAAATGGGTATTTGGGAAGCTAAGCAGGCCATGGTATCTGTAAATTTGTTGGTTGAACGTGGGATGGTTTGAAGGGTGTAATAGTCAAAGGTGGTCAAAAGTATGTCTACATGATGTTTATACTTTTGAAGTATCTCGTTACGACATTGGTATATACCATTGACTTGGTTTACAACCAATTGAGAATCACCAAAGATGTTGATTGATTTGACATCTAGGGCATAGGTGGCTTGGAGACCTAGTACGAGTGCTTCGTATTTGGAAATATTGTTGGTGCATTCAAAATCTAGTTTAAAAGACAAAGGCATGGGCTCACCATCAAGAGGAATGAGGATAATACCAGCCCCACCCCCATGCTGACACTTGGAACCATCGAAGAAGAGTGTCATTTGGTAAGGGGGTTCGTCCAGGGAAAGGGTAGCAATTGACTCATCTGGAAAGTCAAAATTAGAGGGTTGATCCCTGGAAATAGGTGCGTCGGCCAATTGGTTGGCGATAGCTTGGCCCTTGATGGAATTTTGATGAATGAATTCAAGGTCAAGATCAGCTAAAAGCATAAGCCATCATGCGGCACACTGATTTTGATAAGGTTTGGCATACATGAAGTGTAAGGGGTCAGTGTTGGTCACAACATAGGTTTTGTGGTTGAGTAGGTAATGACAGAGTTTGGTGGCAATGAAAACTAAGGCTAAGAAAAGTTTTTTGGGATGGGTGTATCAGGTTTCATAGTCCAAAAGAGTATGGCTTATGTAATAAACCACCTGCTCCCTATGTTGTTCATCGCGATGAGCGAGCATGGCTCCCAAGGAATGATCAGTAGCTGAGATATATAGGTAAAAAGGTTGATCATCTTTAGGTGGAATGAGTACGGGTGGTTGGAGAAGGTATTGTTTTAAGGCCTCAAAAGCTTTGTGGTAGTCATCATCCCATTTAAAGGAGACATCCTTCTTGAGTAGATGATGAAATGGTTGACATTGATAAGATAATTGTGAAATGAAATGGTGAATAGACTGCAACTTACCTTGTAGGCTATGGAGTTGTCTAAGGTTAGTAGGTGGAGGCATTTTGAGAATGGCCTTGACTTTAGCAGGGTCAACTTCTATACCACGTAGGGAAACGATAAAGCCCAGGAGCTTTCCTGAAAGGACCACGAAGACACACTTCTTAGGCTGAAGGTGGACACAATATTTAATGAGACGGTCAAAGATGGTTTTGATGATGGTAAGGTGCTCAGAGCGGCATTTAGATTTGGCCAAGATATCATCCATGTAATCTTCCAATATGTGATGCATGATGTCATGGAAGATGTAAGTCATAGCCCGCTGATATGTGGCACTAGCATTTTTAAGGCCAAAAGGCATGACTCGATAGTAGAAGGTCCCCCAAGGGGTGATGAATGAGGTTTTGTGTTGATCCTCTGGGGAAAGCAAGATTTGGTTATAACCTGAGAATCCATCCATGAGTGATAGCATCTCATGGCCAGTGGTAAGGTCAACCAGTTGGTCAATACCGGGTAAGGGAAAGTCATCTTTCAGACATGCTAGGTTGAGGTCATGGAAGTCTGTGCAAATACGGAGTCCCCCTGTCACCTTAGTGATAGGGACAATGTTAGAAATCCAATGAGGATAATCAATGGGTAAGATGAAGGAAACAAAAAGAAGGCACTGAAGTTCTTCTTTGATGAGAAGGGAAATGCGAGGGTGCATTTTCCTCAGCTTTTGTTTGATGGGTTTGGCATCGGGAATGGTTACGATATTGTGGACCACTATGGTGGGGTCAATACTAGGCATGTCTGTGTAAGACCAAGTGAAAGCGTGGTTATGATCTCTGAGAAAAGAAGTGATGGCTTCCTATTCAGCAGCATCTAAAGATTGACCGATCTTTAGGATGTGTGGGTCATCCTGAGTATGAATGTTGATCTTGATAGTTGATTCATTCAACATGGTTTGCATCTCAGAAGGTAACGACTGATGAATATATGAGTCTTCTGCACCAAGGTAGGTGAGTATAGATTCATCATCCTGACATTGAACAATATTAATTGAAGGTGTATCGTCATCGATCATTTCAGGATACAGGAAGGGAAGAGTGGAAGGGGCCTCACCCTCGCATTGATAAGTTAGAGGCCCCAAGGAAATGGTGTTTATGAAAAAAAAAAAAGTTTAGGAGGGATAGATTCAGGATCCATCGACTCTGTCAGTGAGGGTGGTGATGAAGGTGGAGCGGGTGAAGAAGGTGGAGAAGGGCTAGTGTCCTTGATGAGTTCAATGTGGGCCTGTTTGGTAGGTGGTTCAGGAAAGCTGATACCACTACGGTCATTATGTTTATGGGTGGTACATGGAATAATGGTATGCTGGCCTTGCTCATAAAATCCAAAACCAAAACCCTTCCACGCACATCGGTGTAGGAAGGTGTGGGAAAAATGGTGATTGGTAAGTGATTGGAAGTCAATGGAAAATGGGTGAGTTTGTGGAGGTGGTTTGGGTGTGTAAGTGGTAGTATCAAGTCCCCCATAGGTGAGACTGATACGAAGATGAGGAGGACCATAAAGGAGGTGTTCTCCTATGTGATGATCATAATGAGGGTGTTGGTGAAGGCTTCCATACTCTTGTGGAGTAAGGAATGTGTTGACACTATATAGGTGGTACTCCCCCAGAGTGAGGCATTGAAAAATGCCTTCCAATGGATCAGTGGTTGGTATGTAGGTAGCTGGAATAGATGATGTGTTGGAGGTCGATGTGGAGGTAGAGATAATGGATTGGGAGGCTAATGGGTCAGCCATGGAGGTTGTGGAAGTGGTAGGAATGGAGGAGGTATGTGTGGTTGAAGTAGTAGTTGTACTAGTAAGTGGAGGTGTAGGTGAAGAAGGTAGTGGTCGCGGAGGTAGATGGCTTAATAGGTATGAGCACATCATTGGGTCGGTAAAGCATGTTGCATGTTTTAAAAGGTGATGGGTCAGCTGGAATGGTATAGGTGTGTCCTTCATGTTCAAACTTTACACAATGATGCAAAGTGGAAGGAACGCAACCCATGACACGAATCCAGGGTCTTCCAAGCAACAAGTTATATTGGAATTCCCCCTCCAAGACATAGAATAATTCTGGAATAGTGCAGGGGCCCACATGAATGTGGAGGATGATGGTGCCTAGTGTAGAGGTGATAGCATCATTGAATGAACGCAACATGACAGGATGTTTATGCATGTAATTATCAGGTATGCACATTTGAGTGAATGCATGGGATGAAATGATATTAATGCTAGCACCCCCATCAATCATCACACGTCATACCCATATGTCATCAATGTGGACAGAGATGAAGAGGGCTGGGTCTGGGTCATCATTTTAGTGTGGCACGATCTCTTCCTTGGAAAAGCTAAGGGAGGATACTTGGTGAATAGGGTGAGGTGAAGATGAAGGTGGTAATTTGGTGAGAGAGGCTACATGATGGGGTGTGATAATGGAGGCTATGGGTGTAGGGTCATTGGGTAAAACCTCAATAGATTGAAGAACCTCCATGAGAGCTTGATGATGGGATTCTGAGGTTTGGATGAGGTCATATAAGGACATTTTGAGGGGAGATTGGTGTAATTGTTTGAGCATGGTGTGATGTGTAACCCCATTAGAAATAGGATATGTGGGGTCATGGATAGTGATTTTAGGCATGGGTGTAGATGGTATGTTGGGTATGGGATTAGTTGGTGGGTTAGTTGCCTTTTCTTTTCCCTTATCCTTCTGAGCACATGTAGTGACATGTATCATGTTGGAGTTGGAAAACGGAGAAGGTGTAGGGTGAGTGGTATAATGACATGATGGGCAAAAACCTACTGGAGGAGAAAATCCTTGTGAAGTGAGATGAGCGCAACAACATTTAGGTGATGGCACAACAAGTTCTCTGATGCGAACCATGTTAATTTCAAATCTTGGGGTGGCTCTAGGAGCTGTGAGGGTGGAGGTCATGGTTGTTGAGTGGGCAGTGTGGGAATGGGTGTCAGTGAAGTAGGGTCCTCATCGAGAAGGTCGTCATCGTCAAAGTTGGCTTCAGGAGGACACAACTGGATAAGGATGGCTTTCAAAGCCTTGCAGTTCTCCACATCGTGCCTTGACACATGATGGTATGCACAAATTTTGGTGTCATCAAACCCTTTTGGCTTGGGTTTGAGGGGGTCATAAGATTTGAGTGGCAGTAATGTGATGATAGAAGTCTCAAGGAGGTTGGTTAAAATTTTGGCATAAGACCCTGCTAGTGGATCGCAATGGGAAGTGAATGTGGCTTTGGGTGTAGATGCGGTTGATTGTTGAGGAACGGTCTTTGGAAGAGGAGTAGGTAGAGTCATGATTTTGGGTGCTGGCATGGTTTTTGGTGTTGGTCATGTTTGTTTAGGTGGGGGTATAGTAGATGGACGGGTAGGAGGGTGTGTGATTGTTCTGACTACCTTATTGTGGGGTAGTGGAGGTTTGTCTTTGGGTTGCACCTTCTTGGGTAAAGGTGATATGGGTGTACGAGGTCTAGAAGGAAAGGAAGATGGGGGAAGAGGATGAGTTACCCATGGAGATAATGGGGGTGTTATGAAGGTAGAGGATGTGGGTCGTGCAGGAGGTGTAAGGGACAGAGACTGAAGTGTAGTGGGTAGTGAAGGAATTACTGAAGGTATTGGAGGTATGGGTGGTAAAGATGTTGTGGGTGTGGGTGTAAGTTGTGTCAGGCACCTGGGTGCATTAGAGGTTTGTGAGGAAGGAATGGTCTATGTTTTTTTTGGTTTATTGATGGGTGGAGGTTGCTTGGCCATGTTGGGAAGCTGAGGTCCTAAGACAGATGGGAAAGGTGCAGGTGTGATTGGCATAGCTAGGGTATGATTTCTATGAGTTTGGTGCTTATGTTTAGGTTATGGGGTAGGTGTGGTGTTGACTTTAGAGGATGTGGATGAATCCACTTTGATAGGTGGATGAGTAAGGATGGCGGTCAGGGTGACCCCTAAAGTGGTAATAGGTTTAGTCGAGGAAGATGTCATAGGTGTGGGTTTGGGTTTAGACATAGGCTGGGTTATGGGTAAGGGTGTGGTTTGAGCTATGACAGGTGTTGTGGAAGGATTTTTGATAGAAGTGGTTGTGTTTGGTTCGATTGGTCGAAATATTTTTGGGTAGATAGTGGAGGTATCAGCAAGTGACCTTTGCATCTGCATTGAGACAGGAAGCAAAAGGTGCCCCCATAATAAAGCCCTATCCACATAATCTAAGTGATTGGAAAAATGTGAGAATGACATGTCTATGGGTGGAGTTGATGAGGACTTAATGGAAATTCCCATAAAATGTGTCTTAGAGATGGGAAATTGGCTAGCTTCAGCTTCCGTGGGTAAGAGAGCTGAAAGTAGGTTTGCAGGATTTTGGGTAGCTAGTGGAGAATGCTCACCAAGAGGCAAAGGTATCTCAACTAGGTATGTGATGGGTGGAGAAGATGATGGGTGCTCCTCTATAGGTGGAGGAATGGATAGGTGCTCCTCTATGGGTGGAGGAGGTGAATAAGTATCCTCCATGGAGGAGGTACTATGGGTATCAGTTCTCTAAGTGGAGAAGCTAAAGGTGAAATGGTCTCGATGTTAGTGGAAGACTCCTTCGTAGGTGATGAAGGAGATGAAAGGTGTTCCTCTGTGGTTGGAAGAATAGGTGTGGTGGGTTCCAATGCGGAAGGAGTATTTCGGGCTAGGATTTCCTCTATGGAAGGAATGTGAGGTAATTAAAAACAACGGATGCGTCACTAAAAATAGCATGGACCTCGCGGGTATGGGTATCATGAGTTGAGGTCTCACCGGTTTAATCAGACGAAGGGGCATGGTTGGGAAATGGTTTCTTGAAGATGTGTAGGTTTTGGTTGGCCGGTGCGTTAGGATTATCCATGGTTAAGTCACCTTTCTCGAGAATTTCTTGGACAATATTCTTGAAAGTGATGCAATTTCCATCACTATGACCCTTTACTTGATGATAGTTATAGAAGTCATGTTCTTTATACCATGTGGGCATGGGGCGAGTAGGGTCAAAACTAGTGTGTGGTTTTATAGGTGGAAGGGTAATGGCTCCAACTTTGATAAGCTTTTCTAAGACAGAAGAGTGAGGTTACCTAATTGGGGTGTGTTTCCATTGTTCTCATTTGAATTGAAAAGTATGGACGGGTGAGAGATTAGATGAGGGGGTAGCCTGATTTGACGGATGAGTTGGGCCAGCCTTGAGTACCACTGCATTAGTGGTGCCCTTAGATTTTGAATAATTGTTTTGTGGTTTGGAAGAAGAAGAGGTATCATTCGTCTTGAATGCCAAATTCTTATTGCGTAATTGGATTTTCTTCTCTTCGATGGCCTGAATCTCTAACTTTCATGCCATAGTGAATGCTTCATCGAATGTTTGGAAGGTTTGGACCTATAAGGTCAGTGAGATATGTCTAGCACAAGCCTGTGTGAAGAGTTTGATGAGTTCTATTTGGGGCAGTTGGAAGGTGAGTTGATTGATCAAGCTACACCAGTGAGTGACAAAATCTGTGATAGATTCATCCTCATACTGACGCATGGAGTATAGGTCGGTCATGGTAACCTTCTTGATGATATTGATAGAGAAATGATCCAAGAAGGCTTGGGCTACCTGATTGAATGAGAATATAGAGTGTCTAGGTAACCCACTATACCAATCTAATGCAGGTCCAGTTAGAGACATGGGAAAGGTTCGCAATAGCAAAGCGTCTTCATGAGAGATTAGATAACACCCATGTTTGAATGACTGTAAATGATGTTGCGGGTCTTCTTTGCTATTGAAACGATTGAATTTAGGCATTTCCCAATGCACGGGGTATGGACAAATAGGAATGGATGGGTGGATGGGCTCATTACAAATCTCATCATAGGTGAGAGTGTTGTGGGAGCCGGAAACTGATGCCTCCAATGTCTACATCTTGTCCAACATTAATTTGATTAGGTCATTGGTAGGTTACGATGATTGGGTGCCTCCTGTAGAGTGAGAGGGTTGGTTTTGGGCATATAACGAGGGTGGCACTCCACTGTATGGTGCTGCCATGTAGGTTGATTGAGAAGAAGGCAGTGAAACAGGGGGTATGTACCCAGAGTGAATAATAGATGAAATGGGAGGCTACTGATAGTATGTATATGGAGGTGGAAGGGTCATGGTAACCCTAGTGGAAATGGGGGCTAATGATTGTGGAATGGAAAGGACCACGTTCTGAAAAGGGGTAGGGGTCATCGACACCGGAGGTGGTAGTGTAGTTATGGGTATGTTTGAGACATTAGGGGCAGATGAGGTTGCGTTTTGGGTAGTTTTTGAAGGTATGGTGTATGTGGTGGGTGCCACGAAGGTGGCAGACGTGGCAGTCATAGTGGGTATAGGACCTAGTTGCAAAATGGATTGGGGTAAAGTAGATGTGGGCAGCACAAAGTCAAATGGGGCCGATGCAGGAGTGGGAGCGAGAGTCGAGGGGATAGATACGGGCATGTTGTATATCAACTGACTCGAGGCATCTCGAGTGGATGAGTGGGAAAGGTAAATTTGTAAAGTGACAAGGTTTTTGTTAAGGAGTCGTGTGAACTCCTCATCTCTAGTGGCAATAGTGATAGGCTGGATGGGATCCATGTCTGGTGATAAAATGGAAGGTGGTGAAGGACTAGGTGGGAGTGGTTGACAACTGGCGTGAAATACAAGTGCGCTTGTTTGTCTTCGGGTTAGCACCATGTGAACCAGTACTAATCAAGCAGGGCTGCTTCTCTATAAATGACATAGAAAAACAACAGGAATAGGTGAATCTGACGGTAAAAAGTGGATTATGTACTAAATGTTGTTGGGAAAGTGAAACAGGCTAACCAATGCCAGTTAGGGAAAACCAACACCGGTTAGGGGTAACCGCTGGCGGTCACTGTAGAAAATGGATAGTGAGTGAAAAATAAGGTATAAGGTCAAATCTGATAGGTATGCTGAATCTGATGAGGTTTACAATGTCAATAGGAATGATAGCAATGACAGGGACTATAAAAAGTGAAAGAAGATGAATAAATAGAAAGGATGAAGATGAATAAATGTTCCGTTGGAGTAAGTTAACAAAAGGACCTGGAACCGATGCCGGCTGGGTATAACCGATGATGGTAAGAGGGTAATCGACGACGATCACTGGACCAACACTGGTCACTATGAAATTGAAAAAGTGATGAAAGAATAGTGGTTGTGAATTAAAATTTGATATGGAATCAGACCCAGAATTCTGAGAATGATGAGAATATGGTCCAGGCATACTCAGGTTAAGCTGGAATACACCAACTATGATGAGGAGCATGCAAGGATGAACAAGAAAACTAAAGAACGTGATCTTTCACCTCAAAACGCAAGCCAAGCAAAAACACTAAGAAAAATGTGATCCTAGGAGTTCCTTTTCTATTATGTTTGTTTAGCTTATGCTATTTAAGGACTAACACATGAACTATGAAATAGATTTTTTTTGGTGAGGATGGCTTCCTATGAAGAAGGAGATCTAAAAGGTGAGGTTTCAGGTATGTTATGGTGGGGACGGGCCTCACTCTGAAGTATGACTCGATAGAGCAGCGTGCTGGGTGCCCACTGTGTCGTTATCATGTAATCACCTATAACTTCTTCTAGGTAAGATGTTGTTTGAGAATGTGTGTATTTTAGATTTTGTGAGGTTTGGTAAGACTCAGAGAGAGAGAAAGAGAAAGAAAGTTCTTTCTATAGTTCGTTTGTCAACCATCAGTTGGTCATGACTTCCAGCGTATAGGTTTCCCGAAATTAATGTGAGCTAATGTGATAAATCAGGATGCAATGCACTTATTTTTAATCCCAAATCGAAGTGTGAAGTTGGATGACACAAAAAGATGAAGAGGAAGAGGGATGCTCTTTCACTACAATGCATAAAACATGAAGAAATGGTTCTGCTTAAGTACACCAAAAGAAAGGTTTCCTTTAGAGCAAATAGAAAGAAAAGGTGGGTTACCAAGGAAGAAAATTAATGTGTATGCTTTCTAGGAGGGAAACAGACACAAAACTTTTCCTAGGAATGAATAAAATAGAAGGAACCCCAGATGTGTTCCACTGGTCGTGCCAAAATGTTTCACCTGATTCTTAGACATTTCTTTGAAGTATTGATGAAACCGATAGGGTAACAGGCATAGGAGGAATACCTATTCAAATATTAATTGATGGGTTGTTGCACGCATATGACTTCTGAATCCATAGCTGAATGTGAGAGATTCCTTTTGGCTAGGAGGAACTACCTGTAATGAAAATCAAGACCACCAGAAAGAGTTTAAACAATATATGCAGTGAACTACCTAGCATGTGATAGATCTAGGAAGTGTGATATTTCCTAGATGGATGTCAGTCCATTGTTTAAGAAAATTTAATGCAGATAAAGTAAATCCTATCATAGTTTGAAATGATTTAGGTATCTCACTTAAAACACAATAAGAAATATCTAATTTAACAGGCTAGGTTAAAATAAGATCCAAAGGTCAAGTAACTGGTTTTGGGTCTCTGCAGGTCTGACAGAAGTCTTAGGTAGATCACAAGTGCATGAGGGTGATGTAGAATTAGGTGGATAGGTCACTGTTTTGGTTTGTATAGGAAAATATAGAAACTGATGCCAGTTAAGGGTGACTGACGATGGTTAGGTGTAACCCACGCCGGTTACTGTGGAAAACTGGGAATGCCACAGAATGAGTTTTGGGTCTCCTTTGTGATTGCACAAAGGACTTTGGGTGGGATTTAACGAGGTTTTAATGGGTATATGGAGGGGGAGTGTTGAAGGAGGTCAATGGGTGGCTATGTAAACAATAGGTGATAATATAATAACAAAAGAAGTATAATGTTTTACTTACTTGGACTTTGGTCCTGGATGCCTGTGAGTGATGAATGGAGGTGCTGGTGAGAGGTTGAAGGCTGTAGGTGATCACTAATCATAGGAGAGCTTCTGCATGGGCTGTATGGGCATTCCTTTTGCTTGGTAAGATCAGATCATTACTGGGGTGAGTGTTGGATGGATGTGCAAGAGAAAAATGTTTGATCTCCTCCTTGCATGCGTGTTCTCACTGGAATTTGATCTCAGAAGATGTGATATCTCTCAAGGAGATCTCAATGTTTGCCAAATTTTTCCAATATTTTACCAACCTTCAAAATAAGGTTGTTTTGGGGGTTAAAAGGGTAACCGATGGTGGTTCTGGCCTAACTGGCGATGGTTAGGGCTAACCGGTGTCGGTCAAGGAGGGATTTCCTAGGTTTACTAAACTAATGAGATCCTCTTGATTTTCTCAAATCTTGTGTCATTAACCCGCGTATTAGACTGGAAGCTTCTTATAAGCATGCAGGAATGTGGTTAGAGAGAATGTAGGCATTGATTTTTAGGGTTTTGGTAAGTCTTAGTTAGTTATGAAAATTTACTAAGAATAGGTCTTAGGGTGAGTTGGCTTGATGAGGTGTCTAGGTGAAGTGTATATGTGGATATTATCTAAATTAAGATATTTAAATAATAAATATGGTGAGGATAATGAATTAATTAAATTAAATTAATATTAGTGAGGTGAAGGGGGCCATGGCTAGGTGAATGTGATGAAGGGTGTTTATTTGTCAAGGGACCAAAGGGGAGTGTGACCTAATTTTAATGTCTACAACACATACTAAGCCTAGTAATGTTTCTTATATGATTTAAGTTAAAATAAGTTGTTTAAATGTTATCCTTTGTGTTGGGACCCCAAAATAGTGGCTAAGTACACAAAGACACATAGGCGTGCAAGGCCTAGTTGAAGAAGGGTGCGCAAGGAGAAGGCACGCAGGATAGGGTTTAAGGAAGGGTTTAAGAAAACCCGTGGCATGGGCATGGATAGAGCCAAGGTTTTAAGACTTAGCCATATTGGTTATATTGGGAATTTTGGTCATTTTGCGCATGCGGGGTGGATAAGGTGCCAGCCTAGCAACATGATTCCCATGAAAGGAATATGCCCTGTAATAGAAGGTTCTAGAAGACATCATGGAAAAAAGTGGAGAGCTCAGGCCTGGAGAAGTATGCTCCCATAGAGGACCACATTTAGACACTTGGCATCGGATCTGAGGCTACAGAAGGATGAGTTGGCACTTTGGGATGCCTATATATGTGAGTGCCCCTAGGAGAAAAATAGAGATAGATCAGATAGACGGAGGGAGAGATCAGATAGAAAAGAGAGGAGATTATAGGGAGCAGAGCTCTACAGAAGTACTGTGAGAACTATGTGGGATTAGATAGAGGCTATATAAAGGAGTAATGTATTAAGGGGCTAGGTTGTAAATTTTTCTTTGTATGGATGAAGGACGTGATCCCTGCTGTGATGCATGAATTCATTCTGATCAAGCTGTGGTAGTCTAATCGATCCATTGAATGTAATGATGTTACAAACATAAATGAGTATGAATATAATTAATTCAGTTCATATCTATATATTTTCATTTCTGTTCATGGATGTTATGGAATAAATGTAAATCCTTATGTATTCTCCTTTCTATTGTAGTTATATTTGTTATCTGTAAACACTCTCTGTTTGGAATGAATACATTTTTCTAGAGGCCATTCTGAGCCCTATGATGATTGTATGTCTCATTTCCACTTTTATTCATTAAGTTCAGGACATAGATGATTTTTTCCCATTTAACTCACATAAAAGAGAGACTTGGTGCCCACATGTGCCTCGGGTGAGTGCCCAGTGCCCGCTGGGTGATAGGCCGGTACGCATGGGATTTCTTTCCTTTGTGATGGGTGTAAAAATGACTACATCTTTGTTCCATTTTTGGGACCTCTTTTCAAATTTATAGTGGGAAATGACATACATCTTGATCTGTGTAATGAGTAATGACAGATCGTTTAACTTTGGAAAGTGTTGAATCATGGTTCAAAAGCACAGAGGATGAATTTTCTCAGAGATTCAACACTGGATCTGAGTTTGATGCATATAGATGGGTAGAAGAGAACCTCTCCCATGATTTATATGAATTTTTTTTCTGTTGCTTCCCAGTAGAACTGTATGAATGGCTCTCAGCATATGTGTCTAGATCAAGCTGGTAATATAGAGCACACGCATGGAACCAAGAAGAATTCCAAAGGCTACATGATGCAGATCTGATGTGGATTCATGTTGTGGATCATTGGTGGAAAGGTGTGTTGGCTAGCTACACTCTGGAGTTTGCTATTTCTACATACTCTTTTCCGGAAGTTGCTGAGTTTGAGTTTCTACAGGATCCTAGAGGATCATTTCTACGAGCTATCCCTTTGGAAATGAAGATCTTGATTGTTACCTTGAGTTTAGAGGCATTTCCAATGGCCAACTAAACTGTTCTGAGTGTTGGGTGAGGAAGCTAGGGTGGAGGAAGATGGAAGATATTACGATGGAGAAAGAAAGGGAGGAGAGATGGCTCAAGTATAGTGAAGCACATGAAAGGGAGATTACTAGACAATGTGAGGTTGCAAGTGTGATGGATCTATGGAGGTAGATGTTGTGGGAAGGAGTGGATGTTCATGCAGAGGACGTGGAACCTGAGTAGTTTTTGCTTCCCCATCTTGGCAAGTGAGTAAAAGAGACCCCTTCGGCTTCTGATGAGAGTTCATCACATGGAGAGAGAAGAGTCGTTGGCACATATTTGAACCCACCTAGTGACCAAACCCTGGTGCTTGGTTTTCTAGATCAAGGAAGGAGTATTGTTGACCTAGTTGGTATCAGTGGAAGTGACAGATCTGTTCCCAGGAGATATAATTTTTCATTTCCCACTTCTATGGCTATGCATATTCTAGTATTCAGAGGATTTTTTGGACAAGGAGAAAGCACACAAGTCTTCAGTCTTTCATCTAGGAGTAGAGTGGGGTGCACTAGTGGTAGTGGGGTATTGTCACAGACCATTGGCACATAGCTCAGTGGAACTTTGGGGACCCTTGGCATGACCACTACAGGACCCGGTGGATCTGGAGGGTCAGGAGGCATAGGACCTGGTGGATCTAGTGGATCTAGTGGCTTAGGAGGCACATGACCTAGTGGATTTGGTGGATTCGGGGGCAGAGGAAACCAAGGCTCTAGCTCAGGAGGACAAGGACCCCAGCAACCCCCTCAAGTCTTCTTTGAGATATCTTTACATTTACCAGATTACAGAGGTATTGAAGATGCTACAGAACATGTTCAAATGTGTGAGCTGCTATGGTGCGCAAAGGGGATCACAACCCCGGAGCGGAAGTCTAGTCAATTTTTAACAACGTTGCAAGGGTACACACATAGCTGGTATAGGAAATATGACCCTCGTCAAACGGTGGTGGATTATACTACTTTAAACAACACCTTCTTGGAAAAATTCCACATCCTTGAGTTTGAATATAAGAGCATCAGCACTTTGAAGGAGATTCAATAGGGAATGGCAGAGAGTGTATGGGAGTATGATGCACGGTTCAAAACCCTCCTATCAAAATTATCATATGACATTCACCCTTCACAGAATGCTCAATGGTTTTTTGGGGGGTTGATAAAACCTTTTAGAAGATCCCTATCTCATAAAACTTTCATAGATCCCCGCGAGGTGTTGGAAGTTGCTCTGCATGCCAAAGTTATTGGTAGTGTTGATACTAGTATTAGCCTATTTCTAGAAGCTCAAATCGTTGTTATGGCTAATTAGCTAGAGAAGTTGTCTACAAACTCAGCCTATGAGACTCGTAGTGGTATATGGTGTAAAGATTGTGAAGTAGAGGGGCATGTCAAGGATAGTTTCCCCCAGAGAACAATACGCGTCGTAACAGTAGACTATGAAATCTGTCATGGGGACCATGATGTAAGTAGATGTCCCTTGTTACAGCACACAATTAGGAAGAAATGGTCTTGCTACTGTAATATCTACACCTCTACAACCCATGATACTAAGGATTATAGGATTATTGATCAGATCCATGAGGGCATTGATCATGGGGTGCGCCAGACCAGCATTGCTAGTAGTTCTAAAGGTGATGACCAGCGTTATGAGGAGCGCGCAGATGGAGGCATGCACAGAAGGGGATTTTGCAAACGATTTTGTGGTCATGGTAACCGAAAAGGAGGAAGAAGTGAGTTCCCATGTGGAACCTATTTTAATTGTGGGTCTATAGAGCATTACAAATGAGAGTGCCCAAATCTATTGTAGTGCTCATGGTTCGGGAAGAAGCACAAGTATGAGGAGTGCCCTGAGTTGTTCGAGCACATGAATCAGAAGCACCGGAAAGACAAGGGCACTAAAATGGTAAGAATTAAGAATACAGACACACAATGGATGCCATAAGTGACACGTGATGCAGGTTTGGAATCTGTTATGGTAACAATAAGAGTAGAGGCCACACACACAAAGGAAATACCAAGGCAGAAGAACCTGGTTTCAAGGGAAGAAGTGGTACATGGGAAGTACCTAGATCCTACGCATCAAAAGGAGGTATATCAAGATACCATGGACATCATTCGGAGTTTACAAGGAGAAATCTAGTGTCTAAAGGAGTAGTCCAGGAGGGAGGAGCAAAGAAGGAAGGTCAAGGTGCCAAGAGATGACCTGGATGAGGTTAAGGAATTATGTAAAATACTAAGGACAATAGAATATTATTCCCTTGCTAGGAGCATGGTTGAGAGAGAAGGTACCACATGCCAGATAAGAGTGTGAGAGGTAGGTCTTGCATGCAAACCTTCCCCCTCACAACCTTGACTATGATAGGGAGATCACGTTAAATGTGGTCGTGGATGGATGGATCCTTAGTAATATCCTCATTGACATAGGCACGGAGGTCAATGTTCTCACCTTGGATGCATGGCATCAGATGGGAAGGCCTGCATTACAGCCATCTTCGAATGTGTTTTATATGGTAAAAAAAACAAAGATGATGCCCATCGGTGTCTTAAAGGATGTAACTATCACCATTCAGGGAGTTAAGTTTACTGGGGACTTCAAAGTCTTGGTGCTCGCTGAGGTAGACAATTTCCCAGCACTACTTGGGCACCCATGGTGTTATAAGAACAATGCGGATCTTTGGTTCAATAAGGGGTACATAAGCTTTGAAAATGAGGAGGAACGGGTCATCATACCCTTGGCTGATGGGAAGTCAACACCCTATACTGAACCTTTGGGAGAAGAGGTCCTAGATAGAATATATGTGTGCTTAATCAGGGATCCAGAGATAATCCATCCTATCAATGGAATTATCCAATTTGAGGATGCTCAGTCAGTAAGTGACACCACTAGTCTAGCATGTGATAATTGGGTGAATGGAACATATGAGTTGATTGGACAGAATTTAAGAGGATCGGTGACAAAGGTGATAAAGGCGCATAGTCTGGGCACCTAGGAGGAAAGGAGCTACCTAAGTACTCAGGAGGAGCCTCCCCTGAGGTCTTTTTACAGAAGATGGAAGCTCGGTGGAAGGAGGAAAATGAACAAAGGGGGATGTTAAGCTACGTCCTACTTAGGAACTGTTGCATGCTGGTGGGAAACACATCAGGATAATCTCTTGGAATGGTGTGAAGTGAGAATTTCCTTCTTTATTATTTTCTCTAGAAGCAATGTGCCCACCACCATCAAAGACTACCATGGTAAGGATCCCACCTCTTTCCACATCTAATCCTTTGAGAAAGCCTGGAGGGAAGGCACGGAAGCTTTGCCACCGTCCCTCTAGGTACACAAAATATATTCTACACTACAGGGTTGTGCATGTGCATGGTACATCCACTTTGAGACATGCACTTCCAAATAAGGAATTGGCAAGAACTAGCGACTGATCTAGTCCAAGCATTTGAGTATCGAAGCACCAAACCATTGGTGGATAAGGCATTGTAGGTTGTCAAGTGCCTTACCATTGGGGATAGTGCCATGGCAGAAGATAGGCTACTGGAGTTGCTAGGTGAACCTGGCCTAGAGACGTGCTTTGAGGAAGAAGAAACAAAAGAGATACAGCTTGAGCACACGTGTTTGTAGAAAGAAAAAGGAAATATGTTCTATGTCATAGATGGTGAAGAGATGGAGAATATGGAGGTTAACCATTCTCTAGGCTTGCGTAAAGTGATGGATAGTGCTGATGAAATAATGCGCGCCTATCATGAACCTTTAAAGACAAAGAAGGTTAATATTGGGTCAGAGGCAGAACCCAAGGAAGCTATCATTGGAGATTATTGGTCGGAGAAGGAAGTCTCTAAGATCATTGATCTTTTACGTGAGTTTGAGGATTTATTCCCACGCGGGTATCATGAACTCAAAGGTGTTCACCATTCCTTGGGGGAAATGAGAATTAATTTGAAGGAAGGTGCACACGTAGTCTGGAAGAGACCATATAGATGAATCCTAATCTGCACGTGAAGGTCAAGGAGGAAATAGACAAGATGATAGCATTAGGAATCATAGAGGCTGTGGAGGAGTCAGAGTGGATAAGTCCAATGGTGATTAGTATAAAAAAGGATAGAAGGATAAGGATATGTGTTGATTATAGGGATCTGAATGTAGTGTGTGTCATTGATCCCTTCCCAACCCCGTTCACTGAAGAGATCCTAGGAGTGGCAGGGCGTGAAGTATACTCTTTAATGGATGGGTTCTTAGGCTATCACCAGGTGAGGATTGCAAAGGAAGACCAGAGAAAGACAACCTTCACCACCGAGTGGGGAAGTTTTTCCTATACGGTCATGCCTTTTGGGTTGAAGAACACGCCTGCTGTGTTCTCATGCATTGTAGTGCAAGCCTTCTAGGATTTCATCCACAAGTTTCTCCAGGTTTACCTTGATGATTGGACTGTGTATGGACTGGTCAAGGACCATTGTGATAATCTTTGATTGATGTTTGAAAGGTGTCGACAGTTGAGGATATCCCTCAACATCAAGAAGTGTGTATTTTCTACCCCATTTGGGACCTTGTTGGGACACATCATATGCAAAGAAGGCTTGTTGGTGGATCCTGCCAAAATTGTAGTGATTGTGGGATTGGGGGAGCCAACTAGTAAAAGAGTAGTGCATGGGTTTCTTGGACACGCGGGATACTATCGAAAGTTCATCAAGGGGTATGCCAAGATCACCTTGCCTTTAAAAGAATTTATCAGACATAAAAGTGCCTTCCATTGGGGAAAGGTGCAATAGAAGGCCTTTGACACATTGAAGGATAGGCTTGTCACCGCACCTATATTACGTTTCCCCTCTTGGGATAAGCCCTTCCATGTTCATGTAGATGCCTCCAGAACAACCATTGGGGCAGTGCTTACACAGCCTGGTGAGGGAATTGTTGATCACCCCATATGCTTTGCAAGCAGGAAGTTGACACCAGTAGAGAAAAATTATACTACGACCGAGTGCGAGGCATTGTCTATGATCTACGTGCTTCATAAGTTCAGGCAGTATCTGCTGGAAACTCCCTTTGTCTTCTACACTAACCACATGGCATTAAAATACTTGGTGAATAAGCCTGTCGTACAAGGGTGCATATGTCGATGGGTGTTGTTATTCCAAGAGTTTGAGTTCACAGTGGTTGTCAAACTAGGAAAAAGTAATTCTAGACAAAACCATTTATCTAGGATTGATTTGGGGGAGGACGTGTAAAGCATTGAAGATACCATGCCAGATGTGCAACTATTTATGTTATGGCATGCACCCTCATACTTAGAGGATATTGTTGTGTTCCTTAAAATGGGTATTGTGCTGGAAGGGATTAGGACATTACAGAAAAAGTAACTATCCATACACGCAACTCCCTACATGTTGATTAGTGGGGACTTATACAAACTATAGTGTGATGAAGTTTTACGCAGGTGTGTACTAGAGCATGAGTGCCTTGGCATCATAGAGGAAGCACATGGAGGAAGTGCAGGTGGAAATTATGTAAGCGACACCACCACACATAAAATCTTAATGGTAGGATTGTGGTGGGAAACTATGTATAAGGATTGCAAGGAATATTGTAAAGTGTGTGACCATTGTCAACCCGTTGGAAAGCTAGGAAGGACAGATGAAATGCCTTTGTGACCTATCCCTAGCACTGAACCTTTTGAGAAATGGGAAATAGACTTTGTAGGCCCTATTGCACTAGTAGTGTGTAGGACTGGATCACGCTATGTAATCACTTACACAAACTATTTGACAAGGTGGGTAGAGGCAGCCCCAACTAAAGACTATATAGTAGCTACAACAGTAATATTTTTGTGGGAGAACATTATCACGAGGTATGGATGCCCTTTAATTTTAACCAGCGATAGGGGTACACATTTCTTGAATGAGACCATGAGGATCCTGTTAGCAGAATTCATGGTGGCTCATCACAAAACTACACCTTATCACCCACAAGCAAATGGAACCGCAGAAGCATTTAACAAGATACTGAGTCATACCCTGACAAAGATTTGTGATGTCAGAAGACAAGATTGGGATGACAAGGTATTAGCTGTATTATGGGCCTATAGGACAACTTATAAAATACTGAACAAAGCCACACCATTTCAATTGGTGTTTGGCGCGGAAGTTATCCTGCCAGTTGAGTTTATGTTACCTTCTCTGCGTATAGCGCGCGTAGGAGGGCTGGATAATGAGAAAGCATTGGAAGAAAGGATTGATAAATTAATGAAGTTGGACGAAAGATGATCACTCATGGCCAGGTGGAGCCAAACATTAGAAAAATTAAAGCAAAAACCATGACATGATTGCCACATTAAGAACAAGAAGTTTGAGGTAGGGAAAATGGTCTTACTATATGATTATAAGTTTTTGCACCATCATAGGAAGTTAAAAGTGCATTGGTGGGGTCCCTACACTATCTCATACATCCTTGATTTGGGTGAGTACCAGTTACAAGTGCTGGATGAGATGAGATTTCCAGGACACTTCAATGAGAGTAGGTTGAAGCCCTACTATAAATAAGTCTTCTTGGTATTTGTAAATAAGGCAGTATTGCCAGTTAGTTTAGGATTTTCTTTATTGCATTTTCCTTTCTTGTGTTTCCTTTTCTTGTTGTTGTTTTGTGTTGCACCTTGGGCATCAATAATCTCACTACCTTTTGAAGTTGTAACTGCGTAGAGGACCGCACATCATTTTATTGTGGAGTGGAGTAAGGTGGAAGAAATTGAAGTATGAAGTTCTAGGAAGGAATGCATTGGAAATCCCAGTTGAATGGCCCTGTGAAGAAATTACATGCAAGGAAAGGTGAAAAAGGATGGTTGGTGTCAGGATAAGGCTACATTGGGGATCCACATACAAGAGAAGAAGAAGCACATTAAGTAACATGAGGTAGGAGAGAGAAAAAATCATGACAGAAGAAGTGCCTTCGGCGCTGGTTACACACGCAAGAGTCTCCTATCTAGATGGATTGGTTGCATGCCAGAAGGTTGGAAAACTATCCGCACAAGGTTGGGTATGTGAGTTAAAGTGCTAAATTTGGGTTTGTTTGAAAAATCTTCATTAAGTGTTAAAATACGGTGGTAGGTAAGGTAGCATTTAAAGTTACAAAGTGGGAAAAACTATAAATATATGGTCAAGGCATTTCATTATTTACTTTGCGTATATAAAGAAAGAAGTGCTTTTGCATCTTTGCAAACTAGGGCTTCCAGAACTGATCCGTGTGAAGAAAAATTTGAAGAGTTTGAGCGTGAATAACCAGTTTGGATTTGCGAACCAGAAGGAAGGGATATCATGGGCATAGGAGAAGTTGTGAGAAGGTGTTGTCTTGTGAAGGAATTATCCCAGCTAGGGTTTAAAAAACTAGGGCACGAGTTTAAGAGGTTTTCTTCACAAGTTTGAGATCTTAAGGAGTGGAAGAGCAGAGTAACAAGAAGAGATTGAAGTGATAAGAGGACCTAGATAATGGCACCCAAGAAACCAACTGTGTCACCCAAGAAGCCAAAGGGCAAGGGCAAGGGCAAGGGTAGAGAGCTAGCAACAACCACCACAAGCATGAATGAGGAGTGGTATGTAGAAATGAAGTACCCGGATGGGGTTTTGCTTGGGAAGGAGTGGGAATCCCATTTGAGAAAGATGGCAGTGAGTGATTATAACCATCGCACAAGCACAACAGAGAAGGAAATGGTGTTGGAGTTAGTGCACCTGATGAACAAAAGGACACCAGAGGGTTTGCCCATCTATAACAATGAGGTAAAAGTGAAGTTGGAGAAGGCAGGGTTATTACAACTCTATGAGTTGCCCTACTTTGGAAAGCTTGAGCACCTCTATTAGTGGCTAATGTCACGCATGCATGAGGATCAACTTCGCAGGGCACAAGATGCACATAACCCCTTAGTTAATTTCTAAGTTTACAGGCCTCATCTACATGGGAGACAACATATATGATGACTTGAGTGACAAGGACACCATCAAAGCAACCGTTGCTGCATATGATTAAAAGAAGGGGTCTAGGTATTTTGACATTGCGGAAATCCCAGATCCTGTCATGAGAATGGCTGCGCGCATGGTCACAAAGTTAAATGATCAAGAAAGGTGGACGCAGGTGAATAAGGCCTGGTTGAATGCATGTAAGAAAATATCAAAGGGCATAATCTACAATTTATTGACCTTTATTGTAGATGAGATAATCAGCAGTGCATAGGAAGGAGACAAGATACTCTTTGAAAATTTCCTCCTGACAATTGTATTTTTGGAGATAGGAGTGCCTGACGTGGTAGACAAGTTTTTTTGGGAGTATCCGGCTAAATATCCCTCACCCGTGAAAATATTTTCAAAATATACATGTGAAAAAATGACAGCCTCCCACAAGGTGTGCCTAGACAAGTGGTATAAGCACTTAAGGGATGCGTTTGGGGTAGAGTGGAGAATCCCAGAACAACTACCAGTGCTTACAATGGGAGAAGCTGAGTTTTTTGTGTACCAACACTTCTGCATAGGAAGATTTAAGTTGATGGATGAAACCATGAGCCCATGGTGTAAAATCCCATTCTCCTTCACCACCTAGTACTTCCAAGTGGGAGTTAATAGGTTCAAAGAAGCAAAGAGACTAAGGTTTGACCTTAGTGAAGTTGATCAGGACCATAGGGAGTTACGCAGGACATTGGTCTACCCCAATAAGCACATACATGGAAAAGTATGTAGTGCATGAAGTAAGAATGATGAAACCCCTAACCCTAACAATTGCAAGAAAGTCCGCAGAGCATATATATCTCCGGATTAGGCCAAAATTTGAGAAAGGTGCATACCTGGAGAATGATGTCTCCATACCTGAAGATCCCATGGGTATAAGAAAGCCCATGCTCAATAAAAGGGAGAGAGAAGAGGAAAAATCACAAAGTGTGCAGACTTCCCAACTAGTAAGTGCACCAGTAGCAAGTGCCAAACCTAGCACCTATACGCGCAGGAAGAAATCCTTGGTAAAGGAGAAGACCCTGGAAGAAGAGGCACCAGAGAAACCCCTCACCAAGGAGAAGTCACCAATTGAAGTAGAGAAGGTTGGATCCCCTATGGAAGAGTCACCTCTCATAAAGAAGCAGAGGATAGAAGAGGAAGCTGACTCGGAGGAGATAAAGAGCTTGGAGAAATACATAGGTGAAAAGGATGATGATGATGAAGAAGATGATCCTGAAAGAGATCAAGATCTACTTGTCTTTAGCATGCACGATTCAGAAGAAGAGGGAGGAGAAGAAGAACAGGAGTTCCTTTTCATGCGGCGCAATGATAGCTAGGAGAAGGAAGGAACCTAGGACATGGGAAGAAGTGAGGAGGTTGGCACATAAATGTAGAAAGCTCCAAGCCTTACGTAGGATCAAGTAAACAAGCTGGAAGAAAGAGAAACAACAAAAATAATCGAGGCATTGGTAGAACAAGAATTGGAGTGCAACGCCAACATAGTGATGGGAGGGGATAAGGAGAAAAGAGTTGAGAAATAACAAGTCAATATGGGAGGAGGTCCCAGTCTAAAAGTGAGCTTCCCCAAATCCACACACTTGGGAAGGAAGAGACTTGATGCAGAACGAGTATAGGTCATGGGATATGTTGATGAACAGAGGAAGGTGCTATGTGCACCCTTCCAAAGCACTGTACCCACATAAGAACTTATAGATATGGAGTCATTTGATGAAGAGGGTGTGTACCCAAGGATAAGGAAGATGCTCTCTTAGGTGTTTGAGTCCCATATTGTCAAGCCAGAGTTCGAAATATACCAAGGGGAAATCATACCAGTACCGGAGTATAAGGGAACCAACCCCTTGGTAAATGACCAGTAACTCTCAGATGAGTAGTTATGTAATGCGCTAAATAAGGTCATGGTTGATACTGAGGCTAGGCTCTTCAGAAGAAATGATAGAGTAATATTTCTAGAGGAAAAGATAGAAAAGGAGCTGACAGAGAAAACTAAGGGCTTGAAGCAAGAAGAGTTGATCAACACGCAGCTGAAGCATGAACTAAGGGATTAGAAGGAGAAGGTGTGTGAAATATACAAAAATATAGAGACTATCACAAGTACCATTATGTTGAAGCATCCGGACCTAACTATGCCCGTGCAAAAGTATGGATCCACTCTTGAATGCTTAGAAGATCTGTTATGCATCCTCACCATGGAGAGACCACTGTTGGCCATGGAGTCCACAGAAGAAGTGGTAGCTTGCTTAGAGAGGGAGGAAAAATTTAAGGTGGTAGCAATCATTGCTAAGTATATCAAGGTACTTCCGGATGTCAAGATTTCTAGCCAATTTGCTGAGGCTGCATATGATAATTGCGCAGATAGGGATAGAGTGGCGAGCATCTTGGTCACCACTCACAAAGTATAGCTAAAGGAATTTCAAGAGAAGAATAAGGATAATGGGGTGGAGAGGGGAAAAATCCTTTCTGAGGTTGAAAATAAATCCGAGGCCATTGAAACCTTAAGGGGTTCAATCAAAAACTAGTTGAAGGAACTGTACCCACAGATTACTAGAAGGATGGACACACTTGAAGAAATGAACAAGGAGTTGGAGAAAATTTTTGAAACTATGAACACTCAAGGAGATGGACTAAGTTTTGGGGAGGTAAGTGCCCTAGTCGGCGAACTCTGTAAGAGAGCACATAACAAATTAGATTCCTGGAACAAGCTAGAGGCTAACCTAAAGAGGGAATTTCCACTCCTTTTGTATAAATAATTACCCTTCCATTCTTTTATTCTTTCCCATTCCTTCGTCCCCTTATTCTTACTCTTCCAAAATTCTTTTATTCTTTTGGAACATACTGTAATTATTTTGGAAAAGTGTTCCCACAGACGGAGAAAAGGTGTAGTGTGGGGTGATGTTGTGACCCCAAAATAGTGGCTAAGTACACAAAGGCACATATGCACACAATGCCTAATTGAAGAAGGGCGCGCAAGGAGAAGACACGCATGACAAGGTTTAAGGAAGGGTTTAATAAAACCCGTGGCACATGCGCAAACAGAGCCAAGGTTTAAGGACTTAGCCATATTAGGCATTTTGGGTAGGACATGAGAAAAACATGACCCAACTATGCATGTGGAGTGGATAAGGTGTCAGTCTAGCAATGTGATTCCCATGAAAGAAATATGCCCTGTGATAGAAGGTTCTAGAAGACATCATGGAAAAAAGTGGAGAGCTCAGGCCTGGAGAAGCATGCTCCCATGGAGGACCATATTCAAACACTTGGCATCAGATCTAAGGCCGCAGAAGGATGAGTTGGCACTTTGGGATGCCTATATATGTGAGCCTGTAGAAGAAAAATAGAGATAGATCATATAGACGGAGGGAGAGATCAGATAGAAAGGAGAGGAGATTATAGGGAGTGGAGATGTGCAAAAATACTGCGAGAAGTCTATGGGATTGGATAGAGGCTATATAAAGGAGTAATGTATTAAGGGGCTGGGTTGTAAATTTTTCTTTTTATGGATGAAGGAAATGACCCCTGTTGTGATGCATGACTTCAATCTGATCAAGTTGTGGTATTCTAATGGATCCATTGAATGTAATGAGGTTACAAACATGAATGAGTATGAATATAATTGATTCAGTTCATATCTATATCTTTTCATTTCTTTTCATGGATGTTATGGAATAAATGTAAATCCTTATGTATTCTCCTTTCTATTTTAGTTCTATCTATTATCTGTAAACACTCTTTGTTTGGAATGAATACATTTGTCTAGAGGCCATTCTGAGCCCTATGATGATTGTATGTCTCATTTCCAATTTATTCATTAAGTTCATGACATAGATAATGGTTTCCCATTTAACTCACATAAAAGAGAGACTCGGCACATGCGCATGCTTCGAGTGAGCACCCAGCTCCCACTAGGTCATAGGCCGACGCACATGGGATTTATTTCCTTTTTGATGGGTGTAAAAATGACTACACTTTGTTAGGATTTGTAAGATTTGTGCGAGATCAAAGTTTATTGTGCAATATTTCTAGTTTTTAGTGGTTATTGCACTGAATTTGTATCCTTAGCAATAAATGTGGGTAAAGGAAGGTCAGATCTGGTAAGCTTTGTAAACATTTAGCATTGATAGACACTTGAAAAACTACTTATAGTGCATTTTCACATCTAATGTGAGAATCCTTGGTGGCGAATCCGAATTGGTTTGAAATTTTGATAATTACCAGTGTCAAGTTAAATTTTTCATTAATACTTACAAAGATGGAGGGAAGAAGGTCTTTCTTCACTAGCGATCCTGCTAGAAAGTTATTTCCAGAACTGGCAAAAGCAAATTCAGAAGGAAAAAAAGTCTGGAAAGTATTGGGAAATCAAGAATCAAGAAAAAAGGTAATACTAATTTTGGAAAGTGATCAACCTGTAGTTAAAGATTACCCTACATCTTCAAGTAGTTTTGAACAAAGTAGTCCTTATGTAAATTTAAATTCTCTGACTGGAGAGGGACCATCATTTGTGTTTGAAAAGAGTGTTTCTCAATTTTTCCCTGTATCCTCCAAGGTTTATAGGGTTTTTCATGAAAATGAATCAGTAGAGGATATTTACTTTGAAATTTGTACTCCTATGCTCCAAAGACCCCTCATCCCTTATCATTTTGATTCTCCTACAAGATCACCTCCCTAAGGCAATATGGCTCAGCCTCCACCTAGAACTCTTTTCATTGTCAATAATTTTGAACCAATAAGTTTCAGAGGTATGGTTGGATATCCTAATATGGTGCCACAAGATGTCAGAAATACGTTACCAAAGTTTCAAGGGAATAACACTATCACTAGTGACTAGCATTTAAGACTCTTCATCAATATGATGGAAGAATTTGAAATTTAGTTTTAAGACGTGTATATAAAGTTGTTCATTCATACTATTGAGGAGGATGTACATGAGTGGTATAAGTATTTACTGGAAAATTCAATAGACTCATGGACGGAGATGAAAAATGCCTTCAAATTATAGTATGGGGATAAGACTGATCCCAGGTTCTTCTTATCTAAATTTTAAAATATAAATAAGAATCTAAATGAATATGTCTAGGATTTCAATACTAGTTCAATAAAACCTTGAATAGGTTACCTATAATCTTAAGGCCAAGTGATGAGTCTTGTTTGATCAAATATTATGATGCTTTTGATAAAAAGGTTGCTTATTATTTGAGAGATAAGAACCCGGGAACATTGAGGTAGACTTTCACAATGGCCTTATAAATAGAAAATAATATCAAGGAAGTTGGGAAGCCTCCTAAGAGAGAGGGTATCAAGTTGATAAATCCTTAAAGACCTCATTCAAACAAAGAATTGAATCTGGAAGAGGTTGTGAATACTTTGGATGGAGCAGTTAAAGAGATATCCTATAAACTGGCCAGAGCAGAAAAGGGGATAGGAAAAAGTTCCTAGGGTCAACACAAGCCACAAGGTCAAGAGAGATTTGGAAATCATCCCAGAGGTGATCATAGACTAGATGACAAAGGAAAAGGGCCCATGGGATCAGGCAATAAACTGCCTCAACCTAGGTAAAGTAGGTTGGTCTGTGATCCTTTAACTGCTAGGGTTGCTACTGTGGAAGAGGCCCATGTAATTAAATGGTGTGATAATTTTTTCTTACCACATTCCCCATATGATGTGGATAAGGAATTTGAGGAAGCAAATGATGATGAGGCATATGGTGATGTGTGCATGATGGAGTACCCTGAGAACTGACAATAAGGGGCGACTTAAACTAAATTGATTAGTGTCAAAACTGTTGAAAATTTCTAGGACTGTGTCCATCGGGTATTACCTTTTCCTCCCATTAATGATTTTGAAATTGATATGGTACAAGCATTTGATTTTCCTAATCATGAATTCAAATACCTAAGGGCTTTGATGAATAAAAAATATGATGGGGGAATTCCTTCTGAAGAAGATAGGTAACTATTGATGAATGCAGTAGTCACTCAAGAGAAGGAATACAATACTAGAAGTAAGGTTGTCAAAGGGGTAGGGTCACAAGCCAATCCAAAAATTCTAATTATTACCAATATTCTGAAGGAACCCCCTAAAAAAGATACATCTGGCAAAGGCCTAGTTACCCCAAATAAAACATGCATTTTTTCCCATGCCTAGACTATGAAAACCCCTATACTATCAGAAGAAGTCATGAATCTCCCTCCTAATATTGTCCTACCCAAATATATTCCTTGTGACATAGGCCAAATCTTAAGCTAGATCAAGGTTAATGTTCTCATTTTTGAATTACTTAGGATCCCTGAGCATCAGAAAAGGGCATTTGAATATTTGGGATTTAAGGAAGAGAAAACTACCCAGGTCAAAAGTGTGAATAACGTGGAGACTACTCTTGTCATTGCAGAGTTATAAATACCACAACCAATGGAGGAACTAGAGGAATTAACTAAGGTGTATTTGGGTACTTCTATGGTATAATCTCATCTTGACGTGGATCAATTTTACACCACCTTAATTATTAAAGATAGGTTGATACATAATTGCATGTTTTATTCAGAAGCCTCATGTAATGTAATGCCCATTGAGGTAATTCATGAATTAAATATCAAAGTAACAACAAATTTTGGGAAATGTATTGCTATGGATTCAAGGGAAGTTCCGGTGATTGGGTATGTTAAAGGATTAGTAGTACAACTAACAGCTTATCCAAGAAAAATCTTAACCATGAATGTAGTTATTGTGGACTGTCCTACCAAATGGGGGATGTTGTTAAGAAAATGGGTTTCCAGTGTAGGAGGAAGTGTGAAAATGGATATGTCATACATGACCATACCAATAGAAGGGATTCTTGTGAAATTTTATGGTGAGAATAAAATGTTACATATGATTGAGGACCCTAACAATGCTTCTTATGAAGTATTCTACACAGACGTTGATGTCAATAAATTTGTGGGCTATGCTAATTTTAAGGAGCATAAAATTGACAAGTGCAAGTATCCTGAAAAGGTTGGTTCTCCTTGGAATCTCATGTTTTATGGGGCTTGTTCTAGATTTGGTAATGGTGTTGGTGTTGTCCTGATATCTCCAAGCCAAGAGCAATTTAACTTTTCTTTTAAACTCAATTTTGAATGCACCAATAATATTAATGAGTATGAAGAACTACTCTTGGGTTTAAGGTTTTCTTGGAAGTATGGTATCAAAGAAATTATTGTTAAAGGATATTCTGAATTGGTAGTTAAGCAAGTTTACAAGTTGTATGTAACAAAGAATAAGAGAATGAAGCAATACAAGCATGCAGTTTGGGATTTAATTGAAATGTTTGACTCCTTCAATATAGAGTACCATGAGAGAAAACAAAATGTTGTAGCAGACAGATTGGTAGTACTAGGATCTAGGTTTGAAAATTGGAAAATGTCATTGTATTGTGAATATGATATTGAGGCAATGACAAGACCATCTATTCCTGAAAATCTCAAGCATTGGCAAGTCTTTGAAGATGATTCCCAAATTCAAATATTTTTTACAAAATAAAGAGGAATTCACAAATCATCACGTAGATTGGGAGCCAATGATCTATAGTAATGAAGGATGAGAAACCGCTTTTGGTAAAGATATTATTCAGTTGAAAACAAATACCATTCCAAGAGGTTTGGTTGTACTTGAGTCAAACTTTGATAACGTTGATCACATTTTTAATAGAAACATGTCAACCTCAAGAGATGTTGAAGAACATAAACTAAGCACAAAGGATAAGCCTAGAAGCATATGGTTAGGTGGAAACTTAAATAAAGAAGAAAAATGATCATATATCCAATTGTTGAAAGAGTACCAGGACTGCTTGGCATGGTCATATTCAGAGTTGAAAGCATATAGGGAAGACCTTTTCTAGCATGAAATACCACTGAAGCTAATACTAAGACATTTAGGAAAAAACAAAGACCAATCAACCCACTTCTCTCCCTCAAAATGCAAGAAGAATTTAAAATGTTAAGTGGTGGAGGAATTATACAACCTACAATGTATTCTTCATGGGTAGCAAATCTAGTGTCGGTTTTAAAAAAATGGAGATATAAGGTTTTGTGTGGATTTCAGGAACTTGAATAAAGCATCAATCAATGACAACTATCCCTTGCCAAATATGGATAACATGTTGCAATTGATTACTAGTTCTGAGTTGTTGTCTGCTTTGGATGGTTTATCTGGGTATAACCAAGTGGTTATGAAGCAATCAAAGATAATCAAAACTACTTTCACTAATCCGTGGGGTACCTATGTGTATGTTAGAATGTCATTCGGCCTGATGAATGCTGGAGCCACATTTCAAAGAGCAATGGATGTAGCATTCTCAGGATATATAAATGACTTAATTGCTATGTATCAAGATGATGTGACAATTTTTTCAAGGAAAAGAGATGATCACCTACAACATTTAGAAAATATGTTGTTAAGATGCAGGGAATATGGTATCTCACTGAACCCTAAGAAATGTCATTTTGGGGTTCAAAAGGATAAGTTTCTCAGACATATAGTGTCAAAAGAAGGGAGTCATGATCGATCCTTGAGAGAGTGGAAGCCATTAGCAAAGTTCATATTCCAAGAACCAAAAAGGGAATTCAATCCTTTTTCAGGCAGATAAAGTTTATTAGGAGATTTATTTTTAACCTTTGTTGAATTAACTATCCCAATCACTAGTATGTTGAAAAGGGATCAGAGTATCAAATGGGAAGAAGCAACTATTCAAGCCTTTACTGGGAGCAAGGAATTGTTGAAGAATGCCCCTGTTTTAGTAGCTCTTGATTATAAAAAAATATTTTCAAATGTTTTCCTTTTCTTTTGAGAATACTATTACATCTATGTTGTTGCAAAAGGATGATGAAGGAAGTGAAAGACCAATTGCTTTCTTTAGTAAAGCATTACAAGGGGCAGAAATGAAGTACACTATCATGGAGAAATAGGACATTTCTTTGGTGAGAGCCACAAAAATCTTTAGGCCATATATTTAATGTTATAAATTCGTAGCTTATGTCTCGCATACTATGGTTAAGGATATCTTGTCAAAGATGTAAATTTCAAGTAAGCGATGTCGATGGGTGAATAAGTTGCAAGAGTATGATTAAGTGGTCTAGCCAACCCTTAATGTATATGGGTCCATCACTAATATATAGGTTAATATTTAATAATATTAAATATTTATATTTCTATTATTAAATATGTTAACCTAGGTATATACTTTAGGTTAAATATTTAATATCATGAAATGATTATATTTCTAATATTAAATACTATAAACCTAGGTGTATGTGTCAAACGTTTTATGTTGAAAAGGTGGGTCAGGAGACATACCCGATCACTTTATATAAAAAGGACTTTATGTCCTCATTTGATATATTCAGGAAAATATATCAAAGGTGTGTAAATCAAGTGATTTGGTTTTACCCTTGGTAAATAGGGTTTCAAAGGAGGAGGTGATCTTACTCGATGTAAAATAAGTTCTCTGAAGTAAAAGGTTATTTTTAAAGTGGTTTTTACCCTATTGGAGTTTTCCACTATAAATACTGTGTCACCTATGTTATTTATTTCCTGTAAGTATTTTTTTATTTACTTGTGTTATGATGTAATCTTTATTTAAATATTTATTGTAACGTTATGTAATATGTAAGTTGTTTAAATCCGTATTTATTAGAATCCTCAAATTCTAACATTGTAACAGATCGAGGTAAATTAAATAAATTAAAATAAAATGTTGTGTATTTTATTTATTTAATTTGTACGAGTTTTTTTCAACCAACCCGAGAGGGTATTTAAAAGTAACCGGCCCACTTCTTTCCATTGTGCCCAACTTGAAATTTGGCATTACATTTGTGAAGAATCAAGGTGAATTCACAAGTATAAAATTTACAAATTTCTCACCTTCCATGAAAACTTGTGTACAGGTATAGGGTAAAATATTTGAAATATTTTTTTCTATAGTTTTAATATTTGTACAAGTTAAAAATATATTCAAAATAAAAACCTGCGTAAAAATTAAATACAAGAAAAGGAGAGAATTTATTAGCTCCAAATGAAATAGGATTTTCAATTTATTTCATTGGTAGGGCGAAAGTAATTCTCCCCTCTATAATGTCTCCAGGTTAACTTGTATTTTTTCTCATGTGGAATCATGCCCCTTGGTAAAATTCATTTACTATTTTAACCTTATGAAAATCTATGTGTCATTTGGACTCCTTTAATAAGGATTCGATTTGAAAAACTATAGTTTATAGTTAATCTATAACTATATCCTATATAATTTGAAAACTGTATTATTATTTTTAAATAAAAATATATATAATATAGAATAAGGTTTATATAATAATTTATATAAACATCATATTAAAATTGATATAGTTTTGGGAAAAAACTATTTATTAAAAGCCTTAAACCATATTGAAATTACATGGGATTGGGGGAAGAGTTAATAGACCATATTTTAAGCCTCAAGTTTAAACCATATTTAAACTTAACTTATAAATATAGGCATATATAGTTTTAAAAAAGAAGAAACAAACCTAAGATTGAATCATATTTTATATATATGGTTAGTTTAAACCGCTTAAAATATAAATTTTATTAGATTTGGTCTCTATATGTTTTATAAAAAATCCCTAAGTGCTTACTTTTTTTAGTAAGGGAGCTGTGTGTTTATTGCTTGGCCATGAAGGGATTATTTTTAAAATCTTAATAATTAATAAATAAAACTTAACATGTGTCCCTAACCATTTATATTATCCATGTAAGGGGGTAACCCCATTCATGTATATCTTATAGTTTATAAAAACTATATAAATAAACCTATTTAAAGGTTTTATTTTATATAAGAGTGGGAGTGGAGAATAAAATGAGATAATATCTCAAGTATAAATGTAGAATTCTCAATGTATAAATGGAGAATTAAAAAAAAACTAGTTTATTGGTGGCCCACGTGAAGTGTGGTAAACATTTATTAAAATATTAGATAGTTATAGCCACATAAAAGTTTTAAAGTTTTTAGCTTAAAGGAATTATATAAAATATTTTATAATATTTCTATAGTTTTAAATGTGTGCAGGGTAAAATTAAGAGTAAATGAAGGGAAGAGACAAAGTTCGTGAAAATATAGATTTTAATTTATTGCATTAGTCGGGTGAAATCACTTATCTCCTCTCTAAAATATGTAGGTTAATCTATACTTTCGTAAGTCTACTTGCACCTAGGTAAATTTTTTTTAACCTAATCTATGTTCTTTAAACCCCTTTAATAAGGATTATATATTTTTCTATATAAAAACAATATACTATAGTTTATAATTTTTATGAACTATATGTTGTTTTTTATTTATATTCTATAAACTATATACCTCTTTTTTAAAAAAAAAGTGTATATATTTTATATTATAAATTATAATAGGTTATTATAATATATTAAAATATAACCTCCCTAATATTATACAAAAGTAGAAATTCTAGAATTTCACATTCTGGAAATACACAACAAATTTTATCTTCTTTAAATTTGACAGTCAAATGACTCGTCACTGATAGACCAAACATAAGACAGTATGACGAGTCATTTAGACGTCAAATTGAAGCTCGTAGGTTCCATAGGAAACTTTCACTGTGTTAAAATTGACTATCAAATGATCATCACAGACAGACCAAAAATAAGCCATTATGACAATCATTTAGACATCAAATTTAAGCTGGTCGGATTTTTGTCTATATATATATATTTTCAGAAATTTGATGTTATGCATGCTTAGGGGTCTCTTCTTCACTTCTATATGGTCGGAAATATTTTTTATATAAATCTGAGGTATAATGTAAAGCCTTTTATATTGTGGGTTATTATTTTGATCATGAGAGGTTAATCAGTATGCATTGTAATGACATAATTAGTTATGATCAAATAGTTCCTTTAGTATTTATAAAATTTACATCTGATTCTATTAAAAGTTTTATCATTCTTCTCTTGAAGTTACTTCATTAAATTCTTCTAAATGATGGTTTTGATTTTGATTTAGTAAATGGTCATGATGATGTTTTGATGTTATAGATGTTTCTGAAACTCTTATCTTCCTATGGATAAGAAATTAAATTAGGCTCAATCTATGTTAGAAAGTTCAAATCCTATTAACCTTAGGAAAATGATCAGAATCCATCATATGTACCATGCATTAATTACCTTGTATGAACCTGAGCCGTGCAAAGTATTATAAGGTCTAGGTGGATATACAAAGTAAAATATAATTGATGATGGTAGTATTAATAAACATAAAATCTAGACTTGTTGCTAGAGGTTTCACTTAGAAACATGCTATTGATTATGTTGAGACATTTTCTCTTGTAGCTAAAATGAGTACTGTTAGGGCCTTATTTGTAATTTTCGCTTTCAATTTGGGTGGGAAATCCACTAAATGGATAAGACAAATTCTTTCTTGAATTGTGATTTAAAATAAATAATTTCACATATTTCAACGTAAAGGATTTGAAGAATCTGGTAAAGAAAACTATGTTTGTAAGTTGAGAAATCCTTATATGGTTTAAAATAAGCTCTTAGAGTTTGGTATGTGAAAATTGTTTTCTTCTTTAAACTGTTAGGTTTTGTTAATTGTTCTTCTAACAATGCTATATTCATTAAGAAATAAGACTCACATATTATCGTTATATGTATATATGTTGATGATTTTCTTATGACTGGTGAAAATTATGATTTAATTCATAGGATTAAAGAGAAATTGAAGCAGTACTTTGAAATGAATGAGTTAGGTCTCTCACATCATATTTTTTGTATGACTGTATTTCATTCTATTGTTATTTTATAAAACACAATATGCAACCATTGTATTAAAAAAGTTTCTTATGATTGATTGTAAACTATTTTTTTATTTCAATAGAATTTAGAATAAATATTGACCCTAAAACTACATATGAAAAAGGTTGATCCTATTTTATGTACGTTATTAGTTGATAATGTGATTTATCTAACTATAACTAGATTAGATATTTCCTATACAGTAGGAATTAATTCAAAGTTTATGCAGGAACCTTTTTTAGAGATCATTGGAATTTTGTAAAAAGAATTTTAGATATATTAAAGGAATAATCAATTACGGGTTATATTATACTAAGAATGAAAATGTTATCTTATATAGATTTTTTTATTCTAACCATACTGATGTTGTGTTATAAAATATATTGGATATGTGTTCAAGTTTTTTTTGGTGTAGGAACCATTACTTAGAACAACAAATGCAATCAACAGTCTTCATATCTTCTACTGAGGCAGAGAAGTACAATGGAAGAAGTAAAAAAACCATGTAGCTGTAGCGGCCATTGGTAAAGATACACATGAAAGTTAAAGGAAGTATTCTTCTTCTATGTGGTGTCCAAAGTTGTATTATTCTTGATTAAGCATCTAGTTCAACATTAGAGGATGAAACACATTGAGATACATATACACTTGACCCGTGAGAAGGTGCTAAGTGATGACATAAATCTTAAGTTTTTGTTGACTAAAGAGTAGGTTGTTGACATCTTCACAAAGTCCCTGAGTGCTGCAAAGTTTTGTCACTTTCGTGAAAAGTTTGGATTGTCAGAGTTTCCATTAAGGGGGAGTGTGCATGAAAATTTCACCTCCTAATGGAACTTGTTTTTTGTAAAAATACCTTTGGGAATTTGCAAAATACCTTCGGGCAAGTGTAAAAAAGGACCTTCGAGCAAGTGTAAAAAGACTTTCGGGCATGTATACCTCCTTGGCTTCTTTTTTAGAAAGAAGTGTAGAAAGATCTTAAAGGTAGTCTTCAATAAACTCTTTAGTGCTATTGAGTTTACTGTTAAACATCTAGTACAAGCATATTGTTAAGGAGGTCCTTGATTGTAAAAGGCTCCTACATGCTTGGGTTCAATAACCTTTTATGAGAACCTGTGAGAATATGTAAAACTTACAAATCATACTTAGCCACTGATCATGAGATGATCTTTGGGATTCCAAATCTTTTTATACCAACAGGTAAATTGAGTATGATGAAGGTGTTATAATTCCTTCAACCGATATGCTAGCCTAAAACCTTTATAGTTTAATGATTGTAAATCATGTAGTGTACCACGAGCAGGTAATCTATTGACATATGTTATGTTATCCCACTTAACATTAAGGGGTAGTGTTAGAACATAATGATTAAGTGGTCTAGCCAACCCTTAATTTATATGGGTCCATCACTAATATATCAGTTAATATTTAATAATATGAAATATTTATATTTCTATTATTAAATATGCTAACCTAGGTATATACTTTAGGTTAAATATTTAATATCATGAAATGATTATATTTCTAATATTAAATATTATAAACCTAGGTGTATGTGTCAACCATTTTAGGTTGAAAAATTAGATCGGGAGACATACCCGATCACCTTATATAAAAATGACTTTAGGTCCTCATTTGATATATTCGAGAAATATATCAAAGGCGTGAAAATCAAGTGATTTGGTTTTACCCTTGGTAAATAGGGTTTCAAAGGAGGAGGTGATCTTACTAGATGTATAATAAGTTCTTTGAAGTAAAAGGTTATTTTCAAAGTAGTTTTTACCCTATTGGGGTTTTCCACTACAAATAATGTGTCGCCTGTGTTATTTATTTCATGTAAGTATTTCTTTATTTACTTATGGTATGATGTAATCTTTATTTAAATATTTATTGTAACGTTATGTAATATGTAAGTTAATTAAGTCTATATTTATTAGAATCCTAAAATTCTAACAAAAACTAATATCTCCCAGAAGCAGCAGGATGCATGATTGCCACGTATGGAGCAATCAAATCACATGACCCCTCCTTCACCCTTCGTGGAAAAAGAAATGGAATACACTTAGAACCCAGTTCCCCAGGAGAATACTACAATTAATCTAGTTGATAGTCAGTTTGTTACTCCAAGTATGAAAATTCCTAAAGCTCTACTTGTTAGGGATATCAATGCACCTCCAGTTGAAACAATGCATGAATTTGTAAATGTACAAATCGAGGTGATTGATTTGGATACTGGTGAAAGATTATCCATGTTGAATGCACTTAATTTTTCTATTGATTAACCCATATTAACACCAATGGATAGTATGGAGGTAAGTAAGGAATCAGAAAGGGATACTCATGCACTAACAACTAAAGTAAGAAATCAGGAAATAAATTTGTCTTCCCCAAAACAAGTGGTTTTGGAAATGGATAAACTAGAATTATTGGTTGAAAAGAATATTAATACTGGATTAATAGTGGACGAAGTTGTGTCCATTTTTTTTGAGGTCACCAAAACTAATGACTTTCCTCAAGAAGGAAAATTGTCTTTTAAAGAAAGACTTAAAACAACACAAGATGTAGTTACTAATGAGGAAATCATTATTAGTGGAAATTCACAACTTTTAATGGGAAATGTGGAGTTGTTTTCGGTGGAACAACTTGCCAAGACATTGCCAGAGGTATCATTAGGGCATGAAGATAGTAGTTTGGAAACTCAGCTGGTTTATGGAGAAAAGGAGCCCATAGCCCAAAATTTGATACAAAAGGACGAGGGGGAAGAAATTTATTCCACCATGGTTTTAGTTGGAGAAGCAGTGAAAGAGTTTCCTTTGAATATTGATACAACTCAGGTTAAATATGATCAATCTGAAGTTCTAGACTAAGAAAAGAAGCATATGGAAGAATTAGTAGTACAAAGTGAAATTGGCATAGGGGCCTTGGAGATAAATGTCCAAGAAAAGACATAATCATTGGTACAAAAGGAACATGAGATATCCAAGTAGATAGTAATTGTTCCTGAGAAATTCCAACAAGGATCATAGGAAACAAAATCTAAAATCTAGAACAAGTTTGAAAAAGGGATGGATCAACGAATTGATTTCAAATGTAGAAGAGAACCTTCTTGTGCAAGTGGTTGACCTTACTGCTCTGTCTTTTCCAAAGATAGTGAGAGTCCTAAAAAAGGCCAGGACCATCACAAAGATTCATACTGATTCATCTGGAGCAAGGACCTTAGAGATAGCAATTCCTTTCAAGGATTAGACAAGAAAAGACATAACTACCGACGATTACAACATTCAAATTATTCCCTTGGGAAAGCCTTCAAGGGAACAACTAAAGCAAGGAGTATTTGAAGAAATAAGTGGTCTTCTACAAAAATTTGATGAGGATGGAATGACAAAAAACAACTAAATGAGCAAATTAAGGCCTTAAGTTCATGTTTGCAACAATTGACAGGGCAAGCTAGTCATGAACAAACAAGTGCCTATGTGAATACCCTTGATGGTATAAATAAATTAAATAGTGATGTTAAGAAGGTCCATGTGATGGACACTTGGATTGAACAATTGACTGAGAAAGGAAAAGAAGTTATCACAGAAGCAAGGTCAAAATATGAGGACCTCAAAAGTCGACTTATGGAAATTGATGGAATAATTAAAGAGTGTGATAATGAAATATTTTACTTGGAAGGAATTCTCCCCAAACTTGTCCGCATAACCTAGCTTAGCGATGAGCTGGTTAAGTAAGAAAACATCGTACCAATAAGTTAAAAAGGGAGCCAATATGCTCTTGAAGAATTGTCAAAAATCAGATTGGATACCTTGAATGAAATTAAGAAAAAACTTGAAGTCAAAAGGAACTGGGTTGAAGATTCACTTGATGCTATTGATCAGAGGTTAGAGGACATGGTGGTAGACAAATTAAAATAGATTTATGGGGACTTTAAATTGATTTCTTACTTGACTCCTTTGAAAACAATATCTAGGCAAGTGACTTCTCCTATGAAGTTATTGAAACTATGAGGAAGATTGAGAATAGAATTGAGGAATTGAAAGCTAGACCACTGGAATATAAGCGAAAAATGGCCCAGTGTATGGATTCAATAACAAGGAAAATATTGATTTTCCAACACCACATTGGACCTGACGAAGATGAAACAAATGAATTATTCTAAAGATATGATTCTTATATGGCAAGGCTACCAGAGGAACAACATGCAGAAGAAAAGGATGAAGAGGACTTGAGGATGCAAGCACAAAAAGATGATAAACATGCTCAAGCACATTCTTCCTTAATTTTTATTCCTTTTTCACACTCCATTAAATTGATATTGTGAAATGATGTTTCTGATGCATTAAAATGTAATTATCTTTCTAAAATTTTATTGTTTCATTGTTTCAATTAAAAGATAAAAATATATAGTAGTTCCTAGTAGATTAGATTAAAATTTCACACATACTTGGAATAGACATGTGAGCTATTAATATTCTTGTGTTGCTTGCAATTTGAACAAAAAAAAAGATAGGGTTCTATAGGGGACCTTGCTCTTGATAGTGAAATATGTATACATTCCAAAATGGAGACACTCAAGGGAGAACAACACTCAAATATCTTTTAGTCTGCTCTGATAGTCTCCTCCCAACAAAGAAAGTTTGCTCAAAAGTTTTTTTTTCTCATCACAAACTCGTCTAAACCCTGTGTTGTTTGTATAAAGATGATTGACCCGGCCAGGTCTCTGGACATACCCATATCCATTAGTGACTCTAAAGTCATCCTATGGAGGTTCATAATTTGTTCAAGATCAATTTTCTTTTGATGGGACGACACCCAATCCAAAAGATCTAGACCACCTGAGAAGAAATCTGTTTTTCCTTTCACCTTGTGAAGGGTTGACTTGCTAGGATTACTTTGAGAGAGAATGTTTGGAGTGATAAGAGGGGCAGGCAACACATGTTCTTGGCTAGATGAATTGCAAGGCCTTAAGCTAGTTCCGATTTCCCATTTTCTTAAAAAGGGTGGGTTGTCCCTCAGAGAAGGAATCAGTGGGGGTCCCAGAAGTTCTCGCTCAGAGGAAGAGGCACAGTGCATCAAACATGTGGATAATCGAGTTGCAAACCTTCCTCTACTATCTCGAGTTGAGGATAGTGCTGCCCTTGAGCGACGAGCAGATATTGATTGGTCCTCTTCTTTGTTTGATATGATAATTGGAGGCTGAGGTTGTGTTTTTCCCTTCCTCATACTCAAAGATGGTGTTGACGCTAAACTTGGCGGCAGAGACACAATTTCCACTTGTTTCTTTTCCAAGGAGTGAATCCTCTTCTCCAACTCGTCCACCTTGTTGGAAATGGCAGACACTTTATCGATGGAGGATTTATCATACAGTACATATTATTCCTTAGGAATCTCTTTTGATACAAATTCTTTATTACATAAAAAAGGGAACTGAAAAAATAGTCTTCCCAGAGACCTAAGGCCTCCTTTCGACCCAATATTTTTGTAAATCATCAGGTATTTTCATATGTTCCCATCTGAAAAGATGGAAATACATAACCTGGAAGGATGCAAACACATGGTTGATCCTTATTAACCGATAAATAAATGCTAACCGGACTTTCCAGTATGTTAGGGGTCCTCTGGTATCACCCACACATTATACATTAAACAGATCCTTGAAAAAATCTTCATCATGACCATTCAAATCAAAAATATGATTTAGGTCTTCTAAAGAAATCTCTTTCAAGTTGTGAGCCACAATCACTTCTGCCATTTTCTTGATTGAATTCCTTATGCTTAGAACAAGAAAGAAATCATGTTCAGACATTTAGGAAATACTAGGATTTATAGGTGGATGGATGCATTTGGTCCTATGTTAGTAAACTATTTCCCATGGTGTAAACCATATTTTACTCAGTTTGCACAAAGATGATTAAAGATTTGAAAAGAGTTAAGAATGAATAGAGCTGGTAGTTCAGTAAGATTTGACAAACATCATGTGTGGCATTAAACAAGTAAGACATGAAGTGGAGTGCAATGAACCCAAGAAGGATTTTGAAAGATAAGTGTAGGTTTGCGTCATGTCAAAATCATCTGGTGATGCTCATTGATCATTTGAAATGATTGTTTAATCAAAATCAAGAGGGAACATTTCAAGTAGCTTTCCAAAAGTAACGATCAGACATCTCAGTCATACACAAGTGGAATACATCAAAAAGACTCATGTTTCGTACACCTGGTAGTATAGAATGAAGCTCATAATTATCATTTTCTAGAATAAATTTGTAACAAAAAGTATTCTCAAGAATATTATTGTTTTTGGGGGGGAAAGATTTGAAATGAAGAGAGTGATATAAAATCATGAAAAAATCATGCCATAAGGGGGGTTAAAATTTTCTGAGAATTGTCGAAGAAAAGAAAAGGAGAGAAAATCTAAGAGAAGCCATTTTCTGAGAAAACTTATTTGAGAAACTAGTTATTTCTTGTGTGCATTTTAAAATTGATCATGTCAAGATGGTTGCAGATGTATAGCCATTGACAAGACTTTGATATTGTAAACAAACTTTCCCTTGTTGATCAATTTTTTAAAAACCTTGTGTCATTCATGTTAATCATGAACTATGTTATGTCTATTGTCATTTTGAGATATTTTCAAATAGTTATATATGTTCTTGTTGCAATCTTAGATTAGGAATCCTTCTGAAATCACACAAAATCTCTTCCTCATGAAAATATTGTGGCATTTAGAATTACATTATGAAGAGAGCTTTCATTTCATGATGCAATAAGTGATTTAAATTCACTTTAATTTCATTTCACTGATACATATTATTTTTCAGTTTTTGATTGTATCATAAGCGTGATATAATAGGGATTTCTAAGGTTTAATTAAGTCTTTAACATAAGTTCTTGTGTTAAATCCTTGAATAATGTGTGAATCCGTGTGTTTTTGAGCTTTCATAGATGCACAATTTTCTAGTTGAAGGTTCCTCTTGACTATTTGAAGCTATGCATCTTTTTTCCTTGTGGATCTGTGAACATTTGTTTAAAGTTCTTAGGGATTTGATATAATCAACTTTATCCTACTTAATTTCCCCACCATAAAACGCATATCCAAAAATATGTCATACATGAACTATCCCTTCTTGCACTGTGTATTCACAAATGATAAAGAAGATAATTGAATTCATCCATCCTTTACTAAAATATGCAAGTGCAATCAGTCTTTATTGTAGCCTTTAGTGACCTAGGCCTTATCTAGAGAACATCTTCATTTTCTAAAGTGACAATTCATGAGAGTTAGGTTATGTTATATTGGCCATGCTTTCTTGAGGTCTCCTTCAATATATTACAAAGGAATAGTCGAATAATGCTAATTCGTTGATGATTTCCATTAATACAAGTCACAAAATGGATCCTCTCACCTTGGTTTAAGGCACAACCTAAAGTAGCAAGGGTAGGTCAAACTCTTAGCACGGTGATATCTAGTCCTTTCTAAACCTGAGTGATTAAGATCCATCTAAAATCCATCCCCGGCTACAAAATGACTCCTATTATGATTTGTTTGTCTCTAAGCATCCTGATCAAATCATGATGCTAATCGGTTTAAAAGGGAGGATCAATTTGGGTACTAAAAGAATATTCACCAAATGAATACTATGATGAATTCATCACTAATATGAATAGTTACTCTTGTGTAATGTTCACTCACCCACAAATGAAGAAAGAAGCATCTTCTTTTTCTTCCTAAGCTAAGCATTTGAATCCTCACTTGGAGACTCTATAAAAAATAACAACGAAAGGAGGATCATCATTGCTCACTTCCATGGGGTCATCCATTTGCCTCTTTGAGTAATTCTCTTTAATCTAATCTTGACAAATCAATTTCTACTTTTATTGATCCTAAGAATGTAAATCATACCCTTTTCAAGGATTCTATAATTCCCAAATTTTCCACCACTTTTCCACCCTTTGACATCATTGACCATGTCAAAAGATCTAAATCATATTTATGAGTCTGAGCACTTGAAAACCCATCCCGAACAATTTGATAAACTTGTCCAATTTATCAAAGGAATTAGCTTAAATTCTTGTTCCAAAAATGCCATTGCCAAAGAACTACCTCTTGCTCCTCATACCACTCCTCAAAACCTTATTTCTTCGACATCCTCTTCTTTTGGAAAGTAGATCCTTTTTATATAGACATGATGGTCAATGGATATAAATTGAATAACTGCATTCTTGATTTCAGTGCCTCCTGACAATGTCATGCCCAAAACATTTTCTACATCCCTTGGTCTCTCTCTCACTCCCACTATTGACCATTATTACTCCATGGAAACTAAATAATTTCCTCTTATTGATCAAGTGAAAGATGCCCAAGTATCATCTACATACTTTCTAGAAAATAAGATCACGATGAAAATACTTGTAGTATACATGTCAACCTTGTATGGTATTTTTTTGAGTTGAAGCTTCTAAAGGGATGTTAATAGAGATATACAAATTGATTTTTTACATGCCACCATTCTAGTCAATGGTAATATGAATAATATATTACCCATCAGGAAAATGAAATACATGATACAAAAAAAATATGACCCAAGGGTAGACATACTATTTCAAGATTCAAGGTATGAAAAAAATTTCATAGCTTCAGAGGAAGATGCAAAGATGCCCATGTTGATTGAGAAGTATCCAAGTGTGACGGAACCAGTTGGAAAAAAATAAGATGACCTGATTGATCCGGAATTTGATAGTATGTAATTCCCATTGGACATGAATGCAAATTCTCTATTAGAAATCTTGGATCATAACAAATAAATCCTGAGATGACAATCAATGAGGATAAAGAAGGAGTCATATAAAAAAAATTCTTGGCAAGTGAGTCCCATGTTTCCAATCATGTTCCCTAGGTTTAACATGAAGACTTTCCTAGTGAGTATGAAAATGATTGTGAATGTGAAACTTTCTCTTTTTTATTGGGAGAGGATGACTATTTCAAGAAGGAATGCATAAATGAAAAGATGTTCGGGCCTCTTGAAGTTGACTCCACTCAAAAAGAGGATGAATTTATCATGGAAACAAATTTCCAAGCTCATGATGGTCAAGATTGGGAAAATAATGATCTTGATATTCAGCAACATTCTTGTGCTCACTCTCCTTTAAATAAGATGAAGAAATTATCATTGAAGAATAACTAGATGGAATGGTGCTTGATTCTCCCAAAGTTGATTCCACTCAATATGAATATCTTCTTAACGAGGAATGTATGAATAATAATATGCTTAAATCTTTCAAGGTTGACTCCACTCAAGGAAAGGAAGATTTCATCATGAAGATGGATTTTGAGGATCAAAATGGCCAAGATGGAGGAGACGATGGTTTTCATTTTTCATATCTGACCTTATGCTCATTTCCTTTCCAAGAGAATGAAACATTGTTCATATCACATCATAGTAAGAAGCAGGTCGAGGGTGATAAATTTTTTATAAAGGATAGTTGCTTGGAGCAATTGAGAAACATGAAGTGTCAAGAGGTTTGTGATAGTGTTGAAACACATAAAAAACCTACTGAGAACCATCTCATAGAGACCATGGTCATAAAGAAAATGAATAATCAAATTCAAATTTATATTAAATATCATAAGCCATAGTATGAAAATAACAAGCCTGGTGTGATCAAGACTCATTCTCGTAACAATATTGGAAAATAAGCAATTGGAATGAATTTGGAAATAAACGAGTATATGTAAACAAGATGTCAAAGAAACGAAGGAAATGAGATGTCTCAATGTACCGTCACTTACCAGAACAATCATGAAAAATTTCTCAAGAAATTGAGAAAGGGGTAATATTTCAGTGAGCCAGTCAATGGATTTGTGGAACAAAGGCTTTTTGTGATTCCATGCATTGGTAAACATTCAATAAAGAATCGATGCTACAATGGAAGCAGATTGTCCCTTGCATGTACCATAGGTGATTTATGATGTTGTATGATGGTTTCCCTATCTTTGTGTTTCCCTCCCCATTGTGAGTTTTTTCGTTTGTTTCTTGATTGTGTCTGTAGCTTTACTAGGTTCTTAGTATGGTGACTCTATGGCCCAATGAAAAAGGAAATGGTCTACTATCCCATGAGATGGCTAAGGTTCTTCATTACCCCTTATGGTCTAATTTCCCCAAGATAGAGCTAGTTGTTTTCATTTTAAATGTTTGTCATGCAAATTTGAACAATTTGGCCATGAAAACTAAGCCCACACTTGAAAATTTCCTCTCCTGATCACTATGAACCCTTCCTCTGGAAATCTTGTCCTTATTTTCACCCTCATTGTGGATAAGAGGAATTTTCTAATAATTTTTTCAAGTGTGTTTATATGTGTGGGGATATATATCCAAGGTGACTAATGAAGTTATTAAGATTCGAGGAAAAACAATTGCTCACAGAGGCATAGAAAGGTAAATTTTTGGCCATTTTGCTGCTAGTAAACACCCTCAAGAAGCTTACAAAAAATATTTAAATAATCTAACGATTTTTTTGGAGAACAATAAAGTCATCCAAGGTAGTTTAAGAAAAATTTGTGGAAGAAATTTAAGTTCGGAAAAACTTGTGCAACATCGGATAATTCTGGGCACAGGAAATGAAGGCTTCAACCATGAAAGCTAACTTGTCCGGATAATTCAGGGAGTTCCATAAGGATTTGGGAGGAAAAAAAAATCAACAAAAATATATTATAACCCTCTACATGATGGAAACATAAATTTTGTTCCAAGACTCAATAATCTTATTTGAGAATCTAGGACATTGTAGCTACCCCTTCTAGTCAAGATTGAAATAGGCCCTCAATGTCACATCCCTCGTATGTGGATTTAAAAATAAAGTACTTGTTTAATCATGATGATTAAAATGACATGCTTGAATTTAAAAAAATTATTTGTTATGATCATTTTTAAATGTGGAAATTAGCATGGTTATTATCATTATGCTGAATTTTAATTATTTAGACTACCTTATTGGTGACATGAGGTGGATGTAAGAGCAGGTACACTCTCATTGAGACATTGAGGGGGGGGGAAATAATCAGAGAGAGGTTTTCATATTGAGATATTGAACTTAAAAAAATGAAGGTAATATGAGAACCTGCACACACCACAATAATGGGTAGCATTTAGTTTACTTGTGTGATGTGTTACTTTTTAATATTTGCTTTTTTCATGTATTCGATTAATATCGATAGATAATGAGTGGATTACACATATGTGGCTAAATGCCACCAACATAACCCAGCCATCGTACATTGTTATTAATTTGATATTGCGAGTGAAGTTTTATTCGTTTTATAGGCATTTTATTAGAATTATGGATATAAGTCAAAAAAACATAATAAGACAAATAGACCATGTTTGTGAGTTATTTTCACTCATGTGTGGATGATGATTAATTGGAATTATAAAATATTCATTATAAATCTCGAAGACTTGTTTTTTATCATGGAATGGTCTATCTATAAGTTTACCATGGCAAGGTTGTTGAAATAATATAATATAATATTCTTTATCTTAAATATAAATTGTTGATTATAGTTGACATGCATATAAACTTATCCACTTTGCATGGTATTGATCGGGTTTCTTCATCTGTTGCAAACAAAGAAATAAAAAAACCTCAAATGATGGAGGGTTTGAGGTACCTCAGATGCAATATGGTGGATACAGGCGCCAAAGTGACTGATCTCCTTTGCGAGCCTGATAAACTTGCAAAACAGAGGAAACTAAGAAGAAAAGAAATTAGATAGTATATACAGAGGTTGCTCAATGAATTTGGTTCCAAGAAGCACAAGATTCCTTATGCGGATGTTAACCCCCATTTGTTAAGATAAAATGATATAAATGAATCATAAATGGATAACATGCAGAAACTAATAAACATCAAAACCTAAAAAACACCGATATATGGAGGAGTTACCAATTTGACTAAAGTGAATGCAAATAAAACCAAGCTAAGAGAACTACCAAAGCATGAGGATGGTGTTATGGCAGTTCAAGTAGAATTACAAGGGCACTATGGTACTATTATGATAAGCACAAGGCTATAATGTCATAGGTTTTCTATCACTCTTAACTTTCTTCAAAATTACTTCCCCAAAACCTCAAAAACTTTGTTTCAAAAATTTTCAAATTGCTTATTATTTTTGAAAGAGGGGGAATGCCTATATTTATATCCTAGAGATGGGGTTAGATCAAGGGTTATCAGATAACCGGGGTTTGAAAAAGTAACCCTCGTCAAGTGATTGGGGGGTCATGATTTGACTGAGTAGGTGAGATAATATATTTGATTTGATTGAGTGGGGTTCATGGTTTGGATGATTGGATTTGAATGGATTGAATGGATTTCATGTGGGGTTCATGAATTGGATGATTGGATTTGATTTGATTTAGTGGGGTGATGTGAATTAATTGGAATATATGGATATTTTTAGCACATGATGAGGTTTAGGGATTTAAAGGAGATTAATTGATTAATCAAACATGTAGGTTTGGTGGGAAATGGGATTTGAAAGGATAATCGTGTTGTAGGAGATAAAATGTGGGATGAAGGGGAGGAATGATACCAAAAATTGGTGTCTAAATTTTCCCCTTTTTGATGAGTGGTTTGCGATGGGCAAGCTGTGAGATGAAAATGATAAAAATATTATTGATTGAGTCTTCCCCATAAAACTTGGGATGGAAGAGCTAAGGGAAGTTGATCATGATGTTGAAAGAGATAAATGGTAAAGACCAGGTGGGTGATGAAAAGATGGATGAAACACATAACCAAGGAAAGATGCCCCGGGAAAAAAGGATCTCAATAATAATGAAAAATATAGAGGTGACTCCAATATCACATCGGTAGATGAAAGTTGCAGTCTCAATGGAGACGTGCAACAACGTTCTACAGATCAATGAGTGGGTGAAGACCACTACAGTATGGATGCAAACTGCGATGACCAATGGGTCATAAAAAAAATCAAATTATGCACAACTAAATGTGAAATTTATGTGAAATCCTTCGTATGTGAGGAATCGAGAGAAAAATCATGCATCCGAAAAGGGTACAAGGATGAAAATAATGATGCCCTAGTAGAGGGAATGAAAATATCCAAGAATTCAAAGTGGATTATGGATGGCAAAACAATATGTACCAAAGGGGGAATGAGTATGGCCACAAAGATGGAAATTGAGAGTAGATTGGATAGAATTGTGAGATAAAATTCCCCAAGAGGGGGGTAAATATGATTTTGAATACATGTTTCATAAGAAAGGTTCGTAAGTGACAGAAAAAGAATAGAAGAAGAAAAGAGAAAGTAATGTTACTTATTTGGCAAATAGGAGAAGGAGTCAAGCTACTTTTGCAAAGAAACAAAAGTAGAGAAAACATTCATGGAAGAGAACAATATTGGATAGGTGATGACCGTTATGGTATCCTCCAAGACAAAAAAATCCATGGGAAAATGTGATGATGCCTCCTTGAGAGGGAGAACAAGAGGAGGAAGACGACATTGAATTAGAAAAGGATGTGGAATAGTGTTGACATGGTGGAGGAGGAGAACAAGGAAGGAAAGAAGAGGAAGAGAATAATAGAGAAGGATGATAGGATAAGAAGGGAGGAAGGAAGGACCAACAAGAAGAAGACAAGGTGAGAAGAGTGAAGACATCAAAGTAGAGTGATGAGAGAAGAGGGATGATATGTGTCGTATGAAGGAATCCTAAGAGATAATAAAGAGGAAAGATGATGGAAGAAAGAAATGATGAAGGAAAAAGAAGAAGAGGACAAGAAAATGATAGAAAAAATGGTGAAGGAGAAAGGAAAAGTAAAAGGGAAAGAGAAGAGGACAGAGTAGAGGGTGAAAATGGAAGAGAGATGTGTAATATAAAAGTAGTGGAAACCAAGAAATAGAAAACATGTAGAAGATGATGGGGAGAAATGGAAAAAAATGAAGAGAGAGAGAGGAGTTAGAGGGGGAGTGTAATGAAGAAAAAAGAGATTATAGATCTGGAAAAACAAAGAAACTATGGCGGAGGAGTGAGAGGTGGAGAAGATAAAAAACAATTAGGGACCAAGAAAATGTGGAGAAAAGTGAAGAATGGAAGATAAACTAGAACATAATGATTTAATAGGTGGGGGTGAAAGAGAAGGAAATGGGATGGTAGCGGAGAGGTGAAAATTGTATGGAAAGAAGAGATGACATAATGGATACAAGGAGAATATTAAAGGAACCTATTCCTCATGAGGAAAACCAAGGAAAAGAATATGAAACAAACCGCATGGAAATGCATGTGGAGCGTGAGATGATAAAAAATATGGGACAACGTTGGTGAGCCAGGTTATTGATGGGGAAGTAAGAAGGAAGTGCAAGGGAAAATGGGGAATAAGATGATACAGAGGAAGTAAAAGAAAATAAGGAGTAGAAAGGAGGAGAGGATAACAGAGAAAATGATGTAGAAGGAAGGAAACTAGGAATGGATATATTCAGTGAAGAGTGAGCAGTATAAGGAATGTAAAGAGAAGATGAAGGGGAGGAATGACATGGATTGGAAGAGATGTAGAGATGCATGAAATGAGGATACATGGATGAAGAGAAAATAGAGAGAGGTTGTATGATGATGATAGTAGAGATAGTGAAGAGGGTGAAGGAAAGATGGAGAGACGGGGAAGAAGTGATAAGAAAGGGTCCGAGTGGAGAGAAGGAAGGAGAGGGAAGAGAGGATGTGGGAAAAATAAGAAATTCTAGTTAAAGGATGTCATGAGAAGGCCACCAATAATTGTGAGCGTGGAAACGAAAGATGATGATGAAAGAATGTTAGGAAAATACCAAGAACAAGGGCGGTTAGACATGGGGGTGGATATGGGGGAGAACTCGATAAGATGAAGTGGAAAGATAAAGTAAGAAGGGACAATGATTTGTGTGAAAATGAAGGCAAGGAGAGGATGCACTAGATGAGAATGAATGAGGGAAAGATGAAGAAACAAGACATGAACAGAATGGCTAGAAAATTTATGAAGGATGATGGATCAAGAAGAAGAAAATGGGAGAAAGGAACATGATTACAGGTGGAAGGTAGTAGATTCATTCCATAAGAATATAGGTAGAGAAAGGATAATGGTAAGAGGGAGATGCATTTGGTAAGGAAGACCAGGAGGAAGAAACAATCAATAGAGGGAAGGAAGAGTGAGGAAAGGGAGAAATCCATAATGAAGAGTTTCACTTAAGGAGGACCCTTAAGAAAGACTATCATGAGATAGAAGTGGCTAAGTAAGATTTCTAAGTGAGGGATGATGGAGAGTAAAAGTGGGAAAACATGAGGTGGCATTTGTGAGAATGGAAGAGAAGGTGAGAGGGTGTGATGATGGGGGTTAACGAGAAAATGTGGATGGTGATGATGTGGAGTGATGGGCGAGTGCAGGATGACAGATCATCCTTAAGAAGGGACTCTTAAGTAAGATCGCCATGCTATAGGATTGGTTAAGTAAGATTTCCAAACATAAGGTGAATATAAAGAAAGATGAGAAAAGAGTGAGTGGCATATGCCATAGTGGAACAAGAGGTGAGAGGAGGTGATAACAAGGAAAGAAGGAAACAAAGGAGTGTAACGTGAATGGATGGAGGAATATATGTGGTGTAAGATTGAGAGTGTGAGGGGAATCCTTAATTGGGATGCCTACGTGGTGAGAGTGATGAAGCAGAAGTGATAAGTGGAAGAGGCTAAGTGGAAAGATGTGTGTTGTGGTGATTGTTGTTTGATGAAAGGGGAGATGGTGAAGGAGTTTCTACAGGGGAAGATCTTAGGAAGAGGGTATGTCTCAACCAAGATGCCTATGTGGAAGGGGTGATTAAGTAAGATTGTCAAGCTGAAAGCAGATGAGTAGAAACTAGGAATGGGGATGAATGGATCAAATGCATGGTGACCATGGTGGGGGATGAGAAGTTGCTGGCTAATTAATTATACTTGAGAGATATCCTCAAGTAGGATTCATAAACTGCAATGGAGATCAAGTATAATTCCCAAACTAAAAAGTGTATTAGCGAAAGCAAGCATAGATAATGAAAAAATTCATGGGATTATGGATGATGGTAAGATATCTCATCCATAAAGGTAACCATATCAATATAGAATTCGTGATTTGAAATTTGATATGGAAGAATGTGAGTTTTTATAAAAGGTGACATAAATGAGATAAACAACACATAATCATAGAAAAGGGAATATAGAGAAACCATGCTTTGAACCGGATTAGAGGTAAACAAGAAATGGTACCTCTCAAGGCATTGCACTTGTAGCCGATAACAGGTGTTAGTACATAACCAATGATAGCTAGGTATAACAAAATACCAGGAGGGGAAAATGGATGCAATAGCCTTATAAACTTAATGTCGACATGATAAGGGGGTTTGAGATGTAACTTGTATGTAAGAAGAGCATTCTCCGTAGGCACTTGTTCTTAGGACCATGCCCCAACTCTGGGAAGGGGGGAGATGCAAACTGATCAATGTGGTAATTTTGTAATGTATATGAAAAATTTGATCGATGCGGGAAGCTTTCTTAGGATGTTATGATATATAGAAGGTTTATTAATGCAAGAAGCCTTCACTACCATGATATAATAGAGTAGTCATCCTTTGAGGGTATGGTCTAATTTTAGCTTTTGCATTCTTTTCTTTTTTTAATTTTTTTTTTAGATGGCATGATAAGATATGCTTGATAGTTGTCCTAAGTGGGACCAAGTTATTTTTATTTTATACTTTTTTATGAACAACTGCCCTTTGAGGGATCATTCTATTTTTGAGATCTTTGATTTTGATTTTTACATCCATGAATTTTAACTTTACATGGGGGAAAACTGGGAATATATAAATATACCACTTAGGAGAGGATAAAGATGTACAAGAGACATCCTTGGAACCTTTACATGGCTGAAATAGGTGAGTGAGAGGGTGATGGATGTAATGATTGTGGAGGCCTTGCCAACTGGGAGAACCTATCCATAATGAATATGCTACGAGTAGATCCATGGTGCTAATATTTAAGGTCATATCAAAGAAGTGACAGTAGACCACATAGTTTATATCATTACCAAATTACATGGAAGGGGATAATGATGGAAGAATGATCTAAATGTATGACTATCTATGCATGGGTATATATGCTAATAATAGAATGGCCATAAGTGCAATGCATTAAGTGGTTGCACTTCTAGTTTACCACCAAGGGAGGGAAGACATTAGAGTAACGATGGGATAAGATGATAGAATTGTAAAGGATTAGATGCGATAGATGAGTGAGAAATAAAAACTATGCGCTGAGGGAAGTGAAAATATGTGTCCTTAGTGAGACAAAGAGATGGTCCCACAAGAGAGAAAAAAATATGACCACCACAAAGGATTTGATGAAAATAAAGATGGTTCCCCAAAATAGGCATGAATATGGCCACAACCGTGAACTTTGATGAAAATAAATTAATGAGATAGATACAATAAAAACTACTTGCTACCTTTCAAAAGCAAGGAAATAAGGAAAATATGTGCTACAATAAGGAAACAAGTAGAGTATGCGTCCATAATGAGATGAAGAAATAGCCACAAAAGTGGGCTTAGGATGGAAAATATGGCCCTTCAATGGAAGATAAATATGGCCACAAAGGTGGAATTTGATGAGAAATATGGTGCCCCAAAAATAGGCACAAATATGGCCATAATTGTGGACTTTGATGGAAATGAATGGTCCCTTAATGGAAGGACATATATGGCCACAACGATATAATTTGAATCAAAAGATGGTTTCTCAAGGGAGAAACAAGTATGGCCAAAATTGTGGACTTAGGATGAGAAGAGTAAAAGGTTAAACAGGGCCACAATGGTGGACTTTAAATGAGAATAAATGGTCTCCCAAAGGGAGGAAAAACATGGCCACAAGGGTGGGCTTCAATTGAGATTTGGACTTAGATAAAATTTAGATTAATATAAGATGGTATGGATTAGATGAAATTAGATGAGGTTAAATAAAGTGATGTCAAGTCCCCCAACATCATGGATGAAATGCTCAAGGATGAGGGAAGGCTACTCCCACAATAAATTAGATGTGGATGAGTTAAAGGATTTTGAAAGGGTTTAGATGAGATTGGCTTGAACTTGGAATGGATAGATGGTCAAGGATCACAAGGGTGATTAACAAAACAACAATATCAATAAACAAGGGAGGACCCTCTTTCGGAGGAACAGTAAGGGATGATGTAGATGGAGGATGAGATTTAGTAATTTCGGTGGATGAGGATTTAAGAATTGGATTTGGATTAATTGTGGTGGATGGAGAAGAATGGTTTCCATGAATGAGGTAATATTCCTTCTCAATAATATTATGGACTATAGTCTACAAGGCTTTACAATGCTTGATGTCATGACCTAGAGTCTGATGATAAGCATAAGAGTGATTGGGACTAAAAAATTAATGTTTGGGACTGTTTGAATTAAAATATTTAACAGAGGGAAGTGTGATGGTAGATATTTGAGTTATATGTCAAAGGAAATCTGCGTAGGACCCAATTGAAGTGTCAAAAGGAAGATAGCTCTTATGTGTTTTAACATAATTTTTTCACTTGGAGTTGGGTACGGATGTATATCGGGTGGATAAATTAAGTGTCTCAGAAGATAGATCAATTTTGGACTATTTGGATTGATATTTAGGTGTGGATGTAGATGGGATGAGTAGATTAGGTTCCTTAGAAGACAAATCAAATTTGGTTAGAGGATTGGATTGTTTGGATTTGGATTTATCGTTGCGAGATGTCTTTTCTTTTGAAGTCTTAGACTTGGATTTGGACATGGATGTTTGGGATGTTGATGTATGAGTTGATTTGGATGTACTAAGGATGGGGGTGGATTGCTTTGAGGTTTTGGTGTTTTGGTTTCCGTTTTAGTGTTGGTTGATGATTCAAGATCAAGTTGACTGGATTGAGTGGCTACTCGAATAGCTTTGATGAACAATGAAGGATCCTCTTTAGAAGATTCATCATTTGGAGGCAAGTTGGTTACAAAATTTCATGAAGATTGAGGGAACATTTGCATTTGGATAGATGAGGTCAAATGTGTAGATATTGAAGTGGAAGGAAGATATTGGTTTAGTTTAGGAAGGAGGTATCCTTCCTTAATGAATTTATGAACAATGGCTTGAAATGCTATGCAATGATCAATATCGTGTCCAGGGGTATGATGATATGTGCAGATGAGGTTGGAATTAAACCATGATGGCTTAGTGATATTTAGGTTAAAGGCCATAATAGGTAGAAGCGTAATTGCATAAATGTGTAACAAGTATCAGAAGATCTCCATACATGATTCAACCAAGCGTTAGGAGGTGTTTTATCTTTGCAGAATATCTTGGTCTTTGAAGAAGAAGTGGATGTTTGAGATGATCCAGATGTTGAGGAAAAATTTCAAGTATGTTGATGTCTTGATGGTTCGAATTCAGTTTTGGTATTGGTAGATTCCATAGTGTTGAATGATTTCAGTTTTAGTTGACGAATTGTTCTTGACAAAAGGGTTGTCGTGTTGGATTATTTAGAGGAAGGAATAGTAATTTCCTTATAGGAATATATAAAGGATTTTTGAGGCGATTTATTAATGATTGTGGATTTTATTTGAGAGGTTGTGTCCTTAGGAGTAATGAAAACAATTTCCATCAGAGGATCTAGAGGTGGTACTGATATAGGCATAAGAAGCAGTATTTGTTTGGTGGAATCTAAGAAAAGTGAAGATTGATTCGATTGTGTTGATAAGGTAGAAGGATCATTTGAAGTTGTCTTGAGTTGAATTGATTTCAAAGGTTCTTCAAATGATGTAAGAGAGGAGGATGATGTGGATTTGGTCTCAATGATTGATCTGGTAGGTGCAGGAACTGGGATTGGATCAATGGATGGTATTATGGGTAAGGATGGAATAGATGTAGATGACGGATTGGATGAGGTATATAGAGGTGTGGAATCAATGGTGGGTGTAGGATGAGATGGGGATAGTTATTCTATAAATTAGTCAAGGGGCATTATTGATATACCTGTGAATAGGGAAGATGTGATATGTGTGGAGGTAGGTAGGGATGTGGGAATAGATGTTAAAATGGATGTTGATATGTTTGGTGTAGATATGGGAATAAGTGTTAATGAACTTGTGGATTTAGTAAAAATGTCTAGAGAGGTGGATGTGATGGTTGATGAAGGTGGTGAATCTGTGGATGGGCTAGGATCTTGATCAATAGTGTGTAGAGTGTTTATGGCATGAGTGTTAGGTGCTTGGGATGTAGAAAGGGTGATGACTTGAATTTTTGGTGCATGGTTGGGGAATTGTTGTTTAAATATGTCAAGTGGTTGGTTAGAATATTCATTAGGATTATCCACTTAGAGATGGCCCTGATCAATGAGTCTTTGGACTATATCTTTGAAGGTTTGACACCTCTCTATATTGTGCCCTCAAACTTGGTGATGTTTGTAATAGTGGTCTTCTCAATACCACGTGGGTCTTGGTCTAGAATCGTCAATTGGTCAGATGGGGGGAAGTGTGATGAGGTTTATGTCCATTAATTTATCGAATATTGTGCTATATGACTCCCCAAGGGAAGTATAATTATGTGTCGGTCTTACAACTCGTTGTTGATTCCATATAGTAGATGTGGACGTATATGATGATTTGACAATTACAACATTGGTCGCTTGCCTTTGATTTGTCATTTTGGGTAGATGAGTTGGTGAATTCATTCTTGGATTTATTTGACCTCAATTTTAAGTAACCCTGTTTGAGGGAACATGTCTCAAGCTTCCAAGCCATAGTGAAGGCTTCGTCAAAAGTTTGGAAAGATTGGATCTGTAATGTAGAAGCTATGTGCTTCGCACATGACCATGAAAAAATTTCAATAAGATCAGTTTGTGGAAGAGGGACGGATAACTGATTTATGGTGTTACACCATCAGGTGACAAAGTTCATGATGGATTCATCCTTGAATTGTCTGATGGTATAGAGATCATTAATGGTTACTTTACACACAATATTAATTAAGAAATGTCCTAAAAATAATTGTGCAAGCTGAGAGAAGGAAAATATTGAATGTTGGGGGATATTGTTATACCAGTCTAAAACAGGACCAACTAAAGACATAGGGAAAGTGTGGAGCATTAGGTCTTGATCATGCACAATGAGATAACATGCATGTTTGAATGCATGGAGATGATGTTGTGGATCCTCTTTGCTATTAAATTTCGTGAATTTGGGAAATTCCCAATGTGGAGGATATGGTTTGATGGGCACAGATGGGTGAATGGGCTCATTGCATATATGTTCATATGATAAGGATACTTTCGTCCCTAAGATAGTGGCCTTGAGGTTTGTTAACCTTCTCGCTAAATCCTGGACTGGATCATTGGAGAGAGTCTGTTGAGAGATAAAAGGAGGTGGTTGTGTATAGGATGTGGGGGAAGGAATTTGGTGAGGAACATGTGGATGAGTGGATGTTTGAGGGACTAGATGGGGATGAGTATATGCTACAGATTGTGGTTAGAGGATTTGTTGTTGATAAACTTATGGCTAGGAGATAGGAAGATAGTATGATTGTTGGGATTGAACAGGTTGTTGGGGTAAATGTTGGGCAGGCATATGGGTATGCATGGGTTGATATTGTTGATGAAAATGGTGTGATGATAGATGTTACAAATCTCTAGTAAAGTGAGGCTAAGGTGCAATGGCATGAGAAGTAAGAGTATTATATTGTTCAGGTATAGGATATGATGTTTGGCCATGTTGATTGGGGATGGTGGTGGCAATAGTAGTTGAAGATATAAGAGGAAGGGTAGTATTGGTTATTGTATTAATTGGGGGAATATTGTAGGGGATAGGTGTGACTATCTGAGTGGTCTGGTGGGTTGAGAAATTGGTAGAAGAAGAGGCAAGGTGAGCCATGGAGAGCTCATTTACTACAAATAGTCTGGTTTGAGGATTGGTTTGATAAGGATAAAGTTGTTGAATCAGTGGGTCAACTAGGGTAAATTGAATAGATTTCCAGAGTAGATAACCTTGGAGAGTAGTTGGGTTGGCATCTAGGAATTCTTGAAAGTGTACATCACTGTGAGGGACAAGTGGTGGTCTGGAGGGTTATGATCTAACAGACAGTGGAGTAGTTGGTCTGGATGAGACATGTTGGTGATAGAGGAATGGATTGGTCTCACCTAGGTTTGAGGTGTCAGCGAGAGGATTTACATGAGAAATATCGATAAGTGGTTGACTTTCTATAAGGGAGGTAACCAAAGGCAATGATGATGGCACTGTAGATGTTTGTTGCTGCAAAGAATTGGTAGATGCAAAATTTTGTTCCATTATTTTAACAGCTAAGCGAGTAACTATGGGCATGAAACAAATTTTATCTAGAAAAATCAAGCAAATAATTGTTTTATTATTTTCTCTTATCTTTGATTAAGAAAAAATGTGAAAATGAAAAAGAGAATAGTTGTAAGAGGACCTAGAATGAGGAAAACTATGTTTGGTTTCAGGTAAGTTGTAACTGGGAAATGTCTGAAATGGTTTCCTGTTGGGTGATCAAATCCCAATAAGTGAACCAAGTGAAAGGAATGTTTCGGTGTGTTAATTGATGTGTGAAGTTTCAGGTAGTGTGTGGAAAAATGTGTGATGCAGAAGATTGAACCTCTATTTAGGCTATGTGAGCATGCATGGTGCACTGGGTTTGTTTTAGACCAAATTTGAAATGTGAAGTTCGATGCAAACAATCATGTAGGAAAGGGAAATTACAATGCAGAAAGGAGAAAATAGGGGAAAAAATGAGGAATACTTGGAGAATGCTTTCCCCCATTATTTGACCACACATGATAATGACATTTTTGAAAGTAACAATCAGTTTTCGGGAATGTCTGGGTACCCTAGAATTGTACCATTCATGATCACGGATGGGGTCGGTGAAATTGTTTTGAGATTAACATTGGTTTTAAATATTGGTTTTTGACAACATTTTTGAATGGTTGCAAAACTTTGTGGAATTCACCTGCAAAATCAAATAAGATGTAATTAGTTAATATGGTTGACAAAATAAGAAAAACAATTTCAAACCCCTAATGTCGTTATGTGTTACAAACAAAGCTTAATTACAAAATTAATAAAAATATAATAATTATTCTAATTAACTAATAAAAAAGTATGTTTCAAAAAATTTCTGAATGTGTATTTGGGATGAATCACATGTAGAGGGAAATAGAGAGATCTACGCGAGTCAAAACCACTAAATTTAATTAATGTCACAATGGAATTAACAAATTGATCCTAACTAAATATAGATGAAGTGTTAATATTCACCAATCAATTCACGAGGTGATGAACTAAATAAAAATTAAAATTAATTGATGACTAAATAAAAATTAAATAAGTCATTAATTAATTTAGATTTACTAACCAAGGTTAGCTAAATGAAAACTAACTAAAGAAATAAGACCATAGTCATTAATTAATTAATTTAATTTTTATTAAGTTGTTAGTTAATTTAGTTTTACTAACCAAGGGTTAGCTAAATGAAAAATAACTAAAGAAATAAGACCATAGTCTAAATACATGGTTCATATGACTCAAAATAAATTATGTTATTCTAATATGATTCGTGGATGTGATGTGTTGAAAATGTGGTGTTTTGATATAAGATGTTTTTGTCGAAAGTCAATTTGTGTGTGGTCAATCTTTGTGGAGTTCACGTGGAGGGATTCACGTGGTCGAGGAAAGCATGCATGGAGAGGGACGATGCCACGTGGGTCAGTGTATGTCAAGTGGGGGTTGAGTTGTGGTCGAATTGGGTAGATAGGAGAGGGAATAAAATGGTAAGTGGCTATGGTACTGCGATCACTGTTTATGAATGCATTGTAAAGAATTAAAAGTTGATTGCTATAAGGAGACTTTACAATCACTACCCATAAATTTTTGCGTGAATTTGAAATTGAGTTGGAAAAAGTTGGATGCATCAAGCATTGGAATACTATGATCCTGCATCAATATTCACTTTCTCGGCATAGAGATGTAAAACTTGTTCTAATAGTTGTAGACAGTCTTTCTAAGGTGGAGATCATTCATGAGACTTTACTAAGTATAAGCCATGATGGGTACTTGGAGGAAATGAAGAAGATTTTCAAGGGAATCAAATTTTGTCATGTTAGGTAGATTTTTTTTTTGCTCCCTATTCACCTCACTTATTTCCTAATTCATTTCTAGGTGTGGCACCAGGAGATTTCCAGGATAAGGATGACCCTGCTCTTCAAGTTTTGTAAAGGAAATGCATATCAGTATGGAAATCATAGGTCACAACGAATAGTTTCCTTGAAACATCATTGGTGGAGGATGATGAATTGGGTCTGGGAGCACTTGTATGAAGAGGAGGGAGTTCAGGAAGAGAATAGAGGATCCTTGTGTCTTGTCCTGTGGAGAGGGACAAATATTCGATGGGGAGAGACATGGGAGAGCTCGGCAAGGAAGGGGTGTGGTTAGGTGAGTTAGTCGAGTGGGAGATAGTGGGATTCGGTCTAAGTGGTGAGGAAGCGATATGGTAGAGGGAAAAAATTATGTCCGATCTCGAGGTTGTTGAGTTCATATGGGAGAATGGTCAGGTGAGAGAACAGTGGTGAGGGAGTCAAGTCAAGGATGTTAGGTGTGGAGGAAGCGAAAGGGAATAGCTCAGGTCATGGTGAGGATGGGTAGATGAGCTGGGAGGGCTCAGTCAGAGTTGGTTTTATATGTGGGAGTGGGTAGAGAGCTCATGAATTGGGTTGGAGTGGGGATAGGAAAGGGGAGTAGGTGGAGAGCGGTGGGAGATGACTCGGGGATGAGGGAGAGTTGAGTGGTGAGTTAGATAGGTAGAGAATATGGGAAGGGAGCTCGTTGGTGAGGGAAGTAGTGGATAGGTGGGTAGTGTTAGGATAATAACAATAATTTTATTTATTTATATTTTACTTATTTATCTATTTATATATTACATTCATTTATTCACTATTATTTATTGTTATTTATAGCAATAACGATAAAATTGTACACCAATTATAAACAAATCAATAACAAACCCTTTCAAACAACAAAACCACTTACCTCAAGGTGACGAAAAAAATGAATAAATGTATGTACCGCACTACACAAATGGAGATAGCATTAAAACCATGTAAACAAGTAAGCTTACAAACAAATATTCACAAAATATATATCAAGTGACGACAAATAGGAAATAAGATAACCTTCATACTTACAACATCTGCACAAAACAAGTAAAGTAATAAAAATGACCAAATTTTGGGTCTGATCCCACCGGGCATGCCAGAATGTTGATCGAGCTTTCTCCTTCTTGTTCAGATTAGTGAGCTAGAGATCAAAGAACACAAACAACCTTGAATATCCAAGGGTTTCAGGTACCTTGGGAGAATATGGTTGATAAATGATATGGGCACAAAGTAGATGATGAGCTCCTCGTTGCGATCTAAGTAAATCTGTAACTCATAAACAACTAAAAGAAAATTGACTAGATATTTTATGTGGGGGCTTCCCGATGAAGCGGATTCTGAGAAACATTAACTTCCTCTGTGGATTTCAACCCCCATTTGATAAATAAAATAAAATAAATGTGAGACAAATAGATAACATGCAGAAATTGACCGAATATCAAAACATGAAAATGTGAATGAGTGAAGAAACCACTGATCTAATCAAATAAAACCAAAATTGCACATACAAACTAAGAATTTTTGGGCTGTGGACCTGTCAAGAGGATGGTGTTTTCCAGGAAAAGTGGCATTACGAAGGATTTTGATGAATGAGAACCACAAAGGATTTTCCAAAAGTACCATAAAGGATTTTCCAAGACTCTGGACTTGCTTCAAGAGAATTACAAAGGAATCAAAGATGATCACAAATGGCATTACAATGGCATTAAGATATGAAAATGAAGAGTTTATAATATCTTGGAAGGGGTTCACTATAACTTCCCACTTGTTTGAAATAAGGGGGGAAGGCATGTATTTATATCCTGGAGTGAGGTTAACTGAGGGGTTATTAGGTAACCATGGTTTACCATGGAAGTAACCCTGATTAAGGGACATGATTGGATTGATAATAGATTTGATTGGATTTGATTTGATTGAGTGGGATTCATGATTTGGATGATTGGATTTGATTTGATTGAGTGGAGTGATGTGACTTAATTAGAATATTTGGATATTATTAGCACATAATGAGGTTTATGGATTTAAAGGAGATTAGTTGATTAATCAAACATGTAGGTTTAGTGTGAAATGGGATTTGAATGAGTAATCTTGTTGTAGGAGAACAAACACGGGATGAAGGGGAGCAATGATACAAAAAACTAGTGTCTACACATGGAGCTCTAGCCTTGTTAGATAGTAATGGGAAGAGATAAGTGTTGTTTTTGAATTTTCATTTTTTAAAATATAACATGCACCAATATTTAATTACTGAGCATGTTGACTTGAGTGGGAAAATGTATGGTAAGTGGAGAATGAATGGGAAGTTGTTTTGGTTTTAATTGTTAATAATGTGGACTTTATTTTGGATACATGTGGTTTTTAGGAGTAAGAAAAATGGGGAAAGATGATTCAAATTAGGGTTTGCATGAGAAAAAGGAGGAGGGATGGTTGGAAGTAGGTCTATTTCATTTTTTTTTGGTATTGTTGAGATGTGGGGTTTTTGTTGGAACTTGGAGGTTAGAGCATTGGAAATTTGGAAGGAAGATCAAGCTGGAAATTGGCAGGATAAAGTTGGATATCATTTTTAACAGGCATGGATTTTTCTTCTTATTATGTTTACTTTTAAAATAATTTGGAAAGGAACATTTACTATTAAAAATAGAAATGCTTTGTTGAAATTTCACCCATTTCTTGGTTTGAGTTTTGAAAATAAATACATGGATTAATACCCATTTCTGGGACTATTTTATTTAGTATTTATTTTGACTAGGAAAACATTTTTGCAAGATTTTGATTCATACCAATTTATGGGTCTTCTTTTTATGAAAATATATAGTTGTAAAAATGTTTTTATGTGGGAAAATATTTAGCTATTTATGGGTCTGCACGTTTTTTGCATTATCTGGGTCAATTTTTATAACCATTTGGGTTAGCACTTTTTTGAAACATATGACTGTGAAAATTTTAAAGGAAGTCATTTTTTCCTCCCATTTATAGCTCTGCATGATCTTGTACATGTATGAAGGGAAATACATTTTCTATATGTTGATTTGGGAACCCATTTGGGTTTGCATATGTTATTTTTTATAGGTGGATAGTTACGTTTTCAAAGAATTCGATTTACACCCATTTCTGGGAATGCTTATTATGTAAAGGCTTTATTGTAAAAATGTATTCCATAGTGGTAGATTTCACCCATTTTTGGGTCTTCACTTTTTGTGTAAAATATATGTATGAGACATTTCCTTTGGTTTGATGTTTTATACCCATTACGGGTATGTACATCATGTAAACTATATATGCATGTGTGACATTTTTCATGAATTTTATTTTACCCATTTTTGGGTCTTCATGTTTAGTACATGTAGGGTTATGTTATGTTTACTAAGTGGGCATTTCATACCCATTTTTGGGTCTGCATGATTTTTTATACATGTATGACTATGATACATTTTTCAAAGTTTGTTTTACACTTAGTTTACACCCATTTCTGGGTTTGCATATTTGTATATTTATATATATTGAAACATTATTTATTGGGTTGGTTTCACCTATTTGGGTCTATGAAAACTTGTTATTTTGATTAAAAATCAAACCCATATTAGGATTACATATTAGAAAGAAACAAGAATTATTGAATATCTAGTTGTTGGGCCAAATAAATCTATTTTAGGATGTGCCATATTATATTATTTTAAAATCAATAAAAATGGAATGACTATGTAAAATAGGTTGTTACGCCAATGTCTTATCATGTGAACACAACTTCTTGTTTATAAAAAATCTTTACCTTGTGGTAATTAATTTTTGATATTATGTTTCTTATCATTTTTTGCTACTTGGGAATGAGGATGTAGTTGTTATTATGTCCCAAATATGATATGATCATATTTATAATGTGACTTACATTATCACGCTCGTGGTGAATCCAAAAGCATGATAACATAAGTATCCTCCTTCTTAAATTACATTAAAATCATTATAACTTTAGTGAAATATGAAACAACATATGAAAGATTTTTGGATTAGTAGTAGATAACTGATTGTTGTTTGGTGCATCAGTAAATGTGCATAATGAAGTTTTGTTTTACTTAATGTTAGACTAGTTACGTGATTATTATACCATAAGTCTATAAATACATGTCAGTACGACATTATGGAATCTGCATGAGCATACATACATACGCTCATGGGGTTTTTTTTTCTTTATGATTATAAAATATAGAAACATGGATTAAAATTTTGAGTAGGTGGTTGTTTTTTCACTTTGATTATGAGATTGAAACATTTCTTTAAATATTGGAAGTGATTGCCTCTTGATGAGGATTTTTTATTATGGAAGTGGTGCATGAGATAGTTGTGTTATGAAGGATGAAAAATCTTTTTTTTTTGTGAAAACTATAAGATATAACCTTAGCATAGATGGAAAAATTTGACCAAAATAATGTATCTAGCTATATGTCTTTTCATTTCACTTATCCTTATTTTGTACTAGTCAAGAATCATATGATAGTATTGGTTGTTGTGATCTTATGATGGGTTGTATTTTTCGAATTTGAGTATATTACACATGGTTCTCAAATTACTATTCTTTTTTTATAGTTTAATGTCTCTATCTTCCTTCCTCATGAAGGGTCGGGCCCCTCTCACTTGCGAGAGATGTGCCGGTAATCGAGAGGTCCCGTGGTTGGAAGAAAATCACTCCATTGGTGCTTTCCCTCTAAATAGTTACACAAATGAGATATACATGTACACAGGAACTTCTTGAAAGAATGAGTTGATAATATATTACTTGTACTAAAACATATGGTCATGTTTTTGTACTTGGATATGGACAGGATTTTTGTCTCATGTATTTTTTATTGAGAAATCGAACTCAATTGGGCACCAGATTACATAGAATGTCAACATCTTTGTTCATGCTTTTGGAGGAAGCATATATAGGATTTACAATTACGAGTAAGTGAACAACTAAACCAACAATCACCTTCAAATAAGTAGATATGAGTAAGGGGCATCCATGACATCAAAGTAACCCAGGGTATGATCCTGGCCTCAACCCTTTTGAATCTCCTGTTAGGTATCTCTAGGCCTTGCACTCATCAAGACTTGATCCCTGGTGGTCTTATTCAAAGAAAATTAACTTCACCAATGAACTAAGGGCCCTTTGATGTTGCCTCATGTATTTTATATAGAATATGAAGTAAATACAATATTAATCATTGTCTTATGAAATGATTGTTGATCATAATTTTGTATAGAACTTTGTGGGAAGCAATGTATAAATTTTAAAGGACATTTAATTGATCAACTCTCGTTTGATATTTGCAAATATGGTAATGAAATGATGTATTAAAAATTGGATTATTTAGAGGTATTGATGTATTATTTAATTATATGCATAGTTATTTATAAGTTACCTAATATGATTTAAACAAAAAAAATCATTTCCACTTTTATCTTGTGTTAAAGAATGACCTTTAACTAGGTTATCTACACTCAGACCCAACAAGTTCACTACAATAATAGCTTGCCTAGTGCCACTAGGTATAATGGCTCTCACAAGAATGAATGTTGATCCATGATCTAGTGATGCTACTAGAGACCAATAAGACAAATTGGATTAAATATTGGTTTTTGTCCATGAGACACGAGATCACATCATCACCTTAGAATAGAAGGTTCAAGAAGAACCCGAGGAGGAAAGACAAGGTGGTGAGAACCAAGAGGGGTTTGAGAATGAATAATAAATGCCAGGATCTAAGAAGGCTCGGATGGCTATAGATCTTTCAAGGGATATAAAGAGGATTAGTCCTCTAAAATTTGATGGAACCACCCTAGGAGATGGTTTTGAGCCCTTGTTGAGTGAGATGGAGAAGTACTTCGAGATAATGGATTTCTCCTAGAAATAAAGGAATTATGGGGAACTTATCAATTATATGGAGAATCTTCATCATGGTAGGTAAATAAGAGGATGGAGCTCGAAATTGATGTAGCTACCATATATCATGGGAACAATTTAAGGGGATTTTTCACCAATAGTGGTTGTCACAACTATTTTATGACCATGATAAATTTTCAAGGTTTATGTCAGAGAGAGATGTCAGTGATTGAATACTGGAAGAATTTCACCCATCTTCTCAAATATGTACCTTAATACCAAAAGGATGAGAAATTCATAAATTCATTCTGGGACCAAATCCCACCATTGGTGGAGAAGTAGATGTACACGGACCCACCACTATGGATGCATTGTTTGAAAAAGAAATAAAATAGGAACATAAGATGCAAGCAGTAACAACTTTCTAGGAAGAAAAGAAGAAAAATTATTTGTCATCTACACCCCATTCAGACACCAAGAAACCTTTGTGGAAAAAGGCTAACAAGAAGGGAAAACCAGTTACTAAGAGGTTCCAGAAAAATAAACCAGGAAACAATTCCAACAAAGGGAATGACAATTCTGGATTCAAAGAAAAGAAGATAGATAGAAAATGGTTGATTGGATGATGCTTTACTTGTGGAGGTGACCACTATGCCAATAATTGTCCAATGAAAAATTAGGGAAATTTCCAACAATGAAGAACCCCTCCTGTTCAGAGAGAGGATTTTCAGTAGAGGATACATGTGGTGGTGAATAACTACCATGTATAACATTAGGCTAATCTAGTAGAAGCTTTGGGTATGTTATTTTATTTTACCATAACTATTTCTATAGAAACTGGTGCTATGAAATATTTTATTTCTCAAATCTTATTATCTAAACTACCTAGGAGAGAAGGATGTATGGAAAACTCATGGATTGTTCAATATATAAATAAGGTTGATTCTAGGGTAAAGAGATGTCTCTTTGAGGAAAATATGAAGCTTCCAAAATTCACTACTGAGGTAAACTTGTATGTAGCACCGTTAAGATCATATGTTTTTATCCTAGTTGTAAGATGGTTAGCTCAACATAGGGCCAAGGTTGATTGCTTCACCAAAATAGTAGAATGTGTGGATGATAATGGGAATTTTATAATGATACAAGGAATTAGAAAAGAGATTAGTTTGAGACAGATATCAACTATGCAGCTCAAGAAGGTTAAGAAAAAGGGGTGCATTATTTATGTTGTGAAGATTTAAAACATGGTGGAGGAAAAATATCCCATGATGGATGAATATCCAATTTTGTGGGATTATAAAGATGTCTTTACTGAAGAATTAATTGGGCTACCACTTAAAAGATAAATTTATTTCTCTATTGACATAGTACCTAGCTCAAAACCTTTTTTAAAGGCACCATATAGGATGAATACTACTAAGCTAATAGAGCTAATGGATCAGTTACATGAATTAATGGAAAAATGGGTTAATACGTTCTAGTGTTTCTTCTTGGGGAGCACCGGTAATCTTTGTGAAGAATAAGTTTGGTACTCTAAGGTTGTGTGTAGATTATAGGTTGCTAAATAAAGCTACAATCAAGAATTGGTACCCATTACCCCGTATTGATGATATTTTTGACCAAATGAGAGGGGTTGTGATATTATTAAACATATATCTTTAGGTAGGTTATCATCAACTTAGAATCAACGAAGAAAATATTCATAAAAAAAATTTCAGAACCCAGTATAGACACTATGAGTTCACATTTTTTACTTTTGGGTTGACCAATGCACCTACCGCTTTCTTGAATTCAATTAAAAATATATTTTATGATTATATTGAAAAAAAAAATCTTATTTTCCTTGATGATATTTTGATATATTCTCATAACTAGGAAGAACATCTTCAACATTTGAACTTGGTTTTGGAACGACTGTGGAAACACAAGTTTTATGTGAAGTTGTTGATATATACTTATGAAGAAAATACATTATTTGGGTCATATCATATTTGATGATATAATAGTAGTTTACCCAACAAATATTAAGGCCATTATGGAATGTATGGAACCAAAAAATGTCCACAAAGTGAGAATATTCATGGGATTGGCACGGTACTACAGGAAATATGTACTTGGATTCTCCAAGATTTCCAACCTTATCACTTCTCTGGAGAAGAAGAGTAAGAAATTTGAGTTGATCAAAAAATGTGAGTAAGCTTTCCAAGTCTTAAAGGATAGGTTGACATTGGTACTAATTGTTAAGATCCCTAATCCCAATGGCAATTTCATAGTAGTGACGGGTGCATATGGGGATAACTATGGTTAAGTACTCCTACAAGATGGTCAAGTTTTTTCCTATGAATCCCACAAAATCAAACCACATGAGTAGAACTATGCCCTATATGATTTTTAATTAGTTATCATAATCCATGCTTTACAAGTATGGAGACATTTTCTCTTAGGTAAACCCTTTGATCTAAAGATTGATCATTTGGGGTTGAAATACATTTTTTCTTAAACAAAAACTCCGATACCACTTCTAAAACATAAGCAGCTCTGATACCAATCTTAAAATCAACAACAAGACAATTCTGAAACCAAACTTTATACCAATACACACACTATACTGATCTTGCAGAGTAAGGTGGAAAAGATTCAATGTACCGGAGACGCATGGTCTCATCATTAATATTGCCAGAGCTATAATATAGCTTCTGCATAAAGCATTGATATTCTTTTACACGTGTCATATCACACAATCTTGCACGGAGGAACATTGTTGTGTTCATCATCTTGTCATCATCAATATTTCCAATGAATTCTTTGATGACTGCTGCTGTGAGGGCTGTGTATCCTGCTTGTAGAATGGATTCTTTGTTGGGAAGCAGATCCCACCATTCTTTTAAAATGCCAACAAAACCATTGGCAAGTGTGGCTGCTATGTTTCTAGGAGATTTTCCATATGATTCTAATTGGGTATTACCCCATCCAATCATAGCATGCACAACTTCTTTAATCTCTGAAATTGTTCTACATTCTAACTTATAAAAGTTAGGCTGAAGGGTTTGAACCCTAGTCATACCTTGCAAAGGACTTGGTCCAGATACTGCAGATTCTTCCATTTGTTCATCAAATACAGGTGCTTCAAAAGAAGGATTGTCAGAGGTAGAACCTTCTATTCTAAGCATATTAACTTGCTTATCTTTGAAAAACAGAGGTTTGTATTCCTCAAGAATATCCTTATAGGACTTTTTAGTAGAAGGACTGGCTAGTTCTGTTACTTCAGACCATGACGCTGCACGCGTCCAGTCACCTTCCTTAGGTGCAGTCACCTTAGTATTAACTTCTTGTATTTTTGGAAGAATTCTAGGTAACTCAATTGTCAGGCATTCTTGTATCTCATCCAATTTTTGATGAGTTTTTTCACTATCACTATGTAAATGTGAAACACTTGATTCAACCAGCTCTTGAGTATTAATTAACTGACTTGCAACTGAGCTTTTGATACTAGTAGTGTGATCTACTAAAGGTTGGACTAAATCAGTCATCTTTTGCATAATAGCTTCTGGAAGCTCTGTAGAAACAATTCTATGATTATGCTGAACTAATGTTTCTATTCTTCTTACAGATTTGTCTAGAGTATCTACTCTATCATTCAAAACTTTGAGAGCAGCTGTAGAATCACCATTTTTTCTCAATTCTATGGCTCTTAAAACTTTTTCTAAAGAGGCAATTTTTTCTGAATTAGTAATGACCTCTTCATGGACTGCTTTAACAGCTTTGTTAGTCCAATTGAGCATTTTTGAGCTTTCTGATGGCTCAATTTCTCTGTTGACTGTCCTTTGATACCAGAAAACTGCTTTCTGGGTTTGATCAGGAGATATTAATTCATGCTGATCTGTTATTGGCAAAGAAGAACTTGAACTTACACTTACAGAGGCCATATTTATAGTAGGTCCATTTGTAGGAGCATATCTCTGACTCACTAATTTCTCACAGTCAGAGCACCATAAGAAATCTGTTGTTGGATCATGCACAAGTGAACTGTGGCTGCAGAGAAATGTTTTCTCTTTGTTTTGCTCTACTGGCTTCTGTGTGTTTGAACTTTCACCTACTGTGAAGTATGATGAATTTGAGGACACAGAATTACTTCTGGATAGGCCTTTTTTGGACAGATCAATACTGGAGTTACTCCTGAAACTTAATGTCACATTGTTTTTATTTTCTATGACAGTCGTAGCATTTTCTAGCTTAGGCTTGGAGGACTGTATGAATTTTTTGGACAAGGTCCATTCTTTTGGAACCTTTATGTCAGACCATGAAATTAACTCAGGTTCAATTTTTTGACTCTCTAGATTGACATGTGTCACCATGCTGCTGCCTTTGGACACACCGTGCTTGACGGCTGGGTACATGGTATTTACCAATCTATATATGATCTTATAATGAATTGCAAGAGGACAAGAACCAGATCTCATGTTTAGACCTGTAGTGGCTAAATGTAACTTTAATACATCTTGCAATAAATCATCTTTTGTGAGGGAAACTGGATAATTAGGATAGACTTCAAATGATATTGGGCCATTGTGTAGACCTGTCTGGATTGCATCTAAAAGGGAATCCTTAAAATTATCAAATCTAAGATCCATGAGACAACATAGTATAGAGGCATTTAATCCTCGACGAAACAACGGAGTTATGCCGATCTGAACACAACCGACATGTGCAAACTTGTAGGTTTGTTGTTTCTTAAGACTCTTAACATCAGACTTGTCTATCAGGGGTATATTGTATTCACCATTATTGGTTTGAGAAACCTGTATAACTGACTCTCTGGTCTTAAATACAGTAGAAGCTAATAGATGAAACTTACTAATTTTTGAATAGACTTCATTTTATGACTTCTTAGGTAATTTCCACTCTGGTGTAGGACTAGACTCATCTATAATATCAATATCTGAATTAACAGCAAAGACTTCAAAAAGATTAATAAGATCTTGATCCTCATTTTCTACAGAAGAGGTCCTGGGATTTATATCGGCCATTTTCAACTGATACTTGACAAGCAATTGAGCAGGAGGTTAAATAAATCGGGCTTCAACCTATATGCTGCGCCTGACACACGGCGACTTACTCTAGCGGGAGCCTCACCAATTAACCTATTTGATTGCTATATACTTGTCTTCTCAGATGACAGACTTGAAACCAGAATCAATCCTGTAAAACTTTCAAACAAGCTCTGATTATCAACCAAAATCTGAACTTTCTTTCTCCAGATACCAACTTTTCTTAACAAGGTCTTTGGGTCTTTTTCTCAAGCTCTGATACCATTTCTAGCTAAATCAGGATGTACATTCAACAGAGGAGAATCAAAAAGTTTACTAGGTAAATATTTTTGCAGAAAGAATTTGAAATGTTTAGAGAGATATTTCCTGTCTCCGATAGTAGGGATCCTATTCCAAAGATCATACTCAAGGGGATGTTCTTCAGTCCATAATCTGGAGTATTCAAATCTCCAGAGTGTATTTTCTCTTGGGATAAGTTGCCTGAGACGCAGTCCTTCAACTGGTAAATGGTCTGGTCTTTCAACAGAGAAAGCTGATCTCCATTGCCAATGTAGGCAACATTTGACCATTGGATCCTGAATTGTATGGTACTGTCTTCCAGGGATCTCAGGATCGAACAGGCGGCACTCGATATCTGACATGGCATATTCCTGAACAGAGATGAAGTCTCTGGAAAGCAAATGAGTTTGAGCATCTCTGGACATCTGATTATCATTGGCTATCAAACTATTGATATGCCCTCTGCAACTCCTATGGTCCCAAATAGTACCTTGAGGCTCATGTATGACTTGAGTTACATTAATGGCCTTTGAGGAGTTAAGTTCTCGGCTGGCAAAATCTGCTAAAGAATTGGATTTGCCAGAAATGTGTTCCACAGAGAAATCAAAGTTGTCAAACCATAAACCCCATCTCTGGAGTCTATTGAATGCTGACTTATTTGCAGGATCTCCCCCATTCAATCTCTTTTTGAAATCCTTAAGATCTGATCTTAAAATAAAGGATTCATTTTGGACAAAGAACAAAAATGCCTTGATAGCTTTTTTAGCAGCTAATAGTTCTTTGTGAGAAGAATGATAATTGATTTCTGATCCTTGAAAGGCACCAGAGGCATACCTGCATACCTTTTCTTTTCCATCTGCTGATTTCTCTTTCAATACTGCTCCCCAGTATTGATCACTGGCATCACATTCAATGATCTTTAAACCTAGTCCAGGGAGAGACATTGGTGGTAAATCAAGAACTTGCTTCTTGATCCTTTACACTGCACTTGTCGTTTCATGGCTCCAACTAGGAGCATTCTTTTTTAGATGCTTATTCAGCAAAATTCTATCAGCAGCAATGTTCTTATAAAATCCTGCTATGTAATTCACACAACCTAAGAACCTTTGTAATTGCTGCTTATCCTGAATTTCATCAGGGAAGTTCTGGATTTTAGTGACCACATGTTTTTGCATTTCTATATTACCAAAACTAATTCTTATCCCTAAGAAATCAATTTCTTCCTTGAATACTTCAATTTTTGTCGGAGAAAGACATAATCCATTTTTGAAGACAATTTCATAAAATCTTTCTAAATGTTCTACATGCTCCTTTGGTGATTTTGAAAAGATAAGAATATCATCAATATAAATGATCAAGAAGTCAGCTAACTCACCAAATATTTTGTCCATAATTTTCTGAAATATGGACGGAGCAGTCTTTAAACCAAATGGGAGGACTCTCCATTCATATTGCCCGCCTGGGACAATAAAAGCTGTTTTGAACATATCTTCAGGTTTCAGGAAGATCTGCCAGAATCCACTTTTTAGATCAAATTTGCTGTAGACTTTGGATCCTTTGATTCTGCTGAGTAGATCATCTTTGGCTGGAATCGGGTGTTGAACAGCTGCGATATATTTATTCAGTGGTTTGTAATCAACCACCAATCTTTTCTTGTTTCTGATTTGTTCACTCCTTTTATTTACATAAAAGGCTGTACATAACATGGAAAACTATGATTGCCTGTTAGGAGTTGATTTTCTGAAAGAAAGCCATACTTTCAGTATATCCAGAGAACATATAATGTTGTTTGATCCTCCTATCAAGATTCCCAGAAGGTACTCCTTCCAATCAATAGTACCTTTACCAAAAAAGCACAAGGCAGTAAATAATATCTGGATCCATAAATCCATAGCCAACTACCAAGTAAGCATTGAGGAAGTAGTCTCAAAAATAAAGAAGAATATTTGCAGCGATAATCCTCACGCTTTTGTGCACAGAAGAAAACATATTTGTTCATTAGATCTGCAGCTCATAAAAGATTCAGAAGAAAAGGAGATTGTTCCCAAATTTAAAGCACACCACAGAGGTATGCCTCCTTCAGAGCGCAGAGAGTGCCATGAGGAAATTCATGGCTATAATTCCTTATTGAATACAATTTTGATATTGGCTATATCAAAGGAAAAGAGAATATGGTGATTTATTCCCTTAGCTGTCATAGGTATCTTGTTGCTTTGATCACTCTTAGATCAAATTTTAGGAAAGTTGTTCTCAAGCAGTTTTTAGAAAATTAGTTTTATCTACAAGTCAAAGAAGCACTATAAGTAAATCATCTAGATAATAAGTATGATGGTTACACTTTTGAGGATGATGGATTTATTCACTATTTGGGAAAATTGTATGTGTCAAAGGAATGGGAATTGCGAGAGAAAGCTCTTGAGGATTTTCATAATGCTCCATATTTTGGACATCCAAGAGTGACTAAGATACATGTTGATTTGAAAGCTCTCTACTTTTTAAATGGTCATAAAATGGATATAATATATTTCATATAAAAAAAATTGGAGTTTTAATGGGTCATGGCCAAACATGTGCATATGATAGGATTGTTATATCTGCCTAACATACCACTGTAGAAGTGGAAAGTGATTAGTATGGACTTTGAGCAAGGATTTCCTATGTCCAAGAATAATCATGATATGATTATGGTCATGGTGGATAAGTTGACTAAGGTATCCCACTTTATACTTGAGAATTTGAAGGATGATTCACCTATTCTCACAAAAATATTTGTGTATGATATATTCAGATTATATGAGATACCATAGTAGATAATATCGTATAGATATCCCCGCATGACATCTATATTTTGGTAGATGATTTATGCAACCTTAGGATTGAAGTTGAACTTCATTTCCACTTACCACCCAGAGAACGATGGATTATCTGAGAAGGTCAATTAGGTCCTTGAGGACATGTTTAAGATGTATTGCATGGATCAACAATACAAGTGGGAAGATTATCTTGCTTTGGTAGGATTTGTGTATAATAATACATACCACTCTACTTTGAAAATGGAACCATTTTAGGCTCTTTATGGTAGAAGGTGTAGGACACCAATCAATTAGGGTAATGTAGAGGATAGAGAGGTATTAGGGCCCGATATGTTATTGGAAATAGAAAATAAGGTAAAGTTAATCAGGTAGAGGCTTGAGGAAGCCATTGATAAACAAAAGATTTATGCTAACAAGAAGCAAACCAAAGGAAATTATCCATTATGGAAAAGTTTTTTCTTCAAGTTAAACCAAATAAGAGTTCCATTAAATTTTGGAAATATGCTAAGTTAACACCTAGATATGTTGGACCTTTTGAAGTTCTAGATGAAAAAAAACCAGTGGATTATAGTTTGGCATTACCTCCAGCATTGTTTCAGTTACATAATGTATTTAATATATCATTGCTCAAGAAATGTGTAGGATATTTGACTGATATGATATATTGGAAATCTTTGCATGTTCAGGACCCAGGAGTCGTGATCGTAGAACCAATTAGAATATTGGAAAAAAAAATGCTTAACTTGCATGAGTGTGAAGTAACATAGTGCATGGTCCAATGGGACAAATATAATGAAAACATTTCCACTTGGGAAACCTTAGAGGAAATTAATACTTTTTTCACATTTATTTGAGTGAAAAACGAGTAAAGGTAGAGTTTTGTTACTATAATAAATGGCCATTTGAAATCCATGTAGTAATTTCTGATTTGAGATAGAAATGTTGATTCTGATTTGATGTTTGCATGGATTACAATGGTATGTTTAGTATAAAAATAGTTTAATTCTATTAAGTTTAAACTTGAAACTAAATTTTTTATGTTAGTTGTGATAAATATGAAAGGATTGAGTTTCTATTCAACTAAAGATTTTTGTAACACAAGATTATTACTTCTCTTATTTGGAAATTGCATGAAAATCAATAGTTGTTGAAAATTTTATTCTACATTTAAAGAGTTTTGAAATATGAAAAAAAATTTAAAAATGGGAAAAGAATGTGAGTTTTTATAATTAGTTATAGTTGTATTGTATTTGGATGTATTCATAGGGATGATGAATTTTTTGGGAAGGGAAGGATGTCACATCCCTCCTATGTGGATTTAAAAATTCAGTACTTATTTAATCATGATGATTAAAATGACATGCTTAAATTGGATAATTATTTGTTATGAACATTTTCAAATGTGGAAATTAACATGCTTATTATCATTCTATTGAACTTTAATGATTTAGACTAGCTACCTTCTTGGTGACATGAGGTGGATGTTGGAACATGTAAACCCTTATTGAAAGCTAAGAGAAATGAACTAAGTTTTGATGAAGTGAGTGCATTGGTGGGTGACCTACTTCATTAGGTGCATGGAGAAGTGGATGCCTGGGAGAATATTGAGGCATCCGTAAAGAAATATTTCCCACCTCTCATGTAGTAGTAGCAGGATTATTCCATTTTTCCATTCCTTCATTCTTTATTTAATCTCAGATTCTTCCATTTTTCCTATTCTTTATTCTTTGGTGGAAGGGTAGGGTGTTTCTGAGGACAGACAACACACGTAGTGTGGGGTAATGTTGGGCCCTGAAATTGACTAAGTCCCAAGGAAGAATTCAGTGTGCGCAGGAGGTAGTAAATAAGGAAGGTGCATAGGAAAAAGTTGCCAATGAAAGGCACGTGGTAGAAGAGGTTGGCATGTGCAGAAGGAGGAAGGTTTAGGGTCTTAGCCATATTTTGAAGGGGTTTTTACAGGAGAAAATTTTGAAAAGCCCAAGTAGGTGTGTTGAATGGATAAGGTGCCAGCCTAGAGCCTTGAAGGTCAAGAAAAGAATATTCCATGTAAGGGATATTCCCAGGATGATCATTTCGGGTAGTGGGGGCATTTGCAAGCTGGCATAGACATTCGACCATAGAGGACCACATTTCCACTTGGCATGCGATCTGATCATGAAGGAAACCAAGGTGTTGTATCCAAATCCTATTTAAAGGAGTGTTTCAGCCAAAAATAAAGGGGGAAGAGGGTGAGAATGAAGTGTTGGGGAAATGAAGGGTTAAGAATGGTTTTAGGTAGTGACAAGGTGCTGTAGAAATGCTTGCAAGAAGGGTTTTGAAGAATTTTAAACATGGATTTGGGTATGAACAAGGGTTGTAATGGGTATAATAGCCAATAAATATCTCTCTATAGAGTATTAGTGTGGGGTTTAAGATAATATCCCTTGATGTATTCGTTCTGTATGACCCTCATGATGTAATGGAGCCATTGTAAGTGTTTATAAATCAATATGTGATGTGTGATTTTGGTTATTCATGCTCAAAAGTGTAAACCCTTATGTTCTTCATATTATTCTAAGTCGGATATGGTTTCATTATTCTTATTTACAATGTTCATTTCCATTTATGATGCATCTATGCATGGATCTGTTGTCGGTATCTTCTATTTTTGAGTGAATGTCTATGTTTCCATTTTTGTAACTCGTTCTCCATCAATGGCGGACCATTCTCACAAAGATCACATAAAGGAGGGGCTCGTCACCTGCATGTGCCTCGGGTAAGCACTCAGTGCATGTTGGGAGATAGGCTAGTGCACTTGGGGAAAATAAGGTATATGAAGAAATGACTACATTAGCATAGCTGGAAATTTATTTCCAAAGTAATGTAACTAGTTGTATGCATTGTCAGTTCACTTCTCCTAATTATTTACTAGTCATGAATCATATGATGTTATTTGTTGTCATGATCTTATGATGGGTTGTATTTTTAGAATTTTGGTATATTACACATGGTGCTCATATTATTATTCTTTTTTTATAGTTGAATGTCTCTATTTCCCTTTTTCGTGAAGGGTCGAACACCTCTCGCTTGCAAGAGGTTTCTGGGGGAACCGAAAGGTTTTATGGTTGGAGGAAAATATCTTCAATGATTTTATCCCTATAAATATTTACACAAATGAGATATGCATGTACACAAGAACTTCTTGAAAGAATGAGTTGAGAGTATATTACTTGTACTAAAACATATGGTCATATTGTTGTACTTGGATAGGGATAGGATCGTTGTCTCATGTATTTGATATAGAATATGAAGTAAATAAGATATTAATCATTGTATTAAGAAATTATTTTTTATCATAATTTTGTACGGAAATAAGTGGGAAGCAATGTATAAAGTTTAAACCACAATTTATAGGTCAAATCTTGTTTGACATTTGGAAATATGGTAACAAAAGGATGTTTTCAAACCTTGGACTATTTAGAGGTGTTGTTGTAATATATAATTATATGCATAGTGTAGACAAAAAATCTATTCACTTGGTTACGTTTCTAGGTCCTAGATCATATTGATATATACATGATTAATAAGAAAGAAAACTAGTGGTTGACAACTATTATTGGCCTCTTTGCTTTATCTCTTGTTTTCATTTTGGTCCTACACTCCTTACAACCCTTTCAGAACTTAACTTATTTATCTTTTATGGCATAGGACACCAGGTGCTCATGTCCCTCCTTGGCATTCCTTACCCCCTCTTCTCTTTTCTCACTCTTTTGGGTCTCTTTTATCTTTTAGGCATATTTTACACTTATGGGTCAACCTTCCAGCTGTCAATTACGAAATTCAAATAAGGGAATCATATATATACATAGTTATATCTCTCAAATAAGGGACCAAGAACTACGCATTATCTATCATCACCTAATCTTGCATTCAAAGGCACAAGAGCATCAAAGGCATCCATCTAGAGAAATCATACAAGGGAGAAGGATTTCATCACTTTTACATACACAACATAAGAGAGGAATTTCATTCTATTCCATTGCACACATTCTATACATTGATACATTCTATATCTAGCTCGCTATTATTGTGCAACTTGCACAAGGTCATCCTAAGGCACCATTTCTACACACACACACACAAACTACATGGAGTCTGATATGTAGTACATTACTTGGTCGTAAGATCACTCTTCGGGTGACCCCAGGGTTAGTACAAATCCCATTCTGGATCTTTATTTTTAGGTTTGATGTGGTTTATAGGTATGTGCATCTATCCATTTGTTTTATAGGCTACATGTACACCCAATGACATTGGAGTAGAATCAAAGTGATAAACAAATATTAACAACGAAGCTCCACCTACACAAAAAAAACTAGATCTTGATTAGTTATGTAGACAATAGCACCTAGGTGCTCCTGTCCTCCTATGGGTGCTCATATCATGTATCGTTTCAAATTTCAAAACCTCTAGTTTATAGTGACGACGTTATTTACAACCTATTCTAGTTATTCACCTACCCAGATCACTTCATGTTCACTCAAAAATCAATTAAGTACATATATCTCTCCTTATTACTTAGGGTTTCATATTGTACATGCTTCATTTTTTTATTTAATGTATATTATCATTTTTATACCATTCATTATAGTAGTTACTCTGAAATATAGATTTAATTCAATTTTTATTAAATCACATAATTATTTCTCAGTTATCTAATAAGATTTAAACTTTAAAAAAATATTTCCACTTTTAGGTTGTATTAATGAATGATTGTTACACTAAAATGAAATAGAAGTCCGATTTGGATCCTAATAATAGATGAAATGGTTGAAACAAGTGTTTTGGATTCAAAATCATATATGGATTAACCCCAAAACACTCTTCCATGCTCTCAAGGTGAAAAAAGCACTCTCGGGGTCCTCAAATGCACTCAGCAGGTGACATCATCACTTTAAAACTCATTTGTCACCCTTTTACATTCCCTTATATTGTCCCTAAGGTGAAAAGGGGATAGAGGGGACACAAAATTGTTGCCCCCCATCAATTTGGAAGTTTCATCGCTTGAAAGTATGACTTTGGGTGTTAGGGTGAAAAAATGAGTGATTTGAGTTTCCTGCCCTCATTTTTCATGTACTTAAACCCTCAGGTCACACTTTTTCACCCTATCTATCCCATTGGATTGTAAAAATGTTTAAAGGTTACAAGGGGAACACAAAATTTTGACCCCCATCATTTCAAGCTTCTTGAAACTCATTCCTCACCATTTATGCACCTAGGATGCACCAACTTACTTCTCCCCTTGTCCCCCTTCCATGATAGTTGAACCCAGGCCACACATTTTCACTCATTTTATACCCATTTTCCCGAAGGTTTAAAGGGAACAAGGGGACACAAAATTTTTACCCCCTTCTTCCCATGTATCTTATAGTCACGTGAAAATCATTTCTAGCTTTCGGTGACCAAATTTCAGCCTTCGATGACCATTCCTTTCTCTCTTAATCTCATCCACAAGGAAATATAATCTTCCACTTGTATCCATCTAGTTAAAGTCATAATTTTATGTACTTTGTGTCCACTTTTTCCCTCTTGCATAGGTGCAACTCAACTTCAATCAAATCCCAACTCTAGTTAAGTTTCCGAGTCAAAACATGAGTTAAAACTTGCAAGAAAAATGACTAACTCCCTCACCTCACATACTTAGTAATTTATAAAATTTCAAATGTCATGTTATTTCCTTCCAAATCCTACATTTCTTTACAAGTATTTTTCTAGTTTTTTCCAGACATCCATGTCCCAAAATTGAAGAATGCTCATATCTCCAAAATGGTGTACCCGATTTCCACCAAAATTTTCCAATGCACTCCTTCCAAAAATGCCTTCAAGATGATTTTAAGATCACTTCCATGGATTATTTGTACAATTTATAGAAGAAAGAAGAATTTTTCAAACCCAATTTTTTCCTTTTCAAATCTCCAGTGATCAAAAAACTTCAAAAACAGTAGCATGAAGTCCTAAAGTAAAACCTAAGCTTTTAAGACCAATTTCATTACAATCTAACATCTAGAAGACACATTTATAAAAAATAGTAAGTTTTCAAGGCTTTACATGTCCACATTTAGTAAGTTTCTTAAAATGGTGAATTCTCAACACTAATTCACTCTAAAAAATCATCAAAAGGTAAAAATTGCGAGAACTTACTAAAAATTTCCATCTTAGTCAGGACCTGCTAACAAATAGAAAGTATTACATTCATGCTCAGATCACTTGTATCAAATCACATTCCACCTATCTCATTGATTTTTTCCACAATTTCAAGGCTCTCAAAACATCAGTCTCAAGGTTAATTTTGCATGACACACTTGGATGCAAGAAGATGGATGACTCAACTCATCTTAATTCTCACAAAAATGGAGTCATCATGGTTGAATTCATTTAAGAATAACATGTCTTCATCACTAAGATGAATCGAGAAGTTACAAACCAATTTTATGTAGACTCCAGACCAAATACACAGGAAGCTTTGGACCAAAATCTTGATGGATTCTTTCAACCTCTACAAACATGAATTGATCCTCCCAAATGAATAATAATATTGATCCTACATCATATCCACTTCTCCCAATGTGCCTCAACCCAAGACCATCATATTTGCAAGATATATAAGTCATCACAGGTCCACACAATGTAATGTATCACAACAATGTTTCTAAACACTCGTTCAAAACTTTGGAGTGTGTTTACATCTCACAAAAGAGGAAAATTTTACCACAATGTTTCAGTCCAATAAGAAGTCTAAGGTAAAGAGTTTCACTCAAGGATTAATTCTTGTATCTTAAAAATTCCCTATTTCAATGAGGATCATATGAGAAATAAGGTATTGGAGCATCCTGAAGTTGATTCCATTCAAGATGAATTTTAGAGCAAAAAAGATAAACAGATGATCTCCATGTCCTAACTCTGACTTTAAGTTCAAGGAAAATCATCATGTTTTCAAGAATAAACAACTATCTAAATTTCATATATTACAATTTACCTAGTAGTGTTTTTGAAACACTCATTCAGTTCCTTGTAATGTGTCAACATCTTATAGGAGGAAGCATATGCAATCACAATATTTTATTTCAACGGGTGGTCATAGGACAATGATTTAATTCAGGGAGAATACCTCCTATTTCCAAGATGAAGACCCATTTCAGTGAGTAATAAACAAGCATGAAAATTTTTGAGCACCTTGAAGTTGATTTCATTTAGAAAGGAGACATATTGGTCACGAAGGTGAATTTTTAAGGCCAAGAGAAGTAAGGCAATGATCTCCATATCTCAACTCTTACCTTATGATCAAAGAAGATCATCATGTTCCCATATGAGTGGAAATCTCATAACAATTTTTGTAACACTTTTTTAATGCCCTATAGTGTTTCCATATCTCACAAAACAAGGAGATGGTAATCATTGTGCTTCAAGCCAACAAGTTCTTCATTGACAGAGGCTTCGTCTTCATTAGATTGATTAACCCTCCTCTCTCTCTCTCTGATCCGTAAACTTCTACTTTGGAACTCTATGAATCACACAACTATGTTGTTCTACTTTCAACTCTAGAAAATGATAGATTTGCTTAAATATTAGAGCTTTGAGACTGATTATCTAGTTCTATAGAAAGGAAATTGCAGAGAAGGAAAATAATTCAAACTTCAACACCAAAATTTTTTATCCTGGAAACCTCCAAGGAGGAAAACCAGTCAAGAAGGGAAACTTCTCTTTCTTCCCACTTTTATTGGTCTAACATAGACAATTACATATTACAATAAGTATGAAAAGAAGCAACAATGTAAAACTTCTCTCTAATTACTTTCTTTCTCTATTTCTACGCCTTGCTCCTATAATTCCATTCCAGCACTGAAGATCTTGCTCACTGCTCTCATTAAATTCTGATTCACCTTTGAATTCTATTCTCTTACTCCTTCCATGTATTTATAGGCCTTCACATGTCCTCTCATGCACTGGAGAATGTGAAAGGGCATGGAAGGGAAGATACACAAATGGGCACTTCAAATTCGTGTACATTCATGTTCCATTCTTCTTTTCTGTTCGAAAGTTTCAGGACCTCCGCCCTGGCTGGGTGGCAGTTTCAGGACCGCCACCCTACATGGTGGTGGTTCTAAAACCACCACTTTTCACAGAGCAGTAGTTCTGTCCAAAACCTCCGTTTACCTCATTTATTTTCACTTTTCTTATTTATCCTTCTTGGTGCTGATGGAACTGATGAAGTGGTGTGTTTTTTTGGATCAACAACATAAAAGGACCATATCTATATTTATATCTAAGATGGGGAAGAGAAGAAAGAGATATCCAAATGCCAAAATTGTAGCCAACATTGGTTGCACAAAAACAATGATCTCCACAACCTCTTCATTCCTCCAAAGTCATCCAACCCTCCTTATTTCTCCATCCATTCACCAAAATCCTTCTTGGAAGGATTTTCAAACCCAAAGGGGTTTCCTCTTCAAGAATGGGGAAGCGGGGGTTCAAGCCATATGAACCACCTTCCCCACCTCAAACCATTTGAGGGGAGTAATTAAAATCCTACATGGCTTTCCCATCAAGCCATGAGGATTGAGAGGGAAAAATCCCTCCTCTTCCCCCACAAACTCTAAAAATCCATCATGCCATATGATGGATGGAGGAAAATAAAACAACAAACATAAAAACACATAGCCACACCCAAAAGCAACACACATATTAACAAAACAAAACTACAATCTAACATGATATGAAACATAAAGAAAAATGAGCTCAAGGAGCCTACCTCCCAAAATCTCTCCAACACTCTAACTTTTCCTCTTCTTTATCCAAGCAAGCTCTAGCTCCAAAATCCACAAGCCTCCAAGCAAAAGCTCCAAAAAAAAGTCCTTCTCTTTCCCCGTGAGGGATAATTTGAAGAGGAGCCAACCAAAAATCCTCACAAATGAGGGGGTCACATGTGTCACCCCTCTCTTCCCTCAAGGTCAAAGATTCTCAAAATAAAAGGAAGAAAGCATAAAAATAGTTTTTAACCCTCTTCTCCCAAATTACTCAAAATGAACAACAAAACAAACTTGTGCAACTTTTAACAAAGCACACTTACCCATCCATATTACATGGATGTGACCATAGGGAGGGAAAATGGGAGGGAAACTCCCTCTATGCATTGGAATTAAGCCTCCTACCTAATAGGTAGGGTCCAAGGGCCCATTTTCATGCTAAGTGAACTCCCAAACTAAAAAAGGGGTCACTAAAAATTCCTAAAATAGCCCAATTTCGGGTTTAGCACATTTGGGCACAAGGGTAGAGAATGTGGGGCCCACCCAAGGGCTCACATGTGACCCTAATCCCCTTTAATTAAATACATCATTATACAAACTCAAACTTAATGCTAGTGGGGGCCATTAAGTCCCCAAATCAAGTTTACAAGCAACTAAATATCTTAAGAAAGATTAATATTACAAGACATATTATATTATAATTGAGGGTCACCCATGGTGCCCAAAACAATAACTCTAATACTAAGGCCTCATACAATAAACACGGTTAGGACTTAGCCCTGTGAGCTGCTTGTGCAAAATTGTGTAGTTGGCTTGAATCTCACGTTCTCCTGTGACCTGTCACCTGCACACTCATTACACACATCAAATGTACCTATCTGATAAAATGTAAATCAACTACTCAATAAGAAGTCAATGAATTCTATGCTAGCATATCATCATTCTGGAATCGAAAATGCGACAACATGCATAATTATACACAATCCACCATGAGTTAGACATAACGTTAAAGTGACATACATCCATAGAATCCAAACATGTAACCAAACTGAGTATCCATCAAATTTAAATGAGGTCCGAACAACATCATATCAGTTAGTATCCATGACATCATAAGATAAGGTGACAATATAGTAATCAAGCTAAATTGGCGCTATACGCCTAAATTTCCATACATGTTTAATAAGATCAAATATCCTAATGTAATGTCCAAAATATATTAACTCTGTACTGAAACATGCCTATGAGTAAAGAGAACAACAAACAACTGAGGCTATAAAAATGTGGGCACTACACATAGCGCTACTCTCTCTATGTAATGTCTCTATCTCATAATGATTACATGAATAATCATTCCCCATTCTTGGAAGGCCCCTTAAGGCACCTGCTGAAGAAATAGATGCATTAGTGACCCTTATCTGCACAAAGGAAATTGTTAGTAACATATATGAAAGATAAAAAGTGAAAAATTAAGTTATACATATGCCCCAACCATTGATCACCACATATCGCAATAGTGAAATATGGGGTGGTCAATGGAAAGAAACAATCCATAACACATAAATCAAAAGTAGATACTGAAAGTAGGAAAGAACTAGATGAAATGAAATATACCCACCAATGCATACCTGATAGTATCACTCATCCTATCATGTGCAAGAATAATCAACACTACAAGAACCCTAAAGAAGTAAAACTAAAAGGAAACACAAGAGGATCATCAATAAAATAAGACATAAATCATCTAACTAGGGGCCCATGGGACGGATGTCTTGTCATAGTGTCGAGATGTTGTATAGTGGTATGATGTCAAAAATAGGCCAAAATTGAATAAATTCAAAAGTATGCATGTCATAGGTCGAAATGAATGGTATGATAATATGATCAAGCTGCAACAAATGACTTATTTTGTGGAGTTTGTAAGTAAAAAATGACATTCATTTGAACAATTAAGTTTATCACAACTGAATTTGAATATAAATTTTAGTTTTATATAGTGATTTTGGTTTTTATTTTTTTATTGTTATTTATGGAATTGAGAGAGTTGGGATTTGGAATTCTAAATTTGGGTGTATTTTTAAGTCATGTCATGAGTATGAGGTGGTGATGGAGGAAAATGGGGTGGTGCACATGATAGGGCGCAACCATGGGTAAGTTGGTTACATTTAATTTTTTTAGCAGATTAGGTGATATTTAGTATTTTTTCTTTTTCAAAGTTGTTAGCTCATCATTCTTGACAAAAATTGTGTCATAGGGTAGGTTAGGAAAAAATATAAGTGGGTTTGCGAGGATTTTGAATTTGGTTTTTTCATTTTGTAATTTTTTTTAAGTCAAACTTTGGAAAGTCACGACCATGATTTGGCTAGATGCCATTAGACCCTTTGCAACAAGATGGCTGATGGATTCAAGACGGGGGGGAAAATATTATTATGGTTCAATGGCATCTGTCATAGGACTGATGACATAAGACATAACCTAGATTTTGGCCAGGCGCTAATGACATTTTCCAAAGGGTCGATTGCGTAGGAGTTTTTTTATAGATGTAAGATACAAATTGTTATTTTTTTCATTACAAATTTCTTTTGCATACTTATAATGATCTTTTATTGTCATTTTGTGTATGTAGGAAGAGAAAAGGATCCACCTATGGTAGAGTGTGGATGTATCATGGCTCGGTGGTATGATTTCCAAACTAAATCAGCTAGAGGTGACCTATGTTACAAGGTTGGGTTTTATAGTGCATCATGTATATACCCAAGATACTATTGAATTTAGATCTGTTGCATATGTTCTTGGTTATGTAGGAGATTATATCCAACACCTTTCAGTTATAGATAGTACAGGAGGCCATGGAGATGGCATTGACCTTGGAAGATGTTCATGGGATTCTAGGATTACCCATTGAAGGAACGCATATATATTGTGGTCTTAGTTTGGATGCTGAAAAGTAGATAGCCTTAGCCATATGGGATACTAAGAATGAGACATATGACGAGAGTATGTTATGTGTCTGACTCAACATAGTGCAGGTTGTAGGGATTCTAGTTATCCAGAAGGTGGTGATGGGTATTGTTGGAGTATGGATATTGTGCCACAAGACATATGGAGCCATCACATTGTTTTTTAATCATGATATGTATAGATGTTATAGTTTATGGGGTTTTATTTAGTAGGGACACCACCATATGGGCACACTTAGTGAACAATTTATAAAGGGTTAGGTGCAAATGTCAGAGGGTTGTTGGACCCAGTATATTATTGATGACATGGATATATGAGAGGTTATTGATGTATATGCCGATAGGGACACCATATGTCATAACAATACATTCCCTGAGAGTTCTTAAATGGGCATAGGGGCCGTTAGTGAGAGGACTTTGAGAATTCCTACCACTAGTATAGGTGGATTCAGATGATGTTACATGGAATCCCTATGTATTGAACATGGATCTAGTGGCCCAGTTGGCCCATGAAAGAGTATTTAGAGGTACATCACTGAGGTGACAGGGCATTATGATGTATTGGGTGGAGACCCATATGCAGTGAGAGCAGAGTCCCAAGGTAGTTTAGGGTGACCAATGCTATGGTGATACCACCATTGCAACCCTACCAACGTTGTCATCATGTTAGAGAGGTTACATGAGTCAGAGGTGAATGGTACTAGCATTACAACCCCATAGGATATGGGAATGTGGCACATGCATGGGTCATAGAGGCAAGTGGAGCCATGGTGGGGATTCTCAAGATCCCACCACATATCATATCCATGAGTGGTTCAGAGGAGGGATCTGATGGAGGATCTGTTCGATAACACATCTTCAAAAGTTAGGGGTGTAGGAGGAACTTGGTCCTAGCACTAGAGGAGTAGAAGGGAAGCCACCACCATGGCTAAGGGAGTATAAGATGTGGTGGCCAAGGAGGAGGATACCTACTTGACACTGATCGGGGTCCAGATGGTCATGTTTACCTAAGGTAGAGGCCCAAACCACGTAGCGTAGAGGGGACATGATATTGATTGCCTCAAGATAGGTGGGCATAGTATGTAGGTTCATACGACCTCATCTTGATGATGAGGAAAGAGGAGGAGGTATAGATGGGTGAGCCCTGGGAATCTAGGTAGATGTTAAGACTATCATGGAGAGGCCCATAAGTAGATGTATCCATTAGTATGTCTGATGTCATGATGTTATTTAGAACCTGGATGCTTGTTAGAAATGGGTTTTGCGTCAAATTCGCATATTGCTGATAGAAGACATGTCATTTTTGGTTTTGCAGAGTAAGTAACAGAGTTAATGGCATCTTTTTATAGAGAGTTCCCACCATGAGATCATATCCCATGTATATGGTAGGATACTACAGGAATTGGGTGGATATTGGCAATAAATATGTTGATGAGATTCCATGATATTATTTTATCTAGGTGTAGGAAACCTGGACACTAGTTTAGAAGTAGGTAGCCCACCTATGCACAAGAATTGGTAGCTAGAGAAGCATTATGTGCCTTGGAAACATAGTTGGCAAGAGCATAGGGAGAGGCCTCCGGATCTCAATAGTAGGTAAAGTCCTCTATCCCACATAACCCAAAGATACCAGCATGGACCCATTGGCCCAAATGGATATGGAGATACACTCCAAGGAGGGGGTGATCTAGGGTGAAGTCTTGAGCCATACAATAGATGGGCCAAAGCCATGTATTTATTTTGTATGATTTCTTCAATGTATAAAAATGGATTCAAGATATATATAGATGATGATTTTGGTGATATTTGGATGTTTTTTGTATATATGTTTCTTTTCTTATCATTTTCCTACTTTTCACATGTATGTATGTAATGATACCCATGGTACTTAGGAATAATGATAATGTGATTAGATAGGTAAATCCAGTGCGAAGGGGATTGATAAGATAGCCCAACCCACGTGATATGAAGAATCCAAGAGATGGAATAAGGTCAATACATCCAAAGATAAGATTTTAGGGAGTGATCAGGTATATAAATCCAAGCAAGGACATAGGCCTAAGAAAGGATGCACAAAATATCATGGCAATTCAATAGGAAATACCAGGGCAAATCAAATCCATAATAGGAGGAATCGGGACCAAGGCACTCCAATGGTAGGAGAAACCAGGGCATACATGATGATAGAATCCAAGCAGGGATAAAATAACCCAAGAGAGGATGTAATGAGATATATGAATGTTTGAAAAACCCAAGTGGGGGATTAAGATCCCAAGTGAAGGTAAAAGGCAGTGTGTAAAATCCTAAATGGGGGCTGAGAGCCCAAGAGATGACAAGGGTTCAATCCAAATAAGTAAAATAAGATGTAATTAAGGTACTATAGATAACTAGCCATGAGGGGGAAAATATTGCAATGTATCAATGATGATTTCATCAACTTGATTCAAGATGTGACTTCTAGCATGATTCATGAGGTCCTTTATGGCATGTTGTGTAATAGGAACTTTCCGATGAACTTTAGATCTCATGGTGAATAAAGTGTCATCGATTTGATCTTCCTACATTTGGGTGAGAATGTCATGTCGAATTTCATTCATGGAGGGAGGAGGATCAGAGTGAGGTGGTGGTCTATACTTAGATTTTGGTCTAGCTGGTCAAGGGGAAGGTGGTCGATTCCAAAAGGAATCAGCCCCATGCTTTGTATTACGGGAAGAATTTTTAGTAACGATATACTTTCTACATAGAACTCGACAGTTGGCATCGGTGTGTGCACAATACCCATGATGAGAGAGAAAGAAGGGAGCTGAAGTAGAAGGGCATGTAGCCTTTCTATTTTGGTTGTGTTTGACATCAACTTCAAGATTCTTCATGTTGCGTTGATAGGCTCTATAGTCAAAAACATCATTCCATGGGCCTCATTCCATGTACAATATCGCTCATTCGTAGAGGACTGAGGATCCATAAGAGAGAGGTAGAGAGGAGCCTCATAGGTTACAAAGGGCTAGTGATAATATATGAGGAGGGAACCAATGTAATGGGTGAAGATAGTGTTCATAGATCAATATGCCACTCATTCATCGAGGCACAATAGATAGGCTCATCACCCATAATATCATCGACTTCGTAGTGAAAACCAACGACCTGATAATCTGCTTATGTAAGGTAAAATGAGTCGGCTAGGTTGATGGTAGTATGTGGAGGTGTAGGTAGTGGAGTCAAATCTGAGGCTTGAGCATTAGTTGGGGAAGAAGTATCAACTATACTCAAGGATTCCTATTGTATTAGAATGATGTTCACGTCATGAGAGAATTTGTTTTGAAGAGTCTCTTGGTAATGCAAGACTTCCCTATCATGAATCTGGGCATAGCTATCCAGGTGAGGATCATCTAAAGTGTAATCATCATCATAATATGATGTGGAGGCATCCACTGCACCCAAGAATCAACTATGGTCTCTAGTCATACCACATGCTCTAGTGGCAGGTTGTGGTGTACATGAGATGACTGTTATAACCAAAGCTAATTCTTGCGAGAACAAGGCCGTAAGGAAGGAGGTAGTTGGGATACAATAAGATCAGGAAGATCAGAAGTATTGATTCTAAGCATGAACTCATCGGGCTCACCGTCATCTGATTTCAAGAGATTAGGAGGTGTGCACCTGACTAATTTGGGATGACCAGAAATTCCATGAAGAGAGTCTATAGGATGATTAAAATGTTGGCCTTCTCAGAAGGGAATAAGATATAATTCATCAAGTGTTGGGAGCTTGTATGTCCTTGTTGTTTGGAGTGTACCATATTTCTAGGGATTAGATTCTTCCTGAATCTTATAAATATCTCCTTGGTGAGAGGACTTGACATAATGATACGTGGAAGAAGAAATTACACACATGTGATTATTCCAAGGCCACCCTAAGATAATATTATAAGATAGAGGAAAATTAAAGACCATAAATTGTATGTGGACACTCCTAGGAGGGATGGTGATGGGTAACCAAATACACCCCATAAGAGGCATTTATTGGTGATTCTATCCTTGACAGATGATTTGTGTATATTTTACGTTATTTATGGAGTATCGAAGAGCTTTAATAATTATAATGAGGCCAACCATATGTCATTCCCTTCATTAATGAGAGCACGCTTGACCATAGTGTGACATATATAAACTGAAATGAAGAGGGGCAGATCATCTACACGAAGCAAGAGCTCATTTGGGATCATAGAGACTATAGGAAAATGAATGCAAGAGTGAGCATTTGTGGTAATATCAGTATGAATGGAGATCTCCTCACATTTCCAATGGATTCTTTCCTCCAAGCCATGCAATGCAGGACTCTTCTCCAAAGAGGGAGGAAAGGGAATTTTCATATCAAACAACACTATTATGGACACTCACAGTTGTGAAGTGATGTGTGCATGAGTTCTAAGAAGGGGAATTGGCCAAGAATTTGGGCTAGTGATTCAATAGGATCTCACTCATCATGAATGGACTATGCAGTAGGTTGAGAGTGATGGGGGTCATCAAAAACAAATCCAGAAGAAGAACATGTAGTCAGGGAAACTTCAAAAATTGTTTGTTTCTCAGCTTCTACACCATCAGCTCTGTAAGTTTCATTTGACTAGGGGTCGATGGTGTCTTTGGCAAGAGAAACAAATCTAGAAACCATCAGCCCTATAGAATAATTTCTATAGGGGATGATGGCATCTAGAGGAGGCAATTTTTTTTCTCAGTGAAGCCTTATTTTGAGGTACAGAGGGATATATAAACCTATGAGTCTAAGGTTGGAATGCTACAGGATATTCACGTTCTACAAAATCTATGACACGCTTAACATCATTAATTAAAATCATATTTTCAAGAGGATATTCTATGTTGACTATGTTATTCATAGCATGTTCTTGTTTCTTAGAACTCTCAGCTACATTATGATTAGGCATGGGATTAGATAATATTTGTAGCTTCTCATTAGCTTGGTTGATAGCCTCGTGATGATATTTTTGTCGAGTCGCATCATGGGCTTTGACCGCCTCAGTCAAATTCTCTCAAGTGATGGCATCATAGTTAAATTTGGGACCTAAGAAAAATTTTATGGTGGTCATTCGTAGTGCCCAACAATTTTCATAAGAGTGAGCTCAATTAGCATTGCATCAACAGAACTTAATTTCATCATGTCAATGAGGAACAAGCCTAGAATGATCTAAGATTGTAGTAAACGGATTAGGTAAGAAATGTTTTAAATCTTCCCTGCTAAATGGTTGATTATAGTTAAGTTGATTCTTATTATTGTTAGATTGTTGATCAATGTTAAAAAATCCTATTTGAAGAAGCGATGAGAGGAAGAATATCATAGAATCCATCATTTGTCATGTTCTTGTTCTTAAAACATTGGAGGATTTGGACTTGTTTATTAGTTTTTATCTTAGGAGGAGATTTCTTGAATTCCCTCATGATATAATCTTACCTTTTTTATTGTTCAAAGGCTAGTTCTAGAGAGGTGGGAGAAAAATACCTCACCTTATATTAAATGCGAGGTTCAAGAGCTCATAAGAAAAGTTAGAAGAGGCTATCATTAGGCATGTTGTTTTCTTCTCGTGTAGATAGGGTCTTCCAATGTTTGATGAAAATTTATGTTGATTCATTTTCATATTTTTTTAAATTAATAAAAGCATTAATATCATTTTTAGGTAGATCATGATATTGAAATTCATTTACCAAGGTTGTCACCAAGGACTCTAGCTCAACTATGGAATTAGGAGGTAAGATATGATACCAATCCAAAGTATCACCAGTGATATTTTTAGCTATGAGTTTGGTGGCAGTGTATGATTTGGTTTTGATCCATTCCTTGTAAATGTTACCAAAGTCCTTGATGTGAAGGGTGGGATCAGTAGACCCATCATAGGAGATAGAAGGAGCAATGCCACCAATATCCTTGCTAGCAATATAAGGTGTTAGAGGATCTTGTTGGACTACTCTTACAACTTTTTTTTGGATATGGGTGGGTGATGGGAACCCCATTATCCCCATTTGGAAAAGGAGGGGCATGGTTCCCTAAGAAGATCTCGTTGTAGGGTGATTGACTAATTGAGCCATGTTGGATTGCTTTTGAAGGAATTGAGCCGTAGTAGTATATTTTTGTTGGCTCATCCTATCAATAAGTTGGAGAATTATATTAGTAGGGTTATAATTAGAGGAATTCTCATATGAACCTACTTTGGGATCTTTCCCCTTTTTTCCTATTATCAAGTTGTTTGGAGACGAACTCAAAAAGACATTTGCTAAGCATTTCTTTTGATTCATTTTTGTATTGGGAAAAATGAGAGAGAAAATTTTGAATCTCAGAAGGATGATCAAAGGTATGATCATTTTTGTTTTCTTCTTCATAACCCTCAAGTGTGCCATTGCAGTAGGAATAAGACTTATTTATAGGTGCTTCTACGACACAATAGTCCATGTAAAATGGGAAGTCAACTTCAGGATGATAGGTCTCAGGAAATTTCTACACAACAAAATCAGAAGACCTTGAGCCTAGATACTCAATGATGGATTGATGATATGGATGAGAATGGGTCATGTGATGAAGCTTATAGACATAATCGTCCTTGTAGAAAATTTTACATAGAGGTTGATGGCGTCTGGGAACAAATTTATAAAAAATAGAAGGGATCGGTCATACAAGTAGGATTACATAGTGGATGATGGAATTTGGAAGTAAGTATGCTAAAATAGACTAGGTCACCCTTGGGTGATGGTGTTTGTGGTGACTAGTTTTTGAGTTTTTTTCTTGATTTTTGGATATTTGAATTGAGAAAAATATTGAATACGGATGCTTTTAACGAGTTTTTCTCGATCAAAAGTCCTGTAGGATTCATGTAGGGTTCATTATAAATATATGGTGAGCCAAGAATGTATCTCAATGGCTTGCACTCCTAGGTTTACATTCTATAAAGGTATTGAGGCAACAAATATGAGACAAATATGAATTGGTATATCATGGATAGATTTAAAGGGGCTACATAGAGTACTAAGGTCACATATCCAAAGGGCAGTAATCCCTACACTAGGTCAACCTAGGGTTTCCAAGGCCCACAATCAAGATAGAGGAGAGTATTTTTCCTAATATATTGGTAAATGGATGAGAAGAGGTATAGATCGATAATTAATAAGGAAAACATGCACAATATGACCAAAATGTAAATGAAGGAAAGCTATGGAGTTAATCAAATAAGAAAATTGTGCTAACTAGCATCAATGTACATATAATACTAAGATAACATAGAGCAATGAGGAAGGGAAATGAACTAATCTATGCAAAAGGAAAAAGAGAGTTAGAGAACTTAACTTTGAGGTGGTTGTTGATGCATTTATCTCTCCAGAGAAGAAGAACATCGACATATAATCATTATAGGGTGGAGAAGGGGAACATTGTTCATGTCCTAGACTCACTATAGATGACTCAATAGTGCAAGCAATCCAAATAAGAAGAATAGTGTCAATCCAAACCAAGTGCAATATGAACTAAAGGTTGAATGAGTAGATGTTAAGTTCGTGTAAAATAGCACAGCAGATGGCAATCCCTATGATTTAGGATTCCTTCCTTTATGAAAGTAAAAGTGTGGTATGTATATATACAAGGCAATTGACCATGGATGATGGTGACATCTAGGAAAAACCTAACACTGACACCATCGCCCATGGGTGATGGCATCGAAAAAGGATGATAAATGTCATGTAGAGTAAAAATAGGTGTCATGGATCAAAAAAATGGATGAATAAGGTGCCAAATGGTGAGATACAATAAAATTGTAAGACATGCAATGTGTACAATACATAAAGGGAAAAGGATAACTAGTGTAAGGACAACTAAGGCTCATAACACATAATAATACTCTCTTTGTGTACTGTCTCAGACCCATAATGACTATGTGAATAATCATTCCCCATTTTTGACATGACCCTTAAGGCACCTACTCAAAAAATATATGCATCAATGACCCTTATTTGCACAAAGAAAAAAATTTAGTAACAGGTATGAAAGATGAAAAGTGAAAAATTATGTGTATGCACAGGCCCCATCAAATGTACACCTTGTGTGGTTTTTTGGATCTTCCATAAACCTTTTCAAGATATATGAATTGTCTTACACTGGTGCTTTTTTTCTCTACAACATTTTTTACATCCGGGGATAACATAGGAATATCTTCTCACTTTTTACCAATTTGAATAAGAATACTCACACTAGAAAATATTTCACATTACATCCATAGTAAAAAAATGTTCTTAATTATAGCCACTATTGTTGATCACTGCCACTCGATCTTAAACATAGATAATTTCCACTGCCACTCAAATTTTCCCTTGACTTTATCCAGTTTGGCACATAATGGAAATGGAACATTGGTGTCATGTTCACCCTCACAACATGAAATTTCCACTTAGGAACACTTAAAAGAAAATTGTACCATACTACACACTAATTTTTGGATCTTAATGCACGTGATCACCATTTCCATTAAACATATTCATTGGTTAACCATCTTCCAATGAATTACAATAGTCAAAGGATCTTCACCATCAGAGGATCTATGTAGTTAGTTACCTTCCTATACAATTATTTTCCAGCATCCACAATACACACCACTCAAAAAAGAAAATTGAAATGAAGCACATTGCACAACTAAAAAATCAAATAATCACACCATAAAATACCACCACATCTACTGTGTCCCTGTCATTGGTGACTGACGAGATGTGGTTGATTACCCTCCATCCTCACATGCCTCTATCCTCCACTGTGACATGCTACTAACTCAAGTTCTTGATTTGATCATGAGATTCAATTTCATGACAAAGGAGGTTGGATTCCACTGAAAATTTTTCCATAGGGAAATTTTTTTGTGACACTTTACAAAACTACTCTTGATACTAACAACTATGAATGACCTATCAATGCCTAAAACATAAAAAACAACACATAAAATATTTTAATTGCGCTTTTGACAACTATATAAATGTTTAAACTCACTAAAATTTTAGTGAAACTATATAATAAAAATATTTGGACCAAAACTAAAAACATAAAATCTAAAAATACAATGATAAAACTCAATTTTAAATAAAAACAAGACTTAAAACACTATCCAGACACTTACTAGTAACTAAAAAGGAATCCAAAAACTATATGAACCACTAAATAAATTAATGAATATATGGTGAATATATGAATTTAGAAAGTAAATGGGCTTGCAGAAGTGGAAGGAAGGATCCACATTTGCATACGATAAGATATGAAAGATGCAAAAGTGATAATGGAAATGCAAGATGCATGTGATAACTACTCTAGAAAACTTTAAAATGTGTGGAAACATGAGAAAGGTAAACCAAATATAAATCCAAACCATAGAGAGATGAATGGCTATTAAGAAAATGTGATGATGAGGTAATGAAACTGTAACAACACACAGTTCAATGAAACATGCAGACAACTACAGATCTCTAAATGATAAGGATGTATATTAGCGAAAGATATCGTTTAAAAAATATCTCTTTTGTATCAAATGCTCTAGAACTGCTACACTTAAACAATAAATAATGCACACTTTCTTCTATGGATGGCAGTCCACTCTCCAAGTGTAGACACAACATCACGCATTTGGGTACATTTCTAGGCCCTAAACACATACTAGCATTCATATGATTCCTAAGTAAGAAATTTAGTAATTGACGAATATCCTTGGCCTATTTTCTTTGTTGCTTATTTTCTATTTGGTCTTAAACACCCTATAGCCCAGTAATTATTTTACTTTTTTTAATCTTTTATGGCTTTAGACACCAGTGCCTAGCCAATATAGGAACGCCCAGGCGCCCCTAACCCTTTCTTACCCTACTCGCCTCTTTTTGGTCTCTTTTATCTTTTGGGCATCTTTTGTACTTATGGGTCAGCATTCCAATTGTCAATTACAACATTCAAATGAGGGAATCATATAAATACATAGTTATGTGTTCAAAATAAAGGACCAAACACTAAGCATACTTTCTATCACCTAAGCTTGTATCAAAAGGCATCCAAAGCACTCAAGGGAATCCATCTAGCATCCATACAAGGGAAAAGGGACTACATAAACTGCATAGGAAGGGAAAGTTCATTTTATTCCATACACACATTTACATCTTTTAGAAAATCTAGCCCGTTATCTAATGTATCTTGCCTAAGGGAATCATAAGGCATAGTTTCTACACATACTCACAAGAACTACATGGAGTCTGAGATGTGGTGCATCACTTGGTTGTAATTTCACTCTATCAAGTGACCATCGGGGTCTGTCTGACTCCCCATATTTCATATTTATTTTTTAGGTTTGATGTGGTGTTTTGGGTTTTGTAAGTGAACTTCTATTTTACATGTTACAAGTACACTCGGCGATCAAGGTGTGACATACAAGTGATTAACAACGAATATTAGCGACAATTGAGTGACACTGTAAAATTCAAGTTCTGAGAATTTTCATAGTCACGGGTGCCCAGTAGAGGTCTCTAGTGCCCAGGTGCCCTCTCCCTAGTCCAGGCGCCCTAGTCCAGCCTTATCTGTGAACTCTAGAATTTACACATGCTCGTAACGACACAGTTCACATTTTGTTCAACAATTTTCCCAATCTATATTAGTCTTAGATCAAATAAAAATCAAATAAGTCCTTTCTCTCTCTCTTGTGCTTAGGGTTTCATATTTACTTCCTTATTTTCTTGTGCCATATTGCATCATAAAAAAATTTCTTCATTTTTTCTATCACTTACTCTATAATTAGGGTTTTACAAAAATTATTGTTAAATCATTTGGGGAACCCTTTCCTTACATTTCCATTATCGGATCTTTCATGGCTTCCCATGATTTTTATTCCAATGCTTCCCCATTCTATACCCAGGTTCAACTTCTTAATCTCATTATTAAGTGTGTCCTCGTCAATCCTGGATCTAGTCTTAATGTATGTAATATTTCTTTTCCCAATCAAATAGGAATTTCTTCTTCTCATCTCAATCCATCTACTCTTTGTGTATGTGGCTTTTATAATATACCTAGGTAAGTTTTGGGCATTATCTCTTTTCCCCTTACTATGGGATCTTGCACTCTTAATGTTCTATGTCACGTTATGCCTCATGATGTTCCTTATACTATTATTCTAGGCCTCCCTTGGTTACATAATATGCATACACTTATTTTAACCCATGAAAATATAAAAAATGCCCTTGCTACACCTTTTATGGATACGGTTATAGTAGGTTCCACACCTCATGTTGCTACTCCTTGTGATATTCCTCTTATACCTGATGCTTATGAAATTTCCTACATTCTACATATTTCTCCTCTTGGGATGAACCCTAGTGCTACTAATTTACATGATCAATTTTCTATTATCACGCCTAATACATCTCTCACTATGTATCACTCTCGATGCACTTATATTGATCATATGCTTAGATCTTCCACTGTTACATCTCTCTCTACACCTTCCTCATCATAAGTTAGAATATTGTATACTAGTTTTACAATGCTTCCTAATCCTTGCACTTTCTAATACCCTATACATAATTCATTTACTATGGTTTCACATTATCTTGTTACATCCATGGGGGAAATAAATTCACCTCTTCCCTCCTTTCTATCTATGGTCATATGGGCTAATTCATGCTACGTTGTTACTTATGATCTTCCTATATTGTACATATTACTCTTGATGAGTCTTATTTCTCTATCGCCATCACTTGACATTCATACTAATGAGCTTCCTATAATTAAAAATTTTACACATATTTTGACTCGCATACTCATCCTTATGTTTGCACTTACTTTTTCGACTATTTCCAGCAAGCACAATGATACACCCATTATATTTTATCCTAATGGGTACATTCTTATTTCTTATACACTTCTTATTTATCTAGTTGTGATCTTAGAATCTATAGGGTTTTCCCCTCTCATGTCAACATCCTTCTTTGGTAGCTCTTGTGTTGACTAATGTTTTACCTATTTTAGGTTTTCCGCATGCATGGCACAATCCTACTTCACATGATACATGCACTTTCACATGACATATGTTCATCTTCTTTAGCATATCCTGGGCCCTTTCCCACTACTCTCATTGTATAGATATCCATCACTTGAACACTTTGGGGGCATCGAGCTCCCCCCCTCCCCATAGTCGCATGTTCTAATCAGCAATTGCCTATCCATAATGTTCACATACACATATATACCTCACACTTTCTTTGTAATTCATGTCAATATGGCTAGTACTACTTTCTCATATCTACAGGCACACCTTACTACATCTCTATACGCTCCTATACTACTCCATATGCACTTTGTTACGTGTGCTTACTTATGGATCCTTCTATTCATGGCACACATACTACTACATATATATGATACACATCCTTTAGTGCACTTTACATACTTTAGCTATTCTTTCTCACCATGATCATATTTATTTACTAGAATCTCTTTATATACACAATTAGGGTAATCACACTTCCCCCCTTCTAGCACTATCAATTGTCTCTAGTATTTAATCTTACACTTTACGCTCTAGGCTCCATGTCTAAGTATACTCACTTCTTCGATACACACATTGTATCATCATTACCGTATGATGCACTCTAGTTCCACATTTCATACTTGACTACTAAGGTTATAAATCTAAAATTAACCTCACCCCATTCACTCTTCACACTTTGTGCTTCATGATACATCTTTCTAGTATCTCTTTCTCAAACCATTTCTTGATAACGCACTCTTGTTATATGGTTCATTATTGATTGTTGAGGGGTGTTTTATAAATGAACCTCATCTCATACTCATCCACATCCGCTGGAGGGCATGAGATCCTCTCAAATTCACATTACATACCATTCAGTCTCACTCATACAGAACATACTGCATATCTTGGTTGCACTTATTCTTTCTTTCATATACTTACATGCACACTTTTTTTCTCATGTTATACGGATACTTAGTATGCCAATATATTTTCTATATACACATGTGCATTCACTTGGTATTTAATTGTGAATGTAGACTTCCCAGATCTTTACACATTATAATGATGTTTGGCATTGTACTTCTTACTAGTCCCACGAAGGCTCTTAGGGGCATCTACTTTCTCACACATTACAGGTGTTACTGTTTCATTATGTACTACTTCATATTCTTGCTAGCACATGTTGAGCCCTTAAATGACTAAGTCCTGAAGTAAAGGATGAGCATGCGTGGAGGGAAACTTGGAGAAAAGCTTGTAATTGAAAGTTTGAAAGGAGAGGTAGGTTGGCGCATGGAGGAAAGGGTTTAAGGACTTATCCACATTTTGGTTAAGGGCATCACATGCAAAACACATGAAGTTGTGGATAAGCATAATGATGACAAGGTTGTTATATGTAAAATTTAGGCTCAAGAAAAGAATATTCTAGGGAATATTTATGGTTATGGGTTGGAAATTGAAGGTTTTTATGGATAGTTGGCATCTGCATGGCTTGGACACTCGAGTATGTAGGATATGATGACATTTTGCATGTGTGCCTACTTCTTGAATGATGATCAGGAGTTCTTCCATTCTATTTAAGGAGGCAGTTGGGTCTAAGAAAAAAAATGAATAGCATAGAGAGTGCAGAGTATTTGTAAAGTTTGAGTGTGTATGCAATGGCATAATCGTGGTGATAAAAATGTAATGGCTCTAGGGGGTGATATAGGTTTTCTAGTTGTAGGATGCTATTATCTTGATCTATTCGGTCTACTATGACCTTTTTGATGTAATATGGCTACTGTAAACACTTGTTAATCATATATGAAGGGTTGTTCTAAATATATATGTTCATGGGTTCAAACCCTAGTGTATTTCATATTACTCATGGTACAGATCTAGTCCTTTTATGTTGTTGCAATGTTTACATTTATATCATGGTAAATTTATTTTTAGATCTAGTATCTTTACTTCTGTGTTAGAGTAAATGCTTGAATTTTTGTTCTAAAACATTCCTCCATTAATGGTGAAGCATTCTTATGAAGCTCACATAAAAGAGGGGTTTGGCACCCGTGCGCACCTTCAATGAGCACCCAGCTAAGGTTGGGTGATAGGTCAGTGCACTTGGGACTTGGGATTTTAAGGGAGAAGGTAAACGAGGATACATCTTGGTTCCATTACTATGACCTCTTTTGAAGTTGTTATGAGAATGGTGAGTGATGACATAACGCTTGACCTTGGATAACATCAATACTTGGCTTAAAAATATGGAGGATGAGTTTTCTTAGTTATTTAACACTAGACCTGAGCTTGATACATGTAAATGGGTAGAGGAGCATTTGTATCATGATCTCTATGAGACATTCTTTTGTTGTTTTCCAATAGAGTTGTATGAATGGCTATCAGCATATGCATCAAGGAAGAGCTGGTATTATAGACCTCATGTTTGGACCCAAGTAGAGTATGAGAGGTTGCATGATGCTAATCTGACCTAGAGTCCTGTTGTTGATCATTGGTGGAGGGCTGTGTTGACTAGTTATACCTTGGAATACGTAATTTCTATGTATTCATTCCCAGAGATTGCCAAGTTTGAGTTCTTGTGGGAACCAAGAGGATTGTTCTTGTGTGTTATGCCATTATCCATTAAGATCCTAATCATCACTTTGAGTATGGAGACATTCCCTATGGATAACTAACTTCCCACTAGGTGCAGGGCACTGAAGCTGGTGTGGTGAGAGATGGAAGATCCTATGGAGGAAGCAGGGAGAGAAGAGAGGTGGCTTAAGTATAATGAAGTGCGAGAAAGGGAGTTAGTGAGACATCATGAAGCTACTGGAGTGATGGATTTATGAAGGTAGATATTACAGGAATGATTTGAGGTTTGTGTGTAGGGCATGGGACCTGGGCAATCTGTGTTACCCCATCTTGGCAAGTGCGAGAGAGAAACCCCCTCAGATTCTAGTGAGAGCTCATCCTATGAAGAAAGGAGATTCATATGCATGCATCTTAGCCAACCCAGTGACCAAACCCTAGTGCTTAGTTTTCCAGTATCTAAGACAAGTATTTCTAGTTCAATTGGTGTTAGTGAGCAAGTAACATCAAGTAGATATCGTTTTACATTACACCCATCTATGGCCGCACAGAAATTTTTCAGTGTTTGAAGGTATTTTTTCTGGCACATAATTTAGAAAGAGTGTGAGCTCACAAAGCTTGGATATCACATCTGGGAGTGGTCCTACATCACAAATTGTCAGCACATAGTTTAGCACGACGGTGGGTATACAAGGTGCATCTGCATCAAGCCCCTTACCTACTATGGGAGGAGGATCTGGTGGATCCGAATGAATATGAGCTAGTGGATCTAGTGGATCTAGTGGTGGAGGTAACACCAGAGGGAATGAAGGTTTTGGATCTAGAAAACAAGGACCACAACACCATCAATAGGTGTTTTATGAGATGTCTCTTCACTTACCTGATTACAAAGGTGTTGAGGATGCTACAGAGCATGTACACAAATGATAATTGTTATGGAACACTAAGGGAATCAATGTTGTGGTGCAGAAAGAAATTCATTTTACAACTACATTGCAAAGGCACACACATAGCTAATACCAAAAGTATGACCCCCATCAAACAGTGGTGGATTATATTACATTGTGTGATGAATTCTTGGAATAATTCCACATTCCTAAGTTTGAACAAAAGAGCATCAACGCGTTGAAGGAGATTCAACAAGGGATGGCAGAGAGTGTGCAGGAGTATGATACGCACTTTAAAAGTCTTCTGTCAAATTTTTCTTATGATATCCATCCCTCTCAGAATTCGTAATGGTTAGTTGAGGGATTGATCATGCCTTTCATATGAGTGCTTTCCCACAAGACTTTTACAGATACGTGTGAGGCCTTAGAGTTTGTTTTGCACACTGAGGCCATCAGAAGCATTAACACTAGATTAAATTCATTTTTAGAAGCACATATCGCTACCATGATGAAGTATCTTGAGAATTTTCTACAAACTCAGCTCATGAGAATCATAGTGGACTATGGTGCATGGATTGTGAGGTAGAAGGACACACAAAGGATAGTTTCCCATAAAAGAGGGTGTACACCATGTTAGTATATTGTGAAACCTGTCATAGAGATCATGATCTAAGTAGATGCCCATTGTTGCAACGCATGCTCCGCAAGAATGTGTCCTATTATTGTAAGATTTTCTCATCTATGACTCATGATAAAAAGGACTTCTGGTTGATATACAAAATCCATGATGTCATTGATATTGGTGTGCACCAGACCAGCATTGGGAACAATTCTAAGAATGAAGGTCATCATTTTGAAGGGCACATAGATGGAGGTGGTCAAGGAAGAGGTTTTCATGGAGGATTTAGAGGCCGTGGCAATCAATGAGGTAGGAGTGAATTTCCTCGTGGAACTTGTTACAATTGTGGATCTATTGAACACTACAAGTGCCAGTGTTGGAATTTTTTACAATGCTCATGGTGCAGGAAGAAGCATAAGTATGAGGAGTGCCCTGAGTTGTATGAGAACATGAGCAAGAACCAGAAAAAGGACAGGGGCATAGGAATAGTGAGTGTGAAGCGAGTTGATCTGTTATGGATGCCTAGGGTAGTGCATGACTCAAAGTTGGAACCTGTCTTAGTAACTATGCAGGCAGAGGCTGCACACACCAGGGAAGAACCAAAGAAAAGACCTCTCATTACTAGGGAAGAGGTATTACATGGGAATTATACTAATCCAACTCATCAGAAGGAGGTCCACCAAGAAATGATAGAGGTGATTAGAAACCTGCAAGGAGAGATTCAATGTTTGAATGAGAAATCACTGAATTTGGAGAAGAAGAAGAGTGTTGAGGTCCCTTAGAAGGATATGGATGAGGTTAGAGAAGTGTGTAAGATGTTGCGCTGAGAGAATATTATCTCTCTTAGGAGAGTGGCTAAGAGAAAAATTACCATACGTTGGAGGTGAGCACGAGAGGCATGTCTTGCATGCTAATCTTCCCCCTCATAGTATTGATCATGACAAGGAAATCACATTAAATGCAAATGTAGATGGATGGCTCTTGAGAAACATTGTGATTGACACGGGCACTGAGGTCAATGTTCTCACCTTAGATTCATTGAAACAGATGGGGAGGCCACCATTATATCCATCTTTGAATGTGTTGTATATGGCAAAAAGGAAAAAGGCTATGCCCGTCAGGGTATTGAAGGATGCATCCATAACCATCCAAGGGGAAATGTTTACTGGAGACTTTTAAGTCTTAGCACTTTCTGAGGTGGATAACTTTCTATCCCTACTTAGACACCCCTGGTGCTATAAGAATAATGTTGACTTGCTCTTTAACAAAGGATACATAAGTTTTGAGAACAAAGAGGAGTGTTTCATTATTCCACTAACGAATGGGAAGTCTCCATCCTATGTGGAATCCTTAGGAGAAGAGGACCTGGATAAAATCTATGTGCACACCATCAGAGACCTCGAGGTTGTTCATCCATCAAGAGAAGGATTCATTCAATGGGAAGATGCTCAGTCCATGAGTGATACAACTAGCGTTGCATGTGACAATTAGGAGCACGAGGCTTATGAGATGATTGGGAGATAATTGAAGGGCATCATGACTTACATCACTAGGGTGTTCTCAGTTAAGCACCTGGGAGGAAAATAGTTACCCAAATTCACTAGAGAGGGTAACCCTAATGTCTTTCTATGTGTGATGGAGGTACAGTGGACCTGTTAGACAAAAAGGACGAATATGCTTACTTATACCTTCCACAGGATGGTAGCGCATTAGTGGGTGACCCATCGTGAAAACCTTATAGAGTGGCATGAAGTGAGAATCATGCTCTCTGTTAAGTTTATGAGGAGTAATGTACCCTCTGAAATACATTATTATCATGGGAAAGAGTCCACCTCATTCCACGTCTTAGAGTGTGAGAGAACCTGGATGATGGGCATGGAATCCTTTCCTCCTCCACTATGGGTGCATAATTTCTATTCCACCTTGTACGGTTGCGTGTGAGTGGTATATTCATTCAGAGATGCATTTTCAGATGGGAAACTAACTGGAACTGATAGTAGATATTATTCAAAATTTTGAATATCAAAGTTTGAAGCCATCGGTGAATGATGTGTTGCATGTAGTCAAGTGTCTTACTATGGGAGATATTGTTATAACTGAGGACAAAATCTTGGATTTGTTAGGAGAACCTGATTTGGGCATGAACTTTGTAGAAGAAAAACCAAAAGGAGAGATGGAGGAGGTATAACTTGAGCGTGCCTTCCTGGAAAAAGAAAAAGGAAAGTTAGTCTATTTAATAGACGATGAGGAAGTGGAAAATTTAGATGCTAACCATATTGTAGGTACTCGTGAAGTATTAGACAAGGTGGATGAGAAGGCATGCGCTTACCATGAACCCTTCAAAATGAAGAAGGTTAACAATGGTACAGAGGAAAATCCTAAGGAAGTTGTCATTAGGAATTACTGGTCGGACCAAGAGGTTTCAAAAATAGTTGAGTCACTATGTGAATTCCAAGATTTGTTCCCAAGTGGGTACCACAAATTAAAAGGATTACATCCCTCATTGGGATAAATGAGGATTAAGTTAAAAGAGGGTGTGTGCCCATTTCGGAAGAGACCTTATAGGATGAATCCAAATATGTGCATCAGGGTTAAGGAAGATATTGATAAGATGCTAGAACCCAGTATCATTGAGGCAATTGAAGAATTTGAGTGGGTGAGCCCGATGGTGATTAGTATTAAAAAGGATGTAAGGATAAGAATTTTTGTTTACTATAGGGATTTGAATTCTATATGTCATATATGCTTTTCCAAACCCATTTACTAAGGAGATCTTGGAACAAGTAGTAGGGTGGGAGATCTATTCTTTTACAGATGGATTTTCAGGTTATCACCAGGTAAGAATTACGAAGGAAGACCAGGAGAAGAATACTTTCACCATTAAATGGGGAAGTTTTTCTTATACGATAATGTCTTTTGGGTTGAAGAAAGCACCTATAGTGTTTTTGCACATTGTAGTACAAGCCTTTCAGGACTTCATCCAGAAGTTTTTGTAAGTTTACCTGGTTGATTGGACGGTGTATGAGTTAGTAAGGGACCATTATGAAATCTAAGATTGATGTTTGAGAGATGTAGGCAGTTGATTATCTCACTTAACATTAAGAAATGTGTCTTTGCTACCCCATTTGGCACTTTACTTAGTCACATCATATGCAAGGAAGGCTTATTGGTAGACCCTACAAAAGTGGTTGTTATCTTGGGTTTGGAGGAGCCTACCAGTCAAAGCACATTGCATGGATTCTTAGGGCACATGGGATATTACAGGAAATTTATCAAAAGATATGCCAAAATTTCCACACCATTGGAGGATTTGTTGAAACATAAAGGTAAAATCCTTAGGGGTGAGGTGCAACAGGTTGCATTTGACACATTGAAGGACATGCTTACCACTACACCCATCTTGTGCTTTCCCTCCTAGGATAAACCTTTCCATGTATATGTAGATACATCAGGTATGGCGGTTAGAGTGGTCTTAGCATATCCTAGAGAGGGGATTTTTGACCATCCCTTGTGTTTTTCTAGTAGGAAGTTAACTCTAGTAAAACAAAATTATACCACCACGGAGCGCAAGGCATTGTCAATGATCTATGTACTACAAAAATTTAGGCAATATTTTCTAGAAACACCTTTCATTTTATACACAAACCACATGGCATTAAAGTACTTGGTGACCAAGCTCGTTCTACAAGGGCACATATTCTAGTGGGTCTTATTGTTTCAAGAGTTTGAGTTTATGGTTGTGGTAAAACTAGGGAAGATAAATTTGGGACCTAACCATCTATCACGAATTAACTCAGGTAAGGATGAACAGAGAATTAAATACACAATGTCAGATGCACAGTTGTTTAGATTGCAGTGCACACCCTCTTATTCGGAGGATATTGTTTTTTTCTTATGAACAGGTGTGGCGCCAGAAGGAATGAAGGCCTTGGAGAAAAAGTAGTTGGCTATATGCGCCATGCCCTATATGTTGATTGGAGGAGACCTATACAAGTTAGGCCAAGATGAGGTCTTACATCGATGTGTGTTGGAGCATGAACGTGCTACAATCATGGAAGAAGCTCATGGTGGCATTGTAGGAGGTCACTATGCAGGGAATGCAACCACGCATAATATCATGTTGGCAAGCCTTTGGTGGGAGATGGTTATAAGGATTGTATAGAGTATTGCAAGGCATGTGACCATTTCAAGAACCTTGGTAAGTCAAGACAAAGATCTGAAATGCCACTAAGATCTATTGCTAGCACGAAGTCATTTGAAAAATGGGCAATTGACTTTGTGGGCCCTATTTCCCCAGCCGTGCATAGGACAGGTTCACGCTACATTATCACTTGCACATATTATCTTACAAGGTGGGAAAAAGTGACGAATACAAAGGATTACATGACAACTACAACATATAGGTTCTTATGGGAAAATATAATCAGCAGGTATGGATGTTTGTTGAGCTTAACGAGTGATAGGGGGTACACATTTCTTAAATGAGACTGTTTGAATCTTGTTGGCAGATTTTATGGTGGCCCATCACAAAACTACACCCTATCACCCTTAGGCTAATGGAACAGCTAAGGCATTTAACAAGATACTAAGCCACACGTTAACAAATATTTGTGATGTCAAAAGAAGAGACTAGGATGATAAAGTCTCTGCAGTGTTATGGGCATATACAATAACTTATAATCGATTAAACAAGGCCACACCCTTTCAATTGGTGTTTGGTGCGGAAGCTATTATACCCATTAAATTTATGCTACCATCCCTGTGTATTACACACGTAGGATGATTGGCTGATGAACAAGCATTAGAGGAGTGCATTGATAAACTTATGAATTTGGATAAGCATTGTGTCATTACTAGATGGAATCAGAAGACAGAGAAAGCATGACATAAGGCATAGCATGATCATCATATTAAAAACAAGAAGTTTGAGGTTGGGCAGATGGTTCTTCTGTATGATGATAAGTTTTTTTTCCACCCAGGGAAGCTCAAGGTGCATTGGTTGGGACCATATATTATCACTTACATACTTGATTTAGGCACTTATCAGCTACAAGCACTGGATAGCACACAATTGCTTAATTTCTTTAACAGGAGTAGGTTGAAGCCCTACTATAAATAAGTCTTCTTGGTGTTTGTAAATAAGGTAGTATTGTCAGTTAGCTTAAGATTTCCCTTAATGCATTTTCCTTTATTTTTCCTTTCGTCATAGTTTTTATTTTTCTTTCTGTTTGTTTTGTTGTAGGCACACTTGTTCACTGGTATCCAGTTACTACCTAAAAGGTGATTAATGTGCAAAGGACCATGCATCCATTTAGTGTGGGTGGAGAGTGTTAAGAATAATTTTAGTGCATAGTGTGGTAAGAAGAAAATGTTGGGAGTGATGTTGATTGAAGGCCCGGATGAGAAAATCAAATGCATTTGGGTTCAAAGGAGTGCACATAGAAGAGGTGATTATGGATGGATATTGGTGTCAAACACTTTATAAAAACCATGAATAGGGATAAAAGCATAGATTAAACTAAGGTAGCTGGCAGTAAGAACTTGGTTTAAGACGCAGAGGAAAATTGACTTTGGCGCTATGAGAGAGAGTAAGAATTTGTGGTCGATGAATTTTTGCACACCAGAAGGTTATGGGAGTTTCACGCAAGGTTGGTGCATGAAGGAAAAGAGCTACACAAAATGTGCGAGAGGATGGCATTGGAAAAATTTAAATTTAATGCAATTGTATGGTGGTAGGTGGCATGGGAGTTAATGAGGGAAAAATAAAAGACCTATAAATAGAATCTTAGGGAGAGTTATTATTTTTACCTTACATTTGTTGTTGAAGAGATCTTATGAACTAGGGCATCCTTGCAAAGAATCTGCAAAGAGTTGCGTGTGAAGTGGAGAATTTGGTAGATTTGTGAACTAGAGTGGAACGGATTACATGGGCGTGCACGGAAGAGGTTGTTTGTTGGATTCCCATGAGTTTTTACACTATCTTGTGGAAGGATATTTTTCCAGGTTAGGGTTTGCATAGTTAGGGCATGAGTTTTGAATAAATTTTGTAGAAGAAGTGGATCCTATGGACATATTAGTGTTAAAGCATGATGCAAGGAATAATTTACAAGGACCTTAAGAGAAAAATTACACCAAGGAAGGGATTGAATGTTTCACCAAAGAAGGGCAAGGGCAAGGGCAAAGGAAAACCCGCATATCGACAAGTTTTAATGAGGAGTGGTACTTGGAGATGCAGTACCCAGATGGTGTTTTGATAGGGATGGAATGGATTTCTCACATGCGTAAGATGGGTATCAATGATTATAACCATAAGAAAGATACCACAGAGTAGGAGATGGCATTGGATCTAGTTCTCCTAAGTGGAGAGAGAACACATGAGGAAAAACTTGTGTATGATGATTCTGTAAAAACCACATTGGAGAAGGCAAGATTTTTATAACTCTATGAGTTGCCATTTTTCGGAAAACTTGAAAGGTTATACCAGTTGTTGATGTTGCACATACATGAAGACTATTTTTACTTTACAGGAAGGAGATTGCATTTAACTACTCATTTGATCTCCAGATACACTGGGCTTATCTGCTCTAGAGAATCATTGGAGGATGACTTGGGTGACAAGGACGCCATTAATAAAACAATCGCAAAATATGAATATGAGAGGGGTTTTCACTACTTTGATATCACCAAGATCATTAACCTAGTAATGAAGATGGACAGACACTCTCTCAACAAGTTGAATGGACAAGAGCAGTGGACACAAGTGGACAAGAGGTGGTTGTACATTTACAAGAAAATTTTAGAAGGGAACAATATACAACCTCTCAGGCTTCATTGTGGAGAAGATCATAGATGTCGCACGTGATGAGGATAAGATCATGTATGGTAACATCCTTCTTACCATTGTGTTTTCTGAGATTGGAGTGCCCAATGGGCCAAATAGCTACATATGGGAATACCCTAATGAGAACCGTTCCTCCGCTAAGAGGTTTGAATCATACACTTGTGATACAATGAAAACTCCATATAAAGTGTGCTTGGAGAAGTGGTACAAGTGAATGTGTGATGCATTCGGGGTAGAATTGAGAATCCTTAAACAAATTCCATCCATGGTGGATGGCGAGGCTGATTCCACGGTATACCAACACTTATGCGGTTAACAAGTTCACTTTGAAAGATGGAACAAAAATCCCATAGTGTAAGCTACCATTTTCCTTCATAGTAAAATACTATCAGAGTGTGGTTAACAAGTTCAAGGAGGCCAAAAATTTCAGATTTGATCTAAGTGAGGTAGATCAGGATCACCGCGCAGTGCGTTGAACCTTAGTGTATCCTAAGAAGTGTGCCTATGTGGAGAATTATGTCTCTCACAATGTACATATGGTAAAATCTGTGTCAATACCTATTTCTAGAAAGACAACATCAAAGTTCTATGTACACCTAAGGCCCAAGTTAGAAAATGGTGCATATATTGATGATGATGTATCCATCCTAGAATATCCCAATAGAAGAAAGAAGGCGGTGCTAAAGAAGAGAGAAAGGGAAGAAACTCTAGCAAGCAAGGTTCCAAGTGCACGTATAATTCAGATCACAGAAGTACAGGAGTATGGCACAAGCACAAATACTTACACTTGGAGGAAGAAATCCCCCATGAAGGAGAATTCACTGAGAAGGAAATGTCCCCGATGATAGAGGAGTCACCAATGAAGAAGAAACACAAGATGGCACAAATTTTAGACTCTGAGGAGACAGAAAGCATGAAGAATGATGAATCTGAGGAAGAGAATGAAGAGCACAAGGAAGGTAAGAGTCCCCCTGTGCATGATATACATAACTTTGATGAGCATCAGAATGATTATGAGGAGGGCGCTCATAATATGGGAGGAAGTGAAGAAGAAGTAGAGATGAATGCACAAAAGACCCCACACATAGCCGGAGGGCATTTGGAGGAAACTATGGAAAGGTAAGTGGCAGACATCATTCAGAAATTAGTGGACCATGAAGTGGAACACAATGTTGAGGATATATTGAGAGAATCAGAAGAGAGCATAGAAAAGGAGAAGAGTCTAGTGGTTGGCTTCCCAAAAGCAATGTGCACCGGTGGCAAATGTGCAACAGTAGTGGAAGGACACATGACTTATGTTAATGACCCTAACAAGGTCATGCACACATGGTTCTAGAGCACAGTGCCCACATAACAACTCTTTTATTGGTCATCTTTTGAGAAAGATAGCTCATACACATGCACAAGGAAGATGTTGTCATGGACTTTTGAATCCCATGTTGATGATCCTAAGTTTGAAGTTGGCGTGGATGTAGTAATAGAGACTCATAACCCCAATGAGGTGAATCCTATTATGGATACTTAATGGCTAACTGATGAGCAGGCATCTAACGTGCTCAAAAAGGTGTCAATGGAAGTAGAGGCATGGTTATTCGGGAGGAATAATAGAATCAAATCCCTAGAGGAATAGTTGGGGGAAAATAATAAGGAGATAATAGAGAGAGATATGGAGATAAAAGGGAAGGAGTCCATAATTATGCAGCTAAAGGCTTAGTTGTGAGAGAAGAAGGTGAAAGTGTACGAGAGATACAAGAAGGCAAAGACTATATCAGACTCCATCATTCTAACATACCTAGATCTTGCCCCTCCTGAGCAAAAGTATGAGTCAAATTTTCTTTTCCTTGAGGATTTGACACACTTGATCACAATGGAGAAGCAACTGCTTTCACTGGAGTCAGCAAAGGAAGTTCTAGTGTGACAGAGGGCCGAGGAGAAATAAAATATTGAAGAGAACATCACTCGATACTCCGAGCTCCTTGCCTTAGTTAAAACCATGGCACACATGGTCAAAGCTGTTTGTGACAGGTATATTGGTTTCTACCCATGAGGTGGACTTAGAGGAGTTTCAAGAGAAGAACAAGGGTAACAGGGCAGAGTGAGACAAAATCATAGCAGAATTCGAGAAGAAATCAGAGGCAATTGAATACCTAAGGGTCTCAATTAAAAATAAAGTAAAGCAATTATATCCCCAGGTCACGCGAAGGATGGACGTGTTGAGCGACCTTAGCAAGCAGATTGATAACATTGTTGATACACTAAAGGCTAGGGGTGAAGAGTTATCATTTGATGAATTCAACACGCTAATAGAGGATTTATTTTAACAAGCACAGAGTGAGGTGGATGCCTAGAATAAAATTGAAGCACCCTTGAACAAAGACTTCTCAATCATTGTGCAGCAGTAGTAAAATTATTTTGTTCTTTGGCGCAATCCAAGTACAGGTTATTCTTTCCTTCCATTATTTATTCTTTGATTGTTAGAGGATAGATTGTTTCTGAGGGTGGATAACATGTTTAGTGTGGGGTGATGTTGAGCCTTAATGGTATAGATATGGTCCTTTTATGTTGTTGCAAATTTTACATTTATATCATGGTGCATTTATGCTTAGATCTAGTATCTTTACTTCTGTGTTAGAGTAAATGCTTGGATTTTTGTTCTGCAACATTCCTCCATTAACGAAAAAGCATTCTTATGAAGCCCACATAAAGGAGGGGCTCAGTGCCCACATGCGCCTCCAGTGAGTTCCCAGCTAAGTTTGGGTGATAGGCTGACACGCTTGGGATTTTAAGGGAGAAGGTAAATGAGGCTACAACACACTAATATTCTATTGACACATACATACATTGACATACTCTTTATCTTTCTAACATGTTAACGGGTGTTTCATGTGCAGCATTTTCCTTATAAAACTATTTTCCACCATGGTTATCTGACACTTTGTTTGACATTGTTTTCCATTGATTTTTATTGTATGTCATTGTTTGCAGGCTATGCCATATGTCTTGTTTGATCATTGTTTGTATGCTTTTGGCCTCTTCATCCCTAATTGTCTTGTGACATTGTGAGTGATGTCCTGTGTTTAAAACCCTCTTTTTGCGGTCTATCTTATATGCACACTTACTTGTTACATTATTTATCTATGACTTGCTTGCTTATTTTATTACTAACACATCTATGTAGACACTTTGTTTGCATGTGTTGTGGTTTCTACTATGCACATCCCCCACCACCTGTAGATATCATATTTATATCAACATCAGGTCCTCTCTTTTGGGTTGCACACTCCTACTGGCATTGCATGCACCCCAAACGAGGGGGGCATACATTGGGTGAACAAATAACCTATACAATAGCTCAAAACTACAACACAGTACAGTACAACACAAAATTAACATTGGTTATAGTTACAACATTGGCTCAGAATTAGACTTGGGTCAATATTACAGCATAAAAACTAGTGCCCAGGCTCAGATAGAAGCACCTGGGTGCATGTATCCTCCCTTGGTCGTTAATGTCTTGGGGGCACAAACATTTAACTTATCATATCAACACAGTTCACATAAATCTTAAAAGTAGTTTTATAGTATCAGGCACAACCCTCTAGTAATAGAATGCATTCTATCTCAGTTAATCAGAACAATCAGTACATTTGGAACAAATCAGGATAGCATGAAAAAAACAGGGACACACCATCTACAATGGTGTTTATCGGGTAGAGTCGTGAAAGGAGAGTAACACTAGACCTATCTCCCTACCACTTCCTCTTTGGTGTGAAATCACCCAAAAAAATCTCACTTGGCGTGAGATATCCCAAAAAAACTCATACTTGGCATGAGATTTCCCAAAAAACTCATACCTGGCGTGAGATCGGTGAAAAAAATCGCACTTGGCATGAGATCACCGAAAAAACTTGCTCTTAACATGAGATCGTCCAAAAAAATTTCTCTTAACGTGAGATCTCCCAAAAAAATTGCACTTGGTGTGAGATCACCCAAAAAACTCACTCTTCACAACAGTTCAGGAAATTTTTCTATCCTTTTACACTCTTCTACATTAGGTGCACACTTTCCTTGTATAAACTTTTACATATTCATGCACATGTTTTCTTTTATTTATCATATACAAGACTTTGACTACCTTATTGCTCTTCTTTTTACAGGTCCTTCCTTACAAGCAGCAACAATTAAAAGCTACAACAACAGGTACAACATGGTACAACACATGCTTCACCCCTAGGGTCACTTTCCTTTCTTATTTTTCCATGCTTCACTTTTTTCATCATCACATACTTCACTTGTCCACTCGACATGTTTTTCACCGCACACTCTACATGGTTATTAGGTACGCATCTCTTATCTAATTTATGTTATTGAGTACTCACTCAAAAACATAAAGTGGAGGAAAATTTAGACACAAAATCATGCACTAGGGTACATTTCTAGGTCCTAAACACATACTAGCATTCATATGATTCCTGAGCAAGAAAACTAGTAATTGATTACTGTCATTGGCCTCTTTTATGTGTTTCTTGTTTTCTATTTGGTCTTACACACCCTACAACCCAGTCAATATTTTACTTGTTTATATTTTATGGCTTCAGACACCAGTGCCCAGCCAAGATAGGTTTGCCCAAGTGTCCTTGTCCCCTTTGGGTGCCCCTGACCCTTTCTTACCTTACTCACTTCTTTTCAGTCTCTTTTATCTTTTGAGAATATTCTATACTTATGGGTCGACATTCCAGTTGTCAATTATGAAATTCAAACAAGGGAATCATATAAATACATAGTTATGTGTTCAAAATATAGGACCAAATACTAAGCATATTAATTATCACCTAAGCTTACATCAAAAGGAATCCAAAGCACTCAAAGGCATCTATCTAGCATCCATACAAGGGACAAGGGACTGCATTTTCTGCTTACACTTCATAGGAAGGGGAAGTTCATTCTATTCCATGCACACATTTGCATCTTTTAGAAAATCTATCCCGTTATCTAGTTTGTCTTGTAAAAGGGCATCCTAGGGCACAATTTCTACACATACTCATAAGAACTACATGGATTTTGAGATGTAGTGAAACACTCGATTATAAGTTCACTCTATCAAGTGATTGCTAAGGTCAGTCTGGCTCCCCATATTGCATCTTTATTTTTTGGGTTTGATGCACTTTTTTGGTTTTTGTAAATGAACTTATATTTTACAGGCTATATGTACACTCAGTGATGTAGGTGTGCAATACAGGTGATCAAAAGTGAATATTAGTGACACTTGAGCGACATTACAAAAATCAAGTTCTAAGCCTTTTACGGTCACAAGCACCCGGTAGAGGTATCTGGCGTCCATGTGCCATCCCCCTAGTCCAAGCACCCTAGTACAACCTTATCTATGTGTAGAGGTCATTTATGATACAATTCACATTTTGTTTAGTAATTTTCCTAGTCTATATCAATCCCAAATCAAGCGCAAATCAGCTAAGTCCTTTCTCTCTCTTTTGTTTAATGTTTCATATTTACTTTCTTATTTTACTATGTCATATTTCATCATAGCATTTGTACTTCATTGTTTCTATCAGTTACTCTGCAATTAGGGTTTTACAAAAACTACATTTTTGTTAAATCACCAAGCAACGTATCCCATAAATGTAATACCTTTTACAACTTGAATAATTTTAGTCTTATATATAATGGCGCTCCTGCCTTTTGCCACAAATGCTAAATATAAGAGTACAAAATAAATCTATGCTCCTTCATGATTTAATGAACTACATTCAAAGGGGCAAAGATAAATATGACAAGCCCTTCTCAAATCCATTACATATCCATCATGGAAAGGACCCAACACTACTTTGATACAAAATGATGGTACAACAACATATTTGATCTTATTAAACACACATAAAACTTAATTAATTTCATTTGAGACTCATTTACAAACATGTAGAGATGCAACTCCCATAAACAAGGAGGTTGCTCCAACAAATCTACTTTAAACCAAATTATAATCATGTAAGTTGATATAATTCTATTAATAACTTATAAACAAATATCTAACTACATAATTACGTTTTACCACATGGTAAAACCATAGAGCACTAATTATTATTTTCCTAACAATTCCATGTCATGCATTTCATGTAGAAGAAGATGAATTTACTATTGTTGAAAATATCATGTGGTTGGTAGGGTTTAATGACTAAAAAATTAAGTTGTTAAAATGGTGATGTAACAAGAATAAGAGAAAAGGAAAGAAATAATTGTTCTCGAAGGAGAACGGGAAATAAATGTAGAATAATTTTGCAACCAAGTGTTAAATAAAATCCATGAAATTCATGAATGCTAGCCTCAACAAGAAAAACAATTGTAGATGTATTCACTGAGCCCTTCCAATGAATGGGATGCACTTTTTTCTTTCAACCAACAAGAATTGAGTCTACCTACCCAAGTAAACCCCCTATATTGGGTAAAGGAGATTGCAATAAACGTAAGCATTGATTTTGATTCTAGATAAGTAGATGTTTCAATGTCAATGTCATCACCGCCGCCTCCTCTCTCAACTCACTTTATTACAATGTAAATTTGGGTGCAAATGCAATTACATATTTGGGCGCAAATAAGGATGTAGTACTCAGTAGACATGACAATATAGATTATTGTCAAATAGAAATGAGAAAAAAATCATCATTGTTGTCATATTTTTAAATTGTTAGTCGAGAGGGTTACTAAAAAATTAGGAAATAATGTGCCCAAGTTGGGTTGAAAATCCCACATACTTACATCAAATGAGTATAGAAAAATGTTTGTAGATCAAGAGACTTGCATGAAGGAGTTGAAAAAAATAAGGCACGGAAGAGAGAACAAATTAAAGAGAGGAAAATCATCAAGAATGCTAAGAAGGAAATAAGGGAACAAATAAAGTTTGAAACTTAAACTAGCAATCACATGTGAAGTGTGCGATCAAAACACCGAAAGTAAAAGAAGGGAGTACGAAGAAGGAAACTGAAACATATAACAAAGAAGAAATGTAAATGTAGGTGGTAGAACAACTGCAGGAGGAATTTGTTGAAAACATTAAGGAGAAAAAAAATTTGAGATGAAAAGTAACAGAGCAGCCAGAGAGGTAATGACCAACATGGATTAAGAGGGGAGAGAGGAAGGAAGGTGATGAAGATGATATTCCTCTTATAAGCATGATGGAAATAGAAATGTGGAGGACATTCTGGAGTAACGAGCGAATGAAAAGTGAGTGGACATTCGAAGGGCCGATAGTGAGGGATATCTTGATATAGCCATAAAGGATAGTCCTTGTCTTTATGTGCCTGCAATGTCAATAGTTTCCCATTGCAAAGTTAGCCCTTGAGATTTGTGGATTGGAAATACCCAAGCCATTTTGAGAGCTATTTTTCTTTGGTTTCCTCTAAAAATTGGTGGAATAGGAACATGGAGGGAGTTATTGGCATCCCAATGAGGGCCTGTGTATCGATCAAACTTGATGATGAAGAGTAGAGGCAGAGAAGGTGGAGCAGAGGAGTACTCATAAACAATGTCGACAATAGATCTGGTAATGCCATTGACAAGACCTGTATCCACCCATAAGTTAGTAGAAAGCATGAGTTTCTAGTTCTTGTAGAGAAAAACTGTGTTGCAATTGATCGTCATCAGGATCTCTTGAGTCAGCATGCATGGTGTTTTGAGCAATTGATCTGACAATGGGCGAGTAAAGGGACTTCAACATTTGAAGGTTGTGGTCTTTGACCAGGTCATTTTGAGAAAAAATATGGGGGGCATCTTTAAACTCAATGATTTCTTGTTCAGAAAGTAAAGTATTCCGAAATGATACCTTTGCTGGAACCATTTTTCTGTTCTTGACATGTGGAGCTCCTAATCTTGCAATAAAGGGAAAAAATTACAAATGTTGAGAAGAAAGTTCCGAAATGATACCTTTCTAGGAGTGGAACCATGTTGCCTGAAGATAACATTTAAGGAGATGGAAATGGTGAATTATTTCCAAAGGTTAACCTCATAGGATTTACTGGCATACAGAGGAATGTCCATGATAGGAGGAAGTTGAGCGAGGTCCCCAAAAAGGATGATACATTTGTTTCCAAATTCAGATGTTTTGGAGTATGGGAAATCTTCACGAAGGTGGTAGTCAATATTGTTGAGCAACATTGGGCCAATGAAACTCATTTCATCAATTAGAATATATTGGATATGTTTAAGGAATTCTTGAAAAGATGAAAAATCCTGACCCTCAAAGGGATTGAGTTCTTTGGTGGGTATGCGTAGGTTGGCGTGTATATTAGAAGCAGAAATGTTGAAAGTTGTAACTCCTAGTTGGGGTGAGCAAAGGGAGAGGTGAAAGGCCTAGGGAAACATAGAGGAAAATGAATACTTGATAGTGTTAATGAGGTATGATTTTCTAGTACCAACAGTGCCTTGAATAATAAGCATCCGTAAAGGAAGGCTAGATTTGTATGTGAAGTGGTGGAGAATAGTATCCAAAGCCAACTGTTGTTCTGGAGATAAAGAAGAAGAGGCGAGGACACACTTCCTTGCATGCAAAATGAAACATGTGCACCCTTACTATCCTCAATAAAATTTGGTGCAAGAGGTTGTAAAGAAGGTGAAAACTTATGGGCACTCCAATTTTGCAGGGTGTCAAATTCATGGAGTCCCAACATATGCAGGTTGTCTAGCCTTGTTGTGTTGTCGAGCCGAAGGCAGGACAATATATGTCATTCATTTAACACTGAATCCTGCCATCGTAGAAGGAACATGCCCCTATGGGACGAGTGCATGTTTGAAAGCAGAAGAAATTATGCTATGTGTTTTATGCTTCACTATCGGAGATGCCATACAAAAAAAGGAAAATTACAGCTGACACATAAACACCAAAGCAATAACCATGAAGGAAACAAATAAATAAGATCTTAAATATAACGGTGAAGATAATTTGAAGACATCATTTTCAAGACGTGAAACAAATGCATAGAGAAAACATTAATGTGGGGAGCTACAAGATTTCAGTACCTCCATTACATATTTTATTACCAGTCAAAATCTTGCATGTATTCTAACTTTTGCATTAAGTTTACATGAAAGGACCAAAATGCTCAGGGTAAGTTATCACATAATACAATTTCACTGTAACAAGCTCTTACAAGATTGTCTTTTGATGTATGGTATGTTGTAGATGCTTTCATTTGTGCTAGTCATATTTGGAAGTTCATATAATTAAAAAAATCATTCTTTCTTTAACACGTAAAAATAGAATAGCTACATATAATGATATTTGTGGATTTAATATATTTGCATTCCTTGTTCATAGTATCCTTGAAACCTTTCATTTAATGGGTCAACATAAACACTGACATGGAATTAATTTTACCTTTTGAAAAAATATTAATAAGAATCTAAAGGAGGAAGAGTTGGATATTATATATATTTCTCTTTAATAAAATAACATAATCATAAGGCTAAGAATTAGAGAGAGAGAAAAATAATATTTCCATTCAAGTATTAAGTATAGAGTTATCACATATAATGGATGGTATTCATGGAGATATATATTTGTTTACTTTCAAAATAATATCGTAAACCAAGATGTACGTACTCCAATTTAATGTGAATAACAATAACAAAAATATGCATTTAAATTATGGTATACTACCCTATAAACAAGTACGTAGAATAATGGTTTGAGGTTAAATCATAATATATTGTGAATTAATAGATATCTTATGGCTGATAAATTACATATACCATGGTTGTCCAAACCATTTTGAGGTGTAAAAATAGGGGATTCACAAAGGACTCCTACATCTGGAGTAAGAAATAATAACGAATCAGTATTAAGAATCTTTTGTAGCTAAATATAAAGAAACACGGTGGTATTTTATGAAAGATGGATCAATGAAATAGGACAAGACAATTAATTATGTTTTGGTTCATCTTGCAGGCCTCTATGTTGTCACGAAAATCGCAGGAAAAGCCATATGTTGTTTTACTGGAGTCAATGACCTGGGAGGATTAAATCTATGCACAGGAGTTGCACTAAATGTATGTCATACAAACAATTTGCATTGTTAGTTTCTATTCCAAGAGCTGCCTTTCAGAAAATGTAGCACAACATTGAAGAGCTTGGAAACTTGATGCCAACAAGATAAACTTGATAATTTTTTGTCCAACAGAACCATAACGACGAGGTGGGCAATCGACAGGAAAAAGAAGTTGACATTCTTCATAACTTTGTGAGCGAAGAAGATATTTATTTTATCAGAGATGGAAAGACAACTTAAGTCCCTCAACTTAATATATATTTTCATTATAGCATGAGCAGGAATAATTAGTCACGTCACAGGATAGACTTTTCAATTTAAGGATGAGGTCATCCATTAACATACTGGTGGAAGTGGTGATAAAGGAAAGGCCTTGGATTACTTTGGATTGGCACTGATATCTTGAGTTGGAAATGTGCCAAGGGATTGAAGCCAGTGTTGTTCCTGCAGTCCATAAAGATGCAAATACTTGATGTTAGTGGTTTTACATGGCTCGACCCCATGCGCTTTGACAATTGTTACGCATCTTGTGTTATTGATGTTCTTGCGACCTCTATATGTTGGAGGGGTCATTCCCAAAAAAATTAAATAATTTTTAAAATTTCTAACATTTTTAATTTCAAAAAAAAAAAAATTAACCATAAACATGGAACCCTAATCCCAAATGTACTCAAAAAAACAATAGACAAAGTTTAAACCCATAAATTTCACTGAATAAAGTTAAAATATTTAAATATTAATTATTTTTATATTATTTTAATGGTCATCCCCTATTGTCCCCAAAATATTGGTATTTGTCACCATCTCAACAACCTCGTCCCCCTCCATCCTGTTTCCTCCCCCCCTCCCCCCCTTCCCCAAGACTTAGGTTACTGTGGGAAAAGGTCATGAGGGTAGTTTTTGATGATGTGTTTTTGGTTAGCACAAAAGAGATCCGTATTTCTTTGATTTTCTTTTCCTTTTTTGTTATTTTTTCAAATTTTGCTTACTTTCAATTTTCAACATTCAGACTTTTTTTTGTGACAAAACAATTGTTCCAATTCTATTGGTTGGTTGTTTGCGATAACACGTCAAAGGATTCTCTCTACGAGACCATCAAACATTATTATGGGATGACTACAAGAAAATAGGATCCCATTTGGTGTATACTAATTAGAGATGGCTTAATCATTCCACCTAACAAATACATGGAACTAGGTACTACTTGACAAATAAAATTCTCATTATTCTTCTTTGTTGATAAGGAGGTTATGGCCGGTCTCAACCCATGCATATAGAGGATTACATCTCACAAATTTCTTAAAGATGAAATTCGAGATGAGCTGAAGCTTGCAAGTTTACAAGGGTGCAAAGAAAGAATTTTTATTAGGCTTTATGCATTTGATAGAGAATAACCCAACATCCATGTGACATAATTAGGGTCATTTAGCCGTATACTTCTTAATAAATGCAATTTTAGTTTACTTACAAATTATAACTACCCTATTTGTAGATTTTTGATGGGAATCTTATGGTGCTCAACATAACTCTTCAAAGGCTAGTCATCTGTGTCTTGTGTCATTTTGTAGCATTTTTGGGCATGAGTGCAATTGAAATTTGAAACTTGTTTGAGACCATTTACACCAAGATGCACAAAAATTTGATGAAAGAGTGTGTCAACAACCTTGTCTTTGCACAATTGAATTTTTGCCTTCACATCAAACAAGTGTAGGGGAAGGAACCTACTGGCACAACTGGCTTGGATGACATCGACCCATATTTTCACTAGATTTCCACCAATTTGGAGCCCATGTTTACCAATGGGGAGGTCACAAAATGGAGAGAGTAGAAACAACATTTAATGTAGCAAGAGTGATGGGGGATGACATACTTGATGATGGTTTTTATCATGAGAATGGTTTACCATCCACTTTCAATTTGACGGAGATGGAGAAGGGGAAGAAAATGTTAATTTTTTGTGTGATTATTAATTTTCAGTGATGATAATAAATCGTCATATGATAATATGATATGCACTCTGATTTTTTCCATAAATCTAACAGAAAATAGTCTTGCGTTCTTGAAGTTCATTTCTTATGTTTTGACAATATTTTACATGTTATTTAAGGTTATTATGATTGAATATATAGCTTATTTCTTAAAAAAATTGTCGATTTTTCAACGAACATGAACCCAAGTCACATTTTCTCTGTTGAGTTTTTGTTGAATCTGAAATTTTGAACTATAGGTGCACCAATCGCTCTGAAAAACTTTGTTACTATTAATCTATATCTTCACTACACAAAAACGGATCAAAAAAGTTGAAAAGTCAATCTTTAAGCAATCCTCGAAACAAATTATGTTATATCAACATTATTTAAAAACAGATCAGAAAACTTGAAACATCAATTTCCCAAGAACCCTTGGAGACAAAACCACACAAACACATCTATACAATAAATTATTAAGAATAGAAATACATACAAAAACATCTATACAGTAAATTATTAAGAATAGAAATACATACAAAAATTCATAATAGTCCTTTTTAGTCCATAAAAGATACACTTATAATACATGGTATTCATTAAAATTGAATACACTTTTTGATATGTTTTTGACTGGATTTGAATGGTGAGGGGGTGGAGTTTATGGTAGTTTAGTTTACTTTTAGTGTTTCTTTTCCTTCTAGTTTTTTTTTTTAAAAATTTCAAGCATTGAAAACGCCCAAATGCCTGCACTAATGCTTGTATGCCTTCCTAAAACACCCCACAAATGGGTGTGTTGTTTTCGGGACGTTTCTAATAGGCATCTAAGTAGTTTCGGCACTACCTAAACATTTACAATGCATTTCGAACCCGTAAATCACTTCGGAAGAATTTCCTAGAACTTAGCTCCATATAGTAAAAATTAATATTGGTTATGCACAGTAGTGTCACATATAATAAGAAGTAGGATAAGAAGCCCAACTTGATAACTAAGCATGTTGGTTATTATGGTTCATTTCAGATTTTCATTCTAGCAATTGTCTAGTTGTAGCATCATTGCTAAAGTAAAGGCAGATAAGGCAAGGTTCTTTCAAATTATCACATAAAGAGCTTTCACATCTTTTCCATTGTCTAAAATTCGGTATATTATTTTCCATTAATAGAATCTCATCATCTTGGTAAGCATTTCCAAATTCACTTTCCGAGTTTGTTAAGATGAATTTATAAAGATTTAACCAAGACTCCACACCTGGAGTAGAACAATAATTTGAAAATTAATTACCTGATATCTAAAATTCCAAAAGCTTTAGCTTTGAAGAAGCTTACTAAGCAGTGATGTTCAAGGGATGAAATTTAACCACCATATGAAAAAAGAGGCAGGAAAAACATCCTGAAGACCAAAAGTAGAAAAATGAGATTAAAAAAATCTAGTAACCCATAACAATAAAATCATCCTATGAATTGTTCTGTAAAACAATTGGAGACTTGAGGGATAAATGAAAGTTTCTTCTATCTTTCGCCACCATCTTGGTAACAGACCATAAAGTTTTCTTCAAATATTGCACTCCACAACAACTGTCAGATTCAAAGAAAAATATTTTAATTTGCATAGAACATTATAGGTACCTGAGGTAACTTATTGTTTCAACTTTGGAATCTACGAGCCTCCTGAAAACTCGCTTAGTCCTCAGCCGAGTGAGCACCAAACTCGAATTTTTATAGACATTCTTCAAAATAAACATACCTTTATAGCTTGCAGATTGCTAAGAGACAATATTTCCATGACTGATATTATGCACAAAACCACACACAGGCTCAGCCTTCAAACAATCACGCAGGTAAGGAGCGGCAACTACAAAGAGAGACAACTGAAAGCACCTATCCAAAAATCACATTCCCTATAAACTAAAACATTGATTGAAGCCCTGGAGAAGAAATGTTTTGTTTTTAGGTCATTTCTAATGGCAGACAGGGATGAGCACAGTCACCTGTTTAAGATGACGACAGAGGACGGGCCACCGGACATGTCCACCATTGCTGAGAGGCACCCTATTTTTCCCTCCTTCACGTATGGTTTAGAGATAGAAATCAAACGAGAATATGTTACCACAGTCCTAACTTTTAATTCCTTTTGACATTCATTTTAGTGGCCAACACATGTAAGGCTTATCCATATTTGTGCATCATCAACCAAAATGATCATAGCCTCTCATTTCTCTGGCATATGTAAGATGGAAGGGGGCTTTCTATCAGTGTAAAAACCTACCATAACACTATGTTTCGCGATGACGTAGTTATGTATTTATCTACACCTATTGTAAGAAGCTCTCCAAATAAAAAACGTAAAATTATTTTTAAAAATAATTACCCAAAATTATTTTAGAATTCATAAAATCTATTAAAAAATTATTTTTCATAAAATCATTATAAAATAAAAAATATATACAAATAATCAAAATAAACTTCATAAAAGAATAAGAAATTTAAATGCAAAAACTATAAATTTATACCCTGGCAGTGACTATTCCACTGAACTGCACCATTTGACTAGTGGGGCATGGCCTTTCAAAGGACCTTCCATGACACCCAAGTGCCTGAACTTGAAGGTCACAATAGGAGGGAAAAACATGGCAGATGAAAGTTTGGGACTGAAGGCTCCAATAAGTGCCATGGCTGATGGTTTTGGCAGTGTCAAGAGCTTTAAAAATTCGCAGCAAAGACCAAAAGTCATCTCCAATTTGTAATACCTGCAATTAATTAATGATTTGTGGCTCGAATTGTAATATTATTTTTGGTGATTTTTTATTCCAAAAGCAGCAAATTGCAATACCCACAGCTACAATTATGTGTACCTATCAAAACTTCCATGGCTAGCATTACGTTCCTTATCATCAATCTTCCAAACCCTCATCAATTGGAGGGATTTGCATGCGTGGCCATACTTATTCTCACAAAACTTGCAACCTGTATATTTTATAAATTCATGCCCCACTTCATTCATTTTACACTTGGTTTCATTCCTTGGATTTTGTCGCTTTCCATTACTATTTTTCTTCTGCAGAATAGGGAAGAACCCAAGGAAAAATGGATATAACTGTCACAAATTTACACGTCATTAGGCCTGCGTCTCATACTCCAAAGTCCTGATTTGTTTGACCAGAGACACACTGTGAAAGATTACTTTTATAGGACCTCTACCTGAAACGAATATCAAGAAGTTCAATGCCAAAATGACTTAGAGAAGAAGATGAAGGAGGGTGGGAGTGAGGATTACCATTTACTTTAAGTGAGTTATTGTCTGGATCAATTGTTTTAAAGTCATGAACTCGTGTCTTGTGAGAAAGCTCCATTTCCCACATTTTCACCAGGTTTTCAACTGTTTGCCCATACCTGCATAAACATATTCCAAACCATATTAATCAAATTGTCCAAGTTGGAAATATCTTATTACCATTAAAAAAAACAGACCTTCATCCGGATGTTAAGAAAGAGGGCATTCCGGTCTATATAAGGAGCACCGTGCCTCCACACAGTATTCTTCTCAGATCCTCTGCCTCGCAGTCAGACGACGACATTGAAGATGGTGTCAATCAAATTATGCAAACCTGTCCTGATAATGTTCATGAGGAGCAGCGAATGTTTGATGGTAGCTTCTTCAAACAAATATATGGATGAGAAACGGTTCAAATGGATGTACCTGTTAATGCATTGTGCAAAACGACTTCCCTGAGGATGCTCCTTCTGCGATGGATGAAACAAGATTTTCCTATGTGTAATATCCTCCTCCGCTTCTAGCTCATAAGCATCAACCATTCGATGCATTTTCAAAGAGGGCAGGAGCTGACATACTGAGACAGAACGGCGACAGTACTTGGGTATGCACCACACTCTTTCTATGGCTTGGCATGGACGCAATGTTTGTTTCCCTGCATCAACGCATGTACCCCCTATTTCATGTCAGCCTTTCATCCTGACAAGCTGTCAGTGCCAATACCTGGTGACTCTAGCTGAACAGTTGGCATTTCAGACCTGTCAGTTTCTTTGCACCCAAGTAGACCAGCCTGCTAAACTGAACTGATACTGCCAGGTGTAAGGCTGGAAAACTGCCATACGTCATCGACAAATTCATCGCAGCCATCGCTGTCACCATCAATGTCAGAGAGGGGGATAATGTTAAAAAACATAAGTTAAACTTTTCTTTGCAATTGATCGAAGAAGATATCTATGTAGTATAATGTTCTCAACTAATATTTTGTGCACTACAAAGAACAACCGAAAGAAATATATATTGTATATGTTTACACATTTTTCAATAGTTTGAAGTAGAAAATTTGATAATACAATGTTTATGTTTCATTACAACAATCTTTCTTAACAAGTGATATTATGGGTCATAGACATAATGAGGTTAATAAACCTCACTTGAAAGTTATATCCACCATGTTCTCTATTCTCCAATATCAACCACCGCAATATCTATGCACATTCAAATAATACTCATCACTCTACACTAGAATATTACAAAAATTATATTCAATTATAATTTAATAATTGAAACTGGAAAGAGTTACATGATTGAAATATAATTTTAAAATTGAGATCTATACGCTTAAACTAAGATCTATAGGATGAAATTGAAAGAGTTACATGATTAAAATAAAATTTTAGAAATGAAGGTTATTTTCATATAAAAAAAACATCTTTACACTGGGATCTATAAACAAAATATAGTAAAATGCAAAAAGTTGCAAGACAATGTAAATCTAACTTGTTCCACAATCAGAAAAACTACAGAGATAGGTTTGGGAATTGCAAGCTAAAAAGAGAGAGTTATATTATTAAAATAAAATGTTAGATGTGAGGTTTGTTTTCATTTAATGTTTCTCATTAAATTTAATATTTTTTCATTCATGATTAACATTAAATAATCTCTTGTAGCTTTACCAATTTCAGCTTTTACATTTCAGTGAAAAATATTTCTATTAGACTATCTCTTTGCATTTTAGTAGTTTCATCTTATATATCCCAATGCAAGCAATGGAATTTATAAGTTGAAACTACTAAATTGGAAAGAGTTGTGAGTGTTTCGAACATGCAACTTCAAATAACCAACAACACATCCAAAATGAACCAACATATATGGGTCTTATACCTAACATAACAAATATCATTTAAATCATTTAATTACAATCATGCAACTCAAATATGCACCCAATATTCTAGAAAATAGTAAACCCTAAGTCATATTTACAATATTATAACATTACAAAGAGTCTAGTCCAAAATGTTTCTATTATAAGATCTCTTTCCACTTTACAAGTTCATAAATGGCTAGAAAACTAAGAAAAACCCATTGCCTCTCAATTATAATAGCTACAAAAATATTTTTTTAATCAAATAGTTTATAATGGTGCAGCTAAAAAGAACTAACAAGACCTCCAAAATAAATGATCATAAGATAAATATGAAAAGAAAGTCCGCGAAAATGAGAAGGTAAAGCAATACTGAAATGATGTATTAAGGTAGTTGCTTCACACTTATTAGTGAAGGAAGGTCGGTAGTTTGCAATGACGACATTATAAATCATTTGTGTTTTATTTATGAAATAACAAATCTCATTTCAAACATTTTATTTCTATCATGCAACTCAAGCGTGCCCCAAATATTTGACAAAAATTAAAAAATACTATGTGGATCTTTAATTCATTTATGGTTAGCAGAATGTGCTCACTTCAAAGTTTATGTAGTGTATAAGCTCACATGCAAGCTATGCAAGAATGGACACAAAATAACCATTACTCCTAAATTACAAGTACAAAAACTTTCCCTATATTGGGATTTATACATAGAAACCAGTAAAGTGGAAAGAGTTGTGAGGTATACGTTAATATAAAACATTCAAATATTTCGATACTAAAATGGAATGACTAGGCATTTACTTCATACTTGTAGGTTTCATCCCTAAGATAATAGACATCATTTCAAATATTCTATTCCAATCAAGCAACTTAGATATGCCCCAAATATTCCATAAAAATGAAATATTGCAATAACCCAACAAAGAGAAGTGATGTGTGGATATTTAATTCATTCATTGCTAACAAAATTTAAGTTTATACGATGTATAAGGTCATAGGAAAGCTATGCAATATTGGACACAAAATAACTTAAACCTTAGTTTATAATTAAATAATTATGAATAGTTATATTCATAATTATTTAATATAATCTAAAATTTTTATGTTTAATTGATTATTATTAATCAATATATTAAATCAGGGTGCCTTTTTATAAAGTCACATCCCTGTCACTTAATTAGTTCGTGACATGTAGGGTCAAATAAATAAGATCTTGTGACATGTTCATATTGTAAATTCACACCCGTGTTGATTTAATGGGAGAGAAGTGAGGAAGGATATTTACTGGACTGTAATTTGTTTCTCAACTATAATGGAATATCACTTTTTACCGTGGTTTTTACCTTGGTGTTTTCCACGTAAATCTGAGTGTTATTGTGTATTTATTTATTTTTTACATAGTTTAAATGTTTCACATTAATATATGCTATATTAATTTAATTGGTTGATTAATTTCCTCATCTAAACATGGTATCAGAGCCGAGTATAAGGTTAATTAATTAATTCACAAATCTTATATGTCGGTTGGGTTGGTTGGTTAGTTGGGTGGTTAGAAAAATATTTAAATACCCCCCTTCCTCCTTCCCTCAGGACATTACACACACAAGTTAAAAATATTTTCAATACCTTTCAAATTTTGTTACGTGTAGGTGAAATCTTCTAGGGTGTGAAAGTTACTAGAGACCTGCAAATAAAAGGTAAGGGTGAATTTTGTTTGAAATATTTTATTATTTCTCTATAGTTTTTAAAATGTGCAAGTAAAAAATAAAAATCAAGGTTAAAATCAAGACCATACAGGGAGACACAACTCCATGAAAGTAGGAATTCAAATTTTCCTATTGGCTCAGACTAATTACTCATGTCCCCCATGTTCCTGGTATGACTCTAAATTTCTTGTTCATTAGTATTTCAAAATACTTTTTAAATTATTATCCTATGTCCAAAGACCCCTTAAATAATAAGGGTTGATTTAAATTTTAAAACTATAGTTTAAATATTACTATAAATGTTTAAAATTTATCTATAGGTTAAAATTCTATAAATAGTAAACTATAGTTTATAGTATAAAACTATGTATATATTATATACTATAGTTTAACATTATAAAATATGTATAAAACTGTTATATTATAAGTGACCCCTTCAAAAGCCTCACATCTCACAGCGTGCCATGTGGTAGGCCTCTGCCCCCCTCACCCCACTCCAATCTTTTGCCCGTCCACATGGCCCCCTATGTCCCCTCTGGGACCGACCACCTTCTACCACCCATTGCAGACTCGGCCAAGATTGGTCGGGATGTACATTTTTTTTTTGGACTTTAGTCCCACATTTAGGTGGGGATGCGGCAAAAGGCTTTAAAAATAATGGCAAGGTGGTTGTGACTTTGGTCACACCATATTTTTTTGAGAGCCCTCAGGCTCGGGTTCGGTTGCGTTGTGGCTCACAGTTTCAACGTGATTCGCTTAATGGCTTGCCGCATAACTTGGCATGACTCAACTATGTTGTGGTAAAGTATCGGTTGCATTATTGAGCTCGTAGTTAAAAGTTGGTTGGCATTAGTTGACTCTTGTGAGTTGGTGGATTAGCTAGCTCGATAAGTTAATTGAAATTGAGCTCAACTCCACGAGTTGGGACCCAACTCAAGCGAGCTAAATTCGTCCTCTCTATAACCCTTCATTGGAGCTAAGCTCCAATTTTTTATATATGTGCATTTTATATATTTTTTCTTTCTTGTTTTAATCAGATTATTAAATTATTTTTTTCCTATCTAATATTGAAAACTTTTCAAAAGTTTCTTTTGTATTAGATGAGGAAGTTTTCTTTAATAAGAATGAGAAATAATGTTTTTTTAATGATGATCAAGTAAGTCATTTTTTCTTGAAAAACTAAAAAAAATCACCTACATTTCAACAAATTTGGCTTATAGTCAAACTAATATGTTGTGTGTCTAGAATATTTGTTTGACAGGTCTATTTTTGAATAAGGAATCCATCAAAATACGACTGGTGTAGTTTGAACAACAAGGGGAATTTTTAAACCGCTATCACTAAAAACCTCGTTGTTCTCATTTGTTGAAATTGTTTAAGTAAAAATGGGATCTAATCATTTTACAATTGAAAAATCACAGATGTTGAATGGAACTAATTACAGCATCTGGAAGATAAGATTGAAGGCAAAATTCATGGCTTGCAAGCTCTAGACGATCGTGAATGGTACAAAGAAAGCTCCGACTAGCAAACAAGCGACGTTGGACAATGTAGATGCATATCAATAGAAAGTGCAGGAAGCAATGTCCATTATATTACGGAGCATGCAGGATGATTTCCTCCTTCACATTGGGAATCAGGAAAGTCCGAGTGAGGCTTGGACATAACTAGAATCAATGCATGAAGGTACGCAATTATCAAAAATTATAAAGTTGATTCTAGAACTGATGACGACTCCCATGAAGGGAGATGAAAAGGTAATCAATTTTTTAGAAAAAATTAAAAATATTAAATCTCAGTTGGATGGATGTAACTGTAATTTAATTCATGATAAATTATTGTATTTCATTATTCAATTGAACATACATGAAAGATTTAGGAATTTCATTTCAATCTTGAATTCTAAATACCAAACTGAGCAAGACATCCCTGATTTGCAAACTCTAAGTGCTCTTCTGATCTAGGAAGAGCATGTTATGACTAATTTTGATTCAAAAGAGAATGTCACTATGGCACTTCTTACACAAAAATCTAAGAAAAATATGTATAGATTCAACAAGAATCAAAAATCATACTTTAAACCACCTAATAAAGATAAGAAACCTGGAAACTTAAGAGTAAGTTTTGATGGTAAATGTTATAACTATGGTAAATTTGGTCACAAGAAAGAAGATTGTAGAGTCAAAAACAAAACAAATTTCAAAAATCAAAAATGGAATAAACTAGATCAAAATCAAAATGAGAATGAAGAGAATAATCATAGATCTAATGTAGTAACTCTATAAACTACATTTGTCACTACTAATGAAAAGTAAATGTTTTTTTTGAGTGTTGGTATTGAATTGAAAAAAAAATTTGCTTTCATTCACAGTTAACTCATAATAACTATAGTGTAATATTGTTGAAAGATAAAAGGGTTTATTAAAAATGAACTTAATATCATTATAGCTGAAAGCATACAAAAGAATGACTTACATATGTTTAAAGGTTTTGCTTCTGCTTCTAGTTGTTTATTCAAAAATAGAAGTGTTGTTCAATTTTGGCACAAAAGACTATATCATTTTTTAGGAGCATGTATGACATGTCTTGGCTTAAATCTACCACCTATCTTTCATGAAATGTGTGAAGGGTGCTTACATGGTAAGCTATCACTAAAAACCCTTCCTCGGTCATTTTTTGAAGAAAACTCCACATAAATCCATGGAATGTTTCCATAGTATTGTTAAATGATCTTTAAAATTTTCCTAAAAGGATCAAAGTATGTTGTAATTATTCTTGCATGATTTGGTTATCTTTTCAGATATGTTATCTATCAGTCTTATCACATTTTTAAAGGCTTAGAATAGATAATGAAGATATATATGTTGTTGATAAAACATTTCTAAATTTTAATTTAGTATGTGATTACTAAAAATATTATTATATGCATATCAAATGACACTTGGGGATGCCTTTGTGTTTGTATTGAAGATGTCCAATACTGATTGCATCTAATATATATTTTACAAAATTAATATGTTGAAATTGTTCAACATATTGGTAATATAACATGGTTAGTTATTAAGCATATTGTTATTTAAGTTGTTATACAACTTGTGTTTAACCTATCAATGTAAGTTTTATAGATGGTTAAAAGTGAAATCAATAATGATTTATATTATGCTTATTATGATGTCTATATGGATATTATGACTCTAACCATGTTGATGTTGTGTTAGATATAAAATATACAACTTGATATGTGTTCAAGTTTTTGGTACAGGTACCATTACTTGGAGCAGTAAAAAGTAGCGAAATGTCTCCATATCTTCTATTGAGGCAGAGTATAGAAGTGCAATGGAAGCAATGAAAGAATCCATGTGGCTAAAACAGTGGCGTTGGAAGAGATACACATGGAAGCTAAAGGAAGTACTCCTCTTCTATGTGATAGAGTTGCATTGCTCTTGCTAAGAATCCAGTTCAGCATCAAAGAACAAAGCATATAGAGGTTCATATGCATTTTATCCAAGAGAAGGTTCTCTGTGGTGATATAGATCTCCAGTACTACCCGACTGAAGATCAAGTTGCAGATATGTTTACAAAGCCATTGTGTGTTGTAAAATTTTGCAAGTTTCATGTAATGTTTGGCCTTTCAGAGTTGCCATTGAGGGGGAGTGTGCATGGCAATGTCACCTCCTAATGGTTGGTCGGTTGATATCTCCTTCTCCTCTATACTTCTACTCCAATTGTAAAGCATTGTAAAAAGATCCTTATGATCTTTGTAAACTTGTCACTCTAAGTTTACGGTGTACAATCCAGTGTGTTGCATCTATTTGTAAAGGAGGTCCTTGTGTTATAAAAGGCTCCTAGAGATGTTGGTTGAGATTTTTTCCATGAGAAACTGTGAGATGTAGTCTCACAAATCATGTTTAGCCTAAATCATTCACTATTGATTTATGGATTCCAAATCCTTTTGTACCAAAAGGTAAGATGAGCATGATGAAGGTGTATAAATCCTTCAAATGTGATATGTTAGCCTAAACCTTCACTATGGTTTATGGATTTGTAAATCATGTTGTATAAACAGGTAATGTTGGCATATGTTCCCCACTTAATATTAAGGGGGAGTGTTATAACATAATATTAAGTGCCTATAAACCTTAGTTTATAATTAAATAATTATGAATAGTTATATTCATAATTATTTAATATAATCTAAAATTTTTATGTTTAATTGATTATTAATTAATCAACATATTAAATCGGGGTGATATTTTATCACACCCCATCACTTAATAAGTTTGTGACCTATGGGGTCAAATAAATATGACTTTGGGTCATATTGTGTAATTCACCTCATGTGGATTTAATCAGGAGAGAAGTGAGGGAAGGAGATTTATTGGATTGTAATTTGTTTCTCACATAATGGACAATCTCTTTTACCGTGGTTTTTTCCCTTCAGGGTTTTCCATGTAATCCTGTGTTATGTGTATTATTTATTTATTTATTGTATAGTATATTAATTTAATGGGTTAATTAATTTTCTCGTCCAAATAGAAATGAGGAAAGAAAAAAAGAACTAACACCGGATAAAATTAAATTAAATTCGGTGCAAAGGAGTAGGTAAGACAATACGAAAATGACATGTTAAGGCAGTCACTTCACAATTATCAGTGAAGGAGGGAGGACACTTGGCAGCGGTGACGACAACATCAAACGTGTTGCATGCAACATTTAAGGCACTTTAATGTTTTAAATGCATATCTTTTTGCTTTTTTGGAGCACTAAGTTTTTGTGATTTTATTTTTAAATTAACATTATTTTAGTCACAACTATTCCAAGTAGGAAAAATGGAAAGGTCGTAGGAAAACGTGATTTATCGATATGTGTTTCATTGTAAATGTCACAAAAAACATCTCTATAAGAAGAAGATTTGACGAACTACGTGAATATGTCATTTTTTAGGGAAAAAATACCTTTTGTTTGGCACTACATGCCCCTAAAATTGGAGGTCTCAACTACTAGTCCCTTTCCCCTTACTCGATTTGATTTGTATTATGGTGTGTGATTCCATTCCACCCATTTTTTATACAATTAACATTGTATACTTTATGTATTGTTTATATAAGTAGACTTTTCAACTCAAAAACATCTCATCACATATATGCCAAAAAAAAAAATCATGAAAATGATCTTATATTATATTAACAAGTAAAATGATGCAATATAATGAAAAAAAACGGGCGGTATGGAAGCACACCCAAACTAAGCAACAACAAAGCATAGGAACATAACTGATTATATAACATCAGAGAGCAAAAAAAGCTAACATATAAAATATTTTTCCTTTGTCTTAATGCAAGCTGGAAACATGTCACACAAGGTGCACACCACTTTTTTCCAAAGCTTCTCATTTGGAAGAGTTGCTAGGGAAAAAGAGTCATTTATCATGAATCATAATGTGGGAGGTTGTTAGAGCCACTTAACAATCATAAAAATAAAATAAAATAAAATAAAAAAATTAAAATACCCTTTTAGAGAGTATGATTTTTTTAATCTATAGATTTTCTTTCAAAAAATTTGAGTATGTGGAACAATCATTAAAAAAAAAAATTTAAATACCCTTTTAGAGAGTATGATTTTTTTAATATATAGATTTTCTTTCAAAAAAATTGAGTATGTGGAGAACATATTTTTAAGGGATTTAAAATAAGTACTTTTGAATACAAAGGAATTTAAGTCAACCCATTAGTTGAGAATGAAATCACCTTTTATGGGTTGTTTATGTGTCATCATTTCATTGGTTCATTTATTGATGTGACTTACTTTATTGGCTAGTTTTTATTTCATTTTTAACTTTAATTCAAACAACTATTGGTACTTTGTTTCACATAACTACTCACCGTCATTATTGAGAAGGAATAATTTTCTATTAGAATTTGGTTTTTTATTTTCCCTCATGTGCAGAAAACTCTTGTACCATTGAGCAGAAAGCTTGGGGTAACGCTTCAAATTGTCATTGAAGTCCACATAATGAAGACCATAATGCCCATTGTAACCACCTAGAACTTCAAATCAATCTAGCACAGTCCATATGAAGCAACCGCATATGTGTGATCCATTCATGCCCCAATAATAACATAAATATTTTTTTTATCATTTTTATATTGCCCCTTAATCCATAAAAAAAATGAGGGAAAAGATGGCATGTTGTTTCAGTTTATGTAGCTTACTGCTGCAAGCACATCTAGATGGAAGTTTACTCTGAATTTTGTCATTCAAATCTTCAGGGAGAGGAGTAGACTTATTTTCTGAAATGTCTGTTAAGAGGAAAATAATAAATTAAAGATTTGTTTAAAACTGGAAAATATATGAATACAAATTCTAGAAAAACATATTATTTAATTAAATTGTTTGTGAAAGCCACCAACTTGACATAAAATATATGATTGGATTGTAATTGAGTTAATCCCACATTGGTAACAATTGTAAAATAAGGGTGATTTATTAGGCACTAATCCACAAAAAGCTTTGCCAATGGAGAAAGAGGCTAGAGAATGAGAAACCCGAATTGGTGAATTATATTCACAATCTGCCCCCCCCCCCCTCCCACTAACAAATGCTTACAGCAGATGAATGCACTGACTGTTGGTGTGTTCAGCGTTGACCCGACTAAACATGCTGGTTGTTTAAGGTTTACTCAAAATGTTAGGGTGACCATTTGAACAAAGACCTTTTAGAGAACATAGGATGGGCTTGGGCTATGCATTTTTATGTTGATCACACATCCTACAATGGCAGCTTGGGGGTAGTGAGTTATGTAATGTCTGTGGATGACCTTAAATTCAACATTCATTTGACTGTCACATGGTAATTTCAAGTTTACATTGATGTCCATTTATTCGTTACCTAAAGTTTTTCCTTTTTATTTTGAAAATCCAATTTTAATATCTTTGCCATACATTGGAGTTTCGTGCTTTTTTTTCACAATTTTATATTTATGAGCCCAACACATTGGTTCATTTAGATTGATGTCAATTGTCACCAGTCATTAAGAAAATTTCAAAGAAGGTTCTGGACTTGTTAATCAATATGGTATGAGAAAACCCAAGATAAAAACCTTGAAATTAATATCTATCCATGTTTTCAAATAAATAAATTTAAGATATGTGTACTAGTTATATTTAACACCTACAAACACCAACACTTGTAGTAAAGCTCTCAAATGAGAAATTTAAAACCTAGGATAAAACTTTTTGTGCAAGAGGATGGATAAGAGAGGTACTCACCATTTTCATACGCAAGCACAAGAATATTATAATTATTGTGTTTGATATATTTCAGAACTTCCTGCATACCCTGTGGTAAAATTATAAGTGATATACTCAATATTGATATCTAGGACAAATTCCACCGAGGCATAAGTATTTTGAGAATTAGGAACCCTACAGCCTAGGAATCCTCATCATGGTGCTAGAAAAAATTCAAAGCAGATTTGCTACAAAAGTAAATAACAGGACCATAAGTGGACGATAATTAAGTCTCATAATTTTTGAAATCCTTACCATATTGCTCATGTTAAATCCATCTCCCTTTACTGCATTTATCAAGCAGCATATCAGAAACAAAAAAGTTGTATCATAATCCCCGACTAAACAAATTATTTAAAAAAAAGGAAAAAGAAAAAGATTCTTGTTTCATTAATACAAATAAATCAAATCATATGATTTCTTGTGGTCTTTTCTAACAGTGACATGATGCATCATAGATCTTCAGCTATCAACTTGAAAAAATATTGAACAAAAGTACTATTTTTGTTTTGGATCTGTTTGTGAGATTTAAGCTCATAACTGTAAGCCCCACAGACATACCTTGAATGTAGTCTGTTAGATTAGAGACACCTTTTCTTGGAACATCAAAGCAGTAAACAGATAAATAGTAATTGACACCAATAAAATCCAATGACCCCTGTATCTTCTGAACTTGTGCCCGTGTAAACAAGGGTAATCGAGAACCCACTATCTTCCTCATGCCCAAGGGATAGTCTCCATAAACAATTGGGTCTAAAAACCTGTACTTTTGGAAAACATTTATTTCAGATTGGATGTCCATGTTCAATAAGACTATGAGCAGTCCTATTTGGAATCCTCCTCGTCAGCTTTTTAATTAAATTAGTTGGAAGCAGTAAACCCTTCCAATCCAAACATGGGAAGAAGTCACAATGTGGAGTCATCTAGTGCAGTAAAATTAGAATTATAACCAGAATCAAACTTACCACCCTGGTTTTATTTTACTGTGTTCTGGGGTGTGATTCCATTCCGCCCCCTTTTGGTTTGATTAGCATGGTATTTTTATATATTATTAATGGAAAGTACACTTTTCAATCAAAAAAACTTACCACCCTACAGTAAAATCATGGTGTCTTTGAGTTGCAGTTATATCTGCGGACGTATTGGTGAGGGGTACCGGCCAGTTAAAATAAAGAGCCAAACCAATCCAGCCTTTTTGCTTTGCCTATATTCATAAGAAAACGCCAACAGGTCAAGGATTGAAATTGAAATTATATTAATGTTTACAGAAAACCAAAATAGGTCAACCATTGGAATACACCCAATAAAAGAAATAACAGCAGATAAAGGGAGTAGCTCTTCAAGCGATGAGAAGAGGAAAAAACCCTGATACTTTTCTCTGTAAAGTTCAACAGCAGTTCCATGTGCTAACAACACATTGTTGGCAACAATATATGGCTCAACAGTGGAGTTTCCAGCGGTACAATTTCCAAAAGGGTATGAACAACGTTGAGAAGCAGAACGACCATTGTCATATCATAAACTGCAAATACATTGGGTTCATTGAAAGTTGACCAGTACTTCACCCTATCCCCAAATTCTTTGAAGCATGTGTCTGCATAAGTCACAAAATCCTTCCTGCAAACAATTACTCTAGGATAACTCAGTTGATTTCAGAAATAAAATTATGCAAATTGTCATTTGCACAAATGCAAGAGTAATGAACAGGATAATAGTACAAAACTTATTTATCTGAGACCAATCTGGATCCAATGCTTGCCTTCTTGGCTTTTTCTGGTCTATCAATTTTCAAAACAACTCTGGATATGTTGGCTTACACGATCTATGTCACATTGAATGGTTTGAACGCTAAGGGTAACACTCAAAAACACCAAAAAGTGCCAAACAACCCATACTAAATGCCAACACTGACTGGTTAAGCCTTTCCTACATGATCGCCATCACAATATCTACTCTGGAAAGTTTTTGGCATGTTAAAGCGATGCACAGAGGAAGAATATGAAGAAGGGTTGAAAAAAGGGTTTACACAATATGTGGACTGATAAAACCCTCGTAAGCATCTTCCGAAGCTTGAGGCAGATCAAAATGGTGTAATATAACATGTGGTTGGATTCCTGAAACCCTAGACATGCAGTATGTCAAAATTCCATCTTGATCACTCTCATTAAAAGTGCAGAAACAAATTTCTATCATTGAATACAGGGATAGCAATGCCATGAGTTACAAGTTCAATGATGAGGTTGTTGTAGTATTGGAGGCCTTTTGGATTGATATGTCCATTTCCATCTGCATAAAAAAGTCATTCAAACAAAAACAACTTACAATCAGGATAGTTTTCCCCCTACAATTCAAAAGGAATAATTCTTTTCGGAATGACAGTGATCGAAATGTAGTATGTACCAGGAATGAGCCTCGGCCAAGAGATGGATAATTTGTAGCCATCTACACCCATATTGGACATCAGCCCAACATCTTCCTTCACAAAATATTGCAATTTGGAAATCAGATTCATACACAATTGATATGAGATAGATACCCAACTGGTACCAATTTCTCATGATAATTAGTTAAAGCAGAGGTCACCTTGTAACGATGGTATTGATCCACAGCAACATCTCTAGTGCCTCCATCGTAGGTATTCCCTGCAATTACACAACAGAGTTGTAAAAAACTAAAATTCAAACTGGTGGGTCTAATCCTGAAGCTAACAATGAGAGGCTTTGTTATAGACCTTTAATATTTCAACCATCTTCTACTACTGCCCCTTCATATTGCAACAACAAACAATTAAACCATTATTTTCCACTGTATAACTGTAGGATAGCGAGATTGCCGATGGGGTCTCGGTGGAGTGGTTAAGATGGTTCAAATCTCACTTAGGCATGATCCCTGTTCAGGGTGGTAATGTTCAAGGTGGCATGGCTGGCAGACTGATTTAACAGAGGTGGATTCTGGTTCAAGATTTATTGCGCTAGAAGTGTGTTCAAGTGTGGTAGATCTGGTTGGCTAATTGTTAAGCTTAAATGCTATATCTTGACTGAATGTACTCAGGTTCATAACTCTGATCAAAAGCATTTATCTATCTAAAAATTTTGTAGGATAGCCAGAAATAAAAAAATACAAACAACAAAAAAAAGAGTTACCTGATAAGCCGAAGAACCAACACCGAAAATGAAACCTTGTGGAAAATCGTTCGGAGAAAGCTCTTGTGTTGCAGATAGCCCGAGCAAAGACAATTGCAATATTATTATTATTATCATCCTTGTCATAGCCATCACTGGCTAAAGTCGATTTGGAAGTAAATACAGAGTGACATACTTATTGGAATTGCTGATTCGGGCGGCCTATGTCTTTATAGCTTCAAATCCACGCGACAGAATGGGCGTCAGGATTAAAGCTTTTCTTAAAAGGAGGTATCTTCATCAGGAAAATGGTTATTCCCTCCATCTTTCTATCACGAAAATCTTCCCGCCGAGTATCTTGATCCTAAAATAGCCGACAATGAACATGTGAAAATATCTAAGATTTTTTAGGAGAAATTTTATATTCGATGGTATGGTATCCTGTATATGAAGAATCGTCCTTTTTCTGTTAAATTAGCTTGGCAATTGAAGTAGTCTTCTTTCGTATTAATAGAGATTTGTTCATCATAAATAGTGTGACAAAACACATTTTTATTATCATCTACATTATTGAACTAGTATCATGTTGAACAAGTCTTACACCAAGCATCCATCTTCATCTTCGTGTTTTGATGAGGATTTTTATTTAGAAAAAAATGGATCCAAAATTATATCACACTATAATATGTGCTAACATCCTCTTCACTACAAATAAATAAAATCTTAGTTTGATGCTTTAGTGAGGAAACGGTTCCCTAATCAAATCACACTAATGACATATGTAATTCGAGCAAGTCTTAAATCTTCACCTAAGAGAGGTTATAGGTAATTAAAAATTGTAAGTTTCTTACTAAACACCTCAGTTTATCAAATGATACTAATGACATGTGCTACGCCAAAAAAGTCTCGAATCTCTACTAGAGAGACATTAAAAGCCACAAGTAATTAAACAAGCAATTGCAAATGAGTTGCAAATTACGCCGGATAGAATAGTTATGTTTAGTTTATTGGAGTTTTATTTTGTGTTGATATTGCCTAGATGTCTATATGTTGTTGCAAAGCTCTTATTTATCTATTGCCCACATTTTTGTAAGACACAATTATGATAGTCGCCACAATAAATCATGTTTCGTCATTTGGTCAAACACTGAATGTTTATCTACTAAAACTAACTTTTTAACATTTAAAAGTTCGCAAGGCATATTCAAAAATCTCAATTTTGGAGCTTATAATAAAAATTATTTTAGAGATTAGGATTGACATTCAATTTATACTTGCCATGATATTAAACATCTAAATGCAAATAGTCCCTAGGAGTATTCCCTGGAAATATAAGAGTTTACTGCTTCCCAACTAAGGCATAATGTTTGTCTTGCTACCTGAATCCCAAATACAACAAACCCTGCAAGTATACATGTTTTCCAAACTTATCGTAGTGTTATTAATTTTTTGAGGGCCATCAATATATCCAAAATTAAAATCAGACATAAGAATAACAATTGTACATATGTTTTGGCCCTTCCCCAGCCTAGACTTTATCCAAGTATGAAATGTTGAACATAGACATAATGAGTTTTCCAATCTCAATAAATTTGAACAAGATATATGACCAATATTATTTTCTAAAAAATAAACTATACAATTCACTTTGTGAAGAATAAAATCAAAATAATAAAAACTAATCAATTATTTTTTTGTCAATCTCGAAGTCTGTATATGCTTGAAATCCACGAGGATTGTAATATCTTCTTCACAAGGATATTTATAAAAGATGCATATGAGATATCCTTCACATGGATGCATGAGCTCACATATGTTATTCACACGGATCACAATCTCATTCACATGCATCACGAATCTCGGATCTCATGCTGGGGTTGTGCATGTCACCTCCATATCTTTAACAACTGATGCCAAGAAAGGGAGTAAATATAAGAATCCAATAATTTACAGGTCTCAAAATGTGGTCCACTTCTATCATATAAAGCCCATCTGTAAACAAAAAAGTTAAGAAAACCAATATATGAATCAAAATAGTTAAGCGAGAGTCCTTTTGTAAATGGAAAAATGGACATCAAAAAAAAAATTTAACTGTGAAGTAGCTCCCCTACCATTTGTAGTCCAAGGAATCAAACAACATGTACACTGAGACATATCAAAGGCCCTGGAATGGTAACATAGGAAGGCACACCACGCTACAATTTTTTTTCCTTTTATGTGTTGTGTTTCCGTTAGAACTGTCTACTTCAGGTAAAGCTCTGCACTCTGTTTTATTGTTTTAAAAGGAAAAATGCATTGTGCATCTCTACAAGACTACATCCTTACATGGGACAATGACCAGAGTTCAAAGGCCTGGTGGGCATGACCATGAATCCTATCCTTCAACTTTCAGCACAAGAAATCTACCATGTTCACATAAGGTTCAACAAGGGTTTAAGAATTATTGAAAACATGAAGGTCAAATGTAACCCTTCACAAAAGAATTTTAGCTGACAAATAGATTTTCATCATTTGAGAGATGATGATTAATGCACCTGAGTTTCTTCACATAATTATGGTAAGAATTTTATTGATACTATGAGAGATTTTTTCTTGAAGGGGTTTATGCATAGATGACCTTTTACAACTAAATCTAAATGGGGTTGGAGTTCTTTACATATATTTCAGCAATCTTGTAAAAATTACTGAAACCATTAAATAAGATGATCTTTAATATCATAGCAGAAGGAATTGAGTTTTAATCATTGATACCATTAAAGAAAGTTTATTAAGGGTGTATTGAGAGATGAGATTTTCTAAATCTTCACATGATTTTCAGCAAGTTTGTAAAAGTTACTAAAACCCTTAACTGTAAGGTTTTAAGGGTTTATTCCTAGATAATATTTCAATACTGAAACCATTAAATAAGATGATCTTTAATATCATAGCATCACCGCGACCTAAATGTTGGTAGCTGCCTCCTGCATGTTGCATTAAAATTAATACAAATGGGGAATCTCGAGGAAATCCAGGACAAGCTAGTATAGGAGGAATAGTTAGAGATAGTGCAGTGCAACAACACCTTTTTTATGGGTAGTAAATTGGAATTACCACAAACAATATGGCTGAAAACCTTGTCGTTTAATATGCTTTGAAGGAGGCAGCGAAAATGGGGTGGACCAAAGTTATTATTGAATCTAGCTCTTAAATGATTATTTGACTGCTTAATAAGCAAGGCACCATTCACTCTTCTAATTGGCATATTTCACAGATCTGAGAAAATATTGGTATTTTGGCTCAAGTTTTCTAGACAGTTCTTTATGTTCATACTCCTTGGGAGAGTAATAAAGTAGCAGATGCTTTTGCCAACTAGAATTTGGATCAGGAAAATGTTTGTGTGATATGTCATATTCCTATAGGGTGGTCTACGGAGGAATGCCAAGCATTTCACCGAATCCTTCATTTGGATGAATCACAAGGATGAGTTCTTCCTATTCTACTATGCTTTAAGTTGTTACCATGGTATCTCCAAGGATGTTTCTTAGTGTATTAGTTACACTGCTTGGCATTGTTTTCACTTGTAACATGTTTTTTGATGATTAATGGAAGAATTATGTTTTTTATAAAAAAAGGAAGCTCTTGTTCTATTTATAATTTTAAAAAAATTCTTAATATTTACAAAAACCATAAAAAAACAAGTTTTAGTAAATGGGGCTATCAGTGGATGGTCTTTTTAAACTGATGCATGAAATGGATATTTGTTTTTTATAAAGATAATTATTGTTGTCCCTAAAATGTCAAATGGGTGGGATGCATAATACTAATCCAACAATAGTGAAAGTATAATCCAAGTTCAAATCCCCTCAGTGTGATTAGTTTGTCCACATGTGATGTGTTTTTTATCTAATGATTATGAGATGTGGATGTTATGTAATGATTATGAAGTGTATAGAAGGTTGTGGTGTAATAATTATGGGATACATACCAACACAACCCACACTTACAAACTATTTAGCCTCCATTAACAGTCAACACTTAACTTCACTAAAGATTCCCAAATAAAGAAAAAGAAATAAAGGGGAAACCCATACCCAGATAGCTAATTGGGCTTGTTCATAACAGATTCTTGAGGCCGGTGGTAATTATTCTATGGGGGGAGGCTATAGCTATTTGAGATTGTTCATAACAGATTCTTGGGGCCAGTGAAAATTGTTCTATCCATTTTAAAACAAAAAAACTTATTTCATTCATTTCCCAAAAAAAACACAATTTTGTTATGAAAACTTATACAATGTGGGAATTTTACTAGAAGTATCAAACAGTAATATATAAGGAGTGTTGATACTAATATGGCTGAAGCATTAGTTGCCCATCCACTGACTCTGAATACATAAGGGAGGCCAACAACACTTGTGCCTACCATGGATACAATAATGTTTCTAAAGGTCTGCGTTGTAGATGCAGAACCTCCCCTGCTATATCCTAACAAGGGTAATCTTTCTTCTGCCATTCTAATTTAATCCAAATTCAATTCGCAAACACCACTGCTTCAAGAAATCCAAACACTCATTTCAGTAAATGCCACCAGCTTTAAGAAAGGGGGGATTGAAGGTGAGAAATTCTTATAAATATTTCCATACACATGATCCAGAATTTTAACAAATTTTAAAATCTCAAGAAGTTGCTATGTTGGTGGGAAACTTTTAGAATCCTCTTTAAGTAGAAGTTGAACATTTATTTATTAAAAATGTGTGAATTCAACAATGCCAAATCGGGTTGAAGATTGTATACAGTCCAAGTAGATAAAAATTGTAGCTGCAACAAAATCTAAAGTAGAACAATCAAATCGTTAGATGTTATTATAGGAAATATCTAAAATCTGTGGATATTTAGGATAGTAAATATCTAGGACTGTAGAAAAATATCTAAAATCCGGAAACCTACAAAGTCAAAATAATAAATATTGGAACCATCAGAATTTGACACTTTCCAGCCAAGACATCTTCAAAGGTGGATGCCTATAGGTGAAAAGTTATAAGTACCTTACTAAGGGCACATGGTATTCTCCATACAAAATGCACCATGCATCATAGAAATCCTACCATCTCATACATACATAGATGCATGTGTAGTTGGATTGAAATAAGTCAAAAGGTTACTTCTCAAATGTAAATTATTATTATTAATAATTGAATCTCAAATGCAAATGATTGCATTGTGAAAGTACATGTCATTAATTTGAATCACCAGTAATTACATACATAAGTCAATATTTTATAACAACATTGTGTTTTCAATATAAGTGTTAGGATTCAATAGTCAACATGTTGATTCCGACATTTTGAGATTTCTTTTTTGAAGGATGTACTAGGGTTTTTGCTTCTGTCATGCAATCATATTGCCAATCTCAAACAAATCCAAGAAAGAGTGAATTTTTCTTGAAATTAACTTCACAGTTAGCGTGTTGAGTCGATCACTCATTCCACCCTTTGGGAGGCATTTGGCCAACCTCTTTATTAATGGCCACCTCCACGAAAAATGCATCATTTGATGCAAGAAACATCGACAAATCTATGTATAGCAATGACAACAAAATGCCCCCACAAGTTTGTTCTGAAATTCTTCTATGAGGTAATGGTTTTCACCTTGATACCTCTCTTCTAGATATGATGTTAGATTTACCTAAATTTGAAAAATCATGTCACTGGTTTGAAGTTTTTACTTTGGTTGATTATTACAATGTTGTTTTTTGTTCTCAAGCCTCATCTCTTGCTCCTAAGAATGCTCTTGCTCAATGCCTTCAAATTTTCCCCTGCAAAATCTTAGAATCCCAGAAAGTATCTTGTGATAAACTTCTCACTGTGAGTGATATTAAGGAATTTGTTATGTATATGGCAATATAAAAAGCTCTCGTTATTGATATATTTACATGTGAATTCTATCAAACCCTTTGGGATATAGTGTTGCTTGATATAGATAGAGTCTTCTTGGAAGCCCTACAACCCAACACTCTAGGCAAGCTTATCAATAAGGGAAATATAAAATCCATTCCTAAGGTAAGAGATCCAAAGAATATTACCAATTGATGGCCTATCACAATGCTAAATGTATCATATATGATCATCACCAAATCCTTGGCTCTCAAACTAAGGAATTTGCTTCCCCCATTGTTATAAATGAATAAACCAACGTCATCTAGCATGAGTCTATTCTTGAAAATTTCGATGTGGGATGGAAGGTATGGAATGTGATAGACTCTATAATGAAAAATATCTCTTCATTAAAATTGATTTTGATAAGGCTTATAATAGGATCGAATGGCCTTTCATCATCCATATGTTGCAATCCTTGGGCTTTGGCCCCAAATTTTTGCATACTATTAATATGGTCTTCCAACATGTTGGTGCCTACATCACCATTAATGGATCTCAATCTCACAAATTTGGTCTATTTAGGTCAAAAAGACAAGAATTTACTTTAGCACCCTCTTTATGTGAATAATGCTAAGGTTTTAGCTATCTTCTCGCTAATTATTCCTCCAAAAGCTTAGGTTAAAGGTATTTCTCTCCCTCACACTAACCAACAACTTACTTATGCCCATTTTTTTGTTGAATCTTTTCTTAATTTTCTTCAAGAGAGAAAACTTATGTCCAATGCTATGAAATGTATGGAAATTTTCTGTCTGGATTCTGTATCCTTCATTTAGTGTCAAAAAATCCAATTCTATAGACAAATATTGTTCCCTATACCATCTTCGCTTGAGAAATACCAATGATAGTGGATCCACTTTGGAGTGTAGTTTAAAATTACTTATTATTCCTTTTTCCTTTCAATATTCCCCTATTGAGATTCGGATTTATGTGGTGCAAAGAATGGAGAATAAAATCTCTTTCTGGATCACCAAACCTCTCTATGATAGGTAAGTTCCAGATATGTTCTAAAGTGCTCACTGTCACTCATGTGTATTATTCCTCTTACTGGGCACCCTTCAAACTTTCCTATGAAAACCTTGAGAAACTCTTGAGTGAATTTTTAGGGAATATCCTTAAATTCAACAAAGGATTCCAAAGAGTTTCTTGGTACATTTTTTGTAGAGCTAAAGAGGCCCCAGGGCTCGAGTTATTGACATCAAACTTTGAGGCCAAGCTCTAAATTTTATATGAACTATCTTGGAATTGAAAGGCTCAAAATCTTGGAAAAAAAAATTAGGAATTGTATTTCGTAGTGATCCCCCTTGGGAAGAAGGCTCAAACAGGATTATACCTTCAAAATCTCATCCTTACTCCTATGTCTGTCAAAATTAAAGGCACCTTTGTTGTCAAAATCATATGGAAAACTTTAGAGATGCTCAAATCTTATCTTATCTGGGTTGGCGATGAGCTCATAAATGGTATATCCATCAACTCCCACTCAATTTAGTGGTCTCCCATTACCTAATTATAAAACGTTCTGTTAGAATTTGAGGATTCTAATAAATACGGATTTAATCAACTTACATATTATATAATGTTACAATAAATATTTAAATAAAGATTACATCATAACATAAGTAAATAAAGAAATACTTATAGGAAATAAATAACACAGGTGACATAATATTTATAGTGGAAAACCCCAATAGTGTAAAATCTACTTTGAAAATAACATTTTATTTCAGAGAACTTATTTTACATCTAGTAAGATCACCTCCTTTAAAACCCTATTTACCAAGGGTAAAACCAAATCACTTGATTTGCACACCTTTGATATATTTCCTGACTATATCAAATGAGGACCTAAAGTCCTTTTTATATAAGGTGACTGGGTATGTCTCTTGACCCACCTTTTCAACTTAAAATGGTTGACACATACAACTAGGTTTATAATATTCAATATTAGAAATATAGTCATTTCATGATATTAAATATTTAATATAAAGTATATACCTAGGTTAACATATTTAATAATAGAAATATAAATATTTCATATTATTAAATATTAACCTATATATTAGTGATGGATCCATATACATTAAGGTTTGGCCATACCACTTAATCATTATGTTCCAACACTCCCCCTTAATGTTAAGTGAAATAACATAACATATGCCAAGAGATTACATGCCTGTGTTACACTACATGATTTACAATTCTTAAACCATAAAAGTTTTAGGCTAGCATATCGGTTGAAGGAATTATAACACCTTCATCATACTCAATTTATATTTTGGTACAAAATGATTTGAAATCCTAAAGATCATCCCATGATCAGTGGCTAAGTATGATTTGTGAGTTTTACATGTTCTCACAGGTTCTCATAAAAGGTTATTGAATCCAAACATATAGGAGCCTTTTACAACAAAGGACCTCCTTAATAATATGTTTGTATTGGATGTTTACCAGTAAATTCAATAGCATTAAAGAGTTTACTGAAGACCACCTTTCAGATATTTCTACACTTCTTTCTAAAAAATAAGTCGAGGAGGTATACATACCTGAAGGTCTTTTTACACTTTTCTAAAGGTATTTTTTATAAAAACTAAGTTCCATTAGGAGGTGACATTGTCATACACACTCCCCCTCAATGGAAACTCTGATAATCCAAGATTTTCATGAAAGTGACAAAACTTTACAACACTCAGGGACTTTGTGAAGATGTCAACAACCTACTCTTCAGTCAACACGAACTTGAGATTTATGTCATCACTTAGCACATTCTCATGGGTGAAGTGTATATGTATCTCAATGTTCTTCGCCCTATGATGTTGAACCAGATTATTAATAAAGAGTAATACAACTATGACCACCACATAGAAGATGAATACTTCCTTTAACCTCCATGTGTATCTTTACCAATAACTATTGCAGCCACATGGCTTCTTTACTTCTTCCATTGTACTTTTCTTCCTCAGTAGAAGAAATGGAGACTGTTGATTGCATTTTTTGTTTTAAGTAATGGTTCCTACACCAAAAAAACTTGAACACATATCCAATATATTTTATAACACAACATCAGTATGTGGTTAGAATTAAAAAAATCCATATAAGATAGTATATTCATTCTTAGTATAATTTAACCCATAATTAATTGTTCCTTTAATATATCTAAAAATTCTTTTTGTAATATTCCAATGATCTCTAAAAAAGGTTTCTGCATAAACCTTGAAGTGATTCCTACTATATAGGAAATATTTGATCTAGTTATAGTTAGATAAATCAAACTATCAACTAACAACGTATATAAAATAGGATCAACCTTTTTCATATGTAGATTTATGGTCAATATTTATTCCAACTTCCATTGAAGTAGAAAATGATTTACAGTCAATCATAAGAAACTTTTTCAATATAATATTTGTATATTATGTTTTGTAAAATAACAATAGAATGAAATACAATCATACAAAGAACATGATGTGAGAGACCTAACTCATCCATTTCAAAGTACTACTTCAATTTATCTTTAATCCTATGAATTAAGTTAGAATTTTCACCAATCATAAGTAAATAATTAACATATATACATATAATGATAATATGTGAGCTTTATTGCTTAATTAATATATCATTGTTAGAAGAACAATTAACAAAACCTAACAGTTTAAAGAATGAAACAATTTTCACATACTAAGCTCTAAGAGCTTGTTTTAAACTATACAAGGATTTCTTAACTTACAAAAATAGTTTTCTTTACTAGTTTCTTTAAATCCTTTAGGTTGAAACATGTAAAGTTTTTCATGTTAGGTTGTGGATCTTGTTTTTATGTGTGAAAGTGTTGAAGATTGTACACTAAGAGTATTGTACACTTTTCATGTATCCTCGCTGGGGTTCGGGGCGTAGCCCCTGAAATTTTTTTTGGGCCTTAAAACGTGCCTGATATATTGGGAAACATGATTTTCTCATATGGGTGGGATTTTGACCCATAGGTTTATGGGACGATTTTTGCCCATGGTTTTGATACCCACAGTTTTGTAAAACTGCTTAAGAAGTTGTCTATTTATATGATTTTATGCATATGAAAGACGTATGAAAAACATTGCATATGTGCTTTGAATTCGGCTGTGAATTTTGTAGAGTTTTGTTGAGCATAGCTCAAAACAGATCTGGGTATTGTATTGAGAGAGTGGTGGCTTGTAATAAAATTTGAGCAAGTGATTCTTTATGGACGTAGCCCAATTTGGATGAACCATGTTAAATACTATCTCTTTGTGTTGTGTTATTTTATCCTACACTTTTATTTGAGGTCTGTAATAATTTTCTGCATATTAGTTTCTACTGTTGCGATTCTGTGAGGGATTATTTCTGCATATTTTATCCCTTATTTTCTAACAATTGGTATCAGAGATTGGTTTAATTTGCTAAATTGTTGAATCGTAGGGAAAGTTTTATCTTGAGTGGGATCTATGGTAGATGATGGAAGGTCTAGGGTTGATAAATTCAACGGGAAGAATTTCAGTCTTTGGAAGATGCAGATAGAAGATTACCTTTATCAGAAGGATCTTTATACTCCGCTGTCTGAGAAAGTGAACAAACCCTCGAGCATGACAGATGCAGAATGAGATTTTCTTGATAGGAAGTCACTGGGGACAATCCGGCTATGTCTTGCATCTTTAGTATTATTTAATGTTTCAAAGGAAAAGACTACAAAAGAATTGATAGATGCATTAGGGAAGTTGTATAAAAAACTCTCTGCCTCTAATAAGATATTTTTAATGAAAAAATTGTTTAATATAAAGATGTCTGAGAATGGTTCAGTAGCAAATAATCTAAATGATTTTAATACAGTTGTAAATATGCTAGCTTCGGTTACAATAGAATTTTATGAAGAAGTTAGGGATTTATTAGTTATGTGCTCTTTACCTGAGAGTTGGAATAGCGTGGTAATGGCGGTAAGTAACTCGGTTCCTGCTAACTCAAAGTTGAAGTTTGAAGATGTTGTAGGGGTGATTCTAAGTGAGGAAATGCAAAGAAATTTTTTTGGTGAATCTTCTACTTCAAGGAATGCTTTGACAATGGAAACTAGAGGGAGACAGAAGAATAGAGGAAACCGTGGAAAATCAAAGGATCATGTAAGGTCAAAATAAAAAAAGAAAGATAGTATGCTGGCACTATGGAAAGTCTGGGCATGTAAAGAAGGATTGTTAGGAGCTTCGGGACAAGAAGAAACAATAGGAAGAAAACAAGGAGGCAAATGTGGCAACAGGTAATATGTCAGGATGCTTTGATTCTTTCTTTGCACAATATTACTGAATCTTGGGTTTTAGATTCAGGGGCATCTTTCCATGCTTCTCCACATAGGAATTATTTTGTTGATTATGTTCAAGGAGATTTTGGGCATGTTTTTCTTGGTGATGATGAGCCTTGTAGCATAGTTGCAAAAGGTTCTGTTCAAGTTAAGATGCAGAATGAGAATACTTGGCTATTGAAGGATGTCAGACATGTGCCTACATAAGATGAAATTTGATATCGGCAGGGCAGTTGGGAAGTAATGGTTGTACTATGATATTTACAGCGGACTCTTGGAAGGTTATTAAGGGTGCTCTTGTGGTGGTAAGAGGTAAGAAGGTTGGAACCTTGTATTTAACCACTTATAGCACTAATGTTTGTAATCTTGTAGATTCAGAAGTAGATACAACATTGTGGCACTATAGGCTCAGTCATATGAGCCATAAGGGCATGGAGATCATAAAGAAGGATTTTCCTAGATATACAAAAATAGGTTTGGATTTATGTGAGAACTGCGTATATGGGAAACAAAAGTGAGTAAGATTTCTCAAGGTTGGACCTAAAAGAAAAGAGAGTAAGTTAGAGCCGGTGCATTCTGATGTGTGGGGGCCGGCTCAGGTATTATCTCTTGGGGGTTTAAGTTATTATGTTACTTTTATTAATGATGCAACAAGAAAAGTTTAGGTTTATTGTATTAGAAACAAATCTAATGTATTTGACACTTTTGTTAAATGGAAAGCCTTGGTATAGAATGAAACAGATCTTAAGCTAAAATGTCTCAGGTCAGATAATGGAGGGGAGTATTGTAGCAATGAATTTAATGATTACTATGGTCTAGTGAATGAAATCCGCAGAGTAAAAGACGATTTCTAGGAACTCCGTAGAAGAATGGGGTTGTCAGAAAGGATGAAAAAAACAATAATGAAACATGCTAGGAGCATGAGGTTATATGTATGGACTGCCTCTTACAATTTTGGTTAGCAAGTAGCGGTGAGCACAACTAGTGTACTTGATAAATCAGAGGACCCTTCAAGTACACTTGGATGGAGGCATACCTGAGGAGGCTTGGTATCGGTAAGAAGAGTTAGATCTATTCATTTCTTAGATTCTTTTGGATGTGAGAAGCTGTTTGTTCATAAAGACAGAGGATGATAGAACCAAGCTAGAGGCTAAATCATAAAAATTGCACCTTCATTGGTTATGGATCTAGTGATTTCGATTTTCATTTTTGGGATTTAGAGAATTCTAAAAATTTTAGGAGTCGTGATGTTGAATGGAATGAAAAGATAATGTACAGGGATCAAATTTTGGTACACAAGGATGAGAAAATTGATAAGTTTATTGATGAAAATGAACTCTCAGGTTTTAAAGAAACACCTATAGAAATACACAGTAACCGTGGTCAGTTAGTCCCTGACCGACATCGGTCAGATGAACCGCTAATGGTTACAAAGGAGTAGAACCGGTGTCGATTAGTCGAACCAACGTCAGTTAGATGTGACCGGCATCGGTCACTGTCAAAAGTTGATACTAATGTCTAGGAAGTCCAGATTGAGCCTTCGGTACCCCAAACTCTTATGATTGAGGAGGTCTTCTAAGGGTAAGAAGAGAATCCTGAAAGATTTTTCTCCTTCTCTATTATTATTTATTACTCACTGATAGTGGAGAATCTAGAGAGCTTTGATGAAGAAATGCATGATAGATATTCAGGAAGAAGTGGGAGCAAGCCATGGATGAGGAGCATCAAGTTCTCATGGAACAGAACCAGACATGGGATTTGGTTAAAGTTACCTAGCAGGAAAAAGGGCATTATAGAACAAATGGGTATTACAGAGTGAATTAGAGGAAGAATAGGGTGGACAAGAAAAGATACAAGGCTTGGCTTGGTGGTCAAGGGGTTTGCACAGAAAGGCAGGGTATAGATTTTGATGAGATTTTTTCTCCTATGGTAAAAATGACTTCTATTAGAACTATGTTGTAGGAATAGTTGCAGCAGAAGACTTGCACTTAGAACAACTTGATGTAAAGACTGGCATTTCCTCCATAGTGATTTGGAGGAGGAGACTATATATGCAGCAACCAGCTTAGGGCTATGAGGTCAAAGGTAAAGAGGAATATGGTGTGCAAACTTGAAGAAGAGCATGTATGGGCTTGAAACAAGCTCCACGTCAATGATATAAGAAAATTTGATAGCTTCATGCATGGAGCAAGGTTGTACTTGAGATGTCATTCTGACCATTGCATGTATATTTCAAGGAAATTTGAGGATGACAATTATATTATCTTGTTATCTGTATGTGGATGACATATTGGCTACAGGTAAAAGATCTAGTATGCAGGAAATTGGTAAGTACTCAAGAAGCAAGCTAAGTAACATCCTTTGCTATGAAGGATTTGGGATCTGTAGCCAAACAAATCCATGATATGAGGATATCTCGGGATAAGAGGGAATGGAAGCTGAATTTATCTTAGGAAGAGTACATTAAGAAATTCTTGGAGAGGTTTAATATGCAGGATGCTAAACCGGTTGGGACTCATTTGGCAGGTTATTTCAAGTTATCAAAGGAACAGTTTCCCAAGACAGAGTAGGAGAGAAACCAAATGTGCAAGGTACCTTACTTATCAGCAATTAGTAGTTTGATGTATGCCATGATGTGTACCAGGCCTGATATTTCCCATGCAGTGGGAGCGGTGAGTAGATTTATGAGTGATCCAGGAAGAGATCACTGACAAGCAGTAAAGTGGGTCCTTCCTTATTTGAGAGGGACCATGGGGACATGTAGTTGTGCTACAGTGGAGGTTCAGACATTTCAGTTTGTGTGGTTATGTAGATTCAGATATGGCTAGAGATGTAGACAGTAGGAGGAGCATGACAGGTTATGTTTACACTTAGGTGGGACAACAGTGAGCTAGATTTCATGTCTACAGAAGCTGGTGGCTTTGTCAACCACAGAGGCTGAGTATGTTGTTGCCACAGATGAAAGCAAAGAAATGATTTGGTTACAATAATTTCTTGAGGAGTTGCGGCATAAGCAGGAAAGTAAGGATAAGCTACATCAGTGATAGTCAGAGTGTTATACACCTAGCTAAGAACTCTACATTTCCCCTCTATGAACGAATTATATACAGTTGAGATAGTACCATTTCATTACGGCAGGTAACTTTGGAGGAAGAGACAGTTGTATGCTGGAGAAGATCCATACCAGTCAAGAATCCTGTAGACATGATGACCAAGCCAGTGGTCACAAGGAGAAAAGCTACACTGAAGTTTTCGTTCAGTCTTTGAGTTGGTCTTCAAGAGGAAGAAACTAAGCTCAGAGGGTTCCAAGAATGCTGTTGCTACAAGTAGAGTGTGCAGAAACTAGTCTCCAAGTGGGAGATTGTAGAGTTGTGGAGCCTAAATTACTCATGTGTGAGCAGTGTTGATAGAACTGTACACTAGAGAGTTGACTGTAACCAACTTCGGTCAGAGTGTGATCGACATCACTCAAGGTAAGTTGGAACCCGGCCGACGCTGGGCATAACCAGCAGTGAGTGTACCTAGGGGATGAATTTTTAATTAACTCTCGGGTTATATTTCTAGGGTTTCGTATTGGCACAGATTTAATGATTTTAATTGCATGGCTAAGTGCCTTAAAACGTGCCTAAACGACTATCAAAGCATAACGCTAGATTTTAGAATCATATGGGTGGTCATAATTGACCCATATGTTTATGTGAGATGAGAATTCTTGGTGAAGAATCAAAAATCTTGATGGTTTTAAGTACTGAACATCTGAGAAGTGTAGAAGATTGTAAAACTACATTGTATAGCAGTTGTCTATTTGGATAATAGATTGGCTTGTTTCTTGCATGGATGATAGCCCACACTGAGTGAACCACGTTAAATCTAGTGTTGCATTTATGTGCTCTTGAATTTGGGTGTGAATTCTTCTGGTAGAGTTTTTGCTTGACTTGCATGTATGCTCCAAATAGATATGGGTATTGTATGTGAGAGAGTGGTGGCTTGTAATACCCCAACACTACTTGAATTTCAAGTGATTCTTTGTGGATGTAGCTCAGAATTGTCACCAGTGATAAGCAAAGCATCAACATATATACATATAATGATAATCTTTGAGTCTTGTTCCTTAATGAATATATCATTGTTAGCAGAATAATTAACAAAACCTAACAGTTTAAAGAAGGTCTATAATAATTTTCGCATACCATACTCTAAGAGTTTCTACTGTTATGATTCATGTGAGGATATCTTAACTTACAAACATAGTATTCTTTACCAGTTTCTTCAAATCTTATAGGTTGAAACATGTAACACTTATTTTAAATTGCAATTAAAAAAATCATTTTTCTTATCCATTTGGTGGATTTCCCACCCAAATTGAGTGGCAATTGCAAATAAGGCCCTAACAATACTCATTTTAGCTACAAGGGAAAATGTCTCAAGATAATCAATACCAGGTTTATGATTGAAACCTCTAGAAACAAGTCTAGCTTTATGTTTGTCAATACTACCATCAACATTATACTTTACTTTGTATATCCACCTAGACCTTATAATACTTCACAGCTTAGGTTCATACAAGCTAATTAATGCATGGTACATATGATGGCTTATGGTCATTTTCCTAAGGTTAATAAGATTTGAACTTTCTAACATAGATTGAGCCCAATTTAATTTCTTATCTAGGAAGATAAGAGTTTCAGAAACATATATAGCATCAAAACATCATTATGACCATTTACTAAATCATAATCAAAATCATCATTTAGAAGCATTTAATGAAGTAATTTTAAGAGAAGAAGACAACACACGTAAACATTTCACTAGATTATATCTATACATTTCATATAAGCTTCGATAATTAACATGTCCTAACCTTTCATGCCATAGCTTTGAATTATTCAAACTATGAGATATAAAACAAGATGCAGAAGAAAAATCATCAAAAATATACAGACCATTTATTTGAATTCCTTCAGCTATTATATTCTCATTACTATCCCTAATATACCAAGTATCCTTCATGCATGGATTCTAGTTGTGTCCATACCTCTTTCGGATGTTCAATATTGCTAATGTGTAGAAGGTACTCGTCGTTCACCATTGCGTAAAATCATAGAAATACCCTTCATATATTCGTTGCAAGAATGCATTCATGTTATCTACAGTTGCTTGATGACTGGTGGGAGCAACCTCAAATCCAAAAACAATCTATCTAGAGTTTCTTCATCATAAATTCTATTTTTGACCCAAATGTTGTAGTTTGTTTCATTCAGGATCTAGAGTTTTGTCAAGACAGAAATAGTCTAGACACCATTGGTTTCCTTAACTTGTAAAACACACCCCATTATAATATACAATGTACCACAGAGTTAGATACATATTTATTGATAGTAAAAACAACACTTTTAATAGAATCATATCTAAATTTAATAAATCTAAAGAAACTATTTGATCATAACTAATTTCTGTCATTGCAATGCATTATAATTAACCTCCCATGATCAAAATAATAACTCGTAATATAAAGGGTTCCACCTTATACCACATATTTATATAAAAAAATATTTTTGACCATATAGAAGTGAAGAAGAGACCCCTAAGAATGAATAACAACTTTAAATTTCTGGAAAAAAAAATTAATGTAAACAAAGATCCGGCTAGCTTAAATTTGACGCCTAAATGACCGTCATAATGGCTTATTTTTTGGTTTGTCATGACAGTCATTTGACCATCAATTTTAACACAATGAAAGTTTCCTAGAACCTACGAGCTTAAATTTGACGTCTAAATGACCGTCATATTGTCTTATGTTTGGTCTACCATGACAATCATTTGACCGTCAAATTTAATGAAGCCAAAACTTATTGTGTATTTCCAGAATGTGAAATTCCATAGTTTCTTCTTCTCTATAGTATTAGGGAGGTTATATTTTAAGACATTATAATAGCCTATTTTAATTTATAATATAAATATATATACACTTTTTTAAAAAAAGAGGTATATAGTTTATAGAATGTAAATAAAAAACAACCTATGGTTCATAAAAATTATAAACTATAGTATATTTTTTTTATAAAAAAACACAATGACCAAATAAAAAACATCGGCCACTTGGTCTGTAATTATTATTTTAGATTTTTATAAACATAAACTATGCTAAGACGGCCCACACTAATATGACATGATAATTTGGAAACATAAGTTAGGATATTAGTTTTTTTTTAAATTAAACATGTCATACTTACCAATGCCACGTGAAAAATCTAAGAAAATGCCATATGATTTAAAAAACTACTTAGGTTTTAAGTTTAAAATTTTTTTATATCTCACTTAAAAAAAAAGAATGGGGCCGCTTTAGAGTTGAACTAGTTTTTACTGAGAGTTTAAAATTGAAAAACCCTAAAAAAATTACCGAGAGTTTAATTTCACAAATGTATTGCCAAAATAAATTGGGGGAAAAAAAGATGGGACCAAATACTTTTAAATACCCTTTCGGGTTGGTTGAAAAAACCCATACAAATCAAATAAATAAAATACAAAACATTTTATCTTAATTTATTTAATTTACCTTGCTCCATTACCATGTTAGAATTTGAAGATTCTAATAAATACGGATTTAATCAATTTACATATTATATAATGTTACAATAAATATTTAAAAAAAGATTACATCGTAACATAAATAAATAAAAAATACTTACGGGAAATAAATAACACAGAGGTGACACAATATTTATAGTGGAAAACCCTAATAGGGTAAAAACCACTTTGAAAATAACATTTTACTTCATAGAACTTGTTTTACATCCAATAAGATCACCTCCTCCTTTGAAACTCTATTTACCAAGGGTAAAACCAAATCACTTGATTTGCACACTTTTGATATATTTCTCGAATATATCAAATGAGGACCTAAAGTCTTTCTTATATAAGGTGATCGGGTATGTCTCCTGACCCACCTTTTCAACCTAAAATGGTTGACACATACACCTAGGTTAATAATATTTAATATTAGAAATTTAATCATTTCATGATATTAAATATTTAACCTAAAGTATATACCTAGGTTAGCATATTTAATAATAGAAATATAAATATTTCATATTGTTAAATATTAACCTATATATTCGTGATGGACCCATATACATTAAGGGTTGGCCAGACCACTTAATCATTATGTTCCAACACGTTCCTCTTGGCATGATCCCCCTGTGGAAAATTCTCTAGCCTCGCTCTGGCTATTTCCTCTAGGAAGGAAGACAAAGATGAACTCAAGATAGTTGGGATGGCATCCTAGATTAAGAGTCTTCTAGTACAGTGGGTGGGGGAAAAACCTTATAGCCCTCCACCACCACCTATAATGGTTTTCATGTTTTTCAGTGTTGTATAATTCTCTTTTTTTATCGTCCCTTTTTTTATTGAGAAAATATCTACAAATGTGATTAAATGTTAACGACCTAGCCCACATGCAAGTCAAATTCTCTTGATTTATTTATCTCAGCGTGGAATTTTGGGGTGTAATAGCACACCACCCACCTTTTTTCAGGGTTCATCTTAAGACCCCCCCCCTCAAAAAATTTATTATAGAATGGGTGGCAAATGTGCCAAAAAAACTATTCACATTGTTGGAAAATGTAGGAGAGCATGGTTTCGAGATGGTGGCAAATAAAGTTTTTATCAAGCCACTAGGTGTTGCCATCTGCATATATACATTTTTGGTCATTAATTAAAATATCTTAACATATGATAACAGAAACATGTTGTTATGTGTCAACCTCATGGATGTTACCGCTCGGTGACAAGTTTTTGTTGTCACCCATCTCTGCAAACATGTTCCCAGACATCAAATAAAAGCATCAAGTTGTTATCGGTCGGCATCGCGAGAAATGTTGGCATACAAGATCTTCTACACATTTTCAAACGTCTTTATATTTATAATTTCAGCCGGTAACAACCCGGGATATCGACGACGACTGGTAGCACATAAGGTGTTATCAGATGCCATATTATTGTGTTGTCACATGATACCCTGCTTGTGTTTCCATCTAGTAACATTCCCAAGCTACCAGATGTTACCGGTCCCATGTTCCCAGCCTTGACCAATGGACCCATTCCTTTCATATATATATACCCATCACCATTCATTTCGTCCTATGTGTACTTACGGGTTTCTCCGGACTAGAGTTTTACAGAACATCTATCACTATTGCAAATGGTTTGTTCTACAATCCACTTCCAGTATTAGCCACACAACTAGCTCTTCAAGCCACGCGTACATGGTACCTATACAGGTATCTACCAACACCTCTTTTTTTTTAAATATCATGATTCAAGAATCATGACACCAAGAAAAAATTCAATTAGCACTTCATCCTTTGTTTACATAAACATATTGTATCCATAGTTACTACAACTGTTGGAAGACCCAGAAATTAAAAGTGAATCCGATTGGATTGGAAACTCAGGGTTTCATGGACTACTTTACATGCTTCAGTATGAGATAAAAACCAAGTTGTTATAAAATTTAATGCATTTGTATAATAGTTTTCATGGCTCTTTCACATGTGCATTACCATCACACCAATTTGTCATCACAATAACCCCTGATGATATTCATCATCTAACGGTGCTACCCCATCAAATTGCATTGCATGTAAGAAAAAAACCAATATACCTGATCAGCAAAAGAAATTTTTAGAGTCTCATTACAAGATTTATGTTGAGGATAAGGTTAATAATCCCTCCAAAAGAGGGATTAACACATAATCAATCAAAGACCCCTTTCTCCTAGCCATGGTGGAAATTTTCCAGGCCAGCGTCGTTTTACAGGGAAGATACACTGGCTTTCCTCAATGGGCAGTGTACTAACTTCTCCAAACCCTTTTCGGGGTTAGATTTAATTGGTGTACATATCTGTTAATAAGGATTAGATCTGACCTTGACAAAGCCATTGTGAATCCTAGTGTAGGTATTTCTTCTTGTTGTTTTATTCTTGCTTTCTATTATGAGGTTTTTCATGCACTAAAATAAAAAGGTATTCGAACTGCAATGCACGAGAAAACGAACAATTATGTAATGTCTATGGACCAACGGTTGGTGAGAATTTTATTTTAAAGTATTCTATCTTGATTTTTATCATAAAAATAATCATTTTTAAATCAATTCTGAAAAATATATAATTTGTTTTCAACAGGTCAAAGAAAGTGAAACAATGGCTCAACATGTTGCGGTAGTTCATGCACATAAACCTGTTGGGACTGAGGGGTCTGGTGAAAACATTGCAGTTGATCTCACCACGATCGATGACTTTATGGCTGTCACTGGCATCCAACAACCTAGAAGTAGAAGCAAATGCACGCAAAGTTCATTTGAATCATCCCACAACCAAGATAGAACTTGTACTCGGGCCAATCCAAGTTCTGATTAATCCATAATGCACAATCGTGTTAATTTTGATTGAATTTTTTTATAGACTAATTATAATCTGAGTCTTGACAATGACATATGTCATTTTCTTAATGGGCATCCATGTCTGACACATCACCCAAACACATGGTGTCTAGTGCTGCAGACATTACTGTTATCACTATTTTTTGTTCTCCAAAAAAATTGATCATCCACAACCCCGCACAGAAGGAACCATAGAAATCACATTCAAATCCTACAAACAGGGTGTAGAGGGACTCTACAATGAATAGACAAGGCCTAAGAAAGATAAAATGACCCTATGCAAGAAGTAATTCAAGAAATAGCTCTGTCGAGCGAACCCCTGCTCCAAATCCAATAAACAGATTGCAAGCGGGCTCTAAAATGAAAAGAAGGTTTAGGGAAGGAGAAGACAGTGTCAAAGAAACTAGGGGCTCAAGGGAGAAGGAAAGGAAAAAGTTCAAAGTCTTTAGGATCTGAATAAGTTCAGAACGAGCCCAAAAACAACTAAGTATGGAGGAGACAGCGGACGCTACCAAGTGTCCAAATGACACACCTCCAAATATTGAATCCAAAAGGAGAGACTTGATCAAGTTCCAAGCCTTCATGTGTCCCAAGCCCAAAGAACTGTAGAGTCAACAGCTAAAATTCAAAAGGAGGACAGGGCGGGCCACAAAAAAGAATAAGTATAAAGGTGCTAGCAGAAGCAACCACATGTCAACCTAGTGCATCTCCGAAGGTAGATCCAAAAGCAGAGGCCCAAATGAGAGTGGCTTGCCATGTAGACCAAGTTAAAAATGGGACAAAGCGGGCCTAAAATTGACTAAGTATAGAGAGTCTACAGAAGCTTCCATGTGTCCCAGGTCCAAAGAGGTGAACAAGGTCGGGGTTGAATAGTCAAAATAGAGACAAGACCAACGAAACAAGCCACGTGTCAGCCTGGCGCAACTTCAAAACAAAAATTCAAGGCAGCCCTCAGGCATGCGCTAGCCCTCCATGTGTCCTGTTTCAAAAGGGGAGGCCATTTTAACAATTATTTTCTGCCATTTTTGTATGGACCCGATTAAAATTTCAGACGGATATATCTTTTGACCCAGTGCTTGAAATCCGACAAATCTGGCACCGTTGGAAAGATCTCAGCCTTGTCCATGCCATGGAGATATGAAAATTTAATTTTGGAGAAGCTAAGTGGGTGAAAAATGGAGAAATGTATTCGTGCCATTAATACAAGATTTATTTGCTCCAACAACCAGATCAGATTTGATCAAATCCGTCATTCCTCCTCCTTCAAGGCGCCAAATGAGTAATTGTTGATGACATGATAGATTTGGGGCAGATTTGCAGGAGGCATTGATGATAGTAGTTGAACTCTGAACTAGTTTTCTCACTTCTCTCTCTTTCTCCCCTTTGTGATAAATCTATAAAGGAAGGGTCGAGACTCATTGTAAAAGGTTGGACATTTCTATTTTACGCCCTCCCTTCTTTTGTTCACAGAAGGAATTGTGGAGTCTTTCTAACCTCTCCTTCGGGTTGTAATGCAATTTTTACTTCTTGGCCACTGCAATATACTGTATCAACTCTTGAGCAATAATATATATGTGTGTGGATGTTTCTCGGCCCTCTCATGTATTCGTTGTTGTTTCCCCAATCTCTTATTGCATTTTTGGTCATCTATGCATAGTGTTTGTATTACATTTCGTGGTTTGTATTAAATTGCAAAATGAGTGCCTAACATTCCTTTGGTGCATCACCTTGTTAGCTTAGTTTATTTTCTTGCATCTCCTCAACCATGTCTCATTGGTAAAATAGATTAGATTCAAATAGATCCTCTGTAATATATTTGTGTGCACCTGAACAGAGGAATAGGAACCGACCCTAGTCCGGAGAGCTCTCTCAACTCGCAAAGTCCCACACTTTGAGAGATGCTCCATGTTGTGTAATCACACTGAGAGTCTCAACCCATCTAGTTGCAGGCATTCATGGGTGTTGTGAGTCTACACAAACAATTATGGCACTTCCGGTGCAACAAGAAGTCTTCAATTTTTATTTTTTATTTTTTTATTACAGTAAGATTGATGTGCACTTGTTGCAAGTTATAGTTTTTAAGAACCTATCAAACAACACATATGGAAACTCCAAAAAGGATAGAATCCACTGGTTTCAGTAGCCCTAGCTTGCCAAATTCATGAGAAGAATACAAACAAGGTTAAGAACCAGAGAAGAGGGATGGTTTTTCTATTTGCACTTGTCTCTAGATAGAAGGAGAAGGGGGAGAAGAGCCCAGAGGTCTCTATCTCCACCAAACAGAGCCTTGTCAACATCTCCTCTAGTAGGCCATTTTTTTAATCAAGAAAGGTTCTCAGGCCAATCAGGATGGAAAAGCCAAATCCTTATGTCAATTTCTGTTGAATCTGGGTAAGATTTGCACAAGAATAAAAATAAGTACACCGAATATAAGATATATATATTTTTTAATAGAAATCATTCAGGATAATTTTATTCACATAGATAGAGATATTTATACAAAGTCGATCTCCTACAAACTAGGAGTCAATCTAATCTTCAATCCCACATCTCTCTCCTAGAATCACTCACACTTATCTCTCCACACCCACACTTCTAAAAAAGCTACGTGAGTTTGTTTGATAAACAAACTCCTTATAATAGATATATATATTATTAATATGAGTTTGATAACTCAATATTAATAATATATTACTCATAAATTACTATTAGAATAATACTATTATTCTAATGCACTAATGTTCACACTAACTAAATTATTCCTAACATTCACCCCCTTAGTGTGAACATGGGGAAAATTTATTTTTCACTGCAACTTGTCGCCTGATGCTGACTCATGATCTGGATGGTTTTACCAATGGTTTACCAACAACCAAAATGGTGGTTTTCAAAGTGGTTTACCACAAACCAAAGAGGTGGTTTTCAAAGTGGTTTACCACAAACCAAATATTATCATGTTGATTACAGTTTATTTTCAGCCCTCATCATTTTTCACACTTCAGGAGATTACATAGGAATCTATTAAAATTGTGAACATGAATATTACTTCTGTTCTTATTTTCTTTCACACAAAACTGGAAAGCAAACACACAACTAAAAAAACATGGCCACCATATCATTGTTGTGGCCTCGTCGATGGTGCCTGATGAGAGGTCGTTAAATAACCTGTTGTTGCAAATCAGCAGCACCCCCTGGATGTTGATCAGATTTCTAGTTTGATCATACTAGCATCCAGTGTGATTGCACAACATTGAATCATTTCCCCAAGTGTGGGACTTGCAAAATGAGAAAGGAATCTCCAGTTTAGAGGTTAGTTCCTCAATTCCTCTGGTCAGATTTATCACTTACAAGTTGCAGAGGTCTATATTCCTAACCCTACCCTAAATTCCAAAGGAGACAGAGATAGAGAATGCAAAAAGCTAAAACTAATGCTAATAGGTGATGCACCAAAGGAGTGGTGAGCATTTCCCACTTCTGCAGATTGACACAATTCATAAAATGCAACAAAACAACATGCACAACTGATAATTGTGATGAAGAATCAGAAATTAGTCAAACAATACCAGCAAAGGATGAAAAATTAATCACAGGGCCTGTATTGTTATTTCAACATCAAAATCACTTGCATTACAACACCTGGGAGGCAAAAATGAGTTGCAGTTCTTAGAAAAGGTCTGATATTCCACCAAAATCACTTCCAAGGTGAGAAAGGGGACCTGCAATACACAAAAAATGTTCCACACTTGAAAATGAGCCAAAACTGGCTTTTACAGTGCAAGGGACGAGCCCAGGAGAGAGAAACGTGGGAAAACATGGAAGGGATTCAACCATTGACCAAAACACATTCAAAACAGCATGGGCATCCTCACAGACCCATTCCCTGACATTTTCAACCATGCTGGGAGAGAATGCGAGCCATTCTTCATTAAAATGGTGGTTGAAACGTCATTTCTGTCCATGACCACGTGCCAGAGGTGTTTTTCAATTTTCTCTCTCCAAAATCCATCAAAATGCAAATTTGACCCCAAAAACTTGTAGAGAATTTCACCAGCTTTCCATTGATATAAATAACGCGAAAACCCGAGCTCTGGATTGAAAGATATGGTGATTTGAAGTTTTAGGTCAAAACAGGGCCAAATCGGGTTAGCGGGCAAAAATTCAAATTTTTGCACCTTTTTGGTCATTTGGAAAATTTTCCAAAATTTCCCTGCGCTCCGCCACTCTAGGTGCCACGTGGCACGTTTCTATTGGGCGCGGACCCATCCTGCTTCATTTTCCTTTGTTTTCGCCTTTGGAAAAATTCTCAAAATTTCCCCGTCGGGCCGGCGAGTTTGGGACATGTGGCAAACCCCAATTGGACACGAGCCTATCTTTCCTTTATTTTCCGTGGGTCGCTTGATCCATTTTTGTCCTAGACATGTGGCATAACCCCATTGGGTGCGGGTTTTCCCTCTCAAAATTTCACTCGCGGGCCTTCCTTAAGTTTCGGCGCCACCTGGACACGTGGCGAGATCCTATTGGCTCACAATAAGGGGGGCGGGCTTTTCTCTTTGAATTTTCCTTTGTTTTCCCGATTGGAAAATTTCCCAAATTCTTTCCCCGCTCCGCCACTCTAGGACACGTGGCGACATATTACTGGCTACGGGCCCTTAGAGCAAATATTTCCTTTTGTGCCAACACTTTGGGAAAATTCCAAATTTCCTCTCGTGCTCCGTGATTCCAGCTCCTTAGGACACGTGGCAGGTTTTTATTGGCCACGGGATTTCTTCTCAAAAATTCCATGTGCCAACACTTAGCCAAATTTTTCAAATTTTCCCCCTGGACACGTGGCGTTACTTGATTCGTCGGCAGGCCCTACAGGAAAAAATCTTCCATTTGAAATTTCGCCAAACACTTGGTGAAAATTCCAAGTATTCCTCCAACCCCTGCCACTTCCATGACACGTGGCGGCATCTCATTGGCCACAGGCCTTTCAGGGGAAAATTTTCCCAAAAAACTCCGCCGAGCCATAACTTCAAAAATACATGGAGTTAGGAGGAAAACTTTACCTTTTTGGAAAGCTGAGAGAGAGCTCTATCCAATGGTGTCATTTCCAGAAAGTTTTGAGTGCCTAAAAATCAAAAAATTATGACTGAGGCACAAGAGAGGGAAGGATGAAAGGGGTTAGCCACAAAATGAGCAAGGGGCACATTTTGGATAACACAACCTCTTTCCTTCGTTACCTCCAGCATCCATCTGTATGTCCCTGCTAACTCAACAGAAAGTATAGTCGAGGACGATACGCGCTCCCTGTCGCGATACAGGACGGGGTCGAGGGGCGAAGCCCCTGAAGCCAGGAACAGTTTTCATTTGTATTTTTTATATATATGGTAACAATTTTGCGACTCTTACAAACAACATGACTTATTACATTGACTCACAATGAACATTTGACGAGAAACTCGATAATGACACAATTTTGACTAGACGACACTTATTACTTTATATGACATAGGACTTAAAAAATGACTATTTAAAAACACTCCAATATAAAAACACTTGTGATAACTTGACATGTACTAAAAATGACTCCTTTTTTATGATAAAAGACTATACTTTAAACAACATAAAAATACGATTTAAAAATTTTCTTTGACTAACTATGACATTACTTGACACCCAATTTTTGTCTATTATAGGAATAACATGTTCAGTTTTGAGACACAACTAAACTTTACATTAAGACCAAAACTTTACAAATAAAAAACTAATGAAACATTCTAGGTTAATTTTTTTTAATAAATCGACCCAAGCGAATCAATCTGAGACTCTGACGTGTCCAGATGGGACGTGAATGCAAATCACAATTTGCTAGTGCCTTGTCTTTCACTTGTTGTTTTGACAAGGAAAAACGTGCAATGGTGGGGTCGTTTGAAGATTACAATGCATTACCGAATGCATATGTATTCAACCTATCCAGATATGAAAAATATATCTGTAGAGATGCTAGATGTAGAGTCTAATGGGGATGTGTCTAATACATATTCAGTTGACAGTAATTGATAACTGACTCCACTTCGAAGCTCAATGCATGCAAATACATGTGTTGTCAGAGTATAGAACACAAACTTGTCAATCAAGAGCACGAATGGTAGATCTGTGTGTGGCAATGGCTTGAGCAGTCCCTGATAATGGCAGAGGCAGTCCTCCTTTTGATCTTGACAGCTAAGTATAAATACACGGGTGTGAAAATAAGAATGGTGATAATAACTAAATAGCCAAAATGTGCAGTCTCCAAACCAAATCAAATGAAACGGAAATGGTGATAATATAACAGCATCGCCCAAATCTCAATATACAATGATTCTAAACAATATTCCCTTTTTAAATCATTTATGTGTTTCCTTATTGGGAATTATGACTGTAGTGAACATGAAATGATAAAGATATAGGAAATACGCAAAGCTATGGAACAACTGGATCCATGAAAATTTTCCTCCTTCCTTTATCGTGGTGGATCTTCCATCTCTCCCATCAAACCATCAACCAGCTCTAATACCTGATGTTGAATCTGGGTAAGATTTGCACAGGAATAAAAACAAGTACACCAAATATAAGATATATATATATTTTTCAATAGAAATCATTCGGGATAATTTTATTCACATAGATAGAGATATTTATACAAAGTTGATCTCCTACAAACTAGGAGTCAATCTAATCTTCAATCCCACATCTCTCTCCTAGAATCACTCACACTTATCTCTCCACACACACACTTCTAAAAAAGCTACGTGAGTTTGTTTAATAAACAAACTCCTTCTAATAGGTATATATATTATTAATATGAGTTTGATAACTCAATATTAATAATATATTACTCATAAATTATTATTAGAATAGCACTAATGTTCACACTAACTAAACTATTCCTAACAATTTCACTGACAGTAGCCCACTCGCCCTTAATGCACAAAATCCAATCCCAATGGCAGCTTTAAAGAGCATCTGATATTTCACTGGAGAGAACCAGACTTCCCCTAGTGACCATGTTCAAGACATTGCAAATGTCTATGCAATCCATGAGATCACTGAGATGGACATTGCAGTCAAGTTGCTAGCCTCTTCACTCAAGGGTAAAGCTTCACAATGGTTCAGGAGTCTAACAGCAGGCTCTATTCATAATAAGGACCATCTGTGTAGAGCTCTTCATGACCAGTTTGGAGAAAAGGGGGATAATCTATCCTTGTTGGAACAACTGACAACAATCAAGAGAGCTCCTAACGAGTAGTTGACATAATGATAAATCTGGTAATACTATTACCAATAATAATTATAATAATGATAATGTTTAAAATATAATGTTTAACATATTGGTGAATTTGGATGCCTAGGCGCAATCACATTAAAATAAGTGGAATAGAGACAAAAAACTTAACAATATTGCAAATGCAGAGAAAGACTTTGCCTTGGTAGGTACTTAATATTTTGAATATTATATTTTCTGTCTTTATAGTTTATCTAATTTCTAACTATGGGATTTTTACGTGCATTTCAAATACTAGACAGGTGTTAGATGGTCACCTTAAAAAAACAAGAGAAATTATACAAGGTGTTATAGCCTTCAAAGAGAAATGTGTTATGTTAAACAAGTAGAATAATACATTGTGAAGGATTATAAAGGAGCATGGATTGGATCCTGATATTCTGTTGAAGAAAAAAACTGATGAGGATCCTACTCTCTTTTCAGTAGGAGATGCAGCTAGCGAGGATAGGCAAAATTTCAAAATATGAATGCAACTGAAAATGAATTAGTCTAGTCCGATGTTATAAAAGATAGTTCGAATGTTAATGTTATATAAGTTTCTCAAGGACAAGGATCCAAATGATGAAAAACTATTGATGTCAATCTGTGTATTTGTTAAATAAAAACATTATCTTGATGTCAATCATTGTATTTTTTTGTTGTCAAAAGAAAACATTGTCTTATTTTCAAACTTGTACAGTTGATGAATAGTAATATATGGATTTACATTGTACAATTTAGTTTCAAACTTGTATGGACTCAATATTGAAAACTTGGATGTACATTTTTCTCTTGAATCTTGATATTTGATTCTTGATCTATGAATAGATTATAATTATAGTGTGTTTTCAAATCGGGTGAAGTAAATACAAAAAAAATATCTCTAAACTACTGGGTATTTTATTAATCCCCAAAATCTTGATGAATATATGGATTATAATATAATTGTGAACATGTGTGGATTCAATATTGAGAAATCAAATATTGAACATACTTTCCTAAGTAATGTAATTAAATTTAATTACATCATCCAGTTTGCAACTTGCACAACTAGTTACTATATGTTATTTCCAAACATTATAAAATCATAGAAGCAATTTAAAATTTCCAAACATTATATACAAAGTATAGATAAAGGAAAAATAACTAAATGACGAGTCACTATATATATATATATATATAATAAAAGGAAAATGCTCAAGTTTCTAGTAACTGAAACAACCCTATTCATAATGGTCCTTCATCACTTATTTTATCTTTTGCAGTTGCAAGTTTGTCAAAGTCCAAGTCAATTTCACCATAATTTGAGTCTCCATTGGTTGCTATATGATTAATAGCTCTCTGCTCTACAAGACATGTCCAAGTAGATAATTCTCTTTCATAGGGAAATGTGTCCACTCCATATCTTAAAACATACAATCACAAACAAGTTCCCAGATTTTTTTCTTATCTGTTACGAAGTTTTGATTTAACAAATGTTAATGCACTAAAAAACCTTTCATATTCAACTGACCCTATAATAATTTTATGTATGAGTTCATATAGTTTGAAGTATTCACTTATAGTTTCCCTCAGAATGCTACTGTGATACAGCTTTCTCCACAATGATGGGATATCTCCCTTTTCTGTTGGTTCAGTAAGAGTCTTATATTGATCATTCATTGTCAATGAAAAATGTATTGACTATAATATGAGTAATTTTCTATTCAATATACCATTAACATCTGAAGATTTGTAAAACTGATGCATTAGTCTAAACATGTATTTTGTAAACAGTTTATTTGTTTGTTCTTCACCAATCATTGGATTCTAGAAATTGGGATTTACAACTCCCATGGCCTCAAGCAAATCACTATTCTTAAATCATTCTCTGATCTCAGAAGATAATGTTTCAGATATCTTCATGAATTTTTTCTATGGATCAAACACTACAACATCAAATAGAAGGCTTGTCACTGGTACTTCCTCAATATCAGAACCTAAGACATAAGGATCTCTTTGGAAAGTGTGCATTGCTATATTTTTTTCATTAACTGAGATACAAAGATGACCGATGATATTGAACTTCAAATAACTATTGGGATCTTTTGTATCTATTAAGACCTTCCAACTAGTGAATATTGGCTTCTGAAACCAATCTTGGCTGGAATATAAGTTATCCAAAATCATACATACATGTTTCCTTAATTTGATAAAATCAACAATGTATATAGATATTTCTTGAGCTTGTTTCACCAAGTTGTTTATTTCCTTCATTATTGGCAAAATACCATGTAATGTTAATAATGTCTCCAAATCAATCAAGTGATATAGAATATCTTTCGTCTTGTCAACTTCTCTACGATTCTTGAACATATACTCTGATAAAGACTTGTATTTCTCAAAAATTCTACAAATTGGATCATACAATGATATCCATCTTGTGTGAACATCTTTCAACAACATTTTACCATTTGTAATTCCAACTAAAAATTTCTGAAACTACAAATATCTTGGAGGACTACTTGACATGTATGAATGAAAATTGTGTATAAGCTCTTCCACTTTAGCAACATTTTCAAAATTAATTACAATCTTGTAAGAGAGATTCATTCTATGAGCCATGTAGTGAATAGGTATCATGTACGGGGTAATGGTTGTTTGAAGGTAAATACAAAGCCCAATTTTTTGACCTTTCATAACAAATTCCCCTTTAACTCCAACACAAATCAGCTTCATAGAGATTGAATGATCGTCCATACTAGCTATTTCTTTCAAATTTTCAATAACTAGTTTGTAGAGGTTCTCATAAATATAATTTTCCATCATTTTGTTCATAGCTAGTAGATGATTTTCCCTCAAATTGTTATTGAAATTGAAAGTGTAGACATGCATGCAAACCCACAATGTATTGTCTATGGTTGTGACCTCATTAATTGAAAATGAGATAAAATTCACATTTTTGACCTTCTCTCTCTCTCAAATCAGTGATTTCAATTTCTACCATACACTTTGTCATTTCCCAAGCACTAGTAAATCACCAGTGTGTTGTTGGAATGCTCAAAAACCCATTATATTGAAATAATGTTTTATAATCAATGAGATTTGAAATAGGTCTTCCTCTTTTAAGAATGTGAAATATTGATCGGAATTGTATAAGTTTTCTTGAAGACTTGCATCGGCAGCTTTTACAAATTTAGTCGTTATTATTCCACCTTTCTCAACAAGGTCTTGAAGATGTTTTTGATGATTTTCATATTCTGTTGCATATCTTGAATATGTAAACAATATTCCTTGGTTTTCCATCTAGATGTTTTTATTATTGTTCCATCTACTTGCTTTTTCGACTCATTTACTTTCCCACAATGTTTTTCTATTGTGTTTGACTTCAATTGAAGTTTGTGCTCTTTACCTAGTTTCCAACTACATATAGTACATCTACATTTAGTAGGAGTATCAGTAGTGTTTTTTGGTTCAACATGTTCAATAAATGGATACTTGGCTAACCATTCAAATTTATAAGCCCTTCCTAAAGTCCACGTCCCACTCTTACATTTCTGATGTCTATTTCTGGAATATTTATCTAAAGTTTTAGTTTGATGGTAATTGAGATTATCACTATAATCAATGTGAATTGAATTACTCTGTTGATTATAAATTTTGTGTAGTATAAATTCGTTGGTATGGTTTTTTGCATTTGAAATAAATTAAGTTTCTTATTGCATCCTTCATTAAATCAACATATAAGGTAACATCTACATAATAAGAGTCAAAATTACCTGTTGGCACTAGTGTTACTGTGGATTGACTGAAATATTTTGAAATTTTCATGTCGTGTTTTATTTTTCCTTGAGCTCTTTTCTCATTTACACCAGGGGCCATCGTATGCGTGATTTTGAAGTCTACACATGTGACAAAAGTATAGAAGTTTAAAATGAAATCTGTAAAAAATAAATTCAAGACATTGTGAAAAATAAAGATCATGATACAGGATAATATGGTAATATGGCTTAGACTACTAAAAATAATTATGTAAACATGTTATCCGGCCACCATACGGTTGTATACTTTCATGCCACCAAACGGCAATTCAGATTCAGGTTATCATCCAATACCATGTGTTTGCTACCGTCTAGTGTTGTATAATCATCTTACCGGGCGGTATCATGTATTTAGGTTGTCATCCAGTAACATTTTTGTAAAAATTCCTTGACAATTCAAACTTTATCGCTTACCTTTTTCGCTTATACCTTCGGATTTTTGTCTTATACTTTCGGCTTTTTCACAGGTTATTCACTTTTACCTTCGGCTTCAACTCCAAATCTCAAAATTACCGAATTTTGAAATTATGTTGTAGTACTACATTATGCTAAATTAATCCTATATAAAATAGTATATTATAACATAGTGGAAAATATACCAACATTGGTCGGCCCTTAGAGGAAATAGTAAGGCAAAATTAGGGTCAAATTTATTTATGACCCATAAAATTTTGGCGAACATGCTACCGTACGATAATAAAAAAATCACCAATTTCAAACTTCCAAAATCCTAATATTCACCAATTTACGAATATTAGCCCCTAAAATGAACCCTGGTTAATGATAACTTGATCTCGAATATATCTTCAAAAAGATAGTAGACCCTTGTAATTGATCGAAAATATCATCTATGCATGGCAAAGGATACCTTATTCTTAATAGTGTATTTTTTCAACATCCTTTAATCTATACACAATTATCATAAATTTGTTTGTTTTTCCAATTTAAAGTTAAAATATAGATATATGCTTACGAAAAATTCACAATCCATAATTATTAACTATGACATCTGAATTACAGTTGCAACCATCTTAACTTTAAGAATTGTTTCTTCATATAGTGTTATCAACATGAGTATCAAATCATTGTAAACTACCTTACTATAATCCACTCAATAATTAAATAGATTAAAATAGAGATAAATGTTTTTCTTTTAGATTGAATACTATCTAGGTATGTCATTTCAAAGAGAAGCTACATTAGTTATTTACAAATAATCACGCTCATTTGGATATTGAATATTCAATGAAACGTAGTAAGATGCTAAACTAACAAATAGAGATTTGTGACAATAATATCATTAATTAATTAAAAAGAAAAACAAAAGGGCCATTATCTAAAATTGTTGGATTTTTCTTTTATTGAGTGTTTCATCAGATAAAATTGTTTTTTACATATAACAGTAAATCTTCTTGTGACAAACAAAAAGCGAAGATTCAAAGGTGTAATTATCATCTCTATATAATGATACCAATCATTCATGTGTGTGTGTCCAATTATAAAATACACTTTATGGTGATTAAGGTATTATATTACGAAATCAAAATGGCGAGGATGGAGCGCCAAAAAGGAGAAAGATGCGAAAAAATTGAATTTTCAAAAGAGAAGGCGGTCGTTGTCTTCAAGGGAGAGGCGGAAGAGATTTCCAGCAAAAATAGAGTCTTCACAGGATCCCTGTGGGAAGTGGAAGAGGAGAGGGTTTTCGAGGGAATGGAAGCAGAAGTGTCCACGCTGGTTAATAAGCTCATCCCAGGAGTGGTCATTAAAGCCATGGCTTCCTTGTTTGGAGCATCGGTGTTGGAAAATATGGTCACGGAAGTTATTTTGGAATCGGCACCTTCCAAACTCTTCCCTTTCGATCTTGAGGAGGTCCCTTCCATTCCAAATTCAGAAGCGATTGCTGGGTTGAAAGAAGTGAAGGAAATTAAGTTTGGGGGCATCGATTTTAAAATCTCGGTGGAAATTTTTCAGATGTCTCTTCCCATCATCCCTGAAGAGGATTTTAAGGATGTTTGGTTCAAGAAGGCCATTTTTTTCAAGTTTCTTGGTGCATGTTTTTCAAGGAGAAAGATTTTGTACTGGGTTTTCTGGTTTTGGGGCAAAGAAGTCAACCCAAAGGTAAGATTTCTTGTTAATGGATTCTTTCTAGTTTTTTTCTCTCAATTGAGTTTTTGGATAGGGTCTATAAGAGTGGACCTTGGTTTTTGAATTCGTCTAGCTTGTATATTTTCCCTTGGTCACCGAATTTTGACCCAAGGATGGAAAAAATTTCTCAAGCCCCTCTTTGGCTGATTTTTCATGACTTGCCCCCTGAATTTTGCAAGTGGTCTACCCTCAAATCTATCACGAATTCCCTTGGATCCTTTGTGCCCATTCGTAATCCTTCTTTGAATTTTTGGAAGAATGATGCAGCCCGAGTCTCTGTGGAAATGGATTTGTCCTCCCCATTTCCTAGCTCTTTCTATTTGCCTACTAAGCAAGGCTCCTAGACCCAATCCATTGATTATGAGGGGATCAATGTGAAATGATTCTATTGTGGAAAATTGGGACATGAGAAAATATTTCCCTCTCAAATCGAGGAAGGAAGTAGAGATTGTCCTCCCGCAAAAGGTGAATCCTCCAACAGGGAGCTCGAAGTATAGTGTTACTTCTCTAGATATCAATTTTTCCCTAGCTCTTCAAAAGTAAGATGTTATCCAGGGTACTCATGTTGGGGAATTTTCACCTCATTCTTTGTTGAGATAAACTAAAGAAGTTCATAAGAATTACAGGGAACTGGTGTCTCTGATTAAGGAAGGTTTCAAGCAGGGGCATGTTGCTACTATGGATGATCTTAAAGAATGGATTTCCGAGAAGGAAGGGGATAAATTGCTTCAATATTTTCAAGTGGGTGGTGGTCTGGAGGATCGGGAAATTGAGCCAGATTCTCTAGCTTATGATTTGGTTGCATTTAAAATTGCAGCATGGTAGGAAGGATTTAAAGTTGCCAATTGTGGATCAGTAGGAAAAAGGCATAAAAAATCTAAACAGGAAATAGCTCAGAAGGAAGTTGACTCAGGGAAGAAAAGCATCCTGAAATTTGATAAGTTTGACTCCGGGAAGGTGAAAATCCTTCCCTGTCGTCAATGAAGCTCCTCACTTGGAATTTCAGGGGTCTTAATACCCTTGACAAATAATGTTTTCTCAAGTGTTATCTTTTTTCCTCGAATGATTGTGTTGTTTTTTTGTAAGAAACTAAAATGTTTGTTGTGGAGGATGACAAAGTTTGGGGTAAGGTTGTTAAAGGTTGGAAGGGTTTCTTTTCAGACACTATCGAAGCCTCTGAAGGTTTGGGCTTGTTATGGAAGGAGATTCAAGTGACTGTTGATCTTATCTCTCAGAATCTAAATTGGCAGTTGGATCTCATCAGACCAAGGTGTTCCCAAAATTCCTTTTTATCTCTTTAATTTTTATGGTCCAAATAGTATCATCGGTAAAAGTTTGGTGTTGTTGGAGCTTTCCAGGTCCTTGCAATCTCTGGAGGAACATATTCTTTTACTTTTGGGTGACTTCAATGCCATTTCCTTGGATAGGGATAAGAAAGGAAGTCTCATAAGGAACTTGCAATCTCAAGTAGATTTTTTCTCCTTTATTAGTGAAGGTTCCCTTCTTGATATAGAACCCAAGCAAGTGTGGTTTACATGGAGCAATCGTAGGAGAGGTTTCAATAATATAGCGAAGAGGCTTGATCGGATTTTAGCTGGTCCCAATTGGTCTCTTAATAATTTTGTCCTTGAAAGTTTTGTGTTGTCATGGTCTGGTTCGGATCATTTTCCAGTGTCTCTCTTAGTTAATATTAATATTTCTCCCCACAAATCCCCATTTAAATTTGAATTGATGTGGCTTCGGGATGCTTCTTTGGAAGGTAATATTAAGCAGTAGTGGAATTCCTATAAGCTTGAAGGAACAAAAATGTTCATGTTAGCTTAAAAGCTCAAGCTTCTCAAAGGTGACCTGCGGATTTGGAACACAAATTGTTTTTAGAATATCTTTCAAGAAAAAGCTCAAGTGGAATCAGATTTGAAAGCTATTAATTTGAAGGTTTTTGAATCAGGGATGGGGCAGGAAGAATATATTTCGGAGAAATCTCTTTTGACTGAGCTTGGTGAATTGCTTCTGAGAGAAGAAGTGTTTTAGAAACAAAAATTGAGGGAACTTTGGCTTAAATATGGGGACATGAATTCTAAATTCTTTCATTCTTTTGTAAAATCTTGGAGAAGCTTGAACTTCATTCCTGAAATTAAGAACAGTGAAGGGGTGGTTCTTTTGGATCAAAAGGATATTTCGAAAGAAGGTATTCTTTTTTTCTCTTCTCTTCTAGGTGGTGAAGTCGATTCCTTTGATGGGGTTCAATCCTCTATTTTGGATAATATCTCATCTCTTATCAATGAAGACCATAATGTTTCCCTTCTCAAGCCCTTTTTCTTTGCTGAAGTTGAGAAAGTAGTGTTCTCTATGGAAAAAAACAAAGCCCCGAGTCCTGATGGTTTTCAAGTAGCCTTCTTTCAGTGGTTTTGGAGCATTGTGGGATATGATGTATGGGTTGCAGTTGAAGAATCCCAGAGATCTTGCTCAGTGCTAAAAATGCCCTAAGTATAACTGCATAGTTATTACACTCCCATTTAATTGGGTCTATTGAATATTTCACCCCTTTTTAATAAGGGTCATAACATAGTACTCCCTTTAATAAGAACTAACTTTATCACACTCACTTTTAACAAGGATCTTTAATTATTTATCTTCACCCAAATGATTACATGGGGATTTGTCACATAAAAATATCATGGTAGTAGTTAGACCCCTAAAGAGAGAGCTCACCCAATGTGTAACCTTCATCCAATTATTGATCAAAGTTGCAGCAGTCTCTCCCTTTCCCATCCTGATTTGATTAAACTGCTCCTTTATCAACTTATTTCCGAAAAAGAAACAACCCTCTTCTTTTGTAGATTTCAAGCTTGTGTCTCTATGCAATTTAACTTACAAAATCATTTCGAAAGAAATTTCTTCTAGGCTAAAAGTTGTGTTGGGTCCTCTTATCTCTTAGGAGAAAACCAGGGTTATGCCAAGAAGGTCTATTTATGATGGTATTTTCATGTCTCATGAGTTAATTCACTCTCTTTCCAACTGCAATTCTCTAGGAATGTTGTTACATTTGGACATTAGTAAGGCCTATGACAAGATAAATTGGTGTTTCCTCGGCAGGGTTATCAGAAGGTTTGGATTTTCTGTTCAATTTTGAAATTAGATCTTCAGTTATATTTCAGTTCCCTCTTTCTTCGTTTTGATCAATGGTAATGCTGAAGGTTTTTTTATTGTAATCGGGGCATCAGGAAGGGTGATCCTTTTTCCTCCTTCCTGTATATCTTAGTGGTTCAATCTCTCAGTAGATCCATAAGTAAAAGGATCTAAGATGGTAAATTGCAGGGTCTTAAAATTTCATAAGGTGTTGATCCCATTTCTCATCAGCAATTCATCGATGATACTTTTCTGTTCGGTAAGGCTAGTGTTAGAGAAGCCAAGGAACTGAAAGTTCTTTTGGATTATTATTCACTAGTTGCGGGTCAAGAGGTTAGATTTCTTAAATCCTTCATCTTCTTTTTCAATTTTCCTCCCAATTGGAAGCAATAATTTTAAACATCTTTAGATTCAAGAAAGGTTCTCTTTTGATCAAGAATCTTGGTGTCCCCCTGTTTAGTGGCTCGGGCAGATCTTCTTTGTGGAAGGATCTTCTTTCCTCTATGGATTTGAAATTGAGATCTTGGAAAGGGAAATGGTTGTCTCTCACCAGGATATTAATGTTCATCAGGTATGTTCTTTGTGCTTCCCCTTTATATATGCTTTTCATTCTTAAAATTCCCAAAGGAGTTTTGGAGAAGCTGGTTGGTATTATGAGAAATTTTCTTTGGCAAGGTTCTTCAGGAGATAAAAAACCCTCTGATTAGCTGGGATACTCTGTCAAAACCTAAGGATCTTGGTGGAGCTGAAATTCTCAATCTTGGTCTTCAAAATTTGGCTCCTGGGGCTAAGCTTCTCTGGAACCTCCCCTTTAATCCCCATAGCCTCTTCAGGAAGGTGGTGGGAAAAAAAGTATTTAGGTGCCCCTCTTTCAAAGTCCATTCTCGGTATTGAGAATCCCCCTCGTGGTTCTCATATTTGGAACTTCATGGTCAAGTGTAGAGAGATATTTCTATATAATGTTTCCTAGAAGGTTAGCAACGGGGAAAGGGCGTTGTTCTGGGATGATCCTTGGAATGGGTTTCCTATGCTTGGTGAGTCTCTCAAGTTCAGGGAAATAAAAATAAAGTTGGTTGAGGAGTGGGGTCCCTACGTCTCTAATTATGGGCAGGGTTTGGATCATCTTCCTGCCTTGTTGCAGTGGAAAAGCATTGATCATTTGGATGTCCCCAAGGAAGTGAAAATTAATTTCCTTTCAATTCTTCAAGAGGGACAGGTTTTGTTGTATAATCAACATGATGAAATTGTTTCGATTGTTTCCTCTTCAGGTACTTATTCTTCGAGTTGTGGTTACAAATCGTTGCACTTTGATGTGTGAGCGGAAGTTTAGATTTGGAAAGATTGTTGGGCCTCCTCCTTCCCTCTGAAGACTAGTCTCTTTGTATGGATGGCCTTTAAAGGTAAAATTCTCACTCATGAGAGAAGCAAGAAATTTGGATATCAAGGTCCCTCAAGATGTTATCTTTGTGAAAAGAATGAGGAGGACCGTGATCATCTGTTGTATTGTCCTTTTTTTGTGGAATGTTGGAACTGGTTGTGTGCTAAACTCAATTTTCTTTGGGTGCAACTGAATTCCATTCCCGAGGCTATTCTAGCGTGGCCCACAAATTTGCATCAGGGTGCCCTTTCCTCTATCTGGATTTGCAGTATTTTTCTTCTCATATGACATCTTTGGTGGGAGAAAAATAAAATAATTTTTAGGGATGAAAGGAACTTTTTCACCCAAGTCATTCTCAATGGGCTATCTCTAATGTTGTTTCTTCAAACTAGTCCTGCTTTCACCCCTTTTCTAATTCTGATAGGGAAATTGAAAAGTGTTGGCCAAAAATTGTTAAGCCCATAGATGGTGCCAGAAGTTTCTCAATCCCTTCTTCTTTTCTCCACAGGGATGCCAAGTTGAAACCTCCCATCTTAGGGTTTCATAAGCTCAATTTTGATGGTGTGGCCAGGGGTAATCCTCGTGCTTTAGGAGCAGGTTGTATAGTTCGTAATGATTAGGGCCAGGTTGTTGGAGTGACTTCGTTTAAACTCAAGGATGGCACTTGTAATTCAACCGAGTTGCAGGCTCTTAACAAGGGATTGGATCTTGTCACTTCCTTTAAAGTGGAGAACTTGGAGATCGAAGGTGACTCGATGGTGATTTTCAATGCAGTCATCAATAGGAAGGATTTTTCATGGAAGCTCAATTTGGGTATTAAAAAAAATTGGTGGCAATTGGATAAGTTAAAAACATGGAGTATAAAGCATGTGTATAGGGAATGCAATCATTGTGCTAATTGGTTGGCCAACACGGGGATCGAGAAAGTAAACAAGGAGAAATTGGCCTTTAATGATAAGGATTGGGATGGCTTGGAGGTGATTGTTTCATGCGACTTGTCATTATGAAGATCTGTCGTTAGATTGTGCATTTGTGTGGATGGTTTGTGTCTTTTTAAGTTTGAGCTTGTTGTCTTTCTCGATGATTTTTCCTATTTTTAATGACTTTTCTGAGAGTTTCACATCTTTCCTTGAGCTTTGAAATGAGGGATATGGCGTTTAGGTCAGGTATTTCTGATAATTGGCTGAAGAAGATCTTCAATATTTCCTGCATGGAGGACTTGGAGGTCATAAAATTAGTTTTGGGTGAAGTCTTTCTATTTGAGGAAGGTTGGCCATGAGTCAACAGTGGGGTTTCTTCTGTCTTCGTGGAGAATTTGTTTATTATTCATCCTTTGAAGGCTGATGTTGTGAACCTGGCTCTCCATTGGCTTTGGCCCTCACTTTTTGGTAATTTGGCTTTTGAAGTAGCAAAGTGTAGTCTGGCATTCTGGGTAGTGGAGGATTTTGTGCAAGGATCCCAAGATGTGGAGGAGGGTTTTTTCAAAGAGCTGGAAAATCAATTTGGCATTCTGATGGTTTTCATTGAAAATATGGTTTTCTATGCTCGAGATCACTCTGTTGGTCAAGTTCAACTGAAAAATTCTGAATTTGAAGGCCATTAATTCTCTGATGGAACCTATGTCATCTTGGTGGGCTAAGCTTCATGTTGATGTTGGTGGAGCTTATGATTATCTTTGGTGGGGTTGAGTTAACGCCAATGCAGTGGACATGGATTCTGACGAGTGCGTCAATCCAAGACAGGCGTTTCCGGTGGCTAGCGTCTCTGTTTCTGTGGAATCTAGGGAATAACTCCCCCATAGTATAGGTTTATAGATATAGTATTTTGTATGGTTGTTGGTTTTTTATCGTTATATCCAGCAATTCTTGGATGGCTTTTTGTGACTATTTTTCACGCTTTTCTAAGGTTCGGCCTCCTGGTATGTAAATAGGGAACGATTCCCTTCAACCCGCTTTATCTATATAAAAAAATTAAGGTCTCATATTACATAAGGAAAATTCCTATGAAATGATACACAAAGGTTCAAAGTGTTTAACGATGGACATTCATTGATATAATGTGCAAAAAAAATAACTAATCAATATGTCATCTTAACTATCTACCAGTCCCAAAGGGTATTGGAAGGTCCTAACACAAGGTTCACCGTCAATGATAATTCTTAGACCTGTATGAATAGAATTATTTTTCTTTTCTTTAAAAATCATATCTATTAATCTCTCCTCCATAATACCCTCCCTTTTATAGGGTAAGAAACTTGTGTTGCAATCACACATCTGAAAATACTTATGAAGTGGTTAAACTAGGTGAATGATGACCAATAATCATTTCAATTTAACCTTTTATTTTTTTAAGAAGTATAATGATTCCACATAATGTACACAATTCAACCATTGACAGTATTTTGTATTTTCAATTTATTTAGCATTAGTGTTCCAAAGTAAGCCAATTTTGTTTAATGTGTAGCCAAATAAGAAAAATATTTTTTATTTTGTGTTAAATCATAACAAACATACATTTCCATTGACATTCACATAGCTATGTCAATCCTATTTAACATTAAATCAATTAAATGTGTCCATTTTATTTGACTTTAAAACACATAAATTCCTTGATGTTAAAAATCATTTAAATCCTTCTTGATGTTAGTCCAAATAATCAAACCTTCATAATATAATTAATGATAAAATGCACATAATTAAACATTTCATTGTTAAAAACATGAAATAATAGTTAAATAAGTAATGTCTAAGGCATTAATATCTGGACCAAATAATTCCACATGACACACAATGTCACTAAATAAGAAAAAAACCATATAGTTAGTCTATCAGTAAAAATGGAGTACAACATCCTCCCCCTCTAGGAAAAGATTGTCTCGATCATTATAGTAATATATAAAATTAAACTAACTAGATGAGGAAAAGAATTATATTTCCTCATAATCCTCCTAAGTAGCATTCTCTTCATATATTGATCTCATTAGACCTCACACTAAGAGACCTCTCTTTTTCACAAACTAAGTTTGTAAATATTAAGGATTCATAGGGGCTCTACTAGTATTACTCCTAAATATTGAACTTGCAAATATTTCTAATTAATGACACGAGGCATAAATGTTTGTAAATGTTTAAGGAAAAAAAATACAATATGGAATCTTGATAGAACAAGATACAATGCAAGTTTGTATGCAACTAGATTGAATACTTGAAATGCATAGAATGATCCTAGATATCTCAGAGCTAGTTTGGATGAATTTCTAAACTTAATAGATTTTTTTTATTTTCTCAGAGTAAAACATTTTCTTTAATTGAGAAAAACTCTTAAATTTCTCTTATTATATACAAAACTCTTTTTTCAATGGCCACTTATGTCAATATTTTCCTTGTTGAAATTTTCTTCCATATCTCAAAACAATTCAGGGCCAATTGCAATTTTATTACTTGGATTATACCATATAAGAGGGGTATGAAAAATTATCTCGTAAAATGCTTAAAATTATGACATGTTAAATGTGGAATGATATGAGTTATGAGAAAAAATTATCAAATAAAAATATGCATCTCACTTGTACTGTTAGTCCATATAGTACATACGAAGTAGATATTCCAAACATTATTTACTCTCTCAATTTGCCCATCTATCTCATAGTGGTAGGTTGTCATAAAATTCAAATTTGTTCCCAAATTTGTATGAAAATTATACCAAAATTGAGGTGTCATTATATTATCATGTTCAAAAATGATATTTTCTGGTATTCCATGTAACCTAAACACTTTTTAAACAAACATTTTTTGTGAAAACTAGTGAATCATCCATAAAATTCTTGGGTATAAATTGTGCAACCTTGGTGAGTTTTTCCACTACAACAAAGATTGCATCATGATTATTCTTGGACATAGGGATGCCTTGAAAAATATATGCGATAATAACCTACTACTTCTATTCTGAAACTTCATGAGGATACAAAGAATTGATTGGGTGTATGTGCTCAGCTTTGACTTTCTTGCACTCTTAACACCATGTCACAACATTTTTTAACATCTCTTTTGAGTCCCAACAAAAAATAAATATTTTTTTCTACCATCATTTTAGTCATGATAAAGTGATATGAGTAAATGGTTGCACATTTCTCCTCCAAAATTGTGATACACAAATCATTAAGGTCTGGTATATATATTCTGTCATTGAATCGAAGAAGTCCACTTTCTTTTATCATATAAAGGAATGAACTACTGCAAGTGTTATTCAAGTTTGTAGAGGATTGGTTACAAAGGAGATTGCTTTAAAAATATAACCGTAGATGGAGATAAATGAGGGAACAATATAACGCGAGGTAAACAGCGGTTGTAGAGACTACCAGGGGAAGGCGCAGTGGCGAGGTACTCGAGCGCATGGAAGTGCACTGAAGAGAAGTTTGTAGCTAGAAGGTATGAAGGTGCTCTAGAAGGTTATAGTTGGGGTGTAAAGATGTACCGTGCAAATACTATGCAAATGGTCAATAAATGAGAGGATTGTTGGTAGGTGGAGGAGCAATAAATGCACTAAATTTTTGAAAATCTATATAAGGACGTAATGTGGGTTCATTTTTACCTTTGCAAACGCTTGGGTTGGTATGCGTGAATATCATAAGAAACCTTAGATAAAAGTGTTTTAAAATGGGCATCATACCCCCAGACACTTTTAGTAGTTCCTTGTTTAATATCCTTGAGCGCGCTTATACTCTTCTACTCAAATTCAAGGATATTGAACTCTTTAAGGAATGCATCTTTGAACGATGCATAATCTACATAATTTTGATCAGGGTCAAACTTCTTGTACCAACTATGTGTGTGTCCCTGCAATGTAGTTGTAAATTGACTTGCCTTGCACTCAGAAGCCATGATCCCTTTTATGTGCCACAGTATCTCACACATGTGCACGTGTTCAACAATATCTTTTATGCCCCTATACTTTAGAAGACAAAGATACATCTCCATGTAAATATTTGAGGGTTGGTGCAGACCCTACCCACCTGATCCAGAACCCCCTGTGTTGCCTCTGCTTCCAAAACCACCAGATCCACCAGAACTAGAGCCACCTACACCCCCTAATCCTCCACTTGTAGCCAGAAGTGGACCAAAATATGTACTTCCTTGTTCCCCAATAGTAGTATTGTACTAAACTCCTACATTATGCATGGTGGTAGTACTCCTAGAAGTGAGCCCCGAGTTCTGTGCACTTGAATTTTTTTAAGATGATGCCCCTGAAAAGGTACCCCCAAACAACAATAGAGATGTTTTCCCTGCCATCAATGTACTTGCTATGTGACTTACTCCTGCTCCCCTACTACCCAAATTATCTTACTGACTATTGGATGTACTAAGTACTAGAAAACCAAGTGCAAGTGCTAGGTTGTCAGGTAGATTCAGATGTGCACATGTGGCACAGGTTGTCTCTGCTAGCGCACTCCCATGTGAGGCCGAGGAGGGTTCCCTTTCATGCTTTCCCAAATGGGGCAGTTTCTGATGCTTAGGCTCCACACCTCAATGTCATCCACTCTGAAATGTCACGTTGTTTCTCTATCTCCCTCTCATGCAACTCATTGTACTTAAGACACCTTTCTTATCTCTGCCTCTCTGCTGCTAGGTCCGCCATCTTTCACCAAACCTACTCTTTCCCCCGCACGTGGTGGGGTTTAGTTGGCCATTGAATTTTCCTCTAAATCCAAGGTTACCATCAAGATATTAATCTCCAGTGGAATGCCTTGCAAGTAAGTTCCCCTAGGATATCATAAAATTGGAACTCAGCTACCTATGGGAGAGAATAAATGGAAATTGAGGATTCCATGATATATTTGTTCAAAACACCACGGAACCAAGTATCCACAGTGCATGTCCAAATCAGATTAGCGTCATATAAGGCCTGAAATTCTCCGTGTCTAGAAAATTGTGCAATACCTCCAATTTCACTTAGATGCATTAGCAACCAACCACTCGTACAATTCTACCAGGAAAATAGCAAAGAAGCTCTCATACAGACAATCATACAGGTTCTTTTTCCACCCACTCACTTGTGTCAAACTCAAATTCAGTGCTAAATCTTCATGCGTACTCTTCTTCTAGATATTTCATCCACTCCTCAACACTTGCTATGGTCAACCAGTACGTCTTCATCGTGAACCATCTTGAAAACAACTAAAAAAGAGGTCCTGACAACGGAACCAATGATGCGGCCTAGAATTTACCACGAACAACCCAGACATGCTGGCACATCACCCATCTTGAACTAAGCACTCACCCGAAGCATACAAAGGTACTAGACCCCTCCTTAGAGTTGCTTGTACAGGATGCGAACATGATGAATATGTAATGTATTCATATCCACAAACATCATAAATATTCCACAGAGCATATTCTAGATCTAGATCTAAAAGAATGATGAATTAATCAATAGATATAACGAAGCCAACCATGTAAGAACTAGTTTTAGTCATGTTTAACACCATTATTCACCTAACACACTCCATTATATTAAAACAAAATAAACAAAGAAGATTCTTACAATAAGTAGTATCATAAGTTTATGCGTGCATCAGATCTAGCAGCATAACTCCACAATAGCTCATACATAGCACTCTCTCCTAATCTACATAGATTATTACATATTTATAAGGGTGGGGGCTTTCCCTTCACTACTTACACACTTACAAAATAGGTCGCATGCTGAAAATAATCATGTGCCTTTACAATAACATGCACACAAGCAAGTGTGCTAATAATAGATCTCTTACAGTTAACTGGCAGTAGTAATTCCATTATTAACTCAAGCTCATGCATGATTCTTTAATAAATGATCTTCCCAAAATAGCATTTTTGTGTCGCGCAAGTCTCCATCTCGTTGTGTGCTCCGTACGCTATCTCCAAAAATAAACTGTAACAATGAAAATGGCTAAGTCCCGATTCAATTTACCTTTCACGCATGCTTCCTTCCCTATCCTTCTGCGCCTTCAAATCTTCCTTGCTACCGCATGTGAATCTTCTGTGTGCCTTCTCCTTAGTGTCATACTTCATCTACTGAACAATATCCCTCATACCTATGATCTTTACTATGGTCATAAATGGTTTCCTTGAAATTTATCTAGAAATCGTTTATGGTAAATGTCTCAAAATGTTGTTTAAGATGTGTTTTTATAGTTTCCATATAATTTATGTATCTCCTTCGAATAGGGAATTTTCCACTCTATTTTACTTTCTCTTAGTATGCTCAATTTCTAAGTAATAATCACTCAAAAACTTTTAACCAATGTCTTTTATTTTTTTTAAGGTTGGGTTGAGTGAAAATGTATTTGAGTCCCAAATTATTTGTCTCAAGAACAAAATGATTTCCTATAAGGAAATGTCTCCACATTTTCAATGCATAAACACTTTTTGCAAGCTCTAAATCATATAGTGAGTAATATATATCCTATCACTTAAGCTTATGTGACTCATAGATTATAATTGGACATTATATATCAAGATACAACCCAATTCATCATGAGATGCATTTATAGTGACAAAATAATTTTTCACTAGGATCAAGAATCCTCAAAATAGAATCAGTGGTTAACTTTTCCTTAAGAATTTGATAGGATTCTTCACAATTATCTGTCCAAATGAACTTTGTGTCCTTATTTGGAATGATGTGATTGGATTTCCTATAATAGAAAATATTTCCACATACTTTTTATATTATCGTATAAGGCCCATGAAGTTATGAACTTCATGCACATTCCTTGGAGAGGCTTAATCTATAATATCTCTTATCTTAGCTTGATCCACTAAAATCCCTTATGATAATATTATGTAGACAAAATATTGTACTTTCTCCCAAAATAAGGAACATTTTAACAATTTACCATATAACTTGTGTTGTCTTAAACATTGTAAAATTAGATTCATATGTTTTGTGTGTCCTTCCTTTGTTTTTAAAATAATCAAAAGTTAATCTAAGAACACTAGCATAAAACCATTCAAATAATATCTTGAAACACTATTCATCAAGTTTGTGAAAGTCCAAATGAAAGCATGATGAACTCATAGAGCCTATACACACTCAAATTTGGTAACTTATTATTTGGCAACAACAAGTTTGGATTTTATTCCTATACTAAGATTTTTGTTCAGATTCTAAGCTTAATGGGCATATCCTTCTCTTTGTCTCTCTCCCATGACTTGTTAATATCTACACACTACTTTTTCATTCATGCATGCAATATCAATTATACAAAGAAAAAATTTATCCCATGGTGGACTGAGAAAAGTGGCTAACTATGAGCCACATGTGAAGGTACATGCAACATCAGAAGACAGGAAATGATACAAGTACAAGATAGTGTGTGAGGGTGCACACATATGTAAAAGAAGATGATGCGCAAAAGGTCTGGGCACAAAGGCAGTAATGGATGATAAAAGAGTTAGCCAAAATTTTGAATGGGCTGAAAATAGGAAAATTAGAGATGGCATGATAAGCAAGGAAAATCCATAATTGGATAAAAGCAATGTTAAATCACATGCATGGCGATGGATAAAGATAGAATACGTATGGGCGGATGTAGAAAAATATAGCATGACATGGAGGTGAAGTAATCTATTAATAGCATGCATGGGAATAGACGACTAGTTAAAGACTAAAGCTCAAATTGAGGGTACATGCAGAGAATCTATTAATAGGATAAAGCATTGTAAAGCAATGAAGGACAAGTTCCCACCAACTATATATAGTTGTCATATCTATGTAGAATAAGGGATGTAGTACATAAAAAGAGAGTGTGTGATGATATGCAGTGCAATAGAATGTGTATGAGAGATATGTTATGATTTTAATGTTTTATGAGAACTTATGATTCAATGGATGATCTGGTATGGATTACCAAGGTTATAAGAGATGAACAAGCTGTCATTGGCTTTTAGATATTGATACTGACTGTATATGTTATGGAATGAATGAAAAAATATAGTTATTGTTATTTGTGTCATGATTTATTTAGTTTGTATTCTATTCTATGTTTTGTAATGGTTTATGCTAACTACAGATCTTGAATGATCTAACAAAGAGTGACCTGGTAGATTATGTACACTTCGGGTGAGCACTTGGGCATCATTCTAATTTATATGTTGGCACGCTTGACTAAGTGGTGCTAACAAATAAGGACTGCATTTGGGTTTTGTTTCAAAGACCTCTTTCAGCTCCAATCATCAAGATGTGGCATGTGCATGGAATTTTGACTATCATTAGAGAATATTGAGCGTTGGGTACATGACAGTCAGGATGAGTTTACTTAGAGATTCAACACCGGAAGCAATTTCGATTCACATAAATGGGTAGATGAAAACCTATATGATGAATTGTATGAGACTTTCTTCAGTTTCTTTCCAAATGAGTTGTATAAATGGTTAGTAGCATACTCTCAAGATAAGATGATCAGACTGGGAAGAAGGTTCGTGTGGAGTCAGGATAAGTATCAGGCACTCGCATATCTGGATGAATCTTGGAATCATTTTGTATATCATTGGTGGGCATGCTTTTTGAGGAATTACACATTAGAATATGCCATCTCAGCATATTCATGTCCAGAGGAAGCATGATTTTAGTACCTACATGAACCTAGAGGATATTTTATACACGCACTCCCATTGGCCATCAATATTTCAATGATTGAGCTAGGATTGGAAAATATCCCTATTGCAAGCTAATACCCCACCACATACACGGGTAGGAAAAGAGGTTGGGAAGGATGGTGCTTGTCCAAGTGGAAGAAATAGACAGGGAAGAGAGACTTCACAAATATAATGATGCACGAGAGAGGGAAGTTGAAGAGGTGCTAAGAATGAGAGGAATGGGGTCGGGTGGAAGTGATGAGAACCGTGTAGAATGTGAGGGACCAAATGACTATGTCCCTCAAATATTCGGGAAACGCAATAGATGGACCCCCTCAGAATCTTATAAAAGTGAGTCTGATGAAAGAATGAGAACCGTTGGTGCACATCTAACCCACCCCGGACCCCTATCTGTTGCACTTGGTGTTTGGAATTCATAATTCATTTTAAAGGATCATCACAGTGACAGTGAGCAAGAAGGTGATCAGGTACCACCACGTTGGGTTGGAAATATACGTAGATACATGTTGGTATCATCTCAGGAGTCACAATAGATTAAGGTAACACATATGGCAGCATAACACGCTCCCGTAGTTGGACAACATACTTTTTTGGAAGTGGTCTAATAGTTGTAATGTCAGGACAAAATGTTGGTGCTCTACTCAGTGGGAATAACCTTATTGGAGGAATATCATGATAAATGGTAGGCATGTATTTCAGTTTTATTATGGCCACACAAACTAGTTCTTCATCGAGACCATTGTTAGTCTTAGTGACAAGATGCTCGAGAATCTCTGGTCCTCTCCCAAGTGGAGGAAACCCTAGTGGAGGTTCGGGGTCTAGATCTGGTCCATCACAAAGCAATCTAGGACAAGGAAGTAACCCACCACCACAAAAAACTCCTAATATTTTCTTCAAAATGTCACTTCATATACCAGAGTATCAAGGTGTGGAAGATGCAGCAGAGCATGTGCACAAGTGAAAAATTTTATGGAGGGCCAAAGGAATAACAACTTTAGATAGGAAGGTGAGTCAGTTCACTATAACATTTCAAGTCTGTGTACATAGTTGGTACATGAAGTATGACCTGCATATGGAAGTAATGGACTATGATATGTTACACACCGCCTTTTTGGATGAATTTCACATACCAGAATTTGAGCAGTAGAGCATAAGTCACTCAAGGATATTAAACAAGGCTTAGTTAAAAGTGTCAAGGAATATGATGCGCGCTTTAATTCTTTTCTATCTAATCTTTCATATGACATCCACCACAATCAACATGTGCAATGGTTTATGGGAGGATTGATGACACCAGTTCTAAGGGCGTTATCACACAAAATGTTCAAAGACCCGTTCTAGGCTTTGGAGGTAGAACTACGCAAAGAGATGGTTAGAAGCATAGACATTGGACTAAGATTGTTCTTTGAAGCTTAAATTGCATCCATGACTATTCAGCTAGAGAATTTGTCTATTAAATTAGCACACAACACCTATAGTGGACTATGGTGCACAAATTTTTATGTAGAGGGCCACACAAAGGATAGTTATCCACACAAGAGTATGTATGCATTACTTTCAACTTGTGATATTTGTCACAAAAACCATGATGTTCGAGATGATCCACTTTTGCAGTACACCACACAAAAGAATTTTTTGATGTATTACAATATTTGTGACGTGCACACCCATGATACCCTAAATTTTTGGCTAATTGACCACAACTATGAACCTTGTGAGACGAGGTTACACCAGACTAGAGCATAAAGTAGCCCTCAAGGAAGTGAATGAGAAAGTGAGAATAATTGTGGACATAATAATGGAGTGGGAACCAATTTTAATGTGGGATACTGAGGAGGATATCATGGAAGAGGCCGAGGAGCCTGTGGAGGAAGTTTCAGCTGAGGAATGTGTTATACATGTGGGTCACCAGACCATTATCAATGTGAATACCCAAAGAACCAATCTTGCATGTACTATGGAAATGCGTACAAAGTATAAGATTTCTGAGATTTGTATGTGAACATGTGTAAAAATGTGAAGGATAGGGGAGCAACGATGAGACAGGTTGAGCACTCTAGGTAGGGACAATGACAACCTAATAATTTAGTTGTAGTAGAGCAGCAACCATTATTGGTCACTGCGCATGCCAAAGTGTCATGCACGCGTGAACAGGGAAAAATGAGGCCACTCATTAGAAGGAACGACAATGTACAACCAAATAAATATCCAGGTGCAGGAAAACAAAAATAAGTATTCCAAAAAACCATGGAATTGATTAGAGAACTACATGGGGAGATACATTGCCTAAAAGAATAAGCATGGGATAAAGAGCGTGACAAATAGATGGAGGTACCTGACAAGGATGTGGATGACCTCAAGGAAGTATGTAGAATGCTTAGGAAGGAGAACATCATCCCTCTGTTAGGAAATTTGTTACAAGAAAAAGTATCGAGCATAGGACCAAAGAGGGATAAAAAAATCTTACATGCCAATTTACCACCTTAGGACCATGAGTATGAAACAATAGATTACCCTAGATGTATTTATAGAATGGGTGGTTGGTAAGTAACATTTCTAATTGATATAGGCATAAAAGTTAATAGCCTGACATTAGATGCTTGGAACCGAATTGGGAAGTCCACCGTTGCAACCATATTCAAGTGTGTATGTACATGGCAGAACAAGACAAGGGCAATGTCCCATTGGAGTTCTTAAAGAATGCAAATATCATGATTAAAGGAGAAATGTCTCAAAGGAGACTTCAAAGTACTAAAATTGGTAGAGGTGGACAATTTTTTTGCGCTACTTGGTCGCCCTTGGTGTTATGCAAAAAATGCAGACCTACACTTTAACAAATGGTATATCAACTTTGAAAATGAGGAAGAATGAGTAGTAATCCTGATGGATGGTAACAAGATTACACCCTATACACTGAGCCTATTAATGAATATGACCTCAATCAGATATACATGCACAGACAACGTGTGCGTGCCAAAAAATGTTGAACCAATAAAGGAATGAGTGATTAATTGGGGAGATATACATTCTATTCAGCGACACTAACAACATTTCCCGTGATAATTGGGCTCATGGAAGTTATGAAATGGTGGGTTACGAGTTTCATGGAAGAGTAACTCAAATGATCAAGCCAAAAACAATTAGGAAACTAAGAAGAATGACACTATCAAAATATATTGGGGAGGAGAAACTTGAGTCTTTCTTACGCGTAATTGAAGGAGCAATTACAAAATGAAGAAGATAGGTGAAATATGTTGGTTTAATACTTGAAGGGAATAACAATGCGCTGGTGAGATGTGCATAGAGACAATCAACTCGGATGGCATGAGATCTGAATAGCCTTCTTGACAAGGTTCATCAGGAATAACCTTCTTTCTCAGATACCAAACTGTGATGGGAAGACTTTTCCTCATAATCACATACATGATTGTGAGAAAAATTGGTTAAAAGGTCCTGATGCATTATCCCCATTGACGTGGGTTCATAAGTTCTATTCTACACTACGTGGATACACACACACATGGTACATACATGTAGAGTTACAGTAAGAGACAACAAGTTGGTATGACTTAACTTCAGGTATCATGAAAACCTTTGATTATTTTTCTACTAAACCTATTTTCCATGAGGCATTATAGTTAATGAAGTGCATCACATTGGAAGATAGCACGAAGTCCAAGGAACTCTTGATATAGATATATGATGAAACTACCCCTAAAGAGCATGTGAGTGAATGTACATGAATGAATACAAATGATTTTCTAATGGAGCATGCCTGAAGAGAAAAGGAGAAAGTAACTCTTGTATACCTGATTGAGGATGATGAGATTAAGGACCTTAACATAGAGCATACATAAGGTGCACGAAAATCCCTAGATATGTCTGATAAATAAGTGCATGCATACCATGTATCACTAAAGACGAAGAAGGTGAAAATTGGGACTGATGATGTGTCAAAAGATGCAATAATTTGTGATTATTAGTCTGAAGCCAAAGTTAGAAACATAATCTAACCGTTGCATGATTTTCAAGGTATGTTTCCAAGAGTGTACCATGAGATAAAGGTTGTCCATCTATCTTTAGTTGAGATGAAGATAAAGTTGAAAGATGGCACATGACTAGTTTGTAAGAGGCCTTATTGGATGCATCCCAACTTTCTCATCATGGTGAATGATGAAATTGATAAAATGCTAAAAGCATGACATCATAAAACCCATAGAGGAATCAGAGTGGATCAACCTTATTGTCATCAACATGAAGAAGGATGTGATAGATAAGGATTTGTGTATATTAACAGGATTTTGAATTCTTCGTTTGGTTCTTTATCCTTTTCCCTACTCTGTTTACTGGAAGAAATACGCAGAGGGCATTGCGAGGTGCACGATATTTATTCTTTCACTGATGATTTTTCAGGCTATCATCATATCAAGATCATGCGTGAAGACCTAGTGACAAAGACAACATTCATGCAACAGAATGGGGATGCTTTTCACGTATATAGTAATACCCTTTCAGTTTGAAGAATGCACCAACAGTGTTCTCGCCACATTGTTGGTTCATGCCATTTCAAGATTTCATTCACAAATTAATTTAAGTGTATTTAGATGATTGGAGCATGTTTATGGGCTAATTAAATACCACCATGTAATTGTTTAAAGATGATGTTCAAAAGGTGCACATACAGCTTAGTATATCCCTTTAAACATTAGTAAATGTATCTTTGTAACACCATTTGGTATACTTTTGGGGCACATCATTTGTAAAGAAGGCATGTTGGTTAATCTAGCAAAAGTCACTGTCATCTTAGGGTTAGAGGAGCCAATAAACCAAAGTGAAGTGCACAGATTCCTTGGACATATTGGACACTGCAGGAAATTCAGTATAGGGGATGCCAAGATTGCCACAACACTAGAGGAGTGGCAGACGACAAAAGGGAAGTTCTACTAGAAGGATGCGCAACAAAAATAATTCAAGACTTTAAAGGAGAGACTAACAACCACACCCATTTTACGTTTTCCTTCTTGGAATCTGCAATTTCATATGCATGTGGATTTTTCTAGAACAATAATGGGAGCAATATTGGTTCAGCCAGGGGAAGGAATCGTGGAGCATCCTATCTATTTTATGAGTAGGAAGCTGACAATGACTGAGCATAATTATACAACTACAGAGCGTGAGACATTGTTAATGGTGTACTTGCTCCATAAATTAAGACATTATCTACTAGCGACACCATTTATCTTCTACAATGATCACATAATACTTAAGTATCTGTTTAATAAGCCAATATTACAAGGGAACATTTGTTGTTAGATTATTTTATTCCAATAAGTTTATTTTTAAGTCATCATCAAACCTGGAAAAAGTAATTTGGGACCCGATCATTTATTGCAGATCAACTCTGGTGAGGATGCACAGAGCATAGAGGAAACTGTGCCATATGCCTAGTTATTCAGATTACAACACACCATCTGATTTAGAGGATATTGCAGTATTTTGTGCACATGTATGACACCCGAGGGAATGAAAACACTAGAGAAGAAGCAATTAGCTATTTGTGTTGCACCCTATCAATTAGTTGGAGGTGACTTGTACAAAATGTGTAGAGATGAATTATTACGCAGATGTGTCTTAGAGCATGAGTGCAACACAATCATAGAGGAAGCGCATCACGGGATAACATGAGGACATTATGCAGGTGAGGCTACAACATGCAAGATACTCTTGGTAGGACTTTGGTGGGAAACATTGTATAAGGACACTCAAGAGTTTTTTCAAAGCATGTGATCATTGTTAAAGGATAGGAAAACCAAGGGAGCGTGATGAGATGCTGCTGTGACCCATAGCAAGCGCAAAACATTTTGAGAAGTGGACAATTGAATTTTTTGGCCCAATTGCACTATCTGTGCGTAGGACAGACACACATTATATTATCAATTACATAGATTATTTGACAAGGTGGGAAGAAGTTGCACCCAAAAAGGATTGAACTGTAGCTACTAAATCAAGAATTTAATGGGAGAATATTATTAGTAGGTATGGTTACCCATTGATCCTTACCAGTAATAGGGGAACTCATTTCTTGAATGAGACAATTATGATATTATTATCTGAGTTTATGGTAGTTCATCACAAGACTACCCCTTATCACCCATAAGCCAATGGTACTGCAAAATCCTTTAACAAGATCTTGGGACATACATTGAAAAAAAATTGTGATGTAGGAAGAAAATATTGGGATGATAAAGTTTCATTTGTATTATGGGCGTACAGGACTACCTATAAATGGTTGAATAAAGAAACACCTTTTCAACTGATGTTTGGCTTAGAAGAAGTCTTACTAGTTGAATTTTTCTTACCATCCATGTGCATTACGCCGGTATGATGATTTATAGATGATCAAGACATAAAAAGCATGACAGAAGGCTTGACATGAAAATCATATTAAGAACAAGTCTTTTTCATTTGGTGGGATGGTGTTCCTTTATGACTCTAAGTTTTTGCATTACCCAAGGAAGCTCAAAGTGCATTGGTTAGGACCATTTAAAGTAGCCAATATTTTAGAATATAGAGCTTGTAAATTATAGGCGTTGGATGGAAATATGTTTCAGCTAGTTACAAAAACTGGGAGTCGACAGTGTAACTGGCGTCAGTCGCACATAAGATTCATTCATTATGTTTGTAATAATGCAATATTTCCATTTAGCATTAGGTTTCGCCTGTGCAGTGAACTCCTTTTCAATCAAAAACGTGCGTTTGTGCGCAAACTTATATCTTAGTATAAATATTGTACTTTCAAACAAAATGAAGGATCCATCTTAACAATATATCTATATATACATTTGTATATGCATATACACATGCATGTATATATGTATATTCATAGTGTATATACACCCTGTGATCAAACCAAAATGGGTTTTACCCAGATGAATGAACTCAAAAGAAAATGTGAATAACCAAATACCCACAACCAGATTTTGGGTTGGATCCTTTCCACATAATAGAGAGGTATGAGATCTATGAATGCAAACTTTCATACCTAATGCAAATAATAAAATAGAGAGCAAATGGAGGAAGAGTTTCCTCCCATTTGCAGAAGTCTTAGAACCAAAAGAAAACCTCCATGGTTTCTCCTCAAGTCATGTTATGGCATCTCACTCAAGTCTCCATGGAATCCACCCCCTTAAACTTTGTGAGAAACGGGCAAATGAATAGATGAAGAGATTAGGGAAAATAAGGGAATAAAAAGATAACATACAGGATTTTAGGGATTTTAGAGAAAACCTCCAAAATCCAAGGGCACATATTTATGCCTCCATCTACGGGTAGAGATTTAATCCTTGGACTTTTTAAGTTGGGAATATGTTGGTATGAGGAAAGGAGGTTTAGAACTAAAAGTTTTACTGGGTATTCTAGTGAATGGGGCCACCTTTGGTGTTCATTAGTGAGTTATAATAAGTTGTAGGTGAGTACGCTTTTCTATTGGGATAAGTAAATCCGACCTAACTTGGTGAGCTATGGTGTTAAAGCCCCTAATAAACTATATGTGCATGGTGACTGTTGGCTTACCATCAATGCTTCTAAAAGGTATATCCCATTAACTAAAAGTAAAATGTATAGTTAAATCACTAAATGATGGGTATCAAATTAATTTAATGTGTGAAGCTAAAATTTTAAATCAAATTGTAGGCTTCACATGGTCCTCTTCAATGAAATCCCGAAGACCCCATTTTATCAATGCAGGTAAAAATAACGAGAAGTCCCCTTTAGTCAACTCTTTTAGATAAAATTTGCATTGGAAACCTTAGAAGAGCCACCTTCCCATGTCGAAATGATTTTGGGAATTAAATCCTAACTACATATGGTAATTACTAATTTCAATCTGTATTGCATCATGAATGAATAGAAGTCCCCTAGGCCCAAGACCACTTAATTAAACGCAGTTAATGTCATTGCCTTGCAACCTTTTTCCAAAAAAAAATCTCATTAATTTTCCTAAGTGATTTAGCTGAAGTCTCTGACCACTGTTTTGCACCCTGTACAATATTTGTGGGCATTACACCTCCCGTCAGAGCCTGGGCCCCGCATCAGCCATCGGTGGCCGCCCCCTCCATAAAACTCATATCCCATGCCCCTTGTATCCACCCTTGTGGCCCATCGACTAATGTTGTCAGGCGTTGCCACCCCTGCCACTACTGTGGCCACCCTCTACCATGCCCTGACCCCTCTCTGCGCAATGCTATTTGGTTTGCACAACCGACTTACCTACGTGCCATACCTAACCCTGCATTTAAACATGTCAGCTTAATACAATCACCTGAACTCAGTTCACGGTGTAATATATGTATGTTTGTATCTATATATGTATGTATGTATGGTATGTCATGTACTGTATGCTATATGTATGTATGTATTTATATATATCAAATCATATTAGATCCCCACTAATACCCGAATCGAGATATTTCTCTGCTAAAATAAAGGAAAAAGTATAATCAAAACCCTAGACTTTGAGATTTCGACCATTCAAACATTATAGCTCAACGGACATACATGTAATAAAGGGAACTCTGAAGGATATTTCTCGCACTTCGAACCTTGCATAAGAAAAAAGAAGACTTCAAATATTCCATAACCTCCATTCGAGCTCTTCTCCAAAACTTGCCACATAAGCAAAATGAAACAAAGAAAGGAAGGGAAATGAAATATCATAAATATGGATTTTCCAAAGTTGTTCTCTAGTTTTCCTCGAGCCACGTGATTTTTTCCCTACAACCAATCCTCTTGAGTTTCATACTTTTCCTCTGCGAGTAACTCACCTTAGTCGGCTGACGAGGCATCTCTTCTTATGAGATCTTCTACATTCTGTGTATGTGGGATCGTAGACTTGGTTGTTTGCAATCTTACTGATCCCGGTTGTTCATTTGTGGTTCTTGGCTTTAAACAGCTAAGCTTCCCCTTTGAATGCATTCCTAATCTCACCTCATTTAATCGTCACCTAGTCTTTTCTAAGCCAACATGCATTGGGTTCCTCCACGATGACATGGTTTTCACAATCTGTCCATCATCAAGTCATGAGCCTCAACTAAACCACCTCGTTGTGATTTTCATGGTTGAGATCGATGGTGATGTTTATGCCCTTCATGATTTGACAACGTCATACCGAATCTCAAGCTCCTGCGTGCCCATGAGCTCAATATCAATCTCTACACCTACCCTCTGCGACATATTCTTCCTACCTGAACAGGCTCACATGGCCTTCATGGTGGGTTTGAGCCATTTGATTCTCCGATGAGATTGTCAACAAGTTCGTGAGCCCATCACGTTGCATTCTCGGCCTTCTTGGTCTGAGCCTCCATTGGCCTATGGGATTGTGCATTAACCTCGTGTCCATTCATCCTATTTTGGGCTTTCATTCGTTATGTAGGGCTACTATAAAGCTCTATTTGAGCTCAGTGCAAGGGATCGCCGCTTACCTTTCATGTCATTGAGCCATGTATGGCCTCGAGCTCCATGAATTTCCAACATGTCTAACTCAGGTTTAGTGCCGAGCTCTTTTTGGTGCCTCCCTCAGCTTACCCAAGCTTGAGGTTTCATCAATCTTGACCTGACATCCTACTCACGGCCTAATCCTTCATGTGTTGAGCTCCCCTTATCGATCTCTATCGGGCCTCCAATAGCTCAAATCCGCATCGTATTGCCATATCGTTTGATATTTTCTACGTCATCGAGCTATGTTGAGTTCACTCCTTGTGGCTCGACTCACAGAGTCACTTTCTCCTCCTAATCTATTTTCGTTGATCTCGGAGAGCACAACACTAAGATCCTCCTAATTCGGCTTGCCGAACTACTCAATGAGCCCCTTATCTTTGTGTGTCTTGTGGGTTGGATCATCGGAGCCCCTCATCCTGCTCACATGTTGTCGATGACGACAAGCTCACCGTCATCTATGACTGGAGTCTTCTATTTTGCATCGCCCACCGATGCCCCTTCACATAGCCAAGCTCAGGGAACTCAACTCCAACTCACTAACCTATACCAATCCCATCAATGTGACTCAACCACCTCACTGAGTAGCTTGCCGAGTAGCTCACTAAGCTACTTGGCAAGCAAATTTTAAGCTCGATGACCTTTGTCCTATTTTTGTAAATTCCTACCATTTTTGGAATCTTTCTTGGATTTTCTTGAATTCATGAACATTAATGTATCGGTAAGGACTTGGTAAAAATGTTGAAGGGCCATGGAGCTCAATTACTTCAGTTTATCATGCATAGGAAACTTACTGGAAAACATAGTAACTGGCATTAGTTAGGGGGGACCAACATCGGTCACCTAGGACCAGTAGTTGGACCAGCATTAGACAGGGGAGGAATTGGAAGGAACCGGCATCGGTTACCTGTGCGAGATGTTTTAATTAACTCTCGGGAATTAGATCTATTTTTAGCATTAAAGTATATCTATTGATTGCAATTGCATGGCTAAGTGCCCTAAGTCTAGAAACGACTATATAAGCATAAAGCTAGGGTTTAGAAGTAAGCGATTAACAAGAATTTGAAAGAATTTGAAAAATTTGGTGAGAGAGAGAATTCTTGGTGATGAAGCAAAAGTTTGAGGAAAGAAAGTATTGTACATCTGAGAGGTGTGGAAGATTGTAAATCTTTATTGTATATCTTGTCAAAGCTTTGGATAATAGATTGACTTATTTCTTGGTGGACATAGCCCATACTGGGTGAACCATGTTAAATATGGTGTTGATTTATATATTCTTTTTTGTATATTTCTTCTGGTAGAATATCCGCTTTTATTTGCATGTATGCTTAGATATGATATATTGTCTGTACAACCGTTGTGCTAACCCCAACAACTAGTATCAGAGCTTTTGTTTGAGGGTTTTATGTGTTGACATATTTACTCACAGAGGGTTTTTTGATTGAGTGGGAGCTACAACAATGGTAGAAGAAAACAAATACAAGGTAGAGAAATTTGACGACCGAAATTATCAATTATGGAAGATGCAAATTGAGGATTATTTATATCAAAGAGATTTGTATTTACCGTTGGATGAGAAGTCTAGACCTACGAAGATGACTGATGAAGAATGGAAGATTATTGACAGAAAGGATTTGGGATCTATAAGATTAAGCCTGGTAGTATCTGTGGCTTCCAATATTACAGAAGTGACTTCTACGGTAGAGTTAATGAAATATCTTGCTAATTTATATGAAAAACCTAGTGCTTCAAATAAAGTTTATTTGATGAAGAAACTATTTAGTTCTAAGATGCATGAAGGTGGATCTACATCTAGTCATTTGAATGATTTCCGATCTATTGTAAATCAGTTAAAATCGGTTGCAATACCATTTGATGATGAAGTAAAAGCACTTTTACTCTTATGTTCTTTGCCTGATAGTTGGGATAACTTGGTAATTGTTGTTAGTAATAACAACATCTGCTAATAATATTTTGAAGTTTGATGATGTGGTTAGTATAATCTTGAATGAAGAAATTCCTAGGAAAAGTACAAAGGAATCATCATTTGGAAATGCTTTGAATGTAGAAAGCAGGGGCAGATAGAAGGAGAGATCCAAGAGTAAGAGTAATGGGAAATCAAAGTCAAGGGATAGCAGATCTAAATCCAGAAGTAAGGGAATTACTTGTTGGAAATGTGGAAAGAAAGGACATGCAAAGAAAGATTGTTGGTCAAAGGATAAAGAGAACCAACAAGCAGACAAAGGTAAAGAAGAAAATCTTGTTACATTAGAGGTAATGCAAGATGCTCTTATTCTTTCTTTCAATAATAGAATTGAATCATGGGTTTTAGATTCAGGAGTTTCTTTCCATGCAACCCCTAATAAGGGTTATTTCAGAAATTATGTCCAAGGCAATTTTGGGCATGTTTATTTGGGTGATGATGAACCTTGTAGTATTACTGGTAAAGGGGAAGTTCATCTAAAATTATAGAATGGAAATACATGGGTATTGAAAGATGTGAGGCATGTGCCAAGCCTCAGGAGGAATCTTATTTCTACAGGGCAACTAGGTGAATCTGGTTGCATGGTTACTTTTACAGGAGACTCTTGGAAAGTCACCAAGGGTGCTTTTGTTGTGGCAAGAGGTAAGAAGGTAGGAACGTTATATTTATCTACCTATATTACTAATTCCTTTTCTACATTATCTACTTCAGATTCAAATGCATGCATGTGGCATAACCGGTTGAGCCATATGAGTCAAAAAGGAATGCAGATCTTAAAGGCTAAGGGTAAGTTATCAAATTTGAAAGATTTAGATCTTGATTTCTGTGAGCATTGTATCTTTGGAAAGCAAAAGAGAGTGAGATTTCTCAAAGTTGGGGTAACTAAGAAGGAGCAAAAATTGGAGCTTGTACACTCAGATGTGTGGGGACCAGCTCAGGTAGCTTCTCATGGAGGATCCCAGTATTATGTTACTTTCATTGATGATGCTACAAGAAAGGTATGGGTTTATTGTATTAAACGTAAATATGATGTTTTTGAGACTTTTAAAAGATGGAAATTCCTTGTTGAGAATGAATCAAATTCTAAGTTAAAGTGCCTTAAATCTGACAATGGTGGTGAATATTGTAGCAAGGCTTTCAATTATTATTGTTCAGTGAATGGAATACGTAGAGAAAGAACGGTTCCAAGAACACCACAGGAGAATGGTGTTGTAAAAAGAATGAACATGACAATCATGGAACGTGCTAAAAGTATGAGGATACATTCTGGATTTCCCTTACAGTTTTGGGCAGAAGCAGTTGATACAACGGTTTATTTGATTAACCATGGGCCTTCAAGTTCACTAGATGGAGGAATACCAGAGGAAGCTTGGATTGGAAAAGAGGTATATCTTTCTTTTCTTAAAGTTTTTGGTTCAGAAGCTTTTGTGCATGTTGATAAGGAAAATAGAAAAAATTTGGATGCAAAATCCAAGAGATGCACTTTCATTGGTTATGGATCTGGTGATTTCGGTTTCCGTTTTTGGGATTTAGAGAATTCTAAAATTATTAGGAGTCGTGATGTTGAATGGAATGAAAAGAAAATGTACAAGGATCAAATTTTGGTACCCAAGGATGAACCGGTTGAGAATTTTGTGAATGAAAAGAACTCTCAATTTAAACGAATTACCGATAGGGTTACACAGTAACTGGTGTCAGTTGACTCTTGATTGACACCGGTCAAACGAACCGGTATCGGTTACAGAAGATCCAAACCAGCCTCGGTTAGTAGAACTGGCGTCAGTTAGAGGTGACTGGTGGCGGTCACTGTCAGATTTGGATAGGAATGTCCAAGAGGTCCAGATTGAGCCTCTGGTACCCCAAACTCCTGTGAGAAGGTCACAAAGGGTAAGTAAACCTCCAGAAATATTTACACCTTCTCTATTTTATTTATTATTGACTGATAATGGTGAACTAGAGAGCTTTGAAGAAGCAATGCAGGATAAGACCCACGTCTAGTGGGAGCATGGCATGGATGAGAAGATGGACTCCTTGAAACAAAACCAGACTTGGGATTTGGTAAAGTTGCTAGCATGTAAGAGAACATTGCAGAACAAGTGGGTTTATATGATCAAGGAAGAAGAGGGTGGACAAAAAAGATACAAGGCAAGACTTGTAGTAAAGGGATTTACACAGAAAGCAGGTATTGACTTTGGTGAAATATTTTCTCTTGTTGTTAAGATGACTTCTATTCATATTGTATTGAGTTTAGTTGCAGTAGAGGATTTACATTTAGAGCAACTAGATGTGAAAATGGATTTCCTTCATGGTGATTTGGATGAAGAGATTTATATGCAGCAGCCACTTGGGTATGAAGTCAAGGGTAAGGAGAAATTAGTGTGCAGGTTGAAAAAGAGTCTATATGGGCTCAAACAAACTCCAAGGAAATGGTACATGAGGTTTGATAGTTTTATGCAAGAGCATGGTTACTTGAGATGTGAATCTGACCATTGTGTTTATTTCAAGAAGCTTGAAAATGGGAGCTATATTATTTTGTTACTGTATGTGGATGATATGCTTATTGTAGGATCTAGTATGTAGGACATTGATGAGCTTAAGAGAAAGCTAGCTCACACATTTGCTATGAAGGATTTAGGAGCTACAAAAAGAATCCTTGGCATGAAAATACACAGAGATAGGAAAAATAAGAAATTGTATTTGTATCAGGAGGATTATATCTACAAGGTGTTAGAAAGGTTCAATATGCAAAATGAAAAACCTGTTAGTACACCTATGGCTGGACACTTCAAATTGAGTAAATATCGGTGTCCATCATCACATGAGGAGGTCAAATACATGACACGAGTGTCATATTCTTCAGCAGTTGGGAGTCTCATGTATGTTATGGTTTGTATCAAACCATACATTGCACAAGCAGTGGTAGTTGTGAGTAGATATATGGCCAATCCAAGTAAAGAGCATTGTATAAGCAGTCCAATGGATACTTAGGTATTTGAAAGGGATATCTAGTATGCAGTTATGCTATGGAGGTTCGAATATTTCTTTATGTGGCTATGATGATTCGGATATGGGTGGAGAACTGTATGGTAGGAGAAGCACTACTGGATATATTTTCACAGTAGGTGAGACGACAGTTAGTTGGATTTCAAGATTGCAGAAGGTTGTAGCTTTGTCTACTACAAAGGCAGAGTATGTTGCAGCTACAGAGGCTAGCAAAGAGATGATATGAATGAGTAGGTTCATGGAAGAGTTGGGAAAGAAGTAAGGTGATTGTAAATTGTTTAGTGACAGTCAAAGTGTAATTCATTTGGTAAAGAACTCAATGTTTCATTCGAGAACGAAACACATTTAGTTGAGGTATCACTTCATACAACAGGTATTGGAGGATGAACAATTGAATATGGAAAAGATTCATACGAGCAAGAACCCTGTAAATATGCTAATGAAGCCATTAGCAAAGGAGAAGTTAGAGCTACACTCCAGTTCTGTTGGTCTTTGAGTTTGAGATTTGAAGAGGAAGAAACAACGCTAAGGGATCCAAGAATGATGTTGTACAAGTATGGTGCAATAATTAATCTCCAAGTGTTATATTGTTGAGTTTTGGAGCTCAATTACTTCAGTTTAGCATGCAATGGAAACTTGCTGGAAAATACAGTAACCGTCATCGGCTATGGGGTAACCAGCATCGGTCACCCAGGACCGACATTGGTTAGGCAAGGAAGGAACCGACATCGGTTAGGGCTAACTGACATCGGTTACCTGTGCAAGGATATTTTAATTAACTCTCGGAATTAGATCTATTTTTAGCATTAAAGTATATCTATTGATTGTAATTGCATGGCTAAGTGCCCTAAGTCTATAAACGACTATATAAGCATAAAGCTAGGGTTTATAAGTAAGAGATTAACAAGAATTAGAAAGAACTCAAAAAAGTTGGTGAGAGAGAATTCTTGGTGATGAAGAAAAAGCTTGAGGAACTAAAGTATTGTACATCTAAGAGGTGTGGAAGATTGTAAATCTTCATTGTATATCTTGTCAAAGCTTTGGATAATAGATTGACTTGTTTCTTGGTGGACGGAGTCCACACTTAGTGAACCACATTAAATCTGGTGTTGATTTATGTCTTTTTTTTTGTATATTTCTTCTGGTAGAATATCCACTTTTATTTACATGTATGCTTAGATCTGACATATTTTTTGTACAACCAGTGTGCTAACCCCAACATACTATTTTCACCATTTCTACTTGGTTGAATTTTACACATCCAACCAAGCATCTGCATGCGCATTCACCCAGTTAAGCACATCTGAGCCTATTCGAGCATCTACATGAAGTAGGCACCCAGTTGCATATTGTGATCTGAGCACTCCAAAATTACCATAACTATCTATAGGGACCTGGTAAATCGCTCCGTTGCAATCTCAATTCATCTCTAGTGATTGAGATTAGTTTGGCCCCACCTCGATCAATGGTTTCTATTCTAGAGATTCCAACCAGGCGTCTGTGTACATAGTCATCCCATTTTATTTAGAAGTTGGGTGTATGCATACAAAAATGCCAGACATTCACCTCGATATTCATGCATCCACCCATTTTTCATCTTAGCATACTTCAATCGGGTGTATGTAAATTTACATTTCTTTTTTCTTGTCAAGTTGCGGTGAAGCATTTTTTTGGATATTGCGAGGAAGCCAACATGTTGAGGAAAGTCCATTTCGGAGATTCGCCACCCATTCTATAAATTGTGTGCGGTAGTGGGAGGATGCTTGCAAGAGGGTCTGCAACCCTGGGAAGGTAGTGGCATCTTCTATCTACTTTATGGACTATCGACGTTTTCACTCAATAACATTGTGGAAAGTGGTGGGAAAATGCAGAGTACAAAATCTATGCACTTGGGTACATATTCGAGGTCCTAAAGCTAATAGGCTAATAGTAGGTGAGCATGATTCCTATTGAATTTGAAAACTAGTGGTTGACAAATCCTTTAAAAGAGCCTTTTGAGTTAAGTATATTCTTAGACTTTCTACTTGAATATTAGTGCACGATCTTACAGCTCTTGTCCACATTTAGACTGATTTATCTAGTGTATGACCAGAGCGAACCACTAGTTGCAACAACTAGAGATCAAGAGTGCCCAGACACTCAAGATCCATAACTGTGTGCTCCTACCCTTCGGGTGATAGTTCTTCTTACTCTTTTGTGGTCCTTTTCCCCTTTTGGTCACCTTTTCAAATCTTTGGGTTGGCATGGTGACAAGTTGGGGTCAAGCTATGAAGGACTCAAGCACAAGGTTGAATCATAAGATATGAGCTAGGGCATGATTGACTACTCTTAAAGCACAGACTTGAGTCCAAGTCATCATAAGGGTATTATGGTATCATCAGGACATAACGCTGTAGCATCAATAGAGTTGTAAGAGAATTATAAGGACAGGATCTACCAAAGGTTCATACAAGGGAACAGAGGGATGCATCATTATGACTGGTATACGGAACATAGGAGGGGAGTTCATTCTAAAGGTCCATTGTGGGAAAACCATGGGTGCTACATACTATGGTGCATTCTATAATCTAGCTGAGCTATCATCGTGCAACTATGCACAAGGGAAACCTATGACATCATTACATTCACAAATGATGTCTTACAAAGAACTGAGGCAATGGACATCTAAGACGTAGATGCAATGCTCAGTCATAAGATATGCAAGACCTTGGAGGGCGTAGGAGTGCTACAAATTTGTGAGTTACCATTATTTGGTAATCTCACGCTCTTGTATTAGGTGTTTATGTGGTTTATGGGCAAGTGAGGTAGATACTTCTACTTTACATGTTACATGTATGACTGACGATATTACAATGGAAAATAAAAGTGCGGGATAACAGGGTTGAGAGATCAACAATGAAGAGATCAGTCTAGCCTAGATCTAAGACTACGAACTTGAAGCATCTAAAATAGTCATTAGCACCCATAATTAGTCACTAGCACCCATGAGAAGCTCTTGTCCTCTTGTGAGAACTTCTATCCAACATCAATTATGAGTCCCAGTAACCCTAGAGTATTTATGTGCCTAGTGAGATACAAGTTGGGTGCTTCAAAGAGATAGTTCCATCAGTTACTCAGTCCGAACCACTCCCATATTACCCACGAAATGGCGCATGGGACTAAGTATAATCTTCCCTCTTTCATTTGCTTAGAAGAGTTCATCATATACGATATAAGGACTTTTTTCTTGTCTAATTACTGTATTTTATTACATAAGAATCACTATTTGTTACAATCATTGTACTTTGAGAGATTAAGGTTTAACTCGGATGGCCAATTAAATTAACAACAAGCGGGAGCATCTGATAGAGAATAAGTCTCTGATGAAAAGGTTCACCAAGTACACATGTGATGGTGCGATCTCCAATCCATACAAGACACGCCTAGAGAAATGGTATAATAGGATGCACGAAACATTCGAAAATGAATGACGCATACCAAGGGAATTTCTAGCAGTATTAGAGGGGCAGGCAGAAATTGGCAGTCATACAACACTTTTTTCCACTTTTTCCTTAGCACAATGTTTTGTTGATACAATGGAGAGATGGGGCCATGGTGACAGAACTTCCATTTGCATTCACTACCAATTACTTTCAAGGGCGCAGTCAGACAAAATAAAATATGTCACAACCACTTAGGTTCAATGTGGAGAAGGTAGATTATGAATATCACACGTTGTGTAAAACATATGGGTATGCATCTAAGAAGCCATATGAAGAAACAATGGAGTCCAAATGGTATGGACCTTAACCCCATTGTGACCCTGGCAGTTGGAAAGGAGGATTCCTAAGTTTATTTTTACTTGCGGTCAAAGCTCCAGGATGGAAATATGGTGAATGTGCGAGATACCACCCTTACACCACCATCAAATAAGACAACTTTGGGAATTCCCAAGCACATGCGTGAGTCCAATCCTCCAATGAAAGAAGAAAAATAAAAAGATGAGGCAAAGTTTTCATTAGACCATAATGTAAGAAATAAGATGCAAAGGCACCAAGAATTAAGTACCTCACAAGCTCCCCGAGTTTCTCCAACTGTTTCAGCAAGGAGCACGCGCAGGGCCAGCCCAAGAGAGGATGAGAAGCCACACATTATCCATGATTTTTATGAGTAGGAATATTTAGAGCAGCACGTGCATGAAGAACACCATCAAGAGGAGCTAGAGAAAGAACATGAAGAGTAATCCCAAGATGAAGATAACACATGTGAGGAGCGTGAGGAAGGAAATGAGGAAGAGTGCAAAGAAGAGTATGAAGAAGCACGTGATGAGGAGGAGCCACAAGATCAAGGAAGTGGAGAGGACCAAGGCACAAAAGAGAAGACATGACATGTGCAACATAATATTGCATAGAAGATACCACAAAGGAAGTGCACAGGAGGAAGAAGTAAAATGTAGAATCCGTCGGTACCCCCACAGATGTCATATATAGATGACACAACTAAGCTGCTCAGGGCCATATTCCATAGATCAATGCCTATCGATCAACTATTTTTCTGGGACATATTCAACAAGGCCGGATCCCATCCACACATACAGAAGATGATCTCATGGGAATCACAAACACATATGGAGGAGACTAATTTTGAAGTGAAGAAGGATTCATTATTTGATTTACAAGGCAAGAAGGACCCAACTAAGGTCTATGAAGTGGTTGACATGACTCAGTTATCAGATGAGAAAGAATGCAATGCCTTGAATAAAATGGCCACCGAGGTAGGAAGGATAAACATTTACAAAGGCGCCACAATAAGAAGAATGCAAAAGGACATGGAGAGGAAGGATAGGAAGAATCAAATACTGGCAGAGGAGTTGAGTGATACTAAGAAGGAGGTGGCAAGTGATTAACTAAAATATGATATTTTATGAGTTAATATAAATAGAAACAGAATGAAATATGGAAATATTGAATCTAAATATTTTATTTTATTATTTGAATGTGGAATAATAATGAAAATAAAAGGGGTGTTATACTAACTTGGAATTGACTTACCTCATTGTGTGCTAGACTGAAATAGGTTGATGTTCAGACTAGGTAGGATATGATTGGACGACCTTAGGAATGGCAAGAGTTGAAAATATGACTTGACTGGGGCACCTAGATGGGTACTAGGGCACCCTGGTTTGTGATTTGGGTGTTATAGTTTGAAGAAGAGTTCGAGATTTGAATCTAGTAGTGCCATAAGGTCTTCGCAATATCTTCATCCTTGTCACACAGTTTTCGCAATACCTTCGCTTGTGTCATTGTAAATGTGACGTGAAGATCCACCTGTAAAACCCTATTTAAAGCATCAAATTCTAAAAATAAAAATTCATATGAATAGGTCAAACTGACCTTAGATGCCACAATAGTGGACTTATGACTAAACATTGCACTACATTCGAAACCCCATGTAGTTATGTGTGCATGTGTGTGTAATTTTGTGCCTAGGATGCCCTAGTGCTAATGACGCAGAATTAGGGGCAATAACTAGATGTAAAAATGCAAATGGTGGATGGAATGGAAAGAACACAACCCTTTCCCCTTATGCTTGTGTGATGCAGATGTAGAAGATTCCCAAATGCAGTCCCTTTCCCCTTGATAGTAAGATGTTCAGCCATAATGTAGTGAGTATGTTATGTTTATATAGGGATCTCTTGTTCAAATTTTGAAACTAGTGACCTGAAATGCCGACTACCACCTAGGGGAATGAACGGGGTAATGAGAAAGACTGACCTCAAAGAAATAAATAAGAACCACAAGTTATGGAAACAAAGGCACCTAAAATCACAGACTGGGGCACCCCAGGGTGCCCCAGTGCTACCTTAGGCACCCTAGTGTAGGATTGGAGATGGCAACCGAGAAAATTACGACACTTAAGACTCCCTAAAATCCACTGAAAAATGTATAAACAATTGACGACTGTACCAGAAAAATAACAATGACAACCAAATAACTGACAACAAGACTAAGCGATGGGTCACTAGTGAATACTTTTATTACACAAGATCCATGTATAAAATAACATACCCGGCGATATAAATGTAATATTAAGTGCGTGATTTTATGAATACATTTTCCCCCACTTTATGTTGGTGAGATGTGTACCTGAGAAAAATTTGAAGAAGCCCGTGTTATAGTAGAACGCACAAATGTGTAGTAGAAGTGTGTCGATAGAACTATAAAAGCGTGTCGAACCATGGATCAGCGGGTTAATCCATGTAACATAGTGAAAAAGTGTAAATGTTGTGATGAAGTGTGTTAAATGAAAGTGATGACTAGGATGTATAATGATGTCGAACACAGTTTAATGATGAATTGGTGGGTAGGGAGTGATCAATTCCCAACCCGAACACTCGTGTACGAATGAATAATCAGAGGATTTAGGCGTCCTGCCACTAGAGGAAGAGTGTAGGGATGAAAGTGTGTTAATCTCCAATCTTTAACAACATCCTCAGGATCTAGCCGCTGCAAACAGACTCAGATCAAAATTTTGATATTTTTGGATCCAACTGATTTCGGTTAAACAGTTAACCCATATAAGAGTGATAGAAGAAAGTCACTCTTTCCCCCACTTCACGGTTGTTTCCGCAATGTGAAAGCTTCCAAGTTGGGTCATATGGAAGCAAACATGATATGAAAAGGTGACTTCCAAGTTAGGTCATTTGGAAGCAAACACGAGATGAAATAGGTGGCTTCCAAGTTAGGTCATTTGGAAGCAAACAAGAGATGAAATATGTGGCATCCAAGTTAGGTCATCTAGAAGCAAATGTGAGATGAAAGATGGCTTCTAAGTTAGGTCATCTATAAGCAAGCACAAAAATGTATTATGGCTTCCAAGTTAGGTCATCTGGAAGCAAACGTAGAATATAAAATAACTTCCCAAGTTATGTCGGCTAGGAAAGAGTGGTGATGGTAACTCCCAAGATAGGTCATTTTGGAGACTTCTTGTAGATTCGAATGATATGATTTTCAATTTGACCACATTGATTTTGATTGGTTACTCGTGGGGATATTTTAAGCTATCTACCCCCATGTTAGGTCATTAGGGGGGCAAATTGATAGAGAATGATGAATGATTGTATTAAAAAGGGTTTTTAATCACGTGTTGCCCCTAAATTAGATCATTAGGGGAAATCGATATAAAGTAGTGTGTGATCGTATTTGGAAGATTTTAAACAGTTTTTGCCCCCAGATTAGGTTATTAGGGGGAATTAATGGTCAATATCACATGATCTATAGGTAAGTGTCAAATTCACAATGATTGAACACATGGTAATGTGAGGGGGATTATAGGGGGGGCCCAATAATATGCCCCCCCTTTCGGCGAAGGGGGGAATGATACAAAAAATGGATGCTAAGCTGAAAGTAATGACAAGAGATGAAAACGTGTATGTATTGAATGTAAGATAATGGTGAAGATATAAAATGTGCACCAAGTGTGTACAATATGGTAGTAGGTGGAATTCTAAAAATAATTACGCAAATGGGGTGTAAATCAAAGTAAAAATGCTCAAGATATGAGTGAAACATTGTAATGTGTATTAGTTGTGGAAATAAGCACAAAATAAGGACCATAGTAAGGATAGTGATGAAAATTAACTATAAATAGCAAATTGAAAAAGTGTTTAATCACCCCATTTGTCTTTTACGCGAGTGTGAGAGTGTGCATAGAGTGAGAGAAGATGTCTAAAGCGAGAGCATTGTGTTCTAGTCGGTTTAAGAGACTGGCGACTGTCGTAGCATCACAGACGACTGCGGAGTTGGTAAGTCTAGTAATTTTCACAAAATGTTTGGTATAGTAGTCATTTTAGTTGAATTTTTTAAAATTTGAGGTATTTGATTTTTTCAGCGTTTTTGACCTGGACAAGAGCGGTGAGGTTACTAGTGACCCCTGAGACTAGACCACCCAGAACTGGGCACTAGTGTCATACTCTAGGGCACCCTAGTCCTACATCTAGGCACCTTGGTCCAGAATTTGTGCATTTCATCGATAATGGTGAAAAACTTGTGTCTAGTATGTTGAATAAGTGTGTTAGGTTGCATAATGTGTTCTAACGTTGCATTTGTTGTCATTTGGTGGTGTCCAGATGGATATCCACTCGAGGGAGTTTCATGGTGGTTGTCATTTGAGCACATTTCTTGGATTGGGCCTGTCAGATGATGAGTGCGATGTGATGGTGTTATCCCGTAAAATTGGCAAGGGAAATTTTATAGATAACCGTACCGAAGTTTTGTTCCGATCCCTCATTAGGGACCCCTTGCGTTCGGAACGTTGCAAAATCCCTTTCTGGGAAATCTGGTTTTCCGAACTTGGTCGTTTTTGGTCTTTTGGCCGGGCACATGGAATGACTATGTAACATCAACTTTTGATGCGCCCCCTTTGAAGCCTTTGGCGCATGTCTTCTTGTGTCAACAGGCGTTTTGGTGTGCCTCTCTATGTTGAGGCTTCCCTGCGTGCGCCAAGGTGCATGCGCCTTCCTGTCGACATATATTTTGTTGCGCCGCTTTTTGGTGCGCCAAAGGTGCACATATTCCTCTGTCGACACCACTTCCGGTGCGCCATGGCACACATATCTTCGTGTTGACAAGCGCTTTGGTGTGCAAAGGGCGCGTGTTTTCTCATGTCGACAGCTCTTTTGGTGCACCATTTGTAAAGGTTGATGGCGCATTTATTGCTACCTCGCCTATATATAGGCGTGTCTACGCTGTTATTGTCACCGATGCAAAACACGTGATTTTTCTCTGAGCTTGTCAGCGCAGCAGCCCCGTCGCTTTTGCATTGCTTTGTGGACCCCTTTCGTGCATTTCTTCGTTATAAAAGTCGGGTAAGAGGTCCTCTTTCCTTTCTGCTTCGTGTTTGTGGTTTTTCGTTGTTTGTGGGTGATTTGGATTGAAAAGAATAAAATCATGTGTTTTTTTTCCCCCCCCCTTGCTGTCTTTTACATATTTTCTTCCCCCTCTTTCCAGATCTACTGGTAGAGGAAGCTCTGTCCTAAAAAAGTGATGGTCTGAAACCTCTTTGTTTAAACCTTTTCATCACCTCAATGAGCCTTGCAGAAGGAACTAAGCCATATGCAGAAACCCTCTGAAGAATTAAAGCCTTGAAAAGGAACCCGCATTTTCTTTTCTCTTTGGCGCATTGGCACACCATGCATTATCAAAAACAGTCGCGCCCTAGGCGCACCTGTCGCCCCAGTTACATCATGAAAAGTCGCGCCAATGGCGCACTTCTCTCGCTTGCTGCAAATGCTTTCCATGCGCCCTCTTAGCGCATCAAACTTGGATGCAACATTGCTTATTCCTGCGCCCTTTGGTACACCCAGCATCCGTGCAACAGTCGTTTCCCATGCGCCAAGTTCAAAGCTATACAAGGCGTAGGCACGTTCCTCATCGCAGCAACATCATGTTGTGCAAACCCTCCATGCGCTGCGCCAATTTCCCTTAAAGCACGCTAAAAGCACACGTTACACAAACTTTATATGCACCCTTTGGTGCACTGATGTTCCGTGCAACATGAAAGATCCATGCGCCATGGCCGCATCCTGTTCCCATGTAACATAAAGATTTCGTGCGCCCTTTACAAAGTGCATCCACATGGCGCAGGCGCACTTTTCCTTGCAGCAACACAGAATGTACCCTGCAGTGTCTATGCACCATGCGCCCTTTGGCGCTGATTTATCTCCTACAACACCCTTTTCCTGTGCGCCTTGCCTATTTAGCTCAGCAATCTGTAATATTCATGCGCCATGCACCCTGAAGCCTCAAAATTGCTAACTCTTTCTTCTATCAGCATTTCAATGGAAAATCAAGCAGCTGACACAGCTTTCTTCGATTGGGTTTCACGTCTTATTCTTTCAGATCAGCAATTAAGCTCAAAAGAACATATGTCAACATCAAGCAAGAGACCCACAAAATCCAAAGGCAAGACCAAGCTTACAGAGGAAGAAATGAAATATAAGTATCAGAGGGCCAGAGGTAACTTTTGACGCAGAGTCCATCAATAACCCGCTGGCCTGTCGAGATTTCATCGGGTTCCTCATAGAAGCGGAGAAAGACTATTCCAAACTCCCAGAGAATATCATAGACGAGCGGGAGACTTGTGAGGCGATCAGTGAGCGACACAAGGATCCTTCCCAGGATCAACTAGGGCCCATGATCAGCAAGTTCATGGAATACCGCGCTCAATTCCACATCTCGTCACCTGAGTAGCAAAAGCAGGCTACTCCCTTTCGGCCGCAGGATGATGATGATGAATAGTGGCTTCTTCTTCTTCTCTCTCTTCTTCGAATTCCTTTCTTTTAAATATCTGGAGTATGTTGGCACAAACGATGACATCGTCCATGTTGCACCATGGGATGATGTCATCCATCAAGTTGTCAAAAGTCAACACGACTTTAAGATATTTTGTATCTCCTTGTAGATATTTTGTAAATATCTTTGTAAATAGGTGGTTGGCTCCTTTTTGCCTTCTTTTCTCTCCTTCTTCTATAAATACCCCAATACTTGTTGTGGTGTGCATGAGTGAATATCTTTCAGATGAAAAATAGAAGTGAGGAGAAAAGACTTTGAGCTTTTCGTAACAGAAAGAATTATTAATATAATATTTAGACTTTGTGCTGAATACGTGTGTTATTTGCATTGGATTTCTCTTACGTTAGATCTGTCTGCTTGTTCTCTTGGATCCACTTCTGTTTTATTGTCATTTATTCATCAGTATTGCTTTGCTCATTTATGCAAGTAGGTTTGGCTCTGTTTACTACCAATCCCAAAACATAAACCCTCTGACCTTTCTGCTTTGGAATTCATTTCTTTTCTCCCTTCAGACCTGCTCTTCCTTCATCCTCTCTTTCATTCCTTTCTTTTCGCAGTTGGAAACACCCTACTGGGATGAGATCCCAAACCCCTGAAGTCAGAATATTGTGAGACTTGCACAGATTCCTGCTGGTAGAATAGCAATAAACCAGTTTCGCTTTGCTGACTCAAAGAGGGGCTATACCCTGCACACTGTTGGCTCATCTATCCATAGATCTTCCCAAGCGACAGATTTTTGGACCAACAGATGGACCGTTGTGTCCTACGGCATATAGCATGGATGGGGGATGTGCCCCATAATATTCCCTTGTTGATTGCATTGTGTGAGCAGTGGTGTGCAAATACATGCACATTATGGTTGCCTACAAGCGAAATGACTATCACACTGGAGGATGTATATCACATATTGTGACTACCTTTTTTTAGGAGAGGGTGCGAGTTATGCTTGTAGACGGTTATTGAATGATAGTTGTGAGTGACAAGATTGTATTTAATAGGGACTTGAGTACTTACAGAGGCCCATATCAATTTTAGATGCTATATTGTGATATGTGGTTCCACGCTTGCATAAGTTCATATGTAGTTGTGATTTCTTCATGTATAGTTGTGGAGGGGGGAGGTGTAGGCCTCTTGTATAAGATGCATGACATATGTTTGCTGATAGAGGAGGAAGGTACTAGATAAGTGTGGGCACGTTGTGTGTTGGCCCATCTATATAGAGACTTATATCGGTTTATGCAAGAAGAACATGGTGGCTGGTATAGGAGCCACCACATTGATGCATATGTGGGTGTATGAGCATATACCCCAATTAAGACCAGTTGTAGGTCATTGAGGAGAGTGGGATAGGCCTGAGATATATGCTTGATGATGGGTTGATATTCACAGTATGAAGATGGACACAGATACCTTACAAGGAACATATAGATAGGATGGGGCCCGAGTCGGTAGTGATATGGAGGCCATACCGTGTTTATGGGGGATGTTCTGAGGATGCTATAGAGTTGTGATGTATCTCGGAGGACTATGTGGCTAGAGGACCACTTTCTAGGTGTGGTGGAGCATTTTCCATGTTGAGAGGGTTTCATGGTAGTTTGGCATGGCTCATGATGTGCCCCTAGAGCCATATATATGGTTGATAGCTATTAGAGAACCTAGGAGAGCTGGGGCTAGTCCAAGGTGTAAAATCAAGAAGTTAGTATGATCAGGGCCAGATGAGGTAGATTTGATGATAGAGCCTATTGGATGGAGATGACATGGGGTGCACTGAGGAATATTGTGCATGGTGGGAAGCTCATTGGTGGGTATTGTTATCCTTGTTATTCATAAGTCCCATGGAGTTACCACATGGGGGAGGAGGAGAAGGGAGAAAGAAAATTCCCTCGATCCTATTGCAGCAGCCATAGTTGAAGCGTAAGTATTTGTTTAGTAACTATTTGGTGCACTTTTTTGGATTGCCTATATTATTCTGTATGGTTATCTAATGTGTGGTGTAGGTTGTGTTTGTAGGTGATGTGTATTGGTCGTTTATCATGTAGACACACTCCATCCACACGTTGACAGTGAAATGTGCTGACATGATGTGCTTATATGGAGATATACTAGAGTGCATAGATGATATAGCAGGTGAGCATGCCCATATATTTGAGGACCATTAGCCATAATAACTGTGACATGTACAATGTTGTTAGGTGAGAGCGACGAGGCATGCAGGAGACTCAATGAGTCAGAGAGGTGGTATGTGGTGGTCCCTTAGCCCAGGACATGTTTGCATGGTATGTGGATTTGTAGCATCGGTTCTAAGAGTAGGCTACAAAGCTTACCTTACTACGATGACATGTAAAGAGGTATCAGGGCCGTGAATAGTGTCATCGCATTGGTGAAGAGGCGTATAGTTCTAGGGCTATCACAGTACCCAAGAGTGATATAGATGATGAGGTATGATTCTTAATATTGTTTATGATGTAGGGGCATTTCCCCCCAGTAATGAAATGTTTGTTTAATGATGATTTTACTTTCCATATATGTATGGACACATGTTATTGATATATGATGAACTAATGGTGTTATCTATTGATGTCACAATGTAATGGATGATGTATAATTCTATGGTTAGTGTCCTATTACATGTAATGTGTTGTATAATGTTCGTGTGTGATTATTGTAGTTTCATATTATAATGTTGGCAATGGTAGAGAAAATGTGTATGGTGAATCATGAGAATAGATAATAAATGTAATGTGATGGATGAATGTGTATTATATGCGCATAATTAGTGTAATGACAATAATAAAATAGATGAAAATATAAAGAAAATGTATTATAGTAAAATGAACGTGTTGTAATGAATGTGTGAAAACTAAATATAATCATAATATATTAGTATGGTTAAAGTGGGAGGATTAGGGATGGCCCCCAGTGTATAAATGAAAATTCTCATGTAATTAAGACCCCTTAATAGTCTAGTATGAGCCGCATAAGAAAGAGTGTGTCATTGGAAAATGATTGAGTGCACTAGATGAAATAAAAAAGTGCATGATGAAAGGTTCTTAAATCTTATCCCTCAACAGTTGTGTAAGAACTGTAAGAACACAAGTGCATCACCGGGGGTAAAGGTGATAATAATCACCTACCAAAGACCAAGACGACGTGAAGTAGTGGAAGCATGTGAAAGGGATGTGGCATGAGTGTACGAACCAAACTGAATGTTATATAGAGTAACAATGGGATATGAAGAGGGCTACAGGAGCTCATGTGACATAGTAGCTTGAAGTAGTGGATAGCATGGATGTGGTGGATGTAGTAAATACAATGAACATGATGGTAGAATTAGTGGATGAGGTGGAGAATGTGCATATGATGGAGATGAGTGACCTATAAACTGAGTACCTAATGAATAAGACTTGAAGTTAGGTATGCCTACGTTGATGCGGTAAAGGAGATAGAGAGCAATCACAAGGGCAAAGGAGATAATATCCATATCCTCTAGTTTTTATAGTATTTCATGTAGGGCGAGACAATCATTATCCCTATATCCATTTATGTGATGGTAATTACAATATAGCTTGGTGAAAATTCCATTGCAATTGGTGTGGGGGATGATGTTGGTTGGAGGGTAGCCGTATTAATCACTCATTAAGTAACACACACATCACATCATACAGTCAGGCGTGAGGAAAGAAGTATAGAGGGTCACACAACCTAGATAGAATGGTGGTAGTAGTATCTTTTAGTGGAGCTAGAGAAGTATGATTTTGTGATGGAATGGCTTGAGCTTGTTTTATTTGTATGTGAGGTAAAGGTGGAGATTTATTTGGATGATTAATAGGAGGTGTGAGTGGAAGGATAGAGGAAGAAATGACTAGAAAAACATGTGTAGGATCAATGCCATATGATGAGAGAGTACCTTTTTCTAGGTCAATAAATTTATAACATAGGAGAATGAATGAATTACATGTATCATATTGTAATATTTGCTTAAGTGGAGGAATTAGGAAACGACAAAAAAATGAATTACTTTTCTAAGTCAACATGTTGAAATACGAGTTGATGTATGCAAGCATTGAATCGAAATATATAATCTTTAACAGGTTCAGAGGGGCCCTGATGTAAAGTAGGTATGTGATCATAAGTGAATTTAGGGCTGTTGTTAATGATAAAATGATGAAGGAAAACATCCTCCATATCATCACAAGTACTAATAGACCAAAAAGGTAGATGGGTGTACAACTGTAATGCCTCAATAAACAAGACTATACCGAAAGGCCTTAAGAAAAAATATATCATTAGAATGAGAGGCCATAAGGATGCCGTAGTGTAGAAGATGAGTATGGTGGTTTCTAGTACCATCAAAACATGTCAAAGTAGGCATAAAAAAATCATTAGTGAATGAAGAGTTATGAATTTTTTCAGTAACCAGATTACCATGTAATGATTTATTGTCAATAGAAGTGTAATAAGCCCTACTTTCTAAAGTGGGAGAGAACTTGCGATTGGAGATGACCTACTAGATACATGAGAGAGATGATGTTGTGTGAAGGAATGGTGTAAGACGAAAATAATGTATTAAGTGGTTGCAAATTTCCATTATGGGTAATCATAGGAATGTATAAGGGGTGACAAGGTAGATTATGATGCTAAGGGAACACTAGGAGTAGGTGTCAAGGAAGCTATAGTAGGTGAGATAAATGAAGTATCAATAGCTATGGTAGGACTGTCATCAGATACAACCTTAATAGAGGAGGTGACCGATGGAGAAATACCTAGAGGAGAGGATGGAATAAGAGTGACAGATGATGTAATAAGAGGTGAATAAGAAATGATAAATGGTGGTGACTCATGCATAGTAGTAGATGTAATGTCAGGAGAAGGTAACAATGGAGCAAGACAGTTTTATTTAGCAGTATGGAAAGAAGGAAAACCGTGACTATCATCTTCCACACTAGTATTAGATAGATCCGTAGAAGGGATAACATTGTTAAGGAGGTTATCAATAGGATCATCTACATAATGCAAAGTAGTAGGAGATGTAGTAGGAGAAGTAATCAGAAGCTGTAGAAGTCATGAGAAGTAACGATATCAGTGGTTGAAGTAATAGAAGAATAACTATGGATTTACTTGAACGATTGGATCAATACCTAACAAATAATCAACAAGGGAATCATCTAAAGCATTTCTTGTGGAAGATCAGAAAGAGGATCACATGTAAACATATGGCATGGTGTACAAATGAGTAAATGTGATAGGATCATCAACAACACTAGATTCCTATAGGATAATCTACAAAACTAGTAGGTACATATTTTTGGCCATTTAGGAGTTGTTGTTGGTATCATCGTGATCAGGTTTAAGAAGTTTGAGGAACATCTATATAGGATCTTTGAGAAGAAGATGAATGGGAACTATTTAACCATTAGGGTTTGATTGGATCATAGGGAAAACTATTCTGAAAATATGGGTTCACCAAAATGATTAACTAAAATATGATATTTTTTATACAGTTAAAATATATAGAAATAGCAATGGAATAACTAATGTAAACTGAAATACTAATTCTAAATATTTATTTTTAGTGTTTAAATAAAATGAAATAATGAAATTAAAAGGAATAAAGTTATAAACTGGATGGAACTTACCTCATTATGTGCTAGAATTGAATATGGGCTGATGTACATACTAGATTAGATGTGGCAATGCTGCTCTAGGACTATAGAAGTTCTAGATCTGGCTAGACTGGGGCACCTGGTTTGTAATCTAGGGTGCTCTAGTAGGTGTCTGACATTAAAAGGCAGCTCAAGATCTAGATTTTGGCAGTGTCACAAGGTATTCACAGTGTCTTTATCCTTGTCACATGGTTTCCACAATATCTTTACTTGTGTCACTATGAATATGATGCGAAGATATACTTGCAAAAACCTATTCAAAGGATCAAATTCCTAAAAATAAAAACACATATGAATAGGTCAAAATGACCTTAGCTGGCACAACAGTGGACTTAAAGATAAGTGTTACACTACATTACAGACCCCATGTAGTTCTATGTGCTTGTGTGTGTAATTTTGTGCCTAGGGTGCCCTAACGCCAATGACACAAAAGTAGGGGGCAATAGCTAGATGTAAGAAATGAAAATGGTGTATGGAATATAATGAATACAAACCATTTCCTCCTATGCCTGTGTGATGTAGATGTAGAAGATTCCCAAATGGAGTACCTTTCCTTAGTAGATAGATACCCTTGATAGATGATATTCCACCAATAATATAGTGATTATGTTATGTTTATATATGGATCTCTTGTTCAAATTTTGACACTAATGAACCAAAATTCCCATTAATACCTAGGGGAATGAACAGGGCAATAAAAAGATCGAACTCAAAGAAATAAATTAGAACCAAGAGTTATAGAGACCAGGTCACCTAAAATCATGGACTGGGTATCCCAGGGCACCTTAGTGCTACCATAGGTGCTCTAGTTATAAAATGGAGATGAAAAACAAAATAATAATGAAACCTGACACTTGCTGAGAGACTACCAAAATTGTATAAAAAACTAAATACTGTGCAAGACAAATGGAGATAAAGAATGACTAACTGATGACTAGACTAGGGGACTGGTCATTAGTGAATACTTTTATTACGTGAGATTCATATATAAGATAAAATACTTGGCAGTATAAATGTAATAGTAAGTGCATGATTTTTTGACTACACTAGGAATGCTCTAGTGTAAAAGATCTATATGTATTGAGATTCAAGTTTGTATGTTTACTTAGAATATTATTGTAAAATAATTTCTTTCAATAAAATTACAGATTCAAAGGAACAATTTGTTGTGTAACTTTAAATTTTGAACTTGATTGAAGGGAAGGAGCGAGGGCCACTCCTCCTAAATGAGAAGGGATGATTTACTGTCATTTACTTTATGTCATTTCACATTCATTTAAAATTCCAACATTGAATAATTTTTTGTACATTTAATTTTGTCTTTAATATTCTCTTGCTTACAATTCATTCCATTTTCTAATTGTAGTTAGTATAGTATTTAGTTAATTTTGTTATTAAGTACTCAAACCAATCCCACCTATTCCCTTTGTTACAAAAATCCAATGAAATCACCCTGGAATGACAAATATGATAAACTAGAGTGCGAGTATTAATGATGCTCGTCACATTTTTCCACCATTTTCAGGGAACTCAAGGTGTTATCAAAGTTTATTGTGCTAGCTAGAGGTTCTACCTAGTTTTCTAGTAAGTTTCCATTTAGAAATTTCATTTCCATAACTCTTTCTATGTGAAGTTAAAATACCTTGTAGTGACAAAAAGAATCCTCTATGCTTTAGAGTATGTGGAAAACAAAAAATCACGTTAAACAATAATAATTAAGGAATTGTCCTCCACATGAAAGGATTTTATGTTTAGACCTAGACACCATATAGGTAGATTCATTAGAGTACATTTACAAAACCCCCCATAAAACCAGCCTATGGAAAAACTTGCTGACCAAAGTTAGATGGATGATGAAGTAGATAACCTCAATGGTGTATAAAATGGAAACCCTCCAATTGGAAGAAATTTTACCTATCCCATACAAATGGATCCTACAAAAAATTGATCCACCTCAATTTTACAAACCTTTCGAGGATTGGTCTCCAAAGATCCTGACCAGTTCCTTTTATAATTCAAGGTCTTGTGCCAAACTTATGATTACACTTTTGAGTCTTAGAAGCTCAAGTTATTTCCCTCCACTTTAAAAGACACAACTATGAGATGGTTTATGGGCTTAACCCCTAACTCCATCTATAGTTCGCAGGAGATGGAAACAATTTTCATGATGAATATCAAGACTACTACAGAGTTTAGGATAGGAAGGAAGAAAATTTTAAAATTCAACAAAAGGAAGATGAAAGTGTGGAGGATTATCTTGATTGGTTCCTCTTCCTTCACAGGAGGTGTGGTACTGGTCTTGATATTAATCTACTTGAAACTTTATTCGTCAAAGGATTGGATGAAGAAACACATCAAACCTTCAATCTTATGGGAAAGGGGTACATGAACAAACTAGAATTTAGGAAATCATTGACCTCTGTAGGAATTATTCCCAAACTCGCCCCAACTTTCATAAAAATATATGAAAAATGGCGAGTAATGATAAATCCAAACTAAGGGAAGAAATTATAAATTTGAGAACAAAACTCTTGGTTCAACTCAATATAACCATGGATAAGGAGAAAGTCCAGTTATATAGAGATTTTTTTTGTTCGACTACCCAAGATGTAGACACAAACATGGGCTTAAGGACTTCCCTTTATATAAGACACACATTTCCTCTTGTTTTTTGAACTCAAATATGCCACATACCAATGTGGGTTTCTTTCCTTGCTGAAGAACCATCTCAAAATAGAACACACACGATAAAGATGAGTTGAACTATATGGCTCAGAGATAGGAAGGGAAATTTTTCAGTCCAACCAAAAAAAATCCTACTAGCCAAAATCACAATGGGTCCCAAATGAATGGAATGCACCATTGTCATACCCCCAACCTTGGGCTAAACAAGTCCTAGAAGAGTGGCACCCCGTAGTGGAATGGACCACCACATAGTTACTGAAGCATCAAAACCTTGGGCTCCACAGTCTAAACATTCCACCATTTTAACATTTTAATCCTTAGTACCAACAATAGTGGAATGTACCTCAAGGATATGGGAAGTAGTAATACAATCAAAGAGGAACCCAAGGTCAACAAGATTTGTTGACTAGACCACATTACAACCATGTTTCCTACATCTTATCAACCTTCCAAGCCACAGATACCCACATCAAACTTATTTGGAAAACCCCAAAAATGTGAGGCAGGGTAACTCAATGAACACTATGGAATTAAATAAAAATCCCATAGAATTATAATATCCCTATAGTGCACCAACTCTAGTGAGAACTATGAGGAATATATCCAATGCCTTTAGGTAAGGTTACCTCAAAGCCTTAATCTCCCATGATAGTAGGAAATCCCTGAAGATTCCATTTCAGGGACTAACAGAAATTGAGTATTGGGATTCCCCTAATGCAAGCTCTTAAGGAATTTCCTGAATTAAAAAAAACTATCAAATATCTCTATTTTAAGACAACAACAAGAAGAAAGAATCATCCTAAAATAATCCTATGTTGATGAGAAACTTGCTAGTATTCTGGAAGGGAATATGACCCCTCTTAAATACGAAGACCCTGGGAGTCCTATTGTCCAGAAAAATTTGCATAGGAGATGTGCCAGATTTTACGTACATCTTAATTGACCTAGGAGCTACATCAATGTTATGACCATAGATACCTTGTCCACACTATGGGTAAGTGCAGGAAGTTGATGGACAAATATAGGGTCATCCGTGGACGTCATATTGCAAAAAACAGCAAAATCTCAACTTGTAGGGATTATTAGCTATACAAGCACTCTAAATTAGAAAAAATTATATAAATATGAATCATAGCATTCGGAATCTAGTTTCTAAAATACTAATTTTTTTTAAAAACGGACAAGTTTAGCTATATTAAACACTTAAAATTATATGACTTAGTTTTTTTTTGAAAAAACTTATAAGATTGTAGTCCGTTTGCCCACATTTTGGATGACCAAATCTTGTTATTTTTTTTTTCCTTTGGTGAAACGTTAGATGTAGTTGTCTATCTTGGGATGGATTTTATTTTGTATTTTTTTTAGCAATATTTTTTTTATGATTTTTTCCGTGAAAGTGGTCTGAAAATATTTAGAAAACGGAGCGCTTTCCGTTTGCCCACCATAACTATATCAAAAAATATTGAAATCAAATATATATATATATTTTTATAACGTGTATAGAATTTCTCCACGCTTGGGATGGTATAAGTTTTATCATATTTTGATAAGCGAAACAAAAGTTACAGTCTTAAACGTAGACATGAACATTCACGGGAAAAAATGTCTTAAAGACCTATTGTTAGTAAAAAATTATAAAATGATATTTATCTTATTCTATTCACTTTAAAATCAATATTTCTACGAAGATAAGAGTCTCCCCTACGCGATGACACCATTTTTGTGAAATATTTTCAGTTTTTTAGCATGGTTCAAGTCTTTGGAAGAGAAAATTTGAGGTTTTTTCGACCTTTTACACTTTATAATGACCTTCCATAGCTTTGGTTGGGGAAAAACAAAGATTTTCCGAGGCTTAGGTTCAGCAGATAGATCCGCGATCGTGATTTATAAAGTGCGATCATGGTTTTTAACATAAATCGCGAGCGCGCTTTATAAACCGTGATCGCGGTTCATAAATCATATTTACACACATCCCAATGTCTGAATTACCATGTGATTTTTACTCTCTGACCTTACCGTACGAATTACTGCAAAATTCTGTCTTTTTCTGCACGTTTTTCTTATCACCGGAAGTAAAACATCATGGGAGACAAAAAAACGAAGTCAAAAAAGGAAGTCATTAAGTAAAAAAACACCAAACGAATTAGAGGCTAGCAAAATTCAAAATGTTGAGCGAATGCGGAAACTTCGTGAATCAAGAAGAGGTTCATCTTCAACCCCAACTATTGTAAGCAATGAAGAACCAGGTAATGTTTCTACTGTCAATGTTGAAGTTGAATTAAATACTCGTGATGAAGATGTTTTTACTGTCAATGTTGAAGAAGAATTAAATACTCATGATGTAGCAAATGTTGAAATTGAAGGAGACAATGAAAATGTGAATAAGGAAATTCATGTTGAAACTGTAGACAAGTAAAATTTGACAAAAACACCTCCTAGGATTTTACGTAAGAAACCTAATTTTTTTATTGAAATTGATGAAAACATTTTGAAACCAATGTTTGACAAACTTTCTGAACGAAAAATCAGAAGAAAAGCCACTGAAATTTGGGATAATCATTTTGAAATTTTAAATGATTCCCAAAGATGTCATTTGGTTAGTTTGATGAAATTGATTAAAATGAGACCTACATTAAACACCTTAGGATTGACAACATCTAATATACGTGGTCAAACCTCTACAATTGTTGAAAACCTTCATGATGCATATCACACTGTTGGTGTCAAGAGACGCACTAGGGATAGTAATATTGTGTGTCGTGTACTTGCTACTAGTGTTGTAAGTGAATCAATAAAAAATAATGTTTGATTATGCAAACAAGTTGAATGTTGCAAGTTAATCGAAAAACTCTAATGAAAGTAATTGAAAGACGTAATATCCTTCAATCACTCAATAATGCCAATTTTTGGGCATTTTCTGCTAGAGCACCGCGTAAGGACAAAAATAATTATGATGCTATAAGAGAAGTTGTTATTAAATTTTGGCATGATAACACTAGAGTTTCACCTAATACAAGAGATGTTATAAAACAGAGAGTTGGTTCTACTAATCGTGAACCACATCCAAAGCATTTCTTAGATATGACTCAAACTCAATTTTTTCATAAGTTTGAACAAAAGAATCTGGAAATTAAAATTAGTCAACGTTTTTTTGAAATGTTGAAACCATTCTATGTGAAAATCAACCACGCTCGCACCACTTGTTGTTGTAGGCAACATGTTGAATTTGCGATGCATTATGCTAAATTTTTACGTATTCGTTCTAATTTTCATTCTGAAACTATGTTATCTAGAATGTGGTGTTCAAGTTCCACCAATATCTTCCAGGGATTTCATTCCTACTATATTTTGTGAAAAGAAGTTGGACAATTTTTTATAGTCAGGATTGTTTAGATGGAAGTTGTAGTACATGCGGCGGATTACCTAAATTGGAAAGTTGCATCCATGAGAAAATTGAAGGTACAATAGGACATAATTTAGTTGAGTTTGATAAATATAAATCAGTTGCATACCAGTTGAAAGATGGAAAAGAGTCTAAACGGTGTGAGCTAGTTACAGAACAAATACCCATTTTCTAATTTTTGAGAAAATTTAAGAATGAAATTGTTTATGAGTATGCGAGGCATACACATAGAGCTCGATGGTTGGATGAACAGTTCAAGCTATGCAAAGACACATTTCCTATTGGTACTATTGTTTCAGTGGTCGATTTTGTAGAGAATTACACATTGCAACCACAAATGGAGGTTCAATCGCAATATTACAACTCAGTACAAGTTGTCATTTTTGTGCATATAACATTTCTACATTCTCCTGACAGTACAGAGAATGATCGAAATTTTTTAAGAGAGTACCACTTTTATATCAGTGATGATCGTACTCATTCTACTGAATTTGTGCAAGGGTGTTTCTAGTTATTTTATGGAAACTTGTCTGATAGGGACATCCACTTCAAACAACATTATATATGGTCAGATAATTGCACGTCTCAGTTTAAGAATGCACGAATGTTTTATTGGATGAGTAGAATGCACGTCAAGATGGGTGTGCAACATATTTGGAGTTTCACTGAGGCTGGACATGGAAAAGGAGAGCATGACGGTGCAGGGGCATGTGTGAAAAGAGCTCTTGCAAGAGAAGAGTTGAAGTACAAAGATGGTGCTAAATTAAAAGATGTAAAGAGCATAGTGGAATGGTGTACTGACAACATGGCCCGAGGTTCTCAAGAAAATTCCACAGTTCGTAGATATTTTTGGTTGATAGAGGAACAACAAATTGCTAACTATGAGGATTGTATGACACTCACTGGGTCCAGTGATATGCACTCATTTTGTAGCTCAGACGCTACTTCGTGGGCCGTATGGACAAGAAAATTGACATTTTTTTGTGCATCTTGTATCGAATTTGTCACTGCTGAGTGTGATTCACAAGAATGGGTGGAAGGATGGATTTGTAGGCCTCTAACTCCGCTTCCTAGTTATCAACCTCCACAAGCATTACAACTTGTTTCTGCAGATGAAGTTGCAACATCCAAGGACTTTGACGAAATTTTGATTTTGGTGCGACAAGGTATTTATGGTTATTTATTTAATTTTTGTATTGAGTTATGTCCATTGAAATTTTAATATGTAATTTAAATTTGAGTTGTTCAACCTTTGTTTTTTGTAGGACATGTGTTTGTAGTAATTGCGACAGAAGACAATGAAGAAGGAACAGACTATTTCTTATGTCGTTGCATCGAGGAAAGAAAGAAGTTGACTTCTCCTATTATAGATGGCGAAGATATTGAGTATCCTACAGGGTCAGTGGTAGTTACTGGAACTTGGCTTCGACGGTATCCATTAAAAAACTCCTCTGTTTGGGTGTTTGAAGACTTTGAGACACACAGAGAAAATACTCTTATATTCGCATCTAGTTCTAGCGATAAATATTCAGCTGTATAGATATCGAGGAAGGCCTAATAACAAGATTCTTTGGAAGGTTCGAGAGTCAGATCATGAAGCAATCTTGTCTGCTATTCAGAGTAGATCTGATCCTGATGGTTCATTGGAATGAATTTACAATGCTCATGTCTAGTACATATATAATTTCTTTTCAATATATATATAAATTTGTTAGAACTTAAAAATCTAGATTTAAGTTTGAATATATTTTATTTTAAATTTGTGTATTTTGTATATATAGATAGTATATGGTTTTTATTTGAAACTTAAATTTCTTTTCAACTAACACTTTTATGTTTAGGTTAGTGGTGCCAGAAAAGCTTCCACCTTCACGTGGTTGGCACTGTTAGTAGAGAATTTTAAATTCTCGAAGCTAAGAGAAGCTTTCATTGTTTGAAAAAGTTGTAAATTTTGAAAATGTTGTAAATTTTGAAAATGTTGTAAATTTTGTAAATGTTGTAAATTTTGAAAATGTTGTAAATTTTGAAAAAATTGTAAATTTTGAAAAAGTTGTAAATTTTGAAAAAGTTGTAAATTTTGAAAACGACTCCTCCCCAAGTGTTTACAAGACCATACCTACGTGTGTGCACCGATCTGGGAAGGAAAAATCTGAGAGAGGATATTGTAGAGGGTCCCTACGCTGAGGTGTTCGGATTAGACGAGATCGTCTCTAGGTGCCACGAAGTCTAAGTAGTCACCCGTCGAAGTTGAACGATATTTTGGTCTCAGGGCTCTTAAGGGACTACGCCCGAACGAAGTAGCCTGGAAGCAACGACCTTGTCGCGCACCAAAACACCACCTCCTCTAGCATTCACCTGGCCACCCGGATGTGCCGACGTAGTCGGTTTGGTGCCATGACCCACCATTTGCAAAATATAGCGTTTGACAACCAATCACTAGCTCCAACTGCACTATTTCACGCATTTGCAAACAATAGGGCAGCGAGAGCACCGAAATGAGAAGGAAAAAATCGAGAGAGGATTTTGTAGAGGGTCCATACGCCGAAGTTTCAGATCAGACGAGGCATCTCTAGGTGTCACGGAGTCTGAGTAGTCACCTGTCGAAGTTGAACAATATTTTGGTCTCAGGGCTCTTAGGGGACTACGCCCGAACGAAGTAACCTTGAAGCAACGACCTTGTCACGCACTGAAACACCACCTCCTCTAGCATTCACCTGGCCACCTGGGTGTGCCAGCGAAGTCGGTTTGGTGCCACGACCCACCGTTTACAAAATATAGCATTTGACAACCAATCATTGGCTCCAACTACACTATTTCGCATGTTTGCAAACAATAGGGCAACGAGAGCATCGAAATGAGAAGGAAAAACTGAGAGAGCCTTTTGTAGAGGGTCCCTACGGTGAGGTTTTGGATCAGACGAGTCATCTCTAGGTGTCATGGAGTTTGAGTAGTCACCCGTCAAAGTTGAACGATATTTTGGTCTCATGGCTCTTAAGGGACTATGCCCAAACGAAGTAGCCCAGAAGCAACGACCTTGTCACGCATCGAAACACCACCTCCTCTAGCGTTCACCTGGCCACCCAGATGTGTCGGTGCAGTCGTTTTGATGCCATAGCCCACCATTTGCAAAATATAGCGTTTGACAACCAATCACTGGCTCCAATTACACTATTTCGCACGTTTGCAAACAATAGGGCAGCGAGAGCACCGAAATGAGAAGAAAAAACTGAGAGAGGCTTTTGTAGAGGGTCCCTACACCGAGGTTTTGGATTAGACGAGTCTATCTCTAGGTGCCACAGAGTCTGAGTAGTCACCCGTCGAAGTTGAACGATATTTTGGTCTCAGGGCTCTTAAGGGACTACGCCCGAACGAAGTAGCCCGGAAGCAACGACCTTGTCGCGCACCAAAACACCACCTCCTCTAGCATTCACCTAGCCACCTAGACATGCTGGCATAGTCGGTTTGGTTCCACGACCCACCGTTTGCAAAATATAGTGTTTGACAACCAATCACTGGCTCCAACTGCACTATTTCACGCGTTTGCAAACAATAGGGCAGCGAGAGCACCGAAATGAGAAGGAAAAAACTGAGAGAGGATTTTGTAGAGGGTCCCTATGCTGAGGTTTCAGATTAGATGAGCCATCTCTAGGTGCCATGGAGTCCGAGTAGTCACCCGTCGAAGTTGAACGATATTTTGGTCTCAGGGCTCTTAAGGGACTACGCCCGAACGAAGTAGCCCGGAAGCAACGACCTTGTCGCGCACCAAAACACCACCTCCTCTAGTGTTCACCTAGCCACCTAGATGTGCCGGCATAGTCGGTTCGGTGCCACGACCCACCATTTGCAAAATATAGCGTTTGACAACCAATCACTGGCTCCAACTGCACTATTTCGTACGTTTGCAAACAATAGGGCAGCGAGAGCACCAAAATGAGAAGGAAAAAACTGAGAGAGGATTTTGTAGAGGGTCCCTATGCCAAGGTTTCAGATCAGACGAGCCATCTCTAGGTGCCACGGAGTCCGAGTAGTCACCCGTCGAAGTTGAACGATATTTTGGTCTCAAAGCTCTTAAGGGACTACGCCTGAACAAAGTAGCCCGGAAGCAACGACCTTGTTGCGCACCAAAACACCACCTCCTCTAGCATTCACCTAGCCACCCAGACATGTCAGTGTAGTCGGTTCGGTGCCACGACCCACTGTTTGTAAAATATAGCGTTTGACAACTAATCACTGGCTCCAACTGCACTATTTCGCGCGTTTGCAAACAATAGGGCAGCGAGAGCACTAAAATGAGAAGGAAAAAACTGAGAGAGGATTTTGTAGAGGGTCCCTATGCCGAGGTTTCAAATCAGATGAGCCATCTCTAGGTGCCACGGAGTCTGAGTAGTCACCCGTCGAAGTTGAACGATATTTTGGTCTCAGGGCTCTTAAGGGACTACGCCCGAACGAAGTAGCCCGGAAGCAACGACCTTGTCGCGCATTGAAACACCACCTCCTCTAGCATTCACCTGGCCACCCAGATGTGTTGGCGTAGTCGGTTTGGTGCCATGACCCACTGTTTGCAAAATATAGCGTTTGACAACCAATCACTAGCTCCAACTGCACTATTTCACATGTTTGCAAACAATAGGGCAGCGAGAGCACCAAAATGAGAAGGAAAAAAGTGAGAGAGGATTTTTTACAGGGTCCCTACGTCAAGGTGTTGGATTAGACAAGCCATCTCTAGGTGCCACGGAGTCTGAGTAGTCACCCGTCGAAGTTGAATGATATTTTGGTCTCAGGGCTCTTAAGGGACTACGCCCGAACGAAGTAGCCCGGAAGCAACGACCTTGTCGCGCACCGAAACACCACCTCCTCTAGCATTCACCTGGCCACCCAGACATGCTGGCGCAGTCGGTTTGGTGCCATGACCCACCGTTTGCAAAATATAGCGTTTGACAACCAATCACTGGCTCCAACTGCACTATTTCACGCGTTTGCAAACAATAGGGCAGCAAGAGCACCGAAATGAGAAGGAAAAAAACTGAGAGAGGATTTTGTAGAGGGTCCCTACGCCGAGGTGTTGGATTAGACGAGCTATCTCTAGGTGCCATAGAGTCCGAGTAGTCACCCGTCGAAGTTGAATGATATTTTGGTCTTAGGGCTCTTAAGGGACTACGCCTGAACGAAGTAGCCCGGAAGCAACGACCTTGTCGCGCACCGAAACACCACCTCCTCTAGCATTCACCTAGCCACCCAGACGTGCCAGCGCAGTCGATTTGGTGCCACGACGTCCTGAGGCATGACTTCTCACTCCTCGCCTCCGTTCATTTCCTAGGACTCAAAACATTCAATGTCACTTGTTTACCTTCCATCTCTCTTGTTCTCTTTGGACTTGCCTCTGTCCTCTTAGACCTGCTTCATCACTGTCCTTGCTTTGCTCTCTTGAGCTATGTTGTTGTGGTGATCTCTCTCCATCCTCTACTGCCCCAGCTATGTGCTTACATGCTCATTATTTTTGCATTGTAATAGGATTCTTCATCACAGATCACTAGACACAGAATTAGGAGTATAAGTAAATCATCAAACAATTAAGGGAACACATGTGTGAGGACCTTTTATTCATAAGTGCCATCATTGATTGCATGAGATTAATCATCTCTGCCTCAAATTGAAGCAATGTCTCCCATCTGAAACTTCAACCCCCCAGTCCAACAAGCAAGATCAAGCATTCATACTGCAAAGAAGGACATGTGACCATTGGGTGAGCATGATCCTTGAAAAAGGGAACATGATCTATTTCTTAAGATTATCTCTTTGTTTAGATTGTTCTTGGTCATATTTTTGAAAATCAATAGGAATAGAGTTGAGATCAAGAAAGAGAAATTCCATTGGGAAAATAATCTCCCATTTGCGAGTGAGATGAATAATTTTGATTCTCATTCCTTGGTGAGCTCAGGTGTGTTTTCATCTGACTCAGAGAACTTGTATGACATTTTGTCCCATACCATCACCTAGAGGTTTGATGCTCTAAAAGAAGCCATTTCTGATTTTGAATCCCATGAGGAGAATGTATCAAAAATTTTGGAAGATCTTGGCACAAGAATGCATGAGCTTGGTACTCCTCTCAGGGAGAATAATTCCACATGAAGAATCTTCAGGATTCAAATTTTAAGAATTGGTTCAGGAAAATATTTGTGACCCTTTCCTTCAATAGTCAATACTTTAGTTCAGCCCTTGTAGAGATCATAGGTTATATCTCTAGAATCCTATGAAGAGTTAAATGAAAAATATTTTAGTCAATGTGGAAATATCAATGCCATTCCTGAGAATTGACTCAACACATTGGAGCATGTGAACATCTTGGAAGATGAGAAAGTTTCATTTGTAGTTTCCAGATTCAACAAGATGGTCTATGGAAAAGCCTCATCATTCAAGATCTTCCGCGGAGGAAGACATGAGTTGATTCTTCATTAGAGGAGGATTCTTCATGCGATGGGTGGAACCTAAGAATACTAATAAGGGCTTACTATCAAATTTTTACCCTTTTCAACTTGGGACATCAGAATGCACCACCACATGAAATCTCTCCCTTTCGTCACTTAAGGCTTGTAACATTCTCACTAGGTATTCAATTCCTCAGCACCCCAACTTGATTATGTTGCCCCCTCTCATGAATACTTAACCCCTTCTCACATTATCACCCCTTTAAGTCCCTTTGTCACTTAAGGCTTGTAACCCTACCCTGTCATGCCATGTAACCCGGGTTAATCCAGAATGGTCAAGGATGAGTTAGAAGGTGAGTTAGCTAGGTTAATGTTAAGAGGTGAGTATAAACATACACTTAGCCATTTTTTAATCCCTTTTTAATATTTCCTTTTCCTTCATTGCTGCTAGTATTTAGTTATGCTACTAAATTTTCAAGAAACCCTATTGCAAAAATCACATTTTTGCTCATATCTCCTTCATTTTTGCTCCATTTCCCCTGCAATTTTGCCCGTAACTTCTACTCATGAACTCCTTGAAGATGATCTAAAAATATTTTCCATTGGTACCCTAATTTTTTATAGCATCCCATTTAAAATTTCAGAGAAAAAACTTGCCTTTTTAGATCCTTGCAATTCTAGAGATCGAAAACACTTGAAATTTGAAGCAGGAAACCATATGAAAATACCTAATCTAATGAAAAAATTTCATCTCAATCCAAATACAAGAAGACATGATTAAATATTTAAATCAAACATGTACATATCACAGAACTAATTTAAATGGTTATGAAAACATACATAGAAGGATATCATACATGCAATGAAATCAAATCAAACATATATAGTTCAGATTTATCGTTATGAAAACCAACACACATGGATATATAAGAATCAAACAAAGTGTGCTCCAGACGCACGTCTCTGAAAATATATACATAAGTTCATAATGTATGTGTACATCTCGAACTAAGTGTGTCATAATGTACATATGGGACCACATGCGGTCGTAAAAGGCTATATATATACAATGGACTATATGAAGAAATATGTTCACTAGGACCAGATGGCCCATATATATATATATATATATATATATATATATATATATATCTATATATATGTACATCCAGGTGGACTATGAATCTACTCATGAAACATCTTCCCTCTCTTCACCCTGCTAGAAGTAGCATGTCCACGACCTGGGGATGTAGTGGAGGGAGATGCCACTACGGATTTCATCTGTGTGGTCCTAGGTGTCTCTAAGCATGCCTGCAACCTAACCTGCACATTCATAAACAACAAGTTTTTAACACCCAAAATTTTAAAATACATTCAAAATTTAGAAACTTGTACAATTTAGTTAAAATGCATGTGAAATCTTACCGCAATGTCATGATCCCTATCAATTTGTTGTTGACGCATCGCAGGGACAACAATAGACTCATGAGGGGTAAGCTACATACAAATAATTAATTTTCAAATTAAATATTTCACATATACATACAAAATTTGATATTGTAGATTTAAGTAATAAGAAATAATGAACCTCCAAAATTTAACAAATTTGAAAAATTGTACCTCAGTTAGTGGATCTGCAGATGCTATGGCAGTATCTACAGCAGCCTCCACAGTCTACATATATGGAGGAGTCTCTCTAGCAGTCATAAGCTATACAAAAAACATGTACAAATCAATATTAAAATCTACATGACTGTGCACCACATAACAGAGGTCCAAAACATGTAATCCACGTGAACTTCCAGTAATTAGCAACAAAGTGTAAAGAGATTTACTAACCTACGTAAAACTCATGTGAGGCGTGCCAGTAGCCTCAGTTCCCAGAGCAAATGATGACCCGCCAGGCTCCTGTGTATAAAAGAGAAACATATTAATATGTACAACATACACGTGAAACATTATAATAATAATCTAGTGCAATCAAATGAAATTAAAAATGTAAGTTTGTACAACTTGAAACTTACGTTTGAAACACGCCCAGCTGCAGTAGCTAGCATGTCGATGCCAGATGTTTCCTTCACCGGCTCTTGCTATTTAAAATAAAATAAAAAATTAGTTTTTTACATGTATGTACATGACGTACAATCAAATATATATATATATATATATATATATATATATATATATCTCAAACATGTGAATTAAACTATGTATAATTAAACTATTATATATATATATATATATTTATATTTATTTGAAATTTACCTGTGAAAGACCAATATTAGTGGCACCAGTTCCAAAAACATTCCCCAGCATCTCATCTATAAAAAAGAAATCATGTGAACCAGCAAATGATGTCTCACCGCAGTGCATACGGCACCACATGATCCACAGTGGTGTGGTGCGCTAGAACTGGCACCTCCACCAACATCACCAGATGTAATCTGGTCACTATGCTGGGTCAAAGTGTCAGTGAGCTCCCTCAATGCATGCAATGTATCAATCTCCACAACCTCCTTCACTGTAGGAGGGATAACTGAAGGTAGTGGGGGTTTTGGGGCATGGGGGATCCTAGGTTGACCTATGCGTGCACCAGGTCTACTCTGTGCAGAGCCACCTCCTCGACCAAAAAATTCAGAAAAGTCAAAATAATTCGGGACCTCATTGAGCACGAACTTGCAATATAATTTCTTCAAAAAATAAAGAGGAACCTCATTGTTGTTGCATGGTGGATAATCAAAAACCATCCACCATCAATCCCAAAAATTGTTTTTGATTCGGTCATCGTGGCACCAATGGATTGGGAACCATTTGCAAGTAACTGCGGGGGGCATTGGTTCTAGGGTCGGTAAATAATGCACAAATGAGGTCTTTTCCAATTTTTTTGTCTTTTACGGCCACATGGGATAGTTTATCCGCATACCACCACCTACAGTCACCTCTAAAGGTATTCCATCTATGTATTTGGTTGGTTGCGGACTCGACTTCGCCAATCAATGTTTGCAATGTATTGGCTAAAGTCATGCGGGATGGATTTGTAGCATGATTTTGTCTTATAGTCTGAATTAGGTTCTCAATGACAATTTTATTTTCTCAGATTCTTCCAATGATATTATCTTGTGTTCCTGCTGGCTCAGTGGGGACAGAAGGAGCCACAGGAGGTGGATCTATGTTTGGAGGATGAGGAATTTTTGAGGAATGTTCAGAGGGTTTTTGAGGAATGTTCGGTGGGTTTTGAGGAATGTTTTGACGGTTTGCATGATTTCGAGCTTGCCGACCAACTAATAAAACAAGAAAATTGTATACATAAACAAACATTTCAAAAAACCCATGAAAATACAAAAAAAACCTAAAATGCAAAAAAAATGATTAAAATCGGGGGCTTACCTCCTTGTCTTGGCGGCATGGTTGAATCTATCGCTATCCAGAAGTCCGATGAGCAATTTTGAGGTGGTATTCAAAGCTCGAGTGAAAAACGTCTAGGAAAAATCACGGTTTGAAATGAAAAATGGGGAAAATAAGGAGTCGCGGGACTACTAATTTTTGTCTCAGAGTTCTGCGATCGCGGTTTATAACCGCACTCGCAGTTCTAAACTGCGATCACGTTTTTAGGTTCGGTAATTACCGAACCTGGAATTCAGGAACTGCGATCGTGGTTTAAAAACCGTGATCACGGTTCCTGAATTTTTATTTCGGGTTTTTATGTCCACGGAATTGTCCACCAACTTCGTGCACGTAGTTTAATTTACTCATAATATTCTACGTGTAACATATATTACATCCATAGTAAATCTCATATATAGATTTTTTAGGTGTAAACATTTGGTGAACCCGACCCTTGCTTGAATCCATTGCTTTAATCCTAGTTGTCTTAGGGTTTATACTTCTTTTCTTGGTGCATGATCATCTTCATAGCCCTCAATTTTGTTGTATTTTTGTTTCATCGCGACTCATTCTCAAATCTTCTATGATCTTCACCTCAAACCCAGGGGTTCACTCCCTCGCTCTAATATGGGCTATCATCCCTTTACCTAGGCCCATGCTCATACTCAGCTTGAGAGATAGAACCCCTATGTTTATTACACTTTCCTCATGGCCTAGTCTCAAATGACTCATGCTTACATTTATGTACAATTTGATGTCATTTATGTTACTACAAAGCATTCACATCGGTTCACACACTCTCATATGGATCTTGAAGTTAATATGGTTACTACAAGGCATCATAAACAAATAGTTTGGGGTAATCCATCTTTATCTCCACCACCTACTGCACCCATTACTAATCCTAATACTCCTTCTAAGGGGTATGATATACTAGAGCAATTAAGTAAGACTCCTGCTAATATATCTCTTTTGGAATTACTCAAGAAAGCACCAGTTGCACCCTTTAGTCCTACGTCATATATTGGGATATGTATAGCCGACATGTGGCTAACATTATCTCCTAACATGTCATATCATATTTATTTATGCTTTCATATGCTTAGTAGGTCGGCCTTGGTGCTTTACATAGTATAGTAGGGTATATATAGGAGTTAGTAAGTGGTAGTTAATCATCATATTGAGCACTCGAGTCTTATTGTATGGTTTGGAGGTTGCCCCCTCGAAGTGGCTAAGTCATTCTACTTGCATATCGTGATCATTTATCTATATTTTGGTGTTCTTTGGTGTTATATCACTATTGATATTCAAATATATTTAAGCAATTTCATTACAATTGGTATCAGAGCTTTGATCTGGCCAAAATTAGGTCAAAACCCTAATTTTGAAGATTCATCTATATCTACAAATAAGTGGCGAATTTTTCTACAATGTTTTACCTAAAGTGGAAAAATCAATCAAGTAAGGTTATCTAAAAAATTCAAAATTGTTTGACTTGTTTTGCACAAGTTATATCCATTTTAGGTTTTTTCATAAATTCACTCCACAAGCCAAAGTTTTTTTGGATTTTTAAAAGTTTTTAACATTTTCATAAAGATAGAAATAAATTTAAAAAGGGGTTTTTTCTCTGTATTTTCTGAAGTAAGGCCAAAATAATTTTGAAATTGGACACTTAAACCTTGGTTAAAGGAGTTTGTTCTTGAAACCCTAATTTTTGTGCATCATGGGGATGCAACATTTCTATGGAAATTGAGTGAGGTGGATGCTAGGGAATGGTGGGTCGAATTTGAGAAGAATTATTTTTCATCTAGATGGACATGGTTTTGGTTTTCATTTTGGGTTGGTGGTCCAACACGGAGGTGGATCTCTCAATTGAATCAAGATCGTTCAAATTGGTCTTGGGAGGAAATGGAACAAGTTTTCTTGGCTAGGTGGACAAAAGAAGAAGAGGACAAGAAAAAAATGATCAGGTTGAGGAAGAAGAAGAAAAGAAAAGGGAGAATAAAAAAGAGAAGGAGAAGGAGAAGAAGAAGGCAGGGGAGGAGGAGGAGGAGGAGGAGACAAAGAAGGAGAAGATGAAGATGGAGGAATAGAAGGAGAAGAAGGAGAGGAGGAAGTAGAAGAAGATGAAGACGAAGAATAAGAAGTAGAACAAGAAGAAGAAGCCAGGGGTGATGTAGAAGGAGAGGAAGAGGATCAAGTTGAAGAAAAAATAGAGGATAAGAGTTCAAATAGTGTAGCTCCAAAGAAGGAAGCTTCAATATTTCAGTTTGAAGAGTGCATCCATCGGAAAAAGAATATAAAGGAAGTTCAAGTGGATGGTAAGAAGCTTCAATTTTTTGAAGATTTGAAGCTCTCTAGTCTCAAAGAGAGTTTTTCACTTTCACATACTTGAAACATTTCTAGCTTGGAAAATGTCATTGCGCAAAATGTTTCAATCCAAATAGAGTTACCAGAGTTGGATAAAGAAAGCCAATTCAGTTTGAAACATGAGGAAATTCTTCAAATGCACATTAAGAGGGTGAAGAAGAGAGTAATTAATGAGTATCTAATCAAGTGGAAGAATCAATACAATGAAGTTGCAATAGGGGAGGAAGATTTCTTGTACCAGCATTCGGCGATAATCAACATTAAGGACTATACTTATTTGAAGAATCCTCTTGAAATGGTCAATATTGGGGACAATGTTGCTTTGAAGGGGAGGAACACGTTACGCCCTTAGAGGGGCATGTTGTGCCCTTAGTCCTACATCATATATCGGGATATGTATAGCCAACATGTGGCTAACATTATCTCCTAACATGTTATGTCATATGTGTTTATGTTTTCATATGCTTAGTAGGTCGGCTTTAGTGCTTTACATAGTATGGTAGGGTATATATAGGAGTTAGTAAGTGGTAGCTAATCATCATATTGAGCATTTGAGTCCTATTGTATGATTTGGAAGTTGCCCCCTAGAAGTGGCTAAGTCATTCTACTTGCATATTATGATCATTAATCTATATTTTGGTGTTCGTTGGTGTTATATTGTTGATATTCATATCTATCTAAGTAATTTCATTACAAAACCTGTCTATAAGGACATCTTATATGAAGATTTGCAATATACTATTTTGCTTACATATACACAACATGTTGCCTTTGCATCTATTATGGGCACATTTAAAACCATAAATAAGGCAATTACTCTTAGTCTTGATAAGATTCCTCCTAAAAATTGTATGTCAATACCCATCATTGCTCATTACTGCCTATATTCAGGGGTTCCTCATCAAGTGTGTTTTGATCGATAATGGGTCTAGATTGAATATTTGACCTAGATCTTTTCTTAAACAAATGGGTATTTCTATGACTACAATTGATAGAAATACTACTATTGTACGAGGCTTTGATAATATCACACACTCTACATTGGGCACTATCACCTTGAATCTCTTAGTTGGCCCTAAAAAATTCCCTACTATATTTCACATCGTAGATAATGCTCTTCATTACAATCTTCTCCTGAGACACCCTTGGATCCATGTTATTGAGGCCATCCCGTTTATTGTGCATCAATGTGTCAAATGTATACGTGATGGTTATGAATATATTATCATTATTGATGATGAGCCTTTCAAATATTGTAAAATCAATACATCTAAGTATCATGCGCTTATTATTACTCCTCATTTGCAGCCCATTCCTATTGACAAGTTGCATACATGTGATTGGCAAAACAAGTCATCGCTCAAATACTATGCCTTTTGTGCCACCATTGGTTGAAAACCCCTTGATTTTATCTTCTTCCTCTACCATTAAGGTTTTTAATACATTCTTCTGATCATGCATGGTTAATTGTAAATTAATTTATTCATAATAACCCCCTATGATGAACCCTTACATTTGTGCACATCACATCCTCACATATATTTTTAGGGTGTAAATAGTAGTTGTGAATATGGAAGTTATGAGAAACAATTTGATAAACACCATCGTTGATAATGGTTTTTGTGTAAATGTACTTCCAAAGGAGACTTGGAAGTGTCTTGAGGAGCCAACTATGTGGCCTTCGGCATTCCAACTATTACGAGCAAATCAAAATGGCATTAGAGTATTGGCTATATTGACGGGTCAAAAGGTAATTGTTGGAATCCAACACTTTTTGTTGAATTTTTTAGTCATATCGTTGAAGAAATCCTATAATGCATGATTGGGTTAGGGTTGGTTGATAGTGGCCAAAATCGATCATAGATGGAAAACGAATTTGATCTCAATTGAAAACAAGGGATGCAAGCATGTCATAGATTTAAAGAATCAAGTAGCAAGTGAGGAAACAACCTCATCGGACTCTTAGGATTTGAAAGTCGAAGAAGAATGTTCAATTGATGAGAACTAAGGTATGATGGAGTCGAATGATAAAGGGGTATTGGAGTTGCAATCATGCTCCGAAGATGAGACAAGCTCCCTCAATGGTCTATTCCACTCACAGATGGAAGATTATGAAGTGTCCCAGAGAAATTGCAATATCATTGTTATTATGGAGATTAAAAAACAACTAAAGTGGGAAGCGGGATGGGCAAAAGCAAATATTTGTGATGCCAAGTTCTTCCAAATTGTCAACATCACAGTTAGTTTATCCACTCAAGTTCAACGAATACAATTTTGGGGAGGCAACATTCGATGGAAAGTTGGCCCACCAATTAGAACAAGTAGTTGACATGATGTCTAAAGAGCTAACTTTGATGATCGTGTGCAAGGGGTCCAAGGAGATATAGTTATTAGACAAAGAGGTATAACCGCCTAAAGTACAATCTATTTTTGAAGCACAATAGGATACAACGAATGTGTTCGAACAGTGAAGGCATGGTGGGAAATAAAGTTCACACAACAAAGATAGAATATTGGCCCGATAAACATCTCTGATGGATGAACTTCAAGGTTGGAGCTCTATTTTTGAAGTTTAAAAGGATGCACGAAATTAAGATGAGTAAGTTCAAAGTATTATAGTTCGGAACATGTAGAATTTATGAAATTTTGGAGAATGGGATACTTGAAAGGAACTTTGGTCAAGGACATTGTCAATGGCTCTAAACTAAAACTTTATTGAGCAAGGACCGAAAGCACCTAGGTGATAGAAAAAGAAGCCATGATTAAAGAAGCGATTAAAGCAACACAAAAGGAGAGGCTCCCACATGCAAAAAATGTTGACAGCCAATCACCTTGAATAAATAGAGTTAAAATCACGATACAACCTTGCAGTAATAAACTCAAAACAATTTGACCACCTTCTAGTTGCCAGCGAACTGTCGACCTCCTCTTTGATCAACATTATCTCATCTGACCATACAACCTCTTATGCAACCCCATTGTTTGACCTCAATGACCCCTTTCAATTCTACCTCAGTAAGTCCCCCTTTGCTCAATCATGTTTGACGATGGATGTGTGTACGATCACAACCTTCCCAAACAACCTATGTAGGTCATACGACCTATACAACCTTCCCCTTTGCATTTTCCACAAAACCCACAATTGTACAATTGTACACAAAAAAAATGGTGTAATTACATATTATAGTTTATAATGACTCTTGTTAGTTATGATCGGTGTTGACACTTCTGTCAAACCAACAACCGTAAGTCATTTATCTTACAAATAGAATGATTAACTTCAAGGAAAGGGCGCTTGTATTAGGGCTTCCTTATACTGCGTGAATTTTACCAAGATGTATTTTCTATGAATACAAGTTGATACTGTTCGGATGCTTTGTTCTGCCATGGTTTGTTTTGCAATTATTGTTTGATGTTATTAGTGATAGTCTAGTATCTCAACAAACATTAATCATACTACAGCAAGCCCCTAGGCCTCTAAACCAATTTCTTTATGTGCTACTAATAATAGACATTATTATTTTTGATGCCCCTAGGTTCCTGAAACGAGCAATTTGATTCTATATCATGTAATTATCTCTACATTGGCAAAGAGAAATAAAAGAAATTATGAGTTCATTTTAAGAAAGAAACAAGTTAACAGCGGCACGCATAGAAGACCTTGTTTAGATTCAACAAAGCTTTTATCTTCTCTCCAATTTAAGGATGTGTACAAATGGGCATTCAAAGGTGTGGGAAGTAAACACTAAAATACTCGTGCCATGATGATGTCTAGTTCATCATTAAATTCCTACTCCAAAAAGAATTTAATGAAAGATGTCTAATTTTATGGATACAACAAATCACTCGCATTTACATCTCACTCATATCAGAGGATGTATCAAGGAGAACTATCGACATCTAATACCATATTGAGAGACAAATGTAGCCAGCAACAGAGTGTTATCAATGAGTATGTGTACAATATGAAGAAAAAAATGTTATTGATGAGGGTGTATGTACGAACAATATCAAGGCTCAATATATATTCAAGGTGGCAATTTACTTCCCCAACTACATGACCTGTATTATGAACTGTTTACCACGTTATCACTTACGTTTTAGTGCCATCTCCTAACACAACTATCAATGGAAGTCAACACATACTTATCACTTCACAAAGAAGAAACCTCAGCTAGAACCATCAAATTGCTATGAACCATTTAAAATTTTAAAGAGAATAATGAGCTCTTAAGTTTTATCAGAAGCAGAACTATTAATATAATGTTTTCCATACAACCTTAAAAAATATTTTTGAAGCAGAAATAGAAACAACTCTAACCATTTCATTCTTGATAATCAAGTTTCCCGTGCCATAATTTTCTCTAGCCATCAATGTGGACAATCAATACATTCCCAGATGAAGAACCATAACAATGAGATTTATAAAAACCCTTACTCAAAAATTCAGTGACCATAATATGGAGATCATCCAAATCTACAACTGAACATTTATCTGAAAAGAACCGCACTTCCTTATTTTGCTGTATGGTTTGCGAAAAAAACCAATTAGCTTCTAATCTGAGAATGTACGGAGCATTTTAGTAATAGTTGTTAGTTGGAGCTGTAGTTAAATATAATACTTAATTTTAATTATGATCTGTTTTAAAGACTTGCGACTCTTTGCAAGAAGTTTTAAGTGGTTCTTTCTCAATTCTTCGTATAAATTTGATATATGATAGGATTTGTTAAGCTTAAATCAATCATGGGCAATGAAGAGCCCGAGGAGGAAAAACACTCATATGAAAGAATCAAAATCAAGGACTGGCGCAAGCTCAACCAGAAGAATATCTCTGCTTGGAAAATGAAGAAATTGAAGTTAATCTTCAAGCACCATGGAGAACTATCTCTGAAGAATCATTGCCAAGAAGCTCCTGAGTCCTAATGAAGAGAATTATTTTGAATGGAAAGCTGGAGAGGCTGCCACACAAATCTTCCACAATGTAGCCAGACCTGGTGAAAACTACATAACTCTAGAGAATTTGATGGAAGGCCTAGCAAAGAGCGCAATGGTCCATTTTGATGATGCCAAAAGTCAGTAAGAGAAGGCCCTCAAGTATTGGGCAATGAAAAGTGTTTTCAGAGAGAAAAATGCTTTCCCTCACCATGAATGACACAGATACCACAGTGAACAATTTAACTATGATGGTGAGTGTTTGGCAGGCATAAGCAGTGTACTAATGTGGCTTCTCATACTCGGAGTCATTACATCACATATTATCGTATTTGAAGTTTCCCAAGTAATGCTGTTCACATATTTATTTCAAGATACCTGCAAATCTGTTTGCAACTGTCTCAATTTTTTAGAACTATGGGTCCTATGGTTCAAGCCCTTCAAGGCATTACCAGTCCAGTTGGGCAACTGAATGTGATAGGAGGGCCATCCCACATATGGATGATTTGGATAAAGTCACTCAAATTCAAAAGTTTGTTCAGGAAGAATGCCACTAAAAAGTTTGCACAGGCCTATGTCAACAAGGGGTGGCCTCAACAGAATATTTCACAGACATGTGAGGAATGGTTGCCGATGCTTGCTCATTAGGTTATTATTTCAATTGTGCTGAACATCTTGGGTTCTTTACGTAAAATTGAGAACACCAATAGATATCAATATTAACTCTTGCAGTCTTCCTTGTGCGAGCAACAGAAGTTGGGCAGTTAAAAGGACAAGGCTACGACAGAACACATGGCACCGAGGACTCAGTTGGAAGAACATAGTCACTCTCAGGATCAGCTCGCTCATGCTCAGGTGCTGAAAGTTGCTTAGTACAAGAAAGCAGTCACAGAACTCAATGGCAAACTTCAAGCAGCTGAGGAAGAAACCGGCAAAGCAAAAGGGAAGTTACAAAAAGCGGCACAGATGGTCAAAGGTTTGCTGTGAACTGTTGGCTTCCAAACACCTGCAACAGCATACCAATGAGCTGTATGCTCTTTGGGCCGAACTTCAACAATTAAAATCAGAACAGGCAGCTTCTTCAGGTTCTCTTCTAGTTCATCCCTATCTGCCTTCAAACTTCAAAAATACAAATCAGAACAGGCAGCCCCTTCCGGTTCTCTTCCAGTTCATCCCTCTCTGCCTCCAGGGACATTTTTCCCACACAACCTCCTTCTCCCCACCCACCTTCTTCTTGAGCTAGTTTTGTATAGCTAATTTTTGTATAAGTGCTGTCAGATGGGAATCCGATTTTCTAGAGGGGGGGGGATAATGTAGACTGTCTTTAAAAATAATTGTTGTTCTTAGGTGATGGTATCGGGTCCTCCCTGAACTGCATGAATCGTACTGAGTTACATCTTTTGTTAATGGGAAGCTATTGTTACTATGATTCTTGTCTATCATGTGGTATGTAATATTATCTGCAACTGTCTTAGTACCATAGTTTCTGTATAAACAGCAGTCAATTGGTTCATGACACCAGATGCAAGACTGTAAAACTACACTTGAAGAACTCTGGAGGACACATTTCATCAGGAATTTAAAGCTCCTTGGAGTAGTTCAGAAATTTATTCTGAAATTTTTAACACTAAGCAGCAGCAAAATGAATCAGTTGGGGAATATCAAAGATGTCCCTTCAATTTGGTACAAGGGCTGAAATAGCAGGCAATAGAAGAAATGAAATTGAGCTGGTTTTAGGACTTTTACCGTGATACAGAGATAAAAAAGCAAATCATCCCTCCTGATACAATCAATGAAGTTGTGCATCATTGGAGATCACACATAAACAAAAGATTGTAAGAACAAATATAGACAATTGTCACATGAAGAAGATGAAAAGGCAGAATTAATTGAAAATCAAGCTAAACAAAAACAATTGACTGTCAAGTAATTGGATCTTCATAGACATGACGAAGACTGCTCATGGAGGTCATGTTTAGCTGACTAAAACACACACGGGTAAATCCCCACAACAATTAATAATCTAAATGATAGAAAAGAGATGGGATTTACTCCCATAGTGAAGGGAAAGAAGGGGACGTAGTTATTCAAGTGTTCTAGAGAGGGACATTCGAAGGTGGAATGTGTTGTAGAATATTTCAAATTTGTCAGGTGGATGTCCATGATATCAAAAAATATGTGTTCATTGTCAGAAATAAGAAACCAACTTTGCCCAAAACATATGAATGGGCAGCAAGTATATACAGTCCAAAGGGGCCATCAAGATCTGAAAAAGATTATCCTATAGGTTTACTCCATTCATCAAACAGATTCTTTTTTTAAATGGAGATAAATTCACAAACATGACAGAGCAATGACAGGTACATGCTATACTGATGCCTAAAGTGAATAAAAAGTCAAAATTGAAATTCAATGAGGTGGAAGCAACCGAACTGACACAGACAAGTCTGCTTATTCATAACATAACTCCATCATTAATCCATGTCATTTTTCTTGTTCCCTCAACTTTTGTTTCCAACTATTTCTATTTCTAGTCGATGAATCCCTAACTTGAATTACAACAGCATTCTGACCAGCCACAATAGTATTCACATCCATTAAATCTTGATGCTCAGCATTCTGACCAGCTGCAACAGTATTCACATCCATTGAATCTTGATGCTCAGCATTCTGACCAGCTGCAACAGCAGTAGCATCCATTGAATCTTGATGCTTGGCAATCTGACCCAATGCAAAAGTGTTACCACCCATTGAACCTTGATGCTCAGCGAGCTGACCCGGTGTGACAGTGTTCCCGCCAACTGGATTTTGATACTGAGTATTCTGAGCCAGTACAGCAGTGTTCCCACCCATTGAATCTTGATACTCAGCATTATGATCTAATGCAACCATATTACTATCCATTGAATCCTGATGCTCCACATTCTGATCCAGTGCAACAGTATTCCCAGGCATTGAATCTTGATGCTCAGCATTCTCATCTGGAGCAGTGATATTATCACCCATTGAATCTTGATGTCTGGCTGTAATAGCTCTAAATTTAGATGTTCTACCTTTCTTTCCGCTCCACATAACAGGAAACGAACTAACCAAAGAGGAAACACCTTCAAATTTATATACGTCAATTATTCTCTTAAGGTCCTGCTGCATTTGAATAGCATGTGCTGAAGCATGGTCGAGTGCAATTGAATCATCAGGTGCATTATGCCACATACTGAGCAAAACATGATGGTAAGTATGAAAAGCCATTGATGGCTGAGCCAACTGACGGTTGCAATAAACCATGTTAACCTTAATAACATGCTTGCAAAGGTAGCCTTGCATTGACCATAAACAATCACAGAGTGCAAACTCTGATCCAGGATTCCACACAACATGTGTTTGTGTGCAGTCACTATGGCTAATAACTTTTGCAAACCGGAGATCATGATTATCCAAGATAACATCGGTGTCTGGAATTTGTAGAGCCCTGTACCATGAGGTGGAACTTTTGTATTGCTCTCTTATGTTCCCAAGCAAGCCACTCTCGTCTGCATATCGATGAAGCCAATACCAAGAGTGCACCTCAGTAGTTAGCTTGTGTACCAACCAATCAATGCGTTGACATGCAGTAATGTCCAATTCATCAAATAACCTAGTCTTCAGTCCAGCATGGTATGCTTCAATTGCTCCACTTGTCTCCTGACTTGCAAGTGGGAGAATTCTCATTGCAGCAAGCCACATCTCTAGGATGGAAAATAATGTAAAACTAGCATTAGAATTATTTAAAACTGCTTCAATATGTAACAAAATAAAACACAGTATCAGGGTTAATATGTTATCGAACCTATTTTAGGCACCCATCGCGATTTAAAATATTTCAAAAAGGCACTTTGGTCTATGAAATCCTGCACAAACTCTGAGATGGCATCTACAGAATCAACCCCTGTCCAAGTGCTATACATGATATGCCCAAGACGCTTAAACATCTCCCGCCGCACCTCTATGTTGCTACACTTGTTTGTGATGTTCTTAAGCCATGCTCGGCGAACACGCCACACGCAGAGGAATATAGGACACTGAAACATGTCTCTAATGAATGATCATATACCAAGCAAAGTTAAAAAATATTTCAAAGTTCAAACATTAGAAAATGCAATTATATCATCATAATCAGGGTAATCAGTAATATGCACCTAATGGCAGAAATCTCTGTGGCTGCATCATCAACTGTAAAGCCATTTAGCTTCCACAGAGGATCCTTTGCACAAATTCTATCATGAAGTGCCCCCATCCATTTTCGGACATCATCACTAGCAGAACTCCGTGTAATGACCCACGCAACAGGGAGAGCATGTTGGTTTGAATCAAAGGCAAGAAGAGTGTACAAAGGATACTGCACACACACTAGAGAATGTCAGATTGAATACGCCTTTAGGCTTTTTTGAATGCACTCATAAGAAATGACAAAGGCAGGTAGTACCTACATAAAGTAATACAAACCTTGAGCTTATTGATTCCAAATGTTGTGTCAGCTGCTACAAAACTGTTGTTACCGAAGCACATCATTTGCTGCAACTGCCACTCTGTTTGAATCCCCAATATGAAAGGATCTGTATCAGAAGAATCCTGGAAGAAAAAAACATAATTCTGATGTCTTTCAATCCATTTTCTAATACTCAATAAATCATCTGGATCCAATTCATACGAGGACCTTCTAATAACCATCTCTAATTTCTGTACATACTTGCAAGCCAGGTCCCCAACATTAGCAGAACCACCAAATGTCTCTGAATCTTCAATATGTTTCTGCAATATACTTTCCTCTGAAATTCCCAAATATATCATTGACATGGCTTGTTGGCGAAGCTCATTTGGGACATAAGGATGCGTCATGGTTCGAGGTGCAAGAGCATTCCTGTCAAGGGGCCCATGGCAAACTGAACCTGTACGATCAACATGCTGTCGCTGGTTGTATATGATTACAGCAATAGATGGTTGGCTGAACAAGCGTTTAACTATGAAGTGACACATGCAGCCTCGCATTGCTTGTGGTCGTACAGCCCGTTTTCTTCCACCTGTTCTGAACTTTCTACTAGGCAATGCTATTCCGCCCTCCTCATAGTTGTCAGGACCAAATGCACACCAATAACTATACACATCAAAACCAATAGAACTAGTTATAAATTAGAATGCATAAAGATTTGTTCACACGAAAATTTTGGCATCTTTTGAATGAAACAGAATTACAAATATTGTGTTTTAATGTCTTACAGTCTAAATTCAGTATATTCATCGGGCTTTCGTTCTTTTGAGCTGCTCAATCTTGATCTTTTTCTTCCATTTTCAATACGAAATCGTGTAGGGCATTCAACATTATCAGACTCCCCCTTCAAAAAATCATCAACTCTGGAATAAGGTATAAGAGCAACATCTTCAACAGTATGATTATGTCTCTCCACCCTTGTCCAAGTAAGATGAGATGAAGAAAATTCTTTGCCAGGAGGGTCTTGCACAGGAAGGTTAAGAATATCGTTCCCTTTTTCTATCTGCATGGAGATAATCCAACATACATGGTTAAGGATTAGCATGGTATTGACAAGCCTACACTCCCAAAATGCGTCCCAAGCTAATCAAGTGCGGGAACATCAAGAATAAGATAGATTAAAATAAGGTTGAATAAGATAGATTAAAATAAGGTTGTAATATCACTCGCACAACAAAATTTTGTGAATTCAGAGACACTCCCTTTAAAGTGTTAAATGATAGCAAATCCATGAAGTTTCCCAAATAATGGTCTTTTAAGAGTGATTTCTGGTTATTTTATTTCCTTCTAGTTTTTCCTATTCGTGTTTTATGGTTTATTGTTAATCTTTATCAGGTTATATTTGAGTTTCTGTCTATGTGCTCTGATTTTGCCTCTAAAGCTCTGAGTTTTTCAATTCTCGTGTCCTTTCTAGGTGTTCACATTTAGCATGTCTTCATTCTTTATAGGATTATGTCGTGTGTTGTTTTTGTGCTTACCTAGAATGGAGGCAGCATTTGTTAGAATATGCAGAGAGAGAAATGAAAAAGAAAGAATAGAATGTACAAAGATGGAATGAAGAGAAACCGGAATGCACACTGTTCAAATGGGTTGTGTGTCCGGGTATTTATTATGCAAAGACGGTTACAAAATTAGTTAGCGGTTACAGCCGCATAACCATACAAAACAATTATAAAAGGGGAAGTCTTATTCATTTATTCCTACACCCCCTCTTAAGACTTACCCTACATAACTCAAAAACAAACAATTTAACAAAACAGAACTACACAATCTTCGAACACTTTCACTTTGAAAGCAATGCTATGATAAGGTAGGGCTCCATCAAGTTGCTTCGTAACCTTCGTAAAGGTGTAGTTCCCGAGCTGAATTCCCGAGTTCCCGGATTCCACCTCCCCGAACTTCCGAATCATAGATCTTGGGAATTATTGGACAACCATCCATACTGAGCCATCCACAAGCTCCATCAAGTTGTCTCATGACCCTCGTGAGGGTATAATTCCCAAGATCCACAGTCTCCCAAACTATCTAAGCAACCATCCATATCGAGCTTCATCTACCCTGTATCCTTTCTTGCCTTTAAAGTTTTAGAGCATCTTTATAGTGCGTATTCGTCACTGTCCTCACTACCTTCTGCATCTAGTGGGTGCTTTCTCTTTCCCGTTTACAATGCCCCTCGAATTTTTATGCATAAGTTGCACTTGTATTTTTATTTTCCATGTATGAAAATTTAGACCACAATATTTTTCTATGGGAATTTCCATTCCCTAGATATAGGAAGAATAGAACTGTCGAAACTAATAATGTGCCCTAGTTCGTATTCACTTGAAACTTTGTTTTTCTCCTGAAAAACGTGACTGTAAATTTATGACTGCAACTGTTATTCACGACTATATAAATTGTATGATGGTGCTCTTGATTTTTCCTTGCTCCTCGACCCCAGTTTTTTCTTTTTTTTTAGCCCTTGCGATTTCTTTTCAAGCCACGACCGTATTTATTTGCAATTCACGACTATATTCATGTCTGTTTTTGTGGCTATTTTGTGCTCAAAAGGACTGTATTTTCATGGTTATATTGTTCGTGCCCTAGCACAAAATCTTCAGCATACTTCAGGAAGCCTACGAAAGCCAACAAGATGCCACGAAAATGAGTTGAAAATGTCAACTAGTATATTATGTGACTGTAATGTCGACTGGTATATTATGTGACTTGTTGCAGTCCCTCGAATTAGTATATAATCGTGGCTATATGAAACTCACGATTTTGCAGTCTTTGTCTTTCCTTTTCTCAAAAGCCTCCTTGTGTCTCGAAAATGCTGTTATTTTCCAGAAAAACGTGCCATTCGCGACTGTATTTTCGTGGCTTCTTTTTTTAGAAAAACACGAGTACAGCGTGATTTTTTTTTAAAAACGTGAGTACAGCGTGATTTTCGTGACTGTATTCTTCTAATTCGCGACTGTACAGCGTGATTTTTCATGCCCTAATGGCGTGCCCTTGATTTCCGACTGCAGCGTGCCCTAATGGGACTCACGAAGATATCTTTCTTCCTCCCTCTCTTTGCTTGCCCCACGCTCTGATACCACTGTTAGAATTTGTAGAGAGAGAGAGAATAAACCGAATAAATGTGTAAAGAATGATTGTTGAGAAAACCGGAATACACACTGTTCAAATGGGTTGTGTGTCCGGGTATTTATTATGCAAAGACGGTTACAAAATTAGTTAGCGGTTACAACCGCATAACCATACAAAACAATTATAAAAGGGGAAGTCTTATTCATTTATTCCTACAGCATTTTGTTTCTGTTGCAGGCTCTAGGTACATATTGTTGAAGAGAATACAGAGAATCAGAGTTTTGTCAGCTGCAAAGAGTGTCACAAAGAAGAAAAATCATCACAAGCTCTGAATACCTTCGCAAGACCATGGTATCTATGCAAGTTGTAGAGTACTCTTCACAAAACTAAAAGCACTGCAATGAAATATGAGCTTTGCAAAGAAGGCAAAAGCTCCACAAAGAAAGAGAAGATTCGCAAGTCATGAATTGTTTTTGGCAAAATAAATATTCAAGTTTGGGTGAAGTATGGCTAATTCAAGAGCTCAAAGATGAACTTGGAAAAGACAAAACTAAAAAAAGACAAAAAAATCAAGACAAAAGTCCGACAAATTAATATTTTATTTATTGTTGCATTGACATTACACATCAAGACAAAATGACCAAGAAAGTAAGTGGATTTTGATGAGACACGGTCACAACTGTTCAGTTCACATTTCTTATTCAAAGGAATATGGACGAGGATAGAAGAGAACACGATGTAGTACAACACAGAATTCGTAAAAGGAGACAGCTTTGCAGAAGGATATCAAAGTGGAATCAGATTCCAATGCAAAGGAGCTTTATTGCTCTACATTTTTTGGTATTATTTGTTATAGGTATCTTTTATTGGCATAGATATGAGCCTTTGCTATTTGTGCATGGGATTTCTGTTTATTCTTAATTATTAACATAAGAATAAGGGTTGTATACAGGCTGTTGATATTTCTGTGTTTCATAATACAGAATTGCATTTAAATTGTTCACTTCATCGCCCTTTTCCTTCTTAACATTTAAGCATTTACTATTTGTGAGGAATTAATGTGAGACAATCTCTTTGGTTGGATGTGAGCCAATCTTTTTGGTTGGTTAAATCACTTTGTTTAGGATTTGTTGTTCAAGGTGTCAAACTAATCAATTCTAATCGGGCATCATGATCATAATAAACTTGGACCTCGGTTATTTTAGTCTTATGGATAAGGACCTAAGGCACTAAAACCAATCTAAACTCATACCATGTTTAGATTTTGCAATCTAAATTCATACCACGTTTAGATTCTATAATATAAACCAAAACGAGAGGGTTTTTTAACCTTTCATTGTGTCCATACCATGTTTAGATTGTATGATCAAAACTAAAACAGGAGGGGTTTTTAACCTCATTGTGTCCATGTCAAAACACAGGACCTAAACTTGCACTAGAAGGGGGTGGATTGAGCAAGTCTTTATTTCAAAATTCAATAAAATTCAATAAAATTCAACAATAAATGTGAAAAAAATGTCATTGTTGGAGGTAACTGGCAACTCTTAAAACAACAATAGAAAATTATGAAATTGACATTTTAGATTCTTTCACTTCTATGTTGCCTTCAACAAAATAAAATGGCAGCATTGCTCATTGATACCACCATAGCAATCCTTGACATTATGCATGATCTCCCCAAAAATACCATAAATACTTCCTAAATTTCAAAATAATGGCAACAGAACTGCAGAAGAACACATTGTTGCTTACAAGGCTACTTTAAGAGTCTTAAACGTTGAGCATGAAGATATGACATGTGGGTTGTTTCCTTTCACTCCAAAAGAAATATATTTTAACTGGTTTCTAAACTTAACACCCGGTCTGATAAATTATTGGCTACAACTAGAAGATATATTCTTAGCACAATTTGGCAAGTTGATTAACCCTAGTTTTTAGTTTAAACAATGCCATGGTTAAAAGAAAAACTCATGAGCCAACCAATGAATTTAACTTTAGGTTTCAAAAGATGTGTGCCAAACTCCCAAACAGCCATACACCTATGATGAATGGTCCTAGAAATTGAATTAGATGCTTTGGATCCAATAACTTTCATCTTTGTGAGAAGGTTTGCAGAAAAAAATTTAACTTTGACTTATACAGAGGCCGTTCAAGTAGATATACAATTATCGCCTCCAGACATGGGCCATATGACAAAACAAATTCCCCTTCAAAATGTCATGCTAGATATCAATGTTCAACAAATTCAGACTAGCATACCAAACAACCAAAACACCCAACAGACTCAACAAAATCAGAGATTTCACATGCCCAACCAATCAAATCAAACATTCATCCCTGTTGAGTTTGTCCAACCATTTAGGAATCCACATAAGAATACAGTTGTCACTTTTGTTGTGGACACATATGAACCATCTTTTGAAGAATACTTTGAATCTGAAAATGATATGGAAAACACACATATATAACAACTTTGGAATAATAATGAGACACTGGTGCCTCAAACACATTTTGCAAAACAAGATGTTTCTAAAGGCACTAGTTTGATGAATCAAAACATTGTTAAAGAAATAAAAGAAGACACTTTAATGAATGTCAAATATTGCAAGATTTAGTGACTCTGATAATTTTTGTAGATCATGTCATATTTGTTAGCATATGCAAAGAGAAGAAAGAATACAGAGAAGGCAAACTGCACTGCTCGAATGACACAGGCAGAGTATTATTTATATTGTAGGGATGATGGTTACATAGTTACAAAACAGTTACCAGTTATAGCTGCCCAGAACCAAATGGTTCATTATATATTCAACAATATTGACTTAAAAATAAATCAGGCTTCTCAAAGTTTGGTATTTCTTGAGCTTTTTGTTACAAATATTGAAGTAACCAACTTCAAGTAAATGAATTTGAGGTGATTCAAGCAAATTTCTACTAGAGCTATGGATGTTTTATGGCAGTAGAACAAGGCCTAGATAGAATCGGAGGTATCTCAGTTGGGTATAGATGCCTAGCTGGCAGTGGAGAATGCCTATGTAGATAAGTAATGTCTTTCGGAGCTATAGGTACTTGACTGGCTGCAGAACTATGTTACATTGGGACAAACTTGTATCCTAACTCAACTCTGTGACCCTCTTGGACTCGGTTAAAACCTTGAAAATGTTGGTTGAAGAACACTCGTGTTACTGTGCATACACTTAACCATAGTTTTGATGGGTCCTTGTACGTCGACTGTGTATCTGGGAGGTTGCTAATGCGCATTTGGATCTAACATTCTTTTAATAGCTTGTTTATCTAATATTGGAAATTAACCAAATATTCTAGATTCTACTAATACACAAGAATATTACACCATAAAGTAGCCATTTGTTGTCACCAACACATCCAAATTCTACGAATTCAAGCCCACTCCCTTTTAAAATTTTGAATGATAACAAATACTTAAATTTTGCCAGATAATGGTCTTTGAAGAGCGATTTTTGGTTAATTTATTTCCAAGTCTTTCACCGTCATGTTTATTGTCAATATTTGTCAAGTTATGATTTCAGTTTCCTTCATTGTGCTCAGTTATCACCTTCGAAGGCCCCGAGTTTCTCTTGTTTCCTGTGTCTCTTTTGGGTGTTCACGTTTACAACCTATGTTCATGTATTTAAGTAGCATGTACTTTATTATTTATAGGTTTATGTGATGTGTTGCTTTATGTGCTTTCCTATAATGGAGGTAGCATTTTGTTTTTGTTGCAGGATCTACGTACCAAGTATTGAAGAGAATACAGAGAATCAGAACTTTGCGATCTGTGAAGAGCATCAAAAAGAATGAAAATCATCACAAGTTCCAAAGACCCTCACAAGACCATACATATATTTGCAAATTGTAGGGTCTTCACAAACAAAGAGTACTGCAACAGAAGATGAGCTTCACAAAGAAGGGAAAAGCTCCACAAAGAAAGATGAGCTTCACAAAGAGAAAAAGCTTTGCAAATGAAAAATTGGTTTTGGCAAAATACGTGTTCATTTTTTAGGTAAGTGTGGACAATTCAAGAGATCAAAAATGAAGTTGGAAAAGACAAGAAAAATCCAAAAAAATCTAACAAATTAATCTTTAATTTATTTGTTGCACTTACATAACACAACAAAAGGAAATGACAAAGAAAGCAAGTGGAAATTGAAGAGACAAAGCTTTGCAAATGAAAAATTGGTGTTGGCAAAATACGTGTTCATTTTTTAGTTAAGTGTGGATGATTCAAGAGCTCAAAAATGAAGTTGGAAAAGACAAAAGAAAAATCCAAAAAATTCTAACAAATTAATCTTTAATTTATTTGTTGCACTTACGTAACAAACAAAATGACAAAGAAAGCAAGTGGATTTGAAGAGACATGGTCATAACCGTTCAGTTCACATTTCTTATTTCACTTTGTACTTGAGTCTATAAACACGTAATGGAACTTCAAATATGGAGTAAGATAGAAGAGAATTGCATGTAAGTATAGTGGAGAATTTGTAAAAGGAGAGCTTTGTGGAATGGGATCAAAGTGGATTTGCATTTTTAAGGAGTTTTGTTGCTCTGAAATTTTTGGTAATATTTGTTTTCTATATCACAGTCCTATTCACAAAGACATGAGCCTTTGCTATTTTTGTGTAATACGTAAATGATATTATATTCACGTGAGCATTTCTGGTTATTCTTGATTATTAGCATAAGAACGTGGGTTGTTGATGTTCCTGTGTTGTATAATTGAGAATTGTGTTTGAATTGTTCACTTCATAGCTCATTTCCTTATTTACATTTACGCATTTGTTAAATGTGAGAAATTAATGAGTGCCAATCTCTTTGTTTAGTGAAATCACTTTGTTTGGGATTTGTTGTTCAAGGTGCTAAACTAATCAATTCTAATTGATCATAAAAAAATTAAACTCATCTTTTTTTTGTTATGAACTGTTCTAGCAAACGTTTTCATTAGCTCATCGGAGTTGATAAATCTGATTCATGTATTGATTCTAATAGAAAAGATGTTTCTGATTCAATTTTTTGTTTTAATTTCCAAAGCTCCTTTGTTTCTAATAGAAAAGATGTTTCTGATTCAATTTTTTACTAAAATTTCCAAAGCTACTCTTTAAAATAGTATTCCTTTCCTAGTTTGTTAAGTAAGTCTTCCATGTACATTGGTAAAAAGTGCCCAATGGATAAACCGTTAAAACAGGAGGGTTCTTTAACCCCTTACTATTTTTGAACCTTACACAAGGGTATCCTCGCCATGTTTAGAGTCTATAATTTAAACCAAAACGTGAATATTTTTAACACCTCATTGTGTTTGTGCCAAAACACTAGAGAGCAAATTGTTGAGGCTTAAGCTCAGTGTATACCATTTGTAAAAGTCTGACAAAGGAAGCTATAACATTAATAACATCCAACATATACCAAAACCAATGTTGCATCTCACTTGGAAATGATATGTGGTCATATTGAATGATGATAGCTGAAACTCCAATAGTCATTCAAATGTCATTCCTGTATGTAGAACAACAAGCACTCGAAAGTCGTTCTGTTAAGACTTTTTGGAATTACAATGAATTGAATGCTGAGTTACCAGCTAAGTCACAAGGGTCATGTTTGTATTTGTGTTGGAAGGATTGTAGACAATCACATTGGTATTGCCATGGTTATCGGCGCAGCTACATATTTTGGTAACTGATGTGTAATGTGGTTAATGATTGTATTGCCGGTCTTAGGTAGTTTAGTAATGACTTTCATTTGTATGTTCAGTTTTTGATGGTTGTGTTAAACAGCAATCCATTGGGTCTTCTTGTCAAATAAATAGAACGATGTATGTCAGGGAAAGGGTGTTGAGTGCCAAAACCTCCCTGTATCGAACAACTTGTATTGAGCACTACCCATGAATGAAGCATTGACTACTCTCAAATTCTGATATGTCGTAATGTGATATGCATTTACTATTTTGTACTAGATAGTATTTGGTAGTATCATTTCTGTATGAACATTTTGGCGCTGTGTCTTTAAAGAACATTGCACCAAGTTTAAAATCGGTCCAAAGTGAGCGTCGATCGACAATACTTATAGTCAACAAGGCACTACAATATATTATTAGACCTCTGTGATGAACGTAACTATAAAACAGAATTTCAAAAGAACTTACAACAGTACAAAGAGTTCAAGAAGAAGGCCAGTATCGTACAAAAAATAATTAATTGACCCCAAACAAAGGCGGAAGAAGCAGACAACACAATCAAGGAGAGGACCAAGAAGCTATACAGCCTACTCAATTGGTGGAGCAACACAAAAGGCAACAAAGACTGCGACAAGCAGCAAAGTTTTAATGGAAAAATTCCTATCTCCAACAGCAAACTGACTGCAAATATGGTCTCTATTTCTGATGGTCAATATTCTATAAACCCGAAATGAAAAAACCCAAGTCAAGGTTACATTGATTTATGTTTATTATTATTATTTTCAATAAAAAATCAAGTATTGAACGCCAAAATCCAGTCTTATGAAAGCTTAATCAAGAATCTGAATGATTGTTCGGGGGGAAGTTGAAGTTTGGAGAATTTCGAATTTCATCCATTAAATGCAGAGAATTTTGTCACTTATGTCTAGTAAAGAAACTTCGTAACTAGATTTCAATGTACTTGCACTCTCATTCAGTTTTTAGTTCATAACGAGATAAAACTATAGTTAATTTAGAACAACTTAACAATGGCCATTTTTTTGGTTCAATGATGAATTATAATTTCAGCCAAAACTCCATTGCAGGAGTCCTATTCAACATCCTGTTATGAACATTGTAAAAAAATAAGGCCACTCCAATTTTATGTATAATTCATTCTATGATGAAGCAGCTATAGAAAACAAGATAAGGAGTTTAGACCCCAAATGTAACTCGTGAATCAAGATCCTGGTGCAAATGAGAAATATTCAAATAAATATTGTTAAAATGAACCAAAGTACTACAAAGTGCTCACACTCGCAGGCATGATGTATCTCATTTGTAACCATCAAGACACTGTTTTGCTTAGGAAAATAAGGATCACTAGTTTTTAGATCATTACAGCAACCAGGGGGTCATTGGGAGTCGTCCTAGACACTTTACCTAGATCACAAACATCGTCAACATGAATCTACCTTACCTTTTTCAGGTCAAATTAAACCAATATCACTTAAACTTGCCATCACACCTACATGTAGTTTCTTCTTTTCCTAGATGTCCCACCATCAAAGGAAGGGCACATATATAGTTAACTTCTTTATTTGTTCTACAGTTCATTCCTTATCCAAGAATTTATTTTGTTCATATAGAAAGTATTTGCGACACATAAGTAGATGACACAGTTGCAGAAAAAATAAATTTTATCCTTCAAGGGCGAGGAATGTTCATGTAAGAGAGATCCACCTAACTTGCATGAGAGCAAAAGTATTTCATATATCATATGAAAATCAGCTCTCTTAGAGAATTGATCACCTTTCATTCAATAATACCATTTAAGATCTACTAGCATTGATGTCAAGTACTCATGTGTTGCGAGGAACTTCAGAAGGCCTATCATGAAAAAATATTTCAATACTTCCAAATTTGCTTTAAATTAAGAGATTTCTGAAAACTCTGAAATATCCAAAAATATAATAGTTTTCAGTATTTTCACATTCGAAATGTGTATGAAGTTTGAAATATCTTAAGAGATTTAAGAATTGTTTGTAAATAATGGTATCTTCCACTCCCATTACCTGCAAGAATTTGTTGGGTATGGAATATCCAACATTGATAATAATTTTTAGTCAAAGGTAGGCTTATAAAACATCAAATGTACCAAAAGTTTGCCAATTGAGAAAGACGATAAAGGATGAAAAGCTCAAAGTGCACACATCAATAATAATTGTTAGACAAAGGTAAGCTTATAAAACATCAAATGCACCAAAAGTTTGCCAATTGAGAAAGCACTAAAGGGTGAAAAGCGCAAAGTGCATGGTTTTCTAAAAATCAACATTCCTCCCTATACGAACGAATTCTAAGAGATGTGGTTCTTTTTGGATCCCCTTCCCTTGAGACTATTCACAATGTACATGAGTTAAAAGGTCATAGAGAACTGAATACTTGCAGAAAATAGTCATCAAAGTGATGACTTGAGCATCAAAAATACTCCCACAGAGTGAAAGTCCTACAAAACATAAAATATGTAAAAAAGAAAGCTTTCTTACTAGTGGGATCATCGATTGCCAACAAACCTGGACTTGCAATTGTACCACTTTTTTCGATCATTCTTACAATAAAGATCAGGTCCAGATATGTTTCCATTGTAAAGTCTTACACCATTGCTTTAATTGGAGAAATGTGATACAAGAAGCTGTAGATTCTATTTCAGTCCCAAATCAAATTATTTCAATTTCAAATACTATTCTACATATATAAATCAAAGCAAATCAAGTGTGAGGTTGCGCACTGTACAGGTGCACTGTACCTGATTTTGGACCCCAAAACTTGGAGGCATAGGGCAACGGGTGCACACAAAAATTATATATTTAAATAGTGTTTTACATATATATATATATGGAGTTCGGCGGGAAACAGGTAGGTTTTAGGAAAAGCTGATCAGGAGATCACTGAAGCAATGTTATTCACTATAGGAGGCCATATATATGGCTAGGGTAATTAATGGGGTTGTTATTTGCTATGTGATCCTATTGATTGGTATTTAGATTGATTGGTCGAGTGAGACCTATTGATTGGTATTTATGATTGATTGGGAGAGCAGCTAGACCTACCGACCAATAGGCGACCTATTAATTGATTCGACATGAACCCACTCACATCGAGATAATATAATATCATTGGTGCGGATGTCATTTATGTGCCCCTATAGATATATAGCCAACTGATCGATTCAACATTATATACATATATATAACATTATATATTTTAAAATTCATAATAGGATACAGGTGTACCAGTGGGTGGCAATGCATACCATGTGCATCCATTTTTTAAGCCTGGTGTTTGTATCCTCGTAACTGATATTTAAATATATTTGAATATAAAAGAAAAGGCATAATTATACTGCACATAGATCTGTGAAAAAATGAAGATATCTTTTTAGAATATCTCAGCTCACGCACAACACAGAAAAGATGTACGTGCAGAAGACAATGAAAAAAATAAAGAAATGGAATTGATGGCTTTGAAAGAAGAAACCATTACATTTAAAGATTAGCCCAGAAGGTTCTTCCTCTAGAATTTAATCAACCAATGTACACGACCTTGCAGTGGTACAAGCATGTGTCACTTTTTCAAACAATAGGGATCTATTTGAACTAAATACCCCATTACTCCCTAATGGTTTTCATTAAAAAGAAATTCTATCCTCCTTCCAACAAGAAAACCAAAAAATAAAAAACAGAGGCACAAACCTGACTATCATAGATGGCATTCATTCGTACATACATGTCACATGGGTTGTAAATCCTATCCTTTAAGCTCCAAATTATCCTTTCAAATTAAGGACTTCGGATCTTAGATGGAACACAGATCCTACCTGGAAATCTTTAGCAAAATATCCTCTATGGCAGAGCAATGTTTGTGCTATCGAGCTTTGGATCAAGACAGATATATTTCCCAAAGGGGAAACATATTTGTAACCTTTAAATTTCACATTGTGGAACACTTAATTTTTCAATAAACAACTTGAGATGTTATTTTAGAAGGATACCAAAAAGGATTTAGAGTAGGGGAGCAATCTTGGCTTTCTGAAAATACATGAAATAAATGTGCTTAGTGAAAGTTATTAGAAATATCCTTGCACAGATAATAGTTGCCAAAGGATATCATAAGGACACCTCAAAATCTTATTGACTCGTTAAGACTTATAGCAATCTACTTCTACCAGTGCATATAAGAAAAATGCTCAAACCATAGATATAGTTATAGAATCCAGAAATTGCCCACTAACAAAGACCAACATCGCATCAATCCTAGTATAGGAGAGTCACTCGACAAACTTTTAAGAGCACAGAAAAACGTACTACAGTTTCTACTTAAGACTGTGTTGCTGGCTTCCCTAATGCATTTGTAAAAGGAGATCAGTGAGTGATAGATGAAAGACATCGCCATCACCTACAGCTGCTTGAGTAGATCCTAGTGTCAATATGGTACCCCAATTTTTCCCTATTCAAAAGACATCTTTAGACAGGTCTTATAACACTTCACATTGAAGATAAGATTATATGACAATCTCATTCATTTAACCTTATACTTCAGAAAGATACTCTATGATTATTTTTGTTATCATGACTTGGAGTTGGCTTACACACTCACTAGAGCTAGAAAGTGTAATGCACTAAACAATCCTATGTATCGCTTTACAGACAATTGTGGGCTTTTCCCCTCTAGCAAATGCCCGTGCATATTCATTCTATTCGTGCATTAGCTTTATACTGTAGTTATCAGGATACTTCCGTATAAGGATGGGGACATACCGTCTCCATCCCCATATTTTCTGGTGACTGCACTTACATTCAAATACAATATAATTTTCTGGGACATACTGCCGTATCCTTGTTCATTTACTCACGTACTCTTATTTGAATGCCGTCCCTGTCCCTGTACCGGTACCCTTACCCCCATGTCTCTTGTAACCATGCTAGTTTATACCAACATCTATCAATATCGCAGACAATTATAACTCAGAAACCACAGTCGTCAAAAAGGTAAAAAAGGGTGTATGCTCAGAACATACTGAATGGTTGCAAAAGTGTAGACACCAGAGTCAAAGAATCGTCGCAGATGCAAATAAGAAATGCTTAACATTAAGTAATAAACAACTACAAGAATGAATGACACAATAAAAAAATATGCTTGAAGTATGAAAGGTGCGAATGTTAAAATAAAACTAGACAAATATGTGTTATTTAGCAAATGTGGACTATCAGTTGTTATGATTAGGATATGTTATCTATTCCTATAAAGGAACAACTTTAATTAGTCAGTGATAGTCAATGATGGGCACTGAACTTACTATAGCATGTAACAAAATTTAAATGGACATGGAAAGTGTGCCCTATCACAACCAAAGAACTAAAAATAATACTAGGGCATTTTGTAGATAAAGATGATTGAAAAGGAGACCGTGCAATACGAAACACCTGAATATGGATAACTTTCCCCAAACTAAACATGTAAATTTTAAAAGAACTTGGTCATTACTATGAACAGTGATGATGATGCTCCTGGTTGTTTCTTCCTTCTTCGTTGATAGGTCAAGATTGGGGGTTGGTGAGGTTGTAGAGTTTCAGTATCTTTATGATGCTCCATCAGCTGCTAACACAATCTTGGCAGCTTTTCCGAAACCTTCCAGTCAATAAGTTTGTCCGAGAAATCTGCCCTCTAAATGATTACCACTAATGCAAACTCGCCACTCCCCCTTCACAAGTACCTGCACATTATAAATCACAAGAAGCACTCATTTTTATCAAACATTAAGAAACGAGCAGAGGAAATAAGAAGAACAACCTATCAATATTGGCTAATGGAGTCCAATACGAACTAGACCAATAAAAAACAAACGTGTCAATATTGGTTAATGGAGACCAGCATTCCCAAAAACATGAAAAGAAAGGAAACTACTAGAAGTAGTATAAACTATAGCATGTAACAAGAGAGCACCCATGACAGAAGTTATAAAGATAGTTAAGATGATCAGGAAAAAAATGTTCTACAAAGATGAAAAAGCAAAATAGAAAGCAACTCCTTATTGAAGGTCAAAGGTCATGAGGCATATAGAAACTGAGTTGTCTTATATATTTACAAACAAATCTCAAAAGATAAATAAGTAAACAATTATTTAAGAAAAAAGTTCAGACAAAGAGAATGTAAGAAGGATTATGAACAAACAAGAAGTTGAGGAAGATGACACAAGAGATAGCCAGCATTTGATCATGAAATGTTATTGTCACTTGAATATGCATTCTCAACACCATTGGAAGAAACTGAAAGCATTCTTACAAATGAATAACATCTTTATGACTGTGAAAATAAGAATGTAGTTGTACAAATTTTGAAGAGTGAGATGCCTTAGACCTTTAACAACAAACATTACCTTTTATTATGAACTTAAGATCAAAATTTAATTTTTTACAAATAAAATGCAATCAAAAACTTCAAGATTAATAAAAGTGTTGGAAGAAAAAGTCACAGAGGAAGCACATAGTAATGGAATAAAATTAGGACAATTTAGGAATCAGAAGATGGTTATTAAGTCTTGAAGAGTACAAGATTTCTATCTTTTACAACAAATTTAGATCAAACCAGAGTATATATAGAAACTAAGAAGAATCTCACTAGTGATTTACAAGCCACCTCTATGCCTGATATCTTTTAAAAGCTCATATCCAATATGATTAATGCCCCTGGGATAAATTGTTTTTTCTGACCATCCTTATTAATAGGTTGTCAAATTTGCTAGCAATAACATCATAGAAATGAAAAAATGAGTTTTGTCATCAGATGAGACAACATATGTTCGCTCTTATAATAGCATTAACCCTAAACTTGTTATTTATGGAACTTAAAAATAAAAGTTTACACATTATAGTTGTAAATAACTGTATTAAGTTTCAAAATTATATAAGCTATAGGACATTCATTTGTGCGTGATATTTAGGTTTGTAACGCAATAAATCGCTCTGTTATATCATTAATGTTTTGCATTATAAGAGAATATTCTCCAAAAATATCACAAAGCATGATTCTAAAAGGATTGACGTTTTTTGATGACATTTGACATCATTATTTGATCCATATTACAATGGTCTAGGTCCGAGAATATTTATGCATTACAATTGTCATATAAAATCAATAAGACAAAATTGGCAGTATATCCTAAATTATGAGGCATCAGGTTTCCTGATCTGGCAGAGCCCCAGTGTTTATACAGGCCGGCTCAGGGGCTAGTGCAGTCTTCGGGTCTCCCCTCGACCTAGGTAGCCGGTACGTACCCTGCAGGGCATGGGTACGGGTACGTACCCGACACACAAGACGAGTACGGTACACCGAGGGCACGCCCAAGGTATGTCCAGCAGTACCCGGTTACGTCTGGGTACTTCCCAAGAAGTACCCAGACGTACCCGGGTACTGCTGGACGTACTGTGGCCATACCCACAGTAAAAACAGCAAAAAAAATTAATTATTATTATTTTTTTGTTTTATTTTTTATTTTTTGGGGGTCAATAAAGGTCAATAGATGGGATTACATAAATGATTCAACTGTGGTAAAACAAGGGCATTCACAGAAGCACCTAAAACAATGGCTGAAACTGCAACAGTTGAGATGAGTTTGGGTGATGTAGGATCAAAAAATGCAAGTGGCAGTAATCTCCACTAGCAAGTAAGACTAATGCAGGAATAATAAGAGAAACCCCAAAGGAATCTGAACTGCCAGATTTGAAGGGAGCTGGTAATAGCCGTAATTCCAGTCCAGTTATATGATTTGTTATTCTTTATGATTATAAATGGACATTGTAACATTTTGAAATTGAACAATGTACTTGTTCCACATTCGATCAATGAATATCGCAACAAAATGCATTGAATTATTAATATGTTATTTGGCTATTTCACTTATTTAATAATTTGTTTACTCTACTCATGTATAAGGCTGAATTTTTTCTTATTTGACTATATTTTTAAATATTTTTAATATATATATATATATATAGTACAGCCGTACCCAAGTGCCATACCAGGGCCCCCCAAAAAATTGTCGTACCGGATCCCCATACCCGTACTCGTACTGTACCCCATACCGGCTACCTAGCTTTTTTAAAAAAGAAAAAAAAGAAAAGATTCTATACTCGTGTAGATCTTATTTGGATTTTTCATTGTTTGTAAAAGGGCTTCTGATTCAGTCAGGATATCAATAAAACTCTTAGAGATAGACTTGTTCATATTGATGTGAACAGGGCCATTGTTAGGAATGTATTGCTACTGGACCATCTTATGACATTCATTAAACCAGAGATAGTCGGTGTTGGGATCATGAACAAGAATAGGGTGATCACATACAAAAAAATTGTTTTGAGGAGCCAAAGGATTCAGGGTCATTGGCAGAGGTGATAAAAGAATGACACGAGCTAGATCTAGAAAGTGACTTCAAGGAGTAGATCTTTTGCCTTTGAAACTAATGCGAGCTGAGTCTTTTCCTTCTGTGACAGTTGTGGCTGACTGGACAGGGGCAGCTGCATCTTTTATACAGTTTGTGGATATGGTGCATTCTTTTGGGACTTTTATGTCCAACCACAAGATAGACTCTAGTTAACTTTTTTGGGCATTTAAATCTGCATGAATCACCACGTTGCTGCCACAAGTTAGGCCATGTTTAACGGCAAGATGAGCAGTGTTAGTGAAACAGAAAATCACACGATAAAAGATTGCTATAGGGCTGAATCCAGGCTTCATGTTTAATCCTGTAGTTTTGAGATGGAGCTTAAGAACTTGACGAAGCAACTTATCTGTTTGAACAGAGACAGGATAATTGGGAAAAACATTGAAGTGGATAGGTCCAGAACTAAGGCAAGTTTGGAGAGACACTAATAGGCAATCTTTAAAGGTAAAATTATGGGTATCTAATAGGCAACACAAAATGGAGGCATGAAGGCCTTATCAAAACAAAGGAGTAATGCCAATCTGCACACAGCCTATATAAATAAACTTAAACTGTTTTTGTTTTTGCAAGAATGCAATGTCACGTTTTTTGATTAAGGGGATATCATACTCATGCAAATCATTTCGCTGGACCTGGATACAAGACTCACTAGATTTAGTGTTAGTATAAGCTACCAAAAAAAAATTTTTACCTTTTGGATCTAGAGTGTTTTGGTACGGGTACGGTACGCTGAAACAGAAACTTTTTTAAAAACCTCGGGTACAGTACGATGTGGGTACGTTTGTACAATATATTTTTAAAAAGTAAAAAACATAAATATATATAAAAATTTAAAGAAAACAACAAGCTTATAGTCTCAGCAACCTATAAAATATTAGAAGCCAACAACAAGCTTATTATGGATTAGAAGCCATCTAAAGCAAGATTTCTTTGACTGAAAACAAGAAGACCACAAAAAATTAAATCTATGAGTCCATCTACTAATGGGCTCACAAACATTCCACTTATTGTTACGGCCCAAGGAAAGGTTTGGGGAGAAGGCCATCTTTTCATAAAGTTGTTTGGAGGTAGCCTCTTGGAGAGGGGGGCCTCTGAGCCGCCTCATAGTATCCCAAAAGTCATTCTAATCCTCCATAGTTAGTCCAGTAGAGGGAGCTGTGAAAGCATTTCTGAGCATTGTATACATTCTGAACTGAGATTGAGGAAGCTTATAGAAAGCTTTAAAGTCTGTCCATTCCATCCACTTCCCAAACCAGTACAAGTCATGAAATATTTAAAATTCCTTTCTCAAAACAAATGAGGGCAGAGCAGCCTCTTGTCAAGGCAGGGATCTTGTCATTATATTTCAGATTTGACGAAATTGATTTGCAAGTTTGGCACCTAGTGTCATAGGAAGAGAAGATAGGCTGCCCAACCACCAAGTGCTTCACTTGTTCCCATGCCTTCCAAATTGACTAAAGAATTAAGGACCCATGAGGAGCAACAAGAAAGCCCCCAAATAGTAAGTCAACCAAATGAAGTCCTTTTCATCTCTCTTGACCCTTCGGAGCCTATTGGCAATATTGAATCTCACATGAACTTTCCAAGGTTCAATTCCAGTCAAAGCCCTCAAGTTGTTTTTTTTTGCACTTAAAAAAAAACATGTGGGTACACTGCGGGTATGTACCCACAGACCCTGGGTACGGGTTTCCGTACCCGGGATGTACCCAGGGCCTACGGGTACGTACCCAAAGCGTACCCGAACCGCACCCATACCAGGTACATATCAGGCCTGGTACGGAGGGGTACTTGGCATTTCCAGGCAGTCTAGTTTTTGATAAATCTCATCATAAGGAAGCTTGGGAAGTTTCCAACTTGGCATTGGGTCATCTTCTGGGTCAATCTGCAAATCTTCATTAATGGTGAGAAGATCAACAAGATGCCACCACATCAACTCACGCCGAGCTGGTAGAGATTTAGGGTTTCTGCCCTTTTCTACGGTGTAGAGTTCAATGATTTAACCTATGAATGCCATCTTCTGGGTCAATCTGCAAATCTTCATTAATGGTGAGAAGATCAACAAGATGCCACCACATCAACTCACACCGAGCTGGTAGAGATTTCGGGTTTCCGCCCTTTTCTACGGTGTAGAGTTCAATGATTTAACCTATGTTACCATGCCACCTAAATCCTTTTGCTTTGCATTTTGTGTGTTGCCACCAACTGTAAGAGAGAGGAGGCTTGAATGTTTAGATCTCTACCTTGTTGCAGGGTTTGTGATGGTGAGCCCGAGCAAGGGTCGAGCTCAACGAGAAGGTGAAGGTCGTGATGCCTTTTCACAGAGCCGAGCAAGGTTTCTAATGTTGGCCAGAGATCAATTCTAAGAGGAAAAGCTTGGCTACCACCTGTTTAAAGAGATTCGATCTCATAAAGTCGTTGTTGCCTCCGAGGGTTGAGATTTATAATGAGCTCATCCACAGAGTAAGGCACACAGTGGGAGCTCTGCCTCCGGGTTAAAAATCGGTCGAGACTTGTATGGACCAAGCTAGTTTGATCGTTGAAGGAAAATCCCAGTTTGTTAAGGAGCAAACGGCCGAGCTCGGTAGATAGGAAAAGGCCAAGCTAGCTGAGAAAGGTGCAACTGAGCTCGCTGAGAAAGGTGCCTCCGAGTCAAGTTTTCATTAGGATGAGCTCTAGTGAAAAAGAGCTCGTCTTGCAATGAAGACCGAGCTAGATAGTGTAGAGAGTTGAGGAGACCGGGCTCTGTTTTAGATGAGCCAAGCCACCTTGTCGAGTTGCAAAGGAAAGGGTAACTCGTCAGCGAGCTCATCAAGCCCGAGAGGAGACCGAGCTCTACAAAGGAAGCTCGTCAAGGAAGATAAGGATGCCCCCTGAAGCCTGAGGGTCCTACCGAAGGTTAAAAAATATATTTTTCTATAAAAAAATTGTATCAAATTGCTTCAAAATGTGTTCTTTGTATCTTCTAGGATTTGCAGATTTCCTGCAAATATTATGTATTATATGTTAATTTAGTTTCTGCAATTTGCCCGCAACCTGTGGGACCTACTTCCTGAAGGGCAATATGTGTAATTTTCTGCACTTGCTGTAAATATTTTGTTTCAAACTTTGTACAGAATAACCTGCAGATTTTCCAGAATTTTAAACACCTACACAATTCTTTTAAAAACATTTTGGTTCTGATACCATGTCAGAAATAATCAAGAGCACAGGATTATATGTAATCTTGGAATGTGACAGGAAATTAAATACATTGTAGAATGTAGAATTGCAAGAATGTAAATGAATAATGTTGTAAATTTAAACAGGAAGTAAATAACACAAAACGCCAAATTTATGTGGGGAAAACCTTTCAGTAAAAAACCCCACACACAAACGCATTGTCCACTTTTATTAATTTTGAGGAATAAGAACCCGGCAATACAGCATCTCTTTCTCACTTCTCCAAAATAACAAAAAATGATTTGTTACAATCCTTTCTCCCAGTAATTGGAAAGTTTATAAAGGACAGAATTGGTTGTAACCGTAAATGGTTATACCGATTCATATCCCAAACAATTTTATTAGTTGGCTTTGTTTTTGTAGGTGTATAGATTAACATACAAACCTTAAGTTATGTAATATATTAAAATATAAACTTATGTTTTATATATGTGAAGCTTATGTTTGTTAATACGGGGCACACCTAAGTGTATACCCCACAAACATTATGTGCTCCAACAAAAGTTTACTGATTTGAATGAATACCTCTTGAACGGGGTAGTGGAAAATTTTCATGTCTAATGGAAATGTTGATTATTCTATCGGAATTCTTGCTATGAATATAATGAGAAAGTTTTGTGTCAAATGGTATGTGTGCATATATGTTTTTCCTAACCTTTGAATGCAAAGTAAAGGAGGTGTATGCCAGCATTTTCGCTGACCATTGTTTAACATTTTGTTTTGCAGGGGTAAAAATGGTGGATTCATATAAGTATAAAGAAAATAATGGTGTAGTTGTAATGTCCCCTTTCCTACGCCAAAGGCCTAAGGGCCAATTCGAGTCCAAGCCTTGGTCATACCCAAGGGGCTATGGACGTTGGGAGCTATTGGGTATGAATATATAGTCCATTTTGTTATAATTCTTCATTGACATAAGCAAAAGGTGTTTTGGAGGGACTAGATATTATGTTTTGTTGTTAGGAAGGGGCCACATGGTACTAATGTTCTAATTTTGCATTGGGGGTTCACCTTTGGACCATGGCGACTTAAAAGGGGAAAAATAACTTAAGTTACTTTTATTTTAATGGCCCTTCTTAGGGAAAAATGCGACTTGGGCTTTTTGGGGCTCTTTTGCCTTGGAAGAAGTTATATAAGGAGTTGGGAGGAAAAAGGAAAGATCATTCTTGCATACATAATTATTTTCCTTCATGTGCAACTGTTGTTTGCAAATCTATAGCTTGTGGAGTGAAATCCCACAGGAACCCTAGCTTCGGTGGTGAGAGATCCATCCTTAGCTAGCAGGGCATTCTTCGGTAGTGAGAGATCTACCCTAGCTTGTCATTTTGGAATTGTTTTCAGGGCTGATTTACAAAGATATTTTCAGAGGTTTCAGAGGAAGGGTTTTAAGGGTTTTGAAGACATTTTGTGAAGATAATCAGAGGGTTTTCAGATCAAATTTACGAAAGCCATTTGAGCAAGGTTTAGCATCACTTTGAAGGCCTTTTCATCAATTTCCAACCCTTTTCCAAGCTAGGCGACTTGCTTGGAATATTGCAGCCTTTATTTAGGGGATTTCCAGTGGTACAAATTCAGATCTGACGGTTGGAATATCATCTCCTATATTTGTAAATGTTATTTCCAAAGTTTCATAATTTTTGCACTTATATTCGGAGAGTTACGAATTTTAGAAGTTTTCCAGCTGTCTAGGGCACGCTGTAATTTTCTGACAGCATTTTATTATCTGAAAAATTCCAAAATAGTTTTCTTATGTTCTTTATAATATTAGCAAGCTCTCTTTAAATTTTCAAGTGATTTGAATGGGTATTTTGGGAGATACTAATTTTCTTCAGTTAGCTGCCCTAACTGTTAAAAATCTGCAAAAATTAGTATTTTATTTGGCTGCAAGTTTTCAATATTTTTGTGCATTTTTAAGTGGTATCCCACAAGGGATATTTCAGTGGTATCAGAGCAGTTGTTTCTCCAGCCTGTTGGAGTTGAAAAATGGGAGACAGAGAGATATGGGTGCGGATCTGATGAAACAATTGTTCACCAACATGGTAAAGCAACAGGAGACTACCAATCTCTATTTGAGCCAGCTCACTGAGAGATTAGCACAGGGCAGGATTGATGCTCATACAGAGAGAGGAAAAAATAGCAATATGGGACAACATGGTCAAAGAGGTGAGGGTGGACATTCAGGGCAGCGGTCTCCCCATTCTTCTACCAAGCCTTTGGGGCTTCACGAACCTTATTTCGTGAAGGATCCGGAAGTTTCATAGGTACGGCAGCCAGTGGATATTTTAGATGAGGAGTCTTGTTGGGAAAGGTACTAGACCTTGAGTGATGGCTTTTGTGACAACATGCCATTCCAGGAATATTGCAAAATGAAGATTGGCACCAGGCCTAAGAGAGATCATTATATACAGGTACTAGAGTTGCAAAGGAGATTGGAGAAAATTTTCATTCCACACTTCAATGGTTCTAAGAAGTGTACTGCACAGTCTTGGGTTCAGAAGTTGAAGACATACTTCGACTTGAATCCTATGCATGAGGAAGATGCAATTAAGTTTGCAATCTTACATCTTGAGGGAGACGCTCATGATTGGTGGCATCATGGGTTGATTACACAGGGACACATACACATTACTACTTATGCAGAGTTCACACAGAGGCTAGTGAGCAAATTTGATAGGAGGGACCCCGACAGGTATTTTAGAGAGTTGACTCATTTGAAGTAGACCGGTTCCATAGATCAGTATATTGCAGATTTTCAGAGACTATCAGTCATGGTACTCGATGTTACGGAAATGAGGTTGATTTCACTGTTCACAGCAAGTTTGACAAACGCTCTCGCTGGGTTTGTTAAAGCATTTGAGCCTTCTTCTTTGCATGAGGCTATTAGAAGAGCTCGTGATTTGGAGTTATCCACTCCTAAGTCGAGGTTTCCACCTCGAGTGTAGCCTAAGGTTTTCCCTTCTAGATCCGATGGTTCACAGCCGAAGGTACCTCCACCTAGGCAAGATACAACTAGGAGACCATTCATATCTAGAGAGGACAAAGATGAATTGAGGCGAAAGAAACTATGTTTCAATTGCCGCACACCTTGGGTTCCAGGACATGATTGCAGGGGTAGAGGGAAGGCCCAATTCATAGAGGTCTTTGAGGAGAGTGATGGTGATGAGGAGTTGGACACACAGGGATTAGAGGATGATGATGATGAGGCATTGGATAGTGCGGGTGTTGAGCAGGATAACGAGACTTTTCCCCAGGAGACTATCGTCACTTTGTCTAGTACCCCGAGGTACAAGGCATTTAGAATTAAGGGAGTTTTACAAGGACAGCGAGTAGTGGTACTCATTGATAGTGGGGCAACCCACAACTTTATTGATGCCTCATTGGTTGAGAGGCGAGGGTTACAGACAGAGGAGTTTGAGGGCTTCAATGTGGTTGTAGCCAATGGAGATTCTATGAGATGCACACGGCGGGTTCCCCAATTGAGCATCACGATGGGTAACTATACAGTTACTGATGATTTCTATATTGTTGGTATTGGAGAGACCAACATAGTGCTTGGAGTACAGTGGCTCCATTCCCTTGGTGAGTTTCGAACTAACTTTCAGACGATGGAGCTGAAGTTTAAGTCTGAAGGGAGGAATGTGATTTTGAGGGGCTTATCTTCAGAGGCACCCCGGGTTGTTACAGCTAAGAGGATTGAGAGGATTTATAGGCACAATGGGGTGGATTGGGCAGTACATTGTTTGGTTTTGACCAAGAAATTAGAGGATGGACAGCAGGAGTATCATGTGGATATACAGGGTTATTGGACAAACATAGTACAGTTTTTGGTGACATACCTCCAAGTATACCTCCAGATAGGGGATTTGAGCATGTGATTGAGCTCAAGGATGCTAGACCTGTGGTTACTTCTCCTTACCGTCACCCCACACGGTTTAAGGATGAGATCGAGAAGACTATCCATGAGCTCATTGATATGGGGCATATTAGACCGAGTTCCAGCCCTTTTGCTTCTTCGGTGGTATTGGTGAAGAAGGATGGGACCATGCAGATGTGTATAGACTATCGTGCCTTGAATAAGAAGACAATAAAGAACAAGTATCCAGTACCACGCATTGATGAGTTGCTTGACGAGCTACATGGTGCAATCTATTTTTCAAAAATAGATTTGCGATCTGGATATCATCAAATCAAATTCAGGGAGCAGGATGTGCATAAGACAGCTTTCAGATGCCATTACAGTCACTTTGAGTTCTTGGTGATGCCCTTCAGATTGTCTAATGCTCCAGCTACATTCTAGTCTTGCATGAATCATGTGTTCAACCGCCACCTGCGGAAGTTTGTATTGGTTTTCTTTGATGATATTTTAGTCTACAGCAGGACATGGGAGGACTATATCAAGCACCTTGGTGAGATATTGGGGATATTAGAAGCTAATTCACTATATGCGAAAGCTTCTAAGTGTGAGTTTAACATGACCAAACTTCTATATTTGGGATATGTGATTGGTGGGGGTGCAGTGAAGGTGGATAGAAAGAAGATACAGGCAATTCTGGATTGGCCGCCACCTAGGACATTGACACATTTGAGAGGATTCGTGGGGTTATGCACATACTACAGGAGGTTCGTGAAGAATTTCTCTCAGTTGACTGATCCATTGACCAATTTGACCAAGAAGGGGGCTTTTGCTTGGTCAAAGGCAGCACAACAGGTTTTTGATCACCTCAAGGAGATGATGAGTTCGTGTCTTGTTATCGCGTTACCAGATTTCTCTCGCCCATTCATTCTAGAGTGTGATGCATCAGGAGAGGGTGTTGGGGCAGTTCTCATGCAGGATAGGCATCCCATTGCCCATGAGAGTCGGAAATTGAAACCCGTGGAGAGAGGATATTCAATTTACGACAAGGGGATGTTGGCCATTATGCATGCTTTGGCCAAATTCAGACAATACTTTGTGGGTAGCAAATCCGTGGTTCATACGGATCACAACAATTTCATGTTCTTCTGGGGGCAGAAGGAGCTCAATGATCGCCAGCAAAGATGGGTGAACAAGGTACAAACATATGACTTTGACATAGAGTACACTAGAGGTAAGAATAATATTGTTGCTGATGCTTTATCTAGGAGGCCTTACCTCACTTCTATGCTTAGTTCTATGTCTAAGATTTCAGCAGATTGGAAGGCTCATATACTTGTTGAGTATTCCAAAAATCAGTTTGCATGTGAGATCATGGATGGTATTATACAGGATGATTGATACAGAGTAGTGGATGATCTCATTTTCTACAAGGATAGGATTTCCCTTGTACCAAGGTCCAAGATGAAGGAGAAGATCCTTTGAGCAGTACATGATACATCACTAGCTGGACATCCTAGGTATTTCAAAACATACAGGTTTATCAGGGAGAGATTTGCATGGAAGGGGATGAAGGACAATGTCCTTAACCATGTCAGAGAGTGTATGGTTTGCCAGCAAACCAAATCCGAGCAGTCTTTTCCAGCAGGATTACTTCAGCCTCTTCCCATTCCCGAACAGAAATGGGAAAGCATATCTATGGACTTTATCACAAGGGGCTTCCCTTGGTGTATGGGCATAACTACATTTATGTTTTAGTTGCTCGATTAACTAAGTATGCTCATTTCTTTTCCCTACCCAAGGGGCATGTGGCGGTGGATGTGGCCCGAATCTTCTATACAAGTATTTTTAGGCTACATGGGTTGCCTAAAAATATTGTCAGTGACAAGGAGAAGATCTTCATGAGCACCTTTTGGTAGAAGATCTTCATACTAGCAGGTACGGAGTTGACTCCTAGCACTAGCTACCACCCACAGATAGATGGGCAGACGGAGATAGTCAATAAGTGGATAGAGGGCTACTTGCGGAGTTATGTGTCAGGACATCAGCGGGCATGGATTAGATGGTTACACATGGGTGAGTATTGCTACAATACCACCTATCAGATGAGCATAGGTATGACTCCTTTCCGAGCCTTGTATGGGTACGACGCTATGACATTTGTGGATTTGGTATTACCAGATAGCCAAGCTCCCAAAGCTTAAGATTGGTTACAGGAGAACCAGGATATTCTGAGGGCTCTTAGGGAGAACCTTCAAAAGGCACAGAATAAACAGAAGGTATATGCAGATCGGCACAGGATAGAGAGGTCTTTTGAGGTTGGGGATCTAATATTCCTACGTTTGCAGCCATATAGGCAATTCTCACTGAAGCAGAAAGGTGCAGAGAAATTGAAACCACCGTTTTATGGTCTGTACTGGGTAGTTCAACGAGTTGGGGCAATTGCATATGAGCTAGAGCTACCGGAGCACAGTAAGATACATAATGTCTTCTATGTTTCGTGCCTTAAGAAGGCACTTGGACAACATATTGTAACATCTACAGGGTTGCCGTCACTAGATGAGGAGGGGAAGCAGGTGTTAGAACCAAAATCCATTATTGAGGAGAGACAGAGGGGGCTTAGGAGCAAAGTGATCACCGAGTATTTGGTGCGGTGGAAGGGATTGCCACTTGAGGATGCTACTTGGGAAGGAGAACAGATTTTGCAGCATCTTAATTTGCATTTGCTTGAGGAAAAGCAAAATTTGGGAAGGGAGGACTGTGATGTACCCTTTCCTACGCCAAAGGCCTAAGGGCCAATTCGAGTCCAAGCCTTGGTCATACCCAAGGGGCTATGGACGCTGGGAACTATTGGGTATGAATATATAGTCCATTTTGTTATAATTCTTCATTGACATAAGCAAAAGGTGTTTTGGAGGGACTAGATATTATGTTTTGTCGTTAGGAAAGGGCCACATGGTACTAATGTTCTAATTTTGCATTGGGGGTTCACCTTTGGACCATGGCGACTTAAAAGGGGAAAAGTAACTTAAGCTACTTTTATTTTAATGGCCCTTCCTAGGGAAAAATGTGACTTGGGCTTTTTGGGGCTCTTTTGCCTTAGAAGAAGTTATATAAGGAGTTGGGAGGAAAAAGGAAGGATCATTCTTGCATACATAATTATTTTCCTTCATGTGCAACTGTTGTTTGCAAATCTACAGTTTATGGAGTGAAACCCCACAGGAACCCTAGCTTCGGTGGTGAGAGATCCATCCCTAGCTAGCAGGGCATTCTTCGGTAGTGAGAGATCTACCCTAGCTTGTCATTTTGGAGTTGTTTTCAAGGCTGATTTACAAAGATATTTTCAGAGGTTTTAGAGGAAGGGTTTTGAGGGTTTTGGAGACATTTTGTGAAGATAATCAGAGGGTTTTCAGATCAAATTTACGGAAGCCATTTGAGCAGGGTTTAGCATCACTTTGAAGGCCTTTTCATCAATTTCCAACCCTTTTCCAAGCTAGGCGACTTGTTTGGAATATTGCAGCCTTTATTTGGGGATTTCCAGTGGTACAAATTCAGATCTGAAGGTTGGAATATCATCTCCTATATTTGTAAATGTTATTTCCAAAGTTTCATAATTTTTGCACTTGTATTCGGAGAGTTACGAATTTTAGAAGTTTTCCAGCTGTCTAGGGCACGTTGTAATTTTCTGGCAGCATTTTATTATCTGAAAAATTCCAAAAATAGTTTTCTTATGTTCTTTATAATATTAGCAAGCTCTCTTTAAATTTTCAAGTGATTTGAGTGGGTATTTTGGGAGATATTAATTTTCTTCAGTTCGCTGCCCTGACTGTTAAATATCTACCAAAATCAGTATTTTATTTGGCTGCAAATTTTCAATATTTTTGTGCAATTTTAAGTGGTATCCCACAAGGGATATTTCAGTAGTGACTGAATTATGACATTTGAGCTTTGCTAGTTCCGAAAAGTATAACATGTATATCACTATGAGCAATGTGTTACAGCGGAATGAGTTAGGCTTGGTAATTATTAAGGATCTAACTATGGTATTCAGAATCTTGGGTGAATACCCAAAGGTATCTTGAAAGATAAATGGAAGTACCGTCTGCTTTGAAGTTATGCAGTCAATTGTATGGATTATGTAGTCTTTATGCATACCCTTGTAATGGGGTTTAAGAAGAGTGCAAGTGAGAACAGAGATCTGTTGTATTGTTAAATGTCATTATATGTATTTGAAATCCTCTTAGCTATTCTTGTTTATGGATACATATGCAGGTCCTCAATATCCCTCTGTTAGGTTTAAAACTGCATAAACCTGTAGCATGCTATGGCTTGTACAAGAGCATATTTGAATGAACTTGATTCTAAGGAGTGAGAAACCAATGTATGACTGTGTTTTCTCACTGGATCTTTGTTGAATAGTTGGGCCTTTTTGATTAATGCACTTCAGGCCTGTTAAGCTTGCTTACGGAATGTATATGTGTAAAAGGATATAATAACTACTTTGAACATTTTAGGTCAGAAATAGATATCTCACGGTTTGACTTTCATCTATTGGGCATGTGGCCTAAACTTCTAAGATCGCATACCCTGTTAACTAAAAGGCTTGGTTCCTTCTCCCTCAGTTTCACATACACTCTAAGGGCAATAGATGTTTTGAGCATTTTGTTGATCGTTGCTATGATTTGTATGTATCATATGTAGTGTATATTATGCATATGGTAACACATATACACGGGTAGATACATCACAAATGCATGGGGCCTGGCCGAATACCTTGCTGCTAATGATATATGAGATGTGTGCTCTCTTTTCCAATAGAAACCATCACTAAAGTAGTATATGGACAGGTGTTTGCTCGGCTCTGATATATATATATATATATATAATGAAAATTGACACCAGTCCTGGTACAAAGAGGACATAGATCTCCTTTAAAATGGTAGGGTGAACAGAATAATGACCTTCTATACACATGAAGCCTGTGATAATTACCATGGAAAAGATAAGCACCAGACCAAGGTGTGAACTCAGTAGAGTCTAAAATATTGCTTGAGACCGTTCAAAAAAAAAATCATCCTTGATAGGAACTGTGCAGGTTCTCTTCTCATTCTGAGAGGGGCTGTGACAGTGGATGCTTGACTATATATATGGCTTAACTAACTATTGAAAAAGAATAACAATGTTTCTTAGTATGAAAATATTTGCATTTTAAACACGGAATTGACTACTCTGCTTATTACTCTGGACCTATGTCACAAGGTACGCCAAATTTTATGGAAATGTTCAAACTTTGCCTAACTTTATCCCCGTCGAACATTTACTCAAATTTTATCAATTACCTTAACAAAGGAATTTTTGACATGATTTTATACTATATTATAATATGTGTATAATATATATATACCAAGTGAAAGCAGAGAACGAAAAGTTCTCTTTACTTTGTTCCTTTGACATATTTATGAAAAAAAATTAGAAAATTTAAATGAAAAAAAAAATCTTTTGTTCAAACTAAACAGTGTTTTTTTTCAAGCTTAAACAATTGGCAAACTGTTACCGAACTTTATCCTCGTCAAAAATGAACTCGAATTCAAATCTTGTGACTTCACTCTGGACTGAGCAATATTAGGAACAAAAGTGATAATGATCTGATGGCATGGCTGAACTCTACTGCCCTTGTCTGCAATTTTGTACCAGGATAATGGATTTTCCTGTTTTGCTTTCACAAATGTGTTGAGCTAATTGAAAAGACCATCTTAAACAATGAATATAAATCTGACAGGGGGGACTTGAAGTTGGGTAAGTCCTGAAATCCCTTACTGATATAAGATGGGTAGTAACCTGGAAACTCAAATTGCCGGAGACTTCACATGCCAAAATGATCAAGGAAGTATGGACAAATAACCTCTTGTATAAATATTAGTATTTGGTGGAGTAATACACCTCTTAACACCATATTGCGGTGCATAATGCAAGCTTGTAGTTTATAACTCTGTACAGTTAGCATGACAATGTAGGCATCCCTCAGCTGTGTTCTCTTGCATCTTTGTAAGTTCATTACAACAATGACTGTAGCTTCAATTATAACTTTGGAGTGACCTAAGCAATAAGGTGACTGAATATCCTTATCATTCGCTAAGGCTTGAACCTCTGGTTAGACTGGAAAGAAATGAAGCAGACCGATAGTCTGTAAAGTTAACTTGGCAAGAACTTGGAAAAACGGGTGTAACAACATCGGGGAATAGAACATAAAGACCTGGCAAACCAGGTAGTTTGAAACTTCAGTTTCTCTTTCGATCATAGGTAGTGTCCTTATGCATTGCACGATTAAGATATGACACAAATATGACAATGGAGTAGTGAATAAGGATTTATTGATATATTGAAAATAAGTACATAAACTTGAATAGACAAGTGAGTGTATAAAGGAAATACCTGGCACACGGCATAGTGACTTTGTCATGTGCACTACCAAGACCAAGACCACTCTGTCAACCAACAAGATTAAGTAGCATGACTTGCTAAATGGTTGCATATCCCTACATGTAGTCTTCTCTTTCTTGAATGTGGTGCGAGTCAGAGTTGACTCAAAACATGGACCGGCCTGATCACACCAATGCTGAACGATGACTGGGGAGTGTGTTCGATAATGCACCTCTCTAATATGATAGAGGAGGTCGCTTGTGTATAATGGAAATCTGCAGTAATTCCCTAAGCTGTAGCCTGCTTAGTATATTTACAAGTCTTAACTCATCCATCAGTGATACTCACTCACTTGACCTTTGGAATGATACATGATGGCTCAAGGCATACTTAAGAGGGAAAAGTAAACCTGACACACTAGACTCGAAAAATGGCCTTCCTGCAGATGTGAAAACAATATAGTCTAGGACCTGAATTCACAAGCTTAAACTAAACACAATCTGAACCGGCAAGGCGTTCTAGAGATGGACTAGCCCAGATCTAAGTGATCTCTAGAACGCCTTGCCGGTTCAGATAGTGTTTAGTTTAAGCTTGTGAATTCAAGTCCTAGAACCATCAAAGTGAACCGAGGTGGGTAGTTTGCGATGAGCAGACTAGGACTTAGATAACTTGAAGATACCAAACAATGGAGTAAAGACTACATAGCAACAGACTCAATGTGAGTTGGACACTCAATGATTTAAGTATTGGTCAGAACCTGAGTAAGGTTAGATATGTTCTAGTAAGCATTTTCCTCCATCAAGATAAAATACTTGTCAGTAAACCAGAAAAAATTCTGACCTGTCAAAGACGGTTGCTACACTGCAGATAGAATCGGATGTGTTGGACTAGCATGGCTCTTGGATGGTTTCGAAATTGGGAAGGATGCTAAAAAGAATGTATGGGATAACAGAGGAGTTGTATCCCCTTGTCTGCTGCAGATTGATGAAAATGAGTTGCTGCTTCATTAACAAAGCGTGGACAGTGAAGGAAAATCCCAAATGAGCAAAATTCCAGTCAATATGAAGAATGGGTGCAATATATTCCTGATTTGGATTTTGAGGATAGCATCCAGCTAAAACCCAATTAAAGTTTTCATGAAATTACTTCTAGAAGTCTAGAGGAAAGAAAACCCAAAACGTAAACGTAAGACGGAAAATCAATATAATGGTACAGGTCTAGAAAACAACCACACCAGCCAAACCCCCCAAAAAATCCAGAGAAAATAACTACGAAAATTTTACTTGCCCGCTACAAGAACACAGAAAACCCTAAAATTACAGAGGTCAACTTGGACATAATAGTTCAGACCTGCTACGAAACTACACCAATCAAATCACCAACAAATTAAACATCTAGGAAAAAAAACTAAAATTACATACTAATAACTGACATGACTCTATGTTTAATTTGAAGGAACAATTGTAGATATAAAGAACAGTCTACTTTCACAGAATTCTTTAAACATCAAGCACATTGGGGTATGTTGAATAAAAGTTAGTCCAGCTGATTATAAGTAAATATAAGCATTTACCTTAAAAATAATAGGCAGGTATTGAGTCTCAAACCTATAAATGAAATGCTGTGCCGTTCTGATATGTTGCAATTGAACCAGGGATGTAAAATTGATTTTATTGAAATGCTTAATTTTTTTTTCCCCACCCATAAATGTTTGAGCAGATAAAATTATATGGAGAGGAGCCGAAGAGGCTTTGATTGAAGAGAATTAATAATTGGCGATTAATACACGTATATTTTATAGGGAATTTAGCGAGTTGTGGGTGTAGTTTTAGTATATGTGCGTTAACAAAAATGTGGTCATAAATATTTTGAAAGGGAAATACTCAATTTTAAGAAGGTTTCTAGTGTTTGAAATTTTATTGAACTGTTTTTTTTTTTTATTGAGCATCTTTAGGGTGTCTTACAATTGGGAACTGCATTATATAGTTTGATGGTATTTCTGTCTAAGTTTTAGAGGGAACATATAGATCTAACAATGTAAAGAAACTGAACAAATTAAATTAATGATCACCTTCAGCTAAGCAATTACAGGTAAGGGGCATCGACGCCGTCAAAACCACCCAAGATCGATGTCGGGTGTATCCAGGCCTTGCACTCAATAAGATTTGATACCTGGTGGGCTCATTTAAAGCCATCCATCAACACCGATAGATCAAGGGCCCTTCGACAATTGTTGAATTGTTTTGAAGTAATTAACATTAAATTTTTTTAAGTAATTAGTATTAAATTGGTTTAGCCTAATTAGTGGTTTATTAAATTGTTTTAAAGTAATTAATTTAATTATGTTATAAATAAGTGTGTATGAGTCGTACAAATAAAAAATATTTGATAAGACGTGTAAAGATGAAATGATAACCATAATAAGTATCATGACATCATGCTTCAATCTTTGTGAAGGTGGGAATAAGGGGTAAAAGTGTTTAGCCATTCACTAATTAGATAAATGTATTTTTAAGTTTTTTGGAAAAAAATATTTTTTTCAAATATTTTTTGATGAAATAGCTCCTATATCACCAATAAATAAGATAGTACAACTATTCACAAAAAAGAGCAAGTGGTATGGAAGTGCGCCTCGAATTCGAACCCGCCTGAAGGAACACAAAACAAAAATCTACAAAAAAATAAGGTGATCTGTAAACTATCTACTTTGGAATTCATTCACAAAACCACAATTATATTGTTGTTCTACTTTCAAATAGAAAATGACAGTTGAGCTAGTGATTGAATTGTTTATGCCTTAGAACTGAAATTTGCAAAGAGAAATGAATTAACACACACACATATGCCAAGGATTTTTATCCTGGAAACCTCCAGAGGAGGAAAACCAGTCGGGAAGGGAAAACAACTCTTTCTTCCCTTTTGGTTTATTGGTCAATTCAAAATATAAGAGATACAGACTTTACAATAAGTGAGAAAGGAAATTGACAGTGTCTCACACTTCCTCCCAACTACTTGACTGCTCTGTTCTCAAACTCTTTCTTCTACAAACTCAATTCCAACACTTTAGAAATCTTGTAATTACTCCCATGAAGTCTCTTGCTTCCGATAATCAAAACCCTCCTTCCTACATGTATTTATAGCCTTTCTCATGTCCTCCCGTGCATTGGAGGATGGGAAAGGTCATGGAGGAGAAGAGACACAGACAACCTTTCCAATTCTGGGACTGTTCATTTTGAATTTTATTTTCTATCTGAAAGTGACAAGACCACCACCCAATGCAGACCGGCAGTCACGGGACTGCCGCCCTGGCTAGGTGGTGGTTATAGGACCACCGTCTTGGTTAGGAGGTAGTTATGTAGCCACTGCTCTGCACAAAGAGCGGCAATTTTTTTAACATATAGAAAAAACATTTGTTTATTCATTTTCCTTCTTTATTGCTAGCTGATCTGATGAAGTAGAGTCATTTTGGATCCCTATGGATCAAACCTCCCCTGCTTAGGAGGATTTTGGTCCCAAAAAATCTTAGTGGGGGAGTAGATGAGGAAATTATTCCCTCACTTGCTCCTTCGAGTACCACCAGGCTTGCCTTGGTGTCTTCCCTTTCAAACCTGCCAAGACTCTGCTCTTCTAGTTTCTCTGACCTTTTGTTGCTACAACTCTACATCCTCCTCCAATTTTCCTCGTGACTCCAAGATGCTAATCCTCAATGGAAGGTAACAACTATAGTCCATCATCTTCATCTAGCATGGATGGCTCATATAGGTGTAATTTCTCACATTTTACTACTGAGTACATCCTCATAAGTGGTGGAAAATCAAGTTGAAAGGAATTTTCTCCAACATGCTCCAATATGGTAAAGGGTCCATATCGTAGTGGCTTGAGCTTCCGTGCTTGACCTTATAGTATCTCCTTGCTCAAGTAAATCCAAACTCTATCTCCTACATGAATCTTGTGTTCTCTCCTATGCTGATCATGCCTAGCCTTGTACTTGGCTGGAGATTTCTCTAACCGTTCTTTGACTTTGAGATGGATTTGTTGGATCCTTTCAATGAGTTTGTTTTCTCTAGTAACCTCTGTGTCTCATGTATCCTCCTCATCCTGCTTCCCAACTACTATGTCCAGTGGATTTGTAGGTAGATATCCCAAGACATGCTTCAAATGGTGACTACATAGTGGATGTGTGTACTGCCTGATTATAGGAATAATGAATATAGGCTAAGGACTCATACCAAGTCCTTGGGTATTTTCTGTTATACCCTCTGATCAAATGTACCAAAGTCATGTTCACCACCTCTGTCTTTCCATCTATCTGTGGATGGAAAGCCATACTCCTCTGTAACCTAGTATCCATCTTGTCCCATAAAGTAGTCCAAAACTTCCCCAAGAACCTGGAATCCCTATCAGAAACAATAGACTTTGGCAAGCCAAAATGCACCCATACATTAGCAAATAAAAGATATGTTGCCTCATGTGCTTTTAGTGTCTTTTTATATACCATAAGAACACACATCTTACTAAATATATCAACAATAACATAGAGATAGTCATGGCCATGTTTAGACATAGGTAATCCTCCTACAAATTCCATAGAAATGTCCTCCCATGGATGAGTAGGTATTGGCAAAGGCATATACAAATGCTCCTTTCTAGTCTTAGGCTTGCTGGTACAACAAACTTTACATCCACGTATAAATTTGATACTTCTTCTTGCATATTGGGCCAATACACGTACCTTTGCAAGTGGGCTACGGTCTTACCAACACTAAAATGTCCCTCTACTTTTGAGGTATGTGCTTCCCTCATCAATAGAAGTATTTCTTCTTTAGGAACAAAAAGCTTCCCCCATCGGTAGAGCAGCCCGTCCTTGAGATAAAAATATTCAATCCCCGTCCTCTCATCCACTTAGGACTGCAACTGTTGAAATGTCACCCCAAAGTCTCTATCCTGGGCATATGCCTCTCCGTAAGTTTCCTTCTTGAAGGGCTCAATCTGAGAGATAGTGGCCAAGCAAGATAACTTCTTCTATGTAGGCAACCTAGAAAACATATCTGCCACCAAGTTTGTTCTACCCATCTTGTATTTGATCACTAGATGGAAATGCTAAAGGAACCCCATCCATTTGTAGTGCCTTGTCCTGCTACAATTTAGACTGTGCTTGCAAATATTGGAGAGGTTTGTGGTCAGTGTGCACAATAGTTTCTTTACCCAACAAATAATTCTTCCATTTTTTAATTGCATGAACTAGTGCATACATTTCCTTATCATAAAATTGAATATCCATTAACTGCTAAAGTAAAAGTTTCTAGAATGATAGCATATGGGTTTACCTCCCTAAATTAACACTGTGCCCATAATATAATCACCAACATCTATCTCTACTTCAAAGGGATGTTATAAATTAGGAAGAGGAAGTATTGTAGCATGAATAATATTGTATTTTAATAACTCAAAGGATTTGTCTTGTTCCTTACCCCAGTCAAAACCCTTACTCTTTGCGGCCACTATGTGTAGAGGTGCTACAATCACAGAGAAACTCCGAATGAACTTCCACATGTACTGTAGTGATCCCACAAAAATACTAGTCTCTGTGGCTCCTGTTGGCGTTGGCCAATTGGTGATGGATTCCACCTTCTTTAGATCCACTTGTAGCTCTCCTTCTATAACCACGTGCTCAAGATAGGCAAGTGAATGTTTAGAAAATTCACATTTCTTCATATTACAAAGCAGCTGTTTCTCCTTGAGAACTTACAAGACTTGCTGCAAATGAGTTAGATATTCCTCCCATGTGTTACTAAAAATCAAGATATCATCTAGATAAACAATGAAACACGAATCTATGAAATCTTGTAATACATCATTCATCAATCTCATAAATGTAGTGGGTGCATTGCATAAACCAAAGAGAAGTACTAACCACTCATACAAACACTGTTTTTCTTGAAGGTAGTCTTCCATATATCCTCATCCTTCATTCTGACTCAGTGATAACCTGACTTGAGATACAAACTTCATGAAGAATTTAGCATGCTGAAGCTGGTCCAAAAGATCATCTATGTGGGGAAGTGGATATCTATTATTTATGGTGATCTTGTTCAAAACACAGTAGTCGATGCACATTCTCCAAGAACCATCCTTCTTCGGCACCATCAAAATAGGTGAACCATATAGTGATGTGCTCAGACGTATCACATCCTAGTCTAGTAGTTCTTGGATTTGTTTCTTTACTTCAGTACTCTGCAGAAAGGATTTCCTATACAACCCAATGTTTAGTAGAGGGGATTTTGGCAACAGCTAAATCTCATGCTCTACTTCTCATTTTGTTGGTAACCCACTAGGAGCCTGAAAAAATTCCTTAAAATACTGAATAATACTATCCAAATCCAATTTTCCCTGGTTAGAAATCTCTAAAACTTCTATCCCATCTTGTTTATTCTTTAACAAAAGTAGACAAAACTAATTATGATTTTCTTGAATAAGTCATTTTGATTGGTTAGCACTCACCATAGTAACCTGTGTCTTACACTGGTGTGCCTTGATGTTGTAGTTGATCCCATCCTTGACCCATCTATATAGGTTTTCCCTTCTCATAAATATGTCATCCCTGATATACAAGTAAGGAATCCCAAAAACAACATCAAAAAAATCAAATGGAATAACATTAGCTTCCAATACATCAATATACTGGGAATTTATCCCAAACTTGACCTTACATATTTTTGTTACCTTGAATTTCAACACCCTTTTCACCCAACCCAAAGGATAAGGGTGTGGATGATCGTAAGTCTCAAGACCAAGATTATTTACAACTACTTCAGAAATCAAGTTAGACTGAGAGCCAATATCAACCAAAACATTTACCTTAGTTCTCTTGATCTAGAATATTCTACTCATATCCTTTTCTTGGCTGTCCATGTTGGTATCTGTGCATCCAAGCCTCTCGTCTACATCAGAGTCATCTTTGATTTCCACCTCCCTTTCTATCTTTACAATTGTCATGGACTTCTTTGAGTCCTTGGTTTGGTTCTTTGGATGTAACTCCAGATGCAACTTCCAACATGTAGCGTCAGTATGATCATTGATATCACAGTTCTTGCAAAAATTATTGAGATCTTTACAAGTATTTAAAGTAGTGACAGCTTGTTTACCTTTCCTTTTCCACTTACCTTTGTTACTTATTTTCCCATGTTCTTTCTTTTTCTTATTTTTCAACTGCTTTACCCTTGGATTTGCTTCTCCTTGCTTCTTTTCATCATCTACATAGTATGTCTGAACACATGCCTCGTTGAGATCTTTGGGCTTCGTGGAGATGACTTTACTTTGAAGGTGAGTGTGAAGTTCTCCCAAGTACTTAGTTAGAATATCCTCATCCTCCAAGTCCATGTTCAACAACATGGCCTACCTCTGAAACTGTGTAGTATAGTCCTACACACTTTGACCACTACCTTGTCTAAAATATTTCCATTTAATCATTTGGTTAGTCTTATGGCCAATAGGATATAAGTTAGCTCTAAGTAATTCTTTAAATTCTTACCAAGATTTCACAATAGGATGTTTCTTATTTTCACAAGTGGATAGAAGGGTTTCCCACCAAAACAGAGCATGACCCTCCATTTTGAGACATGCAAAGGTGATCCTCTATACCTTAGTGATATTATGGATGCTAAAGTAGACTTCCAATTATTTTAACCATTTATCAAGAAATTATGCATCTACTTGTCCTTCAAATATTTTAATTTCAACTTTCATCTCAATTTTAAAAGGAGCATGATTGAATTTTACCTTCTCTCTTGCATTTGAAGTCTCTTCTTCATTGTCTTCCCCATGTTCTTCCTCATGGTGGCTCCTCCCTATGACAAAATTTTTGGCTAAGCTTTGAACCATTGAGTCCATGGATTCTTATTTAACAAAATATATCTTTTGCAAATCTATAAGTTCTTCTTATCTTCTAAACATCATATCCATCATGGTCTCCAACATCTCGATTCTACAGACCAAGTTTTCTTCCTCCATTTGTCCCTGAATTCTCAGTTTCCACTTCTTTGTAGAAATATCTGGATTATAAGGTAAATCTTCTTTGCCTTTGGATCTCATCATTGTCATACAAATCCAAGAACGAATACCATAGTCCTGGATACTTGTCAGCTTTGATACCAAAATGATCTGTAAACTATGTACTTTAAAATTCATTCACAAAACCACAATTATAATGTTGTTCTACTTTCAAATAGAAAATGACAGTTGAGCTAATGATTGAATTATTTATGCCTTAGAACTGAAATTCACAAGAGAAATGAATTACCACACACACACATATGCCAAGGATTTTAATCCTGCAAACCTCCAGAGGATGAAAACCATTCGGAAAGGGCAAACAACTATTTCTTCCCTTTTTGCCTTATTGGCCTATTAAAAATATACAAGATACAAACTTTACAATAAGGGTGAAAGGAAATTGACAATGTCTCACACTTCCTCCCAACTACTTGACTGCTATGTTCTCAAACTCTTTCTTCTACAAACTAAATTCCAACACTTTAGAACTCTTACACTTACTCCCATGAAGTCTCTTGCTTCTGATAATAAAAAATCTCCTTCCTATATGTATTTATAGCCTTTCTTATGTCCTCTTGTGCACTAGAGAATGGGAAAGGTCATGGAGGAGAAGAGACACAAACAAATTTTCCAATTTTGGGATTGTTCATTTCAAATTTTATTTTCTATCTGAAAGTGACAACACTACTGCCCAATACAGACCAACGGTCACATGACTGCCGCCATGGCTGGGCAACGGTTACAGTACTATCACCTTGGTTGGACAACAATTCTGTAACCACCATTCTTAAAAGAGTGGCGGTTCTATTAACATATAAAAAAAACCTCTGTTTATTCATTTTCCTTCTTTTTTGTGGGTTGATCTAATGAAGTAGATTCATTTTGGATCCTTATGGATCAACAGGAGCCCGCAAGTAAAAATCCAACTATAAAAACAAAGCATTAAGCTGTAACCACAATGGGTATCTAAACACAGAGGCATGTCAAACATCAAGTTATGCCCCAGGCCGCAAATTAGAAAGGTCTTACCAATCGAAACATGTTGTGATTGAAGATCCATTTAAAGTAGCGGTTGAGACTTCATGTGATCTTTAGTTAGTTCTTCTTAATCCAAATTCTAGTGCTGGTGACATGGCCAATGTTCTGGCAGCAAGGGAACTTATTAGTATCAGATGTGGGTAGAAGTAAATCATGTGAAGAAAAAAACTTCTAAATTTATATGCTAATTTCATCAGAGGAGAACAGTATTAGTTAGTTTGTGGATCCCCACCTCATAATAGTTGTGTCAGCGATGACAACAATCCAAATTTGCTCATATTACTGCAACTACCTTGGAGATTTTACCTAACCGAGTAGAGGGTATTTCAATTTCAAGCAACTCTGTATGAGGTGTATGTACCAATGATCCAGGAAATAGACTCAAGGTAGACTCAACTTCCAGTAAGCCACCTTCCAAGCTTGAACTCGATTCTGTAGAAATTTGCATTGACTTGAATCACAGAGGAATTGGCACAACACAGTTATATGATACCTTATGGGTTGATCGTATAATACCCAAAAGAGCAATTGGTATGTCTCCTTTTCAATTGGTATGATAAGAATAGATGTTGAATTTCCTATAACACAAATGAGTTAGAGCCTAACTTGCAACTTGCCAAAATTATTGAAAATGGTCAGTTCATAAATGTTTCAATTCTCCCACATAAAGGATCAGTGTGGATTTGTAGACAGCTAAGATGAATGAGCCTGCAGTCACTTGTGCAATACCTAATAGATCTTAGATCATCAGTAAAAATTCTAGGAAGTTTTTGATAAAGAATGGTCAGGTCTCACAAGTTTCAAGTTGGAGATCTTGTCTTTCTTTGAGACACCAAGTAGAAGAGATGCCTCATGGAATCCATGGTAAGTTGAGATTATCTCTAGCATTGGAAGCTTTCTAGACAGTAAATGACAACTTTTGTTAGGTGAATGATTGACATATTACCTTGCTTATATGGATGGGACCATTTCCAATCCTTCCACCAAGGCCTATAAGGGAAAATCTCCAATTTTTAAGTGTGAAATATTCGGTGGGAATAGCTTGTGAGAATGGTCTGATATGAATCAATGATCATTATTAGTTCTAGTAGAGTAATTTATCCTTAGCTTACTGGCCAGATTAGAAGTTGTCTTTATGGATGGCTAAATATTTTTTGCAACATGTGAAAATCCCTCATCTGATAAACACTTGAGGGCAATGAACCTTGAGATTTTGGAACCTTTTCAAGAGGTCACATTATGGAAGGTAATGACCAATGATGTACCAGAACTGTGGTTGAATTGATAAATAGTGCTATATGAACTCATTGGAGTCCAAAGTAAATTCTTCAAGGGTTTGATCTTCTCCCAAGCTTTCCAAATACTTTTGATAACAAATGAGCCAATCACTTTTTTTATGGGATTTGATAAAAAAGTAAGTTTGGAAGATCCAAACCCTTCTGAACAGTTCCCTTGTGACACTTGAGGAAAATCCTCAATAATGCAGTTATGCATGAATTTTTCCATTTCTCCAGGACCATCAATGGCATGAAACAATCCATTTGGCATACAGGGACAGCTCCCTGGTTATCCAAGATCTAACTAATTCAAGCCTTACAACCATTCTCTTGGGCAGGCAATGCATATATATTCTAGTGCAATTTGATTTGTCATGATCTAAGCTAGCCCATAAGAAATCTTTGAGCAATTTCCCATGTTTCCTTTTGTTACCCAACTTACCACCCTACCTAGCCTTCCAAGCAAAAAATCAAGCGCATACAAAATCAGTGCTCATTGGCATGAGTGGAACAATGATTACATTTTCCTGTTAATGAGAGAGGATCGATGCTCAATATGACAAACTTCTTTTTAACTCAATCAACAACATATTGTCTAGATTCAGTGAGGGGGTTGCTTGGAATGTTCAAAGTGACACCATATGTTAATAAGAGGATTTTCTAATCTTCAATCCATTTCTATTTGAGAAGAGATAACCATAGGGGAGGAGGTAAAACAAACATTTCTGTAACACTAATTATTTTTTCATTGAAAACTCAAAACTGGAAGCAGGTTAGGGAATATACATATGGTGTCAAGAGAAATTGATATTGAACATTCATTCCCATCAACAATTAAGCTGAGAAAGGAACTATCCATAAAATGGCCATTGACGATTTGAGTAGCAGGAAATCCTAACAGTGTAATTCCTTTCACCAAGCCATGTTAAGTGGCATTGACGAGAAGTTAGGAAAATTCTTCAACTGCTAAAACATACAAAGTGGGAGCTAAAGGGAAACCTTGTCGAATAGATCGAAAAATCCCAAAAAATTTTCAGCATTTTACACCATTGACATAGAGATAGCTGTAAGAGGCATCAAAAAACATTACAGACCATAATGCAGGGATAGAAGGTATGCATCAAACCAAGTGCACTTTGAGCATAGCCAAAATGGAATGTCATTCAATCTTGTCAAAAGCTTTCTAAAAAAACTGTAGTAAATAAGGCTTATTGTTGTGACCATTGAGTCCATTCCATACCTTTCCATATTGCAATAATATTATCCAAAATGTATTAGCTTCAAATAAACTCAGTCTCCATATGGCCCACAAGGATTACTTGGTAACAAGTTGCCTATGCCCAAAGCTAGAGGTTTGGAAATGACTTCAGTATGAAATGTACTGAGTACCATCCTAACTTGGCTGCCAATTGACAATGAGCTTTTAGATCCTCAAACTAAGGAATTGAATTTGATGATCCCATAAGGTTGATTTAATTGACCAAGTGAATTAGAATGCACAGGCCATATCAACATGGCCTTTGGTATCCCCACTTTTGACAATTCCAAAGAATTGACTCTATCTGAAGCTCAAAGGGAGTGCTATTTAATTCTAAACAAGTACTAGATAATGATTGTGAAGTCTTGGTCAAAGACAAAGAAGAAATGACCCTCAAAAATCCCAAAGAATTTGTCACAAGCAATATGACTTGTGATTGAAGAAATGTCTGACATCAGGGACCCTTCCCTATGCAATTAGTGACGGGCCTTCCTTCAACCAAGGAGTTTAAATATTGGATGTGCATATTCATCAATCTAATTCGTGAAGGAAAACAAACTATGAATTCGGGAGAGATAATTTCATGACTAACAGGAAACCAAAGCAATCCTATCTTAGGTTCATCAAACTTTGATGTTTCCACATGACCTGGGCTATGTTTATCTTACTAATTTCTGAATATAGAATCTAGATTTGTTTTTCAAGTCAAGGTTGTAAGAAAAATCTCTCAATCTATGAATTTTATACCCACTTGACCTTTGATAACAAAAAAAATCCATTATATGAGCTGCCTACTGATTCGCTTCACCATGTTCACTGGTTAGATTTCATCGAAGAAAATGTTCTCCAAAGTGGATAAGGATTGGCTTAGGAATCCAGACAATTGATAGCTATATATGGAAGCATGTTACATCTAATTTCAGGCTATTTGCATACATCACAAGGTGTGCAGGATTTTATGGAATCAACCATACAAGCTCCCATTTCTCCACCATGTAACCCATCAAGATAATTCTCGACTGGTTGATCTCTATAAGCAGCTTGACACTCTGTATGGATACTTGTGAAGAGATAAGAAGGTATTTGAAATTCAATTCCCAATATCCCTAGGAAATTATACTTGTAGGTCCTGTATTAATGAACAAAACATTGAGAGAGATGTCTTCTTTCCACATGCATAAATTTTAAAAGAGAGCATCCCTTGATAGTAAGAACTTCATCAACAATAATATTTGTCTCTCATACCTTCATGTACACACCATTGAATAGCGATTGGAGATGATTGGTGGGACTGACATCATGAGTTTGAAGTAAGAAAAAGGATGTATTGGAGAATAATACTCCAGTAGATTCAGGACTTGAAGGTGTGTAATGTACCAGAAGGCATGATTGAAGAAAAAATTGAATTGTTTGAACCCAAAATTGTTAACTCTATCCAATACTCTCCTCTCCCCACCATTCATTGGTGACAATCGGAGAAATATAATCTTGATGATCTTACAACTCCTTTTCTCCCAAGAACCAAGAAATGGTTCACCAATAAATTGTCTAAGTTAAATTCTCCCCAAGATGTGGTCTCTCCTTAGAAAACTCCTTTCTCTACTCAACAATAATTTGGAACAAAAGTGTATGCTCGGACCCCAAGGGATGAACCAAAGAAAGAAGGTGATAAAATGGATTATATTCAACAAGAGGAGGAATATAAGAAAGAGGATAAAATTGAAGAATAAGAAAAGAATGAGGAAAGTGAGAAGGAGGAGACTGAACAAGAAGATAAGGAAAGTGAAAAAGAAGAATAAGAGGTAAAGGTTGTTGAAGTTTGAGTTCAATATTTGGGGAAAACAAGTGCTTCTATACCCAAATTAATTATACAAAGACCCTATCCTTCTCCTCCTACAATTATTGTAGGTTTCTCCACATCACAATCTTATCTTCCTCCCCTTGCACTCGAAATGGATTATTTGGGAACATCCTTGGGTGAAATTTCAAACACTTTATTCTCTTGGGTACAACCCATGATTGATAGTAAGAAAAAGAAAAATCAATCAAAATTTGAGGTTCCTAATTATGATGTTGTGGCTACACTTCTTGGCATTTCTCCCCCCCAAGAAATTTAAGGCAACTTCTCATCTGGTCACTAATACTTCAGGCCAATAGTTTATGTATATTACCAAACCCATAGTTGATAAAAGTGAAAAAGAGATTTTTGTAACTAATTTTGAGCTTACAAAGATATCTATAAGGGAATCGACAAGACTAACAAACTAGAGACACAAAGTTCTATAGATTTATTAATCAAGGACACCAAGTTCCTTCAAAATGGTTATACAAGATCACCATTCTTGCTAAATTTGAAGAGTCAAGAGAGGATAGAGGAACATAGACAAGAACATAGAGCAAATGTAGATTTTATTTCTTGATGTAGGAGTGATACATAGCTCAACAACATACATCATTCAACAATTTCCAACTCTTTACAATAGGGAAGCCATTTTAATTTATAGACATTACAACATGTCTTTTCATCTCCCCCCCACATGACTTTTCACCTTTCCTTGTCACTTGCGACATTTAATATTCTTAGGAAATTAATTTGAGTCTTTTTATTATTGATGAAAAATGACCCCTACATTTTTAAATTGAATATCACTTAAGTGAATAAAACAAAATTAGGGAAAAATAATACATTTTTACTGAAGAATTAGAATATGAAGAGTGAGAGGAAGAGAGAGAGAGAGAGGTAGAGAGATAATGGTTGAATAATTTGATGAAGATGAAGCCTATGCCTGATGAAGAACTTGCTCAATTAAAGCACTGTGATCAGAATCTCCTTCTTCTATTAGATATGCAAACATTCTAGAGTATCGAATAGTTGATCAGAAACAATGTTATGAGATATGACATCGTGATCAGGAACATGATGATCTCTTTTGATTATAAGGAAAGAGTTAGGATATGAGAATCATTTTTTTACTTTTATAGGCTTTCACAATTCACCTCTGTAACCAAGAATTAAATAGCTCTGATGCTCAAACCTTTTTGTGATTGTCTATTACTTATTGAGATATGTCTTTAACTCATGTAGATAGAAAGGATTTATCCCCTAAACGAGAGTTATTGTTCTATGGCCATCCATTGAATCAAAACGAGGTGACTGCACATGCTTCCTCCTTTCAGTTGTGAACACACTACCAAGGTGTCGAATGAGTATTTAGGAACACTACTATGTGAATTGAAATAGATGAAACTGAGATGGTTTCTCATTCATACAAACATGGTACTCCAAATGAAAATCATCCCCTTGCCCTTCCTGGCTCAAAAATCATCCTTGAATGACATCAACTTTAGGCTACTCATACACCTTGCTTCGTCATGCTTCTCATGGGAATAAATGAATTCTTGATCCTTCACGCAAGATGGTCTTGGATGCCTTGGTAGCTTGACTAGTTTATTCTGACTTGTTCCTTCAAGAGATTTAAACATAATGGCAGAGTCAAGAAATGATAATCATTACCTCGCTCTTTAAGCTTCACATTTCAATTTTTTGACAAATATGTCATCTCCTTAGATGGAAAACATACTTAGTATTCCTAGACATCCCCTTTTGCTCATCTACTTCTCAAAGGTCTTCTCCTTCGGGGTAGAAAGATTTCTCTTTGGATGAAACACTGTTATACCTCTAACCTCCTAGTTAGGGCAAGGAACAATGTGATTGTATTGTCTTTCTTTTGTGAGCTATGGGCACACTATAGGGCAATTAGAATGAGTGTTTAGGAACACTGTTGTGAGATCTTGCACTTCATGGACCTATGCGATAACTTCTGGCTCCTCAGGAGGCTCAATTCATGTTTACGGAAGTTGAAAGACTCCATTAGGACTTTGGTTCGGAGCTCCCTGATTTCAACTCGGCGATGAATATATCTCCTCCTCGAGATAAATTCAACTAGGATGAATCCCTTATGCCACAATTGGGATGAGTTGAACCATATAGCTTCTTGCATCAAACTTTTCCATGAAGAAATCACCTCTAGGATGATGTTTTGAGAATTTGCTGGGGTTTTCTTTCCTATCTGGACCACGAGACAACTTCCTAGCCTTACGATGGTGGAAAAAAGAAATGAGATAAGTAGAATGGGAGTTGCCACATATTTCTAGGCTTGATTACAAGGCTTACTATTTTTAGCAGGTCATATCCAGTACTTATATTTTTAGTAAGTTTTCACAATTTTCTCATTTTGATGTTTTTGTTCGTCTTGAAGTGTTATAGATGCTGAGAATTCATCATTTTTGAAAACTTACTATTTTTAGACATACCCAACCATGAATACTTGTTATTTTTAGAAAGTGCACTTACAAGTGTCTGGGTTGCAACGAAAACACTGTCAAATTTTTCTGTTTTGCTCTCAGGACCTTCGGCTACTGAATTTCATGGTTTTTCATCCACGTCAGATCTCCGTAAAAATGAAAAAGCAAATTATAGGGTTTGATTTTTCTGAGATTTACTGTTGTAAAAAAATACAGAGCAATCAATGGACTTGCTTTGACAATATTCCCAAAGGTGTTTTAGAGAGGAGATCACAGGCAAAATTTCAAGGTAAACAAGTGCTCGGATGAGGAAATATGATCAAATCTTTGTTTTGCTGGTTATAGATGTCTGGAAAAATTTTGGTAGCATATCTGGATGAAAATGGAGTTTTGGAGGATGTTGCAACAATTTTTTTAATAAAAATTACTAACTATTTGACAAATGGAGAGTTAGAGAGATTACAATTTGTATGAGTTCTTTAACTGTGACCTAGAGCTGGAGACTTAGTTAGGGTTAAATGGCACATGGGGGTGAGGATTGCACTTGGGTGTGTCCCCTGGTGACAAAGAGGTCCCCTAAGGGACAACTGGGACAGAGGATGGTGACAAAGTACGAAGTCTTTTCATGAGTGGGGATGAGAATGCAGGTGATTGGGAAATGAGCAGGGTCATATGGATCTAAAAATTGCTATGTCATGTGACCAAGAGCTGATTGAGATGATCTAGGTTGCACTTTTGTGTAACCCTTGTCCCCTTGGGGGACAATATGGGGACAGTCAAGGGCGACATGAAGGTGAGGAACATGAGAGGGGGCAAGTGGCAAAATTAGTGACATCCTAAGGGAGAGAAAGTGACGGAAAATCACAAGAGGGTTTTGTGTCCCCATTATCCCCTCTGTCCCCTAGGGGACAGTAAGGGACACAAAGAGTGTCCAAAAGTGACTTTGCCACTATTAGGAAAGTATATTTTTAACTTATATGTCCAAATTGGGACACCTGAACTGATGGTTTCACCTCAGAAAGCATTAGGAAAGTGTTTTGGGGTCAAACCTTATATGAATTTTGACTCCAAAACACCTGATGAGATCAATAGAATACCATTATTGAGACCCAATTATTCCCGAAATTCCAAAATTTAGGGCCTATTTCATCTTTTGACCGAGAGGGGCAATTGCAGTGTTCTGAATTACCTCAGGAAATCCTTAAGTCTTGGAATAAAGTTAATGTATCTATCATGTAGAGGGTTACAATACATTTCCAATGATATTTTTTTACCTCTTAACTCCTTATTTAACTCTCAGAATCATCCGAAGAAGTCAAAATTTACCATCAAAGCTTTCATTCCCTACACCTTGAATTACCCGATGTTGAACAAATTAATCCTGAATCAAATTTTCTTCCCTAGAACTTTCCTAAATTGCCTTCGGACATCTTTGATATCTCTCTGACATCACTCTTAGATGCTTTAAATTCTCCCTGTTCGCTTCTGGGGGATGTTTACCATCTACAGAATGGAAAAAAATTAGCATTTTTAGGCCTCTGGATGAAGTTGTCTTTCATCGAATCTCAATGAGATCACTAATCACATTAGGTACCCTTCCTTGCACACTGACACATGCTAAATAATCATGTTAGTACTTTCCTCTGATCCTAATTCAGGGTATGAATGAGGGTAGGTTGGCCAGAGGAAGGATGCGCAACGATTGAGAAACATAATTTCAATTATGGGCTTAGTTGTCATGTTGAAAATTTTCAATTTTTCATGACAATAGGTTCAACCATCTTTTCCAAAGGTCCGAGAAGGAATAATATCGGGATTTGAAAAAACAATTAGCAACAAAAATAGGTATTGGGGATATAATGTATGCCACCCATTGAGTGTATTGGGATTCCCCCCCACCTAAATGTCAATAGTTTTTTTGAGGTCCCGAGAAATGTCAAACTCAACACAGACTCATCATCGAGGTATGACAACATAGAACCAAATAGGGCCTTTGGTTATGACCCACAATATAGAGGAAGCGATGAGGTCAAAAAAGTGATAACATGGCATGTGAAGGCATGAAAATTCCACCCAAACTCGAAATTTAAGATTCATAAGTTCGAAAACCACAAACTCGCAAGTGCAAGGGGACATAATGAGGAGGGAACTACAAACATACTAGGTGAAGGACTTATGTAGCACCACTTCTACATTGGTTGGATCAACAAAATGGAATAAACAAAACCCTTTGGTCATATTTTGGACGAAGTCCACCTTGATTCCAAACTAGGACCAAGTCATTTGAACCCAAGATCGAAGCATGATTTCAGAGGGAATCCTTCCGTAAAGATAGCCTATCATGTAAAACTGCTCAAGCCAATGACGAGCATAATCAAATTTCTCAATTGGTAAAAGGATATCGAGGGTAGAAACATTACCTTGTGGAATAATTTTGGCATAAACTTCCTCGTTTGTTTTGTTGGAGGCTCCATCACGGTTCGTTGTAGTTGAAATAACTAAACTATGTAAATGGGAGGCCATTGATAAAATATTCATCTAAAGGATGGAATGTATAAAAAATTGAAGTAAATGCAAGCAACTGTGGAGAAAAAACCTTGTAGGAGGAGGTATGCCGAGGGCCAAACACCTAGAGGTGGCAATCATACAAAACATGAAACACTAGGCATAGTGTTTTTTCCAAGCCACACGAAAAGTAAGATAGAAAAATAATCTTAACTTTTAATTTGTTGAAAGCATTAACTAAGAATAACTAGTTAAGTGAAACTAAAATATACAATAAATGGGTCAAGGTAGGGACTATTAATAACTAGTTGAGTGAAATTGAAATGTATGATAATCGTGTCAGATGTAGGGACTAATAATTCCATTGAAAATTATCAACCTTTTTGTATTTGTAAGTGTTGGGTCCCTATGATAATAATTAGATAAAATTTGAAAGGTGGTTTCATGATTAAAGTGTATCCTATATATATATATATATATATATATATATATATATATATATATATATATATATATATATATATATCTATATATATAATATATATATCTATTATATATATATATATATATATATATATATATATATATTGATGATTTAAAATTATTTTTAGAAAGAGGTAATTTCCTATGTTGAAGTCATCCCAAAATGTAATGACAATAAAACGTACTTTAAAATGAACACGTTATTCAATATATTATTTACACATGCCCATACCACATTTAAAAAAAAATGTTCAAGATGAATACAAATAAAAATGACATGTCTGTGTAGTGGGGTTTTATCCACGTGTTAGAAAATGAAGTGAAATGTCGAGTTTTAAATTATATTATAACAAGAGCTGCAATGTGGCAAGTTCCAACCTTAATAGAATTACTAACCCTAGTTATTTGTCGATTGTGCCTATTTGTTTATAGATGTTAGTTTTTTTTTGGTAGAAAAAATGTATGTATTCAAGTTTATAGGGAAAATGTATGTGGAGAGTGGAGTGGTTGAGATGTAAGTTTTATTTTTGAATGGATTTAAGTTGTGACTATTAGTTAATAGATGTTAATTTGTTTTTTAGTAGAAAAAATGTATGTGAAGAGTGGAGTGGTTTTCTAGTAACAAGAGCAGTCAGGCTGCAAAGTACTGTCGAAGCAAAATTTAAAACGAAATTGCATATGTGCCATGCAGTAGCTTTCATTGAAGCAAACCAAATGGCTATTTCTAAACAAGCAATAAAGTTCAAAAACATATTTTTTTGTAGGGCCAACACTTGTAAGCTAATTTTATACTAAACATGTCAAGTGAATGTGTAGTGTTTGTGTAGTGTTTGGGTCAATCTTGGCTACAGGAAGACTCATCATATGAACCCTAATTTTCCATCGCCACCTTCGTTCTAGACTCATCTTCTACTCCTTTCACGGAGGAAGAAACATTAAATTAGAAGGTTGCACCACCACATAAGCCACCACTTTGCACCTCTTAGATGGCGTCAAGTTTAAATATGGTCGCTTAATCAACTCTGACATATTGTTGCCAACGTAGGTTATTATTGAGGGAGTTAATTGGCACCGCATCGAATCTCTACATGGAAAAATTCTACACCAAAAAATTCATATTTGTATAATGCATATTCATGTTTAGGAGTTGTTGATGGAGGAATCCCGCGGGGGACACGACACCCTATTCACATATAGGGATCCATAGCTAATGTAATAACGCACCCGCCTCACGATCCTCTCCCTCTCTCTCTCCTCCTTCATCCAAGAACCCAAACATGCTTCCATCACAGTTCTAAGCTCCATCGGATTCCATGGTGAGATCAAAGGAAGCACCTCTGTGGTCGTGTGATGATACCACGTCAGACATCCAGTTGGACACCAACTGGGCATCTACGTTTTGTACTGGTACAATCGCCACATTACAAAGAATTGCCAAAACTACTACTATCTGTAGTCTTTATTTATTTTTAAATAAATGTTATGACATCATGTATTTTTGTCAAAATTACTAAAGGCTAGAATAACATCTTAATTTATAGGCCAATCAAATTGAAGATAAATGTATTTTTGTAATTATTTTGTTAAAAATTGTGTAGGTTTAACAATGTTTATTAATGCGTAAATTATATTTTTTTAATAAAAGTAATAACAATCTCTGATTGGTTGAAAAGTATAATTGATAATAACTAGTTAACCAAATTTGAAAACTATACCTTTGGCAATACTAATAATGTATGGAGACATGTAATTATGTACTTTCTACTTTTTTTCCATGAGTCATATGAGTACTTTTTTGTTTCCAATATCAAATCTAATATTACTGAATATACATGTCTTTCTAAGAATTTAAATTTCAATTTTCAAATAAATTAGTACTTCAATAAAGACCACAAATTTGTCAAATCAATATCCATTGCCCAATGAATATATAGATAATTGATTTTCCCTAAAAAATTTAGGCTATAAAATTGTTTGTATAAAATATGAACTTTAGAAATTTCAAAGTATGAACAAAAAATTATTACTTATGAAGGTGGATTGGGAAAAATTATTTGTTTTTAGTGAAAGGTATATTATTCCAATCAAAGATAGAACTAATTATGTCGAAAGGCATGTCTTAAAGTGATATCAAACCTCATGTGGCTAACATTGGTAGATAGATCGACAACCAGAAATTTGTCGTGCATCAGCGTCACATGGATGCACCTCCACCGTCAGATCTATATTTGAAGCGGTTTCAATTCCTTGTGAGAGGAAACTACTGCCTCCCATTGTTTTGTTTTTGTTAAATTCGTCATGCATTTGTGATGGATATTATTGGAACACAGAGTCTAGAACATATTGATGAAAACACAGGCATTTGGGCATGATTCTATTGGCCTCCATGAGAGTAGCCATAGGATTTGTTGCCGTTACTTATTTATTTTCACAGAGGAGTGTTCTGAATCGGTTCTATGGTGTGGTGCGGCTACGACCTATTCCTGTACAGGTTTGTTGTCACCCTCAAACCCCCCCTCATTTTTTAAGTCAAATCCAAAATTTTTGAACTCACGCCCTATATAAGTGTTCAAGTAAAGTTGGAAGTCTGAAAGATAGAGAAATTCATGCTTTGAAGTTGTTTAAACTCTCAAGTTTGCACGTTTTGATAAGTTTTCCGTTTTCCTATCTGGACGCATGAAAATTTTATTGTCGTCCTCATTTGAATGAGATTTTCAATCTTTCTATGGCCATGGATTGTCGAATCTTGTATTGTTTTCAATTCCTTGGTTCGCGAAATAAATTTGAAAAATCAAGCACGAAATGGTGGAGTTTTCTTCTTCTCTGCATTTTTTCCACAGTCGTGAATGACAGGCATTTTCTTCTCCGTCAAATTTTGGCTCCATTTTCCATGGGTACGTGGACATATCTCATTGTAAGTGGGTTGGTGGAGAATTTTGAGGTTTTGCACCTTTTGTAAAAAGGGCTAAAAATCATAGAGTGACCCGCAACCCCAATAGGGCTTAAAGGAAAAGTCAAATGTTGAGCCCGCATCAAAAGAGTCAAAGTGGGGAAAGTGGGCCATTAGGGAGATTTGAGAATTTGAGCCTTTTTGTAAAAAGGGCTAAAAATCATAAAGTGACTTGTAACCCCGATCCGGCTTAAAGGAAAAAGTCAAATGTTGAGCCCGCATCAAAAGAGTCAAAGTGGGGAAAGTGGGTCATCGGGGAGATTTGAGAATTTGAGACTTTTTGTAAAAAGGGCTAAAAATCATAAAGTGACTCGCAGCCCCGATCAAGCTTAAAGGAAAAATTCAAAGCTTGAGCCTGCCATTGGAAAGTCAAAGTGGGTCGGCGGAGCAATTTGTGTTTTTGAGCCTGCATTGAAAAAGGTAAAACTATAAAAGTGACCCGCGACTCTATCTCCAAATCAAGTAAGGCCACGTGTCAAGGTTTATATCAAAAGCGGAAGGGCAAATCAAAAATGTAAAAAATGCCACATCTCTATAAAGTCACAAAATGCAAAAGGAATCCTCCATGCCCGCTCCAGTAAATTTCTCTCATGTGGACGACTCTGATTTAAAGTTTCAAAGGCAAGATGAACGGTTCAAATTAAAAGTTACAAAACAAGTGTAACGACTGCATTATGAAAAGTTGGGTTTCACCCGCCATTGGCATTTCTTCACGAATCAAGAATCTGAACAGACACGAATGATTGAAAATATTGTAAACTATTTCTTGCTAACATAAGAAGAAGTTGTAACCATCTCTTGCAAGATATTTAATGGCTTCTTCATGCCATTGTACGGGTTGGTAATTGATCTTGTAGACTCGAGAGTGCATTGTACCTGGAGAAAGCAAAGGAAATAGCCAATTTTCTTTTACTTCCCTCCACTCTCAAGTTTCTTCCATTCCCACATTATGTACAACTTCTGTTTAAGCATCACTACAAGAAGAAGGATTTTGTAGCCTCTTTGATGAGGAGATTTCAGAAACTTTGAGTTCACAATCTTATCTCGTCTTGTTGCCATTTACAGGGTTGTTTCTTCTCATAAATGCATGTGTTGAAGTTTCTAACTAGTGCGTGCAGGAATATGATTTTCTACCTACAACATTAGTTCTCTTACCTCTTTTCTCACTCCATTTCCCACCTTCATAACAAATTCTCCCCTTGTAGATAATTGCAAGCATTTACCACAGGGTCAGTGGAATGCCCCTGTTGGATCCCTGGTCGAAGGGCCACCACAGAAATCCACACTTTATTGCGCATGCATATACGGCAACTGCACCAATTAAGTAGAGGGACTTAGATTCCCAGAGCATTGGAAAGGAATCCATAAGTTTTTCCACCTGAAAAATTTCCTCGCCAACATTTTTTGGTGCCCACCGTGGGGCAGATTTAGTAGCATCTGCACCTGAATGTGACCGCAAGGTCAGAAAATTCAAAATTCAAAAAAGAGAAAAAAATTTGAAATTTGAATGGCTATATGAGCCACATGGATTCAAATCATGGCTATTCCAGGAAACCCTCCTATTGAAAGACCTAAATTGCTCTTCCACATCCAAGAAGACATTGCTTCAGATTTGAGGGAAGTTATCTGGCATAATAGACAAAGTGCCAATCACTACTTCATTGCCACGAGAATTTTGGACCTTGAAGAAGAACACACTGCTGAATTGGAGAGGCAAAGAAAAATTCCAGCATCCCAAAGAAGAGAATAGATTTTCAAGCTAGTGGATAGTAGATACACCCGGCAACAGAGATAAGGAGGACAAACTAATCCCATATTTGAGGAACTTCAAAGGAGACAAGAGCTACTCGGAATCCATAGGCTTCCTTCTCAAACAACTGGTCACGCTGGGAACCTGAGTGTTGCCAATCCTTTGGACGATGAATTTTCATACATCAATGAGAACCTTGTAGATTTCACTGAAGTGGAAACTAAAGAAGAAGCTAGAGAAAGAGAAGTAAGAGCCGACGAAGAAATAAGAGCTCAACTCAAAGAAATTGAGAGACTTCAAGATGAGGTAGACAAAAGAGCAGCAGCAGGAGCCATAACCTTAATAAGGTTGGAAGATAGAAACTAAAATAGAATGGTGGATTGTGAGCGTGAACGTGATCGTGAGGCCTGTAGGCCTAATGTACCATGGGGAGGAAACACCGGTCCACTAGCTCTTGCTCAACCACTCCATGAGCTACCGAGAGGCTCGAGAAAAAACTTCCCAAAATTCAGAGGGGATGGTTCTCAACTCCCTGAAGAGCATGTAGCAACATTTATCACTACTTTGGGTGTGTTGGTGTTGAGGATGAAGATGTGTCAGTCTGACTCTTTGTGGAGTCACTTTTAGAGAAAACTGTCGAATGTTCTACATGCTACCCCCGAGGTCCATCACCTGTTGGGAGGATATAAGAAGTGCATTTGAACACAGGTTCAAGAGCACAGAAGATTGTTAGGATCTGTTGGTCCAATTGGTACAAATGAAGAAAGAAACCTCCAAGTTAATGAGGGACTTCGTAGCAAGATATGATAGAGTGATAAGAAAGATCCCTGAAGATGTGGTGCCTCTTGAAAATAATTTTAAGAGGTTTTTCATCAGTGCTTTGTGATCAGAAGTATGTTTCTTCCTCAGAAGAGCCCAACCAAGAACATTGAGGGAAGCCAAGGACTATGCAATAGAAACCGATGATGATCTAATCCTTTCTGGAAAGGTGAAAGGCCCCAATGGAAAACAAAAGGGTCAAAATTCAAACTCTGTCACCACAAATCTGATGTTCCAAAAAATGGCAAATGACTTGGTTGCCTTGAAGAAGTAGCTATCTCAGATCACAATGTGGAATGCTTCAAGGAGACCAAACCCTCCAGATAGGCCAAGGATTGCTCCACCTCCTCGTTGACTTGCTCTTGAAGCACCACCAGTCAATGCCATCTGTGACACCAAAGAGCTAGAGGAGGAAGTAGAAATTGATGAAACTGAAGAAGAAAATATGGAAGACTATGAAAACTATCTTGAGGTTGAGGAAGTTGATATGCACAATGGCCTAATTGAGTACGTTGATGATGAAGATGAGGATGATGAAGAAGCTCCAAGTTTCTCATGTGTTATTTTCACTCGTGCACAATCTAGGAAAGGTGTTTCATCCTCAACTGTTACGGTAAAGGATAAGAAGAATAAAGAAGATTCTCCTCCAGAGGTCACACAAAATAAAATCATCAACAGAGGATCACCATTACCACCTTCTATGGAGTCGGCCAAAGAAAAACTAGACTCACTGGTTGTCAGGGATCATGCTACTATGCCAAGTAAGTCATCTAATTCTTCTCCCAGCTCAAAAGTTGCTAAGAACAATTCTCCTTTAAATGTTGTTCCTACAAAAACATCTAAGGTTCAATCAAAAGCTACACCCGAAAAGGAGAATTCAACACCCAAAGTAGCAAAGCCTCTACCATGTAAATCTTCCTCCATTTCTGGAACCTCTTCCTCACTCACCATAGCCCCATTTGAATTTGTGGAACATGCAAGCAAAACCAAAGTCTAGCTCTCTAAAATAGAATACCTACAAACACACCCTGCCCAGCTTGACAGGTTCATTAATGCAGTTCATGGTGGTAACCCTGTATCCTCAAGTCCTAGTTCTAAAGGCTTACTGCCCACACCATCCACACCACCTTCCCAAAGCATGCTAGCCATCAGTGCCTCCAAAACCAACAGGGTTGAACCTTTCTACCTATCACTCCTCATTAAAGGCTTCCAGCTAAATAATTGTATCATAGATTCCAGAGCCTCAGACAATGTGATGCCAACCAAAGTTGCAAATGCTCTAGGCCTCACCTTGACTTGATTAAATGGCACCTACCACTCAGTGGAATCCAAACAAGTGCCATTGGTAGAAAGAATCAAAGATGCACATGTAGCACTAGCTGATTGTCTAGACAAGAAGGTGCTCCTAACCATACTAGTAGCAGACATCCCAACATCCTTGGGTATGCTATTGAGTAGGATTTTCTGCAGAGACCTAGGTGGAGAGATAAAAATGGATTGGTCATCTGAAACTATCCCAGTAAAAGGGGAGATGAAGAAGTTGCTACCAGTAAGAAAGATGAAGTTCATGTTGTAAATATCTCCCTCCCGGGTAGATATAGACAAGTAGAAGAATATGGAAATCAAAGAAACTCAGAGCCTGATATTTATTGTGTCACCAACAGTCCTTGGCACAGGTAAAGGGCGCATGACATAAGATGTCAACATGAAGAAATTTGCACCTTGGCGCATGTAAAGGGCGCACGACAGTCGACATGAAGAAATTCGTGCCTTAGCACATGTAAAGGGCGCACGACATAAGATGTCGACATGAAAAAATTTGCACCTTGGTGTAGGTAAAGGGCGGACGACATAAGGTGTCGACATGAAGAAATTCGTGCCTTGGCGCAGGTAAAGGGCGCACAACATAAGGTGTCGACATGAAGAAATCTGCGCCTTGGCGCAAGTAAAGGGCGCATGACATAAGGTGTCGACATGAATAAATTCACACCTTAGCACATGTAAGAGTATGTCGACATAAGGATGGATGCACTGGGGCGCATCTTCAGGAGGTGCAACATTTTGAGCGCTGACAGGAAGCAAACCCTGACCCAGATATTCAAATGGCCATAAATTTTCACAGGGAGGTCGGATTCATGCAAGGTTGGAATTTTCGGAAAGCTTGCAAGGTCCTCTGTCCAAATATGACTGGATATCTTTAATTGGGTGAGAAAAAATTCTTTAAAATGCAAAATACAGTTCACCACTTTTGGGTTTGCTAGGGTTCTAACCTACCATCCATCAATGAGATGAATTAAAATGTACACCTAGAGGTGGTTGGGGTAGATTTGGATTTCCTCTCTCTTCCCTCTCTCATTCTTCCTATAAATTGTAAGGAGGGGCTTCATTTCTAAAGGTTGGACATTCTTGTTTTGCCCCATCCCTTCTTCTCTTTGGTAGGTGAATTTGTGGAGTTCAAACCTCCCATCTAAAACTGTAATGCAACTTTGCCTCTTGGCATTTTGTAGTGTATTGTATCAATATTTGGAGAAAATAATGCATGTCTGTGGATGATTCTCAACCCTCTCTGCGTTCATTTTGCATCCTCCTTAAGGCTTTCACTGCAATTTTTGTTAACTGTGCATGATCTTGGATTGCATTTTACATGGTTTGTGTTTATTGGCAAGACAGGTGTTCTTCATTCCTCGGTAGCATCACCTTGATTAGTTTAAATGGTTTATTTTTTCATGCATCTTCTTACCCTGTCTACTTGGCAAGTTAGTTTAGGTTTTTTCAATAAATCCTCTACATTTTTATGTGTGCATCTTTCCAATACAGGAATAGGAACTGGCCTTCATCCGGAGAGATTTTACGATTTCTGTAGAAGGTCCCACACTTGGGAAAAGCTCCATGTTATGTAATCGCACTGAGATTCTCAACCCATCGAGTTGCAAACACTCAAGGGTGTTATGATTTGCCATCAACAGTTCACAATACGAAGGTCTGATGATCCGAAAGCAAACATTCTCTTTCAAGATTGTAGGATAGGAAACTACTTCCTCACATCAAGAAAAGAGGAAAACTTGCCACTTCTCATGGAGGAAGAGGAAGAAAAAAATTGGACAATGGAATTTGATGATAGTCATTCCAGTGTGGGCTCGGGTGCTGGTGTAGTATTGTACTCTCCTTCCAATGAGTTGTACCCATTTGCCTACAAGGTGTAATTTGATAATACAAATAACACTGCAGAGTATGAAGCACTACTCATAGGCATGAGTGCAACAGAGGACATGGGAATCAAGAAACTGAGATGCCGAGGTGATGCAGAGGTTGTAGTAAATCAGGTCCGCCAACAATATCAAGTGAAGAATCCAAGACTCTGGCATTACAGAAACAGAGTGTGGGACTACATTGAATCTTTTGATGCATTTTCCATTGAAGCTATTCCAAGGGGACAAAATGAAAAGGTTGATTCTCTTGCAGTTTCAGCTTCCCAAGTGACACCTCATCCTTCTTTTGGTAAAGACAAAGTGACCATTGAAATGGTATTCAGGCCTAGTGTACTAGATAATGTAAATCATTGGCAAGTCTTCAATGATGATAAGCAAAATCTAGCCTTTTTAGAGCAAAGGGATAATTCCAATAATATCTTCTTCGAAGGAGGTGAAAATCTACACCTAGAAGCAATCCCCAAAGAAGAGAAAGAAGGAATTAAAGGGATTGATGATGAGGGAGTAATCAAATTGAAAGGGAACAAAATTCCCAAAGGCCTAGTCTCTTTAAAAGACCTCTTTGACAAACATGACATATTCGTTCAAGAGAAAGAAAAGCAATCTTCTTGGTGCCCAACTGATTTTGATAAAGAAAACATTGGTACCCTGGAGGACCCAAGGATGGTTAATATTGGAAAATGTTTCTCGCCTAAAGAAAAAAGAAGGTTTTTTACATTACTCAAGAAATACTCAGATGTCTTGGCCTACTCTTATGATGAACTCAAATCCTTCCAGCCAAAGGAAATGCATCACTCAATTCCTTTGAAGTAGGGTGTTAAGCCCTTCAGGTAGAAACAAAGGCCGTATAACCCAAAGATTGTTGATACAATCAAGGAGGAGGTAATGAAGATGTTTAATGCAAGGATCATCTTTCCCATCCACCATTCAACGTGGGTGGCTAACATTGTGCCAGTGCAGAAGAAGAATGGTGAAATAAGGATATGTGTAGATTTTTGCAACCTGAACCAGACATCACTAAAGGACAATTATCCTCTTCCTATCATGGACCATATCCTACAAGCAATCATTAGATCTGAAATGCTTTCATTACTTGATGGATTCTTAGGATATAATCAAATCAAGGTGGTAGAGGAGGACCACACCAAGATAGCCTTTACAATACCTTGGGGCACCTTTGCCTACAAGATAATGCCTTTTGGCCTAATCAATGCAGGAGCTACATTCCAAAGGGTGATGGATTTGTCCTTAAAATATTTGAAGCATTGCATTATCATATATCTTGATGATCTCATAGTATTTTTAAAGAAGAGGGGAGATCATATCTTTCACTTGGAATAGGTACTTGCAAGGTGTAAAAAACATGGCATATCACTAAATCCAAAAAAGTATATTTTTGGAGTCACAGAAGGCAAGTTATTGGGGCACATTGTGAAAAAACATAGAGCACACATTGATCCTAAGAGGTTTAGATCCATTCAAGCATTAGCCCTTCCCACAAGCAAGAAAGGAGTTCATTCATTCTTATGAAAGGTGAACTTTCTTCATCGTTTTGTGCCCGAGTTTGCTGAGTTGATGAAGCACATCACTTCCATGATAAAACCATAAGCAAACTTCAAATGGAACAATGAAGGGAAGACAACATTTGAAGAGATCAAGAAATCCATTGCCAAAGCTCCGAATCTTGTATCTCTAGATTTTAACAAATAATTCATCATGTATTGTTATGCATCAGAACATACACTCTCCGTCGTTCTCGTTCAGAAAAATGATGAAGGCGTGGAAGCACCTATTGCTTTCATGAGTTGTCCTTTGAAAAATCATGAGCTAAAATACAACCAATTGGAGAAGCATGCATATGCAGAGGTCAAGGCTGTAAAAAAATTCATGTTTTACATCCTCAATTCCCATACAGTGGTGATGGTCCCCAGCGGTGCAATCAAGTCCATCTTGACACAGCAGGATCCCAGAGCTAAAAGAGGAAATTTGATTACATAGACTCAAGAATATGACTTGGAGATTCAACCCTCCAATCTGGTAAGGGGAAATGGCTTGTGCAAGTTGATTGTTGAAGATGAAACACTCAAAGTTCATCATGGCGAAGAAAATTGTGCTTGCTTAACTTGTTTAGAAGACAACCCATAGTTTCTCTTTGTCACCACTACTGATGAGTGGTATGTTGATATTGCCTATTAATTGACTTATGGAGAATGTCCTCCCCATCTTGATTATAAGCAAAGGAGAACACTCAAGATGAAGGCAACTAAATTTGTAATCTGGAATCATGCGCTTTACAAAAGAGGCCTGAAAGGTTGTTTCCTCGGGTGTGTAGATAAAGAGCAACAAGAAAATTTGCTTAAATCATACCATGACCAAGCATGTGGTGGACATTTTTCAGCAATGGTCACTGCACATAAGATCCTCCAAGGAAGGTATTATTGGCCCACAATCTTTGTAGGCACTCAAGATTGGGGTTCTAAATGCAAAGCATGCCAATAGTTTGTTCGAAGACCACAACTCACTGCATTACCACTCAAGCATGTGGTTATTGAAGAACTTTTTCAACAGTGGGGGCTGGACTTCATTGGTGTTCTAAACCCTCACTCAAGCATAGGGCACACCTATGTACTCATAGTAACAAACTACTTCACCAAATGGGTGGAAGTCATCCCGGCCAAACAAGCCGACACTGAAACAATATGCAACTTCACCAAGGAGAATATCATAGTCCGTTTCGGAGTGCCACATAAGATTGTAGCAGATAATGCTACCTACTTCTCTTTAAGAGAGATGACTGAGTTTTGTTATAGCTATGGAATCTCCCTATCCCATTCTTCTTACTACTACCCATAAGAAAACAAATAGGCCGAATCAAGCAATAAGAACATTGTGACCATTTTCCGCAAGCTTGTAAACGAGAATCAAAGGAATTGACACAAAAGGTTGTATGACGCATTGTGGGCGGATAGGATCACTCCCAAGAAGGCAATATGTATGTCAACCATTCCAACTGCTATATGGAGTCGAAGTAGAAATTCCTCTCACGATCAAGATGACAACTCTCAAGCTGCTACATGCAATCGAAGATGGTCAGTACAAGGATTCCATTGACAAGAGGATCCTATTTCTCGAGAAGATGGAAGAAAACAGACTCCAAGTGGTGGATCGCGTTGAGGAGCACCAATTGAAAGTAAAAAAGAATTTTGATAAGAAGGCCAAGGCAAGAGAATTCAAAGTTGGAGACTTCATCTTGCTATGGGACAAGAGAAGATAACCAAAAGGAAGCCATGGAAAGTTCGATTCATTATGGCTCGGCCCATTCCAGATTCGTGAAGCTTACGACAAGAACACTTTTCTTCTCTTATATTTGGATGGAACACCACTGGAATTGCCTCAGAGTGGGCAATACTTGAAATTGTATCATCAGTAAAAGAGGGTGGTTACCCCACCTTGTACCATAGGTGTGTTTCCATTTCTGTTGTGTGGTTTTGTTTCCCCTTCTATTGCATGTCACGTGTTTCCTTCCTACTGTGTGTTTGTGTGTTTCCTTCTTATGATCTTTCTTTCTCAAATTTGTACATGACTCTACAAGGCCCAATGGATAAGGCACTGGTCAACGAATTATAGGGTCTAGAGATTGAGATTTTGGATTCCCATGTCATGTCTTCACTATGCTCAATCCATGTCATGTCCCCAAGTTAGAGCCAGTTGTTGTCACCCTCAAAATCCCCCCTCATTTTTAAAGTCAAATCCAAAATTTTTAAGCTCACGCCCTCCAAAAGTGTTCCAGTAAAGTTGGATGTCTAAAAAGATATAGAAATTCATGCTTTGAATTTGTTTAAAATCTCTAGTCTGCACGTTTTGATAAGTTTTCTGTATTTCTGTTTAGAAGCGTGAAAATTTTATTGTTGTCCTCATTTGAATGAAAATTTCAATCTTTCTATGGCCATGCATCATCGAACCTTGTATTGTTTTCAATTCCTTGGTTCGCGAAAGAAATTTGAAAAATCGGGCACGAAATGGTGGAGTTTTCTTCTTCTCTGCATTTTTTCCACAGTCGTGATGACAGGCATTTTCTTCCTCGTCAAATTTTGGCTCCATTATCCATGGGTATGTGGACATATCTAATTGGAAGCGGGTTGGCGAAGAATTTTGAGGTTTTGAGCCTTTTGTAAAAAGGGCTAAAAATCATAAACTGACCCGCAACCCCAATCAGGCTTAAAGGAAAAGTCAAATGTTGAGCCCACATCAAAAGAGTTAAAGCGGGGAAAGTGGGCCGTTATGGAGATTTGAGAATTTGAACCTTTTTGTAAAAAGGGCTAAAAATCATAAAGTGACCCGCAGCCCCGATCAGGCTTAAAGGAAAAAATCAAATGTTGAGCCCGCATCAAAAGAGTCAAAACGGGGAAAGCAGGCCGTCGGGGAGATTTGAGAATTTGAGCTTTTTTGTAAAAAGGGCTAAAAATCATGAAGTGACCCACAACCCCAATCAGGCTTAAAGGAAAAATTCAAAGCTTGAGCCCACCGTTGGAAAGTCAAAGCGGGTCAGCAAAGCAATTTGTGTTTGTGAGCCCGCATTGAAAAAGGTAAAATTATAAAAGTGACCCGCGACTCTGTCTCCACTCAAGTAAGGCCACATGTCAAGGCTTATATCAAAAGCGGAAGGGCAAACCAAAAATGTGAAAAATGCCACATCTCTATAAAGTCACAAAATGCAAAAGGAATCCTCCACACCCGCTCCAGTAAATTTCTCCCACGTGGATGAATTTGGTTTAAGGTTTCAAAAGCAAGATGAACGATTCAAATTCAAAGTTACAAAATGAGTGTAACGACTGCATTATGAAAATTTTGGTTTCACCCGCCATTGGCATTTCTTCACGAATCAAGAATCAGAATGGACACGAGTGATTGAAAATATTGTGAACTGTTTCTTGCTAACAGAAGAAGAAGTTGTAACCGTCTCTTGCAAGATATTTAATGGCTTCTTCACGCCATTGTAAGGGTTGGTAATTGATCTTGTAGACTTGAGAGTGCATTGTACCTAGAGAAAGCAAAGGAAATAGCCATTTTTCTTCTACTTCCCTCCACTCTCAAATTTATTCCATTCCCACATTATGTACAACTTCTGTTTAAGCATCAATACAAGAAGAAGGATTTTGTAGCCTCTTTGATGAGGAGATTTCAGAAACTTTGAGTTTTCAATCTTATCTCATCTTGTTGCCATTTACATGATTGTTTCTTCTCATAAATTCATGTGTTGAAGTTTCTAACTAGTGTGTGCAGGAATATGATTTTCTACCTACAACATTAGTTCTCCTACCTCTTTTCTCACTCCCTTTCCCACCTTCATAGCAAATTCTCCCCTTGCAGATAACTGCAAGCATTTTCCGTAGGGTCAGTGGAGTGCCCCTTTTGGATCCCCAGTCAAAGGGCCACCACAAAAATCCACACTTTATTACACATGCATATACAACAGCTACACCGGTTAAGTAGAGGGACTTAGATTCCCAGAGCATTGAGAAGGAATCTACAAGTTTATCCACCCGACAAATTTTCTCGCCAACAAGGTTATCCACAGAAATGAATTTGGTGGTAATTTTATTAAACTAAAGACTGGCTCTGAACCATTGCCTCCTTGCGGCCTACCATGACAGTTTCCAAGTTGTGGAATGGGTTTGTAAACAGGTAGCTTGTGGAGGTGGCGAGGAGGAGGAGTTGTGGTTGAGATCACATGGAGCTAACTTTTCACATTGCTTCTTGGCTAGGAAAATGCGGGTGGGAATATAACACATCATGTTTCAATTAGGGACCTCAAAACTTATTTGAATCTATTGCAGATCCGAGGAGTGATTCTTATCCAACCATCTTTTTGGTAGCGAGATCAAATATTCAACTTGCCCAAGTGAGGACGAGGGTTTGGTTGAAAGATGGGTGGACTTGATCTAGAGGTTATGTATGTTTAAAGGTGTTGATAAAGACCATCCCTTTTGTAATCTACACGGGAAGCCCTCCCCGAGAATTGAGGACATCTAATTGCCTTCATTATCGTTGTATGTTTTGGAACCGGGCATCATGAAGAAAATGAACTTGGAATATTACGAGGTCGTTAGCAAGTTTGGGAAGAAGGTTTCCCTTGTGATTATGAAGGGTGTAGGCTATGCATTTTAAGCACGTGATACACAATCTCATGTTCCAATGATATCCGTCACATAGTCACAGATGTAATAATAAGGTTCGGCCTTGGCAGGGAAGGAGTTATGGCCCAATCATGGCTTTTACCTCAAGGTCTCCAACTCTTCTTAGGCCACCTATATGTCGTTGTCAGAGGAGTGCTACAATCTCATTCTCATGGACAAGTTATAGCTGGGCCAGTTCATCCACGTGGTAAAGCTGGAGTTTGGCTCACCCTATCCCAGCCTCTGTGGCATCTGGCCTATTCCACATCGGTGATCTGCATGGGAAACCCAGAGGACATACCCACTCCCACTCTTGTGGCTCTGAAATCTAACCCTATGAAATTTCCATTACCGGTGGATTTTTTGTTTAGTGAGCATTTGCAAAGATCGTCAGTTAAGGAGGCATGGAGGTCTAAGGTTTGATCCTCCTCTGCTCTTCACTTGACTATTCTTACAAAGAAATCCGAGGCTTTTTGCAACGAGAGATCCACACTTAGTAGTAAAGAAGGTCAGGAGAGAGAGGCTTTTTTTTGTGTTCCATGTTTTCCATTGATGTCTTGGTGTGTTGTTCTATCCATATTTCACTTTGTGTGTTGTCAAAAACTATAGGTGAACCTGATGTGTGGTCTAGATAACTTGATAGAAAATATTTGGGCCTCACCATAGTACAGGTCACCATTGCCACATTTCTACATCACTTCAAATGGATTCTGACTCCCATCCCAATGATCCTAATCAACTTCCAGTGGTTCTCAAACTATCCTGCCAAATGGCTCACCCCCTTATTGTCAATCTTGTTGCTAGAAATCCCTATTGGAAACATGGTTTTTAAAGGTATTTTTTCTGCTAAGAGAAGGGCACCTCCTTGGTCAATTTTGCTACCAACCAAAACAATGTGCATTTAGAAAAATGTTATTTTGATATGTATTTCACTTTTTTAATATATTTTATCTGGATTATTTTTCTGAGTGGGCCCATGTTTGGTGTTAATCATGCAAATTTCTCCACCTCCATTTTATTCCTCTAGGCGTGTTGTGGATCCACCTTTGTCTCATACTTTCAAACTTTTATTTTTATTTCATATCATTTTAATAATTACATTTTTGTAACTTGGATGCATTAATTAGGCCCTTCCTAATTTGTAAAGTTTGTCAACATACAAGATTAACATAAATATTATCTGTTGTAGGCTGAGAGTAATAAATATTAGTGTAAATATTTACATTTGCATATAATTGTAAAAAATGTTTGTGAATTTCCAAGTTACACATACTCATGAAATTCATTGAGTAAGTGGAACTCGAGTGATAGTGAAGTGCACAGGACTGCATGGAAAAGCCCCTGCTTGGAAATTCCCATTTTTCCAATAGTAACTAGCATGAATGGTTAGAAGATTATTGATTTAGTTTCGACTGTTAAAACTGTTGTTAGCAGGAGTTCATTGCTGTTGCAGGGCTCTAGCATAATGAACATGCAATAAAATAATGTTTAAATATGTTGTGAACATCAGGATTTTTATTTGTGGGGTCTTTGGAATATTTTGTTTTAGATAAAACTTTGCATACATAGGATTTTATGGAGTAATTCCCCCTATCAACATAGTGAGATTCGTAATTCTCTGCATATAAAAGAGTTATCTTCATATTCTACACTTAGGGAGATATCTCTACTGGTATGGGCGTGCATCTTCAATATGTAGAGTGTGTGTAAGTATTGAACAAGTGAAAAATAGTATGACGAGATTTTATGGTAATTGCTACACTTCATTTTAAAAAGGCATTTTTATAGTCCATCTACCACACTTTCATCGAACAATATCGATATTATGTGAATATCTCATGTGGATGGCTCCTTATCAACTCTGTGTCAATGAACATTAATTGAGGAACCCTTCATTCACAAATAACACATGCAATAATGTGTTAAATATTAATATACAATACATACATATATTAATATAACTTGTTTATAGATGTATATAAAAAATCCAACATTTTGTTGGGGTTAACATATCGGTTGTACAAATATATTAATCAGATCTAAGCATAAAAGCAATCAATACGGAAATAAACAAGAAGAAACAATACACAAGATTTAACGTGGTTCACCCAGTGTGGGTTACGTCCACCAAGAAACAACCAATTTATTATCACAGAGGAAATACAATGAAGATTTTCAATCTTCCACACCTTCTTGGATGTCATGTACTTTCTTCTCTACAAATTTCTCTTTTTTCTCAAAAGGAAACTTCTATCTAATCTCATTTGAATTCTTCTTTCTAAACCCCAGCTTTAAGCTTATATATGCATCTACAATCTTAGGGAAATTTAGCTATGCAATTACAACCATTAGATTCACTTTACAACTAAAGATAGATCTAATTCCCACAACTTAATTATAATAGTCATGCACTGGCAAACGATGTCGGCTAGCCTTAATCGATGTCGGTTAGCCCTAATCGATGTCAGTTCCTCCTTGTCTGATCGATACCAATCCATGGCTGACCGATGGTAGTTCGTCAACCAATGCTAATTACTGTGTATTCCAGCAATTCTGCAAAAGCATGCTAGATAAGTGACTAAGCTCCACAATTCAACAATCTCCCACTTGCAGATAAATTGTTGCACTGTACCATACAACTCCATCCTTCGATCCTTTCTTTTGGACTATTTCTCCCTCTTCATGTCTCAAACTCGAAGAACAACAGAAGTTGAGTGTAGCTCCAACTTCTCCTTTACCAATGACGTCGTTATCATATCCGCAAGGTTCTCCTTTTTATGAATTTTCTCCAACTTCAGTTGTCCATCCTCCAATACATGTCATATGAAGTGATATCTCAACTGAATGTGTTTCATTCTAGAATGAAACATTGAGTTCTTTGCTAGATGAATTACACTTTGACTATCACTGTACAATCTGTAATCCTCTTGCTCTTTTCCCAAATCTTCCACGAACCTGCTCATCTATATCATCTCCTTGTTAGCTTCTATAGCTGCAACATACTCAACCTTTATAGTAGACAGGGCCATAACCTTATGCAATCTAGAAATCCAGCCAACTGTCGTGCCACATACTATGAAAAAATATCTAGTGGTACTCCTCTTGCCATCCAAATCACCAACCATGTATTAATCCACATAGCCATGTAAAGAAGTATCTAACCCTCTGTTATCAGCCAATTTTGACTTCGCAAAATTGTTAAAAAATAATTAAAAATGAAAAATTAGAAAATTTTGAAAAGTGTTACTTTGCGTGGTTCATTGGACTCATCGCGATCGTCTCATTTTTGTGATCATTTCGGTCTTCGTTTCATCCGATTTTTGGGCAAGAGCTCCTCCTGCCAGGCTCTTAAAACGTGTTAAAATACATTAAAATAATTAATTAATATTTAATTAATTAATTACTCCTAGTTTGATAAAATTAATTTTTAAATAAATCACTTAGGAGTATTTAATTAAATAAATATAAATTAAAGTTCATTCGACAAGTTTTTAATTGCCGGGGAAAATTAAGCTTTCATTTCCAACTGCCAGGAAGCCAATCTGGCTTCCCGAACCTGGATTTCCACTTTCCTGGCAATTTCCTTCAATTTTCCCACACATGGGGTTTTCCTCTGCCAATTGTCAAATCATGGATTGGCAAATGGGCATAAAATTCCCCAGTTTCCCACATGGGGAAATTGGACGGGGATTGCCAACCCATTTTGCCATTCCCATTGGCAATTGCCCGTTGCTTTCCTCATTTCCCCCTGGCAGTTAAACCACTACCCGAGAAACGAGGAAGTGGAATTAATCCCCGTAACTTCCTCCATCAAACCCGTTGGAAAAAGTCATGCTTCGGATTGCTTCTTATTTCCTCTGGAAAACATAATATTTTTATTACATCCCTCTGAATATTGTGAAGAAGAAATGAAAGAAGGTTTTTGGTTTTGGTTTCAAGCTCCACACATTTATCAAAGAAGATCTACAGAATAATAAAAAAGACATTTGCAGAGGTTGAAGAGGGAAGACAGGCAACAAAGGCTACGTATTACCAAGAAGACCAAGATAGTCCAAAAGCAAGAATATATTTTTTTTAAAAAGGGCAGGCCGCCCCAAGACACCCATCCACAGTCCCACACAAGTAAAAATAGATCATTTCCACACACCTGTCCATACATGGCGCCCAGCTAAAAGGGAAATTTGCGTTTGTTTTGTTTTGGAGAAAGGGACAACTAACAACAAATTTGTTTTATTGTTGGCTTAAAGCCAAGCCCACGCATGCATTGGAAAACAATAAAAGGAACAACATCTCACGTAGGTTCAAGGGATCTCCACACGCCCAGTTGAAAACAAGGCATAGTAATATCAAAGAGAAAGAATAAGAAAGGCAGGCTGCCCCACTAGGTCTTTCCACGTAGCCAACATAAGGAAGAGGACAATCTAATACAGTTTAGAGACAACAAGAACAGTTTCCACGCGCCCAGCCAAGTTAAAAACTGTAGAAAACGTGCCAGCTGAAGAAAGACACCACACGCTGGAGAAAAAGAAATAGAACAATCCAAAGGAAAGATCACGCATGGTAAAAAAAAACGTGAAGAGAATCAAAAGGAGACATTTTTTGCCTCCAACATTGATTTTTATCTCAAGTTGATCCGAGCTCTATATCGAAATCAGATTGCCGATTTATAAAAATTGTAATCCTGAAATCGCTCAGTTTTTATTATTTGTTATTATTATTGTTTTTAAATAATAATAATAATAATAATAATAATAAAATAAAGTGAATAGTAATAATTTTTGCAATCGGGATTATTATTATTATTGTTTTTAAATAATAATAATAATAATTAAATTAAAATGAAAAATTATTTTTCTACATCAACGGGGTTTTGGAGATTGAGACCCGACCCCGTTTGCATTGTCTGGCGTGCCTGAGTCACTTTTCTGTTAAATTCATTAAATTCATAATGGCCGAAAGATCCAAATTTGCAGGGAGATCGAGGAAGCCAGTGGAGAAATCTAACAAATCTGCCCTGAAATATGAATTCCAAGGAATTATTCCTCCCAGCTCCATTAAGTCGACATATGACAACATAACCGATACAAATCTGGGTCACATCAACGTGTAATAATTTTGCGAGCGAGTGAAAACTGAAGGCAAAACCATTTTCTTAGATAGGCTTTACCATAGTGGCCTACCCCAAGCAGCAACATTCCCTGTCTCGGTGCAGTGTTCAGAATTGGTGATTGCTTGCATGGAGCATTACGACCCTGAGAGACAAGGAATTTTCAAAGACAATCGTGAGCCTTTCCTCTTAATCACACCTGAACACATTGAGGAGTTGCTCGGCATACCTGACTTTCTCGAAAATGCGGATATCACTCGCCAATCAGCGCAAGAGTTTTGGGATGAAGAAACCCTGAGATGGAGCAAAATGGTCAACAACAACTGGCTGGTAACCAAGAGACCTCAGATTGATAGGCTCCCCAAAGAACTGTACCACATTGAGTTCGTGGAAGAAATTGGAGACATGATCACTCTCCTAAGTCGAGTTTTTGGTTTACCTTTTGCAAGGGTTTTCCACCCATGGATGTACCAATTTATCTGTATCAACCTAGCCAAGAAGGAGTTTGTGGACTGGGCCACCATCATCAGTAACACCATTCACAAGCAATTGATAGAAGTCAAAATGACTGGATGCTTCTACATGACCTCATATCTGACCTATGTAGTAGCATGAAGAAAGCTATTTTTGAGACTTGAAACGAGAGGAATCCTGGGGTCATCAAACAATGTTTTTCACTATTACCCTCAACTCAACTTCAAAAATAGTTCTCACAATTTTAGAAGAGTCAACGATGCATTTACCTTCCGCGTGATCCGGAACTTGAATTGGAATATTGAGGAAAGGTTTTCCAGAGAAGCCATGAGTGTCATTTCCCAATGGGGAACCTGGTTTATACAATTTTCATCTTTTTCCTACATTCGCGTGAGTGGTTTTGTTGGGACCCCATGGAAATTTCCCAAGTACGTCAGTGATAAGTGGGCGTTAATGGAGCTGGCACGACAATTGTTCCAAGTTCACTGCCTACTTAGTGACAAGCACCATCCAGGAAGTCATTTCCCAATCCAAATCGGGGAATACCAATGCCCAAATCTATTCAGTGCATATCTCATGGAAAAGGAGTTTGCTCTCATAACCATCCATCCATATGTGAAGAGAGCCCAGTTCGATATCAATGGATATATGTAAAAGATCCTGGGAGCGAAGTACCAACATAGTCCTACCATGGAGGATTTCTAGGCTACTTGCTCAGATGAACATGAGGTAAGGAGATGGGAGAACTCTCGCCTAACACTTGCTCAGATCAAGGCCTTCCACATCAGGAGTCCTCCCGATTCATTCATAAATGATGATGAAGATGTTGTCGATCCCTCGTATGATGCCATTGCCTTCACACCATTGCCTCGAATCGACTGGACCAAGAGAGATGAATTTTCTCTCGATGGCAAGAACCAACCAATTATCGAAAGAAGCATATCTTGGTATGATAGGGAACTTGCCAAATTTCAATCAAGTCCAGATCATGTTTCAGGATCACAAAAATTACCTATACGAGGGGGTCTCCATTCGACCAAGGTTTCTTCTTGATCAACTTCGTTAACATCCAATCATACACAATAGGCAATAAAAGAATGGTTACCAAAATCCACTTCACCAAGCAACGTGTCACGAGGAGAGAGATCCAAAGATCCAAACCTCGAAGAAGGAAAAGAGCACGTGTCTGGATTTTCTACCTCGAGTAGAGATTCTTCTACTCACATCGTTAATTACACTCAAAAGCTGGTAGCAAATGATCTTCAACCATGCTTCGAACAAGCATCCACTCAGGTACAGGTAATTCAAATATCAAACACTTCAGAGCATGTGGTTCATGAAGAGATTTCCCAAAATCTCCCTAATAATCAAGAAGTGGATATTGAAGTTGTCTCCTCAAATCGAGGTCGTAGATAGGATTCAAGAAGGATCTCATGATGTCAGGAATAATGAGACTATTGATTCGAGCTCTAGGATTCTATATGCTGAAATAGTGAATGAAAATCCTTCTTGGGTTGATTCTGAAGTGAAGAAAAGGAAGAGATTTGTCAAGCCAATTGACATTGATTTTGATGCCCTTTTCAAACTTTCGAATGACGCCATTCCTAAAAATGCTAAGGTACTCTCTCAAATAATGGTGGATAATGATGGAAACAAGTTTGCAGACCTTGCCATTCCACATGTGGATAAAGAGCGTGATGCTATGACACCATCCGACTATGAAGTTTCCAGATTAGAGACTTGGGAGATCTACATTAGAAAGTGACATGGTGATGGCTTGATATTCAATTGATATCATGCTAAAAAGACTGGAGAAATACAAGTCTCAAAATTCTCAACTCAAGGCCGAAAAGAATCAATTGGTGGAGTATGTTCAACATTTGATAAATCCCATATCATCCACCTTCCCAGTACCTGATGTGGTGGCTGCCCCAGATGAAGAGACTCTCAGTTTGTCAAAGGAAATAAACACTTTAGGCCATGTCACTAACACTTGGCTTTCAGAGATTCTCGTTTTAGGCCAGGGAGCGATCAAGACTACAATTAAGCTTCATGAAGATATCAGTGCATATCTGGATCCAATTCTTTCTTTCAAAGAAACTTTTGTCTCTGCTATATCAAATTTGGACGAGATATTTCCTAGTCTACAGGAGATGACAAGTATGGAATATTTAGTTTTGGCTATTGAAGGGATTCTCGAATTTGAACATCGAGGAACACATTTTCTTTGGTGTCTGCATCTCAAATCAAGAAAGACGCTTCTCGAGGATTCTATGATCCATTATGATAACATGTGCAATGAAGCTTTCACTTCACTCTCCTTGATCCAGGAATTCATGGCTGAGATTCCTTGTAACCTAGTAAATGAGCATAATCAAAGGTGTTCATCAGAGCAGGTGGAAGAACAATTTTCATGATTGTTTAAGGACATGTACACTCCCGCCAACAATTTCTCGTCAGTTTCCATGGAGCGGTGTATCAAATTGAAGAACTTGTTTGAGAATGCTCAATCTAAAATTGTTAATTTAAATGATATGCCAAGTAGAATTCTTGAATTGCAGGTATTTTGTGAGGCTATTCTTCAGCCAAGTGAACCTCCAGAAGAAGAAAAGATGTTTGAAACTTTGGGAAGGTTTAGATCCTTTCAACTGGCAAAAGCAGTGGATCCTAATTTCACCGGCGGTGCAGGGAGTTGATTTTCTTGATATCTAGCGAAGTGGGAGAGTCCATTTCTCATACGTTTGAGATAGGCAGACCCCATTTCAATGGATAAGGCACTGGTTATTATTGTATATTTTAAAAGGTGTTGTTATTTGGGAAACATTGGATATTTTAAGTATTTTCTATTTTTGGTTGTCTTTAATAAAGTTGGTTAGAAAAAGTCAAAGGTCACTTAAGTGCCTTATTTAATGATCATGTAAAACCCTAACTACTTTGTAACCAACTTTTGGGTTATAAAAGGAAGTGAGGGGCTCATTTGTAAGTGTGACTTTGAGAGAGGAGAAGAAAATACTTTTGTGCAAGCTTTGTTTCAAGAAGAAACTTGGTGTTCTTTTGTGAAAAACATTTTGGAGTTAATGGAATAAGAACTTTGTGTCTCATTCATTGTCTCTTGTAACATTTGGTGTTCTTATGTTCATTAGATGTTAGGTGTTTGAATCTTGCATGCAAATATTATCTTTGATCTTATTGTCAACATTATTAATCAGTTGTTCTAGTTCACAGTGATCAAGCTCATGATTGTCTACTTACTTATGTGTGTTCCCTTTTACTCGTTCTTGTTTAACTAACTCAAAATTCTTTTTATTTGCGTTAGTTATTCAACTTTACTCTTCATGCAGCATAATAGGCTCTATTTTTACCTAACTCTTGCATGTTCTTTCAGTTCATTCCCATTCCACTCCTTTCCTTCATTTCTATTCTATCTCCTTCATTCACTTTTCTTTTCATTGATGTTCCAAAACACCCCCCACATACAATTTTGAATGTACAGATGTAAATACAGTTTTGGTTTTCAATAAAGGCAACCTCACCTTCATTGAGGAGGGAATTTGTTCCCACACTGTTGCATGTCATTTACATGCATGCAAATCCATATGCTAACACCCTCCATCACATAACTACATGTTGGATGTCCCTCTCAAATACTCGAGAATCCATTGGACTAGTTTCCAATGCTCTTTACCTGGATTAGCCATAAATATGCTCACAATGCCCACTACCTGTGTAATGTCTGGTTTGGTACAAACCATAACATACATCAAACTCCCAAATGCTAAAGTATGCAGAACTTGTGTCATGTACTCAACCTCCTTGAGTGATGTACGACATTGATCTTTGCTCAATTTGAATTGTCCAGCCATAGGTGTACTTATAGGTTTTGAATTTTGTAAATCAAACCTTTCCAACACCTTATTGATATAATTTTCCTGAGACAAATACAACTTCCTGTTCTTCCTGTCTCTATGAATTTTTATGCCAAGGATTCTCTTTGCAGCTCCCAAATCCTTCATTACAAATGTGTGAGCTAGCTATTTTTTAAGCTCACCAATGTCCTGCATACTAGATCCTACAATAAGCATATCATCCACATACAGTAACAAAATAATATAACTCCCATTTCTAGGCATCTTGAAATAAACACAATGGTCATATTCACATCTTAAATAACCATGCTCATGCATGAAACTATCAAACCTCATACACCATTTCCTTGGAGCTTTCTTGAGCTCATATAGGCTCTTTTTCAACCTACACACAAGTTTCTCCTTACCCTTGACTTCATACCCAAGAAATTGATTCATATAAATCTATTCCTCTAAATCACCACGAAGAAATACCGTCTTGACATCAAGTTTCTCTAAATGAAAATCCTCTACTGCTACTAAACTCAATACAGTATGAATAAAATTTATCTTAACAACAAGAAAAAATATTTCACCAAAGTCAATACTTGTTTTTTATGCAAATCCCTTAACTACAAGTCTGGCCTTGCATCTCTTCTATCCACCCTCTTCTTCCTTGATCCTGTAAACTCACTTGTTGTGTAATACTCTTTTTCTAGCTGACAACTTAACCAAATTCCATGTCTGGTTCAGCTCTAAGGAGTCCATCTCCTCATTCATGCCATGCTCCCATTGCTTGTGGGATTTATCCTGCATTGATTCTTCAAAGTTTTTTGGTTCACCACTATCAATCAATAATAAATAAGACAAGGAAGGTGAAAATATTTCTGGAGGTCTACTTAACCTTTGTGACCTTCTCACTGAGATTTCAGGTGCCGGAGGCTCAATCTGCTCATCCTGTAGATTTGTATTTACTTCTAACAATGATCGACGCTGGTCACCTTCTATCGACATTAGTTTGGCTAATCGACACCGGTTTGTCTCTTCTGTAGCCGACGTCGGTACAGGGGACCGATGTCGGTCAAGGGTAAACTGATACCGGTTACAATGTAAACCTATAAGTATTAATTTTGAATCCGAGATTTATTTTTCATCCATAAAATTCTCCACTGGTTCACATTTGGGTACCAAAACTTGATCCCTATACATTCTCTTTTCATTCCAATCAATGTCATGACTCCTAATTATCTTAGAACCTTCTAAATCCCAAAATCGGAATCTGAAATCACCAGAGCCATAACCAATGAAAGTACATATTTTGGATTTAACATCCAATTTGTTTCTATTTTCCTTATCAATATGCACAAAATCTTCTAAGCCAAATACTCTAAGAAAAGAAAGATCTACCTCTTTTCCAATCTAAGCTTCTTCTGGTATTCCACCATTCAGTGCAATTAAAGGTCCACAGTTAATCAAATAAATTTTCGTGTCTACTGCTTCTATCCAAAACTATAAGGGCAATCAAGCATGTATCCTCATGCTTTTAGCATGTTCTGTGAATGTCTTGTTCATTCTCTCTATAACACCATTCTCCTGTGGTGTTCTAGGAACCGTCCTTTCTATGTGTATTCCATTTACTGAACAATAATCATTGAAATCCTTGTTGTAGTACTCACCACCGTTATTAGATCTAAGGCACTTTAACTCTGAATTTGAATCATTTTAAAAAAGGGCTTTCCATATTTTAAAAGTTTCAAAAACATCATATTTACGATTAATAAAATAAACCCATACCTTTTTATGGCATCATCAATGAAAGTAACATAGTATTGGGATCCTCCATGAGAAGCTACCTAGGCTGGTCCCCAGACATCTGAGTGTACAAGATCTAATTTATGATTCTTCTTTATTAACCCCAACTTTGAGAAATCCCACTCTCTTCTGCTTTCCAAAAATATAATGCTCACATAAATCAAGATCTACATGTTTCAGATATGATAATTTACCCTTTTCCTTTAAGATCTACATTCCCTTTTCACTCATATGGCCTAGCCAATTGTGCCACATGTTTATATCTGAATCTGAAGTAGATATAACAGAAAAGGAATTAGTAATATAGGTAGACATATACAATTATCCTACCTTCTTGCCTCTTACTACAACAAGAGATCCCTTGGTAACTTTCCAAGATTCGGCTGTGAGTGTAACCATGCAACTAGCTTCACACAATTATACTGCAAAAATTAGATTTATTTTAAGGCTTGGAACATGCCTCACATCTTTCAATATCCATGTATTTCCATTCTGCAATTTGAGATGAACTTCACCTCTACCAGTAATATTGCATGGTTCATCATCTCCTAAATAAACATGCCCAAAATTACCCTAAACATAATTTCTAAAATAACTCTTATTAGGGGTTACATGGAAAGAAGCTCCTAAATCTAAAACCCATGACTCAATTTTATTATCCAAGGAGAGAATTAGGGCATATTGCATTACCTCTTTTACAAAAACATTTGACTCTTTACCTTTCTCTGGCACATTCTCTTTGTTTTCCTTGAACCAAAAATCCTTCTTTGCATGACCTTTCTTTATACAGTTCCAGTAGATTATACCTCTACCTTTGGATTTAGATCTACCATTCTTAGACTTTGATTTCTCATTATTCTTGCTCTTAGATCTCTCCTTCTGCCTTCCCTGCTTTCCACATTCAAAGCATTCCCAGATGATGATTCTCCTGTAATTTTCCTATGTATTTCTTCATTTAGGATTATACTAACCACATCATCAAACTTTAAAAGATTAGTAGCATACATTTAATTACTAACAACCATTACCAAGTTATCCCAACTATTTGGAAAAGACCATAATAATAAAAGTGATTTCACTTCATCCTCAAACAGAATACTAAATGATTTTAATTGATTTACAATAGACCAAAAATCATTCAAATGACTTGATGTAGATCCACCTTGCATCTTTAAATTTATTTATTTTTCATCAAATAAACTTTATTTGAAGCGCTAGGTTTTTCATATAGATTTGCTAAATATTTCATCAACTCTATCGTAGATCCTGCTTCGGTAATATTCGAAGCCATGGATGTTGTCAGGCTCAATCTTATAGATCCCAGAGCCTTTCTATCAAGAATTTTCCATTCTTCATCAGTCATCGTTGCAGGTCTTGTCTTCTCATCCAACGGTAAGTATAAATATTTTTGATAGAGATAATCCTTCACCTGCATCTTCCATAATAGATAGTCACAGCCATCAAATTTATCTACTCTGAATTTTCCTTCTTCTCCCATTACTTTGCTCCCACTCAATCAGAAATCCCTTTGTGAGTAAATCTGTCAACACACACAACCCTCAAACAAAGATGCTCTAATATCAGTTGTTGGGGTTATCACACTAGTTGTAAAAATATATTAATTAGATCTAAGCATAAAAAAATCAATACAAAAATAAACAAGAAGAAACAATACACAAGATTTAACATGGTTCACCCAATGTGGGCTACGTCCACCAAGAAACAACCAATTTATTATCACAGAGGAAATACAATGAAGATTTGCAATCTTCCACACCTTCTTGGATGTCCTATACTTTCTTCTCTACAAATTTATCTTTTCTCTCAAAAGGAAACTTTTCTCTAATCTCAATTGAAATTCTCTCTTCTAAACCATAGCTTTATGCTTATATATGCATCTACAATCTTAAGGCACTTTAGCTATGCAATTACAACCATTAGAATCACTTTACAACTAAAGATATATCTAAGTCTTGCAACTTAATTATAGTAGTCACACACAAGCAACAAATGTCAGTTATCCCTAACCGATGTCAGTTCCTCTTTGCCTGACTGATACCGCTCTATGGGTGACCGACGACAGTTCATCAACCGACGCCGGTTAATGTGTATTCTAGCAAGTCTACAAAAACATGTCAGTGAAGTGATTAAGCTCCATAACTCAACAAGTTAATAAACATGTTTAACATCTAGATCAAATCACATTATATTACTACCACATAGGGTACATCTTATTCTATTTATGGTTACACATGCAACTCTTTGTGTGAAAAGACACAATGGAAACATAGGGAGTTGGCTTAGATTTGCATACACTATTACACCTACGTAGGAGAAATAAATGGAATTTTATCCCACTTACGAGGGGATGTAATGCAATAGTTAGATTGGTTTAGTAAGGTTTGATTGTAAAGGTTGGTCCAACTCCACACACACAAATTTGGGCTGTGTATTTTTTTATCTAAAATCATGTTCATGATAAAAATGGCCATAGTGCATATATCTTAGGGTTTTATCTATTAAGTTCATCACAAGGTGTCACATTGTTACGAGCCCTTGCAACATACCTTATAAATCATATTTTCAAGCCTATAAAATGACGGTAACACATCACCAAAATTTATGTAAATGTCCTAGGATCTGTCAATCCAATTCACTATACAACCCATAAACCAAATTATATTGTGCCCCAACAAGTGTCGGTGCATGGTTCTTTATGAAATGATCAATTTGCAAAAGACAATATCTAGAGATTGAACAACTTCTATATTCTTATTAGCGTGCATCATAGGTAGTTGAAAATACACACCCATATCTGAGTTCATGAGCCCTAATTCTCAGTTTAGCTAAAGACTTATCCCTCATTATATTTAAAGAAATCATTTTATCATTCTATATTGTATTCATAACTATATTATGAGTTATGTGGTTAATATGGATTAATTTATTCAAAATATTCTATCTATAACATTTTTTACACCTATTAATAAGTAGGGGATGAACTCTTATTAAAACATTTTTATTTGGTTTAGGTTGTAAACAACATTGAATCCCACAAATTACATGTATATGATGGTCCATCTATGACATAAGCATCCATAAGTTCAGTCCAACACTAATGGTTTCAAACCTAGCCAATCAAATGCTTTTCTAAATTGATTATCACACTTGTATGGGTTGGTTCATATCCTATAGGTCTGCCTTAATTTGAAACTAATACCGAAGAAAGCCTATATAAGCAAGTATAACTTACCTACTTACGTCACCATAGTATTTCAAAGAGGGTAGTTGCAAAATACATTCCAAAATAACTCTGATGGCTCTCCTAGATGGACAATTTAAATAGAAACAATACAAACTAGGAGTAGCCCCCACATATGTATAAAACATTCCCAACTAGGTTCGAGAGTTAAAATTCCTAATATAGAGACCTTCAAAGCTAAGTCAATTTCAAGCACATCAAGCCATTGTTCCTCATTGTCAAGTGATCATAAGTTTCTAAAGTAGTTGCATCTATAGAGATATCACATGCTAGGAAAATCAACTAAGTGTGGTTTGAGGCCACTTTAGAGTGGTGCCTTGATGTAAGGGTATCGCGGATTACACTTCATCCCAAACACTAACCTATTTTACAACATCTCCTACCCATGATCAGGGTTAGATGTTATTTTGCATCATATGAAGGGTTTCCCAAATGTTGATGACCTAAGGTTATAGAGCAATGGTTATTAGATTCAATCACAACCTCAAAGAAAGTATCAATTTCGAGTTCCATTGCATCACTCTATGAAATCCTCTAAAAGGGACTAGATCATCTGACACTCCCATACAATATTGGATGGTACCATACATACTCTTTTGCACTCTATTTCCATAAACAGAAGCACTTCTAGGTCATTTGCATCGTACACAATCACTCATGCACTACATTGACATTCAACCACTACCTCTGTGCAATCAAGCTAAGTGCTCCTTATACTATTCTTTGTATTTTCAGTAACCATTTCCTTGTTCAATATGTGTGAAATTTGGGATTTATGAGCATATATTTTTATTTGTGTGTCAATTTTTGAATAATTAATATAAATATACCAACATATTTCCAAACCTTTAACCCTTAGATAAATAAGAACAACATCCCCCACATCTTATTTATTCATTTTTAGGGTGTAATCAACGACACTGATGGAAATGTTATAAATTAGATGGGTATTATCTGCATAGGTTGGTGGAGGTGGAGATACTGCATGGTAAGCCACACATAATTCCTCTACTTCATTGATTTCAACACGAATGGGTTATGGATCAATAAACAATATTATACGTGCATCTAGTCGAACAACCATCGTGTTGGTGGGTGGTTTAAGATCCCAAAGAGGGACTAGCTTCTTATCTACATCGAAAAGCTCTTGGATATTTTGGTGTATAGTCGAAAACATCTATTTGTAGAGTTGTAAGCAACATTGGTGATAGCCACGAGATAAACGTTCATCAAACTTGTATCCTTTATGTTTTTCCATATCAGTAATAGTCGATAGAGGTAGTTGAATTAGGTTACAATCAAGGAAGTTTTCATAAGATAATGTGAGGAAGATACCATAAATAATTGTTTCATGGTGTGGGAGATGTTGTAAGAGTTATTGCAAGTGCAGGTCGTGTGATATTCATGGTATCAAATTTCTTGTTATCATACACTTTTCCTTTATATGAGGAATTTTCTTAAAATTGTATTACTTCTAGAATAATACCGGATCTCATAAGTCAATATGTTCGCTATTGTGAACTTATTATCATATACTTTTCCTATTTGAATTAGGTCCTCAAAGGAAGCGTAATTAAGAAACATAAATTGCTCTCAAATCTTTGGAATAAGACTATTAATGAATATTTCGATCATTCATTCTCATCAATGTGTTTAGGTCCTCGTGAAAGAAAATTCTTATGGTGTAATACATAATTCATAACTTTTTCATGGGATCATTGTTTGAATTTATTAATTTATACAAAAGATAAGTGTTGTCCAATATTGATTGAGAAATGTGTAAGGAAACTATCAGCTAGAGTTTGAAATGTCCATATAGAACTTGGAGGGAGTCTATATAATCAATAAAGTGCATATTCCTTAAGGCTATGTGGAAAGAATTGAGTAAGTAAGGTATCATCATGCATATAGTCCATAAAAAATACCGCGAGGGCATGAAGGTGTTGTCGTGGACAGATCTTGCCATCATAAAATGGAAAATTTGGTGGAGTAAAGCTAGGTGGTAATTGATTCTTAAGAACCTCAGGTGTTGACGGATTATTGAGTAACCCAATGGAGCTTACAATTATTTGTGATTGATTTTGTAATAATAGAGTTATTTGTGTTTACATGGCTTAGAGTTGTTGAAGATATTTATTAAGAATAATAGTTTGAACCATATGTGATGTATTAGATCTTGGAATTAAATACATATAAAGTGCATGTGTAGTAGTTTGGGGGACCATGTGTGATGCCCCCATAATATGAACATTAGGTATAGGTAAGGTTTCATTAAGCACTTGACTAGTATCACCTAAAGGGGAAGGAGATCCTGTGGATGGGGGAGTTGTACCGCTCAAGGGTTCACCTTGAATTTTATTCATGTTAGCCTTTTTGTAAATTACCTTTTGTTTTTGGGAATTTAGTAAATGAGGTACTCAAGTAGTATTATCCCTTATGGATAGTGTTAATTCCCACATCTTGACCTTGTTAGGAAATTTAAAGGATAAATAATGTTACAAATTATAAATCCACAATATAAATTGTCGACGATTATAGTTTTTGAAGTGCAATAATTAAAAACATAGATTAAGATGTTTATAATGTAGATTACACAGTGAAAACATCATGAATAGAAATTAATTGAACACTGTGACACGAGATATAAGTGGGAAATCCTCGGAAGGTAAAAAAATCCACTGAAAATCACTTATCTTTATTGAGAATTAAATTTCACCCAACACTCCCACTATTTCTCTATCATCTCGCTCATATAGCTTTCATAAAATGTTACCATCATTAGTGTAACCATTATCTAATGAGATCACCTTGTTATATACATTATGGGGTGGTCATGATTCAGTCTTAAAGTCGACCCACTTTGTAGTCTATCATGCTTATATTTTAAATATAATCTATAAGCCAAAAACATATAGTCTTTGGCGGGTTTCTAAATAAAAAATTTCCCTCTTAATAATATAAACCCAACACTCCCCCTTAATGTTAAGTAGGGAAACATGCACTAAAATTGGTTTTACATGTCAAAGTTTTTTCCAAATAATATCAGATTTTTCTGTGAGGATCATGTGAAAACCTCATGCACATTGAAGAGGGTTTCACTTCCAATTGTGATAAGAACACTTCACATAATCAACAAGAGCAAGAATCACAAGGAAAATCAAGTACAAAAAGACATTGGTGTGTCTAGCATGCTCATAGATAAAAAATAACAGGTACATAGAGGAGTGTTGTGTAACTCCTCTATATGACACGTGTACACAACCCTAACTAACCCTATTGACCTATTCTCACTAAGTGAGATGATTAACCACATGAGGTGGACAAAACATCAAGTGATGACGAGACAAGTCATATACACCAATACCCCTCCATCAAAGTTAAGGTAGAGGTCATGGAAAGTCATAACTGAAAGAGAACTCCCCTAGACAACTAAGAAATATGTGTCAATGGGGCCCGAAAAATAAAGGCATGATAAGGTACCCATGTACAAATAACATTTTTCTGGAAAATAAGAAGAGGAAAAAACTTCTAAATGATGGTCAAATGGATGTCAATTTTAAAGTTCAAATTTCCCTTTGACAGTCATATAGACGTAAAATTTGATTTCAAAAATAAAAGTGAACAACTCATGTCATTATACTACTTCAATGCCACTATAGGAACACCTTTATACCTTCTATACACAAAAAAGACCACTATGGAGAAATTCATGCATCAAATGAGGAATGCAATAGAGGAGAATTGATTACAAGTTATTTTTTAAGCCATTAGATAACAACAAATGAGCAAACAAATGCAACTAACTAGTTAGGTTAACAAGCTCATAGACAACTGGTAACAAGACAAGTCATCGGGAAAAACCAAGGAGCAAGTGGTCAAACAAAATCAAGAGGCCAAGAAATGCATAATGGTGTTGTGTGAGTCTATCAAAATGTTGTAGAAGGTCATGAAAAAAACAAATATGATCAAGTTCTAATTGACAGACTTGAACATACAACTCCAAGAAGTGATGCAAGATAATTAGGAGGACTCATAAAAGGTGCAAACTACTCAAGCACTCATTGTAACCACCTGGGACAATAAAGAAGTGGAAACATTGTTGGATACATTTTTTAAGTGCAAGGATAGTGTGGTGGATAATTTGTGAGAGTGGGAGAGAAATACATCATGTAGTACCCTCATTGGAGTATAAACATATTACATGAAAGAATGAATCGAAGAACTGGTGTTGGCAGAAAATTTGTAGGGAAGAAAATGTCAACAGTTCAAGGGACAATAGTTCTTCCTCTTTAATGGGGAGGTTCCCTTGTTTGAAGACAAAACTGTTCATAAAAAATTTACAGAATATACAATCATTCTATAACAATTTCATTTGAGGAGGTTAGTTTTATTGTGCAAATATATAAGGTTGAATACAGAGAAAATAGAGATTAGAACAAAAACGAGTTTGAACGAGTAATGGAAGAAAAGAGGAAAACCAACATTTTCCTCAAATCTTATTTTTTTCCTACGTGTTAATGAAACTCAGGATTTACACAATCATATGCAATGAAATACCCTACCCTTAAACAAACAAATACTGACTCCAAGTTCAATAACTCGTCAAGGATAGAGATGAACACAAAGTTTCACATTTCATTTGCATACAAGTGTTGAAGGAAATAACCAGAAAGGTGGAGGAGAAGATAGAAGAAAGAAAATGAAGTTCTCTTTTGTATTCAATAGTTCTTCTTGCCCTTTTTGCATCAATATACTAACATCCAACCCCTTTACAAATACAAAAGACACCTTTTATAGGCATGAGGAGAGAATAACTAACTTGAAATAGCTAATTGTTATTTTAAGTGACTAATATTTTGATTAGTTAAGTCACTTAAATGACTTTTACATTTAATTTTACAAAAATAAACATCAAAATTCCAACATAAGAAACTAGTTTTAACCAACACTTGAAGAAGAGAGGAAAGAGAAAGAGATGGAACTTTAAGCTTTAGCACATGCATTCTGAACTTTGTCACTGCATCTGATATTTCTGATTCTTTTTGTACTAGAGTCTTTGTAAGGTTGACCATCCAACTTCCCAAGGAATTCTCCATTTCTGAACTTGTTCCTTCGTATTGAGCCAAACCTCTTGAAGCTTCAATTATCTCATTGTTTAGCTTAGAATGTTCCTCCATCTTGTCTTGGTGGAGATTATTTGTTTTATATAGGTCTTCTTTAATCAATTTCTTGAATTGCTCTTTGATTTCTTGTGCTGAATTCTGTTGAGAATAATTTTCTTGGAAGAGTCACATCAGAGAGCTTTGAGATCAGCGAAGATTTCAGATTTCAAGGATTCAACGTTTTGAATTGTGTTTTGCAGTTCAGAAGAGGCTTCTTCAAGAACTTTTAATCTCCATTCAGCATTGAATGACCATGTGCGAGACATATTGTGCTTGGCATCATCAAAGATTTTCTTTTAGAGGAGTTTCTCATCTGTGACATCCATGATGCGAAGATCTTGAATTACATCTGCCCATACTTTTTAGATTCTTTTTCAATATTTTCAATTCTAGAACTTATTTGTTTTTTGTGCCACAATAAGATTTATCATACACCCTGCATCCTTCATCAATGAATTTCAAACAACTCATCAATATTTTTTCAACGACCCAAGCTTTGATGTAGGTTGGGAGGGTTTGTACTTGTTCTTCCAATTGCTCTTATGTTTGCTTCCCTTTTTCAACCCTATCAATTACTTTTGAAACAATTTCTTTCAGATTGTGTACATCCCCTTCAGGTGTAGATTCCTCTAAATAAATCCTTGTGAGCTCAAAATCAGTGGTAGAAAATTCATGTTCACTCTTATCAACTGTTGGTCTGGAAATTTCGACGAATTGTTGACCTGAAGTATCAGTGACCAAACGAGAAGTTGTCTTAGCTTTCTTGGTAGGAGCAGGGGTACCAAGAAGTGCAGCCACAACATCATAATTGGGAACCTCAATTCTTGATTGAGCTTTCCTCTTTTTACTTTCAACAATGGGTTGGACCCAAGAGAATGAAGTATTTGAAATTTCACAAAAAAATGTGTTTGTTGATGATATACCGAGTGCTAAAGGAGGAAGAGAAGACCCTGGTGCAAGAACAACCTTTACTGAGGGAGAGTCTTCAGTAGATACTTGAGGAGAAGGAGAGGGTCTTCGTATATTCAATTTAGTTCTAAAAGCACTTGCTTTCCCCAAATCCTGAGTTGAGATTTCAATGACTTCTTCTTCTTCTCCCTCCTCACTTTCTTCCTCTCCTCACTTTCTTCCTTTTATTCATCATGTTCTTATTCAGTATCTTCCTTCCTTTCGTCCTGTTGAATATCATCTTTTTGTTGCTTTCTTCCTTAGATTCAGCCTTTAAAGTGTGTGCATACACTTTTGTGCTAGATTCTTGCTGAGTGGAGGATTGATGTGAAACTACCTCTTGAGATACCTTAAACTCTACTAACTTTTTTGTGAACCACTTCTTAGTTCTTGTGAGAATAGGTGATGTAAGATCTTTAATGCTATCTTTCTCCTTGAGAGACCAATAAATGGTAGGAAAAGGAGAATACTGGATAGAATTTACAATTTGAAGCTCTTGATCTGCTGAAGAGTCATTCTTCCATGCATTCTTTTTCTAACTTCAAATTCATCATCACAATCTTCCCAATAATCTTCAATTGTGGGCACATGAAAGTATGACAAACCAAGATTGTTGTTGAGGAAGCTCTTGCTATCAAACGATATTCTCTTTTGGAAAGGATGCACATGGAAAGGAGCAATGGTTCTCTCAATATTTTGTGCATCAAAGGCCGATATACAAATATAATTTCCCAAGGATATAGGAAATTGGACGCCAGAAACATTTTTATACCTACAAGTTCTGTGAAGGATATCTAATTGTCTGCAAAGTTCAATGAGAATGATTTTTATCATTGCAATAAATTGGAAGCTTGTAGGGGATTCCCTCAAACCCTACGGTTTTGATGTATGAGAAGCTTTAAAATTGTATGAACATGATCCCATATTCAACTATTAATTTCTTGGAATCCTGAGAAATTCTATTAATAACACAACTTTCAAGTAAGCTGACTAAGAACATGGTGAAGGCATCATTAACCCTTCTGAAACGACTATTGTTGTTTTCAAAGGTTAATTGAGTATAAAAATCATAGATTGGGAGCCTTCACCTGCTACCCTGACTTGACAAACCAATCCAAATCTTATAACCAACTATGGTATACATTAAATAGGAAGTCATGTAGAAGGATTTTGTTTGAAGGACTTGTGAGAGTTATTGAGTCATGTTTTCACATATGATTTCTCCCCAATTCAATGCCCGTTTGTCTTCACAAATTATGTTGATAAAGATGCAAATCCAATCCCGAAATTCTTTTATGGAGGAGAGACCCATGACTCTTCCTAAGAGAGTGATATTGTCTGACAATTCTTCTATGAAGTCACTCCTATATAGAATTTTAGGCAATTTTGAAGGTCCTTTCTTCTTTGTTTTTAACCAAGACTTTTCAATAATAGCCTGACATTTATTAGGAGTCAAATCGATATCCTTTTCAGCTTCAGCTAGAGTTAAAACTTTAGCATTGCCAAAAGTGGGGATACCACGAGCCAAATTGATGTGATGTGCATCCAATTGAGCAATGAGTTGGCCTTGAGGATCTCTCAACTCCTTGGTTTGAGGATCAAAACAAGAAGCGAAGGCCAAGATAGTATCAGTACATTGGACTGAGGTGGGAAAGCCTCCAGCATGGGCTAGGCCACTGTTCAAAATTCTTTGGGCTAGAGGTGTTGGTTTTTCATCTTTCATTCAGCTCCAAAATTCTGCCAAATCCATGTGTTTGATATCATTCTCTCCAATTTCTGGTATAGAAGTTTCAAGAGAGGAAATGGGCTCATAGCCCACGTATTGGAATTTCATTTTGATAAAGTTGGGAACACTAGTAGAGGCAAAACTAGTTTCTTGAAAGTACTTTGGACAAAACCAGGGTAGAAGGTCACTGTAGCAAGAATGAAATTAAAACAAGAGCAAACAATGATGAAAACTCTTACTTTTTGGATGGAAATGAAGACTTCTTCTCCACACTCCCTCTTAAACTGAAGTTTTCAAAAAAGGTGTGACAAATGACATGGAGATTCAGGCAAGAAACATGATTGGGAGGGGAGTGACAGTGACAGGGGCAGAGTTTAAGTTACAATCTGCCAAAATGAAACAAAGTTAAATGGACACGGCTCGAGCCACTCACTTATATTTGTGCAGAAAATGACTTGTGTCACACGTTTTGACACTCTAAGATTGCCTTTTAAATCGGCTGATGTAGGGAGATGGTGGAATGAGGGAACGGTTTTCCAGTAGTGCCCTTGAAATACCAATATGTCTGACTCTATCTACTTTTCATTTAAATCAGTTAAGGTGAAAGTGTTGGGGAAATGGAGGAATGAGGGAATGAGGGAATTGTTCCTCAATGTGCGGTGTGGGGCCCAACATGTCTGATTTCACCGATATACTGCAAACCCGTATAGGATAAATGCGGTAAATGCAGTGAACTCGTAGAACTTAGGAAACAATTCCAATTGTTCCTCGAAAATTTGAATTTATCCGATCTCAACACCATTAATTGGTCAAGTAGCGGCTAATCGGTGAATGCAGACGAAACTATGGGAACAATCCCTCCAATTCCTTTAAAAGTCAACTTACCCGATAAAGGGACAATTTAGACAAGAAAAATGAATGAAAAATGAATAAGTCCCAAAACTAGATGACTTAACAAGGGGAAAACAACTAATACAATTAACATTTCACCCATGAATTTTTAAATTTTTGAATTTTTGCATATATGTGACAACAATTGATAAAGGAAGTATGTAGTGTCATCTCTCATCACAAGCCAATACTTGAAGTGGAAGAAGAGTATGAGCTCCTTAAATTAATACATTCTTTGGCCCAACTATGGGGTTGTTGGCTAGATTTTCTGCATAGCATCAAACCTAGGCAGTCATGAGATAAATCTCCCTCATTTAACCGGTGAGGCTCACGTGTCAGATTTGTCAATATAAATGTGTTTTTATCTATCAGGGGTTTTACTTTAACCACTTAGTTCATGAACCATAACTAAGAAGTTCTGCAGCAAGTAAGCAGTTGTTTAAGAAAGGAAAATTATAGAAGAAGGAAGTAAAGGAATTACAGAGAAGAAATGAGGAAGATGTGCATCCTGATTAGTAAATAGCAGAGCTAATTGCATGCACATAGAAGAAACTCAATAGATTTGAACACACAGAATTATAAAGCAAAGGCAGCTCTAGATCCAGATCTAAAATAACACAAAGTTTACTTAAAAGATCTAAAGATTTTAAAAGCAAGAAACACAGTACATCGTGACACAAAGTTCTCCGGAAACCTGCTTCTTTTTATTCCTCTGCTACAAGTTGCTCTCAGGGGTTCAACACAAAGTCTAGAACACAAGATTGCTATTTACAAATTCTGATTGATTATTAACCCGGAGGTTCTTCTCCTACTTATAGAATGTAGGAGGGAAAGTACAAATAGAAGACTCAAACTGAACTAAAGCATGAACAACAAGTAAAGATGACATTTGGCAATCATCCTCAACTAACTTCTTCTTAAGTGACACATGTATCACTTAACTAATAGAATGGTTCCACATGACTTCAAGTAATGGTTGCAAAACCAATAACTTAGAAGTTTTACAATTTCATCCGGGAACATAGAAAGTAGAAGAAGAAAGAATAGAAGAAGTCATGCCAGCTGTAATGTTTATATCTTCTTCTTGTTCTGATATCTGATATACTTGTCAAACATATAATTCAGCATCCTTCCATCTGTTTTAGCCACTGCTTCCTTCTCTGTCCCGAATTGCAGCAACCCTTCATTCAACACTTTGCTGCATGCTTCCACTTCTTCCAAACTTGGCCCAAATCTCGCAATGTCTGCCTGCAGCGCCACCAGCCTACTGATAGAGTTCATCGTGAAAGGCTTGGTAGCTTTATCAATTCTCTTTTGTACCATCAGAAGAGAACCTTCCAGGGAATCATGCACCTCGTTAGAAACAATCCGCATGTATGAAGTAACACCTTTGTCCACTCTTTCCTCAGTGAAAGAAATGATACTGTCTAGTAAATCTGATATTCTACTCTCAAGCGCCTGCATCCTTTTCAGCAAAACTCTGCAGATCTCCAAACGGAAAGATACTGCAAACTCTAGCTGCTTCCCCTTCTCGACTGATCCATCCGGTACAATTTTTTCTACAACCAATACATCTCCCGGCAGCTTGTTGATCTCGGCCAAAATACTCAGGTTACTCTCTGCAACTGTATTCATGTCTTCTATGCTTTCTATAAGTTGCTTTAGTTGATTTGCTGCATCGTTCATAACCTTTAGGCGGGCTGACACTTCCCCAAGTTGCACAGAAGCTTGACGAATAATCAGATCCTTCCATTCGTCAATAGCCTTTACTTGATTGCTTGCATCTTCCATTTCCTACATAAGATGATCACTCACCTGCTCTGAAATGGGCTGAACTGAAGGTTTAGCAACCTTGGCTATGATCTCACATAATTGAGATATTTGCTTCTGCAGCTCCTCTTTCTCCGCCTTTTCACTGTCAAGCCTAAGGAACAAAGCATCCATCAATGTCTGCGTGTCCTGCTTCAATCCTTCAGTGGTAGCTTGACCGAGTGGTATTTTGGTCACCGTCACATCTTCTGCCGTGAGCTCCTCTTCTATCTTTCCTTCCGCCAGAATTGATATCTCAGCAAACTTCTCTCTCGAATCCTTGATGATCAACCTAGAAGTTGCTTTAGCAACTTTAGGCCTTCTGTCTCTTCTGCTCAGATCCTGAAGTAGCTGCAAGTCATGCTCCTCTAAGTTCATCTCTACTCTTGCTTTCGGAACCAACTGCAAGGCTAACCATTCCGAGAAGTTACTTCTCGGGGAGTAAGAAATCGCTGAGTGCACTACCATCTCCCGCTCTGCATCCTCTCTGTCAGAAAGTGCCACGGTGTTATGGCTGCCATCTTCTGAAACATCCAAGGACAAAGCTCTTTCGAACTCCGTCATCTGCAGCTTCAACATCTCCTCTGGAACGGGTGATGAACGAAGTGGCTGCGGAGAGAAAACGAACGTCTCCGGTTTCAATGGAGGCATGGAAGCATTCTGTTGCTGCAGTGCAATAGTTGGTGATCTTCTGTGTACTGGAGAAGTCGGAGTCAAAGCTATGGTCGTAGAAGTGGTCTTCTCTTGAGATCTTCTATGTACTTTCAACTTCTCGGACCTTCTGCTGATTTCTCCTTCATGCTTTCGTTTGAGGGAACCTCCTGCGCCGAAGTTTCCCGTGATTTGATTCATCAATACTTCATCAAGGTAGTATCCCTTCGTTAGCAGCCAGTTCGAAGTATTCACCAACACAGCTCCAGATCTCTCTTCAATTGAATGGCAACCTCCATTGTTATCCTGCAGTATAGCTTTATCTCCTCCCATTTGATGGTAAGTGTCAAGTACCACGTTCCCATCATCTTTAAGATCCGCAGGTATCCGCGCTAGTCCAAAGTCGAACACTTGCTTTGCTGATAGCCTGCTGAAATATTTCTTTCTAACCTCGTACTCACTTCTGCACTTCATCCAGAAATCTTCTAACGAAGGCACATGTGCGTACTCCTAGGAGATTGTCTTCCTGGCTACTCCAAATGGATCGAAGTTAAGCCGTGCAGGGAAGAACTCTTGCTCACACTCGGATAATATTTGCGCTTCCATCCCTCGAGCTCTGTGAATGCTGATGCAACTGTAATATCCCACAGTGATTGGGAAGAAGCCTGTAGACTTATGCCGTTTCAATTGAAGGTCGTGTAACTCCACAAGTTGCCTGCTCAGCTCCATGGCGATCAATCTGTCACTCGGATACCTGGGCATTTTTATTGGTTCTCCAGAAAAGCTCGTAACCCTGAGGTATGTGAAATTTGCAAACTGGATGAATAAACTGCCAATCTTGGACACTGCTTCCCATACTTCCTTGCTTACACTGTGGGCCTTCAAGTCTTTGTCTAGCCTGCAGATGAAATCGTAAAAGAAGTCATCGTTGATCACTTTGAAGTCCTTTTCACACGCAGGTATAGTAAGCTGTGGGTAGCACTCAAAAATGGGGTCCTTGGAAAGAACACCACATCTATCCAGCTTGGAAAAGACACCCTGTGAAGCTGCAGCATACACCAAGTATGAAGTCATCTTGAAGCTGAAAGTACGCTTCACGTTCCGAAGTTGCTCACCAATGTTACTGCTAATAATTTCTGATCAATTGATTATAGAATCAACCTTGTTGTTTTCAATGGTCCTGATGAAAGCATACATCCATGTACGGAAAATGTAGGCATTCGCTTCGCCATTCAACCTGCATAGCAATTTGACGACATCATCTGCCTCCTGCACCAAATTGGACCGTGGAAGAGTTCTCGGGAACTTTGAAGGGGATCTAGGTTTCTTCATGAACCGGCTATTCATGATAATCACACAATCAGCTCTATGCTTCTCCCACCTACTGTCAGCATCCTGAATGCTAATAGAAGTCACCACCTTTCGCACTGGAATCTTCAGACAATAATTGATGAACTCCGCATCCAAACGAATTATTATCTTTCCCGCAACATCACGCACTGATCTGGATGAAGGATGAAAAGATCTAGCACACTCCATCACAAACTCTGGCAACTGGGCTGTACACGGGAAAGCTGCAGCTCAGATAATTCCACTACTTTTGACCGCACGCATGAGTGAAGTCTTTCCAGCTCTGGATCTATCAATCAAATCAGAAAGTGATTATGGGCCTAGATCCGTGTTTCATATATCTGCAAGTTTGGAAGCAATGCATGAATCCATCGTGCTCTCTTTTTCATCTCCTTTCGCCCTGGCTTTGTCTATCTTTGTCTGAATAATTCTTTTTCTTCTAACTTGGCCGGATTTCTTCAATACTGGTGCAGATTTGGACAATTCTTCAGATTCAGAGGATATTTGCAATGTATTGGACATTGATAAAAACTCCTTTTCTTTTATAAAGCACTTGTAATCAGTTCCTACAATTTATTCAGACAAAAATGGCCACCGGAGCATGAATAGTGAATTTAAATTATAAAAATCTGCACTTTTCAAGCCTGCTGCCCCAAAAATTGGTGTTTAATTTGCACATAAAGAGAGCATGAATCCTTTCAATCAACACCTGAGCTCCTATAACACCTGTGAAAACAAATATGCAGACGAAGATCAACCTTCTCCAAAGCATGCGCCAAATCTGGGAGCTTTTAGCCTTGTTAGCACATTGTCTGAACAAAATCCTTCCTCTAATGGGGGCGCACTTTTCCTCCTTGCTGCAATTCTTTACCTGTGAATTAAATTATTCACCCATATGGCTGCCCATGCTTATATAACCTTCACAATTCTATAATTAATAATTGCCCTAACAATTAAAGGCAATTAATTAATTAAAAATCATGCTTTTCTCTTTTAAAAATAGCATGTTTAAGGACAACCATCCAATAAATTAAATTAATCCAATTTAATCCTTCACACAACACTTCACTCAAGCCCCACAGTGTGCTTTGACCATAGCCACTGAAAATAGAAATTAATTTAATGTTTTAAAGCTTCAAAAAACATTAAATAATGCCCAAATGGGGCGCACTTTTTGAGAGGAAGGGGACAACCACTAAATAAATTAAATTAAATTAATTTAATTCCTTTCTTTTATTCCTTCTTTGACTTTTTGACCTCCTCAAGCTTGGGCGCACTTTTTTAAGAAGAAAGATTATTAAAAATAATCAATTTAATCTTTTTAATCTATCACCAAAGGGGGCGCACTTTTTTGCACATGTAATTCTATTTTTAAGAATTTTTTCGTAATGGGATTCTTTACCCTGCCAGGCAGGCACCAAAATCCCGTGATCCACTTAAGTGATTCGAATTTGACAATGGGATTCTTTACCCTGCAAGGCAGGCACTAAAATCCCATGATTTCACTTAAGTCACTTTCCTTTTATTATATCATGGGAATTTTTACCCTGCAAGGCAGGTAATAAATTCCCACCTGCCTGCAGCCTCTATTTTTCCCACTGCAGCTTAAGTGACTTTTATAACACGGGAAAAAGTACCCTGCCTGCGGCTTATATTTTTCCCATCGCAACTTAAATCCTTTGTTTTCCAAAAATGCGCCCATCCCCGCAGGGGCTTTTCTGTGCACGACTTCACTTTTTCCCAGTTATCCAGACCTCCGATGACAACTTCCTCCAGGAAAAATGTGCGTGTATGTTTTCCAGCTGCTCCAGGCCAAAAATCAGGCTTACCCGGCAAAGGAGTTGTTCCAGAGAAAGTTTACAGAAAACAGAACGAGACACCACAAAAACATGAAAAATGCCAAAAGTTACAAATAAAGCCCAAAACTTAAAATAAGTTAAAATCCTTCTGGTACATAGGAATAATAACATAGTCGCTCATAATGGAGTCAAAACAGAGCGCAAATAGCCTCATACGGGGCTCAAAATAATTAAATACAAATTTCCTGCAGACAAATCCCGACGACAGAATAAAACAATTTTGGGCATCTGGGTATTTGGCGAAAAAGGCTAATATGGCACTTTAGGATTATTTTGACGCAATACAGGAACTTTCAGGCAATAAAAACAACAAACGACCCACTATTTTAAAAGTACAAAAAAATTTCGGATTGGGTAGTCATAGATTTCAGGGTGAAATCTGAGTGACACCAGGGGTGAATAAAAGTAAGGCCATTTCTCCACAAGTGTAAACAACTTTGACCAATTGTGCATGACGGACATGAGGATTTATGAGTAAGCCCACCTAGGTTGAAAAGTAGATAGGGTGACCTACAGGGAATTCTTGCACGCTAAATATTTGAAATCATAATATGTTGGGATTGTTAATTGAAAACTCCCAAGGGTAATTAAGTAATGCACATGGAATGAAACTTTGTAAATGAAATTCATCATGAAAACTACAAATAGATATTACAGTACACAAGTTGAAATTGACCACAACGAACCAATCAAGGAAAAAGGCTACCTACCATACTTCAAAAACATATTTTGTTTTGAACCCAGAAAATTGTTTTAGTATGGGAAAGCGTTAGTGGGTTATTGAGGCCTAAAGTTAAATTTTGTATTATTATGTAAGTTCTACAACATGTGCACAACACTTGAAAGTGTTTGCATGTAATAAACAAGACAAAAAGAGAATATGTAAATCTCTTAGAGCATAAGTAGAGGAAAACAAAGAGATAAGAAGGCCAATAGTCATCTAAAACTACATAAAGACTGTTAGAAATTATGTGTAACATGTTGGTTATATATTCTAAGAGGTTTTCTAGTTAATGGAAGGAATATTTGTCTTGATTCTCTTTCTCTAGTTTGAATGTTTATATTTCTAGGGTAATCATGTTTAATAGATTAATGCACAATGTCAATACATGAATGTAGTTGACAATTTCCTTTCTCTATGCATGCACACTATGGAAGTGATTGAGTACTCTTTGTAAAATCATAGACTACAACATTAGCATGTCTTGATGAGGAAATACAAGGACTGTTGCTGAGAACACTAGGACCTTGTTGCAAGCTAGGACATATGGAAATCCACACTTGTTGACTTTACCTTGTCACTTGATGGAAAAAATGTACCCTATATAGATTGAAGTCTAATTGAAAACTAGGAAGAACCTTTCTTGATATTATACCTAAGGGATGACTTACAAGGAAATGGATTTTGATATCCTTTAAAGTTATGTTTGATACCGCCGATAAGGATTGTAGTTGGTTGACATGTGATGTGTATCACTATCATGCTTTAGTATTTACCTTTACATGTTGAGGGTCATAAGATGGACTAAGAAATTCCATGGCTTAATAGTGGACCTACATGAACTATTTGAGAATCGTCACTTTTGTGGGAACAAATTGGTGTTTAGTTGGAACTTGGACTATTCGATGTCAATTTGGGAATTTAACTACCATGACACCTTGAACATAATTTTGTATGGACTTAATAGTGGTTGATTATTTTTTATAGTTTACATAATATTTGATAATTAGTAACCACTTTATAAACCCAAGATAACTTACTATTAGATGAAGAGGATGGAATTGGTCTTGCATAGAATAATACCACCTAATGAAATGATAGGTTCTTTTTTGTATTAAAATTCTACCACCTTGTGTTTAACATAACTATAAGTTACAATGACCTTGAATAATAGTATGACTTTTTTATAAGTACTTTGCACTTAATTAACATTAATTTAATCATCATATACAATGATGAACCTTAGTTGTTTTGAATGACAAGTGGGATGGTTTTGGAGGGGTCCAAAAACATGATTATTGAATGAGTATCTTTTTTCGAATTTAGAGCAAGAGAAAACATATTATTTAAAAGGATTGTTATAAATTTTGATGACTTCATTGATTCAGCTACTAGTGTCTTATGAAGCTTTGTAAATATTATAGATGATTTCATATGAGATAAGCCCTTATGTAAAGTAGTAAAAATTAAAACTAATAGATGTATGTTGTGCCTACATAGTCCTCTACCTCGAATCAACTTGGTAGCCTTGATAGTTGCATCATAATCCATGATTTTTTCACCTATCCAACTCTCTTCTCATTGATTTATGCTCCCATGATGAAGTCTCTCACACTAGAATGAGAGAATAATACTTTGATGTGGTTAGTGGTGAGCATACATTTGAATGAAAAAACTTGTTTCTCGACATGACTATATCTCAACTCATAGTTTTTTAATGTTTGACTAAATAAAGCTATAGGTTTCTCTAAACCTTTACCACTCCGTTGTGTTAATACCACGGCAATCTTAGTTTCAGTTCCATAGATGTATATGATGAAGTCATGTTATGTCAAAAAAGTAGCACCCTAGGATTATCTAATACAGATCCCTACTTTTTGCTAACATGGGACCATCTCTTGAGTTATGGGACTTGTTACTTGAGATGGACCTCTAGAGAAGGTCGGATTCATCTACCTAAATCTAATGCTAAAACTACTCCTATGAAAGAAAATGCAACTAACTGATCCTAAACTAACCAAAACAAAGAGAAGCTAAACAAATACTAAAACAGGTAGGGAGAAATAACTTCCCTTTCTTATAAATTAAGACCATGTATATGATTTGGAAATGGACATGGTCATTAGTAAGAGTGAAAACTAGTTTACAGTTGGGTTTTCACCCATTTTTCCAAAGTATCAACATTCAAGTACATAAATACCTCCTTTAGTTAATCTGTATTTGTATAGAGGTGTTGGAGTTGATCCTTGGGGCTTTGAAGCTCTTCATCATGCTTTGAAGTGAGAATGACTGATTGCAACTTTGATTTTGTCTCCAAACTAGCCAGATACCTGATTGGGTAAGGGGCTTTGGGAACCAATGGGCCGATCCTTGTGATTTTTCCATTTCTTTGAAGCTCGATCCCATGAATGAGATTATCTTGTAGAGTTTCCATTTTAGGAATGAAGTTTCTTGTAAGATGAACTGATCCTTGTGGTGCTTCTACAAGTAACTCTACCTCCTCTACGATGATTGATTTGGAAATGGTGTCATCATCCTCTTCTTCCTCCTCCATGGATGACTCTTGGGAATTTTTTTGTAGAAAGAGGCTCTTTGTATTGGAAGACAGATGGTGGAAATGTAAAAGTAGTGAGTTTAATGGTTTCTATTCACCAATGCAATCTTCCAAGTCTGATAAACAATCAGCCTCTTCATTGTCAAGCTATGTGGGATACTCCTCTTGGATCTCATCCTCCTTGTGTTCCTCTTCTTTTGGAGCTGATTTCTCCTCTTATTCTGATTTTTCAAGCTAAGATGAATCAATAACCTCTGTGAATATGGTGCCAACATGCACACTGCATTCAAAGCAAAGAGATTATTGGTCATCTTCTTCTTGTGCTTTCTCTTCTACAAAATCAACCTTCACTTTGCGTTCTTCAACTCCAACCTCTATTGAAGGATTAACCACATATGGTATCTTATTGGACTCAAATTTTGTACCCCATTCCTTCAGATTTTTCATGAGTTCTTCCCTACTGGGTTTTTCAACTTGCTTACCTCCTTGACTGATTTTCTGATTTTTTTCTTCCCAAAATGGGTTTGGGAATACAAGAGGAGGGGTGAGCTGAGTTATAACATGATTTTGCACTTGTTGAGGTGGAAGGGAAGGTTTGATTTCTTCTTATGGAGGGGAAGGATTTTTGGAAGAAAAGAGGGTGGAGAAATGAAGGTGGGATGGAAGGGGAGAAGATGGAGAAGGGGAATTCTCAATGGGGGTAGCAGGAAAAAAGCAAGGGATATGAAACTCAGGCTGAGATGGTGTAGGTTGGGGAGGGGGAATGGAAGGACTGTGAGATGGTGGTGTAGGATTGCCCCATTGATAGGATTACCTAACACTAGATTCATGAGCCTCCAAAAACTCATCTCATTTTACAAGTTTGGGCATCATCTCAATCACAAAGTCCATCTTTTATTAAGGACTGAACCAACTTGGTATAGGGCCAACCCATGGGGAAGGGACATTAAAAACAATTTTGATTACCTTCATCACACATTTGGCCCTAGTCTACACCATGTTCAACTCCATTTTTTGAATCTTCCTTTGGAAATCAACATCTGTAATACAGTTGCACCATCACCTGCATAACCTTGTTCTTAACAAATTTTTTGGTTAGAATAATAACCATATGGATCAGTAGATGGTGTCTTATATACATGTTCTTCATGATAGGGATCATAAAACTAATTTGGAGGAGGATTTTGACAATATGGGGATAAAGGGAATTGGTTTTGTTGTTGCAAATGAGAATCCCAAGAAGGAAATGAAGCCATGATTACACAACTTCATGAATGAAAGGAAAATAGAAAGATATGGAAGGAAATAATGAATGGAAATGAATGGAAGGAAAGGGAAAGGTCTGATGAATGAGAAAATGGGTTATTTGGATCAGTAGAGTTGTCATATGTGTTAAGAATTTCCTCCAAAGGCTAAAACCTCACCAAGAACACATCAAATTTGGTGAAATGAAGATATAAGCTAGGATACACACATGTGAAATACGTAGCTTTCAATGATTATCCCACCAGACGTGCCAAAATTGTTATGTCAAAAAATTAGTACCCTGGGATTATGTGTTGTAGATCCCTACTTTTTGCTAACATGAGACCATCTCTCAAGTTGTGGGACTTGCTACTTGAGATGGACCTCCGAAGAAGGCCGACTTCCTCTACCTAATCTACTGCTAACACTACTCCTAAGAAAGTAAATGCAACTAACTAATCCTAAACTAACCATTCCAAGGGACCAGGGAGAGAGATAAGGTTAGAAAGATGTATAAAAGGGAAATCCTAAGCTAAAAGGTGGTAATAGCACCAAAAAAGGGTGAGAATACTCTAGTGAGGGAGAAAGAGAGAAGGAAATGAAGAAGGGAGACGCCATACATAAGTGACACAAACCAAAAATACATTCACATCTATTCTCCATGAAACAAAAAAAAGGACTTGCAAAGGATAAATACATGCACAACACAATGCATTAAGTAAAAGAGAGGCAAGGTTGTATATAAAATCAGCTAGGACAGACAAATGTGCCACAAAGAAAGCTTTATTGCAATAAAAGTATACACAAACCATTATAGTTACAAAGGCACAAGAACACACTGCCAATCCCAAAATGAAGGTTCAACGATTCACACCTATTCAGGAACCATTTTGACATAGTTTCTTTTCAGTTTTAGAACACCCCCTTTCAATAATGAAATATTTTACAATATATAGCTCGAGAGAAAGAGAGAGAAGAGAGAAAAGGTAATAGAGAAGGGGACTAGATTTTAAACTTTCAACCACCAATAGTTCTGCATTGAATTCATCTATAAAGTACATGGGCACTCTGTAAGGCCATTACTATGTCTATCTTGTCCTGTAAAAGGAAATGAAGCCATAATTCATCAATTTTGGTGGTTGAGCTACCTGATTTGATTGTTTGTGTTCCCAGGACTACTCTTTTCTCCCTCCAAATCTATGTTTACTATTTTGACCCACCAAATGCCACCAAATTTAGATTTTTATGATGCCAAGTTGAAGAGATCTGGGAGAGATTTCCAATGATATAATTTTTTTCTGATTTGGAGCTCTGGATCAAAAGATGGCTATTTGAAGATTTTGCATGTCAGGGAGCACATGAATTTGACATGTGACACCCTTTAATTAGCTCAGGGATCAGCCTTTGCCAACGTGTGCATTATTTTACCTTATTCTACGTGTCAGCCTCCCATTAGGTTGGGTATCGGGCCTTTGATTTCTTTTCTTTTTTTTCCTTTGCCCGCCCTTAGCTTCATAAAGGTCTTCCGTAGTAAGAAATACGAGCCAATAAAAAATTGCCACATCTTTTCGTGGTGTCAGATTGTCCTTTTCTCTTGTCCACTCCTTCAAAAATGTGATCTAATGATAAGGCTACATGTTTCTTCATAATTTACCTTTTCAAATCCCTTTGATTGACCATTGCGAAGTGTGAGCCAACGAGGAAGCTCCACGCTCTTCACAATGTCAATCCTTTAGATGACCCCTTCTATTTCTTGCGTAATTCCAGCAAATGGGAAAGCCCCATGTCTTTGTGTTTCCAGAACTTGTCATACTTGCCTTGGCCCATCACATTTGTCAGACTATGAAAGGTGAGATAATGAAAAGGCTCCATGTACTTCACATCGAAACTTCTAACTCGGGACGGACTTAGAAACTTTTGGCTTTATGAAATTGTCGCCACGTAGCCTTTGTTGACCATGCTAACTTTTCCTGGACCCGATGTCCTTTGAAAATTGGATTATTCCATAGACTTTACATCTGCAAAATGGATCTATTTGAGGATGTGATGGAATGGTGCCATGTGTTGCACCTTGGACCATTGATCTTCTGCCACCTTCCTATGACTTTACCCCGCCGGGTCTTCTTTGACATTTTCTGACCAAACCCAGACCCGAAATGCTATGAAATGTGACTTATTATGCGGACTTGAAGTGCACCAGGCCCAAAAAATTTGAGGGGAGCCAGAATCCCACCACATGGCCCATTGTCTGATGCTTGGCATTGAATTTGATGACCAAATGAACATCAGTCAGGCTTTTGATAGAACCCGCCAATGAATTGACTAAGCCTCCCGTGGGTTTTTGAATGCCAACGACCAATGCATTTGGAAAAGGGAATTTGATGGCCATTTAAACATCCTAGACTGTAAAAATGGATAAGTCCATTTTTAATGAGTTATCCAAATTAAACCGGGGGGTAAATTTGGGATAACAAGTCCTTTGAATAATCTAGGTTAATGAGGGTGGGTTCTTGAGAAATTTCCTCTTTGATGTTTACAAACATTTCTTTTCCTTCCTTGGTCCATTTAAAATTCGTATCCTTCCTTAGTATTAAGGTGATAAGCTTGACAAGTTCTACAAAATTAGGAATGAACTTCCTAATAAAATTAATCTTACTAAGGAAATATTGTAGTGCTTTCTTTTGATGGCAATGAGAGAGATAAAATGGTTGAGATCCTTTATAGGTCGATAGAAATACCTTTTTTTGACACAACATGACCCAAGAGTATGCCTTGTGGAACCAAAAAGATGCACTTCTTCGGATTGAGTGATACTCCAAAATCTCTACATATTTTAAAGACTTTCTCAAGATTTTCCATATGATCTTCACCCTCTCACAAGAAAAATTTGATATCATCCAAGTAGATGAGAATCAAGGAAAATTTTAGTGGCGAATCTTCGTTAATTCATGAATATTTCAGTTTTATAAATTTACATTTGGTGAAATTTTAGGTGTATGGGTATGACTAATTCACCTAAATTTTCCAAGTTCAACTTATTTTTAGGGGTTGGTTCACCTAGTGTTTACACTAATAACTTAATTTTTTAATATAAATTGCCATTAGCACAAAATTGGAATTTGTAAAATTCACCTTCACAGATATATATAACATTACTAAATATCACTATGGTTGGAGCCCAGTAGTTGCTAAGATATTCAAAGACTCGAGATTTTTTTACAATGACACAATATAATGGATTATTCCATTTTGAGGAAATCTGTAGGGTCACCAGGTGAGAGAAGATTAAAAAACACATCATTAAACTGTCATGGATGTTTTCCCTGTTTTGATAGTGGCATGAAGCGACATCTAGATTGTTTTCCCTATTCTTTTCCCTTTTAACCTCATCTAATCCTTGATATGATAAATCCCTTGTGAATATCTCCGTAATACCTTTCCAAGGGTACCAATTTTTCTTGATTTGGAGTTGTAGAAAGAAAGTTATGCTCATTTGAAGTTTTCATGGTTGAGTGAATTATGCCTAGCGGTCGCTAAGCTCCAAAATAGGTCAGAAAAAGTGTCTAGCTGCCATTAACCTAAAAATCAGTAGGAAAAAGTGCCTAGTGGCCACTAGCCTCAAAATTAGGTCATAAAAAAGTGCCTAGCGACTGCTAACCTCAAAATTATCCTTGCGACCGCTAGCCGTAAAACATCTTAACGACCGCTAGCCAACAGAAATGGCTAAGATCATTTGTGATAAGTTATCCAAATTTTCAAGGGGTGCGAATTTGGGATAACAAAAATTGTTTACAATGACAAAATCTAATGGAATTTTCTTGGGTCTTAAAATTTACCCTGGTCCAACCAAGGTCACATAATGATCGCTAAGCTCTAAATATTTGCATTTAAAAAAAACACACATTTTTGGATTTTTTTATTTAATGAAACTGAATTATTAATCCTTTTGATTAATCCAAGAGAAATATGGCCAAATATCACTATGGTTGGAGCCTAGCGACCGCTAAGCTATGCAAATAGTTGTTTATAATGAAAAAATCTAATGGATTATGCTCGGGTCTTAAAATTTACATTTGTCTAGCCAAGGATACCTAGCATCGCTAAGCTCTAAATATCATGTTGATGCATTATTAATTTAGTTAGCGACCGTTAATATCTAAATTTCTAAATATCACTATCAACCGACACTATATACTGTCAGTAAAAAATTACTACCAGCCGACACCATTGTCAAATGCTTTGCCAAATCGTTTGAAACCCGTTTCCTTCATATTCGCCATAATTTTGAAAGTCATTTTCACAAATTCGCTAAGTAATGTCTACGAGATTTTTTTAGGGGGGTCTTAAAATTTACCAGGATGAGAATAAACTTGTTTATATATCCCTTGAATGAAATATCCACAACCCTTTGAAAATTAGCACCTGCATTAGTTAGGCCGAATGACATCTTTTCTTAGGCATGTCCCCCATTTGGTTATGAAAGTTATCTTTTACCCGTCTTCTTATTCGACATATATTTGATTGTATCTGGAATATCCATCCAAAAGGAAGAACCTTCTAGATCCTGCCACTGTTTGTAGAAATTGGTCCATGGAGGGTAAAGGATAATGATCCTTCAAGGAGGCTCTGTTCCAATCACTGAAATCCACACATAGCTTGATTTCTCCATTTTTTCCTAACATGGACTAAATTAGAAACCTAAGAGGAATATTTGATGGGGAATATGATTTTAGCCTCTATGAGTTTGGATAATTATTTTATCATAAGGGGCTCTATTTTGGGATTGATAGGTCTTTATTTTTGTCTAATTGGTTTTACATTGAGGTCAATATCTATAACATTTTGAGCAATATTTGGATCAAACCCTCTAAGATCTTCATAGCTCCATGAAAAGCATCACTAAATTTTTGACACAAGGAAACAAAATCCTTTCTTTCAGCCTCATTACATACCTTTCCCAGTAATAACTCTTTGTCTTGTGAGATGGTGACAAGCTGGTAGTCTTCCTCATTTGCCTTTATGTTTTTCTTTTTCCCTTTGAATTCATCAACAAGGGTGAATATATCCTCAAGTGTAACCCATCCTTTAGAAATTTATTTTTCCTCAACTGAATGATCTTCTCACCATAGCTTTGTTGCAATTTAGGTTGCAATTATGACAAAAAATCTACCTCATTCTGGATGAATTGGACAATTTTCTCATTGCTGTCAAAAATATGCCAGCTAACTTCATTATCTAGAATTGATGGTCTTACTACCATCTTAACATGTTTCTTGTTACCTTTGACAAAGTCCTTAGATGGAGTGAATTTTGATCCAATAGCCACCATATGATCTACTTCTGCATTCAACTTTCCTGGCACCACTTGTAAGTTAACGACATTAAAATTTTCCATGATATCCCAAACTCTATGCATGTAATTTTTACACAACTTGTTCTTAACAACACATCTTGCTCTGACTTGATGAATGAAAAGCTCAGTATCTCCAAACACTTTTAAGGTATTAATATTCCTTTTCTCTTCCAATAAAAATCCATGAATCAAGGCCTCATATTCCACTACATTGTTGGAGCATGTAAATTACAACCAATGGGAAATGAAGAAATTCTATCCCTCTAGAGAAACAAGAACTATAGCTTCCCTAGCTCCATTTATGTTTCTAGAGCCATTAAAGAAAATTTTACATAAACTAGAAGTGTCACCTTCTAATTTATGTGACACGAGGGATATGAATTATTCTTTATGGATGTAATAAGTGCCCAAACCAGTCTCTTTAGTCATGTCATAAGAGTTAAATATATAATTTTCCTTGGTCCACTCATCTAATTAAAGATGAGGGATTGAACAAGGAGGACTAGACTATTATACTAACACTGATTCATTTTCTTCCTCTTCTTGGATTACGAAATTAGAGTTGATAGGAGTAGGGTTATAAGATTCAATATGGTAGGAGGAAATTGGATCAGCTCTGATGGTAAATCTAGTACTATATCTGGTTATTAAGAGCATGTGAGACTAGTCAGAAGACAAATACCCACCCACTTTGGCTGTGAAATATCTTGATAAGTAGATGACAAAGAAAGGAGGTAAGTAAATAATTGAGATTTTGGGTGATGGTTAAGCTACGACAATCATGAAGGGTCAACTCAAGATCTTTTATTACTCCTAATAATTTTAATATTTGAGTCATCACAGTTTTAAAATTCCCCTAGAAGCTTGACTCTACTCAATGCCTAAAATGTGTGTTATTTTCTTAGAAATTATGGAATTACCAAGCACCATGAATCTATCATACAATTATGTAGTAGGTAATTCCCACAATCAAATACATGTAGAAGGGTTGAGGCTTCACAACTTTAACTTGACTTTCTCATCCTGTAGTTAGACACATGTTAACTGTGGAATTTGACTTCCACATAGCCAACTCAGATTGTATGAGTTACTGCTTCAAAGCTTCTTGTAGGATATCCCTCTGAGATGGGATATATAAGGCATCCCACATTTTCACATTCATAGGTTTGTCTTCTTCATTTTCTTGATAATGTTTAGAGGGAATACCCATGGATTTATGCATCAAATGTTGCATAAGATTCTTTCCTTCTTGTCTGTATCAATAGAAATAAGTAGCGACTTTGGATGATGAAATTTGTTTATTCCATGTGAGTTTTCTTAGTGTATCAAATATTTTCTTTGTTAAATGAAAAGCCATGGTAGATGAAGCCACTTGCATGTTTTTTCTTAAGTCTGCAGATTGTTTTTCTTTCAAATGAAAACTTTGTACTGAAGGAGATGGAGTAACTATCTCTATTTGCCTCTTTTTGGACCTTGTATGATCTGTGACATAAAGATATGCAACATGCTTAAGTTTTCCTTAGGAATTGATTAACCACCCATAGAATCCTTCTATGAGTGTAAAACATAAGAGATTAGATTCTGTAGACAGTTTGTAAAACATTTCTTCCTCATTGAAATTCATGAATTCCATCAATTATTCTTTATTGATTGAGAGAAATTTGTACACCATGTTGGCCTAGGACGTCTTGTATATCATTTAAAAAAGTATGTTTTGATTATGTGGTTGAATACATGGAAAACCCCATTGAAATTCTTGAATTACATTTTTTTTTTGCACTAGGAAAAGATATTTTCTAGTTCCTGCGACATAGGAAGCAATTGTGTATGAACAATTTTTTGAAGAGGTAGATTTGGATTATGGCCCTAGAATCTATTTACTTCTAGTTATTTCATGGCCATATCTCTGATTTAGATATTGAAACCTCTCCTATTGTTAATAACCTTGATTGAATATCATGATTATGAATATTTACCTTGGTTGAAGCTTGGATAATTTATAAATATTTGAGCCTGTTGCTTCTTCAAGAGAGATGAATTTCATTAGATCAAATTTTTTACTGAGGCATTTAAGGTCATTACTATTTTCCTGCTTGCAAGAGGAATATGATGTAGAAGCATATGATGAAGTATTTGGCATTAAGTATATGAGCAATATAAGGATGAATATTCTGAGATAGTTCATAGAAATATGGGTGCAGGAAATCTAGGGGTTATTTTTCTAGCTTGAATCAAATAATTTTCAACCCTAATGGCTATTATATATACATAAAGTAAAGCTAATAGCTCACAATAGATTATATCATTATAACAATATAATAATTTAGAGCTCTTATAAAGTAAAATAAATCACCTTGAGAGCGTTTGTTCTTAAAAGAGATGGAATTTTGTCCCATATTATCTGAAATATGAAGTTGAAATCTGACATGATCTCATTGGGGGATCTCTTAATAGTTGTTAATTGCTATTATACAAAGAGATATTATTTTCTTAATTTTCATCAAACTATTGGTACAAATTGCATCTCTAAACATCGTCCCATGAATGGGTTGAAGTAGGTCGTTAGACTTCTATATACATTGCAATGACTTTTCCTTTTAGATAATAGATGCTAAAAGTATAAATGTTACATCATCCTTAGTTACAAAATGGACTGAGCATACATTGGAAGCATGTCTTGAATATGTTATATAAGGGTTGTAAGTATTTTCACCAGTAAAGAATGGAATAATTTATAGACTAGATATTGGGATATCATTATGAGCCACTAGGTCTAAATGTACTACCTCCATTAAAGGTTATAAAGGGTAAATTTCTTTGATGCGCCATGAAGGGAATGCATCTTATATTTTTGATGGAGAGAGAGATGGTCTACCAAGAGGAGTGGAAAGACTTCTACACGGAGGTGAAGGAGACCTATGTATTTATCTTTCTCTTCTTCTTCTAAGTGAAAGCTACAGATAATTGAAATATTCTCCTCTTGTTATGTTATGTTTCATTTGTATCCTTCTCATGAACTAGGTATTGGATTGCTTGAAAACAATAAATATGAGCTTAGGAGTCACCATATGTGTAGAAAGATTCCTCCTAACACTGAAATACTCTAAGATATAAACCAATATTAGGGAAATAAGACTAAAAGTGAGCTATAAGTGACTCAAACTATCCCACCTAGTGTACTAAAAACTATTATCACCTGAGATGACACCCTTGTTGAATCTACCTGAGATTTAACACCTCAGTGAAATTGAAATATGTTCAAAGTGTGGTAAAATTATGCCTTTTTAGGTTAATCCGAGAGAAGGCTGAATCCTTCTATCCTAACTCACTGCGATTAACTAACCAACACTAAAATAAAACTATCTAATCATATTTTAAGTATTCCAAGGGACGAGGGTTGAAATAGGGAAATGTTGAAATAAAGATAGATGATGTTATAGACACTAAATCACACACTTTGGGTATATTTCTAGTCCTGATCACATACTACTATTCATATGATTCATAAGAAAGAAAAGTACTAATTGACCATTATCTTAGGACTCTTTACTTTCTTTCTATTTGTCTTCTTGGTCTCACACACCTTCTTGCCCAATTTATCTTTTCATACTTTGACATTTCTGACTCTGGACACCAGTACCCAGCTAGGAAGTTAGTGCCTAGGCACCCCTTCACCTTTGGGTGCCCCCAAACTCTTTGTACTTTGATAACATATTTTGGGTCTCTTCTAGCTGTTTGGGCATCTTATTTCTTACTAGTCAGACTTTTAGTGGTTAATTATGAAATTTGAGCAAAGGAATCATATAAATATAAAGTTATGTGGAAATAATAAGGGACCAAGCACCAAGCATTATCTATCACCACCTAAGGTTGAATCGAAAGGAATTCACAAGAGCATTCAAGCATCCATTTAACATCCACACAAGAGCAAGGTACTACATTATTTCTGCATACACTTCATAGGAGGGGAAGTTCATTTTTCCATGAATGCATCTATCTACATTTTCTACATCGATTTATTGCTCGCTATTCAAGTATGACTTGCACAAGATCCACATAGGGCATGATTCTACACATGCACATAAAATTACATGGGGTCTGTAATGTAGTGCATCGCTCGGTCATAAGTTCATTTTGTTGACAACCGAGGACAATCCAACCTCCCATTTTTCATCTTTATTTTTTAGGATTTGATGTAGTTTAGGGGTTTTACAAGTGTTTCTTTCTTATTGTGGGTTTCAAGTGAATAAAAATGAGTTCCAATGACATACATGTGATTTAAGGTGACAAGCAACAAACATCTCGCGACTCTGTGAAATTTGGTTTTGCACCTTTTGAGTAGTCATAGGCACCTATAATAGGTCTCTGACGCCCCTGACCCTACATAGGTACCCTGGCCCTGGAATTTTTAACACTCCTACATTTTTCTGGGTTCGTGTGCGATGCCCTGAGTTCATGTTCTAATAGTTTTCTAGCTTGGCATACCTTCGGGATCATTGCGAATCAGTTAAGTCCTTTTATCTTTCCATTTGTAAATAGGGTTTCACATCTTCTAGTTTACTTTCTTGGGTCAAATTTATATTTTATTATATATTTATTTATTGATGTTGTTACATATTTATATTTAACATCTATTTATTTCAATATTTGCTTAATCATTTGGTGAACCTGTCTCATTCGAACACTCTTGGATCCTCATTTTTATTCTTTCATGGCTTCTCAAGTTTCTCAAGTCTCCTTGCATCAATTACTTCAAATGCTCCCATCTTACAAAGATTTTATTCTAAAATCCCTAAACACTATGTATCTTCCTAGAGATACACCACCCGCTCAAGTCAATGCTATCTTTAGTCGTCTTTCTGATGACTCTCTTGGTCCTAATTCCAACCAATCTATTTGCAAATCCATTCAGGATTTACATTTTTTATTTCAAGACAAATTTCAGGATATGGAATCCATAATTACATCTCTTAAATCTAAAATCCAACATCTTAAGGATGCTTCTTAGGCTCATACTAGTTATTCTTCTCATCCTCACTCCATGTATTTTACATGTGCTCATATAAGTGTGCCTCAAGTCTTACCATTACTATATCCTCTCACATTTGATCACGATGTTAAGAAACATGACATTCTTACTAAGGTCCTTAGTCATCAATTGATTGCTTTATCATATACTCATGGCTATCCTCTTTATCAACTTTCAAAATATCAAGGTCATCCATATTGCAATTATCATCGAATCAATGAACATAATGACAATGTCTGTTATGCTCTACAATGAAGAATCAAACATCTCGAGGGTTAAGGCTTTATCTCATTCACTACACAACATTTTGTTGCATCCCATCTACAAATTCTATCTCCAAATGGGCTCCTAAATCCGATCCTTCTATGTCTAATGAGCATCATTCCACCACTTCTAATGTGCCCTCTTCGGTCAGTCAGTTGCCACCTATTCAACCCACTCTAACTAAACAACCACCTCTCAATGTCATTTTTTCATTACCTCCTCCTACTGAGTCATTTGCAGCATTACCAAGTCAAACAAAGCAACCAACATCTCCTCCTCTCAATTCTTCTACGACGTTACTAAACTAGCAACCACTCGCTATGCATGACAAAAAAACTCTAGCTATCCTTTTTCAAATTCCACTGCTTAAGGATCCTAAGCCATCACCACTTCAGCATCCAATCAATTTTCTCAAGGAAACTACTCCTTACATTTACCCACTTAACATCCTCAACTATATCTCCATCACTTACATACTTGTGGGCATCACACCTATTCTACCCCTTGCATTGTTATTAAATGTTTCTATCATCCCATACACTTGACACTTTGTGCTTGATGACTAATCTTCTCTAAGCATCATTACACAACTTGATACACATTTTGTATCATCACTACCCAATGACACACTCTTGTGCTATGGTTCATACTTAACTGTTGAAGGCGTACTATATTCATGGACCTCACATCACATCACATGACACATTTCACACTCGGCATATTCATGACAAATATTTCTTGCATCACACTCTCACACGACACATTTCCCTCTAACGTAATCTATTTCCATGGTTCATACTCGACTGCTGAGGGTATGAATCTAAAATGAACCTCACCACACTCACTCACTCACTCTCTACGCTTTACTATTTGATGATCATACCTTTCTAGTGCATAATTCAAACATTTCCCGATGATGCACACTTGTTCTATGCTTCATTTGTGATTGCTGAGGGGGCACATATAAATGAACCTCATCTCATGCATGCTCATCCACACTTGCTCAAGGGTCACTTTGCTCCCATCACACTCACTTTGCATTCCATTCCATACTGCATATTTTGGTTGCACATTGTTCTTGCTTACTTATTATCACATGTACACTTTGATTACTATGTTAGCTGGATACATTACATGTCATTATATTTATCATAAACATGCACATTACTTTCCTTCTAGTTGTGATCACATAATTTACACATATTTTTACACACAACATGAATGTTTGGTGCAATACCTATTACCAGTCCCACAACTACTCTTGGGGGCATTCACTTTCATACACACTACAACGTTTACTTTGCAGGAACTATTTTCTACCATGGTTATCTATTACATTTCTTGTTATTTTCTGTCATTACTTACTATGCCACTTTGTTTGCATGTGCATTGGTTTCTACCAAACACATTCCCTCACCCTTGCAGGGCTTTAGTTTCAGTACATTGTCTAGTCTTCCTTTGGGCCACATTCTCCTAGTGACATCGCATGCACCCCAAATGAGGGGGGCATTGCTGGGTGAAATAGTCACCCCATAAAATAGTTTACAGTCATAGTTCAGTACTGGTATGACACAATCTTCAGTCTCAAAAATGGCCCAGAATATAACTTGGGTCTTCAGCACAACACAGACACCAGTGCCTAGATACAGACAATAACACCTGGGTGTCCCTGACCCTTCATGGGAACCTATGACCAGGGGACAATTATATAGTTTTTCTCAGTTTAGTACAGTTTTCAATAGTTTACACAACAAATTTTACAGGACAGACAGTCCTTTGGAACTCAGCATGCATGCATTACACTTTTTCTAATTTCACATTGGATTAGACTTGATCAAAATGGATCGGATTTATAAAAACCATCTGTAGTGGTGTTTACTCTTCGAGAAGCAATCAAAAGTTGGAGAATAACACAAGACCTTTCTCCCTACTCTTCTTTCGTACTTGGCACAGTTGGCATGAGGTTGCCCAAAAAAATCGCACTCAGCATAATTGGTGTGAGATCACCCAAAAAACATGTTCTTCTATTACATCTTCAGGATCCTTTCTATCTTTTTACTCATCACAAATTAGGTCCATCCTTATGAGAAGAGATAGTCATATCAATCAAACATCATCACACATCAAGCTACATCAACAACAAGTATAACTCGACATCTACACATATGATCTCACCCTAGGATCATTGATTAAATGAAATGTGGAAGAATGGTAGTTAATATAAACTAGGAAAAATAGTAAATAAGAGTAAATAAAAGTAGTAACTAAATATAGAAAGTGACCCAAACAACTAAGAAAGTAGATATGTAAAACCCTAAAGTGCAAAGAGATTTAGAAAGAACTTATTTGATTCGACAAGCTTGTTGGACTATGTCACAGAGATGGCTAGAGAAACAGGAGGAGGAAATGACTATGCTAAGGTCTAGAAAAGTGTAGATCTAGGAAATCTGAGTAGACTGGGATGCCTGGATAGGTACAGGGGTGTCTGTGGGTGCCCTATTCTGAAATATGGGTTCCCTGGTCTGTGAAAGAGCTCTATAACCTTCCTCTGAGGTGTCACTTAATGGTTTCCTCCCTTCACTTCTTATCACGCTAACTTCATTGCACTGCATCATATGTCATTGGTAATCAGTGATGAAGAAAATACCTGCAAAACCCCAAGACCAACATCAAACCCCTAAAAAAAGAAAGATGCATATGAAGGGGTCAGACTACCTCAGTTACCACAATGGTGGACTTACTAACTGAGTGTTGCACTACATCTTAGACCTGATGTAGTTCTATGTGCTTGTGTGTACAATCATGCCCTAGGTGCTCTTGTGCCAATCACACTTTGTGAAAGTAACAAACAATAACTATGTGTAGAAAATGTAATAGAATGGTGGATGGAATAGAATAAACTTCCCTCCTATGCAGTGTGATGCAGATGAACCAGCCTTGTGCCTTGTGATGGAGCTATATGGATGCAAATGAAGCCTTTGATGGATGCAACCTTAGGTGATGATAATAGTGCTTAGTATTTTGTCCTTCATTATGGTCTCATAAATTTATATTTATATGGTTCTCTTGTTCTAATTTCATAATTAACCCCGAAAAGGATGACCACTAAAAAGATAAGAAGCTCAAACAGTCAGAAAGTGCCCAAAAAGTGGCAGGAAAGTGTAGAAAGGCTCAGGGCACCCCAAATGGGACCATGGCACCTAGGGTGCCCCAGTATTGGGTTGGATGCCCTAGTCAAAGGTAAAATGACACCAAAAGATAAAAAACTAACTTAGAAAGTATGTGTTAAAGGTTGAAAGTGACGATAGAAATCAAAGTAAAATGGCCAAAGGACATGGGTTAATTAGTACTTTCTTCACTCAAAAACCATATGAATAGTAGTATGAGACCAAGACTAAATAATGTCTAAAGTGCGTGATTTTGTGACTACATTTTCCCCCACTTTATGTTGGTGAGAAAAAATCTTGGTAACATAAAGTAGATAGAGATGCGTACCTGATAATCCGTGTAGATTGATGTAGAAACACATTGAAGGACTAGACAAAGCATGGAATGAGAAAATAGTGGAGCATGGAAACTAAAGATGTAAAAGTGCAAAAAAGTGGTGAGAGTGAACCTAGGGTAGAAATGCATGTGTAGTTGCCAATGTGTGTGATGTACCTACATGGTTAGTATTGTGTGTGCTGCCACAAAATGTTGTTGTTGCCCCCATTGTTGTAGTAGACTTGCAACAAGAAAATGATCAAGTAGTCAAATACGTATGTATATGTAAAAAACACATGTAAAAGATGCATGTATATATATGTGAAATCATGTAAATTTAAAGTACGTAAATGAGCAATGGAACATATGCACCTGATCCATGTTGAGAGAAAAGTGTATAAGGATATCCTGTATTGCGAGTTTTTTGTGTGATCTCACGCCACCCTGGCCGAAGAAGTGTAGGGAGAAAGTTGTATTATTTTCCAACCTGTAACTGCTTCCCTGAAGTCATGTGTGAAGAGATCTTTATACTGCCTGATTTTTTGGGTGATCTAACACCACTGGCCGAAGTAGTGTAGAGAGGAAATCCGTTGTATCCTCTAACTTGTAACTGCTCCCCAAAATGATAAGGACAACCATGTCCTATAAAATCCACTGTGTATGGGGTTCATAGACTGGTCTGAACCCACTCATTGTATAACCCACAATGTTAAAGACGTAAAAACTAAACTGAACTATACTGGTAAAGAGTTCTGTGTAATGTGTAAAACCCCAAATGATGCCCCCTCTTTAGGGGTGCATGCTACATCATTGATAGGAGAATGTGGCCCCAAAAGAGGACCAACCACATAAACTGTGCCATGTAGGGGGAAGGTAATGTGATTGGTAGAAACCAAGGTGCACACAAACAAGTTGCTAGAAAAAAGTGTTAGTAAGAACACGCATGCATGTAAATAACAAGTGTAAGCTACACAAACAATGTATAAGCTAGAAAACATGTAAACACACAAGAAGACAATCATAGATTGCTAAAGTGGGTTACAAACATGGGACACCACTCATGATGTCGTAAGACACGCAAGGTCATAATGGTTGCATACAATAAACAAGTGTGCACACCAAACAAAGGGCAAGGCCTGCATACAATAACAAACAAGAGACAACCAATAACAAACAAACAAATAGATAGCCATAGAAGTAAATAATCCTGTAAAACAAATGTTGCATATGAAGCACCCGTTAACATGTTAGAAAGGTAACATATAAGTCAAAAGCGTGTATAACCAAGTAATGTAGAGTGCTAATTACAAAATGAAACAATAGAACCTGAAAGAGACGAATGTGGATGCCCCCAATGACTGTTGTAAGAGTGGTATAAGGTGATAATTCATGTTGCATGTAAGAGACATGTATCTATCAGGTCGTCGCCCATATCCGCCTCCTTCCCATTCTACATAGAGTAGGCTGCCCTATAGCTATATAACTGGACCATAGAGTATTAATGCAATTCATACTGTGTGTATGCATATAGAGGCAACTAAACCATATACATATAAGTCCGAACTAACTATGCATGTGTGTATGGTATAAATAAATGAACCTTAAGAGATCTAACTAGCATGTCTAGTAAAGTGAAAATATACAAGAAAGTTTAAGTAAAAGTAAATGCAACCATAGAATGCAATATGCCATGGATGGATGAAATGGAATGCATAATGGATGGTAGGAGTTGTGTGCCCCCCAAGTGAGTGGAAGTGTATGCAGTGAGGTTCATTTTAGTATGCCCCCTCAGTAGTCAAGAATTAGCCGTAAATAAGAGTGTGTCATCGGGAAATGGTAAAATTTTATGTATTGTGTCTAACACGTTATGATGAGTGTGTATGTTTGTGATGATATGTGACCTAGATATGAATGTGTGATGATGTATCCTAAAGTGTATATATCACGATCAGATTAATAGAGGGAGTGGTGATGTAGCCTAAATCGTGTACCACTACAAGATGAAGGAATAAGTGACCATTTAGCCTATAATGTATGTCACTAACCTAGGAATGTCACATGAGAGAAGGTAAAATAATGAGCGTGGGTCTATGATAAGGTCTATTTGATTGGTAAACCCTCGGTAGTCGAGTATAAAATGAGGAACTAAACTGCTTCATAGGGTAGTGAGTGCAACACGTATAATAATATGTAGTATGTGTGATGAGTAGATGACCATATGATGAGTAGAAATGTGTAAAATGCAATGCATAGTGTGTGAGGTAATATGTGTAGATAGTAATGTAGTATGTAGGATGAGTATTATATGATGCTAGATGTGTAGACAATAAGAGTATGACATGTATATGATGAACACTAATATGATGTGTAAAGTATGTATGATATGTAAATGCGTAATGGTCAAAATGATGTAGTCTAAATGTAGGATGTATGATGTAAGATGTAAAATGCGAGATGTGCGAAGAGTGCAGTGGTTGGGGTTCATGTGTAGTATGTATCCCTCAACAATCAAGTGTGAACCGAAGCACAAGAGTGTGTCATCGGGTATTGATTGCAAAATGTGTAGATTAATGTGCCTATGCTATGAGAGTGATGTATGATAATTCAAAGATGAGAAATGCGCTAATGCGAATGTGATGGGGGGGATGTGTGAGATGCTATACCCCCCATGTGCGTGAGTGAATAATCTATCTAACGAATGTGACGATGAAATTGTATGACCATGTTCTAGTAATGATGGTATAGTTGATAAATGTTGCATAGGTTAATGAAGCCTATATGCATGTGATTGATGAATAGGCGATGACTGCATAGGCATGATAAAATGTGTAGGTGACAAAGATCTACGTGAAACTGAATATGGAGGTGATTGACAACCAAGTGGAATTAAATGAGGTGGTGACCTACATCGAGTTGTAGTAACTATCTTAAGAATGGGCCTATGTCAATGTGTAGGACTAGTGGGGCATTGAGGTCGCATAGAAGGTGTACAAGTAGGTGAACTAGGAGTATATTATGCTTTTAGTAATACAAATTGCGAAGCACAAGATGAAGTGGAATATGTGTGAATCGATGCTTGCATAAATGATGACATGGAGTAGATGGGGGCACTTGGTCAATAGAGATAACCTGATTGTTATGAATGAATTTGAGTCGAAAATGATTCATAGAGATAATGGATTGAGACCTACGAATCCAATTGAGCCTGAGTAACATGTCACAACCATCAATTGCTTTCCCAATAAGGAAAGGGACAAACAAAGTTTGAGGACCAACCGTAACATGTAGTTTGACGACACCATAGGGTTTGTTTAAAGGGTATTTGATTTGTGATCAAGGGTAACCAATAACATCAAGCAATGGAATAAAGCATACGCTAATAGGCCATGATGGGTCAACATTAGTATTATTGATGGGAATCAAGCCAATACATGCATTGATATGTAGGTGATCAGATGTAAAATTTACAAGATATGTGATGAGAAAAAGAGACGACCGGTGGCAAAGTGTCGATATGCGCAACTAAAAATTCAAGGTCCCTTGTAGCTGGAGGAGACACTAGGAAGCATACATAATTAGCGGATGAATTAGTTGTTTTTGTATCATGTTTGGATAGAGGATTGTTGAAGATTTTGAGCTTGTGATTTTCATTGACAGGTGGAGATGTTGCATATTCGGGAAGATCAATTTGAGCATTGTCAATCAAATCTTGAATAAGACATTGTAGTTGGTAACAACGATTGGTAGAGTGTCTTACACACTTATGATAGTCACAACGAGAATGCTCATTGAAATTACACCCAGTTTGTCGAGATGGGTCTATTTTTAGCGGAGAGGGTAGTGTGATGAGGTTACTTTCGACAAGTTGTGGTAGTAAAATACGTAGGGGAATACTAAACTTAATGAATGTACGTTGTTGTGGTTGTGATTGAAGCTCCTTAGTAATGGAGACTACGTTAACAATGAATTTTGTATCCGATGGTTTAGTCATAGAGGACTTGAATATTGATTTACTGAAAAATGTGTGGATGATTATATTTATTCCTGATACTCAAGCTTGCAAATATCTAAGATCTTTGTTTTGTGTAGCTTAAGAGTATGACAGAGTTGGTCAAATGGAGGAGAGGTCTCAAAGAGAATGTTTTCCTAAAGTGGTGGTAAGAGACTTGTAATGAATAAATCATGAAGTTCAATGTTTGTAAACATATTAGACATCTTGGCTAAATTGTTTTTATAACATAAGACATAATCTACTAATTTTCATTAGATCCTTGTTTGAGTTGTGCTAGTTGGGCATAAGATATCTTGGAGCCGATGTTAATGGAAAAGTGTGCAATTGGAAAGATGTGTGAAAGAGTTTACTGAATGGACATGTAGGTCATAAAACCAATGCATTGCATAATCTTGTAAGCTGCGAGGAAAAATCTTAGCTAGTATTGTAGAGTCATCTGCGTAGTGTAGGCATGAGAGGTGAAAAACACATAGATGTTCTTGTGGATCACCATGGCCTTTAAAGATGGGTAATTTTGGAGATAAAAAAGTATGTGGTAAAGGATAGGTAGATATAACAAGTGTAAAATAAGTATGTAGCAATGACGTAGAGTCCAAAGATGGCGATGTGTGAGAAGTAGAAATTTGTAGCTGCCAAATTTGGTTTTGTAAATCATTATACAAATAAGTTAGATCATGAGTATTAGAAGAAGAGCCAAGCTGCATGTTAAGTATGCTAGGGGGCATGAGGGGAGTAGTATTAGCAGGGATGGATGTTGAAACATAAATGGGTAGAGTGGAGACCACAGGAGCCGAAGAAGGAACAACTATAGAGACAGAAGCATTACATGCATTTTTGGTAGCAATTAAAGCATGTAGGACATATGGAAGATGAGTGGGATGATCACACAAATCTTGTCTAAATTTAGTAATGGTATTGCATTGATCTTGGTCGACATTAGTGTCTTCATCATAGGAATTTTAACTATCAAATGCTTTAATTTCACGGAGAGGAACATTGTGTGAATTATCCAAAGGATTGCTAGTAGTAACTACACACGTAGGGATATCAACCATTGATTGGGATTCCCTAAGCGTGAATGAAGGAATCTCACAATATTGAAAAGGTCCAAAACGACCACTTTGAGTGACGAGCATATGAAGAAAAGTCCCAAGGAGAAAGGGTATTCTTAGGTCGGATTCACAAAAATGATTAACTAAAATGTGGAAGAATTGTAGTTAATTTAAACTAAGAACAATAGTAAATAACAATAAATAAAAACAATAACTAAATATAGAAAGTGACCCAAGCAACTAAGAAAGTAGATATGTAAAACCCTAAAGTGCAAAGAGAGTTAGAAAGAACTCAGTTGATTCGACGAGATTGCTGGACTATGTCACAGAGATGGATGGAGAAATAGGAGGAAAGAATTGTGCCGAAGTCCAAAAAAGTGTAGATTTGGGAAATCTGAATGGACTGGGATGTCTAGATAGGTACATGGGCATTTGTAAGCACCCTAGTCTAAAATATGGGTGCCCTAGTATGTGAAAGATCTCTATAACCTTCCTCTGAGGTGTCTCTTAATGGTTTCTTGCCTTCAATTCCTGTTGCGCTAACTTCCCTGCACTGCACCGTATGTCGTTGGTAATCGGTGGTGAAGAAAAGACCTACAAAACACGAAGACCAATGTCAAACCCTAAAAAATAAAGATGCATATGAAGGGATCAAACTTTCCTCAATTGCCACAATGGTGAACTTACTAACTGAGCGCCGCCCTACATCTCATACCTGATGCAGTTCTATGTGCTTGTGTGTGAAATCATGCCCTAGGTGCTCTTGTGCAAATTACACTTTGTGAAAGTAGCGAGCAATAACTATGTGTAGAAAATGTAACAAAATGGTGGATGGAATAGAATAAACTTCCCTCTTATGTAGTGTTATATAGATGAACTAGCCTTGTGCCTTATGATGGAGCTAGATTGATGCAAATGGATCCTTTATGGATGCAAACTTAGGTGATGATAGTAGTGCTTAGTGCTTGGTCCTTCATTAAGGTCTCATAACTTTATATTAATATGGTTCTCTTGTTCTAATTATGTAATTAACCCTAAAAAAATTGAACATTAAAAAGATTAGAAGCTCAAACGGTCAGAAAGTGCCAAAAAAGTGGCAGGAAAGTGTAGAAAGGCTCATGATGCCCCAAATGGGACTAAGGCACCTAGTGCACCCCAGTATTGGGTTGGATGCCCCAATCAAATGTAAAATGATGCCAAACGACAAAAACATATTAGATAAGTATGTGGTGAAGGTCGGTAGTGATGACATAAATCAAAGTAAAATGGCCAAAGGACATGGGTTAATTAGTAATTTCTTCACTCAAAAACCATATGAATAGTATTATGAGATTGGGACTAAATAATGTCTAAAGTGCATGATTTTGTGACTATAATCATCGTCATCATTTTTCACTTCCTCTTCTCTAGCTTTCATACTTCACTTTTTGATCACTCCATGCTTTTACTTGTCTCTCAGTACACTTCTCACCATAAATCTACATGGTTATCAGGTACACATCTCTTATCTACTTTATATTATCGATCATTCACTCAATAACATAGAGTGGGGGGGAATGTAAATACTAAATCATGCACTTTGGGTATATTTCTAGTCGTGATCACATACTACTATTCATATGATTCCTACGTAATAAAAATAGTAATTGGCCACTGTTTTAGGCCTCTTTTCTTTCTTTCTATTTTCCTTCTTGGTCTCACATAGCTTCTTTCCTAGTTTGTCTTTTCATACTTTGACATTTCTGACTATGGACACCAGCGCCCAACCAAGATGCCAATGCCCAGGTGCCCCTGGCCTCTTTGCACTTTGTTCTCATCTTTTATGTCTCTTCTATTCGTTTGGGCATTTTAGTGGTTAATTGTGAAATTTAAGCAAAGGAATCATATAAATATAAAGCTATGTGGTAATAATAAGGGACAAAGCACTAAGAATTATCTATCACTACCTAAGGTTGCTTCCAAAGGCATGTACAAGAGCATTCAAACATCCATATATCATCCACACAAGGGCAAGGGACAAGATACACTTCATAGGAGGGGAAGTTCAGTTTTCCATGCACACATCTATCTACATTGTCTACATCTAGCTATTGCTTGTTATTCAAGTATGATTCGCACAAGATCCACCTAGGGCACGATTCTACACACACACACACACAAAGAACTACATGGGGTCTACAATGTAGTGCAATGCTCAATCATAAGTTCACTTTGTTGACAACCGAGGACAGTCTGACCTCCCATTTTGCATCTTTATTATATAAGATTTGATGTAGTTTGGGGGTTTTACAAGTGCTTCATTTCTTATTGCGGCTTTTAGATGAATAACAATGAAGTCTAGTGGCATATAGATGATTAAAGGTGACAAAAAATGAACATCTCATGACCATGCAAAATTAGGTTTTACACCTTCTGAGTAGTCACATGTGCCTATAATAGGTCTCTGGCACCTAAGGCACCCATGACCTTGCATAGGTACCATGGTCCTGGCATTTCTAACACTCTTGCATTTTTCTGGGTTCATGTGCAATGCCTCAAGTTCTAGTTCCAATAGTTTTCTAGCTCGACATACCTTTGAGATCATTGCGAATCAAGTAAGTCCTTTTATCTTTCCATTTGCAACTAGGGTTTCACATATTCTAGCTTACTTTCTTGGGTCAAATATGTAATTTATTGCATATTTATTTATCAACTTTGTTACATATTTAGATTTAACATCTATTTATTTCAATATGTGCTTAATCATATGCAACAAACTAGAATAAGGTTTGATTCTGGATCTAAAGAAACATATATGAAAACATATGCAAAGACCTAAGGAAATGCACACCAAAATTTGGCATAAATAAATATAATAATACTACGACCAACAAGAGGATATAAATATTCACATTAAACACCAAAGCATTCAAAGGAAAGAAATGACACCTACATTCGATATCAAGAACTTATCCATTTATAGTCTAGTAGAGTTGAGACACATGACATCTTCACAAGTGCATCATAGAGGTCCGCGAGCAAAATATTTGAGCTCAAAAGGGCAGATCTCTCAAACTTAATAGAAATACAAACCCTTTACATGTGTTTTCACGCTTACATTTATAGAAATTTTTAGATAAAGGGAGAAGGGACTGATCACATCCAACGATCAATGAATTCAAACACCCTACCCATACGAAGCACCAATCACCATTGATATTTCAGGAAAATTATGGGTGCCTCATTATGCTTTAATCACATGCCATTGGATCACCAGTGCATGAGGACAACACCATTCAAAATTAAATTTTATTTGTTGGATTAATTGAGTTCCCGGACTTAATCAAGCATGACCTTGTTTTGTATCACGAAATTCTAATATTTGTTATAAGAACAATGGAATGAGGGGGGGTGAATCAGTCCTGCAAATGTTTTAATTCATTTTCTATTGCATACATTCATCATTAAAACCATTCATTCAACATCTATAAACCATGTGAGCTTATTAAGTGTTTATCAATCATTTACAAGTGCATGAAACAAGAGAGAGAACACAAGACACTAAATATAAGTGGGAAACCCTCAAGGGGAAGAAAACACATTAAAATCTTTACTAATATTACTCATAATAAAGGACTTGCAAGAATATTACACATCAAGTAAGATTTATTTAGTGAGGCACCAACCCCTAGTTTAGTAGGGCACTGATCCTACAAGGAGGATAAAACCCCCTAAAGTGATCAAGAAAAAAATCAACCACCTAAAATGGATGATCACTGAAGATATGTTTCTCCCAAAACTTATTATGATCTCAAGTTCAACTCCTTTATCTTCAAATCCTCTCAAAACAAGCTTTCTCCTAACTCGCTCAAATCTAGTCCTTATAAGGCTGATTAGGTCCATTGACCTTACATATATGATTGTAAAACTTCCTCAGTACTTCATATCTATTCTTTAATTTTTCCTTGACCCCTCTACACTCTTCATTCACCTCTTATAGCTCAATCATCTCATATTTCACTCAACTAGTCACAATGAGTAAACACACCAGCTTTATATACATGACACTAGCTCAAGACACCTCTAGGTCAGCCATGACCATATAAGTCAGTAATTACAACCATTAAAAATATCAATAACATCATATAAAACAATCCAAGAGGCCCATATAGGTCGGAAAGGTTCGTACCAACAAGGACTAGCTCTAAGACATCTCAAGTAGGCCAAAACAAGCTCTCCCAGCTCCAATGAATGCATTATGAACTTCAAGGTCATCTAGAAAAAATTTCAAGACTCCATAAGATCCACAAAAGTTAGGGATATCCTCAAAACACCATAAATAAACACAAGAAGCTCTGCACTAGCCATCAAAACTATGAATTACATCAAGAAGCAAACAATTCCAACAAGGTCTTTAAGCACCCATAAAATAGTCACTAAAAACAATAAGCTTATCATATAAAAAATATTAATCATGGCTCAAGTAGTATATCAATTGAAAATATCTCTGAGTCTAATTTTTATAACAACTCACTTCATTCATCAAAACATGGCACAAGGCCTCCAACCAGATAAATCTATGAAACGGGTCAAAACTGCCACTATGGACTCAAGAACCGATTTTGAGAGAAACATCATCCATCACCTTCAACACCACTTCCAAGATAAACCACCACCTGTAACACATCGAGGAAACTTCAACCAATATTTTAAAGCACTAACATACATATGTCATTTGGAGAAAATCAACCAAGCGGACCTATTTCAATCACCTATCTTGGCAAACCAAATAGGGCTATCTAGGACAATAGGGTTTCAACAAGAACCCACCTCTCCAAATAAAATGAAGCACTTCAACACGTCATGTTATGCCTATATCAAATATCCATGATCATCAAAATCTGCAACAATAAGCATTTCTATCAAACACACCTCAAACCTCCATGACTAGGTTTTAGCCCTTAAGACAAAAAACGGTAAGGTGACTTGGAGACCCTGTAACTCAAATTTTCTCCACACAACCTACTCATAAATTTTAATTTACATCTAGAGGATATCTAAATCTTCCTAGAAAAATTCAATTTTCTTCATGAAGCTTCCATCTCAGCCCTAAAACTACAAATCCCCACAAAAATAGAATTTTTCTCTTACTTCCTGATACAACTAGAACATGAAACCACCATCAAATAATCCTTGGATAATCATCTACAACCATGATTCATCACATTTTCCTTTCCAATTCATTTGGATACCATACCAAGCAAATCTTCCATATCACTATGTTTTGAACGTTTAACTAGGGTTTTAGACCAACTTACCTTCTTAATGACTGTTCATAAAGATGGGACAATAAAATAAACTAATTATTTTTATAAAACACTCTTATCTCAATGAAAAATCATCCCTAAAATCCACAATTTCCCATGTTAAGTGTGTGTGATTGGGTGAGCATCTAAAGTTACCTATCGATCTGGATTTTACACTCTCAAAACATCAGTTCTGCCAAAAACATCTCAACATGAAAAATATTCACAACCTTGACCTAAAAATTGGAATGAAGCATCATAAAAACATCCTCCAACTATCCCAAATCTCATCCATTCTCAAATATATATAAATCTCTCAAACCACTAATACTTACATGTGTCTACATGCCTTGTTCGTAAGAAACTTTCTTCAATGGACCTTGAAACATCATCAAACCTCTGAATACTAACCCGATATTCCTTCCACACTTCATATTCAATGTCATAACACACATACCATACTTCAATAAGAATTTAATACTCGATATCTCATGACACCATGCCAAATCCCATGCACTAGGTCAAGGAATAGGCCTAGAATAATATGACTCAACACATACTTCACATCAAATAACCGTGATGACCTCTTACAGACTCATTAAAACATTTTACACATCATATATAACATGTTTTAACTCATGAATACCTTTTACCATATTTGGAGTACTCATACCATTACCATACATACTAGACCATGCTCCAAGACACCATGACAACTTCACCAAAACCAAGCACTACCACTCAACTTTCATGTTTGACTTTGATTTACACCTCATGGAGACACCTATGACACCTAAAATCCATTTTCCATCAATGAAAACACCATAGACACAATTTCCTACAATATCCCCCTTTGTCATTGATGGCTACCACCTTAAGAAACATTGATGACAACCACAAGACCAAACACTTACAAGAATCCCCTTTTCATGTTTCTTAGCCTACGCTCACCCTTTGACATCTATAAAAAAGGCACAATGAAAACTCAAAAATTAAAGCAATGACAAGAAATAATGAAAAAAATGCATAGACTCAAGCTTACTTGATCACAAGCTCCCCTTGGATCGTACTCTATTTTCTTGACTTTAACAACAAATGAGATCTATGGACCTGATATAAGTATACACATAACTCCCCCTAAGAGTATAATGTTGAACTATGTTACATTGGTGTTTTCATTGATGTCACATGACATTGATGGAAAAGGAGGATTGAAATGTCACGAAGGTCGGTGCCTTCTCAAAGAGGTTTGGTGTTCACAAAGTGTCTTCATGGTGTTTCCTTTAGCATTCATGATGGTTTCATGGTGTTAATTGCTTGGTCAATGTGGTTCATACCCATTGGAGGTGTGTGGATGCTTGGTGTACTATGCTCAGGTATTCTACAAGTCTGAAATGGTGTTTCAAATATGTGGAAGGGATTCTAGGGTGATCACTAGGGCATGTGTTGCAAGTCATGGCTAGAACTAGCCCATTTTGGCTTAGTTCTAGAGCCTAATTACGTGTATGGGGTCAAATAATGCCATTAAAATCCTATGAAATCATGTGAGGAGTCTAAGAACACTATATAGAGCATTCATGTGTAGCTACAAGTTATATTTCATCTCTCGGAGGAAATTTGGAGGTCTTTCCTAGGACTGCTTTTAAAGGTAACAAGTAAAACCTTCTACAAATGAGATAGGATAGGTATTTTTAGAGTGAAATATTATCAAAAACAATTTTAGATGATGGAGAAGGTAGTTGTGAAGGTGTGGTCAAAATTTGAGGACCAACAGATGAGTTTTGTTGAAGATATTGAAGTTTTACCAAAACAGTTCCTTGAATACTTAGCATCTAATCAAAATTAACAAGCCTTCTTTAGATAAATCATAAGAGGATTTTTTGAAGAGCATTGAAAGAATTTTTTTTTCAAAAATTCTAAGGTCAAAAGGTGGAAGAATAAGAAAGTTCTCTTCATTTTTCTAGCATTGTCCAAACCCTAGGTCTGAAGCGATGGACAAGAAATGAGGTTTTTGGTCATCAAACCACTTGTAAAAGTCATGAAAACCACTTAGGGCTGTAGATAGGTCCTCCTAGTCCAATTTGGTGGGATTTTTGTTCTTCAAACATGACAATACAATATAATTTTTTCTCTATTTTGCAAATTTTTATGTGTACAACCCTGTTTTGAAGGTTCCAAGATGAATCTTCAAGTGTGAAAGCTTGTGTGTGATGTGTACTTTATGTTCTCAAATATTTTCAAGCACGTTCCTTGTAAATTTGGTATGAATTGAGTCCATCTTACCCTCCTATCACTAAAGGGCAGTTAAGTAAAACTAGTCATGAGGGTTTGAAAGGTGTTTTTGTGCACAAACCTGTCATTGTGGTGAAAAATGATTATGGATACACTCGACAGGTCCAAGGTGATAGGTTGGGGCTAATGGTTTTCTTTAGTGAAGGTGTTTGAGGTCTAAACTTGTTTGTTCTATAACTACATCATATTCCTAGTTAATAAGACTGTGAAAATGAGGTGTTCTTATGGATTTCTCTTCATAAACCATGCCTTCAAGTAATTGGAGATGGTATAGAGATCCCATTTGAGGTATTGGGGGCATTGGTTGGTCATATGTGTGAAGTTATGTTAGTGATGAGTCTCAAAATCAACATTTTTCTTTGATGCCTTAAGAACTAGTTACCTCAGTCCCATAAATGTTTGGTTCTCATGACCACACTCCTTGAGTTGGTGATTGCACTTGACATGGTAAGTGACACAAGGATAGGAGATTATCATAAAATTACCTTATAATCCATGGATAGAGGTTCACATAAGTAAACCTACTCATTCTTGAAGACTGGGTCTCATTTCTCATTAGTCTACCTGAGTATATCTTGAAGATCATGCAATTTTGAACTCTTGGCTATGGAGTGAAGCAAGATATAACCCTAGTGAGTTGAATATCATCTATACCTTCCTTGAAATGTTTCATTTAAGTCATAAATGATAGGGTCACTATATAATTTTACTAAATCTTTGTAAATTTCTCTTTGTACCTACAAACTTGTGAATACTCTTCCTCAAGGATGATTCATGAAGAGGTTAGTGGTGCCTTGCTCCCTCTTGATTGTTTAATATGATCTAAAATTTACAAATCACCCTCTCCAAGATGTGAAGGAAGTTAAATACATGTTCTTTATGCTTTGCCAAGCCCATCTAAGACTGTGTTTTGAAATCAATAGGACTGCGAGTTGATGGTTTTGAAGAGAGATGTATAACATGATCTAAACTCTATGTTGATGGTCTCCAAGCTATTGGAGTTGATGAAGTCCTCCTATAGATCTAATACACTTGAATGCGTGCTTGATATAAGTTCTCAAATTTTCTTCTTGTTGAAGTTTAAAACCGTGCAAACTAGTCCTAGCACCTAGTGCTCTCCTACGATCTCAAATGAAGTTTGAATACTAAATGGCGAAGAAAGAAGGCTATAGAGAGGTTATAAATAATTTGAGGAGATTTTGTAATGTTTTAGTATGTTGGCTATACTTAGAGGAGCATGCATTAAGCTACAAGACAAAGTTTACTCATTGGAGAATAAGACAAGGTCTGAATAAATGTTACAAAAAAAATGAACAAAGGTCAGAAAAAGAATATTGTCAAGAGAAGCCAGGAGGAAAGAGAGTTGAGAAGCCTTCCATAGTCATTATGTGAACCGGAAAATCTAGATATTACTTGAAAAATCTCAATATGTACCTATAATCTCAGTCAAAAACAATCATTGCATAATAGTAGGTTTTCCTTTTATCTCCTTGTACGAGTTACAAAGGTAGTTAGCTGAAGAGTTATAGGAATTGAAGTACAAAATTCATGTGTACAAGTCTCTGTTGTTGATAAAAGCCCATTTTGGTGTATCAAAATGTTGTTGAAGATTGTGAGAGCTATGTGTAAGGTTGAAAAGGGTGAAAGAGTTGATAATGTATTGAAACTATTGGATGTTGTATGAAGGTGTATAAGCTAATTTAGGATCAGAATCTTGTTGTCTCAGCAACTATGTCAAATGACTGATCAAAATAGGATTGAAGTCTAAGTAAAAAATTAATAAAATTTAAACTGTGTTCTTTTATGCAAGTTGCTTCTTGCAGAGGAGTCAAGTAGGTGTTTGATCCCATATTGAAGTTAGTGCTTCATGTTGAGTGGGTGCTCAACAAAATTTTAACCTTTATAAATCTTTCATTGGACAATCAGTCCAACATAGTGCATTGGTTCAGTGGGTTTTTCTCCCATCTTGGGTTTCCCACTTCAAATCCTATCTTCTTATGTGTTTTTCTTGTTAATTACATATGAATTGTGTGATTTTTTCCTCATAACACATTGAAATAAATATTTGTTTTGAATTGTACTTCAAAATTTAGATTGACACTGATTCACCCCCCTCTCAGTGTCTTGATTTCCAACATATACATCACACTTTGGATGCTAAACACCTTCTTCTAGGCATGTACTACTGATAATCATGTCAAAAATACAATATTTTCCTCCAATCACTAACATATCACTTTTAGGACCAAGAGCCCTAAACCATTCCTTTAGAAAAATTTAGCCAATTTTCTCATTGCAATAGGATCAAATACACCATATTAAACACCTTCTTGATGTTCTCCCTGTCATCATACTATCATAATCTCATTTTCAAAGCAAACATAAGGTCTCATACCTTGAACACATGCCATGAAGATGAGTCTTCTCCAACACCACAGTCCTAAAACAATTATTCACTTATCTCTGCCTTATTTTCATGAGATATCAACTACTAGAGCATATGACCAAATCCCCTTGCAAACTATCTTGAATTCAACTAATAAATCTACATAAAAAGCTCTTCTTGTCACCTTAGACACATGTTTGAGGATAATTACCATCTCTCCTTATCTTATGAGGCCTTCAGAATCATGTTACTCATCATTATAGTATGCAACAACATATTGTAGCTTATCATAATTTAAACTTTCAACAAACCTAACTATCACCACTTATAGCTAAACTTCTCAAGGATAATGATCATTCAAGCTCACCTTCAACTCATGCAATCATACATCATCAAAATTCAAGCAAAGTCAACAATAGGACATGCTTCACCTTACTATTCTACTTTCTTCAAGAGATAAAACTCATAGACATACCTTATATTTGATGCACTTGCACAATCTCCTTCATTAAGAATACACACCTTCCAGACCTTCTTTCCATTTCAAACTCTGTTTGAAACAACACTACAAACTTGCAACAATGTTTAATACTTGAAGAACTTACCTATTTTGACTTCTAAAGACCTTGAATTCATGACCTTATTGATGCAAAATTTACACATTATAAACCTATGTACCCTTTTGTGTATCACAACAAAACCAAATTATAGAGCATACTTTGACATTAGCAACTTACCAATCTTAGCACCACTGAAACATTCCACGACCTCTTTCATGTCATTATACCATAAAATTCTTGGAGCTCAGAGTTAGGTTTTCAATACATAAACCCTCTTTATGTACATAGTCATCAACTATAACTTCAAGCATTAGGAAATGTAATATTTCTTCCCAAATTCTTAAAACACATTGTAAGAACACAAGATACCAATCTCTTCCTTATGAAATCACAATATAATTCTATCCTCAAAATTTGAGCCAAGAAATTCTATCAATACTACCTACGTAACTCCATAATACTTGAAACTCATATAAAATATGTTTTTCCTAACCTTTGAATAGTAGCAATAGACCCAGATCAATCATCAACATATATTGGACCATTTTCTCTTATAGATACTTCCTTACAACCCTACAAGATCACATGTGATGCTTTCAAGACCAAAACATAGTTCCTCATGAATACTAACTTGATAGCTTGACGCTCAATTGAGAAACAACAACATATCACCATGATGTCATTCATTCAAAATTTACAAAACCTGCTACAAATATTCACCAACTTGGACCATTCTTGCACTCATGGTACAACTAACATCAAACCTTCAGATATTTCAACTATATTATCATGACTTTATGAAAAATTTTGAACCTTCTTGCATGAACAACATGTAGAACTTGAGACAACTTTCACACTTAGACCTTGTTTTCAATATTAACCACTTAGACCAAGACACTATGATACATGATTTTACTTGTCAAGACCAGAAGACTCAAGACAAACCATAACAAACTCTTTAATACAAAATGAAATATTTCCTTCTCAATTATTACACACCCACACCTACTGAGACTTTATATAAATGATGTTACATTCAAAGCAAGATAACACACACTATTACCTTATAATTATTCATAGCTTGGACCAACAACCAAACATTTCTCAACCTGAAAGGGCTCTTGATGAATGGACATAGACCTTGTGAATGATATGGAGCTAGAAAAGAAACATACATACCTTTGATAGATCAATGGTCTCAGGAACCTTGTTAAGAAAAAACTTCAAACACATTATATACACCATACATCTCATGAATGACACAAGAGAATGTTACCAAAATATTGTGTAACATTATTAAATAAATTGTAATATTGTTAATAATGAGTTTATAGAACTCATATTAATAATATAGTTGTAATAGTTTAATTATTTGAGTGATTTGTGAGAACAAGTCACGTAGCTATTTTATAGTGTGAGTGATCCTAGGGATGTTTGAGAGATATTAGGAGATAAGACTGAGAGATTCATGGAGAGAGATATGAGGGATTGAAGATGAGTGTTGACTCCACCATTGTAGGAGATCAAACACTATATATGTAACCTTTATCAATATCAATGATATCCCGAATGAATTAATTCATTTTCTATATTCTTGTTATTCAGTGTTGTTTATTATAGTTCAGTTTTTATCAGAGAAAACAATACCATCCTTAATAGCTACAAACCTTCAACATGATAGTGCATCTGCATTGCTTCTAATGAGATATGAATGCCTTCAAGAAGCATGATGAAGAAAACCAAAGAATCTTGGTACACTAAAACACCCAGAACTCAGAGATTCCCAAATCTCCATCTTCCTCCTATCCACATTGTTGTCAATATTTAGAATTGTTTTACTCTTCATTGGCTCAAAATGCTTGATGTCCTCCTTGTCTATCTTTTCCTCTTTCTTTGCTTTATTTGTTTGACTCATCTTTGAATCCTTCTTAACTATCTCTTTTTACTAAAAACTTGATAAGCATATGTGATTTTCTTCAAACATAGGCTCATTCTCAACTAGAGATAACAAACTTGTATATGTTTTAGGCTTGACAGAGATGTTTCCCATTTTTTGGCCTTGTCACCAACATTTGGCATCTTGTTTGAATAAGAATCTCCTTTGGCTGGATTTGATGTCTTTAACTTTTTCTCCTTTACATCATCTATACATTATGCCTTTATTTCATGCTTCACATCATTCCTTTTGTAATTGTTCATCTTTATCCTACAAAACCTTGTAATGTGGCCAAATTTTGTACATTTGAAACAAATAATAGAGTTCTTACCTCTAGAGGCTCCATCTATTTTTCTAGGTCCCTTTTGATAACAATGTCTAGTAATGTGTCCAACATGATTGCAATTATAACATGCAACCTCGGCCTGACCTTCATTCTTCCAATTTTGTATTGATGAATCATGAAAACAATGCCTAGCTATATGACCTCTCTCATGACAGTTATAATAGATAATATCTCTTGATTGATATGAATGAACATTCCTACCATTTCTCCATGGAAAAACACTCTTGAATGTCCTTCTGTAGTCCCTAGCTCTATGACCAAAATTATTGCAAGAATAACAAACACCATAGAACTTACTTGAGAACTTCATTGCATTGGGTTTCCTAATAACTTTCTTATTATCTATAACATCCTTCATGAATTTAGCAGGCCATTGACTTGATTTAGCCTGCATCTCTTCCTTCTATGTCTCTTTGTTGAAACCCAAACTAGTTTTTACACTAGAGGGTATTTAAATGCTTAATAAATCATCAAAATTGCTTGTTCTTTTCTCAAATTTTTCGTAAGTTCTCATCCTATTAGAGACCTGATTCAGTTATGCCTTTAGATACTTCATTTCATCTTCAAGATCCTCGATGATTTACTCATGCTTGATATTCTTTCTTCTTTTGAGCACTAACTCATCCTCCAAATATTTTTCATTCACTTCTTCAAACTCTGTCTTGAGGACATATTCTTCCTTTTCTTCATCAGAATCAGTCACGCCATCTTGGTTCTTATCTTTATAACTACTTGTAACATCATTTTCACTGACATTAGACAAACTTCTAACATCTTCATACAAGTACTCCAAATTCTCCCATAATTTTGTAGCTGATTCACACTCTACAACCATAAAACTTACAAATTCTACCAATGCACCAAAGATGATATCCTTGGAAACTCCTTCCATAAGATCTGATGAGTCAATGTATCCAACATCAAACTCATATCCAAGAGAACTTGGATAGAAATTCATTCTAAATCTCCATAGGGAATAATTAGTTCCATTGAACATAGGACCTTGATATGGCAAAATATCTTCTCCCATTTGATCAAACAACATGTGCTTCAAGAGGATATCCTTCAAGCAGTCAAACTTGCTTCACAAGGAATTTCTTTGATACCAATTTTTAGAAGCACAATGGACTGAGAGGGGGGTGTATCAGTCCTACAAAATTTTTACTTCATTTTCCACTACATACATTCATCATTCAAACCATTCACTCAATATTTATAAACCATGTGATCTTATTAAGTGTGTATCAATCATTTACAAGTGCTTGAAATAAGAGAGAGAACACAAGACACTAGATATAAGTGGGAAACCCTCAAGCAAAAAGGGTGTGGAGTATCTCGGATCCAACTTTCAACGATAAAACTATGGTAACTAATGCAATGTAAAGAACATCATTGAATGATCATATTTGTAATAGTGAGGCCAAAAGGTGAGACACTAGTATGTTGAGGTGACGTAACATTGTAGATGATATGATATTAATGTTAGAGCCATTTTCAACCAATACTTGTTTGAATGTTTTGTGTTCGATTTCTTCAATGATGAATAATGGTGGATCACGAGACTCAATACCCCCTTGTGTTATGAGATGGGATTTAGACTTAATCTCATAGTCCTAAAATGTGATTGCTGATGAAGTTGAAGCATGAAGGTTACCCATGAATTATGAAAAGGAATTTGGATTTTGAGTGGACAACTCGATTAAATTTAATCCTCAGTAAGCACCTTATGATGATTGTAAGATTGGTCAATGAGATCATACAATGAGATATTAGTTGGTGTACTATTTTATTGATTGATTAAATTATCTTTGAGAGTGATGACCAGTTGTGGAGGAAATACCTCATTTGATGATGGTGTGGTTGGAGATGTCGATTCAGATGTGGATTTAGGCTTTGTATTAGAAACTTGATTTCTTGCCACAATGTGAGTCATGCCCACAAATTTTTGGTGAGATGATGATGATGTGTCATGTATAACCTAATTGGTTGAAGTTGTATGTGATGGTAGTGGATTTTTCAAGATATTTAGGTTTTGATTTTGTGGGGCCATGGTATTTTCCACTTGGATATCACCTTTTTCGATTAGATCTTGAATAGAATTACACAATTGGTGACACTTTCTAGTTGCATGGCCCATAATCCTATGATAAGCACATATGCCAATGGAATATTTCCACCAAAGCAGTTTTGTTGTATTCAGATCATCTTGTCGTATGGGTGAGAGTGAGATGAGTTGAGCATCTAGGCATTTCATAAGATACTAGAGATTGATTCAGTTAATGGAGTGTATTGCCGATGTATTTGAAATGGAGCCCATGATGTGTTTTGTATGGCTCATAATTGTGGGTTATTAGGAGCCATGGAGGAATTCTTAGCATAATTTTATGTGGAACCTTGGTTAGTCGTAAATTAGAGAATGAATTGATTAACTTGGGGATTATTTTTAGAAAACTTAGAGAAATCATTATTTTAATGAATCTTGACATCAACAGTACTAACATCAACATCCTCAATTCACTTGGTCATCAATATGGCTTCCTCCAATGACTGAAACTGTTGGATTTGAAGAGTGTGCAATATGTGTTTGGCATAACTCTTGACAAATAATTGGGTGAGTTTCGATTGAGGAATGGGAAATGTAATCTCATGGATGACTTCCATTCAATTTGATATGTAGTTAGTAAGAGGCATGTCATCAAATTGTTTCAATTTGCAAATTATTTCAATTTGTATAGATTAGATAATCTGGTATTCTTAGCAACATTGACTGAAAAGTGATCAAGGAATAAGTCAGAAATTTTCTTGAATGAGATGATGTTATGCTGAGTAAAACTAGTGTACCAATCTAAAGCTTGGCCACCTAATGATGATGTAAATGTTTGTAAAATGTGTGCATCATCGTGAATAATGAGATAACATGTGTATTTGAACACGCATAAGTGATTTTGAGGGTCCTCTTTGTCGTTAAACTTGTAAAATTTAGGCATATCAAAATGTGGAGGATATGGTTTCATGCGTGCCAATGAGTTGATAGATTCATTACATAGCTGATTGTATGTGAGCTTATGGAATCCCATACCTTTATTTTGAAGCTCAATGTTACACATTCTATACATTATTTCTTGATTGGTGTTTGGTACATGCTAGAAAGCATTGATTTGGAGTGGTTGAGTGTATGCATGTATATAATGATGATGTGGTATATGTGTGTAAGTATGACAGAATGAAGGGGATGTAAAAGTGAAGGATGAGGAATTAGGTGGATTATAATGGGTGAAAGGAGGAATTTTCACAGTGGTTGTGTGCTTCCTATAGAAGGGATATGATGTATGTGCACAATAGTAGATGGCGTAGGACCAACATAAACAATAGTGGTATGGGGTGCCTCGATGGTAGATGATGAAGGGTCATGGTCTGTAGAACAGATCTTCATATTGAAAGCTTATAGCTTATATTATTATCATCTAAGATATTTTTTAATGGCTTCTAGATTTATATTTAAGGCATCCTTAAACTTAGGATCAAAAGGTGGAATCTTGTAAACGTCATCATCATTAGGAGGAGTAGTGGATGTAGTAACTTCTTCAATGTGGGTACCAAACATACTCCAAAACATGGTAGAGTCACCCACTACTCTTTGATGGCCAAATATATCATCATATAATTGGGAAGTGTGGTCTATGGTGTGAGGTCAGCTGTATAAATGTGTACGGGTAGTAATTGTTAACATGCAAAAGTAACACCCTATAATTTGATCATGACAGATCAATACTTTTGGCTAACATGGGAATTTCTCCAAGGTGTGGGACCTTGTTCCTTGAGATATACATCCAGAAAAATTTGGTTCCTTTTATCTTAGCTCACTATAGACTAACCTAAATAACTTCAAAATTTAACTACCTAAATCTAATCTAAGAACTTCGAGGATTCAACATTGAGAGAGAGTGAAATGTTGTGAAATAAAGGAAATTATGCACTAAAACTAGAACATGGATTAGTTTTGAACTTAAGAGACATAAAGATAACCAAACATACAAGAATATAGGGGAAACACCAACCTTTGAAAGAGATAAGTGAATAATAATGAAGGAGAAGATAAGAGGGAAAGCATCCACATCAAATACAGAGGGATTCAAAGGGATAAACCATAGTTATATTACACTTTGAAAATATTCATTTATATATACATATCAAAGGTATGGAATTCATCCAAAATGCAAGTTATAGAGATATGAAGGAAATAAATGTGAATAATCCAAGGCATAGATTCCAAATCAATAGAAAAGAACCCCTTTTTCATGCATAAGCACCTATATTTGTAGAGAATGAGAGAGAGAGAGAGAGTGAAGAAACCAATCAACTATAAATGACCCATTTTCACCTACAAAGGATCCAAACTCATCATTCTCATAGAAAAAATCATGGGTACCATGTCATTCTTCAAATTTTTTGCCATTAGAGTCTACATGACAAGGCATGAATGTTGCCAAGAAATAAATTTGCGTATGTGAGGTTTTTGAATGCCTATAACCAAGTAAATTGTGCTTCCCCCCTACAATCCCACATTTTAATGGTTTTCCCTTGAAACAACATCCTTTTCCATGCTTCTTCAGTGTAAAATGTAGTCCTTGGAGAGACAAAGTGAACACAATAAACCTCTTTCAAATTTGAGCTTTTAGTCAAAATTTATTTCCAAAAAACTAGTGTGTAGTTAAGAGTGGAGATGCCTCTGATATTTACAATTCAGCCTTATTTCATGGATTTTATAATTTCATGGGTTCCCTTGTGGTGGGGATTTCGAATGTTCCATGGCATACTAATCTCTGCCAAACCAAAAAATATCATAACTAAATTTTGTGGCCTTACTTAGCCTTTGTGGTTATTACTTTTTGTGCATATTTTGAAACATCCTATACTTAGTTGTTTAACATTCCTGCTATGCCGTGAAGCTCTTCCTCCTTTATTGTGTGGAACTTTTACCAAAAAACATGTTATTTTGTTCCACGGACTTTCAAATTCCATGGAAAACTAAATTCGGAAATCCATAAGACACTTAGCATCTCATGGTTTCTAACCTTATCCACTTAATAACATTTTCCCTTCTTGGTCGCCCTATGTGGCATGTCCTTCTTGCATTCTGACTTCTCCTAGGAAAAACCCACAATTTTTTCTTACCACAAAGCACTATCTATCTTCACCATTTCCGCAAAAGATTAAAATTTCTTTTTTTGTGGAATTTACATGTGGAATCCATGGAACACTAATTTTTGCAAACAATCTTTTGCAGCTTTTCTTCCTTTGCCAATTTTGAACTTGTAAATGTAAGTCTCTGATTCAAACATTCGAGAAACATTAAGGCTCTTTATATATAGCTTCATGTGCCACAAAACATACAAATTTTGCATTGAAATTCCTTAGGTCTTCAAGAATGGAGCCACCTACTTTTGACAATCAATGAGTTGTAAAAAATAACACTGGGGTGTCTATTTTGGACAATATTTTGGATACTTCTAGGGGACATCTACCTACTATGATGGTTTGATCTGTTTCATTTTAGCATCTATTGGGCATGGAGTCAAGTCTATGCATCTCTGAACCTTTGATCTCAACCTTAAGAACTACCTCCTGTATTATATGAAATATAAAATCAACACTAATTTGCATTTGATTTGAAAATTGTAAGTTATTGTAACCTCCTCAAAAATTTGAAACTGAAATTTCCACCCAAGAACAACAAGAACATTTCTATAAATAAACTCTTAGGGAAATGTAAACTACACTACCACCCGAACATGTTCTCAACAACACTTGGAGGAAAGTAAAACTAATCCTACTATATACAAGATGAAACCTTCACCTCAATAATAATGTTTAAGGTATATCCCATTGAATGGGATAAGGAGTCTCTTCTCCATCTAGCTTTGATAATTGGAAAGCATTGTGTGGCTTGCAAATTGAAATAATGTAAGGGCCACTCCATATTGTATCAAACTTTGAATGTTTACTAGTTTGGCTCTATCCTTATCCCACTTGAGGACAAGGTATCCTTCTTAAAAGCTTCTAACCACTTCTTTCTTCTCAAAACACTTCTTTACTTGAGCTTGATTCAACTCCATTGCATGCATGTCTTGGTCTCTCAACTATTCCAAATCCATTAGTTCGGCATACCTAACTTCCATGGCCTCTACCTCAAACATTTCAAGTTGATTTATGAGCTCCAAGGCTGGAAATTCAAGAGATATTGGTAATTTTTCTTCCTTTCCATAAACAAGCTTGTAGGGTGAGTTTCCAATTGACCTTTTGGGAGTGATTCTATCATCCCATAAGACTGATTTCAAATTATTGTTCCAAGCTCTCTGATTCTCCTCCAAGGCTATTATAATAATCCTTATAAGATTCTTATTTATTGACTCAGAAAACCCATTTCCTTAGGGATAATAGTTTGAGGATGTGGTTGAGTAAATTCCATTCTTTATAGCCCAATCAGTAATTTTCATGCTAATGAATGATAAAGAATTGTCAAATATTATTGTGGAAGGAATACCAAACCTGGTCACAATACCTTCATAGAAGTCTAGGATTCTAGCTTCATTTGCTTCCTTCCAAAAAACTACCTCTTTCCATTTGGTGAAGTAATATGTGGTTGTTAAAATCCACTTATGTCCCAAACTAGAATATGGATTGATCACTCCAATGAAACTCAACCCCCATTACATGAATGATTTCTCCACTAAGATGGGATGAAGGGGAAGGGTGCAAGTATTTTTTTCCTACAAAGAAGGCACACTTTTTGCATTTATTTACCCAAACATAATAATATTTAAAGATGTTGGGCCAATAATAGACACATTTCATGATTTTGAGTGTTATCATTCTAGGGGAAATTTATCCTCCTACTGCACCATTATGGAATTCTTGCAAGACTCTTTCAATTTGATATTCTTTAATGCACCTCAAGAGAACACCATTTATATCCTTCCTAAACAAAATTTCATCTATGAGCACATAAGGGATAGATTGAAGCCTAAAATACCTTCTCTTGGCCTTATTCCAGCCTTGAGTACATTGACCTATTTAGAGGAAATGTACTATGTCATGATTCCAACAAGGAGGAAGTGATGTTACAACTAGTTGTGGGATATTTTGGAGCACTGGAACAATTTCCTTTTCACCTTGTAAACCTGCAACCAATTTTTCACACAAGCCTTTTCCTCTTAATAGCTTAGTTACCTTGACATCTACATCATATTCCATCACCTTTTTTTATCCAACCAACTCTTTTTTCATTTAGATCCCTTTTCAAAAGGAAATCCTTCACACCTAGGTGTGACAACATTAAATGGATCTTTTTGTTAGATACCAAATGTCTAAATTTATTTAAGCTCCTTATGATAGCTAAGGCATGCTTCTCTACAAATGAATACCTTATCTCATAATCCTCTAGGATTTGGCTAAAGAATGTAATTGGTTGTTCCAAATATTCATCATTCAGTTGTACCAACATGGCAGATATTGTGTCCATTCCTCCAAAGGCATACAAAATGAAATCCTTTGTGAAATCAAGATTGATAAGGGTAGTGGCTTGTGTTATTGCTTGTTTGATGGCTTCAAAACTTCCCTTCCCTTCCATAGTCCACTTGAAAGGCATGTTTTTATTTAACATAGATGTCAATAGTTTGACAAAACTAGAAAAATCAAGGATAAACCACCTTAAAAAGTCAATTCTTCCCAAGAAAATTTATAATGCCCTCTTGTGACTAGGTAACAACAATGCCAAGATGGAACTTACCCTTTCAGGGTCAATTGCAAGTCCTTTCTTTGATATAATGTGGCCTAGTATTTTTCCCTTATGCACCGAAAAGATACATTTTTTGGGATTAAGGGAAACCCCAAACTGTCTGCACCTATCAAAAACTTTCCTAAGATGGAAAAAGTGATCATTTGCATTCTTGGAGAACATTGTGATGTCATCAAGGTAAACAAGAACACAATTGTTAATCATTCCTTTAAATTCCATGTCCATAACTCTTTGGAAAGTTTTCCCTATGTTAGAAAGACCAAAGGGAATTTTTCTATAAGCATATGTTCCCCATTTTTAAGTAAATATTATTTTGAGCTGATCTTCATCTGTCACCATGATCTAATTATAACTTGAGTAGCCATTTAATAGAGAAAAACATTCTAATCAAAATACCATCTACAAGATCTACTTCATAGAAGGTAGTGGATAATGATATTTCAATGACATTTTGTTCAAATCCCTGAAATCAACACATAATCTTGAATTTCCCCATTCCTCTTCCTTACAAGAACTAGATTGGCAACCCAAGATGAATGTTTTATGGGAAGATATATACGAGCCTCTATTAACTTGTTTAGTTCCCTCTTCATTAGTGTCTCAATCCTTGGATTGACAAGCCTATTTTTTTTCCTAATGGGCTTAGGCAATGGGTCTAACTCAGTGCTATGTTATGCCAAATTAGGATCAAAACCCTTAAGGTCAAATATCCCCATGCAAATACATCAGCAAATTCTTAACAGAGATTTAAAAATGTATGCTTCTCCTCTGAAGTACATACCTTGCCAATCTTGAGTAACTTTGTCTTTGCCAACTGAAATTTGCTCATAATCTTCACCTTTTACTATCATGTTTGCTTTCTCCTTTCTGAGTTGATCATCTAAGTTGAAAATGGACTCCAATGTGACTAGGCCTTTGGGTAATCCTATTTGATCTCAGCTAGAACAATATGTTCTCCATACTATTGTTACAATTTATCTTGATTTCCTTGGATGAAAATTTCAGCCTCTTCTTGTATGAAGTTGATAATTTGTTGGTCATTATCAAATACTTTCCAATTTTGTTATTTTCTGGATAAAATGTCTAATAACCACTTTAATGAGTTCTTCTGGATCCCTTCTCTTTTGATACTCTTAGGGACATCAAATTGTGATCCAAATTTTGCTAACCTATCAGTTGGTTCATTCTCCTTTCTTGGGATGGAAGTGAATATTGAATATTTCAAAGTCCTTATAAGATCTCATACCCTATTCTTGTAGGATTTTGAAAAATCATTCTTGTATGCATTCAATCCTCTTACTTTATTCACTACTAACTCGCTATCATCAAAGGTTTGCAATTGTTTAACATTGTTCTTTATTTCCCATTGTAGACCATGGATAAGAGTCTCATACTCAGCTGAATTGTTAGAGCAAATGAATTGGAATATGAAAGCAGATAAATACTTTACACCTATGGGAGATACAAGCACAACACCTCCATCTTCACCTTGTATACTCCTATATCCATCAAAGAACAATTTCCAAATGCTATTATCCTAATCATTGGCTTTCACAATACTAGAAATAGGTGGATATTCCTCGTGTAACAATAAATTCCTAGGCCAGCCTCTTCTATCTACTTGTAAGTTCAAAACCATGGCATTAAGTCCCCCATTCATCAAGAAATAAATTTGGAATGCCTTCAACTTGAGTGTTTGTTTCTTGGACAATTGGGTGGTCTTCTTGATCAAAGATTGAGTAATTTACATTGACTACACTTGGTACATAAGGCTCAATATGATATGTGGCAATGGGATATGACCTTAAAGTTACTTTGGTGCCATACCTGGTCCTAAAAATCATGTGAGACCAGTCAGCTGATAAGTACCCTCCAATTTTAGCTGTAAAATCTCTAGAGAGGCACAAAGTAAAGAATGGAGGAAGATCAATAATGAAAACATCTTGAGGAATAGAGAAGTTGGGGCATACATGCAAATGTGAGGCTTAAACCTCTGATAACTCCAACAGTTCCTATTATTGTTCCATCCAGTTAAACCACACCTTTAGAGAGAGATTCATATTCTAATCCAAGTTGACCTGTTATTCTTTGGGCATAACTGAGTTGTTTACCCCTGAGTTAATTATATAATTATGAACCAAGTGATTGTCCAATAATCAAAGATACATAGAAAGGTGGTGGTTTCATACTCTTACTTGGTTGATCATCCTTTGATTGAGGTACATTAGTGAGCAAAAAATTTGGCTTGTTCTTATGATGATTCATTTGAAATGGAGAGATCAAACATGACAGTGGCTTATAAAATATCTCTTTGTCTAGGAATAGCCAGGGATTCCCACATTGAAATTTTCACATTAGTATTTTTCATTTTCTCAAGGATGTTGAAGGGGGTACTGGTAGAATTTTGCAATAAAGGAGTGACATACTCTTTCCTCCTTTGTTCTATCCACAGAGGCTCTTTGGATGGTGGGTATCTATGTTCTGCATGATTATCCCTGAACATGGTGGATTTTGCTTGTCCTGTGAAAATTATTTTTCACATGTGGATCCACAGTGTTTTTGGCACCTATAGTGTATCACAGGTTTTACATTCCATGAATTACTCGATGAATCTTGAATTCCACCTAAGTACGTTGGCTTTCCATCTCTGAGATGCAAAGTTGATGAAGTGGGAATAGAGAGTTTAATTTTATTTTTCTCCTTTTTAGACCTAGTGTTAGCCATTGTACCTAAAGAAGAAACTTGATTTATCCCCTATGAATAATTCATTCTATAGAATTCATCTACTTTCCTATTTATGAATGAAATTTCATTTTGTGAATCTGGAGTGGCCTCTTACGGTGGGGGTGCCTCTATTGATGCAACTTGGGAAAAAGAAGAATTTTTTACCATCAAAGCTTGGTTTAGAATTCCATTTGGGAAAATGGCTTGATTATGATCTTTGTTGTAAGGGAAGCACCATTCATAATCTTGCACTAGGTTAATTTGGACTATAATTGTTGTTATAGATGAGCTAATCACATTAGGATTGTATGATTGGAATGGTTTTGCATGGGTGATTTGGCCTTGATTTTGATCATTTTCTTGGTATGGTAGTTTATTGGGCTGATAAGGAGGTTTATTTTTTTCTTTGTTGCCTTTTCAAAGTTACTAACTCATTTCCAAAGTCTTACAGTTGCTTCAAAACTTCCTGCAAGTGTAATTCATTAGAGGTACTTGGGGGTAGTAGCTTAACTTGTGGGATGATTGGTTAGTGTTGGAATAGGAGCTAATTCAGGTGTTTGATAAGGCACATATGTTCCTACCTCTGGGAAGATATGCATTGGAGGCCTTGTTGTAATTTTCCCATCTTGAATAAGACTATTTTCCACCCTAATGGTTATATCATAAGAATCAGGGAGAGTTCTACCTCACATTGATTGGATCATGACTAAAATGACACTGTTTAAAGCTCTTAAATAATATAAAAATACATAATGAGGTGTAGGCCTTACTATTTATGGGATTTTATCCCATGCTCTTTGAAATTTGATATTAAAATAAGATACCACCTCATGTGGTGCTCTCTTTTTTGTAGTCATTTGTTTTATCAAAGATAAATGGTTTGATTTGTCTTTAAATTGTCTAAAAAGGGCCTCTCCTAACTCATCCCAAGTGCTAATAGAATTAAATCTTAAGCCTCTATACAATTGTAGAGATTTTCCTTTGAAAGAAGTAGCCAATAATCTAATTGCTACATTTTCTTGTGTGACATGATATATTGAGCATATATTTACTACATCTTGGATGTGTTCAATGATTGTTGCATTTTCTCCAGTAAAGAAGGGAACACTTTTCAGGGTTACAACTAGTATATCATCATACTGAGCTAATATCAAAGGTCTTCCTCTATCAAAGGTGACAAAATCTTGGTTTCTTTGATGATCCATGAAGATGATGGATATTAAAATCCTAGAAGATGACAAGAATGGTTTACCAAGAGGAGTAGAGAGGAATTTATTTGGAGGTGATGGAGATATTTGTGTTGATATTCCACTTCTTCTTTTTGGTGAAAGCTATATATAATCAAAGGATTATCCACTTGTTACTCTTTTCCTTGTTTTGAATCTTCTCATGAAGCGATAAAATTGAACTGCTTGAAGTCAGAGAGACCGAGCTTAGGAGTCACCAGGTGTGTAGAAGATTGCCTCCAAAGGCTGAAACTCACTAAGATATCCACAAAATCATTAGGAAAATGAAACAAAATGAGTTTATGAAACTCAACTCAATCCCTCTTGATGTGCCATAACTGTTGAGGATGAAAAGTAGCACCCTATGATTTGATCATGGAAAATCAATACTTTTGGTTAACATGGGAATGTCTCCAAGGTGTGGGACCTTGTTCCTTGAGACAAACCTCTAGAGAAGGTTGGTTCCTTCTATCATAGCTTACTACAAACTAGCCTAAGAAACTTCAAAATGTAACTACCTAAATATAATCTAAGAATTACCAGGATCTAGGGTTGAGAGAGAGACAAAGAGAGATGTTGTAAAATGAAGGAGGTGATGCACCAAAACTAGAATAAGAATCATTTCTAACCATAAGAGACACATATATAATCACACATGTAATAATCTAAAGAAAACAAAGATCTCTGAAAGATATAAGTGAACAAAAGTTAAGGAGAAATAAGAGGGAAAGAATCCACATCAAATATAGATGCATTTAAAGGGGGATAAACCATAATTGTATTACACTTAGAAAATATCCATTTACATTTACAGAACAGAGGTCTAGAATTCATGCAAAATGTGAGTTACAGAGGTTTGAAGGAAAGAAATGAAAATACTCCAAGGCAGAGCTTCCAAATCAACAGAAAAGAACCTCTTTTTCATGCATAAGCACTTACATTTATAGAGAATGGGAGAGAGAGAGAGAGAGAGAGAGAGGGAAGTGACCAATCAGCCATATATGACCCATATTCACCTACCAAGGATCCAAAGTCAGCATTCTTGCACAAAAAAATAATGGACACCATGTCATCCTTCAACTTATGTGTCATTGGAGTCTACAAGACAAGGCAAGGGTGCCATCAAGTAATGAATTCAGGCAAATGAGGTTTCTACACACATGGATCCATGTAAATTTTGATTTTCCATGCACTCTCATGTTTTAATGGTTCTCCCTCGAAATGGAATCCTTTTCTGTGCTTTTTCAGTGCAAAATGTAGTCCCTGAAGGGATGTAGAGAATGTATTAATTCTCATGCACTATGGAGTTCCCAGTAGAAAGTTATGGCCAAAAAACTAGTGCACAATTGAGGGCAGAGATGCCTTTGCTATTTGTGATTCAACCTTATTTTGTAGCTTCTCAAACTTTTTTAGGTACCCTTGTGGCATGGATTTTAAATGTTCCACAGCATATTGTACTAACCTCTGATCGATCCTGCATATTACCATCCATTGGCTATTCGTGCAGCCTCAATTTTAGTCCTCACAGACTATTCCTTGTATGAATTTTGAAATCTCTTACACTTAATCATTTGACACTCCTATTATACAGCAAAGCTCTGAATTCTTTTTTGTGCGGCATCTCACCCGTGGCCATGTTCCTTTGTTCTACAGATTTTTAAATTCCATAGAGCACTACATTTTAGAAATTCATGGGACACTTAATTAATATCTCATGGTTTCTAACCTTAGTCACTTCATGACATGCTTATATTTATTTGTGGCCCTATGTGACATGTTCTTCTTGCATTACGGATTCTCCCGATACGAACCCACATTTTATTTTCCGCCACATAGCACTAACTACCTTCACCACTTCTGTGGAAGACTAAACTTCTTTTTTTATGGATTTTGCATGTAAATTCTGTGAAACACTAATTTTTACAAACATACCTTCATAGTTTATCTTCATTATTCGATTATGAACTCAAAGACACTAAGCCCTAACTCAAATGTTCAAAAAAATTGAAGGCTCGTGATATATACCTTCATGTGCCATAAAAACTGTAAATTTTGCTTTGAAATTCCTTGGGTCTTTAAGAATAGAGTCGCCTAAGTCTAGAACTCTGATGACTTATTCAAAATTAGAAAGGGTTGTTATTTTGGATAACAATAACCATGCAAAATTAAGTTTAAGATTGTATGAAGATAATGTGAAATGATCAAGGTATTTTAAATCTAGACCAACTCGAGACATGAATATGAATTATGTCAGTGAAGTACAGAACCATGACAAATAAAACAATACGAAATGTTAGAATAGATGGATGGAAAATCATAGACCAGTCACAATTGTGACTAAGTCTGGGAAAAGTATGGGTTATAGAAAAAATGTAGAATGAGTGAACTATGGATCTATAAGGTTACAGACCAGTCACGGTTGTGACTAGCCCTGGGAAAAAATGAGATAAAAATTGTAGGGCATTCGTGCCTGTGACTGTGACTGAGAAAAACCAGGACTCATAACAACTGTCAGAAATGGATATAAGTGTGAGAGAATATTGTTAAGAATAGAAATAATCACAAATGCGACTTAGATACAGTGGAAATTGATATGAGGTATTTTTATCAGGATAATGTTATTTTGTTTGTTTTTCAGGTTGAATATGGGCCCGGTTAGTTTGGCTGCATATTTAAATATCTCTCTCTAGCTACGAATGTTATCCAAATGAGTGTCGCTCACTAGAAAATTTCTAGTCGTAGAATTTACCCCTTGATCAATCAAGATGGGGTTATTACCACAGACAACATTGTGTCTACCTCATGGGTGGAACTAGTCAATCACATTGGGTTGTTGACCCTTTTCATCAAAGATTCCTCTCAATGTGCTATTTACTTTAGGGTTCATGTAGTACTCATCACAATGTTTTTTAGGTCTTATGCCCAAGTACTTCCCATAGTTAAGTGGATGGGTATTTTCCTCTATCTCAACCTGTATTTAATGTGTATTTCATTCCCATTTCTTTCCCTTAAGAAGAAATAATTATTTTTTATGTGTTTACAGAAACAAAATTATATAACAGTTACGTCTTTGATTGCTCTGCAACCAATTTGTTAATTTTTTGGCAGAAAACTCGCAACATGGTCACACCTGCGACTGGCATGCGACCATATTATTATTATTTTATATTTTTAACTGATCTACAAAACCGAACATTAAATCTACAACCAAAACATTAGGGAATAAAATAAAACCAAACTAAAAGGACTATAAAACCCTAAATAAGACACGATTATATTCAGAAAATAAAGTATTAGTGTAGGATTTATTTTCCTCACTTTACTTATATTATCCTACTCAGGATATTCCACCTCACTTGGATTTTCCTTACACTTATGGGATATGTTTTTTTAGGTTTATACTTGAATACACTATTCTAGGTGTTGATTGCCACTTGACTACACTATTTTAGGTGTTGGTTACAACTTGAATGCAACATTCTAGGTGTTGGTTACCACTATTCTAGGTGGAGATTACCATGATTCTAGGAGGATGTTATACAGTCACCTCTTATATGTACATCTCTTGCATTATTCTATTCAATTGTATTGAGTTGGAGCTATCTCTACGTTATTGCAATTATCTCTCTTGTATTTTTGTAATGTATAGTCTTGTATGCTTACTTTGTTTTGTCTTGGAACAATTCACGCCTTGCATCATTCACATGTGAATTCTTTGAACCAGTATATATATGGCACTTCTCCAATATGGTATCAGATCCGAGATGGCATTGATTTTGTCTAGTTATTATTCTGTAAGTTTAATTTCATTTGAGATCATTATTTGCAAGTATTTGGGTGTTTTTTTTGCTTGTTTTTCCCGGTTTGTGGTTATATAGCCTATTTGTAGGATTATGAGGTTTACATGCCCACATAGTGCATGTAAAACTCTAGAGATTGGTATTTTGTAGGCCCTAAATCATTATAGCAAGCTCCCTGGAAGATTTATCCAAATCTAGGCATTTTCAGGCCTGTGAAGGGCATTTTTCACATGTGGTAGTGCTTTGCATGCATGTCCAGACTTGCAAAGGGTGTTTTTCCTAATCAAGAGGTTTTTTTAGACCCGCAACAGAGTTTCCAACAACCCATATATGCATTGAAGGTCTAACTTGTGTTACTATTTTGAGTCCCAAGATAATGTTATTTGTTACATGTAGATCTATGGAAATTTAAGAGTTGTAGTGCATGTCTTATTGATACAACGTGGCCACAACCTGTGAACAAAATTATCTTGGATTCATCAAAACCCACCTCTTAATTTTGCTAAAACTATATTTTAGTGAAAAATTTGCATTTCAAGTTTAGTGCAAATTCATTTAAAATAAGTCTTATTTAAGAGAAATAATTATTGTAAAAAAATTTATTGGTAGCTCGATATCGAGTGCCATTTTTTGTAAATGTTAAATATTTTTCATTTCCCAAAGCATTGGACCTATTTTTTTTTGTAAAACACACTAAGTTATAAAGTTAAAAACCTGTGGGGGGGTTACCTGTTATAGTTTCTGGGGGGTGTATAATGTGTTTCTTCTTTTGTTCAGAACTTCTCTCTTTATGCACATTTCATTGTTTTCTGCAACAACTACCATAACTTTTATTTCTACACTAATGGTTCTAAGTTTAATTAACCCACTTACACCTTTTAACTACCATGAATGGAAATAAAAAATGACCATTGCACTTGGGAGTAAAGGGTTATACCGTATCACAATGGGGTTAGAACTTGAACCTAATGAAGTCAAAGACAAAGTTAAGTGGTTTAATAAGTGTGATGAAGCTTTTGGTATTTTGTGTCTTTCAGTGTCTCCCGAACTCCTCTTTCATATAGAGTCAACTACATCTCTCAACTAAGTGTGGAAAACCTTAGAAACTTTGTTTGGAAAAGTTGACACTATTGAGGGGTCCCGAGCTAGAAATAGAACTTATCATCTTAAGTCCTAACATCTTTGTCACTTTGGAAGATTTATTTACCAAGCTCAAGTCCTTTCAATTACAGTTAAAAGAATGTGGAACAAAAAAGAAGGATGAACAACTAGTTCTTTCAGTGCTTGCCAAACTAGGTCTTGACTACTCTATCTTTGTCTCTACCTTCTATGCTACCAAGAGGGCTCTTGGAACCACATGCTCTATGCCATATTTAGATGATTTTATTGCTGATTTGACTAAGGATCAAGACAATTTAATACAAATGGGTACCTTGGATTCCTCTAAACCTCAAGTTTTCCTTGCCAAGAATGGAAAACACAAAGCTTCATTAGATAAAGAGTAAACAAAGTAACAAGGATCAAGAAAGCAATAAGGATCAACATTCTTCCACCTTTACATCAAACTCTAAGACTTCCTCTTCTAGTGATAAGTCCAAGAATGAAAGGATCAAATACATGTATTGTAAAGGGAGACATGATGAAAGAAAATGTTTGAAGACACAAATTTACCACCCAACAAGTCTTCTTGAGAAGAACAAGATAGGTGACCCTGAGTCTTCCAAATAATCTTCATCAACCAATGAATCCTACAATGCAAATGGAAAAGGGAAAGAATCAGGAAAGGATAAAAAGGGAGAGCCCTTGTTGCAGTTGTACCACCACCTCCTACACGCATTATTGATTTTTGTGCTTCACATCATATGGCTTCTTCACACATGGAGTTCACTTCATTAGATCCTTGTGACATGTCTACTATATGATTGGGCGACAAAATTTCTGCACAGGTTTTTGGGAGACGGCTTATTGAAGTGAATAGAGGAACATTCAATCATGTTATTAGTATTCCCTCACTATCAAATTATCTCTTATCAATCTACCATATTACTCACCTTAGTTAGGGCATGCGGGTTGAGCTCACTCCAAATTCAGTCTATGTCATAGAGCTACACAATGACACTATCATTGTAGTGGGTGTAGTTGATCATCAGACTCAACTATATTCCTTCTCTCACTTTGTTCCTCCTTCAGTGTATTCACCAAATTCACCTATACTTGATGACACTTTTGATCTTGAGAACATTTCTAATGAGAACTTCTCTTTAGGCACAAATGACTATAGTAGTGATTGGGACCCACCTCCACTATCTCCTTGTCACCTTCCATTTTTAGAGGAGTTATTTCTTGATCCACCTTAGAATTTTCAAGGATTAGGCATTTTGATTCATGACTCATCAGACATAAGGTAGTCTTATACTTAGTTAATGAACCCTCCACATTATTTCTTTGTTTCTGCATCGGATACATCATTCCTTCATGGAGCATTTGACACTTCTACCATGGATGAGGAGCATAGTTCTATGGATATGAACCATGCCTTGGTTGGAGATCCATCAAAAATTTGGAAGCTACCTTCACTTTTCCATGGTGATCCATTCTTTGTTGCATATAATTTTGAGCCACAGTCACTCTAGGAGGTTGCTTTGTAGGATACTAGATGGTTACTGATAGTTGTAGCTTCAAGTGAGGATTTCTAGTCCTACCTTCTCTTCTTTGTCTCTCTTTTTTTTTGGGTGAGATTTTTTTCCCATTGGGTTTTTTCATTTTACTCTATCTTTGTAAGAGATGCATTATTTGTGTGTACCTCATCAAGCCTTGTTATTGGGACCTACTTTCCTTTTTCACTTCCCACCTAAGATGTGCTTATGGGGGGTGTTAGTGTAGGATTTATTTTTCTCACTTTAATTTTATTATACTACTCAGGATATTCCACCTCACTTGGAGTTTCCCTATACTTATGAGATAAGCTTTATTAAGTGTACACTTGACTGCACTATTCTAGGTGTTGGTTGCCACTTGACTACACTATTCTAGGTGTTGGTTTCCACTTGAAAACACCATTCTAGGTATTGGTTACCACTATTCTAGGTGGATATTTCCATTATTCTAGGAGGAGGTTACACATTCGCCTCTTATATGTACATCTCTTGCATTATTATATTCCATCGTGTTGAGTTGGAGCTATTTATGTGTTATTGTAATTATCTCTCTTTTGTTTTTGTAATTTGTAGTCTTGTATGCTTTCTTTATTTTATCTTGGAACAATTCATGTCTCGCATCATTCACATGTGCATTCTTTGAACCATCATATCCATGGCGCTTCTCTGATACAAAGCAACTTACCCGCAACCAAAATGGTCCCACCATGGACACTAAAATGTATATTTATATTTGAATCACCTACAAGATGTGTTATTTGATATAAAGATATCTAAAACAATTCTATTAAATAAATGGGCTTACACTGCCATTGAAAATAGAAGGACAATCATGGGTTCTTTCAATGAATAAAGTGGGTAAAATATTCCTGATCTGAATCTATAATCTACACACAAACATAGCTGGAAAAATGTTATTTATTTTTAGTGGTTAGGGGATGTGCCTTGGTCAAATCCCTGACCATTTAAGGAGATAACGTACATTTTATTGAATAAAAATGATAAAACAATGCATAAAAATGAAAAGTACACCTGAATTAGTCACAAACCATGCTTGGGTACGATTCGTTGAAAATCACACGAAGGTTGCAGGCCATTCGTAGGCACAACTGACACCTGTGTTGAAATTTTTGCAAAACAGTGATCTTGCAAGTTGCACCAGTCCTTTGTGATCTACCATCACCTCTCTAAAACCTACAATACTAAAGTATGTGAGCAAAGAAGCAAAAACTCAAGTATGGGCTCAAGTGTACAAAGAGTTAAGTGTCTAGAATTATGGGGGTGAGTGGTGTTTTATAGTTTTTGAATTCCTAGAAGAATGTGACACGTATGTGTGTAATGTGCATAGATGAGTGAGATGATAAGGGTCCATAGTACATTGGGCATATAAATTGGTAGGTGGGTGGAAAAAATTAAATGTGAGTGGGTGAGTGTTAGTAAATGAGTGATGAAGTGTCTTTTATCACCATTTTGTGGGGTTTTATAATTTTTTAGGGATTATTGTGTTTTATGATGTTTTTTGGTTTTTTGAAATATGAGACCTTATGCACAAGGTGTGTTTTCTAGTGTCTACAGAAAGTAATCCTAGGTGTTGACCAATCCAATACAAGTTTCACCTTTTCTAGCTCCATATTCAAACCTTTTTGGGATATTACAAAACCTAAAGATACAAACTCTCCTCTGTCTACTGTTGCAAGACTTTCCACAACTGCATCAAATTCTCCTCCTTTTCCCTATTGAATATCAAAATGTCATCAAGATAAACTATGAAAAAATTACCCAAAATTGGTTTTAGGACCTCATTCATGAATCACATGAAAATACCCAATGCGTTACTCAATTTGAATGGCATAACAAACCAATCCTAAAATCACTCTTGTGTTTTGAAAGGAAAAATGACAAAGAGAAAACATTCCATTGATTTAATCCCTTTAAACTTGCATTTTTTTGTTTTTATATGTTTCTGCAAACCATAAAACATACAAATGAAATGTGAATGCACCTTTAAAATATGATAAATTAAACATGGTGTGATGTAGTTGAGAAAATTGAGTAGGAGGCTCGCTTTAGCAGCACATGGCTTAGCAAGTTTCAATTAAAATTTCATCAAGAAATTCAAAAAAATGTTTACACCCATCATAGAGGCCATGAGAGGAGATAAGAAGGATTTTTTTGGGGTTTGGGATATAAAACTAAGTTTTCAAGATTTTAAGAAAAAGGTGATTGAGAAGTTAGTGTTGATGTTGCCCAATTTTGGAAGATATTCCATGTGGATGGTGATGCTAGTGCCACCGCCATTGGTGCGGTGTTGATTCAAGAAGGTAGCCCAGTAGCATATTCCATTGAAAAGATAGATGACTCGAAGAGGAAGTATACCATATATGATCAAGTGTTATATGTAATTGTGCAAGCGCTCAAGAATTGAAAGCATTACCTATTTCCGAAAGTGTTTTTTTTTTATATTGTTTGTGATGTGTTGCAATTCATGAATAGTAAAGGAAGGTTGAGTCATAGGCATATGAAGTGGGCGGAGTATTTTAAAGGCTATACCTTTATGTTAGGACATATTAGTGGTCAATCCAACAAGTTTTTTTATGTGTTAAGTAGGCTTAGTATTCTATTGATGGGAATGATAATTGAGGTTTTGGGTTTTAAGTCCATGAAAGATCTATATATAGGGGATGAATATTCTTATGATGTGTGAGAGGAATGTGTGGATTTGGTGAGTGTTGATAGGACACCTTCATTAGATTATTTTTTATATGAAGGTATGGTGTTAAAAGGAATTCACATATGCATCCTTAGAGGATAATTCTAGGAGAAACTGGTGAAAAAAAAACATAGGGGGACTCTATCACAATTGGCATAAAGTTAATGTTGGTTGTGAATCAGCATGGATGTTTGCAAATTTGTGTTAGAGTGTATATTATTCCAATTGCCTAAGGGAAGATCATAGAATGTAGGGTTGTACCAACCTTTTCCCATCTCAAAGATGTTAATTCAATCTTTGTTGTGGCTGGAAGGATTTTGAGGATGGCACATTTTATCGCTTGTAGGAGGACAAGTGATGCAATGAACATTACAAATACTTTGTTCAAATAGACAGTAAAACTACATGGGTTTCCATATAGTAATGTGTCTAATAAGGACCCCAAATTTATAGGTTATTTTTGGTGGAGATTGTGGAAAAAGTTGAACATAGAGTTGTCATTCAACTTAGCATATCATCCGTAGACAAATGGATAGAAATAAGTGGTGAATACAAGTATAAGAAATTTTCTAAAGGTTTGGCAAGGGTTAAGCCAAAAAAAGGAATTTGGTATTGGGAACCCAAAATTTGTATATAAAAACATCAAAAATAAAAGTGCATGGAATGTGCCATTTTCAATAATATACGAAAGTCACCCATGGGAACTTGGTTGAATAAAAAAAAATTAGTGATGCCACAAACAGGAGATTTGGGACTGAAAGTTTTGTAGAACACATGAAAAATGTGCACCAACAAGTGTGTAAGAAGTTAGAGGAAACGAACATGCAATACAAACAATGCACAAATACGAAGAGAAGGGAAGTTGAATTTTAGGTTGGGGACATGGTTTTGGCTCATTTGTGGAAGCAAAGGTTTTCTAGAGGCTTGTATAGCAAGTTGAAGTGGACAAAAATAGGGCCATGCACAATATTAAGGCAGTTTGCAAAAAACTCATATGACATTGAATTCAAATATTATAGATATCTCAAACATATTCAATGTAACATACCTATACCCATATCACGAAGCGAATAATTATGTAAAAGTTGAAGAAGTTTACTAGAGATATCATATTCTAAAGAAGGTGTGCAAATAAATAGAAAAGGTGGTTGATACTAGGATTAAGAAGACACGCAATAAAAAATACATAGAATATCTGGTAAAATCAAAAGGATGAGAGGTGGAATATGTGACTTGGATCAATGTCGTAGAAACTGCAAGGCAAAAAATTATTGAGGAAGAGTGCACATGAGTGGGAGATGATGTTTTCAAAATTATTGGAGTTGTATGATGCATGAGCATCTAAGTCCACAAGCATCTAAGTCCACAAGAAATATTACGTCAATTAAAATAATTAGAATATATTTTATGTTTTATGAATTTTCACAAAATTCTAAGTCATGTTACAGAGGTCCTAGTTACAACACAGACATCTACTGAAGCCTGATGACTTGTCGATGCTACGAAAGTCGATCAAAGCTATAAAGGTCTACCAAAGTTGCAATGGTCTACTGACATTGTGGAAGTCTATTGAATCTACAGAGATCGAATGAAGCCATGACATGGTCTTCTGACTCCGCACAAAATCTTGAATGGAAACATGTGGTCCACAACAGTTCGAGGTCAAACCAACTCTCTTTGTATGGTTCGGTTGGGTCTTGTTTGTGTAACCATACATAGTTTTAGGAGTCTTTTGGGTGGCATGGAGCTAAGATTGAGGATGTCTTTGGGTGGCATGTATGCCTATATAAACAAATCCATGAAGCTCAAATTGAGGAAATAGAAACTGTGATAAGATATTGAATTCAGAGATTTTGGTTATTAGACATTTTGGTAATGGTGCAAATTCTCTAAGGGATATTGCCTGAGTGTGATCGTATGTATCTCTTTGGATATTGTTTAGGTTGTACCATATGCGATCAATACATGTGTATGTGATATTTTATGAATCAATAATAAATTCATTTTGTTTTTGTTATTATATCATGTTTTGTGTGCAACTCTTAGGGCTATGTGGTTGAAGGCTACTCTTAATCGGGTTCCCTAACCATGTCTACATCACTCAACCAACCTTATAGAGATGGATTCATATCATCTTCCAAACATTTCTTTTAGAGTTTTTCACTTGGAATTGGTGCTTCTAGCAGATTCAACCATGTTACATGCAAAATGTAATCATATTTGGTATGGTTTTTTAATTAAGATCTTATTTCAGTTCTAGAAAATAAAAAATGCAGTGTTAACCATGTTGATATTGATAAGGTTTTTTTACTGCCAACAAATGTTAGTTATCTCTAATACCTTGCCTCAAATTTAAGTATGATTTAAAGTGAGCATCTTCAGTCTCTTTTGGATAACTAGGGGAGTGCTCCATATGTCCCTACTCTCATGCCACCTAATTTCCCTCATCGACAATCACCTTCACAAGGTCATGGGCATGGGGACCATGGGTGTTGTCATTCTTGCAACCTATAGAAATTTTCACCACGATTTAATTAGCCAGCTCCCAAATATAATAGTAAAGATGATAAATTTGGTTACATTATTCCCTAACTTTGAATACTAGGCTAACCCTTTCCATTTCCCTTGATAAGAAATTTGATTAAGTTGAAAATACATGAAAAAATTAAGGAGAGTGATAAATGGAAATGTATATATGATGTAGAAGATGGTTGGAAAGACAAGTTGGATGATCCTCCGCCACTACCCCCTCTCTCTTATTGTTGCATAAATTATTACTTTGTGCTTTGCTATAATCACTCGAGGGGCTTTATATGTTTTGTGGAGTTTTTTAATATTATTTATTTGGGTTGGTTCAAAAAAAACTGGATGATTATTAAGTAGTTTTAAAATAAATTCTCTCTAATATTTTGTAGCATAAAATTGGTAATTATTACATCATATTTTCGTCGAGATAACCACAAATTAGTTGCAGTCATATCCTCCACATATGAAACTCAAAGTGCTTAGGTTTTTCTCCATGTGGCCCAACAAAATATCATATCTTTTTGTTAATATAAACTATGATGGATTGTGACTGTCGATTTGTACTTTGACAGCAAAACCATGCATCCATTAAATTGGATTCTTTATCATTGGTTACCTTCTCATCCATTATGATTTCCCCACTTTATTATTTTATCATATGTTTTGGCACCACCATGCATTTCCACTACCAATTTTTACAATGAACTTGACCTTGCTCATTCGGTTGGGTGTGATGGTGGTTGGGTGTGGGAATAACCATGTGGAAAAGGCAGCCTTAGGAATGCTCAGGAAGGACAAGATAAGACTGCCCATGTTTCATCAAGGTGTTGTGACTCTATCAAGAAGCTCAGCACCAACGAGGACTGCCTCTATGTTGTCATGATCTCTAAAACTGCACAAGAGGCTAGAGTAAATCCTGAACTAGCCATGACCGATGAAGAAATGTCGATACTCGGCAGCAAACATTGATGTACGTGCACAGAGGATCTGTTGATGTTCAGGTGAAACAAGAGCAGTGTGAAATTGGAGGAGCCGTGGATTTGTTTAAGATCTATACCCCGCATGCATATTAATTAATGGTGCACTTGATAAGTCTGCAGCCAACAGGTGTCCAGTCTGATCAGCTAACATTTTCCACCATGCTGTCAGCTTGTGCTAAACTGGAGCTTCAAATGACTCGGACGTTGTAGGAGTGAAATGAGTAACTTGGAGATATGAAATAGTGATAGAGTACATATACCTTGGGATTGATTTTCATAACAAATTCAGTTGGGAGACATGTAAAGTAAAAAGGTGTAGACAGTAAATCACGCATTCAGATACATTTCTAGGTCCAGAAATACATACTTGCACTCATGTGATTCATAAACAAGAAAACTAATAATTGATTGTTGTCTTTAGCCTCTTTTATGTCTTTCTTTCTTTTTGGTCTTGCACACCCTACATCCCATTCTAAACTTTATTGCTTTATCTTTCATGACTTTGGACACCAACACTCAGCCAAGACACAAACACTCAAGCACCCTCATCCTTTTGGGTGCCCCTAACCCTTTTCTATCTTACTCGCTTCTTTTGGGTCTCTTTTATCTTTTGGGCATCTTATTTTCTTATGGGTTGGCCTTGTAGTTGTCAATTATGAAATTCAACCAAGAGAATCATATAAATACAATGCTATGTGACTATAGTAAAAGACCAAGCTCTAAGCATTTATTATCATCACCTAAGGTTGCATCCAAAGGCATCTAAGAGCATCAAAGGAATTCATTTAACACTAATTCAAGGGACAAGGGAATGCATTTTCTGCATACATGCATAGGAAGGGAAGTTCATTATTCTATCCACACATATATTTACATTGCTACATCTAGCTATCGCCCGCTACCATGTACACTTGCATAAGGGCTTCCTAGGGCACGATTCTATCACACACACAAGAACTACATGAAGTCTGAGATGTAGTGCATCACTTGGTCGTAAGTTCACTCATTTGGGTGATCGTCGGGGTCAGTCCAACTCCCCATTTTACATCTTTTCTTTTTGGGATTTGATATAGTTTGAGGGTTTATAGGTCATCTTCTCTTTGCAGGTTATAGGAAAACTTTGCGATCATAATGCGACTATCAACAACCACCTTGCTAAACTAGAAAGATCAAATTATGAGCTGCCACGTAGTCACATGCGCCCAAAAGAGATATTTTGTGCCTAAGCGCCCTCACCCGTCCAAGAACCCTAGTCCTGCCTCATCTGATAGTTATAGAATTTACAGTGTGCAGTTGTGACAGTATCCCCTTTCTGTTCATCAATTTTCTCAGTCTCGATAGTCCCGGATTAAGCGCAAATCAGCTAAGTCCTTTTCCCTTTCTCTTGCACTTAAGGTTTTATACTTCTTTAGCTTATTACTTGTGTTGTCTATATTCCAACAATTGTTTTAGCATTTATTTATCATACGTGACTCTACAATTAGGGTTTTACAAATTCAATATTGGTTAAATCATTTGGTGAACTTGTCATTCAAATACTCTTGGATCTTTCTTTCTTCTTCTTTTCTTCAATATCCTAAGCTTCTTCCATCATGGATATTTCTATCTATGCCTTTTTGCAAGCTAATCCAGAATGTAAGGCTAAAATCAACTCTCTTAGGGCTAATACTTACATTCCTGTTAATACTCCTCCAGATCATGTCTATCAGTTATTTGTAGATGTGTTTTCTCAACACCTTACTTTCCCATCTAATGTAGTTGCTGCTCTTTTTGTTTACGATAACAATCCTCCTCTTTATATTCAGGCTCGCATCTTTAACATAGGCATTAGGCGAGTACTAGTTGATATTGGATCGGAGCTCAATATTTATAATATCACATTTCTTCAATAGCTTGGCATTTCCTCAACTCATCTCAGTCCAACATCCATTTCTATTCGTAGCTATGATTCTTCTACACGACCCTGCATGGGCCATATCACCTTACCTATCATAGTTGGTCCAAAAATTGTCCCTGTAATATTCTTTGTTATCGACGTTGGACTCTAATACAATTGCTTACTTAGCATACCATGGCTTCACATTATGCAGGAAGTACCTTCTATGGTTCATCAGTGCATTAAATTCCTACATGAGGGCTATGCATATACCATTCTGGTTGATCGAGACCAATTCAAATATTACAACTTTTACCCACTCACCGCTCTCCCTACTCCATTCCTCTATCACAATGGTGGTCATCCTGTAATCCCCCTACATACCTCAATGATGAATATAAACTTACGGAACCTCCTGACTCTACCACCGACATGATTCGTCTCCAGGGATCCGTTTGTGCATTACACATTATGCCATTTGTGTCATCTCTCCAAAAACACACTGTGTCGGCTCCCCTCCTTCTACTAATGTTATGGTAATTTTTCAAGGGTCTATCAATACATTGAACGTCATACCACCTTCCTCATCCTCCCATTATCACCATCCATCAGCGCTCCCTCCTTTCACGTGCACTCTTTTCATAAATAATTATTATTGGCCACACATTCCATTCGATCCTAATTTCTTAGATACTATTTTCACATATGATGGCTTGACTCGGCTATGATTTACACTAGATGATCTCCTCCCTCCACCTCATTCTCCTCACCTCTATCATGGATATGTTTGCATTATTGTTTCTTATGGCCTCTGTGTCTTCCATCTATCAGTATTTGACGCACACACTTCTCGCACTTCTCCACTTACACTTGGGCAGTCTTAGCTTGACTACATTGGTGGCACTTTTGATTCTAATCATATCGATATCACATTTCCCATGCCTATCAGTCGTGTTTCTATTTACAATGATTCATTTCTTGGCTATACACAAAATATTACTCACTTGTATCGACATGGTTGTCCACTACCACCTTTCACTGATGAAGAATACACAATGGGCATGTATAATTTACATCGCAATGGTTCTTTATATGATCAACCCCATAGTATGGCTTACCAGGTCTCTGACACTTCTCCATTTGGCTTCGACCATGACAATGATGATCTCTTAGACGATGTTACTTGATTCTTCTCTAAATCATACACTTGGGGGGCATCATGCTTACTTTCTCCCCCTTCTAGCATCATCAAGTGTCTAACATTTCTACTCTTATGCTATGTGCTTCATACTTCATCTTTCTAAGCATCATCACACCACATTGATACACCTCTTGTATATTCATTACCCTATGACACACTCTCGTCCTAAGGTTCACACTTGACTATTGAGGGCATACTACATCCATGTACCTCACACACCACACATCTCACACTCTACGCATCATGATACATCTATCTAACATTCTCTTATCACACATCATATCACCCTATGACTCAAAAAAGTTCCACGGTTCATACTCGACTACTGAGGGTCAAAATTTGAAATGAACCTCACATCACTCATTCTTCACTTTACACTTTGTGCTTCATGATCTATCTTTCTAGCATCTATTTTCAAACCCTTACCCTATGATGCACTCTAGTTCCACGATTCATACTTGACTACTAAGGGTATAAATCTGAAATGAACCTCACATCACTCCTTCACTTTACGCTCTGCGCTTCATGATCTATCTTTCTAGCATCTATTTTCAAACCCTTTCCTTATGACACACTTTTGTGACAAGGTTCACACTTGACTGTTGAGGGAATACTACATCCATGAACATCATACACTACACATTTTACGCTCTGTGCTTCATGATACATCTTTCTAGCATTACATTTTTAAACCATTTCCCATATGGTTCATTATTAATTGTTGAGGGGTATTTTATAAATGAACCTCATCTGAGGTTTATCCACATCTGCTCGAAGGACACGCTTCCCCTATCACAGTCATATTGTATATCATTCCATTCCACTCATTCACAACATATTTCATATCTTGGTTGTTTTTATTCTTGCTTACTTATGCTTACATGGACACTTTTTTTACCATCCTAAATGGATACTTAGTATGTCATTATATTTATTATATACATATGTGTGTTCACTTGTTCTCTAATTTTGAATGCAGATTTCCTACAGATATTTACATGCAGTAATGATGCTTGGCATTGTACCTCTAACTAGTCACATCGAGGCTCCTGGGGGCATCTAGATTTACTACTCTTACACATCACAAGTGTTATTGTTTCATTATTTACTACTTCCTATTATTACTAGCACATTACTTTCTATTGATCTATACTCGCTTTGACATACTATTTATCTTTCTAACATGCTAATGGGTGCTTCATGTGCAACATTTGCTTTGCAGGAACTATTTTCCACCATGGTTGTCAAATACTATTTGCTTCACATTGTTTTCCATTGTATGTCATTGTTTACGGGCTTTACCCTATGTCTTTCTTGATCATTGTGTGTATGCTTTTGGCCGCTTCGGCCTTGATTGTCTTGCAACATTGTGAGTGATTTCTCATGTTTGAAACTAGCTTTTCGTGGTCTACTTTATCTACAATATTGCTTATTTACATTGTCTTCTATAGCACACTTGTCACTTTTTCTACTAACACATATATTTAGCCACTTTGTTTGCATGTGCCTTGGTTTCTACCATGTACATTTCCTCCCCCCTATAGGATTTCAATTTCAGATCAGCACCAGTCTTCTCTTTGGGCCACATTCTCCTAACAACATTGCATGCACACCAAGCTAGGTGGCATACATTAGGTGAATCAGTCACCGCATATAGAAGCTCAGAGCTTCCGTATAGGCATGCACAGTATAGGAAAAAAATAGTCTACAATTACATAAATGACCCAGAATCTGACTTGGGTCCTCAGTTGAGCACAGACACCAATGCCAAGATATAGACACTAACACCTGGGTGCTCCTAACCTTTCCTAGGTACCTATGACCAAGGGAAGTTACAGTTACTTTCTTAGATGAACACAACTCATAGAATTTTACAGAGCAGTTTCACGAGATCGGGAGCTAGCCTCAAAATATAAAATGCATACAATCTCCTACTATCTCTTTTTTTCAACACAGAACAAATACTGAACAACACATAACTAAACACAAGACGTACCACCTGCATTGGTGCTTATTAAAGAAGCATTCATGGAAGGAGAGAAACACTATACCTCTCTCCCCAATACTCTTTTATTGTGGCGTGAGATCGCCCAAAAAACTCATACTTGGCATGAGATCACCCAAAAAACTTGTTCTTGGTGTGAGATTGCCCAAAATAATTCCTCTCGCCCAAAAAACTTTCTCTTCTACAACATGTTATCCCGTAAAATTGGCAAGGGCAATTTTAAAGATAACCATACCGAAATTTTGTTCCAATCCCTCGTCGGGGATCCCTTGCGTTCGGAACGTTGCAAAATCCCTTCCCGGGAAATCTGGTTTTCCGAACTTAGTCGTTTTTGGTCTTTTTGGCCCGGCGCATAGAATGACTATGCAACATCAAATTTTGATGCACCCCCTTTAAAGCCTTTGGCACATGCTTTTTGGTGTCAACAGGTGTTTTGGTGTGCCTCTTTATGTTGAGTCTTTCCTACGTGCGTCAGGGCGCATGCGCCTTCCTGTCGACATAACTTTTGCTGCGCCTCTTCCTGGTGCACCAAAGGCGCACATTTTCTTCTGTCAACACCACTTTCGGTGTACCATAGGTGCACATATTTTCATGTTGACGAGTCTTTCGGTGCGCCAAAGGGCGCATGCTTTCCCGTGTCGACAGCTCATTTGGTGCGCCCCTTTAAAAATTTGATGGCGCATTTATTACTGCCTCGCCTATATATAGGCGCGTCTACACTGTCATTGTCACTGGAGCAATCACGTGACTATTTTCATTATTTTCTCTAACCCTGTCAGCGCACCTTCCTTGTCACTTTCGATCATGTTGTGGACCCGTTCTCATGCTTTTTCATCGTTTTTATCCGGGTAAGTGGCCTTCTGCCCTTTGTGCGTTTTGTTTTTGTGGTTTTTGGCTATTTGTGGGTGTGTTTTGGATTGAAAAGAAAGATAAAATTCATGAATTTGCTTCCTTCCCCCTGCTGTCTTGCCACATTTCCTCCTCCTCTTTCCAGATCTGCTGGTAGAGGAGGCTCTGTCCAAAAAAAAAAATAGCTTGGAACCCCTTTTGGTATAGCACCTTTCCAATAACCCGAATAAAACTTACAAAGAGAGCTTAGCCATATGTGGAAACCCCTCTGAGAAAAATCTGAACCTAAAAGAAAGGAAACTGTATTTTCCTTAGGCGCATTGGAACACCATGCAACATCAAAAACAGTTGCGCCCTCATGGCGCACTTCCCTCGCATGCTGCAAATACTTCTCATGCGCCCTTTGGCACATCAAACTTGGATACAATGTAAAGAATTCCTGTGCCCTTTTGGCGCACCCAACATCCATGTGACAGCCCTTTCATATGTGCCAAGTGCTAAGCTATAGAGGCGTAGGTGTGTTCCTCATCACATCAACATCTTGTTGTGCAAACCTTTCATGCGCCGCGCCAAGTTCCCTTAAGCGCGCCAAAAGCACATGTTACACAAACCCTATATGCGCCTTTGGCGCACCGATGTTTCGTGCAACACAAAGTTTCCATGTGCCCTTTGGCGCTGATTTAACCCTCGCAGCAGTCCTTTCCTATGCACCTTACCTATTTAGCTCTGCAAACTGCAATATCCATGCGCCATGCGCCCCGAGGCCTTTAAATTGCTAACTCTTTCTTCTATCAGCATTTCAATGGAAAATCAAACAGCTGACACGGCTTTCTCCGATTGGGTTTCACGTCTTATTCTTGCAGATCAACAGCTCAGCTCAGAAGAACATATGTCAACATCAAGCAAGAGGCCTACCAAATCCAAAGGCAAGGCCAAGCTCACAGAAGAAGAAATGAAATATAAATATCAGAGGGTCAGAATGCCCGATTCCCAGGCCGAGTGTGACCTGGACATCAGAGACTCAGAGTTGGGTCATATTGATTTGGAGGATTTTTGGGTCAGGACTCAGAAAGTTACAAGAAGTCCATGGATGGACAAGCTGATAGGCAGTGCCCTGCATTTCGCTGGAGGAATCCCAGTCAGCGCCATTAACAATGAATTCATGATGGTGGTTGCCCGATGTTACAACAAAGACACAAGATGTGTTGTAAATGAGAAGGGTGAGGTTGTAATTAACCTCACTGCCCGCCACTTTGAAATGATGCTCAGAATTCCTCATCACTGGCACTTTTTGGCCGTCAGCCAAGAAGATTGCATCAAGGCATGGGATGATAATGAATATCAGTGCATGCAGCTAATGAACGAAGTCTATCTGAAGAATAAAAAAGTAATGACCCGTTGGCCACAAATCATTCACCGCAGCGATTTTTCAGACGAGCTCAGTGACACTATCACATTCCTGAGCAGAGTCTTTGGGCTTCCTGACACCCACTTTTTCCGTAAATGGATGCTGCAGTACTTAGAGACTATGAACAAGAATGTGCCTGATCAATGCTTTTGCTGGGCAGAAATAATAAGCAGCACGATCTCTGAATAGCTACAACAATTTACCACAACTGGGAGATTCTACATGAATTCCTATGTTGTTTACGCTGCAGCTTCAGAAAGGGACTATCCAGCTCTGATGCGGAATGGGGTTTGGCCCCAGGTCAAAATATATGAATACTATCCAGAATTGAGGCTGGAAAATAGCATCCCTCAATTTACAAAGATCAACGATGAATTTTTCTACTTCATCATCTACCTATTGAGGCCAAATATGACTTACGGTCACACGACCAAGAGCATCGTGACAGCCATTGAGAAATGGGGGGCCCTGTTCACCCAATTCCCCACATTCACCTACCTGAGGGTAGCTAACTTCTTGGGAGAGCCAACTAGATTGCCAAGGTATGCTGGACCAAAGTTGATTCTGCTGGAGCTGTCAAGACAGCTAGTCACTTATCATGAAAAGTGCCAAAAAAGAAAGAAGGGTGGAACTCCTTTCCCCCTCACAGTGGGTAGATATACATGTCTTTCTCACCACAAGGAAAAATACATGTTTGCAGAGTTGGAGCTGCTAAATCTGAAACATGACTTCCCAGCCAGGCCCACCTTCGACCCGAGGAATTATCTCCCGAGGGCCAAGCTCGATCCAATCCATATCCCTCAGATCGAGGATATTTACATTGACCTATATCATGAGGTGGAACTCAGAAAGAAGGACCATTCTCGGTTGGCCTTAGCAGAAATCATCCAATACGGGGTAGCCATCGTCCCTAAAGGCTACCAAACTACTGAGGAGGAAGTGGATCAAGTATATCTTGATACAGGTGGGGACAATTGGCCTTTTGCGGCGATTGATAGAAACAAAGCACCTCAGACAATTGAGGAAAGGGTCAAGGAAACTCTGCACAAAACAGAGCATTGGTGCCGAATGAACGGACTCATCTATCTTGGGGTTGATTTCACAACCTCTCCATTGGGTAACGAACCTCCTAGATCAAAACAACAGAATAAATTAAAAGAAAAAGGCAAAGAGGGTGAATCCAACACCAATCAAGAGGAAGCTCCTGAAAGTCCTCCTTCCGCTGCACCCGAACAGATCATGTAACTCTGGCTTCTCCAGAGAAAGAAGCGAAAGATGATGTTCCAATAGGCCCATCCACTTAGGATGTCGGCACTGCTACAACAATTGAGGTCCCTTCTGTCCCTTCTTCTTCTCCTCCTTCCCCTCCTCGAGTGACTCAAGCGACCATCCCTTTGGTCGTGTCCTCTCCCCCTTCTTCTACTGTTCCTCACGCTTCTTCGTCCATCTTCTCTTCTCTTATAGATCTGTCCCCCTCCATTTCTTCCCTCATCTCTGAGCTCCCTTCCCTTCCTATGTCTTCCTCTCCTGCAATATCTCTTCCTCCCATGAGCACTTCTTCGGCCTCCCTCTTGATGCCACCTCCAAGTGTCTCCACGTTTTTCCCTTCTACTACTGCAGCTGCCCCCTTCTCTGTTCCTTGCCCTTCTCCCATAAGTCCAGCTTGGATCTCCCAGCACTTAGGTCAGCAGAAAAGGAAAGTTCCCATCACTTCGATGGACTTTCCCGTAATCCTATCCAAAGGGGCAAAGAAGCATAGAAGCCCGTCACATGCTTCTCTCAGAGTGCTTCAGGAGAGAGGGTAATGTAGATCGCATACCCCAATCCCCTCAAGGATAAAAAGGATCTGTCTCCCACAGATAACACAGTGACTCAGGTCACAATGGGTACGTATTTTGAAAGCCTTTAGGGAGAGGCCTTATCTGCAGTCGATGCCCTTTGCAAGAAGCTTCAAGAAACAAAAGAAGAGAAAAGGCTACTGAAAGAGCAAAATAAACATCTGCTCCAAGCCTTACAGAAGATGGGCAGTGCACCTCCCACAACTGCCACCGAGACTCCTGAGCCTCTGAGCCAAGATAAAATTAATGAATATGCAAATATCGGCGAGCAAGGCATGGCAGTTTCCGCTTGGAGGAGCCAGATCCTCAAGGACAGTGAACAAGTAATTGCCAAGTTCTCTGATTTATATCTGAACATCAACAAGGTGAATAAAGAGCTCCAAGCGTTAGCGGGACCCATATCAAAAGAGCTGGACCATGCTAGGCTGTAGCATGAGACCTTTCAACAAATGTTCGACTGTTCAGTCAAAGATCTGGTCAAGTTCGGTGTCTTCGGACATCCCAGAGCCCTCAATAAAGTCATTTCCACTCTGGACTACCGGATGGATCAACTAGAGTTTGTCCTTGAAAAGATTGATAAGGTAAAGGAGGAAGCCCTGGACGCAATGCACCAAATGGAACAAATCATTCTTAACATGTCTCCAGGGTTACTTACTCCTTCCTTCGCCTTAAGGAAAGTTGATGAAACCATTCAGATCTTCAAGGAGATCGTTTCATGAGGGTTGGGGCCAGAGGTCACTTTTGACGCAGAGTCCATTAATAACCTGTTGGCCTGTCGGGATTTTATCAGGTTCCTCATAGAAGCAGAAAAAGAATATTCCAAACTCCCAGAGAAGCTCATAGACGAGCAGGAGACTTGCGAGGTGATCAGTGAGCGACACAAGGATCCTTCCCAGGATCAACTAGGGCCCATGATCAGCAAGTTCATGGAATACCACGCTCAATTCCACATCTCGTCACCTGAGTAGTAGCAAAAGCAGGCTACTCCCTTTCGGCCGCAGGATGACGATGATGAATAGTGGCTTCTTCTTCTTCTTCTCTCTCTTCTTCGACTTTCTTTCTGAGAATATCTGAAGTATGTTGGCACAAACGATGACATCATCCATGTTGCACCATGGGATGATGTCATCCATCAAGTTGTCAAAAGTCAACATGACTTTGAGATATTTTGTATATTTTGTAAATATCTTTGTAAATAGGTGGTTGGCTCCTTTTTGCCTTCTTTTCTCTCCTTCTTCTATAAATACCCCAATACTTGTTGTATTGTGGATGAGTGAATATCTTTCAGATGAAAAATAGAAGTAAGGAGAAAAGACTTTGAGCTTTTTGTAACAGAAATAATTATTAATACAATATTTAGACTTTGTGCTGAATACATGTGTTATTTGCATCAGATCTTTCTTATGTCAGATCTATGTGTTTATTCTGTTAAATCTACTTCTATTTTATTGTCATTTATTCATCAGTATTGCTTTGCTCGTTTATGCAAGTAGGTTTGGCTCTGTTTACTACCAATCCCAAAACATAAACCCTCTGACCTTTCTGCTTTGGAATTCATTTCTTTTCTCCCTTCGGACCTGCTCTTCCTTCATCCTCTCTTTCATTCCTTTCTTTTTGTAGTTGGAAACACCCTACTGGGATGAGATCCCAAACCCCCGAAGGCGGAATATTGTTAGACTTGCACAAATTCCTACTAGTAGAATAGCAATAAACCAGTTTCGCTTTGCTGACTCAAAGAGGGGCTATGCCCTGCACACTGTTGGCTTGTTTATCCATAGATCTGCCCAAGCGACAGATTTTCGGACCAACAATTTTTGGCGACTCCGCTGGGGAACGAAAAGATCTATCAGATCTATGATAGTGGAAGGAAAGAAAATACGGAAAAATCAGAAAAATCGCTGCTTGTTTGCAAATCTGCACTTTTTGTTAAAAATCTAAAATTTTGCAAAAGTGCTCCAAATAAAAAATTTTCTTCTGAGATCCAAATATCTGGCCTAGTTGGAGATCTTTAGTTTGCTGAGTTTTTAGAGAAGTCCGTATTTTGTCGTAGATCTGAGTTTTTGACTGTTTACCAAAAGTTTGAAACCATTTGAAAAAGTCAAATTCAGATCCGAAAATCAGCTTGCTAATCTTCACTGTCATTTTATCCTCGCTGTTATTTGTCATTAACCGCAATCAGTTTTCAAAAGAGGATAGTTTTTAAATATTTAGAAAAGTACATGCTACTGGTTTTTGTCAGAAAAACTAGAAAATTAGCAAGTACAACCAAAAATAAATTTTAAATCTGCACCACAGGCATCCCAGATCTGGAAGGTACGCTGGCAGGTGAGCCATTTACGCGTGGGGGGCAGGAGAGCTCATGGAGAAGTCGATCCTACTTTCGATCTGCTTCAAAGGCACAATTTCAGTGTAGCACCGGCGCACTTTTCATCACTAAGTTCAACTGATCGGTCCGACCAGAAGCGCCTCACCCCCACAAAAGAGCCGTTTTCACAAGGAGCCTCTACATCCCTTTGCAGTGCTTTATTGCTCAGTGGAACCGCACTCCCAGCCCGTGTTCTTTTTCCAGCTGTCCAGATGGCAGTGCCATGGGGAAATGCTATGGGTCCTCTCGCATTACCACATCCTGTTCACGCGCTCCCTCACGGAAACTGAAAGAATTTTCCCAAATTCGACGGGAGCGGAAACCAAAGCACGGATTCACACATATCTGCATTCATCATGTCGTGCAGTATCTTGGATGTAACTCACGAAGATGTGTCGGTTCACCTTTTTCTGGAAACTCTACAAGGGTCCTGCAGCTGAATGGTTTCAGCATTTGCCGGCCGGATCTATTACCAAGTTGGGCCACCTTACGGGATGCTTTTGAAGATAGGTACAAACCCTCAGAAGATGCATTTTCTTTGTTATCATAGATCACTCACCTGAAGAAGGAGGCCAATGAAACCATGCATGATTTTATCGCCAGGTTCAATGCATTAATTAACCATGTTCCTGTCGCCATGCTTCCAACACCAGAAAATCAGAAGTGTTTCTTCGTGAACGCCATGAGCTTGAAAGTAAGTTTCTTTCTCCTACAAGAACAAGTGGCCACCTTAATTCTCACCCAGGCCCGCTGCCCATTTGAATCGAAGATAATTTGATAATATCTGGTGAATTGAGAAGGGAGTCATCTAAGCCTAAATCTTCGGGCCCTTCTCCCACTACTTCGTCTAATCCGGCCTTTCAAAAGATGGCAAACAACTTGCTTGCATTGAAGAAGCAGTTAGCCCAAGCTTCCCCCAGTTCCTCATATCAGGATATTCCACGGAGGAGTTTCATTCCCAACAATGTTTCACAGAGGCCGCACTTACCTACAACTACTCCGCGGTTGGCGCTTGAGGCTCCTCCGGTTAACACTCTTAGCCGAAATTGAAGAAGAGGAGCAGGATTATGAAGAACCTTCGTCTCAAGGCGAAGATGATCAAGACGTCGGTGAGCCGACTGGTGACTCTACTATCAGGTATATGGAATTTGATGAGGAAGAATCTGATGAAGAAGAGGGTACCCAGGGATATGCAAGCGGACAATCACACGTTGTTTTTACCCATTCGCAAGGAAAAGAAGCATAGGTCACTGCCCATGTGCAGAAGGAGAAGGCCGTGTCAAACACACCTCCAACTATTGCTAAAAGAGGTAATCCTCTTCCTACTCAACTCCCTATTAATTCTTTTACAAGGAAATCTTTTCCCCCCATCTCTCCTCCAAATCAGCCCTCTCATATTCCTATCAAGACCAGTAATCCTACTCCACCATCACGAAGTAAGGGACGCATTCCTTCACCAGCACAACCCTTGGCCGCATTTGATATCATAGATCATGCTAAAAAGATACCAAGATCCAAATGTTTGAAGCCGAGGTACCTTCAGTCAAATCCCGAACAGCTTGTAAGATTGACTAAGTATATTCAAAGTCAAGTTGTTATATCTAATCAGGTTTTCTCAAAAGGAATCATTTCCACTCCTCATGAATCCCACATAAATGTTGCATCAACATTTGCATCAGGCAAGATAGAACCTTTCTATCTCTCCCTCCTAATCAATGGTCACAAGTTGAGTAACTGCATAATTGATTTTGGGGCTTCTAATAATGTCATGCTGGCCAAAGTTGCCCATGCTTTGGGCCTCACCCTTACCATGCCTTTTAGCAGATGTTATTCCTTGGAGACCAAGCAAGTACCGTTGATTGGTGAAATCAAATATGCGCAGTTTGTATTTGCGGCGTTCTCAGAGAAAACAGTAAAGATGACCGTCCTCATTGCTGACATTCTAGTAGCCTACGGAATTTTGTTGGGAAGAAGTTTTTGCATTGAAGTTGGTGGAGAGATTCATATGGACTGGTCTAAGGCTAGAATCCCCGTCAAAGGTGTAATGCAGACCTTGGAGCCAGAATCACAAAAGAAGTACTTGGTCACTAACTCTGAGGACCCCAAAGCTCAAATTCTTTTTGAATCATCAGGAATGGGGAACTATTTCTTGTCTACCGAGTCTAATAGAATGGTTGTTATTATTCAAGAAGAAGATCCTAATAAGATCTGGACCTTGCAGTTCGATGGCAGCTGCGCAACCAGTGGATGTGGCGCCGGAGCCGTGCTAATATCTCCCGAAGAGGAGATTATTCCTCTCTCTTTCAAGTTGTAGTTTTTTAATACGAATAACACTGCTGATTATGAATCTTTGTTACTTGGCATGCAAGCCGCAAAGGAAAGAGGAATTAAAAATCTGAGAGTACAAGGTGATGTGGAGCTAGTTGTAAATCAAGTTAAAAGGATTTATTAAGTGAAGAATGAGAGGCTCAGGCACTACCATAATGTGGTGTGGGACAGCATTGAAGAGTTTGATGCTTTTTCAATTGAATCCATTCCAAGAGCTCAAAATGATATGGCTGATTCATTGGCTGTTTCAGCATCCCTCATGCTCCCTCACCCAGGTTTGAAAACAAACAAATACACCATTGAGGTGGTTTTCCGCCCGAGCGTGCCAGACAATTCTCAGCATTGGCAAGTGTTCAATAATGACAATCAACTTATTGCCTTTCTGGAGAAGGTGGAAAATTTTAAGGGATTGCACTTTGAAGGATCCACTTCTATGTGCCGCGAATCAGTCACAGATCAAGACAATGAATCCGAAGGGAACGACGGCATATGTCAGCTCAAAGGAAATAAAATTCCGAAGGGCTTGGTTTCTCTGGAACGGTTGTTCGACAAGCACGACCGTTTTGTGAAAAAGAAGAGGCGAGATGATCCTGACTCATCCCCAGAAACCAAACCAGTCAATTTAGGTTCGGTAGAACATCCACAATTCGTGAACATTGGAAAATGTTGCACGCCTGAAGAGAAGTGGAAATTCGTCAAGTTGCTGAAGAAATACATGGATGTATTGGCATGGTCCTATGCCGATCTAAAGTCTTTTAAGCCGAAAGACGTCTAGCATGACATCCCATTGAAAGAAGATGTCAAAGCCTTTCGCCAGAAGCAGAGGCATTATAATCCTAAAATATCAGGCACTATCCAAGCTGAAATTCAGAAAATGCTGGATGCGAGAATCATTTTTCCTATCCATCACAGTACTTGGGTAGAAAATATTGTGCCAGTGCGCAAGAAGAACGGGGAAATACGCATATGCGTAGATTTTCGAAATTTGAATCAGGCTTCTTTGAAAGACAACTACTCACTTCCTATAATGGATCAAGTTCTGCAAGCAGTAACTGGATCAGAGATGTTGTCCATGCTTGATGGTTTTTCAGGCTACAATCAGATTGAAGTTTCACCTGAAGATCAATTTAAAACAACATTCACTACTCCCTGGGGTATGTTTGCCTACAGCAAGATGCCTTTCGGCCTAACCAATGTTGGCGCCACTTTTCAGCGGGCCATGGACCTGGCATTCAAAGGTATGATGGGGAAGGTCATTGTGGTTTATCTGGATGACTTAACTATGTTCTCTAAACAATGAAATGATCATTGTGATCATTTGGAGCAAGTATTGGCCAGGTGCCGAGAACATGGGATTTCCCTAAACCCAAAAAAGTCTGTTTTTGGAGTCACGGAAGGAAATTTGCTAGGACATGTTGTTAGCAAGGAAGGAACGAAGATAGATACAGAAAGAGTTAAGGCTATTCAGATCCTTACTCTGCCTACAAGCAAGACTGGCGTTCATTCTTTCTTCGGAAAGGTGAACTTTCTCAGGCGTTTTGTTCCTAACTTTGCTGAGAAGACTCGTCATATATTGGACATGTTGAAGGGGTCGCCAACTTTTCGGTGGAGCGAGGAAGGAAAGAGGTCGTTCAAAGAGATAAAAGCTTCTGTCGCTCACGCTCCATTCCTGGTATGTCCTGATTTCTCCAAGGACTTCATCATGTATAGTTACGCATCTGAGCATACTGTGTCCGCAATCTTGATGCAAAAGAATTCGGAGGATGTTGAATCTCTGATTGCATTCATGAGCTCTCCCCTCAAGCCTCACGAACTAAAAATGTCTCAATTGGAAAAGCACGCCTTCGCCGTTGTCAAAGCAGTGAAAAATTTCAGGTATTACATTCTAAACTCTCATACGGTGGCGCTGGTCCCTGACACGGTGGTCAAATCAATTCTAACTCAACAGGAGTTAGGAAGTTTGTGAGGAAATTGGATTGCGAAGGTTCAGGAGTATGACTTGGATATTAAACCAACCAAGCTGGTAAGAGGCAAGGGCCTATGTCAGCTTATGGCTGAAAACAAAGATTCAGAAAACCCTGATGAAAAGGATGACTACACCGATGAAGCACAAGACCGGCTGGAAAAACCCGATTCACTGCCTCTGGTCCTATTTGTCGCGACCAGCGATGAGTGGTATTTCGATATTGCTTTCTTCCTCACCTACGGCGAATGCCCATCTCACCTAACTGCAAAGGAGAAGTGAACTATAAAGCTCAGAGCAGCTAAATATGTCATCTGGGATGACGGTTTATACAAACGCGGGATAGATGGTGTCTTCTTGCGATGTGTCGACAAGCCACAGCAGGTGAAGTTGCTTGAAAGTTTTCATAATTCAGCCTATGGGGGCCATTTCTCCTCTTCCATGATAGCACACAAGATCATCCGAGCCAGGTACTATTGGCTGACACTTTTCCAAGATACAGCCACCTGGGTAGCAAAATGTGAACCTTGCCAGTAGTTCGTCGGCAAGCCCAAGTTGGCTGCTTTTCCCCTTAGGCCGGTCATTGTCAACGAACCATTCAGGCAGTGGGGAATTGATTTTATCGGTGCACTCAATCCCCAATCGAGTGCCGGACATAGTTATGTCCTAACAACAACAGATTACTTCACCAAGTGGGTGGAAGCCATACCTGTCAAACATGCCACTTCCGAGGTGGTTTGCAGTTTTCTCAAAGAAAATATCATTGTCAGGTTTGGCGTTCCCAACAAAATTGTTGCTAATAATGCTTCTAACTTCTCCTCACGGGAAGTTATTAGTTTTTTCTATGAATATGGGATAACTTTGGCTTACGCCTCAGATTATTACCCTCAGGTAAATGGTCAGGTGGAATCCAGTAACAAGAACTTGGTGACCATCATACGAAAATTGGTGGAGGAAAATCAACGAATGTGGCACAAGTCTTTATACAACGCTTTGTGGGCAGATTGCATTACTCCTTAGAGGTCTCTCGGTATGTCACCTTTTCAAGTATTATATGGCACTGATGCTGAGCTTCCCATTTCTGCTGAACTTCCTGCTCTGCGCTTGGCACGAGCTATTGAAGATGAAACTTTCCAAAATTCTCTCGAAAAGAGGATCATGTATCTGACAGAGCTCGAAGAAAAGAGAGTAAGAGCGATCGACAGGATCACCAAACATCAAAACCAAGTCAAGAGACTGTTCGATAAAAAAGCCAAGACCTCGTCCTTCTGTAGAACAAGCGGAGAGAGCCAAAAGGCATGCATGGAAAGTTTGATTCCCTATGGAGAGGACCTTTCAAGATCAAACAGATCAACGGAGAGAATAGTTTCTATCTCTCATATCTGGATGGAACCGAACTCCCGCTTCCCTTCAGCGGGCAGCATCTGAAAATTTTCAGGAAGTAGAGCTTGCTCTCTTCTTTGTACAGTTTTCTTTAAGTTGTGTGTTTGTTTTCGTCGTGTGTTTGCTTTCTGTTTGTTGTGTTTCCTTTGTTCTCCCTCCGGTCGCCCTTGTTTTGACTCTGTTACCCCAATGGATAGGCACATGAGATCTGGGATTCTCTACCCCCGAGTTTGCTCAGGGATAGTCCCCAGAAAGAGCCAGCTGTTATCCTGTTAAAATTGACAAGGGAAATTTTACAAATAACCACACAAAAATTTTGTTACGATCCCTCGTTAGGGATCCCTTGTGTTTGGAACGTTGCAAAATCCCTTCCCGAGAAATCTGGCTTTCCGAACTTAGTTGTTTTTGGTATTTTTGGCCGGGCGCATAGAATGACTATGCAACATCAACTTTTGATGCGCCCCCTTTAAAGCCTTTGGCGAATGCTTTCTAGTGTCAACAGGCATTTTAGTGTGCCTCTTTATGTTGAGGATTCCCTACGTGCGCCAAGGTGCATGCGCCTTCTTGTTGACGAGTCTTTCGGTGCGCCAAAGGGCGCATGTTTTCTCATGCCGATAGCTCATTTGGTGCACCCCTTTAAAAATTTGGTGGCACATTTATTGCTGCCTCGCCTATATATAGGCGCGTCTGCGCTGTCATTGTCACTCTTGCAAAACACGCGACTATTTTCATTATTTTCTCTAACCCTGTCAGCGCACCTGCCTTGTCACTTTCGATTACGTTGTGGACCCGTTCTCATGCTTTTTCATCGTTCATATCCGGGGTGAGTGGCCTTCTTCCCTTTGTGCATTTTGTTTGTGTGGTCTTTGGCTGTTTGTGGGTGTGTTTTGGATTGAAAAGAAAGGTAAAATTCATGAATTTTCTTCCTTCCCCCCTTGCTGTCTTTCCACATTTCCTCCTCCTCTTTCCATATCTGCTGGGTAGAGAAAGCTCTGTCCTAAAAAATAATAGCTTGGAACCCTTTTGGTATAGCACCTCTTCATATCCCACAATGAAGCTTGCAGAAGAATCTTAGCCATATGGAAACCCTCTGAAGAATCAAGCCTTAAAAAGGAAACTACATTTTCCTTCTCCTTTGGCGCACCCAACATCCATGCAACAGTCTCTTTCTATGTGCCAAATTGTGTCATGCGGACCCTTCATGCGCCGCACCAGTTCCCTTAAGCACGCAAAATGCACATGTTACATAAACCCTATATGCACCCTTTGGCGCACTGATGTTTCGTGCAACATGAAAGATCCATGCGCCACGGGCGCATCCTATTCCCGTGCAACACAAAGTTTTCATGCACCTTTTACAAAATACTTCCATATGGCGCAGGCGCACTTGTCCTTACAGTAACACAGAATGCATCCTGCAGTGTCTACGTGTCATGCGCCCTTTGGCACTGATTTAACCCTTGCAATAGTCCTTTCCTGTGCGCCTTACCTATTTAGCTCTGAATATTGCAATATCTGTGCGCCATGCACCCTGAGGCCTCAAAATTGCTAACTCTTTCTTCTGTCAGCATTTCAATGGAAAATCAAGCAGCTGACACGGCTTTCTTTGATTGGGTTTCACGTCTTATTCTTGCAGATCAGCAGCTCAGCTCAGAAGAACATATGTCAACATCAAGCAAGAGGCCTACCAAATCCAAAGGCAAGGCCAAGCTCACAGAAGAAGAAATGAAATATAAATATCAGAGGGTTAGAATGTCCGATTCCCAGGCCGAGTGTGACCTGGACATCAGAGACTCAGAGTTGGGTCATATTAATTTGGAGGATTTCTGGGTCAGGACTCATAAAGTTACAAGAAGTCCATGGATGGACAAGCTGATAGGCAGTGCCCTGAACTTTACTGGAGGAATCCCAGTCAACGCCGTTAACAATGAATTCATGATGGTGGTTGCCTGGTGCTACAACAAAGACACAAGGTGTGTCGTGAATGAGAAGGGCGAGGTCGTAATCAACCTCACCGCCCGCCACTTTGAGATAATACTCGACATTCCTCATCACCGGCACTTTGTGGCCGTCAGCCGAGAAGACTGCATTAAGGCATGGGATGACAATGAAGATCAGTGCATGCAGCTGATGAACGAGGTCTATCTCAAGAACAAAAAGGTGGTGACCCGTTGGCCACAAATCATTCACCGCAGTGATTTTTCAGAGGAGCTCAGCGACACTATCACGTTCCTGAGCAGAGTCTTTGGGCTTCCTGACACCCACTTTTTCCACAAATGGATGTTGCGGTACCTTGAGACGATGAACAAAAATGTGCCTGATCAACACTTCGAATGGGCAGAAATTATAAGCAGCATGATATCAGAACAGCTACAAAAAATTCCCCCACAATGGGAAGATTCTACATGAATTCCTATGTTGTTTACGTTGCAGCTTCTGAAAGGGACTATCTAGCCCTGATGTGGAGTGGGATTTGGCCCCAGATCAAAATCTATGAGTACTATCCAGAATTGAAGCTAGAAAATAGCATCCCTCAATTTACAAAAATCAACGATGCATTTTTTCTACTTCATCATCTGCCTGTTGAGGCCAAATATGACCTACGGTCGCACCACCAAGAGCATAGTGACAGCCACTGAGAAATGGGGGGGGCATGTTCACCCAATTCCCCACATTCACCTATCTAAGGGCAACTAACTTCTTGGGAGAGCAGACTAGACTGCCAAGGTAAGCTGGACCGAAGTTGATTCTGCTAGAGCTGTCAAGACAGCTAATCACCTACCATGAGAAGTGCCTCAAAAGAAAGAAGGGTGGAACTCCTTTCCCCCTCACAGTGGGTAGATATACATGTCTTTCTCATCACAAGGCAAAAGACATGTTTGCAGAGCTGGAGCTGCTCAATTTGAAACACAACTCCCCAGCAAGGCCTACCTTCAACCTGAGGAATTGTCAGTCGAGGGCCAAGCTCGATCCAATCCATATCCCTCAGATCGAGGATATTTACATTGACCTATATCATGAGGTGGAGCTCAGAAGGAAGGACCATTCTCGGTTGGCATTGGCAGAAATCATCCAATATGGGGTAGCCATCGTCCCCAAAGGCTTCCAAACTACTGAGGAGGAAGTGGATCAAGTATATCTTAACACAGGTGGGGACGATTGGCCTTTTGCGGCAGTTGATAGAACCAAAGCGCCTCAGACAATTGAGGAAAGGGTCAGAGAAAATCTGCGCAGAACGGAGCATTGGTGCCGAATGAACGGACTCATCTACCTCGGGGTTGATTTCACAACCTCCCCATTGGGTAACGCACCTTCTAGATCAAAATATCAGCCTAAAGGCAAAGGAAAAGGCAAAGAGGGTGAATCTAGCACCACTCAAGAGGAAGCTCCTGAAATTCCTCCTTCCGCTGCACCAGAACTAGTTGTAACTCTGGCTTCCCCAGAGAAAGAAGCGGAAGAAGATGTTCCACTAGGCCCATCCACTTAGGATGTCGGCACTGCTACAGCACTTGAGGTCCCTTCTGTCCCTTCTTCTTCTCCTCCTTCCCTTCCTCGAGTGACTCAAACGACCATCCCTTTGGTCGTGTCCTCTCCCCCTTCTTCTACTGTTCCTCCCGCTTCTTCATCCATCTTCTCTTCTCTTGCGGATTTGTCCCCCTCCATTTCTTCCCTCATCTCTGAGCTCCCTTCCCTTCCTATGTCTTCCTCTCCTGCAGTATCTCTTCCTCCCGTGAGCACTTCTTCGGCCTCCCTCTCGATGCCGCCTCCAAGTGTCTCCACTTTTTTCCCTTCTACTACTGCAGTTGCCCCCTTCTCTGTTTCCGGCCCTTCTCCCATAAGTCCAGCTTGGATCTCTCAGTACTTAAGTCAGCAGAAAAGGAAAGTTCCCATCACTCCGATGGACTTTTCCATAATCCCGTCCAAAGGGACAAAGAAGCATAAGCCTGTCACACACTTCTCTCAGAGTGCTTCGGGAGAGAGGGTGACGGAGATCGCATACCCTAATCCCCTCAAGGATAAAAAGGATCTGTCTCCAACAGATTATAAAGTGACTCAAGTCGCAATGAGTACATCCTCTGAGAGCCTTCAAGGAGAATCCTTATCTGCAGTCGACGCCCTCTGCAAGAAGCTTCAAGAAATAAAAGAAGAAAAAAGGCTAGTGAAAGAGTAAAATAAACATCTACTCCAAGTCTTACAGAAAATGGGCAGTGCACCTCCCACAACTACCGCCGAGACTCCTGAGCCTCTGAGCCAGGATAAAATTAATGAATATGCAAAGATCGGCGAGCAGGGCATGGCCGTTTCTGCTTGGAGGATCCAGATCCTCAAGGACAGTGAAAAAGTAATCACCAAGTTCTTTGATTTGTATCTGAACATCAACAAGGTGAACAAAGAGCTCCAAGCGTTAGCGGGACCCATATCAGAAGAGCTGGACCATGCTAGGCTGCAGCATGAGACCTTTCAACAAATGTTCGACTGTTCAGTCGAAGATCTGGTCAAGTTCAGTGTCTTTGGTCATCCCAAAGCCCTCAATAAAGTCATTTCCGCTCTGGACTACCGGATGGATCAACTAGAGTTTGTCCTTGAAAAGATTGATAAGGTGAAGGAGGAAGCCCTGGACGCGATGCACCAAATGGAACAAATCGTTCTTAACATGTCTCCAGGGTTACTTACTCCTTCCTTCGCCTTAAGGAAAGTTGATGAAACCATCTAGATCTTCAAGGAGATCGTTTCATGAGGGATGGGGCCAGAGGTCACTTTTGACGCAGAATCTATCAATAACCTGTTGGCCTGTCGGGATTTCATCGGGTTCCTCATAGAAGCGAAGAAAGAATATTCCAAACTCCTAGAGAAGCTCATAGACGAGTGGGAGACTTACGAGGCGATCAGTGAGCGACATAAGGATCCTTCCCAGGATCAACTAGGGCCCATGATCAGCAAGTTCATGGAATACCGCGCTCAATTCCACATCTCGTCACCTGAGCAGCAGCAGAAGCAGGCTACTCCCTTTCGGCCGCACGATGACGAGGATGACGATGATGATGACGATGATGAGATATGGGATTTGTAAACCAAGAAAACCCTTTTTGTACTTTTGGTCATGTTGGTTGCCCGATATGGTTATGAGGTTTAAGTAAGTAACATGTCTAATCATAGATGGATGCAGTTAGAAAGACTTTAAAAGAATCTAATCATAAGAACCATCAAAGTCAACACAATGGTCCCATACAATATTTAATTGGATGAAGTAGGGATGTTTCCTATGGATACATCGGCAATAACTCGAATGCTAAGCTATGTGAAAAAGGTTGAAAGCATGGATAACCATCGCTAGGCCGAAACAGTTGTGGGGGAGAATTTAGGGTGTAGAAAGAGAACTTGGATGAAGCATAACAACAAGTGGATGAACAAATGGGGCATCAACTTGCAAGAGTGTCCTAACAACAATGAAGAAGTAAAATATTTTGTGATAGAAAAATTTAGGAATGTGATGTGGACGGGGCATATTAGGCTAAAGTAATCTCATTACATCATAGAATTTAATTCCTCATGGGAACATGATGAAAAAACTTATCTAAGTGTGACCATTAAGGGAAAAGTGAGGATGTTAGTTGCGCAATTGAAGACTAGATCGCATCATCTTCGATGTGAGACAAATAGATGGACTATTCCCAAGAAGGATTGGGAGAGGAGAACACATCTTTTTTATAGTAAGGGGGTGGTGGAGACGGAATGGCACTGCATCATGGAATGTATGGATTATGAATATATTTGTATCCAGTATGAAAGAAACTTGAAAGTGGACAACCTAAGTGAGTTATTTGAAGAATCAAGGCTTAACAAGACTACCATTTTTTTTATCAAGATCCATTGTAGCAGGTCTGATATGGAAAGAAATATGAAAATATATTAGGGTTGCGGCTTTGGTCCCATAGATTGTTTGGTCTCGTGGATGTCATCAATCTCTTTCATTTCATTTCATTTCAAATAATAACCAACACATCCATCATAAGTGCTACTAAACATTTACTAAAAAGATGTGTATATTTTAATCAAACCTTCTAGATATATGTCGAAATGTCACCCCAAATTTTTTCCTCTCAAAATTTTATCAGGCCTTCTAGATATATGTTAATATATCTTCCCAAATTTGGCACCTCTCATTGGATCCACTATAGTTTATTATTGTTGGTGTTGACCAACACACCCAAAATCCTATGAAGAAAATAAAATAAAATTTTGTTGTTTTGGGTATATTCTCCAATTAAGATGATGATGATGCTTTATGATGTTCTAAGTTGTTTGGCTCCAATGTGTTATAATGGAAAATCTAAGTCTAATTATTTAGTATAAATAGAAATCACGCATAGCCAGCGTGAGATGTTAATACGGAGGTTTGAAAAAATTAAAGATGAAGGATTGGAGTTGAAACATTGGGAGGGAGAAGAGTCGTGACGAAGAATGAGATTAAGGGAGGAGATATTTTGGGTTGGAGAATTTGTTGGAGGGAACATAGACCCTCCTCTTATTTTTTCCCAATAATTCATATATGGACCACATGTCAATTTTTATTACCATAGCCACATCATTTATTTAATGCAATATTTTTTTAATATTAAAATTGTCTTAATAGACACCAACTTGAAAAGCCCCATTTTTTATTAGACTTGCAACTTTTAGGGATTAATGCAGTCACGTTATTATGTGTTTTAAAAATGTAGGCATGGAAAGTTAACAAAAAAAATAGTAAACACAAGTGAAGATGGTATATACTCTGCATAGGAGAAATGACTCAAGGACCTAAACATCCATAGCTCCAACGAAAATGATATTTTATTTTGTTGATGCTTTATTGTCTCTTAACCGAGAGGATAAGCTAGAAAATGAGGATGTGTGTTTCATCCTTACGTAGTTGCCTGCTTTTAACACCCAACAAAGTGTTTTATAAAAAACATGCATGCATGTCATGTATGTGGTTTACATGCAACTCAAATCTAATGTTGAATTCATGACTTGGTTCGCCCTTCAAATGAGTCAATAAGGGTTTTTTTTATTTTAATAATGTTTTAACGGTTAAACGGATGAAACTTGTGTCTCGGAGACCATTGCATGTGCAAAAAAATGTTAGGCATGCAAATAGAATATTGCTAATAAGGGAACATCGATGATGAGTACATGGAGTACTAAATGATGTTGATAAAATGAATTTGGTCAATTCCATGATTTTCTCTTCTTACATTGATGTGTTTTAAAGAAACAATTTAGATTTCCAGGGTGAGTGACCTAAAGAAATTATCACGCCAAAAGGCATTGTCCAAACTGAATTGTGGGTGGGTAGCTTTGATATGTGACAAAGGCAACAATAGATGTGTATTGTTTTGTCATCAACGTATGGACCTATCTCTACCATAGATGTGGTGCATTGTTATTAGAGAGTTGTCTATTTACAAAATGGTTGTCACTTCTTTTTCCACAACAAGGAGGTGTCTATGATGATCAATTAAAATTTGATAGCATGATGTAATCTAGTGCCAAAAATAAATCTTCAATAAAGGCGCAATAAATCGTTACAATGATGGGAATTTCAAAAACTCTATACATAAAATGTGGAAGTAGGTGAATATATATTTTACAGTAAGTGATTTACCCCTCACTAAGTGCAATGCATGGTTTCGTTTGAAGGTGATAACATGGCCTTTCTAGGGCTCCTTGCTCATGTCCGACACCAAAAATCATAGAGTGGTGCACACTTGCACCAAAATTCCATCCATGTTTCCTGACATGTTTTACACTACCAATTTTTCAAATAAATTCCCTTCTTTTTCCATGTCTTCCACCATTCACTATCACTAAAGCTCTGTCACTCTGTGCTTTCCACGTGCACATCACATCCTGAATATGGCAAAAGTGGAGTATTTTTCCTTCTTCTTCGGGTTTTAGTCGTATCCCAAGTTGTCTTATGAAAATCTTAAAAATGAAAAATAATAAATCCGCAAGAGACTGAATGTGGAATCATATGAATTGTTCGAAAAAATCCTTGAAAGAGATGTGGTCTCATGGATTGCAATTATTACAAGATATACAAAAAATGGGTTTATTGAAAAGACCCTGGAAACTTTCAAGAAAATGCAATTGACATATGTCAGTATTGAATCCAAAATCTTTGTCACCGTCCTCTTTTCCTCTATCAAAATGGGATATTTACAACAAGGTATTTTCCTCGTCAAGAGCCAACATCTCAGGGATGTTTTCTACTTTTAACAAAAAATTAAATGTTAAAGGGATAAAACTAGCATCTTGGAGGTCATTGCATGTGCAAATAGTTTGTTAGGATTCACAAATGGAATTTTACAAATAAAGGAATAGTGATATTGAGTATAAGGAGTTTTGAATTATGTTATTAAGATGAAGTTGGCCAAGGCCATGATTTATGTGTTATTAAGATGAAGTTAGACAATTTATATTTCTAGATCAAATTCGGCCATGATTTATGTGTTATTAAGATGAAGTTGGACAATTTAGATTTCTAGATCAAGTTCCTACAGTAATTATTATGTAAGAAGGCATTCTCCAAATTGGATTGTAGGTGGCTAGCTCTGATATGGAGCAAAGGAAACAAAATATGTTATTTGTTGGTCACCAATGCATGGATATATCCCTACCTTATATGTGGTGTGTCATTATTAAAGAGTTGGTTTTTTATGGAATGGTCATCATTTCTTTTTCCATAGCCAACAGGTGTCCAAGATGATCAATTAACCTTTGCTAGCATGATGCCCTCCTATGCCAAAAAAATATCTTCGAAACAAAGTGCAGAGAAGCATCATAATTAAGGCAATTTTGTAAAATGCTTGTAAAATCTGGAAGTATGTGAATCTAGATTTTACCATCAGCAATTCGGTCCTCACCAAGTGCAACGTAGGGTCACGAATGAAGGTGATGATGTCGCATGTCCAAGGATCCTTTCCCGTGTTTGACACCAAAAATTCTATGGCAATGAACACTTGTAGAATTCCATCCATGTCGCCTAACATGTCACGCACTGCCAAGATGTCGAAGAAATTCCCTTATTTCGTCATGTCTTCTGCCATTCATTTCCACTGAAGCTCTACCACCTTGTGCTTTCCACATGGATGCCACATCCTTTGATGTAGCGAATGTCACAGCCGCCCAACCCAAATCACCAGTATCAGAGATCATGGGAGGCCATGTTGTGGTCATATGAACTATTTCACTAAATCACTTGTAGGATCCATTAAAAACATTTCCCAATCCAATTAAAGGACATCCATCAAGGCACAGCAGGAAAAAACTTTTGTCAGATGTTATGGTTACAGATGTCATGTTTGATTTGTATGTCAAATTTAGAATCATACAAAGCGCATGTGAACTATTTGACAATATGACCTTGAGAGAATTCATCTCATGAAATGTGATGATTTTAGAATATTCACAAAAAGGGGTTGTTGAAAATGCCTTTAGAATATTTAAATGCCAAAATTTGAGCTTTAATATGGATGTCAAGTGCTTGACCAAATGACGGAATGTGATATCTTTTAATGGAATATCATAAATGTAGCTTGCATAATACACGGTCATCCTCAAAATCCATTGAGATTGTTTCACCAAATGCAACAAATGGATACTAAATTTGATCAGTTCCCCTTTATCAACAAACTTGTGGGTCCTGGTAAAATAAAATCTTTGCAGTGGGGTATGGACATCAATTGAGGTATAGTACAAAGTGTTTTGTGTCAGATATTCTAGTTGTACTATATTGTTCTCTCCTCCCCATCGCACAAACTTAAAACAATTTAAGATAACATACATTTCACCACAAATTATGACTCTAACAAACTTAACATTGTTATCCCTTGTGTTCTGATGTATTCAACCTATATTATGCAATTTGTTTCCATGCTTACAATATTTGTTGATATTTATTCTTAATAAACCATGTTTTTATGTTTTGAAGTATTCATTATTATCATTAAGTTTACAAAAAAATTGTATTGGTTCTACGCTTATATTATCAAAACACATAAAAATTTAGTTGCATAAATCCCAAAAAAGTTACAAAGACATTAGCAAGTAAGGCCTTTAAATTTTCCACTCTTAAGAAAAATTTCCTTAGATAGGACAATCATTTGTATCAATTATTAATATCTCAATTTGTAACTACACAATGTCGTGCCCCATCTGGGACACCGAAAAACGCACCAAACAAGCTAAATTTTCAGGGAAATTTTTTTTTAAAGTGTTTAAATTAACACTAATACATCCCTTAACTTCTTTCTTGATTACTAATTTTACACCATTTAATTTCTACAATCTAAATTGTTCACTAACCCTAACTCGAAATTAATTACTTAATTATATTTTAATTTTCACTAGTGCCCAGAAGAATAACCCTACACCACTTTTAACCTATTCACCCTCTTCTTAGGTTCAACAACCCTCCCTAATGATATTTTTTTTCCATTAAGACCCCATGATAAAAAAAAAACAAGGTTTATTAATGACCCTAGGATTAGACAATTTCAACTCTTGATCTAGTTGCCATAGGGTGCCCTAGAATGTTCCCTTTTCTTTTCTCTTTGTTTCCTTCCATTCTTATTCTTCTTGTTATATTTTTCCTTGTATGAAATGCATATACATATTTATACTCATTTATTTTGGTTTGTTTTATTATACATGTTTCTATGTTTATGCATTTAATTCTTGGGTTATTTATTTTATTTGTGCTGGGCGGATTAGCTCTGTGTGCAGGTGAAGAGAACCTGGCGTGGCGGAGGGGGAAAGACAGGGTACGCGGTAGGGACAGTCGGCTGGGGAGCGGCGCAGGGGGACAGGCACGTGGGAGAGGGCGGCAGAACTGGTTTGGGCGCGATAAAGCGTGGGGGTGGCGCTGCGGGGCAGAGCAGCCAGCGGAGGAGGATTGGGGGCGGAACAGTATGGGAAGGCGCAGCAGGAAGGCCGCGGAACAGGCGACGGGGGGGCGCGGCAGCGGCGGCGGCGGGTCTGGAGCGGGCGGCGACGGTTGCAGGGGTCGGTGGGGGGCAGCATCCCCCCTAGCCCATTATTTTTTTTTTTGTGTTTGTATTATATGGTGGCCAACTGCGCAGGGGCCGAACCCCTTATAAACAAAATTGTTATTATTTTGTCTAATTTATTTTTATTAAAACTCAAAACCTATATATATATATACATACATATATATATATATATATATATATATATATATATATATGTTTAAAATAATATATAATATATATCTATTAATACGAATTATAGTATACACACACACACACACACACACACACACACACACATACAGCTGTAACTTCAATAGAAAAGGGATAGAAGAGAATATCACAGGGATGAAACATTTTAGAAATCATTTTTTTTTAATATACCAATCTGCCATATTCCTATGGTTATCAAAAGAGAAATTTCCTTGTGCATCTTACCAAGCCATGTTTTAAGATAAAACTAAAAAGGAATTGTTACATATCCATTTCACAAACTAGGCTAAAACCAAAGGAAACTTTGTTGTAAGTTAAAAAAAAAGAATGAGTTTAAAGTGTATATTTATTTCACTTTATCAAATCTATATCCAACCAATAATATTTCTTTAATGCAAATGTAAGAGGTGACAAGGTAACCCAACCAAGAGAGGAAACTTGGAAGTATAACAAGGAAGATGCTACAACAAATACATATTTTGAAATTGGTTTTCAAATACAAGTATTCATTTAGATTTCACAAGCAAGAAAGTGCAAGATTATAACAAATTCCTTTTCTTAACATAGTCCTATCCATGTGGGCAAGGAGACAAAGATTATGACAACCAACACCTTCAACCCACTTTGTTTCTTTTTCTTTTATGCAAGATTTACATTGAGATTGAAGTAGATATATCATTTGCTTCAATACTTCACATTCACAAGCTTGGGCTACAAGCATGTTAAAACCCAAGTAGCATCAAATCATATATACAAGTGATACAAAATGTGCAAAATGGAGTATTTACAAGGAGATGTGAACTCTCACATACTATGTTCTAAAAGATGATTACATTTCAAGGAAGTATCACAAGGAAGGATAAGAACAATAAGAGCCCATAGGGCCACCAATCCAACTTGAGAGCCATCTTCTATGTCTTCCCAAACCCATGCAAGGAGAAAGAAAAGAGCTTGTTTACCACCCAACCATAGGCATCATCACATGCCAATCCCAAGGTTGGGATGCATGCTAGCCTCCCCCAAGCCCATGGGAAAGAGGATAGCTAACCAAGACTTGCACAAGGTGGAGGGTAAAACAACAAATATACAAACACACAAACACAAAATTCAAAACAACACAAGACTCCAACTTACAAGGAGGAGAACCCATGTTCATCCTCCAAAAATGGGGAAGAGAGGAGAAAGTTCTCCAAAATTAAGCATCAATATTATTTGCACATTGAACACATCTTCTTAACCTCCTTATTGCTCCTTATTCAAAACAAGACCCTCCTTATTCCTCCCCCTTTCTCCTAGTCCTCCTTGGAAGGATTTTCAAACCCCAAAAGGGGTTTCCTTACCAAGAATGGGGAAGAAGATTCAAGCCAAATGAATCAACTTCCCCACCTCAACCATTGAGGGGAAAAACAATAAGCTCCTACAAGGCTTGGTCATCAAGCCTTGAGGATTGAGAGGGAAAATTCCCTCTCTCTTCCCCCACACTCCAAAACTCCATCATGCCATATGATGGAGGGAGTGAAAACACACAAACAACACTACAAGCTACATTCAACAAAACAATTTCAAGCAATTAATCTATCAACTACAATAAAGCAACACAACAATAAGATCTAAGAGCCTACCTCAAGGAAAGCTCTCCAAAAAGTTTCCTAACTTCCAGTTTTCCACTCTTAGCTCCAAGCCAATCCCAAGCTCCAAATCACCCAAGCATCAAAGCAAGAAAATCCCAAGAAAAAGTCCCTTTCCTTTCCCATGAATGAGAATTTGAAGAGGAGCAAACAAGCATCCTCACAAATGAGGGGGTGACATGTGTCACCCCTCTCCCTCCTCATGGTCAAAGATGCCAAAACAAAAGAGAGAAAGAGTAAAATTATCTTTTTGCCCTCTTCTCCCAAATTCCCTTAAATGTTAGCAAGACAAAACTAGTTACACTTTTGATAAACACACAAATCCACATCCCTTACATGGATGTGACAAAACAAGGGTAGAAAGGGAGGGAAAACTCCTTCTAGCCTTGAAAACAAGCCCCCCTACCCATTAGGTAGGGTCCAAGGGCTCATTTTTGTGATAGGGGAACTCCCAAGCTACAAAGGGGTCCCCAAAAATGCCCAAAATACCCTAATTTCGGGTTTTGCATTTTGGCACAAGGGTAGAGGGTGTGGGGACCACCCAAGGGTCTCACATGTGACCCTAAACCCTTGTGATTAAGAGACTTATTAACAAAAATCAACAATTTAAAAGAAAGTGGGATTATTAACTCCCAAAGCAAGTTTACAACTTTACTAACAACCCTAAACAAAAATTAATAATTCAAAGCAAAATACTTTACATACATTGGGGTCACTCATAGTGCCCAAAATTAATAGTCATCTATCCTAGGGCTTCACACAGTGAACATGGCTAGGACTCAGCCCGTGGGCTGCTTGTGCAAGTTTTGAGTAGCTGGCCTGAATCCCACGTTCTCCTGTAAACCTGTCCCTGCACACTCATTGCACACATTAACTGCACCTGTCCAATACAATATAATTAAATGACATAGTAAGATATCAATGCATGCTAAACTAACCTAACATCCTACTGAAATCAAGTTGCGACAACGTGCACAATTATATTCCAAAAGTTAGATAAGATGATAAGGTGACATATAGTCTCACCATGCAACAAATAGCCATCACTATAAGTAGGTTCCAACCACATCATATTCATTTGTTTCCATGTCATAACAAGAAAAAATGACAATGAAGAAATTAGGCTAAATTGGCGCTATACACCTGAATGTCACACATGTCTAATATAATCAATATCTAAATATAATGTCCAAGATATCACCAATCACTGTCAAAACATGTCTATGAGAAAATAAACAACAAGCTACTGAGCTATAGAAAGTGTGGGCACTACACACAATTATGCTTTAATTTTAGTCTAAACACTAGTGTGCACGTGAGGCCAAGAACAATCAATTGGAAATGTTAAAAAGAGAAATAAAGACATGAGGTTTTAAGAGTCCATTATAATCTAAATGTGATGATTTTTTTCAATTACTTGGCATGCATCAGAAAAAATAATGGCATATGTTTTTACTATTTGCATGCATAATGTACAGATGAATATGCATTGTCCATGTGGCTTCATAGGTGGCACACTGTGTCCACCAAAAGGTCCCAAATTATGGATGCATTTTGGCTATCTTTATACCTCCACCTAGAAAGGTTTTAGTTCCTTTCTAATCGCTCTAATGAAGTTTTCTTCTTTTCCCAAACAAACAACATCACCCTCTTTGTCTATATATTTTAAGGTGTCAACATGGAAATCACCATTGAGCTCCATTACATTTTATTTTTTGCATTTCAATTCATTGATAGATATGCCACAATTTTTTTAAGTTGCTTTCCCTTGCCTTGATACTCCACCTTCCAAATCTACACATCATAGACATTACAAAATATCTATGACACTTGAAATCATGTAATGAATAAACCATCAATTGAATATCTTATCCAACTAATTTGAAAATCCAAATAAATGGCAATAAATAGACTATAAAGTAAGACCCTTACCTTTATGATTGTAGGAATGTTGACAATGCCAACAAATTGAGCGGCAGAGATAGTAGTGGATTATTCCGCATACAACCATTCCAATACCTTCCATGTGGCATGTTTTCATTGGAGATAAATGTGTATGGGAAAATTCCTTTTTTTTTCATTTTTGTGGCCTATGACATTCTACATCGCCACGTAATGAATGTATTGAAATTATCTTGATGGAGCACTAATTTTGGTCTCAAAACCTACGACAACAATTTCCTTGTCAACAATGACAAATAAATCCTTGAGGAGGTAGTATCAACTACAAATCCTCAAGGAAAACTCTTGTGGATGATACCTTTTGTTGCATGGGCAAGTGTGGAGAATGGCCTAAAATAATGGTCTATAAAGATGACGCAAAACCACATGGTTGGCAATGTTTTGTGGTTGTGAAATCCAATTATCACATCAAATCGACATAGGATTCTAAGTCTCCTTCATCTGTCACTATCTCTAAAATATATTGTGACCCAATCGACAATGATGTCACATGGTTCATATGTGTCTTGTCATAAGAAAGAAGAGTTTTGAGATCATGAGGGTGTGGCCTAATAGTGGGGCCAAAGTGTTCACCACCCACCCACCCAGGTTCTAATCCCCCAAGCCCCAAGGGGTCAGTTACCCTTGCACTTACATAGCCAGCTAGGAGGGCTCACCCTTCATTAGCACACATTGAAGTGTGATAGGTTGCTGAGTCACAAAAACTCCTATAATATCAAAAAGAAAGAAGAAAGAAAAGTTTCACATTCCTCCCCCAAAACATTTTCCCCGCCCCTAGAATCCTCCCCCGCAATCCCCTTCATCATCACAACTCTTCCTACTATAATGTTTCGCTCCCTCAAATTTAACTTCTTCAACAAATCCATGTCGGCATCTCCATTACACCACTCACATGTGATTGCTAGTACTAGTTACTACTCAATGGGTCTTTATGCAATATGATGTTTGTACTTTATGTTACTAATAAATAAATTATAAAATTCATAATGCTTTAACATGGTTTGAAATGATCTATTACAATATCATGCAATATGCATTCATAAAGTATATATATATATATATATATAATAGTCAGTAGGATGTATTTTATTTTTAAAAAAAACTACTCGTGTGTGTAAAAAAAGTCTCCCAAGTCTTATAGGCACAATAAAATTTGGATTAAATGTAAATTATAATGCATCTCAATAAATCTGAACAAAAAATATAATATATCTTGATGAACTTTTAAAACATTTTAATAAATCAGTAAATCAATAAATTCCAATAACTAACGTGAAGGAGTGAACCATCGTCTAACCAAGATTCACCCTTTTTAAATTAGCTATTAATATATTTTTACCAAAGCAATCACAATCTATTATAAATGAATAAATCAAAGAAAAATTTCAATCTCTTCATTTGGATTTGGTCAAATCAAATTATTGATGATTATTATATCCCCATATATAGTAGGCATCGGACCATATAGAAATCTATAGATATGGGAGAGAGGGCGATCCCTCACCCCTTAGATTAATATAGAGATGGGGAGTTGATTTGGAGGCCCGGACCCGGGGCCGCCCACAGATATATATAGGTCCTTTGCTTAAAATACCATCTAAATAGTTTTTAAGTTGTATCATTTTCACTTTATAGTTAAAATTTAATTTTAAAAATGAATGAAACTCGGTCCTTTAAATTCTGAGTTGTTTATCGAAGACATTGTCTTTTGTTGTAATGTATTGTAAACTTCGTTTTTTCCTTTTGAAGTAAATATGATATATCCAAGAATTCGAATTAAAAGAAACTTAAACTTTAAAGATTAAATTTTTAGAAAAAATCGATAAAATAATTTTTGGAGTGGATATTTTAAATAAAATTATTTCATAAGTTTGTATATAAAAATTATTTATATAGATAATATTTTTTATATCATCAAGGAATATATCTACAAAATTTATTAAACAATATTACATGTAGTATAGCCCCCAAGGTCTGCCCAACCGGTCAGGGAGGTTGTGTTAAGGCGCCTCATACCTGGTAGTAATGGGTTCAAGTCCCCAATTTAAATGCACTGGGGATCTACAACATCGTCTTACCAATTTCTCTCAAAACAAAAAAAAAAAGTGCGTGCGTGCGTGCGTGCGTGCGTGCGTGCGTGCGTGCGTGCGCGCGTGCGTGCGTGTGTGTGTGTGTGTGTGTGTGTGTGTGTGTGTGTGTGTGTGTGTGTGTGTGTCATGAGCTCTAAGTTTATGAATGATTGATTGTCATGAGTCATTTAACTCTATGTCATTATCCTTGTTGAGATATTTCAAAATCTTTATAACCTCTCTAACCTTCCTTTTCATAAAATGTGGCTTCCCCACTAGAAACTTTGTTTTTTTAATACAAATGTCATGAGAAATGATATAGACATGTTATGAAGTGTTGAAGAATTGATGGAGTCATAACTTATATCAAAAGTATGCTCCTCGAATTTTTGTTGGAAAGATTTTGTTTCTCTGATTTTGGTTTAACCTTATACATAGTCAATATGATGAATACTTCAAAACAATTTGGGCTTGACAAGATCCTTTATGGATTTTATCATATTTCCAGTCTTGTTTTGTGATATGAAAATTGTTTTTATATTATATCTTTACAAGATCCTATGGATTCTCACAGTGCAACCTTCTTTTCTGCTTTGTTGAAGACCCTCAAAATTTGCTTCATTACACGACAACCTTTGTAATATTTTCTTCTTCAATATATTCATAAGTGTATATAGAGTTTTTGATCTTTTAATAAGAATGATGGTGTGATTAGACATGAAGATACAAATAAATATGGGAGGATTTTTATATGTACCTAACAAGATAGATAAGCATCATCTTTTTTTACATGAGAACATCTAAGGGAAACTATGTATATTCAAGCTCCTTAATGAATTGTATATTGGGACATATGTTGTTTGGATAAGAGTGGGATTCCTCAAGCATGTCTTTTCCATTTGGACAACAAAAATTGATATCATCCACATACCTTGTCCATCGTTGTAAATGGAAAGAAGCCCAAAACAAAAACTTTCAAACATATCCATGTAAATATTGGTACTAGTGGGTGAAAATGGAGGTCTCATTGCAGCGTCCCTTACTTGTTCACACACATGCCCTTGAAAGGTGGAGAAAGTAGACTTGAGACAAAAATTAACAAATGCAACAGTTTCTTTATGTGTAAAATAAGTCTAATAGTCTATGTAATCCTTATGTGTAATATTCTCAATAAGTCAAATAGTCTCTTAAAGGAATTTTAGTAAACAAATAAATGAAGTCAAAGCCAACTAGGATATCATGCTCAACATAATCTTACCTCATACAATTTCTTAAAAGCCTTCTAAACTTTTGTAGGAACAAAAATTACCCGTAATTGGTTAAAGTCAAATTCCATCATATTCTAGTGTGTACATTTAATACATAATATAGAAATTTATTTGGAATGTTGATATTTTAAAATGGAATATTGATATTTTAAAATGGTGAAATCATGTAATATTAGTTACACTCAAAATGTACTACAACCTCACCATCTCTCTATTGGAATTGTGGTCCACCTCATTACACTAAGTTTCATTTGGGCTTAAGCCCAAGTCATAGTTTTAGTGCCCTCACTATTTTTAAACATATGAATCTGCCACATCACCACTTTTATTTCATATGTTTAATTGAAAGCAGTAGCTTTTGAAATGATATAGTATAAAAATAATTGGTATAAGACATTTCAAAAAGGTGTCAATAAGTGTGCATCCTATGTGTCCCATTATGATTGGCTCTTAAAAGTTATCATTAGATAAAAGTTGAATAACGATTGGTACTTTTTTGAACAAGATATGGGGAATTCAAATGTATATGTTTTGGCTAGCACATAGTTATAGGGTCATTTTTCTATAGCTTTTTCACTTTAATATTAAAAAAAAAATTCCTCTCCTAATTATTTCGAGACGTAATATAAATTTTGTGAAGGTTATATTTCACTGTCCTACAAATTTGAGTTTTTAAGGAAGATGTAGACCAATCAAATCACTATTTTATGTATATATATAATCTAAGATGATAGTTATTATTGTGAAGATTGTGACAATATTAATATTAATTATTGAAGTAATTATTATTAATGTTTTTTTACAATCTTGATTATAAAAAAATTAATGGATATCTTTAAAATCTTATATAATAAGTTTTGCTCTAAAATGAATAAACCTACATTATAACCTAGTTTGAACATTTGAAGAACATGTTCAAAACAATAATAAAAATAATACATTTCATAGGCATCATATTCGTCTAGAGAAACATTTATCATCAAATTATGATATTTTATTTTTAACAAATTATATAGCAATGAATTTTGGCCCAAAATCAATAAACTATATCTTAATATACTTGTGTATAATTAAAAAAAAAAACAAAAAACATGCATATGACATTATTTCTTAACCAAGCTTGAATGTTTATAAATTGCATAAAATATAAAAATACAAGGAAAAAACAGACATTTTTTAGGCATCTTAGGTGGAAAAACCCATTATTATTAAACCATCTCAAAATAAACAATCAATTTCGAAAGTTGAATAAAGGAAGGTGCTTCAAAACATTTTATAATTCAACCCAAAAAAGGTCGTTGCATACATATCTTAAAAACCAAATTTCATTAGTTTACATCATTATTAAATTCAGAAATTATTTGCGACCCAAGGTGAGTTAATTAGTTTACATCATTATTGCATTCACAAGTTATTTGCAACCTAAGGTGAGTTATGTTATTTTTATTAAAAGAGAAAAAAGGACACTTGTGTCCCAAACTTTGACCCTCATGATTTGCATGAACACTAGTTTCAAGATGGATTAATGGAGTGGTACGTTAGCAATGTTAGAAGGGGTGTGAGAGTTGTAGCCATGGGACTAGGAGTAGTATGAAGGAGCCCCAACCCTAAATTCAATGGCCTTATCACTTACAATTACATTTCAAACATATTCAAAACTTTGGCACCCTATGCAATGGGCTTTATCAAATAGATTTTTGGCAAAAGTTTTGAGCCCTCAAAATGGCAAAGAGAGCAATGAGTATTGGAAACACATGCATATACAAATTAATGGAAGTGGTAATTGATAAATATTCAAGTATGTTTATCAATGAGGCTATGAAGAATACAAGAAAAAGATCAAAGGTTGTCTTAACTCTTAGTGAAGTTGAATTTATGAGATAAATTGTGAATCAAATAGCCTTAAAGATTTTTTATTTACAGTTTTGATATTGTGGTGTCCTAGTTTTAGTTTGATATGCTAATGCTAACCTTTGGCAATGGTCAAACTAGTTCACTCCATATATTTTCAAATGTTGCCAAGACATGGTCTTTGTCAATTGATCTAGGCTTGTTTGTTTTAAGAATATATTGATCTAGCCTTGTCAATTGATCCCTAAATAACTATAGAGTTGTTACTATTTTTGTGTTGTAATCATATTATTGATACAAATTAAGCTTACAAAAGGAAAAAACCTAGGCTTGTGTCTTTTTAAATTAGTTTGTGTGATTATGACAAAATAAGGCCTCCAAACCTCACAATTTCATCTTTTTAAATCCAATTAAGAAAAATATGAAGGGATTGAATTTTTTCTACAATTGTAGAATAGCCACTTTTCTATTTTCAAAATCGAGAAATAGTAGTACTATAGTTTAATGTTATAAGAAAAAAAAGGATTGTCTACTATTTTATTTTTGTAGTAATTTCAATAACTTTACACCATTGTTACTCCGAGACGGGTATGGGTACAAGGCCATGAGATGACAAGGACGCCAATTTGCAAGAAAATAAGAGACATGTACTTAGAGATGGATACTCGTAGATAGATATATGTATATTAGAGAAGGAAAAATTATACAACCTAATATAGCTTAAGACAAACATTAATAGCTTTACTTAAAGATATTAGATGTCGACAAAAGACGAATAATTATATTGATATTTATCTTTGATATTTTATTATATTTAGGGTCAAGGGTACAAAATATATTTGAAAAAAAAAATGAAATCTCAATCTTGTACACAAGTACCAATTTCTGACATATTTCTCTAATGGTAGCAAACGAGTCTCCATGCATTTTGTTTTTAAAAAACAATTGTGATTATATCTACTAATTAACTTGTCTATATTTTAAAAGGTTTCCGTTTAACATACATAATTTTTGCATTATCGGGATCATTCACAAGGATTGTCCTTGCATATTATCGACGTGGTTAACCTTACTAGGCAATCTTCACATTAGCAAGAAGGTAGAGCAATAATTGATTACACCAAAAAGCATAGAAACGTTCTATCAATCATCTCAGCATTCATTTCGTGGTAAGAAACCCCATACATGATTAAGGATTATTCTTTTCGCCATATTTAATGTTTAATACGATAGCCAATTCAACAACTCTTAACAAATCGTCTAAATGATAATCTCACGAGTTCCTTCAACTGTCATAAGAGTGTTTGTTTGCCAATCATAAATGATTATGCTGGCCAATATAACATCTACAATTTTATATATCCAATCATTAGTGTCTCATGGCAATTAAATAATATTTTGAGTCCTTTACAACACGTTTAAAGACTTTAACTTTGATTATTGCATTTGATCTTGAAAACAGCCACAAAATGATCAATTAAACTTTTTTTGTTACTAATGTCGTAGTCTTACAGATTTTGATTTTGTTTACGCTACCCATCCACATTATTAGATCTCTGTTATTGCAGATATGTTTCGGCAAATTAGAAAAATTTGCCTGCTTAGTAAAAATCAGGCCATACTATTGACGTCAAGAAACATATATGGGAACGGGCATCTCACAATGAACTTACTATATTCTTTTTTTAATGTTTGTATAAAATAACCAGCAGAAAAAATAGCCAGAAAATTTCCCATCTGGCTCCAACAGCATTTCAACCTCGAGAATTTAAGTTTCATTCACCACGTAGGTTGACCAAGGAACACAATTGCTAATACTGCTGTACTCCAAAAGCAATTTCCACAAGTAATTTCATTGGAAAGAATGTGAATGTTACTCAAGTAAATGGGGTGAACTTCAGAGTGATCAGCCACATATTGCTATCACAGAGGCATGAGACAATTTCACTGCAGCTGATCCCCAACAATGGAGAACTCCAAAGGCCAAGTTGAGTCAGGGTAAGCTGAACTTCTCAATTGACTGAAACTTCTGGAAAAGGTAGGCTTGCACATCGCAAGGGATAATAAGTTTACAACTCTGAATGAATTGCACAATCACAACTTTCATGAAAACCAACTTAAATAATTTGACTGCCCTACCGCACAGGATGGCCTATAACTAGAATAAACATTCTCCCAAGCAGCAGTATCATGGGGTGAACTTGAGACTGATGGGACACATTGCAACCACAGAGCCATGAGAAAAATTCCTTACAGATGATCCCCGATGATGGAGAACTCCAAAGACAGTTCAATCATAGTAAACTGAACTCAATTGACTGAAAGCTCTGGAAAAGGTATATGCTTGCACATTGCAAAGGAGCATATTAAGCTAATGACTCTGAATAAATTGCACAATCACAACTTTAATGAAAAGCAACTCAAACAGTTTAACCACTCTACTGCACAGGGCGACCTATAACTAGAATAAACATTCTCCCAAGCTGCAGTAGCACTGCAAAAACAATCTGGACTATGTGGATTCAATAACTGTAGATTGACTCATAGTACCAGTACCTCTAGATTGTGATGTCTGTATAGCTAGATGCCGGACCTCAATAGACAAAACTCGCTTGAAAAACTCATAAGATGCAAAGAACAGCGCTCCTTGTGATATATATATTACCAGTCTTGGAAGTAGACCTCTGAAAAATAAGTAAACATACAATCAATTAGTAGGATCTTAGTGTCCCAGTACCAGATTACAAATTATTTAAAATGTAACAATTTCGGCAGAATATTTTGGCATGAATGATGGCTAGACTGGTAGGATAAAATTCTTTGGTATTTCTTACTTGGTTGGTTCAATCCAAGCCCATTCAAATGCAGGAGACCGCAAGAAGTGCAAAGCATAAACTGATTAACTTACCGATAAAGACCTCCCAAGCCTTCATGTTTGGCAATGAGTTCAAAAGCTTGAAAAACACCTTCATAGTATGTAGGTGAACCAGGAACCTGCACATATTGTTAAGTTAATCATGAAAAAAACGTTCATAGTATGTAGTGAACCTGGAATCTGCACATATCGTTAGATTTATCATTCACTAATAAATAATATTATGGACCAAATGATAACAGGAAACATATGTCTAGGATATTCAGGAGCATCTCATCTAATAGTATATAAAGCCATTGGTTCTTGATTGAAGTGGCCAGAAACATGAAACCTTGAATAAACCTACAAAAATAGGGTTATGGACACTTTATAAAGGAATTGAGACAATTCCATTAGTGGAACCTATAGGTGCCTATACCTACATTTTGCAATGCTTTGATTGGATTGATTTTTTCTTTTCATCATATAGAATATAGAATAATAACAAAGAGCAGCTAAATCTCAATGAGCTTTAATCTTAGGCACATGGCATGTTTCCACTTTTTGTTAAACAGAAATCAAATCACTTTGATTAGAGATCACAAACCTGTAGGAAATCGCATCCTAATCGTATGTATTAAACATTCAAAAATCTATTGATCAAAAATCTAGTTTCTAGTGGCAAACGATAGGTACATACACAATCGTAGCCAACAGCAGAGCTAGACAAAAGTACAAGTCCACAATCAAATAGTTGTGATACGAAAAGTGGAGCAAGATGAGAAAGTACAAACTCTAGATATTTCAGAAGAAACAGAGCTTTCTCAATATTGAATACATGAGAGGAATTGTTGCAAGGCTCAAGTCAAGAGACTCCAACTTAATAGTCCTTGGATGAGCATGAAGTCCCAAGCTTCTTCATTTTATAAGAACTAGTGGCTGGTATTTTTATATAAGAAAATCTCAACTACAGTGTTTAATACTGGCACCGTGATCAGCCAAGATAATAGAAAGTTGCTTCCAGTCCTTCATATATTACATCTTTAGACTTTCTGTATAAAGACCCGTGCTTAAGACAAGATGAAGATGAAACAAATACAAAATTCGTGACAAACAAACATTATTAAAGATGATATAAAAAAAAAATCTAGGGACCCAAATAACACCACACAACAACAAATTCGTGACAAACAGTACAAAAAATAAATCAAAACGCTCATCATTGCTTGTTGCTTTAAGGCAAATGGTTCCCAGTTTCTGACTTAACTGATGGAAGTACTTATGCAAAAATGGATTTCAACAACTATTTGGCCTGCAATATTAAATTCCCTTTCCTGCCAGCCAACTCTGTAGTGCTATGCTTTTGTCTGGCAGTACAATGCACGGAAAGAGCATAGAAATCTCAAATAAGATAGTTTTCATAGTTTGTTGCGTGCTAGATTGTGGAAAAACTACCAGACAAAAGCAATCAAAAACAGTGTTAAAGCAGAGATATACTTTTGAGAAAACCTTCAAACCATGGAGCAGATAGAGATTCAGCCTAGGACCTCCTAGATGCACTTTAGGAGCTCTACCACTGGCGCTACTGCCCTACCTTACATTTGAGATCTAATGGAGTGTGAATTTACCTTACAGCTCCCCCCAACAAGCCACACACTGGCTTGAGCTTACCTAACATGGCTCTAATACTAGCTAGGGCTTCAACCTAGGACCTCTAAAGTGGACTTAAGCAGCTCTATCAATGAGCTATTAGCCCACCTTATGCTCAAGATCTGATTGATTGAGGATTGACCTTCCAACAATATTGAGAATATGATTATGAGATAAAAATGAATCTTGGTGTCACCACCAAGCTAGATAATTTAAAGTCCAAGGAGTTTGAGGCTAATGTTCTGACCCGAAATGTCCAGAATTTTTAGTTTCCTCTACACAAATTCACCTGAAGTTATTGTCTCTTTAGTTTGAGGCTACTATTGTCTCTGTCGTTCGAGGCTACTGTTGAGTTGGTATTTGTCCAAACCGATTTGATGGTAGGATAGATGATTTACCCATCTAGTTGACCCAATAAATTTTGGCCATTGTGAGGAAAAAAAATTCTGGAAAAGCCAAATAACCTCCCTATGTAAGATTTATCTATCTTCCTCGGATGGGTCAGATAGGTTGACTAATTGACAGTGACGAGAATGTGCATGGGGACACACCCTAGTAGAGAAAGTAGGAGGGGCAGTTTATATATGGATAAGTATTTACAACAATGGGAGTAGATGAAAATGATGCAGCAGGGGAAGGTGCAGCCAAAATCATGGTTGTTGGTATCGAGTTGGTAGCACTGGTCATCGCACATGATTTTTGACACATGTCCTGGTTTTCTACTGGTGAAGGTCCCTCAAAGACTACAACACAATTCCACTCAGTTTTACGCAGGGACACATCCGCCCCAAAAACCAGGAGTTCGGGACATCCCAAATGTCCTGGGAACAGTGTGCTGGGGGGGAAACGTCCCCCCGACGTTTCCGAAAGGGCAGGAAAAAAGGGGGATGTCCCTGAATATCAAGGGACGTTTCGGGGACGTCCAACTTTTTTTGGGGATGTCTGGACATCCCCGGAACGTTTCGGGGACTTCTGTGTTTTATTTTTTAATAATTTTTTTCAATAATTATTTTTTAAATAATTTCTTTGTTGTTTTCTCTCTAAAAACGTTCACCCGTTAACCATAACCCGACTGTATTTTATTACAAAGACATATTAAGAATCAAGAGTGATATGTGAATACAAAAAAAATCGAGCACAAGTGCACATGGTGGACTGTCACAACATGCTATGAAAATCAGCAGCATACATATTAATACTAAAAATTATATGGACATATAACATTAGTACTGCTGAGTTTTTTATATGGACATTTGGACGTGGACTGTATGCACATGGTGGACTGATATATAAATATGAACTGCTATTCATTAAAAAAATTAAATTTATCTGTATATTTTTAATATTTAGAATTTTATATATTATTTTAATAGCTGTCCCCGTGCCGTCCCCCACCGTCCCGAAATTTTGGAAATTTTTTGCCATCCCAGAAACTCTGTCCCCGTGTCCCACCATCCCAGAGTCTTAGGTAACACTGATTCCACTTCCTCTTTCTTGTTATCAATTGCACCAACATTTGTCCAGACTATAAACTGGAATACATGATGAATTCAATCTTTCTCCCTTACATGCTTACCTAGAGTATCTTTGTAATAAAAGGCCTGAAAAAAAAATGCTAAATTGAAGAGACTATTATACAATGCATTAAAAATTTAAATTAAGAATCCTTCATTCTTCGGGACCAAACAAATCCTAATCAAAGATTTTGTCCTCCATAATGACCAAAATGTTTTTCGTCAACCAGATTTGCAAATCATTTGTCATACTATCAAACCAGTTTGGACAAATACCAACAAAGGCCTCAATTTTCACAAGGACAGCTATATTCCAGAAAAATTCCCGCAAGAGCTGATTTTTTTGGTTGGTGTTAGACTTTGCTGTCTTTGTAGACTTAGTGTTAATTTGTAAGAAATTAGTTTTTAACATATCCACGAGTATAACTGAGCCAACCTGCCTTCCAACATAACACAGTAGTGACATGTTTTATGTAGTTCCAACACTTACAAAAAGCTGAAATACATGATTCTTTTTATTTCCAAATCCTAGTCTGAGAATCTTGTCCCAACTAATACTTCTATATTTATCATTTCCTAAGATTGTTGAAAGACAGCCAAAACTTTTCTTTCTTTTATGCGGAGAGGGGATTGCGTAGATGGTTTTCTTTATGTTATATAATCAGTATGGTTAGGCCCTAAAAGGCCATACCTAAGATACCAGTTACACATGGGAACGGAGTTCTATTGTGTATCTCAATACATAAGGATACGATCACATATCTGGGTACAGGAAAAATACAACCTAGATGCATCTGGAAACGCGGTGACATATCCGAACATTGCCAAATTATGTCTAGATATACCAAGACCACTGACACTAAAAACATTAAAAAAATATAACTAACGTTGCTTTAATCACCTCAGTTAACCCACTACTTACCTGATTCTAAAGGTGTGCATAAATGCGTACAGATTACACACAAATTTTTTATGGAAATTTGTACAAAATGTTTGAATGTTTAGTTTAATGCATTATTTTTAACGTTTGCATAAATGGAAGATCATCCTTCATATGTAGTGATGCAGTTGCGGTTAAGGAGTCAACTGAACAACAACCATAGGCCATGCAGTCAGGGATCTCAACACTCAAATGGACATATACACACACTTGGTCATAATGAAACACCACAGACCTTCTCTTTATTTACTTTCAATGGGTAAATACTAAATTCAAAACAGACAACATAACTCTTAGCTTTATTTTGAGCTACAGAATATGCAGAGATACAATGTCAGCCCCTAAATGGATGTGATTCAGTTCTACAGCTCTATGTGCAGACCTGGGCACTACTAGCAAGCCTCTCCTTGTGAGCCAACTCTAACTACCATTGTTGAAGAAGCAAAACTAACCTGACCCACCCCTTTCAGGCAGAGACCCATTCACTTATCAAGGTGCTCGAGAACTGTTATAGAAGGTCAAACACTTGAGCTTCCATAGGTGAGACACTTGGTCTTCCCCTTGTGACTCTTCCACTTCTGACTGCTTGGCATGATGTTTCAACAGACTCATAGGTTGGACACTATTCCAACATTTCGCAGTGATTATGCATAATTCGCAGAAGTACGCTGCACAGAACCGCTGTGAGACATTACACAGACCTTGACCCTTTGACCACTTTTCTCCTTCCAAGTGAAGACTTGCCATTCAAGTCAACAGGAACTTCTTTGCTGCATGGAATTTTGTAGAGCTACACAAACTTCATAGACAAAGCACTAGCGCAAACATTTTTAGGACTTGCACAACTTTGCAAACAGAAGAATCTACACAGAATGATATGCATTTGTGCGAATTTGGAATGAGTTGAAGAGGTGACATGTACTGATCCAGGAGGATCTACAGCAGCAGTTCCCGTGGTACCACCAAGCACGTCTTCACAGCTCGTGGTTCATGTGGTTCCACTTCAAAGGACTACAATACTCTAGAACCTCACCCACATGTTCATGGTACCTCCAAGACCATCCATCCATCTCCCACAGATGCCACACACACTCCTGTAGTGGCACCAAGCAATCTGTGCAAATCAGCCATGGTATCACCCGAGTGTGTACCAAACCATTTGCGGAGCACACGATTGGCTTCGGTAGGGTCGTGCACACCTCCATGCCAATCCGCAAAGGCCAACTCACATAACTCGATACCGAAAGGTTACGACAACCTGCTACCTACAACCTCAGTGATGTTCAACACAACTCCATGCTACACAACTCCACACCACATGGCACTTCCTAGGGCTGTTGTTATGCCAGTGTGTCTCTCTCAATACCGTGCATCTCTCAGTCAATCATGTAATGGTCAAAAGGTCAAGCACCACACATGGAGTCCCAAAATGGTTCAACTTCCATAATGGTTCTTTTTGCCTTTGCGGCATTGTAATCTATATGTGTACACATCTGCAGCTTTAGATAGCAATCAGAGTAGAAGATAGAAAACTATAACTCTTTCTCGAGAGTATGCCATGTATAGGATGCACAAATAAATAAATACATTTACTGTTCCAATCTATTATCTGTCTCTCTCTCAATTCTCTACATATTTCGAAATATCTTCCACATATGCATATAACACATCTAAATTCAGATTTAGGGTGTTGTCCCCCGAGTCACCTCCTGGGCCTCAGATCAATGGTATCAAAGCGGTTTATCATCTTGTATGACCCATTGAACAAGGTCAAAGTATATGAGCCTCCGCATCAAACCACGAGACCCATCACATTATCGTCCATGTTGCTTCAACAAAGTTCAGATGGAAAAGGACAACCAAATGCAAGATGAACCACGCGCGATGATGGTAGATGAAATCTCAAAAGCGCTCGTAGAACAAAGGAGATGCTTGTTCAGCCAATTTGCATAAGTCCTCAAACAAGCAGTTCCATCTATTCAGTGGTCAAGTCCCCCTAGATTTCAAGTAAATTTAGATGTTCTTGTGTGTGAAGGAAAAATTAATGCAGATGCAGTAGATAACTAGTTAGATCAGTTAAATTCATATTTTTCTATGAATGAATTTTCTAACAACGAGAAAATCAAGATTGTGCTTTTGAAAGTCTCTTCAGTTTCACCCATCAAGAAGCGGTGGCAAGCCCACACTCTTTGGTAAAAAAACCACAAGGAAGGAAAGTTTGAACGAACCTAGCATACATTCGTGGAAGCCTTTAAGGATGAATACTATCCTGATGATGTTTATGAAGACCGCTACATTCAGTGGCAACAATTGCGGCAAGAACATGACTAGTCAGTCCAAACATAGACTGATGCCTTCCATGACCTATATGCAAAGCTAGGCTCATTCGAGTTAGAGGAGCATAGAGCTATCAAGTACTGCAACAGCCTACGACCATTCATTCCAAACTATTGTTGGCTAAGGTCAAGATGAGGGGAAAATCCTATTGCTATGCGGAAACCATTGAGTCCAAAATGAAGGGCATGTGGGACACGTTGTCTGCGCCAAGGAAGACACCTACTTTGGACAAGAAACAATCGTCCAAGACAGACAAATGGTGTGACAAGCACAAAAGTAGTTGCCACTCCAACACAAAGGGCCATGCTCAAAAGACTTTTCTTATGTGAGAAAAACCAAAGGATAATGGTGCCGAGCCCTTGGATGGAATCACCAACCCGGATCCCAATGTATTGGTAAGCACCGCACAAGAAACCCCAGTAGCACAAGATGTTGATGAAGAACATCTATTCAATTCACAAATGTGAGTGCAAGGGCAGCCGCTAGATTTTCTTATCAATGGTGGTAGCATGAAGCACATCATCTTTGAAGCAAGCACTAAGCAACCGAATCTTCCAACCATGCCTCATCCACAACCTTACAAATAGGGATGGCTTAGTTGCTAGAACAACAGAGGTATTCAATATATGCGTCACTCTACAATGTTCCTTCTCATATTCTATCTATCCTTTGAAACAAAAGTTAGTTTGTAAAGTAGTGTAAATTGATGTTTGTGACGTACTCCTTAGACATCCATATACGCATAGTCACCAATGTGTATACAACAGTAATCCTCGCAGCATAATTGTATCGGAGGGCAATAAGAAATACCGGATTTCTGAAGTGATACCATGCTCAACACATGTTGTGCCAACTCCCAAGAAGATTGCACCATACAGATATGCATATTTCACATTCATAACTTAACCTCCTAACACACGACGTCCACAAGTAAAGACAAATCTGATCCTAGAAACCATGAATACGTAAAACTATTCAATGCCAATGTACAGCGTCGTCAAAGCAAGCCAATTCCCACAACAAGCCAAATGGTTCATGCAGTATCAACTAAAAGCCAAGGTTCCGCTCTTGCTTACTAGACTTAATGCAATCGGGACTATTGCTTTACAAGGAGGGACAACTGATCTAGGAGGATCTACATACAATGACGAAACCACCACACCCGTCTTTACAACCTACTATTCATGCAGTTCCACTTCAATAGATTGTGGTACTCCAGAACCTCAACCACATGTTCATGGTACCTCAAGACCATCCATCCATCTCCAATAGATGCCACACACGCTCTTGCAATGGCGTGATACAATCTGTGCAAATCGGCCATGGTGACACCCGAGCGTGTGCCAAACCTTTTGTAGAACACACTATTTGCTTCGGCAAGGTCCCATACACCTCCATGCCAAACTGCAAAGGCCAACTCACCATGCAGTACCATAAGGTGTTGACAACCTGCTACTGCAACCTTAGTGACACCCTTCAAAGCAACTTTGTGCCATGCCACATGGCACTCCCTAGGGCTTCCATTATGCCAGAGAGTCTTTCTACATGTCATACATCTCTTAGTCAACCACATGATGGTCAGAAGGTGAAGTGTCAAACATGGAGTTCCAAAACGGTTCAACTTCTATAATGGCTCTTCCCGCCTTTGTGGCATAGTAATCTATATATGATAACATTTGTAGCTTTAGATAGAAATCAGAGTAGAAGATAGACAACAATACCTCTTTCTCAAGAGTATGCCATGTACAAGATGCACAAGTAAATAAACATATTTACTCTTCCAATTCAGTTATATATCTCTCAATTCTTTACATTTTTCTACTTAGATTCCGCATACGCATATAACACATCCAAATCCAGATTGAAGGTGTTGTCCACTGGGTCACCTCTTTATCATTTATGTCAAAATAACTAAGCACAACGTCATCTTCTGAGCCAACTAACATGTATTCTTGCGTTGTGTGTGATGTGTTTGCCTTGATGTTTGTGCAAGGGTGCAATAATGAAGCTTCGTGGAACTTTGCAGGCCGATGAAGTTGCGTGTTACTTTGCGGGACCTCGCAGACTCAATAAGTTGCAGGACTTCGCAATTAAAGGAGGATGCACAGACTTTTAAGGTAAAGGATGTTGTGCATATGCATAGTTACCAGGTTCAGAAATCCGATTAAATTCGGAAGGGCAAAAAAATCCGAAAATTCGGAGTTCTCGAAAAAATACGGAAAAATCCGGTTCAGAATATATATACTTATATTATTATAAATTTATATTATTGTATTCTTATATCATTATATAGACAAATCATACAAAAAAGCATCCATCTACCATAATCATCATCATAATGATTCTTTCAAAAGATTGCAAGAAGTTGCTTGGTCCAAAAAGGTGCAAAAATGAATTTTATGAAAATAAGAAAAATATTCCCATCAATGTGTAGAGCTCGAGAAAATATACACTTTTAGAGAAGACGACACCTAAAACAGAGCCACAGAATGAAACTTATGGCACATGCAAGTTTTTGCTGCTACATCTTTCCGGACCCTTTCCAAAAATGGCAAATTTTTTTCTCTGCTTGTGATTTCTTCACCGAAAATCCAAAAAAGGAAAGAAATGCCAAAAAAGGAAAAAAAAAAAATTGTGCAAAAATTTGGCCAAACCGAACCGGATATATTCGGTTACTTCAAAAAATACAGTTCGAACCAGATTTCATACAAATCCGGCTGAACCTGGTAACTATGTGCATATGTTTGCAATGACTCGCATGGTTTTACAAACAAGGCAACAAGAAGTGCACTCCTATGCGGCTGCACGCATGAACTCAAGGAACATGGATCCTTCAACATATTAATGCTTGTGAATACAACATATAGCAACTTGTTAATTAAACCCTACAATAATAAACATATAAAGCTTTGTTTCCCCAAAAAAATGCTTTGTTTCCCGAAATTTACTTTGTTTCCTCGAAAAATAAAATGCATTAACATAAACTTAAAAATTAAATGTGTACATTTCCATTCAATGATTTGTTATATATTGCAAACTGGGTTATGTATTTTGAATCTCTAAGCTTACACTTTTACAATTTTTAGTATTAAGGTAATTTGAACATAATTACCTGCTTCAAATTTTTCAATATTATCATGTTTCAATCTTTTCTATTTAAAAAATGTATTTTTGCGTGTATATGTGTGTATATATATTTTAATTTCTTTCATAATTTTTCATACAGACATATCCTTGCCAAACATATCCGGCAGATTCACAAAAAAAAACAGATTTAAGCCCACACTCCTCTGCAGAACTATTTACGATCTGGTTAAGTTACGTGTTCAGTTGGCATGGCATAAGGAAGGCATAAACGACATTAGCAACACAATTGGATTTCTAAATTTAAGACACTGGAAAAGCAACATTGGACTTGAATATTGGCATCAGACCTGTGTTTGTAACCTTGTCTTGATAACATCAAAAGGAGTTGTAAACAGTGCTGCCGTTGATCCTGCAAACCCTCCAAATGCAAGCTGCAAGAAAACATTTGATCCAATAATTATTAGCAGTGGCTGTATATCAAAAAAGTTTTATAAAACCAAATCAAGTCACTGTTAGGCACTTGTGAAATTGTCCTCCTCGGTGTATTTTTTCCTTGTACATTAGGCAGTTGTGGAATTTGACCTGATTTGCAGCTAGTGTCTTAAAGAGAGAAAAAAGAACACTAAAATCAACTCTTGAAACACAGGAGACCAAAAACAAACCGTCTGTAATGTGCTGAGCTGTTTATCTTCTGTATGATTGCATAGAGCAAAATGCTTCAGGCCTTCATATGTATAGAACTGTTCAAGGAAATAACCAGCATAAGACTAAAAAAATCTACCACTCTGGAAATTAACAAAAGGCGTGAAGAACTCCGAGCTTATATTACAGTGTAACTGAATAAAAACCAATATATATTTGTCTCCTTTTTCTGCATCATACAAGAACAGACTAGGTTTTCTAATCACATTACTTTGTCAAGAACAAATGTAGCTAGCATGTCAATCTATGAAATAAAAACTAACAAGTATCATAGAAACCATCCATCCAACCATACTACTAAATACTTCCTGACATCAATTCCAAAATCCACACACCTTGATCACAGATTGTGGCACATTCCTGCAAAGAACTGCACCCCACCCAGCGTATAACAAAGGAAATCCACCTTTCTCAAGAACACTTCTTAATGCCGTCCTACAAGAACCAACAAAGGCATACAAGTGTACAGAAATGTAAGTAATGAACTAAATGATAAAAACGTGATCAGAAAGGACATAAGGTAATGAAAGTGATATAAGGAAGTCACATAAAGAAAAGAGTGATATCCATTTAGGAGGATATTTGAACCACTCAATAATTTGAGAAGTTTGGAATATTGTATTCAATAAAAGTTTCAAAGAAATCACACATTAAGCATAAGAGCTAATTTATTATATTGTTAACAGACAAGAACCAAGATATCAAGCTTCATGCAATATGCAATATGCAACCAGTGCAACACCCTTACAGATCAAGCTCAAAGAATGCTTTTGAAATGGATGTTACTTATACACAGTGGTCAGTAACAATCCCAGAACTCGGTAGTCAACATCTATATCATCATATCCTTCTTCCCACCTCTCCCAGATACGTGTTTCCCCATATACTATACGTGTTTGGATCAAATACATTGGAGACTTACATTGAATACACATCCAGCCCATAAGGTTGAGAGAAGTATCTGATACAGCAAGGAAAAAAATCCAGCTGTATCTTACGGCTTATGAGATATATTTTTAGAATAAAAGAACTGAACAACAAAAAAGAAACGAAAAAAAATGCATACCCATTTTAAAACACCTCTCTTTAACACATACCAATCATCTTTGAGCTCATTTTGATGGTTTCAGGCTTTTAGCTGCTTTGTGATGCAAGTGTTTTGGAACAAAAGCGTTTCTGGAGCTGATTCTTGGGTGTAGAAATTCTAACTATTCAGTTATTTATAATATAATATATATGTGCTGCTATTTCTTGTTTCTAATATCCTACTATTAGTACAAATTCAGTTTTTTCTGTTATCTTCCAAATTGATGAATGGGACATTTGACTTTTATATGCTTTGTGTATTTTCTTTAGCATATACACAATTATACACATAGAGCATATATTTATATAAAACTGATCAGAAAAGAATAAACAGCAATCATTAGTAAGTCCATTAATTAAAGAGGAATTATAAATAACAGGTTTTCCCTTGGAAAAATGATAAGGCAAGCCAAGACAAGATGATTTCCCGGCACAATTCTTTCCGGAATTTGAAGAAATTCTTAAAAGGGACTCCCTGGCAGTAGTGGATGAGTCATGAAAGCAAGAAAAATCTTATGTCAATTTAACAACAAATTTAGTGTCCAAGTCCCTAATAATCGGAAGTAAAAGCACTAAACTCCTACAAACATATTTCTCTTTGGAATACAATAAACAAAATAATCTCAAAATCATTAGCAACATGGATTAGTTGTTACGACATCAAATCATACCCCTTGCACAGACTGGTTTTGTTAAAGTTGGGCAAACACTTGATGGAATAATTGTCATGCAATAAATTTTACACTATTTAAAGTTTAAACAAACACGAACGTACAGGATTGCGAATGAAACTAGACATGTCAACAGCAATCGGCAGGAACTGGAAATGTTTTTTAGGCATAATTAAGATTTGGTTTTCATGAAAAATTTACAATGGATTAACAAATTTCCACACCAACATTTTCGGTGTTGATGGATGTAAGCCACCCTTCCACTCTACGAGGATTAAAGCAGCGAAATGGACCTTCCGTATTTATAATCATGGCAAAGGGACTATACACAGAATGTTGGACAAAGTAAAATAGAATGGTCAGATTCAGAAACTAGCAACAACGTAACATGGCAAGAGGTAGACAAATTTATGGTAAATGGCAGGTTAGTCATGTTTAGAGTGCTAACAATGGAAGTAAGATGCCAAAGCACATTCTTAATACTTATCAAGAAGCTTAAGGACAACAGATAAACTACTAAACACAAATAAACCTCAAATATTCTTCCAGAACACCCAAAAAGAAGAAAAAGAATGCTGCCAACACTATTGGATTTAAACCAACCACACTCTCAAAACTGTGATTCCCATTGACATAGAGATGCCACAAATTACAAATTTGGAGAAATTCTTAAAAGGGACTCCCTGGCAGTAGTGGATGAGTCATGAAAGCAAGAAAAATCTAATGTCAATTTAACAACAAATTTAGTGTCAAGTCCCTAATAATCGGAAGTAAAAGCACTAAACTCCTACAAATGTATTTCTCTTTGGAATACAATAAACAACATAATCTAAAAATTAATAGCAACATGTATTAGTTGTTACTACATCAAATCATATTCCTGGCACAGACTGGTTTTGTTAAAGTTGGGCAAACACTTGATGGAATAATTGTCATGCAATAAATTCTACACTATTTAAACAAACAGGAACGTACAGGATTGCTAATGAAACTAGACATGTCAACAGCAATCGGCAGGAACAACTGGTAATGTTTTTAGGCATAGTTAAGATTTGGTTTTCATGAAAAATTTACAATGGATTAACATATTTCCACACCAACATTTTCGGTGTTGATAAATGTAAGCCACCCTTCCACTCTACGAGGATTAAGGCAACAAAATGGACCTTCCGTATTTATAATCATGGCAAAGGGACTATACACATAGAATGTTGGAGAAAACAAAATAGAATAATCAGATTCAGAAACTGGCAACAACGTAACATGGCAAGAGGTAGACAAATTTATGGTAAATGGCAGGTTAGTCATGTTTAGAGTGCTAACAATGGAAGTAAGATCCCAAAGCACATTCTTAATACTTATCAAGAAGCTTAAGGACAACAAATAAACTACTAAACACAGTTAAACCTCAAATATTCTTCCAGAATACCCAAAAAGAGGAAAAAGAATGCTGCCAACACTATTGGATTTAAACCAGCCACACTCTCATAACCGTGATTCCCATTGACATAGAGATGCCACAAATAACAAATCAGAAAGAGCTAAGAAGCAAAATCATGACAAATCAAATGTCCGGCCTTCAAACTGGTTGTTGCTTGTAGGAATCTGATGAAGACATTTGGGATTGTGTAGAGTAGGTAAGAAGGTACTTAGACAGATCACAAATAGGATTCTCCTTCTTGTACTCTGATCTAGTTGGCATTTGAAGTTCAGTGCTTTGATACAATTGATCCAGATTCCAGGATATAACTAGGGGACAACATACCAATTGTGGAACCAATATGTTATAATGGTGAAGGAAGCATGCAAGAAGAGATGAGATGATATAACCTACTGATTTGAAATAGAGTGTGTAATGTAAAGGGACAAAACAAAGAGATTATGAAATACAATTCATTATTTGTACATGACAGAGTTTTGTCTAATGATATCTCTAAGAGAGATGTAGAAAGCTCGTAGATGAATGGAACCTAAGATATCTAAACTGAACCAAAAAAGAACTGATGATAATATAGTACATCAAGTTACAATCAAGCGGAGGATCTAACTGGGAAGCTGTAGCAGTTCAACTTCCAACTGTTGAAACAGGAATTGTTGATGGTTGTGTAGCATTTGGTATTAAATCTGCATGGGGTAGCCTTGGAACGGATTTGCGCTAAGGAATATTGACAAAATAGGCATTTTTCAGCCAAGGAATAATTTTAGAATTAATGTCGTTCAGGTGGTTGGCAGTTGACACATTACATGGTTGACTAGATTGACATTGGAGCCAAGGTTGGAAGTTGAGTTTAGAAAGTGTGTCTCTAGTATTAGCATAGGGCGGACCTTGCCGCTAAATCAGCGTTGGCGTGGTTGGCTCCCAAGTGAAGTCTAGAACATAAGGTCTATATTGGTGCAAAATGTGCAAGGGTGGATTATAGTGCAAGGCTGTAGAAAAAGTGTTCACACGGATTAGCATGAGCAATGTGAAACTGAAGATTTATGTCAGTTCCATCGCCAATGTGGAGTTAGACTTTGATTCAACCAAATAACGTAGAGACTGTCACCAATGTGAAGAATGACTTAGGTCCCAATGATGAACTTGAGATTGATATGGATTCTGATGCCAAAAGCAACACAGATTTTGGCACAGCCAGAAAAGAAGAAATTGACGCTGTTGTGTACTTAGCCAATTTTGCATTGTGCCCAAAAAATCCTTTCTCCTCCAACATCTCTCTTCTTTTAAGACTTGCCTTAGGTTTTTTCCTTGACTTCATTTTTCAATCTTCTAGTCGTTTCTCACCACACCCTGCTTAATATGCATTTGGTCCTCTTGATGAAGCTTACTTTTTTGCTTATCTCTTTGCTCACTTTTCTTGGCTCTTCATTTTTGGCATTTTACTCGATCTTTTGATGTCTCGTGACTCGTCATTCTATTTCAATTGTTCCTTTCCTGATGTCTTACTCTGCTCAAAACCATTCTCCATGAGATGCACACAATCAAAGTTGGAGTTGTACAAATGTCTTGCTCATCTGAATAGACATTTTTGAGCTAGGTCCTTCAACATGTAGGGCTCTATTAATTGTCTAAGAAGTCACCACAAATTTTCTAAAACCACTTATCGAGACTTGTTGAGTTTGCTTGCTAGTCAACTTTCTAGTAATTTGAAATTTTTAATTTGTTTCAATATATCAATCATAGCATTCACCATATTTGTAGCAATCCTTGTGCGGTGCTATTTGCGAATCTTGATCCTCCGTGCTAATTCAGCACAGACATTCTTCAAATTTGTTTATAAGTCAACATAAAATTGATCTATGTCTTATTTAGCAAAATATTGGTTTTTCCATCATAGTTCATTGAATAATTTCAACTTTGCACTCCTTCCTATCCTTATTTTTCTCTTTGGATATTGTCTTGTCAGACATCTCCACCTTATGACAATCTCCTTTATAGCACTAGAACCTATGTTGCCAGGAAACGGAAACGGAAACAGGTATGAAACCCGGAAACGGCAATTTTCAAAAAACCTTGGATACGAAACGTCGACGGAAACGTTCGTACAATATATTATTAAAAAATAATATATATATATATATATATATATATATATGCATAGTACTCATTTTATAATTGTAGGCCATAAGAGATAATTGATATAGCACTCAAAATATTTTGAATTCATTGAAATTTGAACTTCCAACGAGTCATCATTCAACATGGTTACAATTTCAATGATTCACATATACATAATAATAATCTAGATTCTAGAATATATCATCTAGATTTTCCTCATAATCATCTCCATGAACAGCACTAGCACCGGCATCTCCACTCCCACTAGCTCCACTCTCCCTCCCTTCTGCAAAAGATCCCGATTCTTCTTCATCAATACCAAGCAATGAAAGTTGGCTAAGAGTTGCAGCAAAAGCATCAAAGTCGCTAGTAGTTGTATTAGGGTTAGGGTTCATTTAATGCAAGATTTTTTTCTTTTTAAAAAAGAAATGACGTTTTTTAAAGTCAAAAACCGTTGGAAACGCCAAAAACGTTTCCGAACACGTCTGTGACGTTTCCAGAAACGTTTTTGTCGTTTCCCCCTCATTTCGTTTCCCTGAAACATTTCCGAAACGTTTCTAAGGGGAAACGTGGCCCCCCTCAGCGTTTCCTGGCTTCACAGCATTTCAGAGATCAAACAGGGCAATGGGCCATATGGCCCCTGCAGATGACAAAATGTCCAATCCATGACAAAGGGAGGACGGCATAAAACGGAATATGGCATTCAGAGTGGAGAAAGTTCTCAACAAGTTAACCTGGAACTTCATCCTAAAAGAGTGGCCCTAAAATTCCAACCCAAAAAAAAGGTTTCTCTTAACCTTGAAGATGAGGCAAGGCAAAGAAGATCTTTTATCACACATACATGAAATTGTTAGAAAAATCTATATTCCTAGTCCGAAATCTTGAGGAACTAAGTCAAGAACGATGAACAGTGCAGGGCACATGCGACCAACCAGCAAGCCATGAACAAAACTTAGAGAAATGAACAAGACTAAAGGACCATGCAGATAAACCATGTGAAAGAAAGAACTGTGAATTTGGAATCAATCCCCAAAGACGCAAGGGATACGAGCACAGGAAAGTGAGGCAAAGTTAAGGCTGGTGAAAAGAATCCTAACTGCACAGCTGATTCGCAGTGCCCTTTCTAAAGTCAGCTCCTTCTGATTATCCGTTGGGTTGGGCATGATGAAATTCATGTTTAAGCAGTTCCTTTAGAAGGGGCAAGCTGTATGGTGAACGACAAGTCATTCTAAAGTTAGATGTTGTTACGGTCATTAGGTGGTGGATATTCTTGCTTGGTTTGTGATTGAACATTCTGTACAGATGTGGAACATCTATATAATTTTTCTGTAGCTCGAGATAAGAGGTCTTATATTGCAGACATTCTGGTTAAGCTACCAATATCTTACAGCATGTTTGCTAGTATAAAGATAAAAATTTATCCTGACTACAATAATGCTAACCACCCCTCCTACTCTATAGAGATAACAGACCTATGCCATAAACTGACCATCAAGAACATATAAAAACAAGTTATCACACTGGACACCAACACCACATATTCTTACTGAACATCCTGTGCCAACAACTGATGCCAGAATTCATCAGTTTCCATCTCCAACATCTTCCCTAATATAAAGCAAACAAACAAGTAAATTGCAAGTTGGGACATTTCTAACTACTCCTGGAGGTCAGGTTGATCATCATGATTCCAACCAAAAAAATTGAATGAAAATATAGAAGATCCCTAGAGAAAAATGAACCTTTTTCAACCGACCGCAACAGAAAGGCAAATGATTTTACAGAGGACCATCCCAAACTCGCAAGTTCCAGCCTAATTTTTTTTTTTAACTTCATATATCGTATTGTACGAATTAAAAGAAGTCCTGTGGCTTGACAGAGTCAACTTATAAGAAACAGACTGATTTTCGTCATAATGAGTATAGGAACAAATAGAACATGTGTTGCCAGGCAGTAGCAATTCCTGGACTTTTCAAAGATACCTATAATGATCGAGACTCTAGATCCCAAGCAGTGCCAGATCAGTTATCAGCAGCAATATCCACAGTGTCAATGCCCATGGCAACATTAACCTCTGCACCAAACACTTTGGCAACAACCTCAGCTTTTGCACCAGCACTGGCAATGCCAAAGCCTACTTTGACACCACTGCCAGCAGCATATAATTTATGAGAAAACGCCAGTGCCCCATTTTGGAGTCACCTTAACACTTCAACACCAAAGCATTTGTTGCAACAAACTCCTTTCTATGCTAGAACCCTGTGCTCCTGTACACCACCGCTAGTTACAGACCTTTTACATGTAACATATGGAAGTTGAACCGCTTCAACTATCCATTCTCTACCTTTCTGGGTATGTACCATATGTAGAATAAATACAAACATACTCACATCAGATTAGATTAAACTTTTCTGGTACTCCAGATGTAGGTTGATTCGCAAGGTTTGGTTTAGTCCCAAACTCGGTCATAAGGTAAAATCTCATAATTACAATTAGAAATTTTAAAAAATATGAGGTAAATGGAAAGATATCCTGTTTGATACTTTCACATGAGGGGTCTCATTTGCCAAATTGATGTCTGACTGTCGTGCCTTAAACAATAATATTTACCTTTTACATTTTTTAATACAGACTCTTTGCCTCTTCTCAGAGGACCTACTAACATACCTTGCAATAAACGGAATATAGTTCTTGATACTTCTGTTACTGTTTCTATCTCTTCTCTTCACTGTGCACAATGAATTGGCATTTTTGTAGTCATGCATTCCTTACTCTAGCTTCCATCATTATAACAAAGGAGAAATCTCATTCACTATGTTGTCTCTTGGACATTCTTATGGGATCCAAATCATACAATGACGGTTTTTCAATTAATATAAATGTTGGGTATTTACTATTTTAAAAAAAGACAGTCATCAAACGTAATTGCTCCTCTGAAATCTAGACTGCACTGAAACATCCAGTACTGACCCATACCTGGTACGGAAACCGGTACTGGTACTCTGTGGGTACGTACCCACAGGCCCTGGGTACATTCCAGGTATAGAAAACCTTACCTAGGACGTAGCCAGGACCTGTGGGTACGTACCCATAGTGTACCCAGATGACTTTTTTTTAAGTGCAAAAAAATAAATAAAACTTGAGGGCTTTAACTGGAATTGAACCTTGGAAAGTTAGTGTGAGATTCAATATTGCCAATAGGCTGCCAAGGGTCAAGAGAGATGAAAAGGACTTCATTTGGTTGACTTACTATTTGGGGGCTTTCTTGTTGCTCCTTATGGGTCCTTTATTCTTTAGTCAATTTTGAAGGCAAGGTATCAAGTGAAGCACGTGGTGGTTGGGCAGCTGATCTTCTCTTCCTTTGACATTAGGTGCCAAGCCTACAAATCAATTTGGTGGAATCTGAAATATAATGACAAGAGCCTTGGCTTGACAAGAGGTTGCTCTACCCTGCTTTGGTTTGAAAAAGGAATTAAAATATTTCATGACTTGTAAAGATTTGGGAAGTGGATGGAATGGAAAGACCTTAAAGCTTTCTATAAGCTTCCTCAATCTTAGTTCAGAATGTATACAATGCTCAAAAATGATTTCACAGCTCCCTTTACTGAACTATTTATGGAGGATGAGAATGACTTTTGGGGTACTATAAGGTGGCTCAAAGGGCCTCCTCTCCAAGAGGCTACCTCCAAACAGCTCTATGAAAAGATTGCCTTCTCCCCAAATCTTTCCTTGGGTCTTAACAATAAGTGGAATGTTTGTGAGCCCATTAGTAGATAAACTCATAGATTTAGTGTTTTGTGCTCTTCGTGTATTCAGTCAAAGAAATCTTGCTTTAGATGGCTTCTAATTCATAATAAGCTTGTTGTTGGCTTCTAATATTTTATAGATTATTGAGACTATAAGCTTGTTGTTTTCTTTAAATTTTTATATATATTTATATATTTTAATTTTAAAAAATATATTGTACAAATGTACCCGCATCGTATCGTACCCGGGGGTTTTACAATTTTTTCCGTTCCAGTGTACCGAACCTGTACCTGTATCTTGGTAGTCTAGGCAAAAGTGTTCTAGAAGAAATTCAAAACAAGATTAAAAAGCTCACTTTAAATGATTCTCTAGAAAAAGAACTCAATGTTGCATTCAATTCAAAACTAATCTCTTTCAAACAAGTGGAAAATGATAAGTCTTGGAGAAAATCTATGAGAGATGAGTATGATGCATTGGTGAAAAATGAGACTTGGAAGTTGGTTGATCCTCCACTTGGCTATAAAGCAATTGGTTGCAAGGCTTTTTGCAAAGGGTTATGCCCAAAAGGAAGGCATAGACTATAATGAACCTTTGCACCAACAGTGAAGTGGACTACCATTTGGATTTTGTTGGCTCTTTCAACACAAAATGAGTGGAAAGTTTATCAGATGGATGTGAAAAATGTTTTTTTTTAAATGGCAATCTTCAAGAAACATTGTACATGACTTAGCTTGAAGGTTTTGCAATTGACGACTAGGAGTACAAAGTGTGCAAACTTGAAAAATTAGTGAATGGTTTGAAACAAGCCCCTCGAGCGTGGTATACCAAAGTAGTTGAGCACCTCCTGAACACGAACTTCAAACGTTTCTGAGTTTGAAGACGCAACGCATTTTTGTCAAAACAATTGACAAAATGGTTGTATTTGTACTTGTAGTGGTGTACATTGATGTTCTGCTCGTCACAAACAATGATGAAAGATACATTACAAATTTCAAATTAGAGTTGATTAAAAGCCTATAAATGAAAAATTTGGGGCATCTTCATTACTATCTGGGTATTGAAATAATTCAAAAACCGAAGTATATCTTCATCACTCAACAGAAGTACATTGGTGACATTCGTAGCAAGTTTGGAATGGAAGATTAGAAGCCTCTCAACGCCCAAGGAATGAAATATGGAATTAACGATTCAAGATACGACAGATTTTGTAGATACTAGATACTACTAAATACAGATGGTTGACTGGAAGTCTTATCTATGTGGCTACAACTAGACCAAATAATTCTTTTGCTAGCGTTTTCTTTCTCGATTCATGCAACAACCTAAAGAAATTCATTGGGTAGCAGCGAAGAGAGTCCTCCAATATCTCAAAGGAATACAACATTTTTGGCTAAAATACTCCCGGGCAGCAAAATTCAAACTGGTTGGATATTGTAATGTCTCCTTTTTCGAACAAGTTCGTTTTGAAGACTTCTTGCCCATTCCATTTCCTGTGGCTGAGAAGAAAGTGAACAAGGGAAGTATTTGTTGAGATTTTTAGTCCTTTTTTTGAGCATTTAGATTTTCCTTTCATGTTTTCCCTTATGAGGTAGGCTGGCTGGGTCTAGGAGATGAAAGTCAAGATAAAAATAAAAGCAATATCATTATGAAGGTCGGTCATGCTAGGAGAAACTCCGTCCTTGGTTTTGACGCCACCTAAAAGGTATTAAAGGAGGTCACTTGGACTCATTCGTCCATCATCTTTTGACATGAAATTATACTTTACTTGGTTTTGGGCTGTTTGCTCAAATTCCTTCCACTAAGGGGCGAAAATCCTTTGGCGTGGCTTCACAAGGAAGACGAAACCCTTCCTTGTCAATTGAAGAACGAAAACTCTTATATTAAGTGTTCCAAGTGCTTCAAAGAGGTGGATAGTGCATATTTTCAGCGAGAGTTTGGTCCTAAAGTGAAATTCAGCCCCTCTCCTAGGGGAGCAAGCCATCTTGGAGAAGTGATTGGTGGTTTCTACGGCACGGCGTCGCTCAAATCAACCATAATTGCATTCTCCATATTTTTGGCAGCTGGAATCTACTTTGTACTTCATTTGTACGGCTTGGAATCATTCATTTCCAGCTATTTTGTAAGGGCATACTTTGCTGTCATTTATTTAATTTCCAGCTGGGTTTAGAGGCTGATTTCTTGGTTGAATAATTGTTCTAAAATATTTCTAAAGTGCCTCTACATGCTTTGGATGATGTGAACAGTGATACTTCGAGGAATTATTGCTTTTTCCTTGCTGCTGTTCTAAAAATCAGACTGCTATTCACTGCTGTTCTAGTTTTTAGTTAGCTGATATAAAAATCGTAATATTTACAGTTTGGGTTTGTGCTATTTCATTGCTTTTCAATTCAGCCCCAAAAAGGGACATTACAGATATTCAGATTTTGATTATGCTGGTGATTTTTGTAATGTTCCCCTTTTATAAGGGTTATATAATTTTTGCAAATTTGATATACAATTTCAGCAGACTGAAATTAAATGGCAGCAGAGTAATTATTTCAAAATAATAGCCCAAACTCACAGGAAATCATCAACAAATAATATAGAATGGGCTTTTAATTATTTAGAATGCTTCCATGGCCCAATTCAATTCGATTTGAGTGATTTATTCAAATCTGAAAATGATAAAACAAACTGTTAATTAGCAGCATCCAAGAAGAGTTCGATTTGATTCCAAAATTGTTTAAAGATGCTTGCAAATTGTGTATTTATCCTTCCTAGGCAATGGCGACCTGATTTGATTGAAGACATACAAATTTATTTGCTTTAAACAATTGGATTTCCATGCACATGCAAGTCGCACTTCTGGGAAATAATAGTATTAAACCAGATTTGATAAATACAACTTCAAAATTAATATCATTCAATGAATTCCAAATTCTTTAAAGTCCAATGTGAGAGGTTTTCGTCCCTCACAAGACCTCAAATGGGGTTTTCGTACCACTTGGCAAGAAATGAGAGTACTCTCTGAAATTTCGTACCACTTCGCAAGTTCATAACTCTAAATGAACCACTCCTTCCCTATTTATACTAATTTGGAGTCTTGGTGCCAAAATTGAAAAGGCATGACTTTTCATACATCCTCATGACCTTCCATGTTAGTTTTCCCCACCATGGCTGACCCATACACTATAATGATTTATTAAAAGACATATTTATAAAAATACTAAAAATCCTATTGTAGTCTCCCTCCTCGCATGTCTTTTTTTTTTTTTTATTATTCTGCCTTGGCCGACCTATACTTTTCCTCTAGGTAGCCGGTACGTACCCTGCAGGGCATGGGTACAGGTACGGTATGTACCTGGTATGTGGTATGTGTACGGTACGCCCTGGGTACAGCCAGGGTACGTCCAGCAGTACCCGGGTACGTCTGGGTACTTCTCAGGAAGTATCCAGACGTACCCGGGTACTGCTGGACGTACCCTGGCTGTACCCAAGGCATACCCAGCCGTACCCACAGCGTACCCACCAGTAAAAACAACAATTTTTTTTAATTTTTAAATTAATTTTATTTATTTTTTTACTTTTTTGTAGGAAAAAAAATCTATTTTTTGAGGGTCAATAAAGGTCAATAGATGCGATTACGTAAATGATTCAACTGTGGTAAAACTTCAAAGAAGTACCTAAAACAATGGCTGAAACTGCAACAGTTGAGATGCGTTTGGGTGATGTAGGATCAAAAAACACAGTGGCAGCATCTCCACTAGCAAGTAAGACTAATGCAGGATTAATAAGAGAAACCCCAAAGGAATCTGAACTGCCAGATTTGAAGGGAGCTGGTAATAGCCAAAATTCCAGTCCAGTTATGTGATTTGTTATTATTTATGTGAATAATTGAACATTGTAACATATGGAGTTTGAACAATGTACTTGTTCGACGTTCAATCAATGAATATCATGACAAAATGCATTGAATTATTAATGCGTTATTTGGCTTTTTCACTTAATTATTAATTTGTTTACTCTATTCATGTATTAAGGCTGAATTTTTGCTTATTTGGCTATATTTTTAATATTTTATATGTATATTGTACTGCCGTACCCAAGTGCCGTACCTGGGCCCCCAAAAAATTTGCCGTATCAGCATACCGGATCCCCGTACCCGTACCCGCACCGTACCCCCGTACCGGCTACCTAGGAAATAGACAAACATGCAAAAACACAATTTCACCTGTAAGAAAAGCAAAGAGACATTGCCAAGCACATAATAAAATTTAAAACAACTAATGATAATGTATATTAATATCAAAAAATTACAGAATTGACTTACGTTTTCTTATTGGATTGCAAGTGCTACCAACTATAGAATGGTCAGAAACTGGTAATACAGCACAGTAGCACCCATTTATGCTCATAAGAAAGTCACAAAAAGGACTACGTAGCCGATACATACCCTGCAGGGTATGGGTACCAGTATGTACAGTACCCGGTACGTGATATGGGTACGGTACGCAGGGGGTACGTCCAGGGCGTACTCGGGCACTGCAGGAGGTACCCTAGACGTACCCAAGCGCACCCGCTGCCAAAAAATGTGTTTTTTTTAGTCAAAAAAAGTCAAACCGACTTTTTAAATATTAAATAAGTATCCTAAACCCTAAAATGTGCTCCCAAATTCTATAACTACAACAATAACAACACATTAACCTCACATTTGCATGCTTGACTCTCACCTTCAATTTTCTCTAATTTCAATTGCTTAGGGTTGATTACAAGTGCCATATAGTTCAAGGAGCTTGCAATAAGTGCCAAGGAGTTCAAGGAGCTTGCAACAAAGGTGTTTGGTGATTTGAATTAAGTATTTTGTGGTTTTTTTAAAGTATTTTAGTTTGTATAATTGTATTTAATGTTTTCTAATTGTTGTTTTTTTTGTTATTGTAATATTGTTTTAAGCTTCATTTTTCAACATTTGATTTCATTTAATTTTAATCATTTTCTCAACACTAAATTGTTTTCACTTTTTTTATTGTGCAGTTAAAATGGTTGCGAGTTCTAGTTCTGTGAGTCAAGGTATTAAAGGTCTCCCTTACAAATTTGATCCTTACTTCTCCCTTTGGAGGCATGTCACACAACTAGAACAAATACCAAATGGAGGGAGTGTTATTTGGATTTTCTCACAATGTAATATGCAATTTAAGAGCTCCTACAGTCAGGTGAGAAAGCCCATTTGTGTGGGGCTATTGGCCACGGAATTAGAACATGTGGAGGGTTGGATGGAAAGGGGTTGCCATGTGCAAAGACCCTTGCATACACCAAAGAGCAAGAGGAAGCAAATGTAGTTATTGCCTTAAAATCCAAGCATCTTATGGCCAAAAAAGGAAGATCAAATAACAAGCCACTTGTTTCTCATTCTGTTGATGTTGTGGCCCCAGATCACCCGTTTTTGTCTACACCTGTTGTAACTGGAGGGGAAGAGGATTCACCTCTTTCTCACAAAAGAACAAAAGATAGAGGCCCATTGGAAAGGGCATTCCAAAATGAAAGCAGGGACATAGCCAACCAAGGTATTGGGCGATTTATTTATGCATGTGGTGTCCAATTTAATGTTGTTAGATCACCATACTAGTAAAATATAGTGAGATGTTTTAATGAAGCCCATAGAGGGTACATTCGCCCAAAGTATGAAAAGGTGCGCACCACCTTATTGTCAAAAGAAAGAAAAAAAGTTGAATAGACGTTGTTGCCCATCAAGAATCGATGGTTCGAAACAGGGGTGTCCATTGTTTATGACGGATGGAAAGATACAACAAATAGGTCATTGATTAATGTGGTTGCAATGTGTCCTAAAGGGGCAATGTTTCTAAGGGCTATTGATTGTGAGGGGAAGGTGAAAGATGCCCAATTCATTGTTGACATCCACATAGAATCTATTGAGGCAGTGGGGCCTCAAAACGTTGTCCAAGTTGTAACGGATAATGCAAAAAATTGTAGAGTTGCAAGGTTGTTGGTTGAGGCAAGGTACGGACACATATTTTGGACACCTTATGCAATTCATTCTCTCAACTTAATGTTACAAAAATTGGGTACAAAAATTGCTCGGATCAAACAAGTCTATGAGGAGGCAAGTGAGATTCAAATGTTCGTCAACAACCACCACATGTCCCAAGCCATCTTTCATAGATTCTCGACATTGCAGCTATTAAAGGTAACATGTAACATTCTTTTTTATTAAATAATTATTAGTTTTTTAATTTTATTTTTATAAATTCATTAAATTAATTTTATAAATTTGTAATTTGTAGAATTTTGATGTTTGAATGTTTTAAATTTACTTGTCTTAATTTTATTTGTTTTAATTTCTTATTAGGTTGTTGAGATTAGATTTGCCTCGCACATGCTCGTCTTGAGATGACTTGTGAAGGTGTGAGCGGCATTGAGTGGCATGATTATCAGCAACCTTTTGCAATGTATGGAGGCAAGCAAATAGTGAGAGGGCTAGAAATGTGAAATTGTTGATCCTTGATGACGCATGGTGGGATCGTGTGGAGTACTTGCTCAGTTTTACCAAGCCCATCGTGAGTATGTTGAGATTTGTTGATATGGATTATCCATGTATGGGTGAGATTTATGATGAAATTGACTCAATGATTGAGTCAATTAAGACCATCATAAATGCCAAAGAGCAAGATCCTACAAAGACTTTCTTCAAGGAAGTGCAGTCGTATCTCATTGAAAGGTGGAACAAAATGACCGCTCCATTGCATCTTCTTGTTTTTGCCTCGACTCCAAAATACTAAAGCGCGGAGATCCTTTCTTTGTCCAGAAGGGTCCCACCATAGCAGGATGTTGAAGTTTGTGAGGGATATAAGGCGGCATTTGATAGACTCTTCCCAGATCCAGAAGTAGAAGACATGGTTAGAGCAGAGTTTGTGAATTTCATATCCTCCAGGGATCACTCCATTAGCGCTCTTCATGAAAAATACAAGATGGATGCTTATAAGTGGTCGTACCTCCATGGACAAGCATACACCTACCTCATGCCACTTGCAATAAAAGTTTTATCACAAGTAAGGTTTTAGTTTTTTTATTTCTTAACTCTTTCTTTTTTACTTTTATAAATTTGAAATTTTAATTTTGCATTGAATTTGTGGCTTGTCTCAATAGGTTGTGAGTTCTTCAGCTGAGAGGAATTGGGTACATACTCATTTATCCACTTGGTTAACTGCAACAAGTTGGGAGCAAAAAAGGCGAAGGATTTGGTCTTCATGCATTCTAACTTGCGCCTTTTATCACATAAGAAGGATGAGTACAAGCAAGGGCCAACAAAGTGTTGGGATATAGACCCAGAGACTCCAAACTTGGATGCTTCCATTGCCTAACTTTCATTGCTAGATTAGGACCTAGAGAGTACTTCGCGTGACCTACATAGTGGGGCTAGCGGGAGCGGCATTGCTGATGGTTCTAGTTGTACTTGTGATGTTTGTGGTTCAAATGAACCACGTGATGGTGATGATGCTCTCGTTGAAGACATTGGAGAAGAAGCATAGCCATTTGATTATGATTATAATTAGACTATTAGAATGTTGATGTATCTTCATTTTTGTGTTTACATAATAACATTTGAACAATGTATTGCTTGTAAGTTCGAACAATGAATATCATGACAAAATGCATTGAATTATCAATACGTTTTAACTTTTGTAGCTATTTCACTTATGTATATTTCACTTATTTAATAATTTGTTTATTCTATGCATGTGTAAGGCTGGAATTTTGCTTATTTGGTTATTTTTTAAAATATTTGTAATATATATATATATATATATATATATATATGTGTGTGTGTGTGTGTGTATGTATGTATATATTGTACAGCCGTACCCAAGTGCCGTACCTAGGACCCCCAAAAAAATTGCTGTATCAGCGTACCGGATCCTCGTACCCATACCAGTACCATACCATGTACCGGCTACCTAGAAAAAAGATATTAAAAAGTTCGATTGGAAATATAATTAGCTCAACCACTAATGTATGAGATTGTATGATATGTATTTAGAAATGCTGAAGGCAGTTTATCCCAATAAAGGTAATAGAAGTGATGCAGCTTGGCTTTAATATTTCACTAAAAAGAAGGAATCCGTTATCCATATTAAAGTCTACAACGGATAAAATTAGGTTAATGGGACTCATTGCACATGAAATACCAATAGCATATGAGGAGTGCAAATTAGGACTCCAGCAACCAAAATATCTAAAGAATCTAAAACTGATTTAGTACGCCAAAGAACGTAGCAAATAGGTTAAGCCCTACAACAGTCGGACAAATACAAAGGCATATAATACAAAACAAGAGGTTAATCCCTACAACAGTCGGACAAGTACAAAGGCATATAGTACAAAACAAGTACAACCAATTAAAATAGACTAACATTAATAATATTTACAAAATACTTACAACTGCTAACTTTCCCTTTTCCCTCTGATTGAGAAAAATTCTGCTGACAAAAAACTATAAAAATCATAGGTAAGGCTGAGCTCTCCACAGACCCTGGTAACTTGATTTTAATATTTGATGCAGCTATCAAAAGCAAACTGTAATATCTATTGCATTCTGTACAAGAAGATGACGGCAATGCTAAAAGAGTGCACCCATAGGTATTTTCTCATCTACATCCAGATGCTACATCATCAAGGCTCACAGTTAAGTGTATTTAGTATTTACCCTAGAGCAATACTGGGAACAATGACCTCCCAGGCAGAAGTTATTTATTGTGTCCCGGATGAAAAATTCAGGATATCTGCAAGTTAGCGATCCACAAGAATTGACCCATAACCAGAAAATGGCAGCTTCCATGAATTACACAATATGCCTAATTTGGTGATTTGGCTTCAAGACTGCAAATAGTGCTTTTGGAAAGACAAAATATCACCAAAAACTACCAGAAATTAAATATTGCACAAAATACATCTATATAAAACGTTTCCTCCAAATAAAGATAGATTCCTGCAGATGATTGAGTCTATAAAATTCAGTAAGAAAACCACATCCTATAATGTTATTTTCCGGGTCTTCAATAATATTCTACACCTTGATGTCTAAAAAACCAATATTTTATGTTCAAACTTCAAAGTGGTCCTAATAATCAACTACGCCATTCCGTACATTATCTACCCTAACCACAGGTACCCTCCCCAGTGCAGAAATTTGCTAAAACTTGATCTAATCCAAGAATTTTTAACCTCTCTGAAATTTTCCAGACCCTTTAAACAACCAGCCCTCCAAATCCACCCATGGCCATGTATGAAAGAATCTTAGAGCTCTTCAATAATAACCTCGACTTTTATAAATAAACCACAGCACCAAGTCCTGAAATCCGGATCCATTCAGGAAGATCAAATAATCTGGAAATCCCGAATTCTTGAAAATGTTTGGAAAAATCGGATGTGAAATATATACATATTATATATGTGCATATTTTATAATATATATCTATGAAAAATTTCACAAATACAAAAAAAACATCAATAATGTAATATAAAATGTTAATATGTTAGATATTAAATAGTATGTCAGAGTGTTTGGTGTCTTTTTTTTTGAAAGAAAACCAAAAAAAGAAAAGATAAAAGATTGCCAGAAAAAAAATGCTGACCCAGAATGAACTTATCTGAACCGGCTGAAAAATCCGGATCCAGCCAGATTTTGTGCAGATCTGGCCAGGTTTACTAACTATGAAATAAACAATATTTTACGTGAAAAGCAATTCTATCAATTTCTAATGGTAAACCACATCAGTTGGTACACCGTTTAATCTGCCCATGTTACCACATTGCACAACTTTTGCAAAAAATTAATTTAACCAAGCATTTTTAACCTATGAATGCAATTTCAGTAAAAAGGCACCTACTATGATGTTAATTTTGGATTCTTCAAAAAACTATTATACCTTCTGCCTTTAAGGTTTTATATCCTGAATAAATAGGTAACTATTCCGAAAGCAATTCTAAATTTCTATTAATAAACTGTATAATTTATTACACCATTAACCTTACCAACACATCCCATATTGCACAGATTTAACTAAATTTGAATTTAATCCAAGCAATTTTAACCTATGAGTGCAATTTCCTTAAAAAGCTGCATGCTATAACATTAAATTTAAATCCTTCAAAATGCCCTGTACCTTGATGTTCTCAATAACCAAGATTTTTTGCTGGGAAGAATTCTAATAATAAACCATATCATTTGGCACTCCATTTACCATTCTCACATCTACCACGTCGCAGAAATTTGCTAAAATTTAATTGCATCCGAGCATGTGTAATCTATTATGAAATTTCAGTAAAAAGCCACGTACTATGGCATTTATTCAATAATACCCTATACCTTAATGTTCTAAATTTCTAATAACCAAGGTTTTATACCCTAGTTCAAGGAACGCAGCCTGAGGTTCGTGTTTTGCATTTTTTTGTAACAAAAAGAGGTTCGATGTTGTGAACAAGCCATTTACAATCATTGGCGCTGAATTTTGAATATTTTATATGTTTTTGAGTCAATGGCCTGTTTCTCTTTTCTTGTTGACACATTGCCAAGCCCATCACATATGGTTTTTATAATGTTTAAACCATTAGCTAAATACACGCACACATTTCTTGCATCGAACCTCCCCAACCCCATTTCCTATTACATTGTTGTTTACATCACATTTACCATTTTCACTTCAGGCAACTAAGACAAAAGCTGAACTAATCAATGACCATATCATTTCATATAGATTTTACCTTTCCCACAAGCACTATAATCTACTACTACAACCTTCCTATGCCTTAGTTCAAACACAACCAGTTCTCTGAATCCACCCTTAGTCATGTATAAAACAATCAAGTATCTATGTTAAAATCACTTCTCAATACACCGTGTCATTTGGTATACTGTACCATATTGCAGAAATATGCTGAATCCAAACATTTTATTTTTCTCAAATGGTCACCAACATGAGACACCTTGATATTATATATAACTAAGATTCTATGTTAAAACCAATCTTAATCATAAGACATATCATTTGGTACACCATTTACCCTTCCCACTTGTACAATATTGCACAAATTCACTAAAATTTGATTTAATCCATGTATTCTTAACCTAATAGGGGATTTTACTAATCCACGTATTATGATGTTAATCTCAAATCTCTTAGCCTAATAGTGCCATTTTTGGAAAAAGACACATATTATGACATTAATCTCCAATCTTTATATGATACCCTATACCTTGATGTTCTATATAACTAAGATTCTATGGTTGAATGCAGTTCTAAAAACAACTCTACGGTTTGGTACAAAATTTACCCCGCGCACATGTTCCACATACCTTTTCATGAAATTTCAGTCAAAATCAAATACATTGACAATAATCTCGAATAACTCGATGTTCCAAATAACCAATGTTATATGCTAAGAGCGCTTCAAATAATAAACCACGTATTTGGTACATTACTTAACCTTCCCGCATATACCAGATTGCACAAATTTGCTTTAATTTAATTTAATCAAAGTATTTTTAACCTGTCAGTGCAGTGTGCATAAAAAATGTCGACACAGTTACATTTAATTTGAATTATTTAATAATACTATTAGATTGATGTTCTAAATAGCCAAGATTCCATGCTAAAAGGAATCCTAATAATAAGCCAAATCATCCGGTAAATCATTTACACTAGTGACTACAGTTATGTACCACATTGCAGAAATTTACCAGAATTTAATCTAGGCTCGGCATTTCCAACCTATGACCACTATTTTCCAAAGCCTTTAAACACAACTGGCTCTCTGAATAACCAAGACATTCTCAGTAACCAGAGGATTATTCAATAATAGGCTACACCTTGACAATCTAAATAACCAAGATTTTGCGCTAAAATCAGTCGCAATAATGAACCATGCCTTGTCATTGGGTACACCCTCTACACCTTTTTAAAAAATATATCCGGATACAATTGTGTTTTAATCCACTTTAATTTGCCGATGTTCAGAGTCGATCGTTTAGACCCCTCTTCAGGGATAAATTGGATCATACAAGTTAAATTCGACTTCCCACGGTTACCACATTGCGAAGCTTAACTAAAATTCGTTGAAAACCAAGCATTTTTAACCTCTTACTGTAATTCTTTACTACTGTCATTTTCAAATGCATAACGAAATCTCCGAATCCACTCTCAACGCCAGAAGAAGTCATGTAGTAAAAGAAGTTTAAACTAAATTCAACATGAAAACAGAAACAGACAAAGACATAGTTCTACAATGAAGTAGGCATTCACTTATATGTGGAAATAGACAAATAATGGTGAAATTGTTTTTACAAGAAAATGTGTTTGAAAAAATCAGCATACCGTTTCAACGTACAAATAATTCGCGTCTGATGCTATCTGTGTGCAATCCGTAGATAGAACGAAATCAACTGGTTTGCATTCACAGGCCTGTGGCTAGGGTTTTAAAGTAGGGTTTGGAGGGTTTTGGGGCCTAGTTTTAGGAGGCAAACCTGCAAATGCATCTTGTGTGTTTGTTTTTGTATGTTTTGATTTTTCTTTCCATCTTTTTCTGAATTTCATATTAGGAATTAAGATTGGTGATTAACTTTTGGAATTTGTTTCTCCGGTCAAAATTCTTGAAATTATATAGCTTTTTTTAAATAAAAAAAATTGCATTCAAACTTCATTCTTCCATAAAGATGCATATTCTTCGATGTCTGCCCAGCCCAAATTACAGTATATTTATTACTATTGAATCATTTATTTTATTATAATGTTTTCATAATGGGTAAATAAATTATATTTAATTAACTACAATTTGAAAATCATACACAATTACTAAAAAGAACAATACAAAAAAAAGCCTAATTAATAAATAGAACAATACTACATTATCACAAAGGATGGAAATGGCTACAAAAGATAGAAATGGTGTATCTTTATGTATAATGTTATATAAGATTAATGATAGAAATTTGAGTTTGGAAACGTGCAATCCACGACACTCATTTAAAATTTGAATATGATGGAAGAAGGTTTCGAAGACTATATACTTCACTTTGGACAAGTGTATGGAGTGTAAACTTCCAAATCAAACAAAATGTCTAAAATTGAAATATGAGTTCTAGGTTTTGTTCACCTAGTTCAGATTTTGGTTTCATTGCCCTTAGTTCGCATGATGTGACCTTTATATCCTTGCAATAGTTGAATCTCTAACCTAGATTATCATGAAAAATATAAGACCAGAGACCTACAATAAGGTTTGGGCGGTGAATGTTCACTAACTAGCCCTTTAATAATCACACCTCATGAAGCAAAACAATGAAATCGTTGGGAACCGTAGATTGATAATAAATGTCTTTCATGTATCAACAATATGCTTAATGTTAGAGGTGTAATTGATTATCAAATTGAATACAACATGTTTATTCATGTTTATTCATATGTTTATTCACAATATTGACATACATGTCGACTTCTAACAACTAGAATCTAGGAAGCAAAAATGGGAAGATGTAATAGTTAGGATAAAGAGGTAGAGGGAATTGAATGTCAAGATGGTACAATATAGTCCAAACATACCCTTAGGACTATACAATATGGTTTAGATAGTGTGATTGAATGTCAAAAAAGATCAAGTGAAGGATGCTCTAAGTATGCATTGAGGGACTTTCAAGTTTGGAAGTTGACCATGTCGTCAATTTCATTTGACTTGAATCAGATCAAATATACTTAGATATATGTACAAAACTGACATAAATTAACGTAAAATAGATGCCATAGTCATTTTAGTATTATCAAAATATATTTAAAATTATTCAAGTATATCTATATTAGTTGAGGATTTGTTTTTTTCTCTTAACACTTATAATAGCTAGTGAGCATGCAAAGGAGTTCTTAAGTAAGCAATTGATAACCTCAAAAGATGGACTAAAATGTACAGTTATCATTCACATTTGAAGTTTCCTTAGTTGGTAAATAGTCTTGCCTCAAGGTCAAATCTTGTTGATCACTTGCACCGCACCTCCATATGTGTAGAATTCTAGGACAACTTATTATGAATAAATACATTTGCATTTAACATGTAAAGTGTAGATACCCAAATTCGGTAGAAACCTTTTTTGCACAATGCTTTTTATATGAGTTCACACTCATAGAGTATCATTTGGAATTAGGCACTTATTGGCACATTTGATCTTGGTCTTTTACTCTGTCTTTTCTAAACGCACCCACATATCCTATTTTTTCCTCTATCTCAGCTTTTTAGTTTGTCACATTTATTTGTGGTTTGTCTTGTGCACTTCTACACTTATTTGTGTACCTAGGACAATGTTGGAAATGTAGGTAAATGTCATCTAATGGTAGTGTCCAAGGTTTCCAGCAATGTCTTGGTGTGTTTATCGCTCATTTCTTGGGATGATCACCCTTAGGTTGGTATTATTAATATTTTTTGGTTTTATTGATTCGGCATTTACATGTCAATAGGTCATTAATTCGAATTTAAGAACACTATATATACAAAGCACTTAAAGGCATCTTTAGGATATGCATTCTCCTAGCACAAGAGACACATAGCTGATTTCTAACGTTTACATTTGCTTGAACACACTTCTAAAGTTTTATAATTGAATAAATCTAATCACATATGTCATTTACATATTTGTACCAAAGGAGGGCCTAAAATTACATATAGATTGTGTTTTTTATTCACATTCACACATTCACATAGGTGGGAGAACTACATGCAGTTTAAACCTATTTCAGAGTTGTGGTAAGTAGATAATGAGTAGCCATCATGGGGGTGTCTAAGGTCAATCCAACCCTATGTTAGCCTCTTTTTAAGATGCTTATTTATTTAAGTGCATTGTTAGTGTTAAGGAAGAAGAGATGACATTACAGTGGCATATGTGTAACATCCCAAACATCTAAAGTGGATTTCCACAAAAGTAGGAAAAGGTAAACATGTATTTCTAGAATAGAGAGGTTATGAGGTACTAGACATTGTCAGAAAATCGAGACTGTGTCGTCTACCGCAAGGGTCTTAGTTTGTCGATAGCGTATAGAGAATGCTAATCACCCTACCACTTTTAGGAATTGTTCGTCATCTAATGTCGAGTCTTTCGTGGTCCTACAACAACTTTTGAGAGATACACAAATAGTTTGTATTAACTAAGTATTGCATCCCTTTGTGATTGTCTTACTCATTGAAAATTAATCAACTATATTCCTTTACCCTAATCAAATTCATATCGATGTTTTTAATTCAGGTCTGAATTAGGTTGATTAACTTAGTAATTTTATATCTCTTGGTGTATGTTGGGCTCTAAAATTTGTATATTTTTTCATTTGCTAAGTTCCAAATTGGGAACCAATGCTTCATTCTTTATTATTTGTATTCTTTGGGAGTGCACAAGAATCTCAAAAGAGTTGTGCACAAAGAATTTAAGAATGGAGGAAAAGTTGCACATGAGGATTTAGGTGATGGATTGCATGCAAAGTTTGGGAAAAAAACACAATGCACAAAATATGAAGCATAAAGCTATCTTTAAGTGTGACCTTGGTGGAAAAGGCAGAGAAAATAAAGCAGAAAGGATGCACGAACAAGAAATTCGACACAATAGAAATAGGAAACCTAAAAATAGAGAAGACATTAAGATATACACTTGCACGAAGAGAAAAGTAGGCAACGCATAAGGAAAAGCAGTAGGATAAAAATAAAACTCTTAAAGATGGGTTAATAAAGCATGCAAAGGCAAAAAAAAGCATATAGAAGCAACAGATGTTATGTGCAGATCAAGGAATGAGGAGATAAAGACAAGTGACATAAATGCTACCCCAATGTAATAGTTAGGAGTTGTTTTTGGAAACAAGGGCTAATTACAGTCTTGTTTAAACTAGTGAAGGGCAAGTCTCTACTAGTATAAATACCCCTTGGGATCATTGTAATACAGGGATGATGAGAGAGACGATAGATACATGTGTGTGAGAGAGACAAGAGATAGATATGTGAAGGAGGGAATTATTGTTGTTATATTGTTAGACCAGGGCATGAATTGTAAGAAGAAAGATGTTCATTGAATGGTTATGTCTAATATGAAGTAGTATGTCACGGACCCATTTTGTGTATGATGTTACTCACATGTTTTATCTTTCTCTTATTGTAGCGTGATTATTCTTATATGTTTTACTTTTTTAAAACATATCACCATCACAATGTTAAATAACATGGGATACTGGAATCTCTCATGCATTGGGTGAGCGCGCTACGGTCTCATGCCTTATTGTGATAGGTAGGCCCGAGGAGATAGAGATGTTCGTGCATACTAATATTGTGACAGTTCCACACGCATTACTGATTAAACTAGATACACAACATTTTGGTTCTGTTTTCAGGACCCATCACTATTAAGATGTGATGGCGAGACACGAGAGTGATGGTTCGACTGGTGCAAGAGAATGTTGAGCTCTGGTAGGATAAGATAGACGAAGCTTTCATGTAACATTATCCTAGTCACAATAATTTCTCTCTCGATTGCCCTCCAAGGACTTCGGTGGAGAAAAACTTGTATGTCAAGCTCTACAAAACTTTCTTCAGTAAATTTCTTGTGAACCTTTATGTTTGGTTAGTGGTGTATTTCTTGGGGAAAAATTTGAATTTGGAAAGGAAGTATCCTTGGACTCTAGAGCATACCAAGAGACTTGTAAAACATGACACAATCTAAACATGTGTTGTGGACTATTAGTGGAAGGGTACACTTCTCAACTATGTCGTTGAATATGTAGTGTCAATTTTCTCTTGCACTGACGAAGCAAAATTCAAATTCTTGCATGAGTCATGTGGAGCATACTTGAGGCAATTCATGTTGGAAACTAAGAAGCGCATGGTAGATTTAGGTATTGAGAAATTCCTCATGGATGGTTGAATTTCCTACTCATGTGAGCAATGCATGTATGAAGGGAAAGGAGGGTAAAGACTAGACTGCAAATGGATTCCTCATATGAGTGTATGTTGAGAAGGCAGCAGTATGAAGAAGTGTGATGAAAGGCTACAGTTGAATGGGAACTTCTTTGAAGGGAAGATTAGACCTTAGGAACTGTTGAGGGGGACCAGGGACATTGGCTCAGGTAGGAGGGTGAATAGAGCAATAAAGCATACTAAGAACATGATGAAACGTGCACTGGGCCAACGAATCAAGAGAATGATGAGGAGTATGATGCAGGTGAGATCCTTAGCTAAGAATCCTTTCCCAACCTGTCGTGTCTACTCATGTTGTAGACACCTGTAGTTTGATCAAAGCACTATTATCTCTAATATTGTATTAACTATTCTCTTCCTCGTAAAGTGACAACACATCGTCGGTTAGATCTATCTAACTCCCCTTTTACAACATTCTTCTAGTCTTATTCCTCTTATAAGTCAATTAAATAGGCTATTGTAGCCTCTTCTTGGCTAGAATCCTCTTTTTCACCGCCTCTATTAGCTTCTTGGACTATCAATCCATTTCATTGGATTGATTAGGCCTTTCAAAACCCTTCCAGAAACCCTAAATTCTCTCTAAACAAGATTAATTAGTCTAACCTAGGTTAATTACCCTAAAACATGATCAACCTCTTCTAAACTTAGTCAAATCTTACTTTGACTTGCTAATTAACATGTTGACTCCCTTTTAGTCCCACATGCACCAAAAATCCTTCCATTTCCCAAATGGAAAACTATAAATAGCCCACTACCCCCCTCTCATTTTCAAGAACACTTCTTCCCTCTAACATAAACTATAGTATTATTGCTAGGATTAGGAGCTTTATTTCTTCTTATTGAGCTATCTTGCTTTGTCTTTTGAATTTCACCACACAACATGGAGTAAATGGGAAGAACCATTGGCCTTGAAGCCATTAATGGTGAGATCCCATTCTCTTAAAGCATAAACTAATTGCTTAGATCCTTATTAGGCTCATTTGATTAAGCTTTCAAGAATAGAGGTTAATTACATTTATTAAGTTTGCTTGTTTTCTTTAAACTAATGCATGCAAAGTAGGAATCCTTGTTTATTTCTTAACTAATGGTCCATTGATCAGTTTTGCACAAAGCTTTGGGGTTCTTGAGTGTTCTTACCCCATTCCATAGCTTTTGCAACCTTTCTTTGAACACATTTGGCATGCCCGGTGGGACACTTATGTCCATCCTCCATTAATGGAGGTCTTTTAAGTTTTTCAAAGTTCACTTACAGGTTTTTTTAGAGGAAACAACTTGTTATTTGCTTATTTCCATTTCTAAAACTAGTTAAATCACCCTTGTTTGCATATATTTTGTGGGTTTGAACTAGAAATAAGCTTCTTTGACTAACAAATAACCTGTTTGCTTTTGAAATTTTCAAAATCCGTGAATTTTATAGGTTTTTCAAGGGGTACGCGCAGGTGTCTTAACAGGGCACGTCTCCATCGGAACCCTAGCGCTGGCATTGAGTTAGTCGTGCACCCGTATGAGCATAATATACAATTGACAGCTCATTTAGAACAGGTCGCGTCTCCGTCAAGAGGTGGGCGTCTCTGTCGGTTAGTGAGTGTACCTGTCACTCTGGACGCATTGGCGTATATTATCTTACTGTGTAAACTTTGTCATTTTGACCAGCTGCATCTCTATTGAACCGTCGGTGTCTCCGTTGACCATTAAGTGTCTTTGTGTCTCTAGACGCGTTGGTGTCTGCTACAATACTGTGTTTTCTGACATTTTTTCCTACAGGCGTACCCATTGAGTAGAGAGAGAACGCGTCGAAACCCTAGCGTACTTGTTTGACAAGCCCGCATAGGTGTTATACCCCTCTGTCAATTTTTCCTGCCACGCATCTGCGTTGGTTAGGGCACGTATCCATCGGATGGGGCATGTTGGTGTCATTCTGGGCGCGCATGCATCTATGTTGAAATTTGAACAATTTTCTCCAGGCTATAAAATCAATTTGCTACACTTTTCTGAGGTTTTTTTAGACTAACAAGGTAGATGCAGTGTTTTGTTTTGTTATTTCAGCTTGCATAGCTTAAGTGTCTTCATTTCCTTGCTTGAATGAAGTTTGTAAAGTGTGTATTCTCTCTCCTCGCGCCTTCTAGGCAATATTGGAGATCAAAAGCACTTGTATAACTTTATGTCACACTTTAAAAACACTTGTTCTATGATTCTAAAGAGTAAAATAATTTCCATATGATTTGTCTTAGTAGAATTTTCACATTGCGTATGCTCTTCCTTCACGCCATTTGGTGATCTTAGGAATCAAAAGAAAAGTGTCAATTCTCTTTCTTGATATCAATTTGCAAAATGGAAAATTACTAAACTCGTTGTCTACATGACCTAACGCTTGTTAAAGAAAGGTGTCAAAACAAAACACAAAACTTCTAATACACGTGTTTACATGTAGATTACCAAATGGTGTGCTACTTGAAACCACATTTAAGTTAAAAAGATAAAAAAACACACCATTCCCCTTCACACTATATTGCAGGTTTCAGAAAAGGGTACGTCCTTATCCGCTCAACTAGAACATAACCCCTTTGGCATAACGCCTTAAGCTACAATAATGGGGGTGGTTCTAGGAACCCTAAAGTAATCCACTGCTGAGTAACCTCGTGGATGAAACAGGAAGTGCTCTGCTTACCCACTTGACTAGTACACCTTGTGAGTTAGAGTCAAAGATTGTCCATATCGTGGCTCCAATGATGGTACAACTGAACACACTAGTTTCTCATTATATCAGAAGGGGGTACCCTAAAGCTGAGATACTCCCAATTCAGTCATTATGACTCCTTGGGTAAACCGCGCTCACATCTAGACAATATTCTGACACCTAGTTGAGAGAACTTATTAAGGAGGCCATTCTGTCTTGGAGCCCACTTTTCTAGTCCATTGTCATGTCAAGCCATCACAAAGTGATGAATCACTTGGAATCTGAACCTTGTTCCTCAAACAAGGCAAAGAGCCCACGTAAGTTTGAGCTAAGTGTCTTTCATCACAAAAATTAGACTACGTCTCACTTAGCTTAGCTTCTATTCTCATCCATCGGATGAGGTGAAGCTCTACCCAAGTGGTGCTTAGTTTATTTTTCATCTTTTTTATCTATACCCATGCATTTCTCACCACCCACTTTTGGGGTGAGAAAGGGGCATACCTCGCATGTTTTTATCAGAGATAGTACTTTCCACTTTTTGTCTGTTTACGCCCATCCATGTTTGTGGACTGGGTTGTTAAACATCTAAAGTGTGCAGGTACATTTTTTGTATCTTTGATAAAGTCCTTTGATCTTGATTTCAAGATCATCTTCACTGTTGTGAGTTTGGTTCATCATTTGTCTCTTCTTGAGTTGATAGTTTTTCTCACATTCTAGTCACACAATCTTGGTACTTACATCGTGTTTTCATTTTTTTTTGAGAACGTGATATAAGTCCCTTTATTGTGTGGTTACGCTGCTCACACAATTAAAAACTCCTTGTCATACTTATTACTTGGTTTCAGTTTCGATTTCATCTGAGTCTTTTAAAAAGTGTCGATATCGCCTTATATATATCACAATGATGTTGTCTTGATACTAACACCTTGCTTGCTCGGTTAATGTATCAGGATAGCATTGTTATGCTATATCTAGTCGCGAACTTCCATTTTTTAGAAGACTTAGCTTTCATTGGCATTCAAACTACTTTTAAGTATACCTCATCAGGAGACTGCATCAATACCACTTTGATATTTAGGTCTTGTTAGAATTCTAACTTGACCTACACATTGATACGATATTGTCACTATTCATTTTAGGGTATAGGCTTGGTAGCAACAAAATTGAGTGATCATTACATTTAGGTGTGCATATGAGTTTTCTTTGATAAAAAACTTACATAGCATTGCATCTAGGACACACTGTGGTATATTTCAAACATCACCTTGAATGGCTTGAAAAATCACACATTTAGGAGCCACCCTAACTTCATACAAACGTCATCTAGTAATGCCTAAAATCACAAATATGGAAACCAAATCAAACAAGCATGACTTAGGAGAAAACCATTTCGAAACCTTCCCATTTAGCATAAACAACTTATCGCCTCTCTTTTCTCAAGTCAAAGATGTGGAGCCATTAATTGACCATAGTGGAGAAGAGTCAGACTCTTCTAGAGAGCAATAAAGATTAGACCTAGGAAGATTTGATGAACTCCTATATTATAATAGAGATCAAGTACTCGTAAGAGTCTTATAATTAGGATTCAAACTTCCACACGAACGCGAAGAAGAAACCAAGGTCATTAATCACAAAGTAGGAGAACGAGTATCACTCTTAGACATAGATAACCCCTTTGAGACATGGTATGCTTCTACTTTTGGGAAAGCATCATGCCACTGTCGAAGGAGACCCATCACAACAACCTCACTAAAAATCTTCACATAAAGTGAAGATTGAGCATAAAGCTTCACCTCCTCCCAAATTCGATGAAGAAGAGGACCCTCTAGTTGAAGAGGAGATCCTTCAAAAATAGATCTTGAAATTGAGCCAGAAATTAGCAAACCTAGGCTCTTCAAGAAGAAACATATATAAAGACAAAGACAAAACAAAATCTAGTGAATTTCACTTTGATCCATACACTAACACTACCTTTAAGGTAGCTCAAACACAAAGACCAATGTCACCTACTAAAGAACAACTCATTCAGAAAGAGTTACAATCAATGAAAGATAAGCTTACTACACTACAGGAGGGAAACATAGGCCATAATAGGAAATATTCATATGAAGAACTATGCCCTTACCCCTTCGATAAGGACATGTTACGGTAACCCTTCCCAAAACACTTTACCATTCCCAAGTTTGATAAGTATAAGTGCAAGAGTGATCCTCGTGATCATATAAAAGACTTTTACATGGCTTGCCAAGAGGTCGCATATAGTGATAACTTCTTAATACAAATTTTCCCTTGTAGCCTAGGAGCACTGGGATTGGAATGGTTCTATAACATACCCAAGGGCTCCATTACAACGTGGCCCGCATTAGCAAAAAAAAGGTATGGCATTATTCCTATAACATGGAAAATTATATCACAATGAACAATTTATGCAATACAAAACAAAAACCCAATGATACCTTTTTTGGATTTTTACAATGATGGCATGGGTTAGCAAGTTGTTTCCCTTGTGTGTTACCAGAAAAGCAGCTAGTGAGAATCTGTGTTCCTAACTTAAACCCAAAAATAGCCTTTCATTTACAGATTCACTATGGCTCAAACTTCGAAGAGGTCATAGAGAAAGGTGAGTCAAATCGAGAAATCCCTCATCACGAAGGGAATGCTTAAGTCTGTCGTTAAAGACAAACATGAAGCCAAATCTGTAGACAAACTGAAATTCTTCAATAAAAACAAACATGTTATTGGTGATGGCATTACAGACTCTAAGAGAGTCCAAGCCATGCAGACAGGCCCACTTTTAAAGCTTTCACAAGGACCTTGTCCCAAGGCACCCACTAAACGTATGTTCACGCCATTAATAGAATCCCTATCTACCATACTAAAGTAGTTAGATAATGTAAAAATGGTGGAATATCCAACTGCGATAGTACCATACCCAGAGGATGCTCCAAAATCTGATTGGTTCAAAGACCATGAGTACTACGACTTCCACTGTGTTAAAGGACAAAAGACATATAGGTGTTTAAGACTTCGTCACTACATACAAGACCTCATTGAAGAGGGTAAGATCGTTGTAGATTCTCCCCCTGACTCAGGACAAGGTCCAAATGAGAAAATGGGTATCTACAAAGAGCCTTTTCCTAATCATGCGGATAAGAAGAAAAGGAAGCTAGATCACGGACAAACCTCCAATGACTATAGGACTATCGCTTATATTTATCCCACTAATTATAGTCCCTTTGATTCTCTCATAGGATGTATTCGTTCATTTGATGAACAGGTCAATACTATCCAGGATCTTAGAAAAGAGTTGCACAGTAGGGACAAGATGTGCTTGTTTAATCATACCAGATCCTCTACTTATCCCTCAAGAAGATCAGTATAATTTGATAGATCAGTTAGAGAAAACACCTGCTAGGATATCCATTCTTGATCTCCTCAAAATATCTACTGCCCACAAGAACATACTGTATAAAACATTACAAAATTTAGGAGTCTCTACAGATGTAGATCCCATGCACCTCCAAGCCATGATTGCACACCTCGACTCCAATGATCATATTACTTTTGATCACACCACAATCCCGCGTAATAACCCAGAACACAACTTACCCTTATACCTAGAAGTGGTGGTTACCCATCGCAAAATCAAGAGGGTACTTGTGGATGGTGGATATGGTCTAAATATTTGCACTTTGAAGCTGGTTAAGAAGCTAGGCCATTCAGAAATAGATCTAGGAGCCAAGACTATTACGATCACAGCCTACAACAATGAAGAACAAGAATCAGCGGGTACTATAGTAGTTCCCATGGAAGTAGGCCCAACTTGTCATGACACGACATTTCATGTCCTTGACTTAGACCTTCCATATAACATGCTCTTGGGGTGCCCATGGATCCATGCCATGCAGGCCATTCCATCGACTTTCCATCAGTGTATCAAGCTATGTCATGAAGGACAAGTGGTTACCATTCTGGGTGACCCGGAACCATTCACACATTGTAGGGCATTGCACAATTTTTCTCGTGTGGCTTATGAGTGTCCTTCGGTGGATGTTGTTATCCCCCTACAAATGGAAGCTATTAAGAAACAGGTAGATTCAGAGTCACTCACACCTTATAATCAAGATTTTCCTTTGTTAGTCAACCTATTTCTCTTCATGGGAGGAAACATTGACAAAAAATATGGCCCAGGTGAGCCATTCACTCTTGAACAGGCTTTGTTAATATCAGATTTATCAGTATCTCCCAGAACGTGAGGTAAACCTTATTTTTAGTTCAAGAGTACTCAGGAGCAGTGTCCTAAACCATTGGAAAAGTTTGTCCATAGCGGTCTCCTATCTGAGGAGAAGATGTTAGAATATCCTACTAGCAGAGTGCCAGAAGGTACCATGGCTTCATGCCATCAAGCACCCCAGTACATCAAAGGTCACCGCATGATGTTTGTCATGGGTTACAGTGGGTTTGGATGTGGAATCAATGCACAAGGCTGGCTAGAGCCTATTCCCATCCCCCATTTCAAGTTAGATAAGCATGGCCTGGGGATAAGGCCTCATAACACTCTACCCTTTGAGATTGACGCCACCTCTTCTGAACATGAGGACATTTCATCTCATTCTGATAGCGATGTAGATTCCTAGTGTAGCCTCTACGAGGATCTTGCTTCCACTAACCTATTCCCAGATTCAGTTGTCCTTACCTTATCTGAATCCAACCCCCTAACCAATTATCAAATAACCCTTGTGTATCCTGAACTTATAGATTGGGATCAACAACTTCACGTACCACTAGATTTCTTTGAAAATGATGAGGCATTTGTAGAGTTCATGGGACTTAGGGATTCTATTCTAGCTGGGGATCACAAGAAAGGATTTGCAATTCAACTAGACACCTGTGCATACTTTGGAGAAGAGGCAGAGATGTGTGGAACATTTGAATAAGAAGGTGGTAAACAAGAGTACAAACACTTCAGAGAAACCTTGCAGAAAAGATAAACGGAAGTCTCATAGTGACAAACTCTTTGAAACACTCATAGATAAATAGAACAAAGAGTCTGTGGATGAAGTGGTTTATCCATTTAAAGATGATGATGAGCTACTACATGAGGTTGATCTTACTCTTCCCCCTGATCCTACACAGATGGAAGATGCTTCTAAGATGCTTGTTGAGGAAACAATTAATGTCAACATTGGCTCAGAAGAGCAACCTAGAATGATAAAGTTGGGAGCTTCACTCTCAGCTCAGGAACAAAAGGTATTATAGAGCTCTTAAGAGAATACACAGATATATTTACATGGAAATACATAGATATGCCTGGTTTGGACCCAGAGTTAGTTGTGCACAACCTCGTTGTGCACCCAGATGCCAAACCCATCAAGAAAAAGTTGAGAAAGATGCACCCTAAGGTGGCACTCCTTGTCAAAGAAGAATTGGAAAAACTACTAGCTGTTGATTTCATTAAACCCATTGACTATTCAGAGTGGATCTCTAACATAGTCCCTGTACAAAAGAATCCTGTCGGCATAAGAATATGCACTGATTTCCATGACATCAATAAAGTCATGCCCTAAGGATGAATTCCCTTTGCCTAACATTGACATGATAGTTGATTCCACCGCTGGTTATGAAATGTTGTCTTTAATGGATGGGTTTTCAGGTTATAACCAGATACAGATTGCAGAAGAAGATCAACATAAAACAACCTTCATCACCCCTTGGGGAACATTTTTCTACAAGGTCATGCCTTTCAGACTCAAGAATGCCGGGTCTATTTATCGACGAGCCATGACTGTTATCTTCCATGATATGATGAATGACATCATGGAAGATTATGTTGATGACATCCTAGCTAAATCCAAGAGTAGGGAAGAGCACCCTGAAGTGTTGAGACGTATTTTTCAGCGTCTCTAGGATTATAAGGTTCACTTGAACCCCAAGAAATGTGTCTTTGGTGTTTTATCAGGAAAACTCCTAGGGTTCATTATTTCACAGAGAGGGCTAGAATTGGACCCTGCAAAGGTTACGGCTATCACAGAAATGCCTCTGCCTAAAACTCTCAAACAACTGAGAAGTCTACAAGGAAAGATTCAGGTAATCTGTCATTTTATTTCACAACTTACGGATAAGTGCCACCCATTTACCCATCTACTGAAGAAGGATGTTGCATTCAACTGGGGACCAGATTGTCAAAAGGCCTTTGCACTACTAAAATAATACTTGGTCAACCCACCTGTACTCATGCCGCCTACCCCAGGAAAACCTCTCCTCTTGTACATTTCCGCTACCCAATTTGCTATTGGTGCACTACTTTCCCACTATGACTTAGACCATAAAGAGAGGGTAGTTTACTATCTCAGTCGCACCTTGATTGCTTACGAGTTGAATTACCTGCAAATTGAAAAGGCCTACTTGGCAGTTGTCTTTACCTTCCAAAATCTTTGCCATTATCTCCTAAACAATAAAACCAAACTCATATCCAAAGTTGACCCTCTCAAATACCTTTTATCCAAACCCTCCCTCACAGGCTGAATGGATAATTGGATCATTCTCCTGAGTGAATTTGATATTGAGTTTGTAAATCAGAAATCCTTGAAAGGATAGGTATTGGCTGATCAATTAGTAGAAGCTCCTCTCCCAGGGATGGAACCTTTGTGTCTGGATCTACCAGATGCATCTATGATGTACATTGAAGATTATGTAGAATGGCAGGTCCATTTTGATGGATCTTTCACCTTCCACGGATCAGAGCAGGAGTGGTGCTCATCACTCCCACAGGGAAGGTCATACCAAGAGCATTCCGGTTTGGGATTTCCATGCACTAATAACATTGCAGAGTATGAGGCACTCATCGCTGGCCTCAAGCTAGCTATTACTTGGAATATCAGATAGCTACGAGTCATTGGAGACTCCCAACTTATCATTAAACAAGTTAATGATGAGTATAAAGTTAAAGATGAGAAGCTCATTCCATATAAGAAAATGGTTGAAAACCTTGAAGGAGTACTTTACACATGATCATATTTGAGAAAAATCCAAGGTCACACAATAGATCCACAGATGTTATGGCTACAATTGGGTCTCTCTTATGTATTCCACCTCAGGAAAGTAAAATTCCTTTCTTTGTAGAGCATTTACAAATGCCCGCATATGATATGCCAGAGTCATGTTTGGCATGTGAAGTTGTTGGTCCATTATCCCCCTGGTATGACCCTATCTTTTGATACCTACAAGATGACACTTTTCCACCAAAAATTACCCATTTTGAAAAAAAATCCCTTATCCATCGTATAGCCCATTATACCCTCCTAGGAGGCACCCTTTATCGTCATGGCTACGACGGGAATCTATTTCATTATTTGGATGTTATTGACTCAATCCATGCTATTAAGGAAGTACACGGTGGTATTTGTGGAGCACACACTAGTGGCATGGTCTTAGCTAAAAAACTATTAAGAGTAGGCTATTATTGGCCTACCATGGAATCAGAATGTTGTAATTTTGTAAATAAATGTGAGCTATGCCAAAAGTATGGAAACTTAATACACGCACTAGCACAGGATTTGCAACCTATAGCAACACCTTGGCCATTTTCTAAATGGGGTTCTAGATCTCATAGGGAAGATATCCATCATTCTTCTTCAGATGACCACACCCACATTATCACTGCCACCGAGTATTTTACTAAATGGGTAGAGGTTGTGCCTCTCACTTATGTCACTGGTGTGCAAATTTGATAAATTCATCATGAACCATCTCATCTGTCTGTTATGGTATCCCATCCAGCCATTGTCACTGATAATGGTAAATCCTTCAAAAATGAAAATGGTTAAGAAGCATTGTGTCAACATTTCCATATTCAACTCAAGTGGTCTACCCCCTATTACCCCCAAGGTAATGGACAAGTAGAAAGGCTACCAATAAAACCCTTGTACAAATCATGGAGAAAATGGTCTAGTAAGACTGGCCATAATTGGCATTTACAGATCCATCCACCCCTCTGGGCCTATCAAACCTCCATCTGCACACTCCTATTGGTACTGAGCCCCATACTCACTAGTCTATGGAATTGAAGCCATCATAGCATTAGAAGTGGAGCTTCCCTCCCCGATAATATCTCTCCAGGACCTATCTTGATAAAGACGAGGACTAGAGAGTTGCTCAACTGGTAGAGTTGGAACTATTAGATGAAAAGCGTATCAGAGTGCTTAATCACCTGAAATTCTATCAGAATAGAGTATCCAAAGGATATAAAAAATGCATCATTCATCATGGGAATTTTATGTAGGTGATCTATTCCTAAAATAAAATAAGAACAAAACTTTCAAAGACAGAGAAAAGAAACGTAAGTTTGAAGCTAATTGGCTAGGCCTTATGTGGTGGTTACTAAGTATGGATTAAGAGCTTATAAAATTGCATACTCAGATGGTGAAGAGCTCTAGATGCTATGAATACCATGCACCTCAAGCGGTTCTAGGCTTAAGCATGACAAGAATATCATATAAGAACTAAAAAATAGAAAAAACAAGGAAAAAACAAGCAAATAAAAAAATTGAGAAAATAGTAAAGGAAAAAAAAGTCATCCACATGTGAAAACCACACAATTGTGGCACAGTGGGTAGGTCTTTGGGTGAAAAATAGTTTCCAACGCTCAAGGAAGATTCATTGGTCACAATTTACTCTGGTATCAGGATGGGTAACTGTACACACCCAAAATTACACGTGCTACATTGTCAGGAAAACGGTTACAAGAATCCCCAATGATGATTATAAATCCTTTCAAGAAGGTGTTTAAGCTCCAAAACCCATTCACAGTGTATATTTGTAGCCTAGATATCCTTACTTAAATTTTCCACACATTTTTCCGTCTCCCCGCCTCTTACTGTGCTTGTTTTGGCATTCAATGCCAGGACCGCCACCCTACACAGGGCGGCGGTCCTACCCACTTTTCCTAGATTCTTCACGCATGTTTTAAATTACATGCGACGATTCACTTAAGTTTACCTTTTGAACACGTCTGTGAGTCGAATTTGCTAAAAATAGCTTCGTTTGCTTGGTTCTCCTAGTTCCTTCTATTTTTAAATAGACTTAATGAGTGGAACTACCTCTTCAATTCCTTGTGCATGAAGTAACCTTCTAGCCTCCATTCCTATATATTCCATGCTTGTATTCAAGCAAATTCACCTGAGAATTTTGTGTATCTTGCATTGTTGTGCTACAATAATCTTGCTAGGAATTGCATAGCCAAGTTTAGATCTCTTGTGTTATCTTTCTTCTACCTGCATTATGCCCAGATTGCTTCCAAGATGCCATGACTCAAGTGCCATCCTCTTGTTGTTGTTCTTTACATTCCCATCCTCAGACTCACATGAACGCTCAGAGAAAGAAAGGAAAGAACTGAGGGGACATATATTCATACTTCCAGATTTGCCAAAGCTCTTGCTCTTCCAAGTTGGAGTTGTGTATTTGTTTGCTTTGTTTTTTCAAATTTCATATCAAATAGAGTAGAGAAACAATTCATTTCAATTAGTCAGATAATTACAAGTAGATCAAGTCAATCGGAAGTTTTCTCTTCAATATTGCCAGGGAAATAGTGGGTGAATGATAGCTCTGTCAGAGTCATGATTTATTCTTCACTTTTGAGGTAGAGTTGGAGAGATTTTATTTAAATTAGAGTAGATCTTAGATTTAAATTCACACATCTGCACAGATAACTAGCTACATTCGGCAAGCTATTTGTTTTCTTTAAATTGTTGGTTAGATTAGATCCATTGTCTGAAAAGTTAGAAAAGCACAAAAATATTTATTTCCATAGATTAGCTTGTTTATTGTTTTGTTCTTATATATTGAGAAAACACCAAAAATATAGTTTAGATTTCATTTGATAGATAGTTTATTCACCGAAAATGAACCAAATTCACTCTGTATGACCATCAACGGTCCACAGCAGGAAAAGACCTATGGTTGTGATCCTCTAGTCCCATAACCCAACGAGCCAGAGTTAGTAACTGACATTGACACAAGTCTATGCTTAACAATCTTACGCACACCCGTCACATACACAGAGAAAATAAGACAATTAGAGACTTTAAAAATAGCTGCTCACAAGGCCTACGACTTTTGGACTACTCCTGGGAATAGCATTTGACAGCATGTATGACCATTCCAGGGCCTCAACCTCAACGAGTCTTTGGTTGTGACCCACAAGTCCCGCAACCCAACAGACCTACTAGTCAGTTAGATATCGACACTAGCCTACGTACACAAGTATTCATATCCTCACCGCTTCCACCTAATGTCATCACACAACTTTCATTGTTAAACATAACAGCCGATCAGGCTAAGACTTTCTGGACGAGACCAGAGAATCGCCCTTAGTTCCTGCAGCTCTGCTACATCTCTTGTCTCAATTTCCATGACCTTGTCTGGAAACCCATATGAGGCACCTATAGGATACTTTCCACGTATTCCATAACCCACCAATAGAATCTCAGCTAAGCTAGACATCGATTGGAGTCTCCGAGTAGCTATCATATCAGACCTCGCCATAACACCCCTTCAGGTTAGGAGAGCATTCTTTGCCTTAGATTTGTAGATTTCGTTATTGTGTGTCAAAGACATAAGGGTACCCAATTATCTTGGTCATCGCCATCACTTTCACTCCCATTTCAAATTCCACACCAGCTGTCTCGGCACAACCTCAGGAGGTCGGGTGCACAGAAGGTCATGTGTTGATTTTCTGTCATATAAATTGGTGAACCCAACATGAAGAGCTAGTCTCTAAGTGTTCCCACTTTCGTCCATCCTTTATTCTGTAGGTATTCTTATACCCCCTGAATATGTCGGGATATGACGAGTACGGTTGACCCATTCCAAGTTTCGACATGTACCAGTACCAATCAAACATACCACAATAGTTACCTTCACTTTTGACATGGGTAGACAATCGCTCATCCACTCAAAATCCTCTGCTTCAGGGAACCAATGTTGGTTCTTTTGTGTAAATCAAAGAACTGGATCGGATCACTCAGAATTGCCCCCTTGAACAATCAAGCTCAAATAACATGACGTTTACTGGAGAAACTAGTTCATCTCCTTGGGTATTGTTTCAACAACCTATCACCGTGAAATCCGATCCACTCCCCCATCTTGATGAGGAGCATCTAGCACGATATGCTAGGAGTGAGAAGCAATTCCAACAAATGAACCAATCTTTTGATAGGTTGCAAGGGCAAGGTAGTGTCCCGCTTCAAAACAATAACGCTACCCCGCCACCAATTGATAATACAACCAATGAGGGGTGGCAACATCGTGAAAAATTCATAGCGGGACACCATATTCCTCAACAACCTTCAAGGGTTCAACCAAAGGAGTCTAAGCAGGGCACTGCCCCGTCAACAGGCGATGTCATTTCAGCTTTGGTTGATAAGTTTAGGGAGTTAGAACTTGCCTAGAATACACATAATTCATACATTGGGCAAGCATGGACTCCTTCTTACCCACAGAACTATGGGAAAATACCGACTGCCCAAAACCCGCCAGTCTACATGAATACTCCGAACCATGTGGACTTGTTAATTGGGACGGGTACCTTGGGTATGCCTCCTGAAGCCACATATGGTCATCTACAACAGGTGTCAATCAGAAGTGCGTTCTCAAATGCTATACCAGCCAGAAATGTGACATTCCCTGGCTTCGCGCCTTCAGCTCCATATCAAGGAAGTCAACCCCCATACATACACATGTATTCTAAATCTCCATAGGGGGACATATACACCTACCCATGTCCATATGGACAAACACAAGGTATGTCATACAGCCCACCAAATATTTATGCTATCCCATTTCAATAGCCAATGGAGCCCCCACCTCCCCAACAAGGGTCTTCAATGGTGGAAACATATGCAATGGGGACTTATTCTGAATATCTCAAAGAACCCCTAGATTTCTCCAGTCAGGCAGTCATGCTCCTGAGACCCTTGCCTGATCTTTTGAAGTTCAAAGGGGAGGGCAATCCTAATGCCCACATCAAGGCTTATACAACGACCATTCAAGAGTTACTCCCATGGGATGCAGTCATTGCAAAAATTTTCCCTAAGACACTAGAAAGTATTTCTCTCGATTGGTAATATAGGATACTAGAGGCTTTAATACACTCATTCAAGCAACTCATATCAGATTTTATCAAAGATTTTGATATGAACAATCTTTTGAGAACAGGAATCAGGGAATTCCTTCATATCAAGATAAGAACATAATGAGTCTGCAGCCCACTTTATTCAAAGGTAGTGCGACAGGTTCTCTACTCCTCTACAAGCACTCCAAATATGGATCAAATAGAGATTTTTGATATATTCCTCCACTCTCTCAATAGAGAGATGAAGGAAGAGGTTCAAAATTTCCCGCTAAGGAGCTATGAAGAGTTGCTAGAGGGTGCTCTTCAGATTGACCAAGCGGCCATTGACAGTGGTCGTAAGACCTATGGAGCAAATGGGAAGTTAGTCACTCCCTTCTCAAAATAATCCTGATTACTCCAACAACATAAACAACAATCAAGGACCAAAGATCCTTAATAAGAATCATGGAGTCACGACCAACGGTGTGACTGACCAACCCAAAAATCATAAGGTTGTTAATCCTACTAGCACATGTACTACAAATAACAACAATAATGGGAATAACAATGGCAGTAATCAGAGAAACAACAATTTCTCACCCTCGGTAAACGTTGTGAATTTTAATCATCCTTAACAACAATAGGAACAACCTCAACAATAGAGACAAACACCGACCCCAATCCCTAGTCAATACCCAGGGGTTATACGAACCAATTCCAAAACCAAGGTAAAGGGTTTCAAATTTTAATTATAACAATCAACAATGAAAAAATAACCGTAGTTTCAGACCACAACAGGGAACAAAGCAAAGGCCTCGAGATTATGACCCTGACCTATGGAGCGTGCAGTTTCCATAGGGTTCGTGGCCAAGATGTAACAACTTTCCACAATTGTAACAAGTTTTTGCATCGTGTTTACCAGAGGACCAAAGACAAATATGTTTGTTGACATATTTCTTGGAAAACCCAACAACACCACCCACTCAAAACGTATACATGGGACAAGTATCTCTATAGAATAGACCACTGGGGAACTTCAATGATCTTCTCCACATGCATCCAAAGGATGGTAGATTAGATCCTAATGGTTCGAATAAAGGTATTGTAGTAGGGACTCATGATCATGAAGCATTAACTTTTTCCAACCCACAGGTGGCACCCCCTTTGGATGGTTGCCAACAAAAAAAAAATGTGGGGTTGGTAGAATTAGACGTCAAACCCCAAATTAATGCCGCTACAAGAACTAGGGATTGTTCATACGCAGCCAATCCGGTTTTATCTGGTTATGTCTAGAATAATGCCCATGATACACTAAGCAAGACAGGTAGGGGCTTATGACTCTAATCAATGATCTAACCAAGACCTTTTCACACATTTCCTTCTTAGATCTACTGAAGAATTCTCCCGCTCATCGAGACACTCTCTTGGAAGTGCTCGGTCTCGTCCATTTGGCTAACTTTACCCCATTGCCAGAGGCGTAAATAAACCATATAGACTTTGACGTTTGCCCTCCAGGACAACCCGAAAGGGATATTGGGTTTGTATTTAACATAAGAAAGATGCCTACAGATGCCGAAATAGCTCGTAGAGGTGATCCAACCCTGTTTTTGCAAGTCTGGATCTATAACAACTATGTGAAGCATGCGATGATCGACGATGGGGCAACAGTTAACATCGTCCCCTTCTCTTTTCTTCAGAAGTTAGGATATGAGGAGACTAATTGCTCCTCGACATGAAACACATTAAGAGGCCATGATAGTCTCAAGATGACCTCGATTGGGATCATAGTATTGCCATTAAGTGTTTGTCTCTTGCACAGTTTTTTGTTATCACATCTATCATCTACCATTCATTACATATAAACATCATCTACTACATCATATATATAAAAATGCGAAGTATTACATCATGCATGTATGTTAAGCTAATCATCACATATTGTATCATCAATGGGGGCAAGAGGGGTTGTGCATAATCACAAATCTATCCCCCCCGCACCAATATCATCTAGTATCATCCCAAGTACTAGAATAGAAATCATAAGCATTCCATAAATCCAAAGCATGTGATACTATCTACGGATATATCATGAATATGAAAACATGGAACATAAACATCTCTAAATCTAAAGTATGTCACATACATAGAGGAAAGGGAAATAATACATCATGATACAATAATTGCAGAGCAACAACAACAAATCGTAAAAGGCATAATCACATCATAACATGAAAAAATCATCATCGAATGTCCATATGATACATGTATAAATGTCCATCTCAAAACTCAAGTAGACATCATCGATACAATATGCCATCTAAAAGGGGCATGCATAGAATTTTGAGCCTTCATCAAGAGGTGTCATCAAAATAATGGTACATGAATCTATACATCAAAATAAACCTTCATAAGAGGCATGTATACAACACATTTGTACAAAAGGGAAAATGAGGAACTCAACCACAGCTCAAGCCCTCATCGGGGCTCCCGATTCCATGTCCTGGGGGATGGAAGAGTGGTGGCTGTGATGGACCGACACCAGAGGTATCACCTTGTTATCTGGTCAGCTGTTGTACAACTAGATGTTTTCTAACTGGTTGTTGTCCAACTAGCTACTCTACAACTAGCTGTCGGACTAATCTAACTAAGCAGCCTAACATTCGTGACCTGGAATCTATCGTACTCATACCTAACTACTCAAAAGGTGTTACCTACTGCTCTGCTGGCACTACTCTGCTGACACTACTATGAAATAGGTAGTCCTATAATATAAGGCCTCGTCGTCGGCCCTTATAGCATCCTGAATCAAATCTAGTTATCCAAAAGAAGTAACTGCTTGAATGGCGGCATCTTGCTTGCCTATCAATCTACCCCTGTCAGCATGAGCCTGTCTAGTAGCAGTAGCCTCTTTGTCTCTATCTATAGTATTAGTCTGCACCTAGGCTTGTGCCTGATCCCTCTAGATGAGATAACACTATGATTGTACCTGGGCATGGTCCCTATAAGCAATAACCATCTACACCTGAGTCTGGGACTGATGTAAAAGGCTTAGTATCTAAGCCCCCTACGTGGTCATCTCATTAATCTGGCTCTACCATGAAGCACTATCCCCACCCTGAGTGGTATGTGCTCTAGCCTGATCCCTCTCAACTTTCAAAACTTGTAATTGAGTGTTGGCTTGATCCTACTCTGTTGTAAGGGCCTGTACCTGTGACCTGGCCGCATCTCTCTCTCCAGCCACCTGTAACTATACGGAAATCGCTGCCTATAACTGTTGTTGAAGAGTACCAACTGCCCACCATCGCCACCACCCCCTGGAGCATAAGGTTGCGGGACCTACTCTAGAAATACCTACTAAAGAGGGGCATATATCACCGCTGGAATGCGTACCAGAGGTAACTTTATGTCTAGTGCCCTAGGTGCCTGTCTCTGCCTGAGCCTAGGTCCCTGTCCTTGGGGTTGCTGTAATGGAGGACCCTGTCCTCTACCCCTAACATAATGATGTGCGTCAAGACCACCACCACCACCATCATCATCACTGTCAGCTCTGCCCTCATCACCACTGGGAGGCCCCACTAGAGGAGCTCTCACACCGGCATTATAAGCCACTCAAGAAATGGTCAAACGGCGTGGGATCACACCATGACGCATACTCAGGTGTGCAACCAAGATCTTTGATTTGTCTCAATGGAACCCACATAACAATTACCACCTGTAGGAAGCTGGCCACTGCTCTATCCCGAGCAATCTGTGGACCCATATCAATGTACTCTCAGGCCCTGCTAGCATACCATATATTTGGCCCAGGAACATCCTGGGTAATGCCAAATTGTCTCTCACATTGATCTACTTTGTACATCTCCCGCATATAGCTGCAGCTGCCTAAAATGAAATGCTCAACTATAGCAGTACTGAGCTCTAAACCATCCTCAGGCCACTTGAAATGTCTATAAGGCCTCCATATTATGGCAACCTATTGTAACTCATCAGGCTCGTGGTGGTAATGATATGTATCTCCCATGTATGACCGCACATCATCCCCGATCGGGACCCATCCCATAGTAGAAGGATCCTTTGGAGCCCAAACTCTCAAGACACTTAGGGGGTGACCAATAGCAATATGGTCCCATGCCCAAATCTACAGTAGTCTGGGTAGTCCTACTGTCTTCTGATGGTAGTAGGTAATCAAATGTAAGTCCCAGTATAAATGTGCTAGAATGCAATGACCCCAATAGTAGGTCTTTCCGTCTATCAAACCATGTATCACTCTGAGGAGGCCAAGTGGAAATGAAGCACCGGTCTTGTCAGGGAGTAAAACTCCACTGACAAAGGCCTTCATATAAACCAGCACTTGGTCTAGCTCTGGGTCCTCAATGTATCACAACAACTTAATGGTCATCACATGATGTGGTATCATCAAGACACCAAATAACTCTGAGATACATTGTTGAATATCAGGCAAGTGACTCATGTACTAGACAAGTTGACCTTGGATAGAGACCCGCATAATGCGCCACACGTCCTCTAGTGTAATCGTGATCTCCATGGTCGGAAGCTGAAAGCACTGACTCTCGATGTGTCATCTCTCTGCTACGGCTGCCAAAAGGTTGTGATCTAATGTGATTAGAGGCATATTAGCCACATAGGCCAATCCCATTACATATAGGAGGCTATCCAATATCGTCCTATCATCCTCGTCAAACTATGTCTCTATCATCACTAGCCAACCATATCACTCTCGTGTATGCATAACGGGTAATATACGCTGCAAATAAAGAAACACACATGTATTAGGCACATTTCTATCTACTTCTATCAAATTTACTGGTAAAATTCTTCATTCTTCCATCTCATTTCCTAGACTTTCCCTTTCTTCTAGTCTACTTTCTTTTCTCCTTGGCCATTTGGCTGGAAGGGTGTTCTGCTCCCCCTTTCCCTGATGCATACACGCCTTCCCTGGCGTATGCACACCTATCTCAGCGCGTACGTGCCCCCTATATTTTTCTACATTTTTTCCTAGTCTACACACGACGCATATGCGCCCAGTGTAACGCCTACATGTATGCTTCAATGCATGCACGTACGCACCCCCGTTCCCCCTACCTAGGATGCATGCACACCTTCTTTGACATGAATGTGTGTGCGTTTGTGTCTTTTCCCTCTGACAGATACGCGTGAGTGTATCTATTCTTCGATGGATACGTGTATGCGTACCCACCAAATTTCACACATGCACATACACGTATACGCCAAATTGACACATGCGTGTATGCGCATACATTAAAAAATTCCCTACTCTAGCCTAACATGCCCTAAAAATGACATTAAATGCATAATTCGCAAGGAAGGATAGACCACTCACGTAGGGTCCATCCGCTGGGTCCCACATGAACTCTCAGATGTAATCTGCTCGTCTCATCCTGCTTGGTAGCCTTATCATCTCACTCCAGGGCTATCGCTCTTGCTTGCGATAAAAATTTGCAAGAGCTCTGGTACAAATGAACTGGTCGTGATTGATTTACCCCCCCGGGTGGGTATATTAGGCTATCGCGATGCCCTTGGGGTGTGTTTTCTCTGTCATGATCATTCTAGACCTTCTTCTACCCACCGAGATGATTATTTTTCTATTAAAATAATTATTTTTACTCGTTTTCGCATGTTGGGGCACTCAGTGCCACCTTGCGCTCACTTCTTCATTGCACTGGAATAAGTTACGAATATTCCAAGCACCATTCCCTATCATTTTCGTCTATTTTTCCTCTGTTTCACCTGTCGTGATGATTATTTTTATTAAATAATTATTTTCAGCTTGTAATTCTTCTCGTCATGACATATTGTGACTCTCTGACGATCTTACATTCACCTTCGCACCTTCACGTGTACTTTTGGGAGATTTTCTATCTCTCAGAGTCTTCTGATCAGTTAAAAATTTAAAAAATTGTAAAACCATTTAAAAAAACTATAAAACATGAAATACTTCGAAAATGGACTAAAATTTGGTAAACAACTCATTTGCAGCTGAAATATGTGTCTCTCGCATGACACTCATCTTGTATCTTGCTGACGTTTTCACATGTTTTGAAACAACGACTCGCGGATCATATAAATCTTCAATCATCTACAAAAGCTACGCTACTTCGTCTGTACTCTGGGGCACTATCAGTAGCCTGGTACTATTTTCGTCATGCACGTCACTTTATCATTGGACCCAAGTGTCCTCCATCTTTCCCCTTGCATATACAGATTCCTCGAGGCATCATTTGTAACCCTTATCATTTATCAAAACATTTGGGACTACATCTCGATAACAAAATATTTGTGCAACTATCTTGAACGTTGTTGGTTTGAGTGTGTGAATGTACTCATTTCCCTGTTAGAAGAGTTTGTTTACTTCTCGTATTGTATAGCGTATTTGTATGTTGTATGGAGTTGTTATTTTAGCAAGGGAAAACTGTTTGTATCATGGATTTTTCATGTCATTTTACACTTTTTTCGTATGCTTACATCATAATAAGGGCCGATGACGAGGATTCTGAGAAAAATGATGATTTAAAGTTGTTGGCATTGGTTTACGGATAACTCAATATCTCATTTTCTCGTTGTTTTTATTGTCTTCTCTTTGCACTTTCTCTTCCTTTTGTTCTCTTTTCGATCGTCGATCTAGTTCTTCTATCACCCCATCAACACTCGAGTGGGCATCCTTCATCCTATTAATTTCTCTTCTACCCCTTCAAAAAAATTATACTTGTTTATACTTGTGTACTTTCTTCAAAGTGACATAGCTTATGTCACCCCAAAGAGGGGAAAATCTAGACACCTGTATTTTGATCAAAGCACTGTTATCTCTAATATTACACTAACTATTCTCTTCCTTGCAAATTGATGGCACATCGTCAATTAGATCTAACTCCCCTTTTACGACACTCTTCTGGTCTTATTCCTCTTATAAGTCAATTAAATAGGCTATTATAGCCTCTTCTTTGCTAGAATCCTCTTCTTTACCACTTCTATTAGCTTCCTGGACTATAAATCCATTTCATTGGATTGATTAGGCCTTTTAGAACCCTCCCAAAACCCTAATTTCTCTCTAAACAAGATTAATTAATCTAACCTAGGTTAATTACCCTAAATCATGATCAACTTCTTCTAAACTTAGTCAAATCTTACTTTGACTTGCTAATTAACTTGTTGACTCCCTTTTAGTCCCACATGCACCAAAAAGCCTTCCATTTCCCAAATGGAAAACTATAAATAGCCCACTACCCCCCTCTCATTTTCAAGAACACTTCTTCTCTCTAACATAAACTATAATAATATTATTGCTAGGATTAGGAGTTTTATTTCATCTTATTAGGCTATTTTGTTTTATCTTTTGTATTTTACCACATAACATGGAGTAAATGGGAAGAACCATTGGCCTTAAATCCATTAATGGTGAGATCCCATTCTCTTAAAGTATAAACGGATTGCTTAGATCCTTATTAGGTTTATTTAATTAAGATTTCAAGAATATAGGTTAATTACATTTGTTAAGTTTGCTTGTTTGCTTTAAAGTAATGCATGTAAAGTAGGAATCCTTGTTTATTTCTTAATTGATGGTCCATTGATTGGTTTTGCACAAAGCTTTGGGGTTATTGAGTGTTCTTACCCCATTCCATAGCTTTTGCAAGCTTTCTTTGAACACACATGCGACTAGATTTAAGAATATATATGACCAAGTACTCATTAAAACTGATAGAGACAAGGAAGTGAATAAAGTGAAAGGAATGAGGTACTGGATAAAATTTTCTCATTTATATTACAACAAAGTGCAGCAACATCAAAGAGGATTTAGTTGAACCCAAATACTCCAAAAGCACAAAGGTTTTGAATGATGAGTAGTGCTTAGACAACTAATGCATAAGGGGGTGTGTAGATAGGTGTGCAAATGAGTGTCATGACACGAAATATCACATCATCCATTACAACAAGAAATGATAGTTACCGCACAAACTACGAGCAGTGGAGGAAGTGGTTTTTCAGAGACACTTCAAGCTAGTATCGAGCCACAACAATGGGTTGTAACTGTAGACACCTAGTTCCGACCACACAATTTTAATACTAAAATTGCACTAATTGTATTCTTTCTTGTCATTTCATTATAATTAGTGATTTTCCACTAATTAGCTAATATCCCCCATATTCTCAATCAATTAATGATGTTTCGTTGATTAACTAGCTTTATCCCTCATCTTGGATGTCAATTAACGTCGATTCGTTAGTCAAAATCCACTTTTAATTAATTAATTAACCATTATTCATTAATTACCTTTTCACAATCTTGTATTTAATTGATAAACCCTCTTATTAGTTAAATCCCCCTCTCAAACCCTTCAAATTGTACTATTTTCCCTCGAAATCATCTCCAAATGGATTCTATTAGATAACCTTGACCTATTAATTAATCTCCAATTGATTAATTAAACCTTCCCAAATTCCCATGGGTTACTAATCTCTAATTAATCTCTTCTAATCATGCCTATCCCTTTCTAATTCTATATTCACTTTATCCCACATTCACTAGGTTGCAAGCTTCTCCCAAATTAGAAAGCTATATAAGAAACCTAGTACACCTTGTCACACATTACACCTTGTCCTTATAAGACATTTGCTATCTCAAGAGAGGATTTCTATCACAAGAAAGCTTACACAAATTGAGAAATGTCTTTGCTAAAGTTAGTAGGAGAAGATTCAAAAATGGCACTTAAGCCATATTGATGAAATCTCTTCCACTTTAGTAAAACCCCTTTGATTGTACGTAACTTGTGTGTGGTTCACATAAGGGAGCATCTACATATCATAGCACATCCAAACATCAAAAGGGAGGTTTGCATTTAGTGTAGTTTGACATTTTGAGCAATTTAATTAGGTTTTTCTTTTTAGATCAATCTTAATGTACTTGTTTAAAATGAACTAACTTAAGGATTTACTTGGTGTTAAATCCATTCAATTAGCTTAATTTATTTTCACATGCACACATATGGCATGCCCGGTGGGACACCCCTTTGTCTCATGCAGATTTCTTGTCTTAGTGTAGCCATCTCTTACTTTCATGAAAATGTTCTAAGCAATTTGTTTAAATACAATGTGTTTCTTGAGTTGGATTATCTTGGGTATTTGACTTGTTGAAATTAATTTTGCAGGTACCAAAGGAGACAAACCATGTGTTGTACTAAGGTACTTAGATCTTGATGAGAAATATTCAATCTCTTCAAGAAAATATTTAAGCTTGCTTGGCCACACATGTCATAAAAAAAATATGCAGGTACAAGTGACAAGTGTGAATTGAAATGCAAATAGTGAGCACTCCATGCTTGAGCTTGCATTTCTTAATGAAGCTTCTAGCATGCAATCTGTGTGACAGAAGTTACATATAACATTTGTGTTTGTATACAACCATGCTCAGACCTAGTATTTATGACATGTGCATGTGTAAATATGAAAAAATTTGTGTTTATTGCATCGTTATCTACATCTATGTGAGTCGAAAGTGTTGCGTCTCCATGAGGAATTTAAAATCATGTCATTAGGGTTTATATATTCGCTACTATTCAATTGAATCTAAATAATGACAATGCTGGAAAACCCTACATTTACTTTCCTAAAAATTTATCCTTGTGTATCCCAAGTCATACCTCTTCATGTTAGAACTCAAAATCACCATTTATGACCTAAATCATGTTTCAATGTCGTTTAGTGTCTTTACTACATTTTGTGACTTTCAAGTTATAAGATTGCATGACTTTAAGTGTGTTTCTATGGAATGTGCATATAATGCGTGATCCAGATTTCTAGAGAAAATGAAAAACTATTGATCCTAAAGAAACAACTCTATTTTTTTGCCATCGAGCATAAGATATTGTTTTTAGATGAACTAATGAAGTCGGAACATATAAATGTCTGGGAATTAAGTTGATTGAAACAAATCAGGTTTTCCTTTCTCCTATCCCTCGTTGCATTTTCTTTGGAAGTCTAGATTCATCTCTTTCTGTCTCCAAACTACTAAATCTTCTCTGTGTAGGTTGCACATACACACACTTGCACAACACACAAATTTCACAACACACACACACACACACACGTTCTAAAAACACCATTATATTGTGTACATCATTTTTGTTATTATCCTCTAATTTCACTTTGGTTGCTTTTTACTTACGCAATTGTAATTTCCCTTCTTGGTTGACACAACATTATTGGATAAATCTTGTTGCTAAACAAGTAGGTTTGATTAGTTAGAGATATTAGATTAATTTGTTGCCTTAACACTCTAGGTTGTCTCTAAGCTTGTTATATTCAGACCTTGATCATTCCTATTAACCACTTCTTAAGGGTGTTAGCGTTCCCTTTAGCACCTCTTTTGACCATCATTGAGTGTCTTCCTCATCATAATTGTCTTTTTTCTCTCCACGCACCGAAAGGTGATCTTGGAAATCATAAATAGTTTTAACTATTTTTCTATTTTAGTAGGGGTCGGTGGCTAAGATGTCTTTACCTAATCATTTGGACAAATCCCATGTGTAAGTGGGTTGTATGCCAGACAAAAATGTGTCTAGATAACATGCACTTTTATCATCCATTCAACTAGGGTTTCGAGGCAATGAGTAAGAGACACACAAATACCAACACACAACAGATAAAATTCAAAGGGGGTACAAGGACCGCTAAGATCATATACCCAAAGGGAAGTAACCCTTACACTAGGTCAACCTAGGGTTTCCAAGGCCCAAGATCAAGAAAGAGGAAGGAACCCTATTGGGGTATCGATACTATGGGGTGATTAGGACAAAGTAAACATGCAAGATCTATGTTAACCAAAGTAAAGTATTCAACATAAGATAAGGAGTTGAATAACATTATGCTAACCTGAAATGTACATAAGATACTAGACTAACATAAAGTGATAAGAAAAGAGATAGGATACTACTTTATGTAAAATGACAAGTCGAGTTAGAACACTTACCTGTTGGGGGGAAGTCATTGATGCATCTATTTCCCAAAGGACAATACACCAAGAGAACATATTTTGGGTGGAGAAGTGGAAATAACCATGTCCCAACTCACTATAGGTGACCCAAGAGTGCAAGAAAACCATTTCACCAAGAAGAAGATCCAATCCAGAGTCAAGGTGCAAGAAATCCAAGAGTTGAGCAAACAAATGCAAGTTGATGCAAAAGAGCACAGTAAATGGCGAGTTCTTGTATATCAATGTGTTGTGTCATGTATGTATCTCTTATTGTCATGTGATAGTTTTTGGTATTTATACCAACGTGATCGCCCGCAGGTGATTGCGTCAGCCAAGAATGTGAAAATGTGGCGAAGTAATCACCCGTGGGTGATGGCGGCAGTTAAGGAGGGGGGAGGAAAAGTGGTGTGTGAAATGTGTCGTGAAGAACAAAAGTAATGCAAGGAAAACATAATATGATCATGTGCAAGTAAGGTTTTGGAAGGGTGTAAAGGAAAGTAAGAAGATAAGAGCAAAAGAGGTGCATAAATATGACCAAAATCCATTCTCTCTCCATGTATTGTCCTTAACCCAATGGTTACATGAATAGCCATACCCCTATCTTGTAACAAACCCCTTAAGGCACATGTTCCCAGAAATATATGGATTAGCGACCTCTAACCTAAGAGAAAATTGTTAGTAACATGAATATGAAAAGATAAAGAGCGTGAAAAATTAGGTGTATACATATGCCCCATTCCTTGATTAGCACATGTTGTAATAGAAAAACATGGGGTATTCAACATAAAAAATGATAAATAACACTAAAATCAAAGTAGATGCTGAAAGTAAATAAAGGACTAGTTGAAATGAAATATACCCACCAATGCATACTTGATGGTGTCGGTCATCCTACCATGTATGGGCGTAATCCATGTTGTTAGAACCCTGGAGAAGAAAAATTGAAAGGAAACACTAGAGGATCATCAGCAAAATAAGACATAAATCACCTAGCTAGGGGCCCATGGGATGGATGTCGTAGGTTCATAAATTGGAGATATAGGATTGAAAAATGTGATTTTTGGCAAAGAGCAAGACAAGGCATATAATATGATGTAAGGAGATGGGAGACATGATCATGATCCTAATGCAGTAGACGGTGGATTTTTCAAAGATTAGGAACTATAAAGTTACGGGTATTTTGAAGATTGAGGGCCACATGACACAAATTTGAATAGAAATATTATGATTATATAGGATTTTTTATTTTTATTATGGGCATTGCTAAGTGATAAAGTTAAGAGAACTAAGCTCTGGAAATCAAGAATTGAAGATAAGATGAACGATATGGCACGAGAGTGAGATGTTTGAAAATTGTGCATAGATATTGAAAGCCCAAGTGAAACTATTATGATAGAGAGTTTACGCCACAAGATCCCAAAGGCTTAGGTATTCAAATCTCTCAAGGCATACCATAGCACATTCAGTGTGTGAGAAAGTGGGAGTGGTCGAGGAGTTTCTAAAGTGCAACAAAGTGTGAGAGATGTATGTAGAACAGGCACATACAACATTAGATGTGACTTGTAGAGCTTATTGGAGGTACAGGGTATGAGCTTCAGGAGTAGGAGGTCACTCTATTAGACACGAACACTATGTAGAGGATGTAAGAATAGGATATACGAGAGCATAGGGAGAGGCCTCAGATCTTGAGCTAGGGCAAAGCTTGCACATCTAGTGTCATTGGCAAATCATACCCCACTCGAGGGGGTGAGGAATGATAACACATTGCATAGATATCGAGGATTATCCTATTCTTTGTTATGATTAATCAGGTTACGATATCATGGTACTATAGGATAACGATTGGTTGAGGACTTATGGTAATTGAAATTGGGGGAAGGAAAACTCCGATAGGATCATCTCTACCTTTCTTTCCATGCATGAAGACAATAGGTGGAACTTAGGCCAAGAAAGATGATAATGATATTTAGGCAAGAAATGAGTGAGGGAAGAGTAAATCCAAGTCAATGTCAAAGGACCTAAGTGGGGTGTATAAGATCGCAATCAACGATCCACTAAGAAAGGCTAGGGCGAATCGAAGCCAAAATAGGCCAATCAAGACCGCTAATATTTAAATGGTAGGAGATGTTAGGGAAATAAGATATTTTTAAACCCAAGCATGGGGCGGATAGCCCAAGAAGAGGATAAGAGCTATTTGGAGATATGTGTAAACTCAACAGGGTGTATTCCCAGTGGAGGTATTTATAAAGGTCGAGGTGTTTATAAAGGAGATATATTTCCAGGGGGTGAATGATCGTAGAGTATCAGATAATAATATCATCAACTTGATTTAAGATATGGCTTTGGGCATCAAATTCATGAGGTCCTCTATGGTGTGTTGTGTGATTAGAAACATATCAGGTGCACCTCAGATCTCATGGAAAATAAGGTGTCATCTATCTGCTCCTCTAGTCCAGGTGAGAATGTCATGTTGAATATTATCCATGGTGGGACATAGGGATCAGGATGAGGTGGTGGTCCATAAGTTGGTTGAGGTCGAGTTGGTCTTGGGGGAAGGATGGCGGATCTCTTAGAGGCAATCCAGTCTATACACTTTCTTTCATGTGAAGAGGACTCGAGAACTAGGCATATACCTATTACGCATGACCCAATAATTCTGTGTGGTATGCGAGAAGTAGTCATGGTGTGAATAAATAAAGTGGGGCTCGAGGTTGGAAGGTCGTGTAGCCTTCCAAGCTTGATCTCATTTAATCTCAGCTTCAATATTCTTCCTGTGTCTTTTGTATGCTCTACAATCATATAAATCATGCCCTAGAGCCTCATGCCATGTACAATATGGCTCTACCTTAAATGGCCAAGGATTCATAAGGGCGAGAAATATAGGAGGATGCGAATGGCTGATATGAGTTGGCATGGATGATTTCAACACATCTTGTACTTTTTCATCCATAAGGTCATCAACTTTCATAGTCAAAACCATAGATATACGCTCCCCTTCATTTATATGAGGAGGTACATCATGTGATCTAGTAGTGGAATCGTGAGGAGAGGGCGAGGCTGACGTGGATTGTTTGAAGCTCAGGCACTATTCTGCTAGAGAAGGCTCAACCGAGTGTGAGGAGTATTCTTTGTATAAGAATGGCATTCACATCATGAGCAGTGTCATTGTTTGAATGGTGTTTTGGTAACGCCAGACCTCTCTATCCCAAATTTGGGCATAACTGGCCAAATGGGTATCATCCAAAGCATAACCGTCATCGTAGTCAAGGGTAGAGATATCTATCACACAAGATTCAACTATAGTTTCTAATTGAACCTTTTTACTCTGGTGGAGGTGGAGGTGTACATGAGATGGTAACAGAATGGACGGCTCCTTCTTACAAGGCCATAAAATTTAGGAGGAAGTTGGGATATGATGAGATCTTATAAATTATAGGTGTTGATCCTAACAATGATCTCATTAGGCTCGTCATCATCAGAATCCAAGATATTGGGAGGCATGCGCCCAACCAATTTCCAGGGATGACCCACATTACTACGAAGAGACTCAACAGGATAATTAAAATGCTGATATTCACGAAATGGGATAGGAGATATTTCTTTAAGGGTCAGGAATTTATATGTCCCTTTTTGTTGAAGAGTGTCATAGTTCTAAGGATTTGGGTCACCTTGAATCTTATAGATATCCCCTTGATGAGAAAATTTGACACATTGATATGCAAAGGAAGTGACCACATGGGCATACGATGGGTCCAAGGTCAACCTAAGAGGATATTATAAGATAAGGGGAAATTAAATACCATGAATTTTACACATACGGTCTTAGGAGGAATAGTGATGGGAAGCCAAATGCAACCCATGGGAGACATTTGTCAATGATCATATCCCTGACAAGTAGTACGTGTGGGTTTTAGGTTGTCTATTAAGTAATGAAGAGCCTTGATGAAATATGAGGAGGCCACACATGTGTGATACACCTTCATCGATGAGGGCACACTTAAAACCTTAGTTTGACTAATTTGTATGGAGATGAAAAGTGGAGGATCGTCTGCCTGAAATAAGAGTTTATCTAGAATCATAATAGCTACAGGGAAACAGATACAAGTTTGAGTGTATGTGGTAAGGTTCGTACAAATGGAAAGCTCCTCGTATTGCATGGACGACATATTTTTTCTTCAAAACTATGCAATGTAGGATACTGCCCCAAAGTAGGAGGAAAAGTGATGTTCATATAAAATATAGTCAATCACGAGGTACCCGTGCAGTGGTGAGGTGATGTGCATAAAATCTCTAAAAATAGAGCATTGGATCAACAATTGAGAAAGTGCTTCTAGAGGATGTCCCACCCATCATGGTTTGGATGAAGCAGTCAGGCTGAAGAGAGTTGATGATCATCATAGAAACCAGGCTCAGAAGTTGGAGGAGTAATAAGGGATGATTTCATAAATTGATTTTTGTTTATGCTTGATGCATCATTAGCCATGGACCGAAGGTTTCTATGATTGAAGGAAGGGTTTTAGACACCCTCGGTCCCTGTAATAGTTTTTGCAAAGGGGTCTGATGGCATCTGCAAAATATGGGATTTTATATTTGGGAATTTTATTCTGAAATACACAAGGGTAAACTGACCATGTGAGTCTGATGCTATAAATGAATGGAGGATTTTCAGGTTCTATGTATGTTATAACATGCATCACATCATTAATGGTAACTGTGTTTTTCAGGAGGATGATCATGATCAACTACATTTTTTGTAGCATTTTATGATTTCTTAGAAATTTTTCTCGTACTATAGTTAGGCATAGGATCAAATAAGAATTTGAGTTCTTCGTTAGCTTGGTTAATAGCATTATGATGATATTTTTGTTTTTTTGGCATCACGATCCTTGACCTCTTTTGTCAAACATTCTCTAGTGGTGGCATCATGATCAAATTAAGGACCTAGGAAGAATTCAATGGATATCTGTGCTAAGGCCATGATAATTTTCATGAGAATGGCCCCAATTAGAAGTGCCACCAACAAAACTTGTTCTCATCATGTCATTAAGGGACATGATCAAGAAGGATCAAGGATTTGACTAAATGGCTTAGGCATGTGTTTTTCTCAACTCATCACTTGGTCAATGGTTAATAATAAACAAGTTTTTTATTATTATTACTTAGATTGTCTGATCAATATTGAAGACATTCCTACTTGAATAATCCATAAGAGGAAGTGTATCTCAGACTCCTTCCATCTGTAGCATTCTTTTTATTTTATATTTTAAGGATTTTCACTTGTTTGGTTGCTCGTGCTTTAGGAGGATACTTCTCGAACTCCCTCATGTAAGGTATTCTTTGCCTTTTATCTTGTTCCAAAAGCTTCATCTAAGGAAGTAGGAGACAGACCACGCTAAGCTTATATTAAAGGCAAGCTTCTAGAGCTTGAAGGAAAAGTTGGAATAGGATATCATTTGGCATGTTATGTTCTGCTTTTGTATACAAATTCTTCCAACGTTTGACATATGTTTGCGTGAGTCATTCTCATGTTTTTAACATATAATGAAAGCATTGATATTATTCTTAGGCAAATCATGATATTGGAACTCATTGACTAGGGTTGTTACTAAAGATTCTAGCTCCACTATGGAGTTAGGGGGTAAAGTATGATACCAATCTTGTGTCAAAGCATATAAGTGTGTCCCACTTAGTGGCCAAAAATATTTTAAAATCTTATTAGTAAATAAATATTTAACTATTAAAACTTTAAAAAATCAAGTAAATTTTGGATGCCCTGTGCCTTAGTATATTTAAACTCTTAAAAATACATGTTTGGCCATTTTATATGTGTTTGGTCATGTTTTGGTTGTCAAAAATATTTTTCTAAAGGTACAAAAATGGAAAAAAGTGGGACACAGTTATATGCTTTGACCCTCTAAGGCATCCCATGTAAGGGTCTTAGCTAAAATCTTAGTTGCAGTGTATGATTTAAATTTAATCGATTTCTTATAAATATTACCAAAATGTTTGATGTGGAGAGTTGAGATCGGTTGATCCATCATAGGAAATAGAAGGGGCAATGCCTCCAATATCCATGCTAGAAATATAGGGTGTTAGAGGCTCTTGTTGGACTACCCACAAAACTTTTTTATGAATGGGAAGTTGGGCAATCGGTGCCCCATTAGGTTTATTAGGTAAGGGAGGGGGAAATGCACCCCCAGATCCTGAGTTAGGATGGTAAACCATTTGAACCATGTTAGTTTGCATTTGGAGAAGTAGAGTTGTAGTAGCGGTTTGTTGTTGGCTCATTTTTTTCTATGAGCTGAAGGATGAGATTAGTAGGGTCAGAAATTAGAGGCATTCTTGGATGAGCCTATCATAGGAGACCTTCCCACTTTCTACCCTACTATTAAGTTACATCAGATATGAAGTCAAGAAGATGTTTATAGATCATTGATTCATGGGTTCCCCCTTGTATTGAGGAAATTTGTTGAGGAAATTTTGGATATCAGGTGGAATATCAAAGGTAATCATCAATTTTATCATATTCCTCTTCATCCACTAAGGTGTTATTATTACGTGTGTGTTATACTTATTTCTATTAGCTCTTACCACATAAGAGTTTGTGTAGAAAATAAAATTGGATTTTGGGTGATTGGTTTCTGGAAATGACCGCACATCAGAATTAGAGAGCCTCAACCTGGTCTAGATACTCCATGATGGAGAGATGATTAGGTCCAGAAGAAGCTCTAGAAAGTATAGGCTAGTGACACAATGAACCCTTTTAAAAATGGTTACACAAGAGACTGAAGGCATGCCTAGGATGAAATATGGAAAAAATAAACTAGGATTGACCCTACACAAAATTAACACAGGGGCCGATAGGCATTTGGGAAAATTGGTTTTTTAAGGTTTTTCAAGATTTTTAATGGCTAAAATAAGATAAAACTGAAAAATGGATGCTTTTAATGAGTTGTGCTCGATAAAAAGGTACATAAGGATGAGTCTCACGTTGAGTTCACCAAGGATGTTTGGTGGGAAAAAATGTGTCTAGACAACATGCACTCATATCATCTGTTCAACTAGGGTATCAAGGAACCGAGTAGGAGACACACAAAGACCATCACACAACAGATGTAATTAAAAGTGGGTACATGAACTGCTAAAATATCATACCCAAAGGGAAGTAACCCTCACACTAGGTCAACCTAGGGTTTCCAAGGTATGAGATCGAGAAAGGGAAAGGAACCCTATTGAAGTATCGATACTATGGGGCTGAATAGGAACAAAATAATCATTCAAGATCTATGCTAACCGAAGTAAAAAATGCAACATAAGATAAAGATATGACTAAAAATATGCTAAACTAACATGTGCATAAGATGATTAAACTAACATATGCATAAGAAAAGAGATATGAGAATAATCTATGCAAAATGAAAAGTTGAGTTAGAACACTTACCTGTTGGGGGGCGGTCAGCTGATGCATTTACTTCCCAAAGAACCATGCACTAAGAGAGAATACATTTTGGGTGGAGAAGGGGAAACAATTCATATCCTAACTCATTATAGGTGACCTGTGATTGAAAAAAAACCATTCCAAAAATAAGAAGATCCAATCCTAGCGTTAAGGTACAAGAAACCCAAGAGCTGAGTGAGATGATGCAGAGTTGACACAAAAGAGTAGAGCAATGACGAGTTCTTGTATATCTTGGTGTTATGCCTTCTATGTATCTCTCATTGTCTTGTGATTGTATTTTTTATATTTATACTGACGTCCATCACTCGCGAGTGAAAATGCATCAATAAGGAATTTGAAAATGCACCAATGTAATCACCCACGGGTGATGGCATCAACTAGGGAGGGGGAAGGAAAATTGGTGTGTGCAATGTGTCGTGAAGAACAAAAGTAATACAAGGAAAAAACAATATTGTCATGTGCAAGTAAGGTGTCGGAAGGGTGTAAAGAAAAGTAATAAGATAAGAGCAAAAAAGGTACATAAATAGCACCAAAATCCATTCTCTCTCCACGTATCATCCCTAACCCAATGGTTACATGAATAATCATACCCTATTCTGCAACAAGCCCCTTAAGACACCCATTCCTAGAAATAGATGAATTAGTGAACTCTAACCTAGAAGAGAAATTTTTAGTAACATGAATGAAAAGATAAAGCGTGAAAAATTAGTTGTATACATGGGCTATATGAATTCGTGGGAAGATAAGCCATTTTTGGATAAATATGGGTTCAATATTACGTGGCTCTTATGAAGTGAGGGGTGTAGTTGCCTCTAATACCCAAGCCCTAGACTAGATCCCTGTTGTTATGCAAATATGCAACAGGAAAATTTCCAATTTTTAAGCATGATAACGGACCATAGTGTCGAAAATTTTCAAAGTCATACCTTCCCAAGACACCCCTAGGCCAGTCTATCCCAATTACCAGTCCTATCATGTAAGTCTATTGATCCCTATGTGAATGTCAAGTTTCCCCCTAGGTGATTTAGGAAAGTAAAATCAACCCCCCAGGTTATTTAGGATATTCTGGAACATTCAAACTTTCAAGAAATTTTAGGAGGGGCTATCATCAGCCTTCCTAGACACATGTACCACCCCCAAAGCATATCTAAGTATAAAAATCCATCATGGAGGATTATTCAAGGGCTAAGAACATCAAGGAAAATATTTTTAAAGATTCATGGAATATTTGGATATTTTGGGGCCAGTTTGTCAGAAGCATGTTCTCTGGCCTAAAGGAGCAAACACCATAAAAGAAGACCTAAGCTTCAAAGTAATATTTTGGGAGCCTTGTGAAGATTAAAGAACCCAAAAAATTACCTATGGAAATCATTTTCCATGTCCTACATGGTGGAAAATATGAGACATCTTGAAACATCATACACTTTCCGAGGCAACTCATTCTTCTGGCACACAATGTGCGGTTCTGATAAATAAGGGGTCATTTGGAGGTGTTTAAATCAGATATGGACCTTTACACCATCACCATTAGACTCATTGTACTATTTTTAGTCAATTTCATATAAAATTTCACCTCAAAACTCATTCGGGAGCTCGAGATACGGTCTTCAGAAGCTGGTCCCAAGGTACGATCTTTCATACTTATTCATTTTTTGATGGGACACGTGGCAACCTGAAGATGAGGCACAATTTCATGTCCCTTTCATCCCTTTTAAAATGTAAAAAATGGGACACAAAAATTCACCCCATCCCTTTAAGCCCCCAAGTCACCAATATGACCACAAACTGGCTCCCAGGTGCTAAAACTAAGCCCCTCCTCTAAGTTGCACAACTAGTAAAAAAGTGACAAATGGCATGATGAGGTGCAAAGCAGAATTTTATGTCCCCTTCATCCCTTTTTCCAAAGGGATGAAAGGGACACAAAAATTCACCCCATCCCCCCTTCTAATTTTGCATATATACGAGAGATAGCCATTTTTTTCTCATTTCTACCCCACACATCCATACCCTGCTGAAACTCTGCCAACATTTCACCAGGATACCTAACCTCCATTGTTGCATCCAAATGACTCCATGAAAATCCTATTTCATCCAAAAATGTAGAAATCAAAAAAGAAACGGATCAAAAAGGCAAAAAATAAATAAAGAAAAAGAAGAATTTTTTAGAAAACCCTCGTAGTTAAAAGCGATGCTTCCATTACTTCTAGAAATGCACAAAGCTATTACAATGGTGAAATAAGCCAATATCCACATGCACGAGCCATATCTAGAGGTCTGTGACTCAAATTAAAGAAAAATGAAGACTTTGGCAAAGTGCATAGGGATCTAAAGTGTCCAACATAACAATTTAGCCCAGCTCTTACATTTATAGACGATTTCATGGAAGGAAAAGAGGAGGAGAACGGAAAATCTGAATTTGAAATGCAACCAACAACAAGAAGCATTCAATGCCTAGAAATTCACCTGGAAATTTGTCAAATGCACTTCCCTAAGTATTTTTGGCGCGTTGAAGAAGGAAGTAGGGTGAATCAGATCAAATTAGGTGGTTAGGGTATTTAGATCTACTCATTAATGTCTAGGATGTCGTTTTCCCATTTCTCACCTACCAGATCCACCAAGAATTTGAATTTGAATGTCTAGCACTATAGCCTATGTCAACATCTATTAATTGAGACTAGGCGCATGTAGTTCAGAGATCAGTAGAAAAATATAGGATTGTCAGAAGTTTGTGAGAGTCATATGCGCACGCAAGACACGTGGCGCAGGCTGATCGGCTGAAAGGACGACCAACTGTGCAAATGCTTTATCGTCTTTGACACATGTCACTCATTGATTCATTACAAGAATTCGATGCCCTATTAGCATGCTTTGACTGGTTATAGGTGGCACACTCAAGCCTGTCAGAGAATGATGTGGCACAGAAAGGCGTGAAGGAGGGCTCAAAAATATACGCATAGAAGAATAAGGTGCGGGAAGGAGGTAGAAAGAAGGCGCGCACAAAGTGCATGGGGAAATGAGGCAAACTGGTGAGCAGAGAATGAATAATGAAGGCACAATTATTACAAGATAATGTGCAGGGGGGCACGAGAGGGCTAGGGGCTTAGCTAATTGAAGCAAGTGTAAGGTGCACATAAGACGAAATAGTTGTTAGGAAGAAGGCGAATGCGCAGAAGATGCGTCTAGGGGAAGAGTAGAACAAAGAGGAAAAGGAAAATGGAAAGGGGAGAAGGGGAAGCGTGCAAGTGTGCGTGAGGAAAAGAAGGGAGACACACGAGGAATCTACAACCAAGGGGATGTGCCAAGTGAACTTGAGCACGTGTAACCTTGCAATGAAGAGCTCAGAGTAAGAATATGTATACAAGTTATCTAAATAACTAGGAGAGTTATTTGGATAACAATTTTGGTGACTTTTGGGGACATCTGCCTATTAGATGAAAGAGATCAGCTGCCTAGAGTGTTCATTGGGTATGAAGTCCACTATGTAAACACGAAACTCTGATTTGTGACTTTCAAGAACTGCCCCTGAAGGAATGACGCCCTAGTTTAGCTTTGTCAACATCCCATTTCAAAACCAAGTCCCCAACTTTGAAATTTTGAGGCTTGGCCTTTCTGTCAAACCACTTCTTTGTTGCTTGTTGATGCTACTCTAGCTTGATCATGGCAAAGCTCCTTGACTCTTCAAGATTAACCAGCTATTCCATTCTGATTTCTTTTTGGTCTGTGCCTTCAAACTTTAGTTGTTGAGCAAGTGCTAATGAGTTCAATTCCAACGTCAAAGGAAGTGTAGCCTCCTTGTCATAGACAAGCTTGTAAGGCAAAGTTCCTATTGCTTTTCTAATTGTGATTATATCTAACCAAAGTGCACATGAGACCTTTGTATGCCATTGTCTTTGGTTGATATTCATTGTGCGCTTCATGATCCTGATCAGGTTCTTGTTTATTAACTCTGCCAGACCGTTGCCTTGGGGCAATAGTTGGAAGAAGTATTCAGATAGATGCCCAGATTTAGAGCCCAATTAGTGATTTTGGTGCCAAGGAAGGCTTTTTCATTATCAGAGATAACAGTTTGAGGAATGCCAAACCTTGTGACTATACCTTTGAGAAAGTTAAGGATGACTGACTCGATTGATTCCTTGAGCACGACAACTTTTGTCCATTTCATGAAGTAATTTGTAGTTGTCAACACCCACTTGTGTCTAGCACTTGAAGGTGGATTGATCATGCATATGAAGTCGAGACCCCATTACACAAAAGGTTGATCCACTTGGATTGGTCAAAGGGGAAGCCCTGCCAATATTTTCTTTCCTACAAAGAAAGTGCATTCTTTGCATTTCGTGACCCACTTATATGCATCTGTAAATAAAGTAGGCAAAAAGATACCCGTCATTATGATCTTCATTGTTGTAGTTTTGGAAGAAAAGTTTCCACCAGAGAATACATCATCAAATTCTGCTAACACTTTTTCAGTCTACATGCCATTGATACATCTTAACAACACGCCATCAAGATTCTTCTTGAAGAGAATTCCATCAATCAAAACATAAGGGATAGATTGTAACCTCATATGTCTTCTCTTTGCCTTGTTTAAGTTAGGAGGGTATGCACCCTCGAAAAGGAATGTGATCATGTGCTTCATTTAGTCACGTGTGATAGGATCTATAATTTGCTCAAGTTCTACACCCGGGAGATCCTCATCCAAAAATAATGAAGTCTCAGATTCATTGTGTGCGTCCTCAGAAAGCTATTTGCAAAGCACACTACCTCTTACTAGTTTCTTGGCTTTGATAGTCACATCATATTCCATGATTTTGGTCACCCATCGTGCTCTTTTTTCACTAATTTCTTCTCCCATGATGAAGTCTCTGACAGAAGAGTGGGAGACTAACACCTTGATATGATTTATGGCAAGCATACTTTTGAATTTCTTGAGTGCGTGCATGATGGTGAAGACCTACTTCTCTGTGTGAACTATATTTTAATTCATAATCCTTCAGCGTCTGGATGAAGAAAGCCACTGGTTGTTCAAATCCTTGTTCATTTTCTTGTGTTAGGACAACAACAACACTCGCATCAGTGCCATAAGCATAAAGGATAAAATCCTTTGAGTAATTCGGGTTGATGAGTGCTGGCGCGCAAGACAATATATTGCTTGATTTTGTTGAAGCTTTCTTTCCTTTTGTTATCCATCTGAAAGCTATGTCCTTCTTGAGCATCAGGGTGATTGGCCTTACCAATCCTACAAAGTTAGGAATGAAGCACCTAACGAAATTGATCTTACCAAGGAAGGATTGCAAGGCCTTTTTGTGCACTAGCAGGGAAAGAGCTAGGATGGTTGAAATGTACTCAGGATCAATTGTGATGCCATCCTTTGAAACCACATGGCCCAAAAGCTTTCCCTGCGCCACTGCAAAATTACACTTCTTGGGGTTAAGAGACACCCCATACTTTCTGCACCTCTCAAATACTTTCTCCAGGTGCACCATATGATCCTCGCTCTACTTTGAGAATATTGTTATGTCATCAAGGTAAACCAAGATGAACTCATTGATGTAACCTTTGAAGGCAATATCCATGGCACACTGAAATGTTGCACCTACATTTGATAGACCAAAGGGAATATTCTGATATGCATATGTTCCCCACTTGGTTGTAAACTCCATTTTGAATTGATCCTCTTCCTTGACCAGGATCTGATTGAAACATGAATACCCATCTAACATTGAGAATCTTTTGCACATGGCCACAGTCTGCAGAATCTACTCCATTGAAGGAAAAGGATAATGATCCTTTAGAGATGCCTTGTTCAAATCTCTGAAATCAACACAGAGTCTGATTTCACCATTCTTCTTGTGCACTGGAACTAGATTCATGACCCAAGTAGAGTACTTGATGGGAAAAATAATCTTTCACCTCAATGAGTTTGGATAATTCCTTTCTCATGAGGGGCTCTATCTTTGGATTGACTGGTCACTGCTTCTGTCTGACGGGCTTGATACCAAGATCAAGGTCAATGGAGTGTTGAGAAACACTTGGATCAAAACCTTTGAGGTCTTCATACTCCCATGAGAAGATATCATTGTATTTTTGACAGAGAGAGATGAAGGCCTATTTTTCATCATGTGCATGCAAGCTTTACTGAGCAACAACTCCTTTCCATGCGCAATAGTGACTGGGGAGTAGTCTTCTTGCGTAGCCCACATATGATTTTCTTCACCCTTGAACTCATCATCAGGGCTAAACATTTTCTCTAAGGTGACCAACCCTTTAGGAAACTTATTTGACTTCAGTTGAATCACTTGGTCACCATAGCTGTCATGCAAGTCAACTTGCATGCTTGATGAGAACTCAACTTCATTTTGGATGAACTGGACGATTTGCACATCACTGTCAAACACTTGTCTAGCTGGTATTGTTATCTGGAATGGATGGTCTGATCACCATCTTAATGTGCTGATGTTTCCTTTGACAAAGTCCTCAACAGGAGAGAACTATGAACCACGCGCATCCATTTGATCTTCTTCCTTGTTCATTTAGTGTGGTACTACCTGCAAGTTTAGAGCATCAAATCTCTCAAGGAGGTCCCAAACTCTATGCTTATAAGCTTTGAGAAGCTTATTCTTTTCTTGGTACTTGTTGGTAACCTGGTGGATAACCAATTCTATATCCCCAAATATCTGCAACTCCTTAATATTCTTCTTTTCAGCAATAAGAAGGCCATGCACCAGCGCCTCATACTTTGCCACATTGTTAGAGCATGTGAACTGTAACCTATGCACGAAGAATAACTTATCATCCTTAGGGGAAATGAGAACGACTCCTGGTCCTACACCATTTCTGCTTCTGGAACCATCAAAGTATAACTTCCATAGACCAGGTTCAACTTGGTCTTTCTTGAGCACACAAAGTAACACAACTTCTTCTTCAAGAATGCAGTAAGTACCAAGCCCAGTTTCATAAGCTTCTAGTTCTTCAACATATGGGTCAAATTTATGGTGCCTCTCTACCCACTCATCAAGTATTAGATCAGGAATAGAAGGTGGAAGAGGATGCTCTTCAGGAACTGAAGCTTGTTCTTCTTGGATTAAATAGTTGGCTTGGAGAGGGGATGGGACATATGACTCTACATGATAAGAAAATATTGGCTCAGCTTGTATGGTAAACCGGGTACCATACCTTGTCTTGAGTAACATATGAGACCAATCAGAAGACAAGTAACCACCCACTTTTGCAGTAAATTCTCTTGATAGACATAAGGAAAACAAAGGAGGTAGGTCAATGATAGACACATCTTGAGTTATGGTGAGGCTTGGACATGCATGAAGGGTTAACTCAAGATCCTTGATGACTCCTAAGGTAGTAATAGTTGAGCCATCAAGTTGCAGGACTCCCTTAGACAAGGGGTTATATCTTAGACCAAATACATCCACTATCTTCTTGGGTATAACAGAGGTACTAATGCCCAAGTCTATCATGTAATTATGCACTAGGTGTTTGCCTATGATCAAGGACATATAAAAGGGTGGTGTTTTAACAATATTACTTACTTGTTTCTCCTTTGTCTGACAAATATTGATAGAAGCGCACGTGGTTTGTGAATAGTTGGATCAATGTGCAGAAGTTGGGACAGAGCCTCATGCAGTAGATCCCATTGAGATGGAATGGTGAAGGCATCCCATGTTGTGAGATTTATGTTTGTCTTCTTCACCTGTTCCATAATGCTAAATGGAAGACCCACTGATTTGTGCATTTAGGGTACATCGACATCCCTTCTTGACTACTCAGGTGCGAAAGCAAGGGCTTTAGATGAAGTTGAGGCTTGACCTACCAAAGGAGGGGTGTGCTACTTCTAGAGAAGATTTTGTGGGACCTTTTGTGTAGGGATTTGAGCACTTTTATTACTGGATTCCCTGGATGCATCTTTCTGCTTTTGAGGGTCGGCTTGTGTTGTTGGGAATGTGACCTGCATGCCAGATTCTAGCATTCTTTTCTTGTATCTTGTGTTGTCCGCAACTTGGGTGCATGGTCTGTTTGTTTCATCTACAGCTTGGTTGATTGCACAGAAGTCCTCAGTGCTAAAGAACATCAGATTGGAATCAGGAGGAACTTCTGGCCCTTCTTGGTTCTCTACTTCAGTTGCACTTGTTGAAGGCTCATAGGTGGAAGCATTCTGGATCATATAGGCTTGTGCACGCATAACATTGGCACAGTGATATTGACTATGAGGCATGTTGTAAGGGAAGCACCATTCTGAATCCTCCACCAAATTGTTCTGAACTGGAACAAGCCTGACTTGCACTGGGTGGTGGAAGAGAGGGTGTAGGAGGAACAACTTGCAAGGGTAGATGTGCATTAGCATGCCATCTATCATTCTGCTGGTTGGGCACATATCTTTGGTTTCCATATTGATTCTGCCAAGGCTGATTGCTTTGGCTATGCACCTGATTAGAACTTCCTCTATAGGCTTGCGCCTGTTGTTTCTCTAATGATATGACCTTGTTTGAGAAATTTCTAATCAGGGTCTTCAATTCTTCATCTTATTTCTACCATGTTGGAGAGTGGGATGTTGATGCAACAGGTTGTGTGCTTTTCTCAGGAATAGGAATAGGGACCACAAGAGGCTAGGTCGCTTGTGACAATTCTGGGAACAAGGGCATAGGCGATCTAGGAGCTATCTTTCCCACCTGAATAAGACTATTTTCCACCCTTACTACAATATTATAAGCAATTGGTAAATTCCTACCTCCCATGGATTGAATCATGATTGAGATATCATTATTGAATGCTTTTAGATATTATAGAAAAGCATGATAGGCTATAGGTCTTACCACAAGAGGAATTCTGTCCCAAGTTTTCTAAAATCTGATGTTGAAATCAATCATCTTCTCATTGGGTTCCCTCCTGGTTGTTTTCAATTACTCCACCAAAGAAAAATTATTTGACTTATCTTCAAAATGATTGCAAAGAGTTGTTCCTAGCTCATCCCATGTGGCAATATATCTAAATCGTAAGCCTTGGTACCATTGTAGCACTTTTCCTTTAAAAAAGGTTGCAAGTAGCCTGACTGCTACATCATCATGTGTGATCAAATAGAGTGAACATATGTTTGCTACATCATGGATATGCTCTTGAGGGGTGACTTGATTCTCACCAGTAAAGTATGGAATACTTTTGAGCACACCATTTGGCATATCATGTTGAATGGCTAGAACTAGGGGACTTCCTCTGGTGAAGTTAGCAAAGTTCCTTAGTGGAGGAGGTGGCTGATGCACCATTGCAGGGTGCGTAAATTGTCTGTTCTGAGGAGGAGTTGAATGGGCGTGGTGTGCTAGAGATGGAGATGCGCGTGTAGACTTTCTAGAATGAACTCTTCTCAGGGATAGCTGAAGGTACTTGAAATAATCTTCAGTTATTGCACTTTTCCTTGTATGCACTCTTCTCATGAAAGGCACTCAAGAATACTAAACAAGAGTTATGGAAATGTTTGGAGTCGCCAAATGTGTTGAAATGAGCCTCTGAAGGCTGAAATACTAAGTCCACACACTAAAACTTTGCAATATGAAATTTAAGCTTTCAATGATTGTCCCACCGGGCGTGCCAGAAACTGTTGGTCATTCAAATGTGCACCCGTGTCTTGGATCTGGAAGATCTGAGTTGTTTGAGACAACAATGGAACCATCTCCAAGTTGTGGGACCTTGTGCGCTTGAGACAGATCTCCAGAGAAGGCCGGTTCCTCTATCTACTTCTACTACTACTGCTACTCCTAGTGTTGAAAGGGAAAACTAAGCTAATAATGCCAAGGGACCAAGGATAGAAGGATAACATGAAAGGAAACTACACTAAAAGGTGATAGCACCAGAAAAAGAGGGATGAACACTATCTGTTCTGAGTGAAAATGAAGGGAAATGCATGAAAGAAGGCTAGGCACATGTAGCACAACTAAAACGTATTTACCAGATCAGTTTCATGGAACACAACTAAATAAGGAGCTGTAAGGGACATAGAATGGCACAATGAGCATGTAATGTAAAAGAAAGGCAAGAAGAAATAATATAAACATGCTCAGGATAGAGAATAGTCACAAAACAATGCTTCCATTACTTCTAGAAATACACAGAGCTATTACAATGGTGAAAGAGGCCGATATCCACATGCACGAGCTAGATCTAGAGGTCTGCGACTCAAAATACAGAAAAATGAAGTCCTTGGAAAAGTGCATAGGGATCCAAAGTGTCCAACATAAAAAATGAGCCCAACTCTTACATTTATAGATGAATTCATGGAAGAAGAAGAGGAGGAGGAGGGAAAATCTAAATTTGAAATGCAACCACCAACAAGAAGCATTCAATGCCTACAAATCCACCTGGAAATCTGTCAAATGCACTTCCCCAAGTTTGTTTGGTGTGTTGAAGAAGGAAGGAGGGTGAATCAGATCAAATCAGGTGGTTGGAGCAATTAGATATTCTCATTAATGTCTAGAATGTCATTTTCCCATTTCTCACCTACCAGATCCACCAAGAATTTGAATTTGAATGTCTAGCATTGTAGCCTATGTCAGTAGCTATTGATTGAGACTAGGTGCACACCGAATCAGAGCTCTATAGAAAAATATATGGCTGTCAGAAGTTTTTCAGAGTCGTCTTGCACATGAAGACACATGGCGGTCATGCATATTGGCTGAAAAGGATGGCCAAATGTGTAAATGTTTTTGTCATCTTTCTACCACATTTCACTCATTGTTTTGTTGCAAGGATTTGGCACCCTATTGGTGCACTTTGACTGGTTGCATGTGGCACACTCAAGTGTGTCAGAGAATGATGTGGCACGGAAAATGTGCATAAGGAGGGCACAAAGATATGTGCACGTGGAAGAATGAGGTGTGGGAAGAAGGTAGAGGCAGGTGTGTGCAATGCACGTGGGGAAATGAGGAAAACTGGTGGGTGGAGAATGCATAGTCAAGGCAAAATTATTATAAGATAATGTGTGGGGGTGTGAGAGGGCTAGGGACTTAGCTGATTGAAGCAAGTGCAAGGATGCGTAGGATGAAATAACTTATAGGAAGAAGGTGAATGTGCAGAAGATGCACAAAGGGGAAGAGTGGAACAAAGAGGAAAAGGAAAATAAAAGGGGAGAAGGGGAAGCGCGCAAGGGCACGTGAGGAAAAGAAGGGAGGTGCATGAGGAATCTATAACCAAGGGGATGTGCCAAGTGAACTTGAGCATGCACAACCTTGTAATGAAGAGCTCAGAGCAATAATATGTATACAAGTTGTCCAAATAACTATCCCATTTTCAAAGGGTTGTTGGTTGCATTCTTGTAAATTCATGAGAGAGATTTTTCCTACTTGTGGAAGAACAAAGAGTTAGTCAATTTTCTTCAATTTTCCCCCTCACGATTTTCCTCTATTCTCATACTATGTACAAATTTACGTCAAATACTAAGTAAGGAATAAGTTTCTATTTTCTAAGGCATATGAATGTGTGCATCTTTGTATGCATGGTTTCCTCTAGCCACTAGCATGGAAGTTTTTGTTTTTTCTTCTCATAAATGCATGTGTTGAAATTTCTAACTAGTGTGTGCAGGAATCTAAGTGTCTACCTGTACCATTAGTTCTATCTTTTATTCTCACTCCCCTTTCTCACTCTCCAGAAAAATTCTTCTCTGGCAAGCAATTGCTAGCTTTGCCACAGGGTCAGTGGAGTGCCCCTATTGGATCCCCAACCATAAGACCACCAAAAAATCCACCTTTTCAAGTGCATGCAAATACAAAAGCTATATTGTCTAAGTAGAGGGATTTTGACTCCCAGAGCATTGACAAGAAACCCATAAATTTTTCCACTGAAAATTTTTCTCGACAAAAATCCCATAGGAACTGTTGTCAGAATTAAGACCTAGCTCCACTAAAACAACTAGAGTGAAGGGGCGGGGGATTTGATGCTTCAAACCATGTCTTAGACAACCTTTCCTAATTTTATGGGCTTGTGCCTCACGTACCAAAATGTATATCGAGGATGCCTTAACAACTTGTTTATCCTAGATAGATGGCTAAATATTAGTGAATAGCTTGTGATTGCTTGTTTTCTCCCAAAAATTGTTTGTGTAAACAATTAAAAAAAAAGAGTGTCCTTAGTCCAAAAAAGCCTTGATTTACAAAAAATCATGAGGTGAGACTTTCACCAAAGTTAAGAACATACTTCTGACAAGAGAAGAAGGTGATGCTTTGGCCAAGTTAGACCAAATGTGTTTTTCGAGATCAAAAATTTAACTCATCAAAAACTTGTTAGGTGAAACTTTGACCAACCTAGGGACCTAATTCTGACAAGAGAAGAGGGTGATGCGTTGGCCAATTAAATCATGTTTTTTCTAAAGTCACAAACTTATTCCATGTTTTTGACTTCACATATCAAAACAAAAAAATGTGTTACTCTGTCAATTTCAAAACTTGTTTGTATACACCAAAACCTTACAAAGCAAAACTTCATCTAAATCAAAACCTTGTTTTAGTGATAAAACAAGGCGAAACTCTGTCTAAGTTGCATTGCGTATCTTTCATCACAAACTATATTTCTAACCACAATTTTGGCTTCATTTATCAAAGACAACAACCAAATACCCTGCCAAAATTACATCAACCATTTTGACACTTACGCTTAAACTTTTTTTCCAAACTTGCTTGATTGTTAAAATTATATTGATGTGCTGTCATATTTTTCTGAGTTGCCTTAGCCAAATTTAGACATCCAAATCTAGGAAAACAACCATTTGCATCCATAACGCTGCCAATTTTTTTAGTTTTCATTAGCAAAATTTAGAACATCCAAATCTTGGAAAATAGCCATTCGCAGCCATTACACAACCAAAATCTCTTAGATTTCCTTGGTAATGCCTCATCAAACATCTTAAACTTGGAAAATCTCCATTTTACAGTCGATATGTTGTCTGTTTTCCTTATATTCCCTTTAAAAACTCACATAATCATCCAAGTCTTCACAAAATGTCTAGTTTGTTGTTACACTGCTTGAATCGACCTAAAACTTCCGTTAATATGAAACAATTGAATTAAACAATCTAGGTCAAGGTATTCAAATAAAATGATGACATTCATGACTAAATATCTAGTGATTCCTCATATCACCAACAATAGGGAACCTATTATATCTCTCACTTTCCAACTTTCATCACCTAATCAATCCCATCCACAAACCAATTCTCCTTAGACCTTCGGGTCCCGCCTAATCGACTTTATCCTAAAGAATAATCAGTCACTCGAATTACATCATCCACAAGAACCCCTTCTTCTATCTGCACTAAACCATCATCTAAGCAAGCCAATGCCAACCTATCACAAATCCAAATCTAATTCAACTCTCGATACATCCCAATCCAAATATAATCTCTCTTTGGCCCTTAGGCCATTTCAACCATGTCATATTTTATCCTCATAAATCATCTAAAAACCAATATTTGTGTCCACATTGAACAATTAACAAACAAAGATGTGGCAAGATATCTTTTCAGTGCACTATCAAGTTCCTTTGTGGAAACAATAAGGCCAAAACCACCCAATCCCATCATCTCCATCATAAAAAAACTTTAGAATCCCAAACACGTGTTGGACCTCTTCTATCAAATCAACCCTATATCATCAACCAACAATGACCTCCTCTTATCCTCCCTTCCTCCCATTTCTCATTATATGGCAAAACAATAGGGTCTATCATTGATCCCTCTCTTATCTTCTCATCACCCAATCATCCCTTACATATCACATCCCCTAAATCAAAATCAATACTTAGGCCACCTCCTACTAGCCCATTACCATTAATCCCTAGGCCACCTCCTACTAGCCCATTACCATCAATTATTGGGCTACCTCTTATTATCGTATTATCCTCGATCCTTGGACTATATCCTATCCATCTATCACATTGTCCCTCTATTAACAACTATGACAAGCTCACCATCATTCCTAACAATCCTCTCATTAACCCCAAATATCCACTTTCTTCCCCCATTTATCGGGATCAATGAAATCACACATCGGCTTATATGAAGCATAAATAGTTTCTTCCTCAAACTAAAATAAAAATTGAAAGGAACTCCAAAGCTCAAAATAAATCCAAAAATGAACAAAAATGCAAACGTCAAGTATGGTGAAAAGTGTAAAAAATATGAATAAGGATTTCAAGATCCCACATACAAAATCCATATTGCAAAATATGTCTCAATCACTTCTCAAGTATGATCTCACCACGATCATTGAGATTGGATACAATATCACTCTGGATAAGAAAAAAATACTAGTATCCCTCATCAAAGAAATCACAAACATTGTTGTTGGGTCCTATCCCACGAAGTGACATTGTTGATCCCAACCTCCCAATCCATCCTATCTTATTCTTCCTACCCTATCATGGAGATTTTCCCTCCTAACCCATTTTCACTCCTATTTGTCCCCGTCTCATCCATTTTCATCATCTCCCTTTGAGATTTTCCCTTCACAAAACCATCAAAAATCTAGAGAAAACATTAAAGAATTACAAGAAAATCAGGAGTAGAAACATCAATCATCGCAATAAGGTATTGCATGCACATAGATGTTCTTTCCTTTCTTCATTTCCTCTATAAATCACCTATCATTTTCATTCCTTCAATGATCTTTTGGTTACTCTGTTTGCACTCATCGTGTGGCATGTATCTCTATTATATTTGTTTTACCTTAGTATTTCATTACCTTAGAAAATTAAATAATGACTGACCTCTTAGAGATCATGTCGCTATGATATATTTAATAAATTTAATGTGAGGACCTTTGGGTGTATCTATTGACACTAGCAAATGTTATCATCACAATCACTACCACATCCTTCTATCAAGCCATTAATGGTTCTTAACCCCTTATCAAAACAATTGAAAGAGCTGAAATAATTTTCAGAAAGTAAAAAAATCAAAAGTAAAAAGTAAAGAAATATACATCTATAAAACTATCTCTGGGGGTATTTCCAGTATCTCTATCAGGGATATGGATTCCTGGCTGGTAGTAGAGAAATGCTATGACTAGAATCAGATACATATATGTTGGGGCTATAGATGCCTATGTAGTAGTGGATAAATGTGTGGCTCTCCTTCTACCCTCCATTCACCAATAAACTATCAAAATCAATCATTTATACACATTGGTTAGTTTGTCATCATTAATTGCCTACCAAATATTCACTTCAAGAAGTAATTCATTTTCGCACGCACACTATATCTTGATGATAAATATGACTAGTATGTTACCAAGTTTCGTATGGACCTTGTTCACACTTTTTCTTTAGTCCATATTTTGTCTCACAATTTGTGCCTTTGCCTCATCACTTTTTCATCGTCAATCTTCTAGCTGCATTTTCCATATCCATCCATAGCATTCACATTGTTTTTGTTCTTCATCAGAACATCCATGTGCATAGATTTCCTTTTTACTATGTCTGAGGGAAACTTTGTCCCCATTTTAATAAACAATCTTAGACTTCTTTCTATCATATGTTTCTTTGCCAACTTGCACTTGGGGGCATGATCATTCTTTCCTAGATTTTTCATTGGCTTAAGTTCATCATCTTGTTTAACCTATCCTTATTGGCCTTGATCCAACTAATCATATTCTTGTATATATGTGTAGGAATTTTCACTTGTATATTCTCATCTCTCATTGGGGGAATCTTGGCGTTTTGTTCTCCTGTACATAGTTTCAGAAAACCTAGAAAATAATAAACATTCAAAAAAATTGAAAATCCTAAACTTTGGAAAAGATTAGAAAATCCTAAACATTTGAAAATATAAAAACATTCAAAAAATATGCAAAACCCAAAAATAGTGAAAAGTGCAAAAACACTACAAAACATCCTACTCCAATGCTTGCTAGTTCTAGTGCAGGACATGCGGATCTTCATGTGATATTTTTTCATCAACAAAGCTTATTTTCTTATATGTCTATCTTCCCAACATATATCATTGATCGGGGCAGTTTAATAGTGCACGTTTTCTTTTCTAGGGACTTCTATGTCCTTAGTCCAATTCCTTGCATGTATCCTCGTTTGGGGCATCATCTCAACCCTTGTTGTATAACTCATACATTTGGATACTGAATCTCGATAACAAAAATATTGGTACAATTGTCTTGAACATTCTTTAGTTGACTTTGTTTGAATGTGCCTATTTTTTATTTGTTTACTTTCTCCTATTGCATTTCTTATGTATTTTGCTTTGAGTCGGCTCTTTAACATTGTATAAAAATTGGTATTATGGATCTTCATGTCATTTCACCTTTTTTTTGTATGCTTGCATCAAATAAAAATTTACTTTCAAGCCATGACGATACGTAAGTTAAGTTAAGATCTTCTCATCCCTCATCATATCCAATCCATCATCTATCTTGCTTCCCTGTTCTAACTAACATTCCCTCTAACTAACCTTTTCCATTTTTTCTAACCCACCAGGACACATTTGTAACAATGACTTGTTTCTACCCCTCCGTTCATATTTACAACCCTTGTCGTGATGGTTTTGATTGCCGCAATGACGTACCGACCGTTGCAACGGGATTTTCTTCCACCATGATCACATTTTTTCTTCTTTTCTAGTGTCAATCAACCTCTTCAATCACCCCATTGATGCTTAAGAGGGCATCGTGCATCCTACTAATTTTTCTTCTACCCATACAAAATAAAATTATCTATTATCTTTGAAATGGTGTTGCTCGCGCCACACCGCATCAAAGAGGAGCAAATGTAGACACCTGATTCTGAACACACAATTTTAATACTAAAATTGCACTAATTGTCTTCTTTCCTATCATTTCATTATAATTAGCGATTTTCCACTAATTAGCCAATATTTCCCATCTTCTTAGTCAATTAATGACATTTCGTTAATTAACTAGCTCTGTCCCTCATCTTGGATGCCAATTAACGTCACTTTATTAGCTAAAACCTCTTTTAATTAATTAATTAATTATTGTTCCAAGATCTTGTGTTTAATTAATAAAATCTCTTATTAATTAAATCCCCCTCTCAAACCCTTCACATTCTACTAATTTCCCTCTAAATCATCTCTAAATGGTTTATCTAAACTAAACTTGGCATATTAATTAATCTCAATTGATTAATTAAACCTTCCCAAACTCCCATAGGCCACTAATCTCTAATTAATCTCTTATAGTCAATTGATTAATTAAACCTTCCCAAACTCCCATGGGTCACTAACCTCTAATTAATCTCTTATAATCATGTTTACCCTTTTCTTATTCTACATTCACTTTATCCCACATTCACTAGGTTACAAGCTTCTCCCAAATTGGAGAGCTATATAAAAAACCTAGTACACCTTGTCACACCTTACACCTTGTCCTTGTAAGACATTTGATATCTCAAGAGAGCATTTCTATCTCAAGAGAGCATTTCTATCACAAGAAAGCTTTCACAAATTGAGAAACATGTTTGTTAAATTTAGTAGGAGAAGATTCAAAAATGACACTTAAGTCATAGTGATGAGATCTCTTCCACTTTACTAAAACCCCTTTGATTGCACATAACTTGTGTTTGGTTCACATAAGGGAGCATCTATATATCAGAGCACATCCAAACATCAAAAAGGAGGTTTACATTTAGTGTAGATTTACATTTTGTGTAATTTAATTAAGCTTTTCCTTTTTAGCTCAATCTTTATGTATTTGTTTAAAATGAACTAAGTTAAGGATTTACTTGATGTTAAATCCATTCCATTAACTTAGTTTACTTTTAGATGCATATAATAACAACTACTTAGTAGGTGCTAACACCCCGAATTTTCTATGAGATGTCATTGCATTTACTAGAATATCGTGGGGGTGAAAACATTATAGAGCACATGCATAAGTATGAGTTATTGTGGCATGCTAATGGGATTACTCACCCCAAGTGTAAGGCAAGCCAATTTACTATCACTCTATTGGATTAGGCACAAACGTGGTTCAGAAAGCACAACCCACGGTAGGTAATTTTTTACTACATCCAAATTAAATATGCTTTCTTAAAAGAGTTCGACATACTTAAATTTGAACAATAAAACATATTTGTGCTAAAGGAGATCAAACGAGAACTTACTAATAGTGTACACACATATGATGTCCATTTCAAGACCTCGATCTCAAAGTTGTCTTATGAGATCCATCCAATTAAACACGCATAATGGTTTTTTTTAGGATTAATTTTTCCCTTTTTGACACAAAATTTCACATAAAACATTTATAAACTTGTACAAAGATTTGCAAGTGACATTGCATATAAAAGTTGTTGGCATTATTGACACTAGCATAATCCCATTCATGGAGATGTAGATTGTGTCAATGGAAACTCATATAGAAAAAATAACTGCAAATAGTGCTAAGGAGACATGCATCAATATATGGTGCACAAATTATGAAGATAAAGGGCATATAAAAAATAAATGCCCTTGATGAAGTGTAAAAATAATGCTTATGGATTGTGAAACTTGTGGCAATGCGAAATGTAAAAAGGTGTCCACTACTTGAGCGTAAAATTCAAACAAAAGTGTCTTGCTATTGTAAGATATGTGATGCACATACACATAATATGGAGGATTTCCACATAATCAACCAAATTCATGAAACATGATCATTAGGGTTGAGATAAGGAACTTCGCAAAATAATCATAATAACAACAATGAGAAATGAAATTGCAACATGCGAGGGTGAGGTTGTGGAAGAGGTAGTCTAGGTAGGGGAAGTATTCCACCAATAAATTGTTACAAGTTTATCTCACTAGATCACTATCAATGTGATTGTCTTGTGTTCCCTATATGCAGATACTTTGGAAAATAGCACAAGGTAGAAGATTATTTTGGCATTTATTCGACTATTATGGAGAAAATTGAAAAAGGTGTGGGGATGATCAAAATTGTGTGAAATGTAATGGAGACCCAATAAAAGGTAATTTTGCAGAAGGTCAATCAAAGTTCTAAGGTTCAAATAACAAGAGGAGATATAACACGTATGTCTTAGACATTGTGTCATTGGTGTTCTCATCGATGTCAACTACAATTGATGTCAAAGGGTGTCTTGGTGTGCATAGGTGAGTGCATGATGTTTTCATTGATGATCATTGATGTAAAATAATTTGAAATGAGTGAAGGTTGATTGGTAATGAGGTGTTTTGGTGTCGTGAAGTGTTGTAGTGATAATGTCGTAGTAGTGCATGCATGTTCTTGATGCACGGTTCAAGCAAGAAGGTGTTGTGTACGAGCTTCAGAGGTTGTACAAGGTTTCTATGATTACTAAGGGTACTGTGTCAGAGGTGTTAGTAAGTCTACAAGATAGAGAACATATCAGTTTACTTATGGCATGAGTTGAAGGAAGCCATTTGAGGCCTAGTCCTAGACCTAGTGTAAGTAGGACACGAGGTATGAAGCAAAGAAGGTAAAGGAAAGTCAATATGAGCATGTGAGGAGTGTTATGACATTACATAGCAAGTGTGGGAGGTGTACCAGGTCTTGGTTTAGGTGTACAGTGCATGTTCAAAGTCTTATTGAAAAAAAAACATAGAAGACAAGGCAAGAATACATGAGAAAAATAGGTAGAACAATGAGTTTCAAAGGTAGATGAGCATGGATAAGAATTGGAGATCATGAAAGAGGTCATCCTAGAGGTGTGTGCAAATTTTGAGGTAAGGAATCTGAAGACAAAGAAAGAAAAGTTGTTTTGGGCTCCACCGAGCTCTCAAAACAGTCATTCCTAGCTCGATGGTCCAGTTTGAAGTGCTCACTCACACGTGAAATATCTGGATGGGGACATGATCCATTCATCAATGTTGAGGCATGTAGTTAATAGTATTTTGCAATTGGAATGAGGTAAAATGATTCCCTATCCTTTATGAACGATTGTTAAGAAGTCAAGTGGGTTTAAACCCTCCTAAATCCCTAGATTTAGAGCAATAGAAAAAATATGAATATTTTTTCCATGAAATGACTTGGGAAGGATAATATTGAGGTTTAGGCATGTAGAGGATTCATCATATCTTGTTTTGGTGATGGTGGCATGATCCAACCAATGATGATAAGCTATAGAAAAACCCTTGTTTTATTGAAATTTGCATATATAAACATGTGGTGTAGGTGTCATGGTGAAAGACCAATTGTGGGATCAAGCGTGGGATGTGTTCTAAGTTCCTGTGAAAAGTTTGGGAAATATCGAGTGCAACAAATGAGTGAAATCTCTCTTCCAAATGTGCCTGCCACTAATGGACTAAAGAGGCAAAAACCCGTCATGAAGATCCGAGAGGGTTTGTGATGTTTTGCATGGTCTAGTAGTATATTATGAGCATGGATAGTCTATAGAGGTCTAATATGACATGATTGAGTTGAGGGTGTGATCAGATGAGTTGTTACCATGCTTAAGCCCTAATTGCCTAATCAACCCAATTAGGCTAATCAAGAATGGTGATTGGCAAAAGTATGCAAGTATGGTTTTTTTCATGTGACATATGCATATGAGTGTTTGAGGAGGTGTGTTGGTGAATTGTTCCATATATTGGTAGAGTGTAAAAGTGAAGTTTGAGATGTTGGAGATGTTTTTGAGTCCTATTATCAAATGTAAGTAGCTTCAGAGAAGGAAGCATTTTGGACCCTTGTGCCCTGAATAGGAGGTTATTATGAGTTTTATAAGAAATAAAGAAAAGCACCTTATGGAGTTAGTCTCAAGAGAATTGGAATTTTGTCCCATGTTTTCTTAAAGTTGAAATTAAAATCAGCCATAAGCTAATTAAGAGTTATTTTGACAACTGTTAATTGTTCTAACAAGGAAATATTGTTTGCTTTCTCCTCAAATTGTTAACATAGAGTTGTGCCAAGTTGATCCCAAGTATGAATGGACACGGGTGTTAAATTTTTGTACCATTGAAGTGCTTTGCATTTGAAAGAGAAAGTAAGAAATCTAACTGCGACATCATCCTCTGTGACCAGATGAATTGATCATACATTGGAAACATCTTGAATGTGATCAACTGGACTTGTGATATTCTCACCAATAAAGAAGGGGATACTTTTAAGGACAGCAACATATATGTCATATTGTTCATTAAGTAGTTAAGGACTACAACCATTGAAGCTAACAAAAGAAAAATCTATTTGATGTGCCATGATAGGTATTGGTCTCAAAACTCTAGAAGAGTGCGTGAAAGGCCTGCCATGAGGAGGTTGGAAAGATTTATATCTAAAGAAGACGATGATCTCTAAACTATTCTACCTCTTCTTCTCCTCGATGACAACTGCAAGTATTCAAAAACTTCACCACATGTTGTGCTTCATATTCTTTATATCTTTCTCATGAAAATGGGGGCAACTTGACTGTTGAAACCATTAGATATAAAGATTGGAGTCACCGGCTGTGTTAAAACAAGCCTCTAAAGGCAAGAAATCACTAAGTCACACACCAAAACATAGAAAATTGTTATAAAGTGCATAAAATTGTCCCACCAAGTGTGCCAAAATTGTTGGAGCAGTGAAGGCACCAAGGTGGCTAGGATGATGCAATGGGACACCTGACAAATAAAGGTTTCAATGTTGTTCCACAGGACATGCCAGAACTGTTGGAGCTCAAAATTGAACCTGCATGTTAATCAAGAAGATCTAGGGCTTTGAGGTAACATGGGACTGTCTCTAAGTTCTGGGACTTGTGTTTGAGACAGACCTCTAGAGAAGTTTGACTTCCTCTACCAATTCCTAATGCTAAAACTACTCCTAAGGAAGGAAATGCAGCTATCTAATCCTACTCTAATAATCCAAGGGATCAAGGGAAGAGAAAGATGCATAAAAAGGGGAAGTCCTAAGCTGACATAGGTGATAGCACCAGAATTAAGGAGAAATAAAATCTCAAATGAGTTAAAATGGGAGAAAATGAAGGAGGAGGGGACAAACAAGAGTGCCAAAGTCCAAAACAATACTCAAACTATCATTTCCATGGATCACAAAATAAATAAAACCCTACAAAGAGAGAAAATATGCACAACATACCACAATAGCAATGGAGAGGAAATAAAATTAAATAAACACATGCTAAGGTAGAGAATAACCATAAAAAATATATTTTATTGCTCAGGAAGATGCGCAGTCCATTACAATGGAGGAAGGAGGCAAAAATCACCTTGTAGAAGTCGAGATATGAGGCCTGCAATGTAAAACAGTAATGTAATCCTCTCAATAATATACTTGCATTCCAATAGGGTACAACCTTTACAAATGGGCATAATTTTACAATATATCGAGAAAGGGAGAGAAAGAGGAGGTAAAAGAAAAGGAATTCAGATTAAAGGCTGCAACCAGCAACAAGATGCACTAACTGCCTATAGAACAACATGTGAAATCTGTAAAATCCATCCCCCATGTTAGCTCACTTGTAGAAGAAGGAAAGAGACCATGCTTCATTAAATTTGGGTGGTTGAGTCACCTGTAGATGCACATTAATGGCCCAAATCGTGTTTTCCTCTCTTAACCCACCAAATCTCACCAAAATATGATTTTCATATGATTATCTAAAATTGACTAAATAGGGGAAAATATAATGATAGTTAATCTAATCTAGGAGGACATAAAATGTTGTAAATAGATGTACTCAAGCAATATAAAGAAATTAAATAATTAAACTAATGGAAATGAGACCCTAAAGTGCAAGGATAAAGTGAGGAAATATCTCAATTGATTATAGATGGTTGTCACAGAGTGTCACAAGCATGATTGGAAATTCTAGCAGAAGGAACGACTGCACAAGGGTCCTGAAAAAGGGTGGATCTAGAAGATCTGAGTAGACTGGAGCACCCAGGAGGGTAATGGGGTGCCCCAGGGTACCCTGAGTCTCTGAAAAAGGTCATAACTTGATTCTTTCAGGATCAGAAGATGACTTGTAACCTTCATGCTATCTGTCACACTGGATTTCATTGAACTATGCCGAATGTACTGAAATAATGCAATGAAAACCTGATATAAGACAAAAGGAGTATCAAATCCCTAAAAAAAATAAAAGATGCAAATGAATGGGTTGGAATGACCTCATTTTCCACAACAGTGGGCTTACTAAACTGAGTGTTGCACTACATTTCAGACCCAAATGTAGTTTTAGTGTGTGTGTGCATGTCGTGCCCTAGGTGCTCTTGTGACAGTTGCACTATGTGAAGTAGCGAGAAATAACTAAATGTAGAAAATGTAATAGTATGTGTGCATGGAATATAATAGAATCCCTCCCCCTATGAAGTGTGTGTTGATGCAGATCTCCTAGCCTTGATGCATGGAACTATGTGGATGCAAGTGATGCAATGGATGCAACTCTAGATGGAGTGATAGTAGTAAGTGATGCTAGGACCCTCATTATGGTCTCATAACTTTATATTTATAGGGTTCTCTTGATCTAATTTTGTAATTAACCCCGACATGGCTAACTAGGAAAAAGATAAGGATGAAAAATGGCTAGAAAGATCCCAAAAAGTGGTGGGAAAGTAGAAAAAGGATCGGGGCACCCTAGGTGGGAGCAGGATGCCTCAGGGCACCCCAGTACAGGCCTGGGCACCCCGGTTTAGGCTAAAATGATAGGAAAGTGCCAAAACAGACTGGGCATGTATATAAAAATGTGCAGGAATGACGAAATAAAAGGTAAAATAAGATGGCCAAAAATATGGGATTAATTAGCACTTTCTTCACTCAAAAACCTTCTAAATAGCAATATGAGACCCTGACTAAATAATGCCTAAAGTGCATGATTTTGTGACTACATTTTGCCCCCACTTTATGTTGGTGAGCTGAAAGCTCGGTAACATAAAGTAGATAGAAGTGTGTACCTGATATCCATGGAGAGTGTAGTAGAAATGCACCGAAGGACTAGACTCAAGCATGGAATGATAAAAAGAAGATGGAGGAGCGTGGAATCTAAAGATGAAAAATGTAAAATAAAAAGTGATGAGAGTGAACCTAGGGTAGAACACGTGTGTAATTGCTGCAGTGTGTAGTGTACTTGCATGGTTAGTAAAGCATGTGTTGTCACAGAATGTTGTTGTTGATGTTGTCATCATCGTCCTTGTTGTTGTCCCCAATTTGACTGCTTGTTTCTCATACAACCGGACATGCAAGGAGAAAATGATCAAGTAGTCAAATATGTATGTATGTAAAAATGCTATGTAAAATACACATGTGCATAGAAATGTGTAAAATACGTAAATGTAAAATACACTAAATGAAAATGTAAATGGAACATGTGCACCTAATCCATGTCGAGAGAAAGGGTGTAGAAGGATATCTTGTACTGCTGCGATTTTTTTGGGTGATCTCATGCCACCCTGGTTGAAGAAGTGTAGGGAGGAAATGCTCTATGTCCTCCAAGCTTTAACTGCTTCTGCTGAAATGTGTGTGAAGAGATCTCTATACTATCCTATTTTTTTGGGCGATCCGATGCCCACTGGCCGAAGTAGTGTAGAGAGGCACACCCACTGTAACCTCCTAAGCCTTGTAAATGCTTCCCAGAAATGCTAAGGACACCATGTCCTATAAAATCCATTGTGTATGGGGTTCGTAGATTGGTCTGAACCCACTCGCTGTATGTAAACCCACAATGCCAAGGGTAGAAATAACATTATACTGAACCAATGTAACTATGTTGTGTTAGTATATAAACCCCCAAATGATGCCCCCCTCTTTGGGGGTACATGCGACATCATTGATAGGAGAATGTGGCCCCAAAAGAGGACCAACCACACTCTGAACTGTGTACCCTAGAAAGTTCTTGGTAGAAACCAAGGCACGCACAAATAAGAAGGCTAGGCAAAGAAAAGTGTAAAGAAAACAATGCATGCATATAGAAAACATGTGTAAGCTACGTAGACAATGTAGTGAATGTAAACACGCAAGAAAACAAGTAAGCCACACAAAGTAGGTTGCAAACATGGGACATCACTCACGATGTCACAAGACACACAAGGTCGTCATGGCTGCAAACAACAAACAAGTGTGCACACAACCATAGGGTGAAAGCCACATACAATGGAAAACAATAGTAGACAAGTACAAACAAGAAAACAAGTAGTCATGGAAACATGTAATCCTGCAAAACAAGTGTTGCACATGGAACACCCGTTAGCATGTTAGAGTAATAACCAATATGTCAAAGTGTGTATGATCAAGTAATGTAATATGCTAAGTACAAAATGAAACAATAACACCTATATGAGATGAATGTGGATGCCCCCAGTGACCAGTATAGGAAGGGTAGAAGGCGAGCATCCATGCTGCATGTAGGAGTCCTGTATCTATGATCACACTAAACAAATGTGTGAACATGCATGTGTGGATGATATAGATAATGAAATACAAGAAACCAGTCTAACATGTGTAGTAAAGTGATCATGTAAAACACTAGTAAACAAGAGGAAATGCACCAAGATAATGCAGTATGTTGTGGATGGATGGAATGGAATGCAAAATGGAATGATAGGAGACATTCCCCCCCAAGTGGATGGAAGTGTATGAAATGAGGTTCATTTTTTTTCCCCCTCAGTAGTCAAGAATGAACCATAAACGAGAGTGCGTCATCGGGAAATGGTCGAGTAGTGTTTGTTGTGTCTAGCACGCTATGATGAATGTGTATGTAGTGGTGATGAAATGTGACATATAGAAAGGATGTGCGTGAACCCTATAGCCGAAGCGTATATCATGACTTGATGAATGGATGAGTGATGATTTATCCTAAGCTTATATCACTATATGATGAATGGATGAGTGATGATTTATCCCTAAGCGTATATCACTATAAGATGAAAGGATGAGTGATGATTTATCCCTAAGTGTATATCACTATATGATGAAAGGATGAGTGATGATTTAGCCTAAGCGTATATCACTATAAGATGAAAGGATGAGTGGTGATGTAACCTAAGGTGTATACCACTACAAAATGATATAATGGAAGGTGGTGATTTAGCCTAAAGTGTATACCACTACTAGAGGAAATGATGGAGATGGTTAACGATTTATCCTAAAGCATATGTCACAACTAGAGGAAATGATGGGGGTGGGTGATGATTTATCCTAAAGCGTATGTCACTAGCCTAGGAATGTCACATGATGAAATGTCACATGGTGAGTGTAAGGTCCATTTGATTTGTAAACCCTCGGCAGTCGAGTATGGACCGAGGAACTAAAGTGTGTCATAGGGTAGTGAATGCAGCACATAGAAGACAACGTAGTATAAATGACCAAGTGATGAATAGGGTATGTAAATGTGCGGTATGTATAATTAAATGTAGGAGATGTAAGGTGTGTAGGATGTGTAACATGTAATGTGTATAATATGCAATGTAATGTGTGATAATGTAGAATGTATGGATGAAATGTAAAGATAGGCTCATATATAATGTATACTAGCGTAGTATGTAGAATAATGTATAAATGTGTCATGTGAAATAGCCTAATGGTGTATGTAATACGTAGAATGACTAGTATGTGCATGATGAGAATGTAGTATAATGGAGAATGTAGACTAAGTGTAGAATGGATGGTGTATGATGCACGATGTGTGTGATAAAGTGTAAATGTGTAATGCCTATAGTGTAGTGTGTGGGGTTCAGTGTAATGGTAATCCCTCAACAGTCAAGTGTGAACCGAAGCACAAGAGCGCATCATCGGGTAATGAGGATGATAAAACATGTGATATGAAAATGTAGATAGAAAAATGATGAAGATAAAAAGGTATGATGGTTATGATGTAATGAGAGGGGGGATGTGTTAAGTGTTATACCCCCTCTTGATAGTGTGCCAAGAGACTATGTAAACTTGTCAAGGAGATCCCCATCCTTTGGATCGAAATCAAATGGATATGCATTAGTAACTTGGTAAGCTATAGTATTAGGTTGATCATGTAATGAGTCCATTGAGATGTAAGTGATACATGCCCATAGCATACTCCTCATCGGTGAATGGAGGGAGTGGGAAACCATGTGCATACCAATGAGTGAGATTCTGTGTATACCCTAGGAAAGAACTATTGTAGATGATAATGCATCCAAAAGGCATAGGAAAGGATATATTTGTATGATACGGATCTAGGGTGCCCCCAATATAATCAAGCTAGATTTTCCTAATGTGAGTGGGGCAATAATAGGAGTGCATGCAATAAAAACATCAAGTTGAAATACATGAAGCCCTATAGGCATGCGTTGGAACATGGACCAACCCATGATATAAGTGAGGGTGATATGGTGGTGGAAGAGCATAAAAAATAGAAAAACCTAATCAATCTAAACTGTCATGCATACATACAGTTTCGTGTGAAGTAGGATCTAACGGGATGTGTTTCTAATATGAATCATGTATGAAAATTGTGAAAGTGAATGTTGGGTGTGCTAAAGTAAAATGATGCAAATGTAGATGGTAGAGCACGTCCATAGATTGGACAGGCCATTGATAGGAATAATATCAACAGTTAGTAAGGTGGCATAGAAGGGATGGACATCTAACAAACAAATAATACCATTAAGTGGTGATAAATGTGGCATTTCGTCCATAGGTTGGGGTTCATTTGTAGTATTAATGCGTGGAATAGGCAGACTGGTGTTTGGAGCTCGGTCACAATACTGAAATGGATCATGGTCATGAAAAATGGTATACTCCATGCCCTCATGTAAGAACTTAACAAAGTTATGGATAGTAGACGCGACAGCTCGCATGGCATGAAGCCATGGTCTACCAAGTAGACAATTATAAGCAACTAGGAAATCAACGATTAAAAAGACCACGTGGACAGTCTTAGGACCAATAAGTGATGGGTAATGTGACGTGAACGAAAACATGGACGAGTGGAACCATCATAAGCACGTAGTGAAATACTAGAGGGACTAATGTCATGAGTAGTGAGACCTAAAACTTTGAGAAATGGCATGGTACACAAATTAAGCTCAGATCCATTGTCAATTAAAGTTCGCTTAACAACAACATTATGAATGCAAGAGATAATATGCAAGGGAGGATCATTTTCAAAAGTAACAAAATCATTATGAGGAGTGGATGGGAAAGTAATATGTTGAGAGAATGCATCCACAAAAGTATTATAGACTATGTCTAGATGAGTGTTGTCAGGAATATGAGTAGTGAGTAAAAGATTAATAATTTTAGCTCATAATTCAGGGTGAAGAAGTAAAAATTCATGAATGGAGATAGCCATGATGAAGGAAGCCTAAGGAGAATGGGGATTGGAAGAGTGTGTAGGTCGAGTCGGGTTCACCAAAATGATTAACTAAAATTAACTAAACTAGGGGAATTATAATGATAGTTAATCTAATCTAGGAGGACATAAACACTGTAAATAAATGTACTCTAAAATATAAATTAATTAAATAATTAAACTAATAGAAATGAAACCCTAATGTGCAAGAGTAAAGTGAGGAAAGAACTCAGATAATTGTAGATGATTGTCGCAGAGTATCGCAGGTATGACTAGAAATTCTAGAAGCAAGAACGACTGCATAGAGGTCCTGAAAAGGATGGATCTGGAAGATATCTGAGTAGAATGGAGCACCCAAGAGGGTACCGGGGCACCTCGTGGCACTCTGGTATGGCAGAATAGGTGCCCTGGTCTTTGAAAAATATCAGGAATTGATTCTTTCAGGATCAGAAGATGACTTGTAACCTTCGCTAGTCTGTCGCATTGATTTGTTGAACTGCGCCGAATGTATGAATAATGATGAATGAAACCTGTAAGAGAAAAAAGGAGTATCAAAACCCTAAAAAAATAAAAAATGTAAATGAATGGGTCAGACTGACCTCAACTGCCACAACAATGGGCTTACTAAACTGAGTGTTGCACTACATTTCAGACCCAAATGTAGTTCTTGTGTGTGTGTGCATGTCGTGCCCTAGGTGCTCTTGTGTAAGTCGCACTATGTGAAGTAGCGAGCAATAATAATGTTAGAAAATGTAATAACATGTGTGCATGGAATAGAATAGAATCCCTCCCCCTATGAAGTGTGTGTTGATGTAGATCTCCTAGCCTTGATGCATGGAACTATGTGGATGCAAGTGATGTAATGGATGCAACTCTAGATGGAGTGATAGTAGTAAGTGATGCTAGGACCCTCATTATGGTCTCATAACTTTATATTTATAGGGTTCTCTTGATCTAATTTCATAATTAACCCTGACATGGCCAACTAGGAAAAAGATAAGGATGAAAAATGGCTAGAAAGAGCCCAAAAAGTGGCGAGAAAGTAAAAAAAGGATTGGGCCGCCTCGGCTGGGACCGGGGTGTCTCAGGGCACCCTAGTATAGGCTTGGGTGCCCCGATTTAGGCTAAAATGTTGATAAAGTGCCGAAACAAAATGGGCATGTATATAAAACTATGCGGGAATGATAAAATAAAAGGTAAAATAAGATGGCCAAAAGGTGGGATTAATTAGTACTTTCTTCACTCAATAACCTTCTAACTAGTAGTCTGAGACCAGGCTAAATAATATCTAAAGTGCATGATTTTATGAATACATCATAATTGCATAGTGTAGCTGACGTCAAGAACTTTTCAACGAGAACAACCACACCAGATTTGGGGCTCTCAGTCGAAAGACATGGTTATTTGAAGATTTACAGTGCAGGAGGGCACAACTGACATGTGTCATCCTGTGATTGGCTTCAGGGATCTAAGGGTTGACTGCAGGTACATGGTATCTTCCACTTGTCATATTTTCATTCATTACAGGGATTTGGTCATAGTTGAAAACTTGATATTCTCATTTACAAATAAGTAAATTAAAACCTTGAGTCCCAAAATTTGACATGTGTCACATTAGGATTGGTGTGGGGGTGAAAGCCTTAGGTGCATACACAAGAGCTTGGGGCAAGAGAGAAATATTTAAAAAGAATACAAAGATGTAGAGGAAGTCTACAAAAAAGTGCGAGGGAATGCGTGTACCTTGGGGAAGAAGTGCATGCTTACAAGAGCATGCAAATGTGTAAGGAGGCCTAAAGACTCGGTAAGGGAAACCATAAGAGCATGGGCGAAAATGGCATGCGCATAAACATGCCATGAAGAAAAGGAAAAACACATGAAAGATAATGCACAAATAAAAGCATGCATGTGAGGAAGACCCATGAGTGTGCATAAAGAAAAGTGTGAGACTCAGGGTGGAAAAGACATGTGCGCAAGAGGCGTGTAGAAGACTTGTAAGGATGTAAGGAATGTTGTGCTTGCGCGCAAGGGAAGCACAAAATCTTAATACATAGAAGTCGGTGTCCAAAGGAAAGCACACAAATGGAACTTAATTACAAGGGGTAAATGGAGGGCATGAAGGGAACATGCGCAAAAGAAGACAAGGGGCCAAAGAAGCAAGGAAAACATGCAGGAGTGCGCGAGAAAATGCCACGATTGAAACTATACCAAAAGAGAAGATCAGTAGGGGCAACCTCAAAACATGATGCCAAAGACAATAAAACTACAAGTTTCCCAAAATATCCAAAAGTTTTATTTTGGACAACACTTCATATACCAGGTGTGGGTACACCCCAGCAACGTAGTTACAAACTATGTTTTCTTTCACTCCAAGGAAGTAATAAACTTTGCTCGCCATATCAATTCATGTTTAAGCACATGCTCTGATGCATTCTCAACCCCATAATACTCTATTAAATGTAGATACATTTTGTAGTATATATTCGACACGACTACCTAGTGTGAAGTGTTTCCAACCACCCCTTGTACGAGATTAGTAATTGTAGGTGCAATGTTCCCACTTCCACTCCCACTCACAGGGAAAGGATTGTTTCCCATGACCATTTGTGTCATTATATTCCCTTACACCCCTGTAATAATTGATGTTGTTGTATTGGTATTCGTCATCCCAAATTGTTGTGATTTTTGTAGATTAGGATTTAATGGTTGTCACTCTAGTGTTTGTTGTAATGATTATAACACGTATAGTAAGTTATTTTCTAAAGTCTCCTTCTACTTCACCTACTTGATTTTTTTATCTCTATCACTTTCTATTAAAAATCATTTCGTATTAATTGACCCAATTACGTGAGTAGGCATGGATGGTTGGATTAGTATCCCATTGGCATTATAATCCTTCATTGTCCTCCAGATCCCACAAATTCACCTGGTGCACTATGATTCCTTCCTGGATCTCTTTGGGCTTACTGCTCTCTCCCTGCCTTAACTAGTGATGTTGGTCAACTCCTGTAGTTCCTGGAGTTGAGTCATGAAACTACGTTATCTCCCTTTCTACTACCGTGCTCCTTTCTTTTCAAATCACTTCCTCCTAAGGGTATGATCATCTAGCGTATCCATAACTTATTTCTGATTTCATCTTGTCCTTCATATATCTTGTGTTGCTCATGTTTTGAAATGTTTAGACTTCTATGGGGAAGGTTTATATCCCCATATCAATCATCATTTTCTTAATTTACAATGGTAAGTGTTGTAAGTATGATCCTCGTGGCTCTCGAAAGAATTTATATTGTGCTTCATATGCGTAAGATAAAGTTAAGACTGAATATTCAAGAATATATATTTGTAGCATGAATTTCCACCAGTAATCGACCATGCATGTCAAGGTCATGTCGTATTGAGCTAAATTTCTTCTGCAATTAGTGGTCTATGAATGATTTCAACCTAAATTCCCATTTTTTTCCAAACAATAGGCAACTAACCATGCATGTAAGTGTATTGGCAGCTCACGGAAAAATGTCTCATATAACGAATCATAAAGATTATCATCGACCAACTTTTGTGGAGAGTAGTCTTTACCACCGAGATGATATTCTATGATGACATCCTCCACAGTGTGTAGCCAAGTTTCAATAGTTTCTTACATCTTCCATCCACTTTATCCTCATATTTTAATGAAGGTCCTGAAAACGAAACCAAAATGTTGGAATCTAGTGCTCTTTTTACCTTATACACACGTCATTATTAGTTTAGTTACATGCATGTCTTTTCTATATCATGCCTAGGCAAAGGTGTGATCACCCGAAGTGCAAGAGTTCCCTAGTCCTATCAAAGTTAGCAAGAGTGAAGCAAATAAAGTAAGAGATTCAATTAATAATATAACAAGATTACACAATCATTAACCATAATGTTCATATATTAGTCATTGCACAATACAAATTTTGGCTATCTAGTAGCCCACAAACCTAAGTACAAGTCATTTGCACCTTATTCTACTAGATTATTCTCACAAGTACATATCTCTATCACACCCCCATACCTCTCGCAACAACTCAATGACCTTGAAAATTTCTGGTTCACTCCAATAATTACCTATCGTTGCCATCTTTGGCTCCGTCTCACTACCAATGTTTATTATGTATGGAATTGAAAGTTACATCATGTGGTTGATTCCCTTGTTACTTTTTGTTTATGACCCTTCACGATCCATAAGACACATCTACATGAAAATGATGATTCTCATCTTTTTCAGTTATATGGCACACTACTTTTTTGTATCCTCTGTGTGTATTCATTTTCTACTCAAATGTTACTTCCCCCATGTCATTCCATATGTTGTCTGTAGTGTTTTCTGCGAACATTTTAGCTAGTGCGTAACCTTCATCCTTATGCAGTGTTATAATTTTTTCTTCTATAGGGGTGTCATCTCCAAATATTACACCTTTGATAATGTGAAGAGCAGGAGTCAGCCGCAGAATTGTTTTCACAAAGGAAAAGGTGTGGATGAATACTTGAACCAGTTCTTACCAAGAACGTGATTCCCTTTGTAACTCACTACCGACATACCACACTCATACTCATACATGTAGTGTATGGTATAATAGGTGTGTCCATAGTAATTCTCTAACCTGTGTAGTTTTCCATCTTGTTATGCATTTATTAATTTATTCTTTGAGACTGATAATTCCACTATAACTAGGGTATCATCATGTGTTATTTATTCATTCAAACATAGACTTTATGGCCTCTTTTATGTTTTTCCATAATAGTAACATTGGATGATGTGTGAAGGGGGATGGAGGAAGTGATGCGGCCTAGGTGCGAATCCCACGAAAATTTAAAATCTTCGTAGCCTGAAGGGACCATTGCGAAGGAGCCTTTTGAACTTGTGGCGCCTAAGCTAAAGGTGTTTGTCAATGGCGTGAATAGGATCCTGTTTGGTCTAAGCAGTGGAGAGGAATGGATTGGGCTTGATGCGGATTCTCTGGAAAAGGAAGGGGTGTCTTCATTGGTTAGGTCTCGTGGAACTGGGGTGGTCATTAAATATATGGTCTTGCAGTTAGGGTTCTCAGTGGTTAAAAATTTGATCAAGGAAATTGATCCAGGCAAAGGGTCCCCTTCTTCCAAGCCCTCGAGGAAAGAGATCCCCTCTTTAGTTGGCAGGCTTGAGGTGTGTGGTCTACGCCCTCCAGAGGAATTCAAGGTCGGAAGGATAGAATTCAAAATCACCAAGGAATCGGTTCCTATTGATCTTCCCTATGAGAGAAAAAAGGACTTTATGGATATCCATGAAAATAGGGCAATTTGTTGCAAATTCGTTGGTGACAATTTCTCCAAGAGGAAAATTTGGATCTGGATTTACTGGTTTTGTTGCAAGGAGGGAAACCTCAAGGTCCTCTTTCTTTGGAATGGCTTCTTTCAAGTCTTATTTCATTTTGTGACCTCTGTGGATTTTTTTTAAAGGGGGCCCCTAGTTTCTAAACTCCTCCAGTTTATATATGAGGCCTTGGTCCCCTGATTTCAATCCAAAGGTGGAATCTATTCACAAATCTCCGCTCCATCTTAATTTCCCAAATCTCCCTACGGAGTTCAGGAACTCTGCTTCTCTAAAATCCATTTCCTTCTCACTCGGTTCTTGGGTGCCTATTTCCAATCTGTCTCTTTTAAAATGAAGAAACCCTTTGATGCGCATTTGTGTTGATATGGACTTCTCTTCCCCCCTACCGAGTTTTGTATTGTTGCCTTCCCCTAAGGGTCCCAAATCATTAGAAATAATCTATGAAGGGATGAGCTTTAAGTGCTTCTCTTGCGGTGCCTTAAGCCATTTGAAGAAGGATTGTCAGGGTTTTGGAAAAAAAGGACGGATCCTTCTTTTCCTATCACTCATTTGGATCGAGATTGGTTCTGGCTCAATCGTCAGCCCCTTCCCCCTGTGTCTCTCGCTATTGTAGGTGGTTTGGAAGAATTAACAGTCTCTTTATTGCCCCCTGCTAGCCTTTCAGAAAACTTAAGTCCTCTCTCGTTGTTAAAGGAGATGGAGGATGTGCACAGGGATGCAGGTGCTCTTACCTCCTTGATTAAGGAAGGAATTATGCAAGGACAAGCCTCCTCGATGGAAATTCTTAGCGGGTAGATTTGAAATAACAAATGTCAGGCTTTGGATTTGTCTAATTCTGCAGTCAGGAATCTGGAAGATGGTGAGATTGTTCCAGAATATTTAGTTCCCGTCTTGGTTCCTTCTAAATTAGCTTCATGTCAAGATGGTATGGGGGGGAAATTCAAAGTAGGAGGTGGCCCAATTAGAGGTCGATGCAAGGAAGTAAAAACCCTGAAATTTGATCTTATAGATCTTGGGAAGGTGAAACCCCTTCCCTATGTTCAATGAAGTTCTTCTCCTGGAACGTTAGAGGTCTTAATTCCTCTAAAAAACAATGCTTGATCAAGCGCTATATCCTCTCCTTGGAGGCTTGTCTAGTTCTTCTTCAAGAAACTAAGTTACCTGCTGCTGAAGCCGAGTGCCTTTGGAATAAGTCTTTTAGAGGCTGGAAAGGAGTCTTTTTAGACTCGACTGGTGCTTTCGGGGAGCTCGGGATTGTTTGGAAGGAAGGCGTTGTAATGGTGGAATTGCAAGCTCAATCCCTCAACTTACAACTTTTAAAAGTAATTTTCTGGCGCTTTCAGCTTAATTTTCTTTTATATAGTGTTTATGCTCCCTCTAGCATATTGAGTAAAAAAACCTATGGAGGGATTTGCTTCATTCGGTCTCTGCCTTGGGTGATTAGATGTTCATTCTTGGTGGGGACTTTAATGTTATCTCTAAAAGTAGGGACAAGAAGGGGGGATTATATGAAACCTTCAGTCCCAATAAGATTTTTGCTCCTTCATTAGGGAGGGGGGCCTTTTAGATTTAGAGCCTAAGTAGGGCTATTTTACCTGGAGTAATAAGTGTAAGGGCTTTAGAAATATTGCAGAAAGACTAGATAGATTTCTGGTTAGTCCCAGCTGGAACCTAAATGACATTGTGCTTAAATGTTCCATTCTACAGTGGTTTGGGTCAGATCATTTTCCAGTGTCCCTATATGCTAATTTCGATGTTTCCCCTCCTAGGTCCCCATTCAAATTCGAGCTAATGTGGTTAAGGGATGCTTCTCTTGAAGGCTGGGTCAACCTTTGGTGGAACTCCTATAAAATTGAGGGTTCCAAGATGTTTTTGTTGGCTCAAAAACTGAAAAGACTAAAAAGGATTTTCAAGAGTGGAACATCAAGTATTTCAAAAACCTCTTTCAAGAAAAAGATAGAGTTTAAGTTGAATTGAAAGCTCTTAATTTAAAAAATTTCAGTGATGGGATGCACCAAGAGGATTTTGCTCTTGAAAAAGCTCTCTTAAGTGAGTTAGGAGAACTGCTTCTTAGGGAAGAAATCTATTGGAAAAAAAAATCTAGGGAGCTCTGGCTGAAGGACGGGGATAGAAACACTAAATTCTTTCATGCCTCTATAAAAGAAAAAAGGAATTTGAATTTCATTTCAGAAATCAAGAACAGTGAAGGGGTTCGTCTGGTGGAATAGAAGGATATCATCTCCAAAGGGATTAATTTCTTCTCCTCCTTACTAGCTGGGGATGTTTCCTCCTTTGAGGCCGAGCAGACCTTCCTTCTGGATGACATCCATACTCTCATCTCCAAGAATCAAAATGTTGAGCTCTTGAAGCCTTTCTCCTTCTTAAAAATTGAGAAATTTGGATTCTTCATGGAGAAGAATAAACCCCCTGGCCCAGATGGCTTCCTTGTCAATTTTTTTCAGAATTTTTGCGGCATTATAGGTTATGATGTTTGGGTAGTTGCTGAGGCTTCAAGAAGATCCCACTCGGTGCTCAGAATGATTAATAATACCTTCATCTGCCTTTTTTTAAAAATGCATCAACCTTCCTCCTTCAAGGACTTCAGGCCAATTTCCCTTTGTAATACGTCTTACAAAATAATTTCCAAGGCCGTTTCCCTTCGTTTGAAACCTATTTTAGATCCCCTCATTTCTCATGAACAAACTGGTTTCATGCCTAGTTGATCTATTCTTGATGGTGTCATCTTGTCTCATGAACTGAATCTCTCTCTCTCTCTCTTCCTCTAACACCCCTGGTTTGATGCTTGAATTAGACATAAAAAAATCTTACGATAAGATTAATTGGAGGTTTCTCATTAGGGTCCTTCTTAATTTTGGCTTCTCCAAGCACCTTTGTGAGTGGATTTTCAGTTGCATTTTTGGCCCCTCCTTCTCCATTCTTATTAATGGGAGTGTTAAGGGTTTCTTTGGTAGTAATCATGGTATTAGGAAGGGGGATCCCCTGTCCTCCTTATATATTTTAGTGGCGGAAGCCCTTGGCAGATCCATCAAAGCCAAATTGGGGGAAGGTAAGATTAATGGCTTAAAAATTGTGGATAGTATTCCTCCTCTTACTCACCAACAATTCGCAGATGACACTTTTTTGTTCGGTAGGGCATCCACCCGGGAGGATAAGGAGTTAAAGGATTCTTTGGACAGATACTCTAAGGTGGCAGGGAAAGATGTTAGTGTGGCTAAATCTTGTATTTTCTTCTTCAATGTTGCCTTACAAACGGAGTCACGAATTCTAAATATTTTCAATTTCAAAAAAGGACACTCGCCTGTCAAATATCTCGGTATTCCTTTGTTTAAAGGTATAGGTAAGAATTCCCAGTGGAATGATATACTCAGTTCTCTAGATGTTAAACTGAATGCTTGGAAAGGTAAATGGCTCTCCCTCGCCGTGAGACTTATGTTGATTAAATCAGTTCTATGTGTTGTTCATTTGTGTCTTCTTTCGGTCCTTAAAATCCCTAAGGGTGTTCTTGATAAAATCAAGGGCATTTTGAGAAAATTCTTATGGCAAGGTCTCTCCGAGGAAAATAAGCTTCCACTGATCAGATGGGATACTTTAACAAAGCCTAAAGAGCTTGGTGGCGCGGGCATCCTAAATCTAGGTTTGCAAAACGTGGCACTTGGTGCTAAATTGGTCTGGAAGCTTATGTCTAATCCCAAAAATCTTCTCAAGCTGGTCTTCGAGAAGAAATATCTAGGTACTCCCCTTCTTGAGTCCATCCTTTGGGTAGTGAACCCTCCTAAGGGCTCCTTTTATGCGGATTAGAGAGTGGGTAATGGAGAGAAAGCTCTCTTCTGGGATGATCCATAGAATGGATACCCTGCCCTCGGGGACTCTTCCGTTTTTTAAGACATTAAGAGGAGATTGCTAGGCAAATGGGGTCCTTACATTTCTAACTATGGGGAAATGAATGATTCCCTTCCCTCCATTTTGCAATGGAAAAAAGTGGGCCATTTGAATATCTCTCATGATTTAAAAGCTATTTTTTAAAAATCTATTTTGCAAGAAAGGTATATTCTGATCTCAAATAAGTAGGATGAAATTGTTTAGACCACAGCTCCCTTAGTATCTTATTCCCCTCATCTTGGCTACCTCCTGCTCCATGAGGATGTTGCCTCTGAGAAACCCATATGGAAGGATTGCTAGGACTCCCATTGCCCCCCTAAAGCTAGTCTTTTCGCCTGGATGACCTTTAAGGGTAATATTTTAACTCAAGAAAGAAGGAAAAAAATGGTATTTAAGGTCCTACCAGATGGCTTCTATGTAAAAAGGATGTGGAAGATAAAGACCATTTGCTTCTACATTGTCCCTTTGTTGTTGAATGCTGGAACTAGTTGTGTGCCAAGCTTAACCTTCTATGGGTCCATCCTTGATCAGGGGATCATTTTTGAAAAATTTCCCTAAACATCCCTAAATGGTGTCAGTGTAGAATATCATCTCGAGATCTTTCCAACGACTGTGAGAACGCGACAAACGGACATCGGGAGCTCTAGATATGTTCGGTCAAAGTTCGGTCAACGGGAAAGTCAACTCTAGTCAACTGGTCAATAATGGACCAATCGCACTGCGACACGTGGCGAAAAGGCAAAAGGGAGTTGTTTGTTGGTTTTCGATCGATTTTCCTATCGGGAGACGACAAGTGGAATATATACTATTGACCGAGTTAATTATTTTCATACCACATTACATGGGTCGAAATTATATTTACTTGGTAAGTCCACTTACAAATGCCACACACACACACACACACACACACAGAGATATATATATATATATATATATTAATGTTTAAACATTAGTATAAACCACCATCCACCTTTTATGCTAAGTCTACGTGGTGAAGGAGATGAAGCGGTGTAGTGGCAACTAAATGCCAAACGTGGAGATTCCCACATTAAAAATGGTGGGCAAGGTTTTAAATAAACCTTATAAATATTTACATCCCACACAATGTGAGATTTATCCCATCTAAAATGAAAGTACCAATCAATATTTATTGTGTACTAAGAAATACTGAGATGTTGACCCTATGCACATATGGTTTATAAAAAAAATAAATTTGAACTTCAATAATCAAAATTTTGGTTTTTATTCCATCAAGTATTGGATATTTTTAATGCAAAATACTGTTCAAGTATTGGGACGTGTTCACATACTGGGTCTTCTCCCCTATATCCACCAAAAAAGGGCCGCTCCACATGGGATTTATCCCATCTAAAATAAATGCTAAGCGCCCAAATCATGGGGGAATGCAAATATAGGTAAGGCTTATCAAAATCCCAATAAAATGGATCTAAGCCAATAAACCACGTGTATAAGCCTTACCATTTAAAGCACTCCCGTATCCATTGACAAAAATAAGTGGATCTTTACCCACTTGGAGGGAAAACAGCGGCAAAATGTTAGGAGATGGGATTTGATCTCCTAACCTCACGGTTCTAAAGCCAATCCTGCCAGCCAACCCACCAAGGGAGCGCAACAGGTTATTTAATGGGTCGCTTTAATTTATAGAGGAGGTGGCAGGTCTGTGCAAAGTAGCATAAGGAGGCAGTTTCAGAAAACGCCATTTTTTGAAGACCTTGCACTCAGATTGGGGACCTTGGAGTAAAAATATGAAATGTAGAGAATTTTGAGACGATTCCAACCATATAAGATTTAATCTTTTTTGTTAAGTTTTATCTTGTTTTTAGAAGCTTTGAATGCATATTTTAACATGGATCTACAAGACAGCTAGTTGGAAAACACGAATTTCAATGCACTTCTGGTCTGAATTGTGACTTGGTGTAAACATGAAAAGTGTTCAAAATTCAGATATGATCTCAGATATATGATTTTTTTTCATAGAATGTTTTTAAATCTACATTTGTAGGTGTTTTTCTAACAAAGTTGCATGGAGATCACATTGTGAAAACACTGTAGGAGCCACGGATCGTTCTTGGGACAGTTTCTGCTATTTTTCAGAGTTCTTGGGACATTGATCAGCTCATTTGCAGGTTGTGATTCATTATTTGTTGTTTGTAAGATTTATTGTACTTGCATTTCAATATTATTAATGGATCGGTTCAATCTGAACCCGGGGACGTAGGAATTTCCGAACCCCGTAAACAATCTCTTTTGTTATCTGAATGTTTCAGTTTTCTGATTATTTATTTGCTACACAAGTTTTCCACACTTCTATGGATGCATAATAATCAAAATTTAATCAATTTGTGGAGTTTAGAATACTTAAAATTGGTTTAAAAAATCACGATCTTTGGAAACTTATAAAAGTGAAAAAAATACACTCACGTTTTTAGATCAATCCTAAATCCCTCCCGGATGCTATCCTAGCCTGGCCTTTAAATTATCACTCGGGGGATTTTTCCTCTATTTGGTTGTGTAGTCTGGTGCTTATGCTATGGCACATATGGTGTGAGATAAATAAAATGATTTTCAAGGAGGAATATGGCTCAGTGGAATCGTTTCTCCTTAGACTGGATAGGGCTATATCTAAAGTTGTGTCTGCTAACTAGTCTAGATCTTGTCCTTTTACTTCTCATGACAGGTTACTTGAAAGAAGCTGGCAAATAATAATCAAGCCTGGGGATGGTGCTATGAAGACTTCTGCATCTTCCTCCCTAACTAGAAGAAACACATTTTGGGCTCCCCCTTCCAGTGGGTTTTTAAAACTAATTTTTGATGGGGCTTCTAAGGGTAATCTGTGGGCCTACGGTGTTGGATGTCTCATTCGCAATTCCTCTGGAGAGATGGTTATAGCTGCTTCATAAAAGCTCAAGGGGGGTACTTGCAATACTGTTGAGATACAAGCCTTTAGCAAAGGTTTGCTTCTCGTTGCTTCCCTTAATATTGAAAATCTGGAAATTGAAGGGGACTCTATGATAATCATTACCGCCATCATAAAAAAAAGAGCTATGTCATGGAAGTTGGATCTCAAAGTTTAGAGGTCTTATGGATGTTGTCTAAATTCAAAATTTGGAGTATTAAACACATATACCGAGAAGGCAATCAATGTGCCAACTGGCTAACGAATAAAGGCGTCGAGCAAGATTATGGGGAGAGGGTGGCTAATAACTGTTCTGCGTGGGAGGGCTTGGAAATGATTGCCTCGAAGGACTCAACCATCATGAAATTGACAGTAGCTTCCCCACGTGTGAAGCATAAGGCTCTTACTTAAGATCGGTTGGGCGGTTGTCTCATTCATTTCCCTTTGCTCTGTGAAATGGCTCCTCCTAGGGCTCCTGTGTTGGCTCTTTCTTGTGACGTGAGAGAAATGGCTTTCAGAAATAGGGTTACTGATGGTAGCCTACGGAAGATTTTCCTCATCTCCTGTGCAGAGGACCTGAAGGTAGTTAAATTGGTCATGGGACTAGAGTTTTTAAATTTGGAGGGGTGGCCAAGGGTAAATAGTGGTATTGCCTCCATTTTCATGGAAAATTTGTTGGTTTTGCATCCTTCGAAGGTGGAGGTCTTCAAAGTCACGACACACTAAATTTGCCCTATCTTCTGCGGAAACCTTGCATCGTAGGTGTCCAACTTCAACCTGGCCTTATGGCCTGCTCATGATGTTGCCTCAGGCTCGTCGATTGGTGATGCCTCAGCCTTCTCGGAACTCGAACGCTGCTTCAAAGTTCTGCTGGAGTTTTTTGAGTCCCTCACATCCTACGCAAAAGAAAAAAAAGTGGGACGTATTCACATTCATTTGCCTAACGTCAAGGCCTTGGGGGCTCCGCTAGTTCCTGTTCCGATTTGGTGGAATGATCTGTGCTCCTCTGCGGGTGATGCATTCTATCACCTCTGGCACAATTGGCTGAATGGAAACTTGGTGGATGATGAGTCTAATGGTGCACCTGAGCTGGATCATGACTTACCCAATATGGGTGTTAATATTTCTTCCATTTAGCCCCGTAAGCATAATTCAGGCATAGCTATAGTTATAGAATAAATTGTGGTTTTTGTTAGTATGTCACTTGGATGACTGTGGATGTTGTCTGGTCACACTTGAGGTTATGCCTCATTTTTGTAAATAGGGAACGGGTCCCTTCAACCCGCCTTGAATATTAAAAAAAGAATTGGATGATGTGTTTCTCACCACCTTGTTATGGTTCCTTTCAATAAATAGTCTAAATAATTCAATTACACTTTGTCGGTGTGTATATAAGCTTCCATGTCCTTAAGAAAAGTATATATATCTTCACTCCCACTAAAACTTGGAGGGAGTTGAGTATTCTTTACACTTAGTCTTTGAACATCCTTGTGAATTGAAAAGGATGTTTAGATAGTATGACAGACTGTTATGCATTGAATCATTCCACATTCTCACCCTAGTAGTTTTTATGACTCATGCAACCAATTCTCATAGACAAAACTCATACTATCGTAGATTGACTTATTGCCCCCCATTTTAACTATCATTCCAACATGGGCACAACAATGATCAGATGAACTATGATCAGGGACTAAATCCATTGGGTAAAGAGTTACCGACATTTAGGAAAAGTAAAATAATGATATTAAAAAAAAGATAATAATCTACATGATTGTTATACATTCCACCAAACATTTAGACAAATAATATAATGGTCCTACACGTTCCATTCATTAATCATTAAAACAAAATACTACAGGATGAAAACACAATGATATTGGGACAATTACAAAAGATATAAAGATATGAATACCTGTAAGGATTTTATAATTTAACATTCATACATGTTTACACAACACAAAAAAATGCTTCATTCCCAAACAAATATTTTCATAGTCAAATCCTTTTGATAAAAACAAGAACACTTTCTCAACGTCATACAATATTTTCTCTTTGTACTAAGAAATATTATCACCATTCAATTGTTCATAAAAACTAGAGAACATAATGTTACAATTAGGACAACCAAATTTTCTCAATAGCCAAACAATATAAATAGAGAATTACTTCTCCAACTTAATCAATTTCCCTTCGCAAAGGTGCATAACAAAGGTACCTAGATTATTCTCTTAGGAGCAATCAATGACTAGGAGAAAACCATTTATCAACACCAAGTGAAAACACATTATCCACCATTGAGAAGAGAGATAAGAGCATGCTTGGATCAATATGCTAAATAAACTTGGAATAAACACATTTTTTCCTTGAAATAAGCCAATTTTAGCACAAAATGTTTTGTGAGAAAACACAAATGGAGATCCATGAGGGGAAACACATGCATCCTTAAAATCAAGAGAGCAGACAATCATAAGGTTATCATTTGTTAATCAGGTCAAAACTCTGCCTTAATATCATCACGATAGCATATCTTTTTTATTTACGATTTGATTAACTCCTTGGCATGATTTTATGGGGGCCAGAAAAAACAACCAACTCACATGTATCTATTGGAAAAATCATAATAACCAAAAGATTCTAGAAAGTTATTTCAGGTGGCATTAAAGATGAAACACTCTCAAAATTTATATCTTAAAATTATCTACAAATATCTCATCAATTTCCCTAAAATTAATTTTTTTTTAGTATCTTGCTTCATAATATTTCAAATGATACCAATTTTGTTCAATTTGGAGCTGCCAATCAAAATTTATGAGTAGAATACAAATTTGTTGACCGTGTCCATGGTGGTCTATGGAGTACACATAGTATCACATCCCCGAGCTCTTTTTCCTTTATATTTTGGTTGTCACATTTAATATAAAAACTACCTATACCCAATCATAACATACCACATTGTAGTCACTAAATCACACACTTATTATGTAAATCTAGCCTTTAAATACTTCCTTTATATGCATGACTCCTAAGCAAGAAAACTAGGCATTAAAAACTCCCTTTACTTTACTTTGACATTGCTTTTATCCTTTTCATCTTTATTGCTTGTTGTTTCCAATTGAAAAACTTACAGTTTTGCATACTACTCCACATCATATTTTGCTTTGATTTCATTGTTTGACCTTTTGAACACCCTATACAGGACCATCCATTAAGGATCAGGAGCGTCACAAGTGCACTATTGTACCCTTTGGGCACCTGTGTCCTCTTTACCTCATTTTTTTGATCTTTCAAATGTTAGTTCTTTCTTGTCTTCTTTTATCACTCTTGGTCAACCTTTCACTTGTTAATGACAAAAAATTAAGCAAGGGAATCATATATATGCAGAGAGAGAGAGAGAGAGAGAGAGAGAGATATAAATATATATACCTCACTACATGGGGCATTTAGCATCATTGAGAGACACATACTATCTAAAAGGAGCTAAAATTTTCTATCTACTACAACCAAGGACTGCATTTTAGGACTACATACTTCACTGCATATGAGGGTTTATTCTGAATTCCATACCACAAATTTGCATTTGGTAAAAGTAGATATAGCCCACTATCTTCTTTGTGCTACTAGCACTAGGGCATCCTAGCTTAAGAGACATTATTTCAATCACACACACATAATAATTACATAGAGTCTTGAAATGTAGTGTCAACGCTCGGTGATAATCACATTGGAGTGACGATTGAGGTCAGTCCAACTCAAGCATATGCATATTTGTATTCATCTAAAGTGTGCTTAAGTATTGTGCAGGTATATATGGTTTGTTTTGCAAGTTACAAGTGCGACACAACATTCAATCTAGGGTATGTGAAACACAACAAGTACAAGGAGACACATCAAAAATGACACACAAAAGGACCAGATTCTAAAGGGGTTACTTTTGACAACTAAGATCACCATACACCTAAATGGACAGTAACGCTTAGCGCCTAGGACAACCTAAGGTTTCCAAGGCCCTAGGTCGAAGAAGAGGATGAAACCCTATTGATTGTCACTTTCCAAAATCAAACACAGAGGATAATATAATCTAGAATTTTCCTATCCAACTTGTTCATTAGTCCAAAGTCTATGTCCAGACAAAAGTAAAGCCAAGCTAAGTCATGAAATGAGGAACCCTATAATGGCACTCTTTCTTGCATTTCCTTTGCATGATCTTGTTTTATTATTGTTATATCTAAGCTAATCAGTAAATTAAATGTCTTAGATATGTAATGAGATTTAATCATATATCAATATGATTTATTTGGGTTAGAACACTTACATGTTGGAGGACAGTCATTAATGCATCCAATATCTTTTACAAGTTGACAAGCTAGCACAAAGAAGGGAATAACTCTCACAACAAATTGGAAGGGCATTGAAAAATCTAGTCCTAGATCACTATAGATGACCCAATAATGACACTAGTAAACTAATCCATGCCAACAAGATTATTCTATATCCGAGAGTTACGATGCCAGAAATTCAAGAGCTATAGCGATTAATTGACTAATTTTCCGCAAGGGAGTATATGATAATGTTAAGATAATGCAGTTCAATTTGTGATGATGTTTATATTGTGAAAATGTCAAACTAGGGGTAGTTAAACAATGGACACCAGCTACCCATGTTGTGGATAGGCATTGGGCAATGGATTTGACAATATCTCCAATGCAATCACCCACGTGGCAATGGCATTAGAAAGGGAGGAAAAAAATAGGTGACTGTGTAAAGCCATGTCATGAGAAATAAAGATAATGCAAGAATGAAAGAAATGTGATCATTGAGAATTAACAAGGGAGAATATGTTGTTGAGAGAATGTAGTTCGAAAGAAAATAAGGGGATAAGAGCAAAATAAAACATGGATGGGACTGAAAAGATTTTATCTCTCCATTATCATCCCTACCCAATGGTTAGACGTGAATGTACCTATACCGCATATCCGTAATTTTGAGCCTATTAAGGTACCCATTCCCAGAAATAGATGCATTTAGAACCTCTAACCTGAAAAGAAATTGTTAGTAACATGTATGAAACTAGTAAAAAAGTAAAAAATTAGGTGTATACATATGCCCTAATTGTTAATTACCGCATTTCACAATAACAGGAACTTGGGGTAGTCGGCAAAAAGAATGGCATACATAACACTAAAACTAAAATAAATGCAAAAGTAAAGAAAGGACTAGATAGTAATGAAATATACCAACCAAGTTGCGTATTTGATAGTGTTGGTCATCCTACAACGTATGGGTAAAATCTTATGCTATTAGTGGAACCCTGGAGAACATAAAACTAAAAAGAAACACTACTAGGATCATCCTATGTAAAATAAGGGATAAATAGAAAATAGCTAGGGGACCATATGGGATCGATGTTGTGGATTGAGAATCATAGAGAACAAGGTGTAGAAAAGTGTAGAAAACTCCAAGAAGCACGGGTAACAAAACTAACTGAAAAGCACAAAAAACTAAATGGTAGAAGCTACAAAGAGGTACTGAAATGAAAGTTGAAGGTGTCGCAAAACTAAATAGAAATATTTAGATGATTAGCCCAAGGGGTGAATAACCCATGAGTGCTGAAAATTGCACAAAAAACCCACAATGTATCATGCTTATAAGAATAAGATATAGAAAATAAATAAAGTGGCAAAAAGACTATGAGCCTAAGCGAGGATGCATAATAACCACGAATGATTCGAAAGGAAAAGGTCAAGGTAAAAAAAGTGGGAAAGAATTAGTAATATTTCAAACAAGAGAAGAAATTAAGGTGTGATAAGTAGTGAATTTGATAGAAATCCATAAATATGGACAAATAGGTAATCTGAGTACCAAAATTCTTGAATTCTTTCATGCATAGAAATTTTTGAGAAATTAGGTGTTTCAAGTTGGTTCTTTAAATATGTGGCCTTCATTGGTTTGAAGGTGATATGTGTTAGACTTGATGATATCTTTGATGAGCATAAGAACCCCACAAACTTTTGAGCGTATTTTAATTATTTTTCATGGATAAAATCCTTCCATTTGAGGATCTCATGGGCACACCAAGTCAAAAGTACTATAGAATAAAAAGTCTATTGTGTTGTGCAACCATAGGTTACTGCATTAGCTTTTACTTAAATTGAAAGTATAGGCACAATAATGTCACTCTTCAAGGATGTCAAGTTCATGAAGGCGCACCTCACAAATTTCTTCATCCAGAATTATGTCGTAGAGAGATACGAAGTGAAGGAAGTTCCATGTTGAGTAGAATGATAACCTCGAATCTATACGTAAGAGAGAGAGGCAATTCCCTAGTGGCCATGCGGAAACTAGTGTGATATGCCCATAGTGTAGGATATAGCTTGGTATGTCAGTCTGTGCATGACTCACAGAACCATCTTTTGGAGGATCTTATTAATGATCTATGTTTGTATATTCATCTTGTCCATTGCATTGGGGATGGTTGTGTGTTAAGAATCGATGCTTGATCTTGAACTTAGCACAAAGTTCCCTCATTTATTTACATCTTAAAAATCCATGCCATTATCAAATATGATGGTGTGGGGAATTCCAAAGTGGACCAAATGATTTGGTTGAGCAAAAATTTAGAGGCAGTAAGTCCAAACATGAAGGTGAGGGGCATGACTTCAACCCACTTGGTGAAATATTCCATGGCAATAATGATCAAGTACATTACCATGTTGATGAATCGAGGGAGATTTCCATATGTAATCTAATCTCCATGTGCTGAAGGGTAAAGGAGTGGCAATTGACTGTAGCTCAACTGGAGGGAGAATGAATCAAATCATCATGATATTGAGAAGGTCTTGTGTTTCTTGGTAAAAGCATAAGTATCGATATTCTACGAGTAGTCCATTAGTAACCCATACATAGGCATTTTTGAGCAGTAGCATGACCACTATAATGGCCACCGCAAGTGCCCCCGTACACTTTATCTAAGATGAGGGGAACCTCATCCTTATTGATGAATTGGAGTAGGCTACCTTCAAAGTTTCAGTAGTATAGTACATTATTTTTGAGTAGACACAAAATCACCACTTTGAGTCATAATTTAGTCCCAGTCTCATACTAGTGTTCATATAGTTCTTAAGTGAAAATAGTAATAATCAACCCATGTCTTTGGCCATTTTTACATTGCTTGTTGTCATATTTTTGATCTTACACCTACACTTGCCTAGTCAATATTGTCATTCTGTGTGTTTCTTGCTTCTGACTGGGGCACCCCAGGCACCCCGGTCCTCTCTGGGGTGCTCTGATCCTCTTTGCACTTTACTCTCACCTTTTGGGCACTTTCTATTTGTTTGACCTTTCTATCTTTTTGATGGTTGGTCTTTTCGGGGTTAATTACGAAATTAGAACAAGAGAACCATATAAATATAAAGTTATCTGATCATAATGAGGGACCAAGCATTAAACATCTATTATCACCATATAGAGTTGCATCCATCAAAGGCATCTAAAGCTACATTTGCATTCATCTAGCTCCATCACAAGGCACAAAATGTTAGTTCATCTTCATCACACTTCATAGGAAGGGAGTCTATTGTTTCCATGCACACATTTAATATATTCTACATCTAGTTATTTACTTTCTACTTCAAAAAGTATGACTAGAACAAGAGCAACCTAGGGCACAATTTGCACACACACCTAGAACTACATTGGGTCTGAGATGTAGTACAATGCTCAATTAGTAAGTCCGCCATTTTGGTCATTGAGGACAATCCGACCCCTTCATATGCATATTTATTTTTTAGGTTTTTGATACTTTGTCTAGAGTTTTGTAGGTGATTATTTCGTCTCCTATTCACAGCAACATCTAATGCATTTCTACGACATTAGTGCGATAGGAAGTGAACACGGGTGAACATCCAACAACACTCTAAAGGAGGTTTTCTGGTCATTTTCGTAGACCAGGGCACCCACGGGTGCCCCTATTCCTTTCCAGGCACCTTCGTCTAGTTAGACAACTCGGATCTATACTTTTTTGGGTTTTTGTACGATAGTTTCCTCCTCCCATTCACCTGGGTTACACTGTGACACAATCTTGTGACATCATCGAATCAGCTAAGGCTTTTCTTAACCCTTCTTGCACACGAGGGTTTCACATTTTATAGCTTAGTTTTCTTGGGTGTATTTCAGTGTTTTATTGTGCCATTTATTCAGTAATTTTACAACTCTTATAACATTAGATTACACTAGAATAATCTAATTTTAGTTAATCATTACGGTCAACCTGTACTCGATCTTCATGCTTCGGATCCCCATTTTTCCTCTATCATGGATTCTAAAGTTGCTCAAGTTTCTTTGTTTGATTTACTTAAGATGTGTCCCAATTGTTAGGTTATTCTGCAAAAAACCTGAGACACCACATATCTTCTTAAAGATACCCCACTACACAAAATAAGTCTTATATTTAATCATTTATCTAACGACCCTAGTCCTCGTTATCCTTCATCTAATCCATCCATATTGGACTCAATTCAAGCTTTACATGCTTTATTTGAAGAAAAATTTAAGGCTATGTAATTCACGATTACATCCTTCAAATTTGAAATCCAACATCTTAAGGAAGCTTCTCAGGCTCATGTCTGTTCTTCTTCTACATCTCATTCTCATTCTATGTTTGCCACATGTGCTCATATTAGCTAGCCTCAAGTTGTACCATTAACATAACCTTTCATCTTTGATCGCAATACTAAACAACATGACCTTCTTACGGAGCTCCTTAGTTATCAATTGATCACTTTACCGCCTACTCATTACTATCCTCCTGATCGACTAGAAAAATATCGAGGTCATCCATATTGTAATTACCATCAAATCAATGGACATAATGAACATGATTTCTACGCTTTACAACAAAGAATCAAATATATTGAGCATCATGGATTTATCTCATTCATTGCACAACATTTTGTTGCATGCCCATCTACAAATGCTACATCTCAATGGGTTCCAAAAGCTGATTCGTCTATATCTAATGAGCATCATGATATCACTTCTACTGTGCCTTATTTAGCCACTCAAGTGTCTTCTATTTAGTCCACTCCACTTACAAAAATTCCTACTCTCCCTCGCAAGTCATCCCCAACATTACCAACTCAAACTACGCAACCACCTCTCGAAATCAATTCACCTTCTTATCCTCTCAAGGATTTTTCAGCGTCATCACTCCCACATAAGCTCCAACCAATCACTTTTTTCAAATCCTCTACTCCTTCTACTAATGGAAAAGACACATCTATAATTCCACCACCATCGCATGATCCTGTTATTACTTCAGCCTACCATTGTGTTGTCCCTCTCTCTTATCATGACACAGACAACGATCTAACACAATCTCATGACACCTCTCACGTCGTTGCATAGATATCCATCATCATAGTACACTTGGGGGACATCACACTTATTTCCCCCCCTCCTCTAGCATTCACATGTGTCTTATATTCACATCTAGATCTTTACATACAACATACACTAGTATCGTCATTACCCGATGACATACTCTTGTGCTTCGGTTCACACTTGACTGTTGAGGGCATTCTATACACATGAACCCCACACACTGCACAATAGTTACTACACATTATGCACTACGCATCATCACACCATCCGACATCATCTACATGTTACACACTATAGGTTATGGATATTACGTGTCTTCATACATTCTACACTTTGCAACCTACAACTTGTCCTACATACATCATACACATTCTACCTATACTACACCATAGCTATCACATATTGCACATCTTTCCTACATCATACACATCATCTTACATTCCATCTTACATTTGGCATCTTAAATTTACTGTGCTACACATCTTAGGTTATCTACACATACTTCATTACATATTCTTCATCCTACCACACATAGTACACATTTTACATATTCACTTCTACACGCTGCACTCACTACCCGATGATGCACTCTAGTCTCACAGTCCATATTGGACTGTTGATGGTATACATTACAAATGGAACTCATCACCCTCACACATTCATTATTCAATATTTTCTCATGCAACATACCTAGATTAAGTGTTATACGCTTTAGGCTACAGGGTCACTTCTTCTATCATCATCTCGTGATATGCTACATCATCGCCTTCCCTTACTTTTTTTAGTGGTATACAATTTAGGATAAATCACCAATTCTTTCTATTTGTCATGATATACACTCACGATATAGAGTCACTCACATTTCATCTTTATGTCACATATCATCACCACATACTCATCACAGCGTGCTGCACACAACACATAGTTCAACCATTTCCTGATGACACACTCTCATTTGTGGTTCATTCTTGATTGTTGAGGGGGCATACTGAATGAACTTCATTGCATAAAAATCCATTCAATTAGGGGGCACATGGCTCCTATCATCCACATTGAATTCCATTCCATCCATCTACAACATACTGCATTTACTCTTGCTTACACTTGCTCTTACATGTTCACTTTACTACACGTGTTAGATAGATCTCTTGTATTTCATTATCCTTACCATACACACATGTGCATTCAAGTCCTTTTCTAGTTGTGATCACAGATACAGAGCTTCTACACACAACATCAATGCTTGATACACTACCAACTAGGGGCATCCACATACACTACAGGTGTTATTGTTTCAGTTTTGTTCATAGTACACTCCTTTAGTTTTTACATGCTTTGATATACTTGTTATTTTTCTAACATGCTAATCGGTGCTTCATGTGCAACATTTTTTATATAGGGATATTTTCTTCCATTTGTTTGTTACATTATATGTTATTGTTTGCGGGATTTGCCCTTTGTCTTGTGTGCACACTTGTTTGTTTGCGGCCACTACGGCCTTGAGTGTCTAGTGACACCGTGAGTGGTGTCCCATGTTTTCAACCCACTTTGTGCAACCTACATTGTATTCTTAGATGTTTACATTATGTGTTTATGTTCTAGCTTACACACTGTTTGTTTTCTACATGCATGCCTATTTGTACTAACACTTGTTTTTTTAGCCACTAATTTGCATGTGCCTTGGTCTTTACCAAGCACATTCCCTCCCCATGCAGGGCAGAGTTTTAGTTTATGCAGTCAATCCTCTTTGGGGCCGTATTCTCCTATCCGCGATGTCCCATGTGCCCCCAAATAGGGGGCATCATTTGGGATTTATACACAATACACAACACAATATCGGTACAGTCCAGTTTTCAGTATTTGTTCATCACATAGTGGGTTATACAACGAGTGAGTTCAGACTAGTCTACAGAACTCCATACACAACAAATTTTACAAGGTAGATTGTCCTTAGCATTATGGGGATCAGTTATAGGTTGGAGGATATAGCCAAATTTCCTCCCTACACTACTTCGGCCAGTGGTGTCGAATCGCCCAAAAAACCAGATAGTACTGATATTTCTTCACCAATCTTAGGGAAGTAGTTATAGGTTGGAGAAAAAAACAAGTTTCTCCCTACACTTCTTTGACCACATTGGCATGAGATTGTCCCAAAAAATTGCACTTCACCGACATTTATAGGATATCATTTTACACCCCTTTGTCTCATCACGGATCAGGTGCACATGTTCCTTTTTCATTGTCATTTTCATACTATTTTTACTTGTTTCTTTACATATATACATACATTTTTACACATATACATGTGTATTTGAATACTTAATCATCTTCTCTTTTGCAGGTCCATATGTATGGGAAGCAAGCAGTCAACAACAACAACACACACATGGTGAGTAAATCGCACACACGATACTAACCGTGCAGGTTCAATACACACATTGACATCTACACACGCACTTCCACCCTAGGTTCACTCTCATCACTTTTTACACCTTTTCTTCTTTAGTCTCCACGGTCCATCCTTTTGTCACTCCACGCTTTTTCTAGTCCTTCAACACACATTCTACATGACTCTTCATGGATATTAGGTATGCATCTGTATTTACTTTGTGTTACCGAGATTTCCACTCACCAACATAAAGTGGGGGAAAATGTAAACACAAAATCACGCACTTTGAGTCATTATTTAGTCCTGGTCTAATACTACTATTTGTATGGTTCTTAAGTGAAAAGAGTAATAATTAACCCATGTCTTTGGCCATTTTTACATTGTTTGTTGTCTTTGGCCATTTTTACATCTAAAGCTACATTTAGCTCCATTTAGCTCCATCACAAGGCACACAAGGCTAGTTCATCTACATAAAACTTCATAGGAGGGGAGTTTATTGCTTCCATGCACACATTTACTACATTCTACATCTAGTTATTTGCTCATTATTTCACAAAGTGTGAATGACACAAGAACAACCTAGGGCATGATTTACACACACACACCTAGAACTACATTAAGTTTGAGTTGTAGTGTAATTCTTAGTTCGTAATTCCACCATTGTGGTCATTGAGGACAGTTCGACTCCTTCATATGCGTCTTTATTTTTTAGGGTTTTGATGCTTTGTCTAGGGTTTTGCAAGTGATTCTTCCATCTCCTATTCACATCGACATCTGATGCAGTTCAACGACATTAGTGTGATAGGAAGTGAACATAGGTGAACATCCAACAACACTCAAGAGGAGGTTTTCTAGTCATTTATGCAGATCAGGACTCATAGATCTCATACCAGGGCACTCATAGGTGCCCCTATCCCTTTTCAGGTGCCCCTGTATAGTTAGACAACTTGGATCTCCACTTTCTTGGGCTTTTGTATGATAGTTTCCTCCTCCTGTTCACCTGGGTTACACTGTGACGTAGTCCCGTGACAACATCAAATCAGTTAAGGATTTTCTTAACCCTTCTTGCACATTAGGGTTTCACATTTTCTAGCTTAGTTTGTTTGGGTGTATTTTAGTATTTTATTGTTCCATTTATTCAGTTATTTTACAACTCCTATAACATTATATTACACTAGAATAATCTTATTTTAGTTAATCAAGGGAACCCTAGGCACATTGTTGCACATACAATCATATAGAACTACATCGGGCTGAGATGTAGTGCAACTCTCAGTCATAAGTCCATCCATTTGACAGCTGAGGACAAGTGGACCCATTCATATGCATCTTTCTTTTTTCAGGTTTTGATGCTTTGTATGGGGGTTTTGTAGGTGATTTATTCATTAGAGGTTGACAACGACAACAGCGAACCAAGTGCGACATCCACCTAACCAAAGGTAAAGTATTGCGAAGACCTAATGACCATATCAGAATCAGATTCTAAGCTATTTCACAGACCAGGGTACCCAAATTTCAGACAAGGGCACCCCATACACCCTTATCCTTTCCTAGGTGCCCCAGTCTAGCCAGATCTTCCTTTGCTGCTACTTTATGAGGTTTGTCGTGTAACTATGTTCCGTCGTTTCATCACGTTGTTCAGTCCCGAATCACTGTGAGGTAAGTCTAAATAAGGTAAGTACCTTTCCCCTTTCATTTTATTTCATTTTAATTACAAAATAAATTACTTAGCATTTAAATTTTAGTAAATTTCAGTTATTACATTGTTGTACTCTTGGATTCTCAATAAAATTCAAATTTTATAGAATCATTTTGGTGAACCCGTAGATTAGAATATTTTTCCCCATGAACCACAAAACCTAAATGGCTAAGGATAGCTCCTCTCCTTCTCGATTCATCATGCCTCATGTGAGTGTTAATTTCATATACGATGAGGCCACCATCGCTGAACTCATTGCCCTATATTATTATGTTACTATGTCAGATCATATTCAACAAGAGATCTTAGCCAATGAATGTCATGTGCCTACTAGCTTTAAAAATTCTACTATTGGCATTGTTTATGATCTAATGAGTTTCACTCGTTATACACCATGCTATCCAATTAGCCATGACACTCCTTCCGACATTTCCAAGGAAATTCTAGATGATTCTCTTATTAAATTCATGTTTGGTCTTAATGATGGTACATCTATGCATACTGACTCTCCTCCTAGTCAGACCACTACTATATTTACATCTCATGCTTCTCCTATTTATAATAATCTTTCTCATGATCCATCACAAACTTGTCAACATGTTTAGTCACACTATGTTGATGATCCGATTGATGACATTTTGGTATTTGAGTTTCTCTCTTATTTTGACAAAATAATTGATAGTCATGATTCTACTACTTTACATACTGTTGAGAGTGAATCTCTTGCTCCATTGTCATCTTCTCCTGAGGTTGTATCTAATATTTTGCATGAGTTATCTCCATCCTTTACTTCATCTCCTCCTACCACTTCACCTCATCCTATCACTCCATCTCCATATCACTCCATCTTTATTTGTTGTTTCATCTTGTAGTGATGTTTTTGATGCTAGTCCTACCACTTCTATGGATGTTCCATATCCTTCATCACCTATAGATTCTTCGGTGCCTATACCTAGTGTGCCTTTAGCATTAGAATGCTTAAAGCCTTTCACCATAGCCTTACTAATGACGCTTTGCAATGGTATACTCACCTACCATTTAGGTCTATTAGCACTTATCATGAGATGGAAGAAGATTTTCTCCATTGCTTTATCATCAGCAATGGCCGTAGAGTTACTTATGATCATCTACCTACTTTACATTAGGGAAAAACAAAACCTATCATGGATTACATATTATGATTCAATGATTATATGCACTAATTATTATTTCAACGTATCGATCTAGAGAAGTAATTTATATTTTTTCGTGGTTTGATTCATGTACTAAAACAACGGTTGTAATACGACACATGCGAAACATTCACACTTCTATGTTATAGAGTTATTGATCTAGAACAAGACCTTATTGCCACACATATTATAGATCCTTTTCCTATAGTTACTACTGCTACATCATCTCATTCTTCTCCGTTACCATCAGTTGAGTGTCCTACACAATCTCCATCTCCTCTTTGTAAGCAAGCTTAGCCTACTACATCAAAAAAGTGTCCTTCTTCTCCCACACTTTGGCAGGCCACACCTCAAGCTTTTACACATGTGTTGCGCAAGCCATTACATTTTTCTAAATGATCATTTAATTTGACTACCTTCTAACCAACATCTTTCATAAGATCATTTACATCATTAGTGTGATCAACCATATTATAATTATCACAGTATCAATGGCCATAGGGATAGTGACTGCTTCACCCGTCATGATTGCTTGCAACAATTAGAGGATAAGGGTAGCATCTCCTTTGGCTCTTGCTCACGTGAGTGGTCCATATATCCTCTCACTCATCCATGAATAACTACTTCGGTTGAGTTATCTCCCCATTCTAGTGTTAAGGTCATTGTTTGTCAATCGTCACATGTTGTCACTCATGTACACTCTCCATCACATCCATTCATCGCTGCACCATCTCATCTATCTCATCCATATCATCATGCTACTGACTTCACATTGGCTTCCATAACCCTTGAAATTCGACACCTCTCACCACTGATCTAGATGAAACTCAATTTGGCTCGTATGCTAATGTTGCTTCCATCCCATATGCTTCCACTGCTTCATGCCACCTTGATATTTAGTAGGTGATTATTATCACCTCACCCCCCAATGATACAATCATGTTCTTATGGTTCTTACATGACTTTTGAGGGATATATTACAATACGAATCTCTCTTCACACACTCTAATCAATTCATCTAGCGCATTCTATCAAATCTATTTCTCCAATGACACACTCTTGCATTACATGGTTCATTCTCGATTGCTGAGGGGTATTCTCTAAATGAACCTCATCATCTATATGCATTAGGGGGCATCGTTAATCTTCATCCCCTATCTTCATCTTAATAACATAAACTTCATTATACTATAACACATTATATCACACTTTTACACAACAATTGATCATTCATGACAATTTCATATTACATACATCATTTATTATCATAAACACTATATCATCATCACATCACACTAGTTATTACTCGACAAATATGCATTACAATCAATTAAACAAATACAAATGATATCCAAACACATCAAGCGTTCATATATACAGTAACATCAATCACATAAATCATACATCAGCATCACATCAATCACATAACAAATACAATAGTGATATATAATCGTCATATGCCAATAAATATTTCTATAAATATATTGATCACAATCAAAGTTAATAAACATCTCATAATTGGGGGGAAACTCCCCTATATTGAATACATCAATACAAATCATATCTCATAATCGCTGTCACTATTTGGTATTACAAGTTCTCTAGAACTTGACGGCTCGTCACTAACTCTACACCACTGATTGTGCCCTTTATACCTCTCCACTTGTCTACATAATATTGTATTCTTTGTAGACTTCTCTACAAATCAAATTTGCAATGCAAGGAATTGTGTAGACACTCCTGCACTAAAGAACCTCCACCCATCGCCTCTCTAGCTTGTTGTGTATCCTAGCGAGCCCCATCCCTCTCGCTAAGTAGCACGGGACACGTCGTTGTTGCTATGGCCACCAACTCAAACAAATGGGCATGCTCACCCGTAATGTCATCCATACTCTCTAAAATCCCTCCATCCCTAATTATGTCGATCGGAACATTTTGCATCAATGTGCGGATGAATGTGTCCACAATCAAGCTCCAATACACATCACCTACAACCAATAACACAACACATTAGACAACCATAACCATCACATAAACAAGTAACCAATCATACAACACAAATACATAGATATTCACACTCCATTATTGCCGTCGTTAAGTTATCGGAGGCATGTGTTTTCCCCTCCACTCCTCCCTGTGGTAATCGCACCGCATCCACAAATGATGGAATAAAAACACCCATCGATGTGTTATCCACCATGCATGGTATGCCTCCATACACCCTGCATCATCTGCATCAATCAGCTCTATTGCCACACCGGCCTCGTCTGGTTTAGGAGTTACTAGTTGCTCTCTTATGGGCCCTGGTCTAGCTCCAGCCCTCCTTGTTGCTCAACAAACCTAACCCACACATATGGATTTGAGAGCACACCCTAAGCCATACCATACTGTTGAGATATCTGCTCCACTTAAAATAACTCGGTCACGTATGGGTACCGATCCTTCAACCATATAGTCCTTCGTATGCATCGTAACTCTACCACATCCTCTGGCCATCCTCCATAATCTCGGTATGGCCTTCATATCATCGCCTTTAGTCAAATATGATCTATCAATGATCTATTAGTATCAGTATGCATCTTCCTCACATGTACTCCGACCTATCTCCTAGAAAATATGTCTGTCCTAGTCCACTCTACTCGCAGACCACCAACTAGCCACAATATTACTATGTTCTCATAAGCCCCCACATGCAATAAGGTAGTCACTTTGATTCCACCTCCATGTTCCTTCTGGGTAAATCTATAAAGATCTCTATACAGGTGGTCCAACACACATTGTGCCTAGACATACCTAGTACCCTCCTCCTCTATCCATTGGAAAATATCATGCATCTTATATAAGATTCCCACACCACCTCCCTCCACTGTGATTGAGATGATATAACCATGGCTTTAAAATTCCGAAAAATCACATCCATACTAATATGGGTCTCGGTAGGCACTTGAATCCCCACAAAATACCACCTATCAGCGCTCATGTGTCTCTCCATATTTTCCACAACCATGACATGTACCCTCTCGCCGACAACTGGTAATCGTAGTATGTGATATACATCTTCTAGTGTGACTGTCATCTCACTTGTATGTAGGCAAAATGTATAAGTGTCCACACACCATCTCTCACACAATGCTGTCAACATGGAAATATTAAGGGGCACACCCCCCATCCTCGTTATGTGTCACAAGCCAACACGGTCCATAACCTCCCAATCATCATCTGATAAACCTAACCTAAGCAAAGTACTCAAGTGGCAACCACCATTGAACTCCCTCGAATGGATATCCCTCTACACAACACCAAACAAAAACAAGCAACAAGTTACAACACTATACATAGGAAAACATAAACATTTACAACATTACTACATAGTAAAAATCACATTTCCACAACTCTGGACTGAATGCACACTTTATGGACTCGGGCACCTAAGAGCAAAACATCAGCACCCCGGTTTGGGTGCTCTTGTTACGAAGGCCACTAACGTCTTCATTGATCTTGTCTAGGTCTCAAACGTCGAGAAAAACAAAAGAAACAATTTTGCAAAAATTCACTAAAAATGACTACTATACACACATTTCTCAAAAAAAATCACACTTACCAACTTTTTTGTTGTATGCGATGCCATAACGGTCGCTACCATCTCAAATCAGCTAGGTCGCGATGCTATAACTTGAGGCATCCTTAAAAACTTAGAGCTCACTCTCACACTCACTCAAAAGACAAATGAGTTGACTAATTACCTTTTCACTTTACTATTTATAGGCACTTTTCATTATTCACTCTATTATGGTCATACTTTACTCAACTATTACACGTCTTACAATTTTGATAATATCTTGAGAATTTTTACTCCAATTTCTATCCTGTTTGCACCATTCTCTTCAAAATTTCACCTATTATTGTATCATAAACATGACACACATGTTATTTCTCTTTGATGTTGTCTTTCACTCGATTTACACATAGCTTTTGCGATATCCATCATACACTATCTATTAACGTGCGTACTTTCGGCTCAACCTTCTTTCTCATTGTCACTTCCCCTTTCACCGAAAGGGGGCATATAATTGGGGTCATCCTATAATTCCCCTCGTATCACTACACGTTCATTCAACACCTATAATTCCTCATTTTCAAACATTTACTAATACAAAATGTGATATTTCATCATTTTATATCGTTCCCCCAAATGACCTGACTTGGGGGCAACAAGCGTAAACTATCTCTATGAGTAAAATAATTAATCAACCAACCTAATACGTTCAAGTCTATAAGAATTCAAATAATACCATTCAATCAATACAAAACAACACATTTGACCTCCCAGATGACCTAACTTGGGAGTTACATTTGTTGCTTTCCCAGATGACCTAAAATGGGAAGTTATTCTATATTTTGTGTTTGTTTCTAGATGACCTAACTTGGAAGTCACCATACATTGTGGTGACACCCTTGGAGTGGGGGAAATGACACATCATTGCCTTTCCTATATTCCTCCTATATGGATCAACATGTTTGATCAAAATCTTTGGTTCCAAAATCACTGAAAATTTGATCTGTGTTCGTCTGCAACGGCTAGATCTTTTGAGGATGTAGTTAAAGGTTGGAGAATAACGCACCTTTCTCCCTACCCTCTTCCTCTGGTGGTAGGACGCCCAAATCCTATAGTTTTTTATACACACATAATTAGGTTGGGAACTGATCACTCCCTACCCCGTCACATTGTCATCATACAAAATTTGAAATCATCAATCATTCAACATTACGATCATCACTCTTGTTTAATACACTTCATCATAGTTTTACATTCTCGCTACACTGCATGGATGAACATGTTGATCCATGGTTCATCATGCTATATGTTCTCATTTGGAACATTCTTCTACCACATCTGCATGTTCTTCTACATCATGGGCTTCTATGGATTTCTCTAAGGTACACATCTCTAACTACTTTATGTTACTGATATTTCACTCACCAACATAAAGTGAGGGAAAATGTAGTCACAAAATCACACACTTACTACTATTATTATACCACCTAGTATGTTGTTTCATATATGGATCTTGCGTAAGAAAAGTATTCACTGATGACCCATTGCATAGTCTAGTCATTTGTTTTGTTGGTCTTTGTCAATGTTTGTCTCACACATTTATCACTCACTCGCATAGTTAAGGTCAAGTCTAAGGGAGTCTTATCTATTAGTACTCACTCGACGTCGTCATGAGTCTTTGACTAGGGTGCTTAGATGGGGATTAGGGTGCCCAGGGTGCCCTGGTTCTGATATCTATGCACCCCGGTCCCCGTCACACTTGGTTTTGTTTAGACATTCAAGGTCGGTCTTTACGATTTTTCCTCTCTTCTCCCTAGATACTAGTTGGCATGTCAGGTCATTGGTGTTGAAATTTGAACAAGATATCCCTATATAAACACAACATGCATACTACCTTATGGGTGAACTGTTTCTATTAAGGGATATATATCTATATAGAACAAGGGACTGCATTTGGGCACTATTCTGCATTCACATTGCATAGGAAGGGGAGTATATTCTATTTCATCCACCATTTTACATTTTTATCTAGTTATTACCTGTTACCCTACCATTATTGGTGTTAGGGAGCCCTAGGCACATTATTACACACACAATCATACAGAACTACATTGGGTCTAAGATGTAGGCAACGCTCAGTCATAAGTCCATCCATTTGGTAGTTGAGGATAGTCTGACCCTTTCATTTGCATCTTTCTATTTTTAAGGTTTTGATGCTTTGTATGGGGGTTTTGTAGGTGATTTATCCATTGGAGGTTGACAACAACATCAGTGAACTAAGTGTGACATCCACCTTACTAAAGGCGGAGTATTGCGAAGACCTAAAGATCATATCAAATTTAGATTTTGAGATATTTCACAAACTAGGGCACCCTAGGCACCCTGATCCTTCCCCACGTGCCCTAGTCTGGCCAAATATACCTTCGTTGCTACTTCATGAGGTTCATCGTGACACTTTATTTCGTCATTTCATCACTCTATTCAGTCTCATATCACTGCAAGGTAAGTCTAAACCAGGTAAGTACCTTTCCCACTTCTTTTTATTTCATTTTAATTACCAAATAAATTACCTAGCATTTACATTTTAGTTACTACATTTTTGTACTCTTAGATTTTCGATAAAATTCAAATTTAATAGAATCACTTTAAGCACGTGCTTGAGAGCCTTTTTACCTATGTGTAATCATGCACGTGAGTTTGTGCCATTTGGTCAGGTTTGATGTTGGATGAATTGAGGAATGTTTGCATACCAAGGATAAGTGGAAGGGGCGTCTGATTCAATTTGGTAGACGTCTTATACACATTTGTGATAAGAGGTAGCGGGAGCTTGGTGAATTTGTATTAAAGGAGTAGTGTTGTGAGAATTAAAATGTGACTGAAACTGTGTGGTAGTTGTGGCCAAAAAGTCACCCAGGGCATTCTGGTCACATGGAATTGATTTGATGGTAAATGATGTGAAACGTGGCTTATTTCTTGAACGAGATCGTAATAATCTTTAATATTTTCACTAAGACATTGATATGCACCATTAACCTATCGACATACCAATTGAGAATCAACCAATACACAGAGATAAGAGATATTCTTATCAAGGGCAGTTTGCATATCGAGGATAAGGGCTTCATATTCGACCATGTTGTTAGTAACCTCGAATTATAGTCGATACGAGAGGGAGACATTTTGGTCAGAAGGATCAGAGAGTACACATCCCGCACTAGCTCCTTGAAGGCATTTTGCCCCATCAAAGTGCAACAACCATATATCCTCTTATAAATCGACGGTAATTTCTTCTTCCACAATCTTAGGGCTTGGTGCAACTTTAGTTGAGGGAAGTGCTTCGCTATTGGCTTCAGAGGACTATGCCTCAAGACCAACCGTGAAGCTAAAAATGTAATCTTTAATGGAAATAACACTATTAATACCCTCAATGAGGAGGATATCCTCATCAGGTAATGCATCATGAATGGATTGACGGGAAGGGATGGGAGTAATATCCAATTGGTCTGTGATAACTTGTCCTTTTAATGCTTTTTGGATGATGATATGGAGGTCAAACTCCATAATAAGAGTCATCCATTTCCCAATTCAGTTTGTTGGAAGGAAGACATTTGAAAAAAAACTGTCACAAAGGATCTATGTGGACAATGACGTAAGTATATAATGACATAGTTTTGTAGTTGCATAGTAAATGGCTAGGCAGGCCCACTCGATGCAATTATATCACATGTCATAGTCGAGGAGGGCTCAACTAACATAATAGGCAATGTTCTCGTTTCCTTTTTCATCTTCTTGAGTTAGCATTGCCCCAACAGACACTGAAGTGGAAGAGGTGTAAAGCAGTAAAGGTCTATCAAGAGAAGGAGGTTGTAATGTCAGTAATAAGGAAATATATTGTTTCGTATTGTCAAATTCTTGCTGGCACTCCTTGGTCCATTCAAGATTAGTGGAATTTTGGATTAGGTTATTTATGGCTTATACGTGATACGTAAACTCAATAAACAATCATCGAATTGCCCCAAGTTTATCGAGAAAGGTTCGAATGTCGACTATAGAAGTAGGTCATGACATGTCAAGGATAACCTTAATCTTTGTTGGATCCACATCGATGCCACATTTGGCTACTAAGAATTTTAAAATTTTGCCTCGAGTCACCGCAAATATGCATTTGTCAGGATTGAGATGAAACTTGTATTTTTGAAGATGCCTTAGAGCAATGTCTAGGTCATGAGCATGATCGTTTGTGTGTCGATATTTGATGAACAAATCATCCACATAAACTTTGAAAAAATTATGTATGAGGTCATGAAATATGTGGGTCATAGTGCATTGATATGTCATGACAACATTTTTTAGTCCTAAGGGCATTTTTATATAATAATAAGTACCCCTTTTTGTTGTGAAAGTGTTCTTATGTTGATCTTCAGGTGTGATTTGAATTTGGTTATACCGTGAGAATCCATCCATAAGAGATAACATTTCATACCCTACCATGGAATCGACGATGGTGTTGATAGAGGATAAAGGAAGGTTATACGTAGGACAAGTGAGGTTAAGGTTTTTGAAATTGATGTAAATTCGAATGGCGAGAGTAGGCTTCTTCCTAACTGGGACAATGGTAGAGACCCATTCGAAATATTCTACAGTGCGGATGAATTTGGCATCTAAGAGTTTGATGATTTCTTTGTGACAAAGGTTGTTGATTTTAAGACGAAATTTTCTTATCTTTTTTCTGCACAGGTACAACGTCAGGGTAGGTGATGATATTATGGGATAAAATTTTAGGATTAATGCCTAACATGTTGACATATCCCCACGTGAATACTTATTTATGTTTTCTTAAAATTTTGATGTGATGTTCGCGTAGATGTGGAAAATAATCTTCAAGCATGACTATAAGAGAGGGGTCATCATCTAATGGTATAATAATAGTAGATTCGGCCAACATAGCATATCCATCTTGGAAATGATATGGAGCTTCAAGAATTTTAGCCACTTCATCCTAACAAGGATTGATAGTAGCGACACAATCATCAAGGTGCATAGATGTTTTGGGGAAATGCCCAATTTTGTGATGGTTTCAAGGAAGTATATCCTCTCGTGCATATATGAGTTCTAGGATGGATTCATCACTATCTAAAGTAGGGAGAGTGCCATGATATTCTACATCAATTTCTAAGCCTACGTATCGCTTACCTTCTTGATGTTCCATTTAAAATTTTTCATTTATGTATTTTACACTTACATAATTTTTCAGGTGTCTTTTACATTACATTTTTACACACATGCAAATACATATTTGACTGTTTGATCATTTTATCCTTACAGGTCTATCCGTATGAGAAACAAGCAGTCAAATGGGGGCAATAACAAGAAACAACAACAACAACATCAACAACAACACTTCGTGACATCACACACTATACTAACTATGCACGTAAACTACACACATCAACATCAACACACGTGTTCCACCCTAGGTTCACTCTCATCACTTTTTTGTGCATCTTCATCATTAGTTTCCATGCTCCATTATATTTTTTTCATTCCACGCTTTGTCTAGTCCTTCGACACACCTTCTTTATTACTCTACATCGGCATCAAGTACGCATCTCTATCTACGTTATCTTACCGATCTTTTCGCTCTCCAACATAAAGTGGGGGCAAATGTAGACACAAAATCATGAACTTTAGACAATATTTAGCCCTAGTCTCGTACTACTATTTAGAAGGTTTTTGAGTGAAGAAATTACTAATTAACCCCCATCTTTTGGCCATCTTCTTTTATTTTACTTCGTCATTCCTAACCTTTTACAGCTACATGCCCAATTTGTTTCGGTCATTTACCTTTATTTTAGCCTCAATTTGGGTGCTCAGGCTAGTGCTAGGGCGTTTGTGGGTGATGTGGTCACAACAGGGGCGCCCCGGTACTTTTCACACTTTCCCATCACTCTTTGGGATCTTTATAATTGTTTTAAATCCTTATCTTTTTGGTGGTCAGCCATTTCAGGGTTAATTATGAAATTAGATCAAGAGAATGTTATAAATATAAAGCTATGAGACCATAATGAGGGACCAAGCTCTATCACTATTATCATCCATCTAGAGTTACATCCATTTATTGTATTGGAGATAAATTGCATCCACATAGCTCCATCACAAGGCACAAGACTAGGTCATTTGCATCACATGCAACATAGGGGGAGGATTCTATTCTATTACATGCACACATTTTATTACATTTTCTACATCTAGTTATTGTTTGCTACTTCACAAAGTGTGACTGGCACAAGAACACCTAGGGCACATTAAGCACACACTCACCAGAACTACATTTGGGTCTGAAATGTAGTGCATTACTCAATTAGTAAGCCCACTACTGTGAGAACTGAGGTCAATTTGACCCATTCATTTACATTATTTTTTTATGGTTTTGATACTCCTTGGTATTTTACAGGTTTTTTCATCATCTTGGAATATCAGTGACATCTGGAGTAGTACAATAAAGTTAATGTGATAGACAACAAGGGTTTCAGACCATCTTCCAAACGCGTGAAGATTGGTTTCAGAGTTGTTGCACAGACCAGGGCACCCATTTTACAGATTAGGGCACCCGCATGTGCCCCAATCCCTCTCTAGGCACTCCAGTCTAGCTAGATACTCCAGATCCATCATTTTCAGAGTTCCTACACATTCGTTCATGCTTCCTAATTTTCCAATCACCTCTGCAACATTGTCACGTGAGCATCTATTATTCAGTTGTGTTCTTTCCTCTTCTCTCTTACATATTAGGGTTTCTATTTACATTTTTTAGTTGTTTGTGTCATCCTTACATTTATTTACAACATCTATTTACTTTATTTACATTTGTTCATAGCTTAGATTAATTAGTATCCATTTTACATTTTTAGTTAATTAGTTGCATAATGCCTAACTTATTACATTCTAAGTGATTAAAAGTTGAGGCGTGATAAACAGGTCTTTTAGTTCAGATTGTGGCGGATACCGATCTCATGGCAGGACTGACAGTAATTGTTGTATAATCTCATCAGGTAATTAATTCTTATTGACTCTATTTTATAGCTCATTAGGTTCATCGTCATCCAAATCCGCTAATGTGATCTGAATTTCAGGATTAAGAATGAATAATTATGGATATGGAATGCCTTAGATCTCAAGAGCAGTGGTCATGAAGAAATGCTCATTACAAGATGACATTGGAACATCCCAAGGATTGAGATAAGCATCATGTATAAAGCATTAGTTATTGTGAATGAATTTGATGCATTAGTACCCAGACAATGTGACTGCGTGCAAACGATGTGTCTAAGGGTGACCCAATAGTAGGTTGTAAGAAAGAGGATGATCTAGAAGTTCATAAGCGTAGTATGAACCATCTTAGGTCAGACCATAATACGCAACAAAATGCCTCTTATGGGTTTCTGCTTAGTTTATTCGAAGCCTTGACAAGTTAGATTAGTAGGTTTGAGATTCTCGATAGAGAATATGAGGTTTTTGATCAAGGGAAAAAGAAGCAAGGTTAAAGTCATACCCTTCGTCCATAAGGACTCTAGACACTTGAGCATCGTGGATAACAAAACTAATGAGTAGTGGTGGGTCATCCGCACGAAATAACACTTCATCTGTAATCATGTCATCTTCCATGAATTCTAAGGCCAATGAATCAAAGGGTGAAGGTCGCAGAGGTTTCCCCACAGTCTCTATGTGATGGACTTCTAGGTTTGTGGTCATGGAAGTAGATTTGGGAGCTACACAAGAAGGATCCTCAAAGATTTAAAACTATTGGAGGAGGAACCTTTGATGTGATGCTAATGTACGCTGAGCTCCATGAAAGGAATTTTTCATGTGAGGGAGTTTAGCTCATCAAGAAAGTTCTATGATGACTTGGAGCAACTCCCATAATGATATCACAGTAGCAACGTGATAGTAGATGTATCTAAGGCAAAATAATTTACATAAGTTGAAACTATTTTGTCTGAAGAGGGTGGAATGGGGTCTTCGCTTGATAATGTTGTTGATGCCGAAGGTGGAGGCTCAACTATGGGAGCAGGCTCCACCATTGGTGGATCTTGGGAAGTGTTAAGCAAAGATAGATTATCAACATGTTTCTTTGGTTTGATAATTGGGTCTTTATGAGATGGCTTACGCCTATAACTAGTCTTAGCAGCATTGATATATTGGGAGTCTAAAAAACTTCGATCATATGAAGGCTCTATAGTACCCACAATATTCTTCATGGGGTATTTGTGTTTTTGATTTTGATGATTAAAACAAGATCTCTCTAAAGACTGATACTTCTCATAATGCTTATGTATGATCACAGAGTAATCGAAGGAAGAGCCAAGGAAGTGTTGGGGTTAGCATAAGGTTGTATAGATAATATATCAGATCCAAGCATACATGTAATAAAAGTGGATATTCTACTCGAAGAAATATACAAAACAAGAGATATAAATAAACACCAAATTTAACATGGTTCACCCAGTGTGATCTACATCCACCAAGAAACAAGCCAATATATTATCCAAATCTTTCAGAAGATATACAATCTTCCACACCTCTCACGATGTACAATACTTTATTTTTCTCAAGCTTCTCCTTCTTCTCCAAGAATTCTCTCTCACACAACTATTCTCACAACAATCATCAGTTCTTACAATCCTCTCTACTTCTAAACCCTAGCTTTTATGCTTATATAGGCATATAAAAACTTAGGGCACTTATCCATGCACTTACAGTCAATATATCTATCTTAATACTAAATTTAGATCTAATTCCCATGAGTTAAATAAAACACTCATGCACAGGTAACTGACGTCGCTTAGCCCTAACCGATGTTGGTTCTAACTTGCCTGACCGATGTCGGTTATTGTGCTTTCTTGTAAGTTTAATATAACATGCTATACTAAAGTAATTGAGCTCAACAACTCAAAAATCTCCCACTTGAAGATAAATTACTGCACTATACCTATACAATGTCATTCTTGTATCCTTTCCTTAGTTTTGTTTCTTCCTCAAGTCTCAAACTCGAAGTCCAAAAGAAGTGGATTGTAGCTCCAATTTCTCTTTTGCTAATGGCTTTGTTAGCATATCTGCAAGGTTTTTACTCGCATGAATCTTCTCCAGTTTTAGTTTCCCATCCTATAATACATGTCATATCAAACCTCGTGTATCATTGCCTCGGAGCTTGCTTGAGCCCATATAAACTCTTTTTCAACCTGCACACTAATTTCTCCTTACCCTTGAATTCATACCCAAATGAACGATGCATATAAATCTCTTCAATCAAATCACCATGAAGGAAAGTTGTCTTCACATCTAGTTTCTCTAAATGCAAATCATGTACTGCAACTATACTCAATATAGTACAAATAGAAGTCATCTTTACAACAGGAGAAAATATTTCACCAAAGAAAATAGCTACTTTCTGTGTAAATATTTTTACTACAAGCCTTGCCTTGTACCTTTTATGTCCACCCTCTTCTTCCTTGATCTTGTAAACCCATTTGTTTTGCAATGTCCTCTTACCTGCTAGCAACTTAACCAAATCCCAAGTTTGGTTTTGTTCTAAGGAATCCATATCCTCATCCATGTCATGCTCCCAATGGACGCGAGTCTTAACCTACATTGCTTCTTCAAAAAATGTTAGTTCACCATTATCAGTCAATAATAAATAAGATAGAGAAGGTGTAAATATTTCTAGAGGTTTACTTACCCTTTGTGACCTTCTCACAGAAGTTTGGGGTACCAGAAGCTCATTTTGGACCTCCTGGACATTTGTTTCCAATTCTGATAGTGACCGACGTCAGTCACCTATAACCGACGTCGAGTTTTGCTAACCGATGTCAGCTTTGGCTCTTCTAGTAACTGATACCGGTTCAACTTGACCGATGTCGGTCAGGGGTCAACCGACACCGGTTACTATGTGTAACCCTGTCGGTATTATTTTTAAATCCGAGTTCATTTTCATTCACAAACTTCTCAACTAGGTTCGTCCTTGGGTACCAAAATTTGATCCCTGTACATTCTCTTTTCATTCCATTCAATGTCACAACTCCTAATAATTTTAGAATTCTCTAAATCCCAAAAACAGAATCCAAAATCACCAGATCCATAACCAATGAAAGTGCATCTCTTGGATTTTGCATCCAACTTTTTTTCTATTTTCCTTATCAATATGCACAAAAGCTTCTGAACCAAAAAACTTTAAGAAAAAAAAGATCTACCTCTCTTCCGGTCCAAGCTTCCTCTTGTATTCCTCCATATAGTGAACTTGAAGGCCCATGGTTAATCAAATAAAATGTTGTATCAATTGCTTCTGTCCAAAACTGCAAGGGCAATCCAACATGTATCCTAATACTTCTAGCATGTTCCATGATTGTCCTTTTCATTCTTTCTGCAACACCATTCTCTTGTGGTGTTCTTGGAACCACCATTTCTCTACGTATTCCATTCACTGAACAATAATCATTGAAAGTCTTGCTACAATATTCACCACCATTGTCAGATCTAAGGCACTTTAACTTTGAATTTGATTCATTCTCAACAAGGGATTTCCATCTTTTAAAAGTCTCAAAAACATTAGATTTATGTTTAATACAATAAACCCATACCTTTCTTGTAGCATCATCAATGAAAGTAACATAATATTGGGATCCTCCATGAGAAACTACCTGGGCTGGTCCCCACACATCTGAGTGTACAAGCTCCAATTTTTGCTCCTTAGTTGCCCCAACTTTGAGAAATCTCACTCTCTTTTGATTTCTAAAGATACAATGCTCATAGAAATCAAGATCTAAATCTTTCAAATCTGATAACTTACCCTTAGCCTTTAAGATCTGCATTCCTTTTTGACTCATATGGCCCAACCGATTATACCACATGCATGCATCTAAATCTGAAGTAGATAACATAGAAAATGAATCAGTAATACAGGTAGATAAATATAACGTTCCTACCTTCTTACCTCTTGCCACAACAAAAACACCCTTGGTGACTTTCCAAGAGTCTGCTGTGAATGTAACCATGCAACCAACTTCACCTAGTTGCCATGCAGAAATAAGATTTCTCTTGAGGCTTGACACATGTCTCACATCTTTCAATACCCATGTATTTCCATTCTGCAATTTTAGATGAACTTCCCTTTTACTAGTAATACTGCAAGGTTCATCATCACCCAAATAAACATGCCCAAAATTTCCCTGGACATAATTTCTGAAATAACCCTTATTAGGGGTTGTATGGAAATAATCTCCTGAATCTAAAACCCATGATTCTATTCTATTATCCAAAGAAATAATAAGAGCATCTTGCATTACCTCTGCTGCAATATTTGCCTCCTTATTTGACTCTTTACCTTTGTCTGGGTGTTGGTTCTCTTTATCCTTTGACCAACAATATTTCTTTACATGTCATTTCTTTCCACATTTCCAACAGGTAATTCCCTTACCTCTGGATTTAGATCTGTCATCCCTTGACTTTGATTTCTCATTATTCTTACTCTTGGATCTCTCCTTTTGCATGCCTCTACTTTCTACATTCAAAGCATTCCCAGATGATGATTCCTCTGTACTTTTCTTGCGAATTTCTTCATTCAAGATTATACTAACCACATCATCAAACTTCAAAATATTATTAGCAGATGTTGTATTACTAACAACCATTACCAAGTTATCCCAACTATCAGGCAAAGAACATAAGAATAAAAGTGCTTTCACTTCATCATCAAACGGAATATCAACTGATTTTAACTGATTTACAATAGATCAAAAATCATTCAAATGACTAGATGCAGATCCACCTTCATGCATCTTAGAACTAAATAGTTTCTTCATCAAATAAACTTTATTTGAAGCACTAGGTTTTTCATATAAATTAGCAAGATATTTCATTAACTCTACTATAGATGTTGCTTTTGTAATATTGGAAGCCACATATGCTACTAGACTCAATCTTATAGATCCGAAAGTCTTTCTGTTAAGAATATTCCATTCTTCATCAGTCATCTTCGTAGGTCTAGACTTTTCATCCAACAGTAAGTACAAATCTCTTTGATACAAATAATCCTCAATCTGCATCTTCCATAATTGATCATTTTGGCCGTCAAACTTCTCTACCTTGTATTTGTTTTCTTCTTCCATTGTTGTAGCTCCCACTCAATCAGAAAACCCTCTGTGAGTAAATATGTCAACACATAAAACCCTCAAACAAAGCTCTGATACCAGTTGTTGGGGTTAGCACAAGGTTGTACAGATAATATATCAGATCTAAGCATACATGTAATAAAAGTAGATATTCTACCAGAAGAAATATACAAAACAAGAGATATAAATCAACACCAGATTTAACGTGGTTCACCCAGTGTGGGCTACATCCACCAAGAAACAAGCCAATCTATTATCCAAAGCTTTAAGAAGATATACAATTTAAGATCTAAAATCTTCCACACCTCTCACGATGTACAATACTTTCTTTCTCTCAAGCTTCTCCTTATTCTCCAAGAATTCTCTCTCTCACAATTATTCTCACAATAATCATCAATTCTTACAATCCTTTCTACTTCTAAACCCTAGCTTTTATGCTTATATAGGCATATACAAACTTAGGACACTTAGCCATGTAATTACAATCAATAGACTTGCTTTAATACTAAATTTAGATCCAATTCCCGTGAATTAAATAAAACACTCACGCATAGGTAACCGACGTCGGTTAGCCCTAACTGATGTCGGTTCCAACTTGCTTGACCGGTGTCGGTCATAGCTGACCGATGTCGGTCCCTCCATAACCGATGCCAGTTATGGTGCTTTCCTGTAAGTTTAATATAACATGTTAATCTGAAGTAATTGAGCTCCACAACTCAACAGGAAGAAGTCAAGGGTTGCCTTCCTGAGATCCTTACATTCACTATGTGAGTGGCTTATAGTTGTGTTTGTGAGAATATTTGTTACTTGGGAAAATTAGGTGTCTCCACCAATGTTCACAGGGCTACGCCCCTCTACATTTAATGGTGCAACTACCATTATTGAATGTAACTAATATAATCCTAAACTAAATGTTGTGGGTCGGCCAAATAAGTTGGGGATCACACAGGGACACTCCACTGAACCTGTGGCAAATTGCTTGTACGGGGTACAAGGGAGGAAATCACGACGATCAGGGGGAATGAGAGAAATCAGGAAAGGAATGTTACTATCATGAGTAAGCCAATTACAAAGTTCACACCTAGTAACCAAAGTAGTTTGACATTTAATATAGATGAAAGCAATAATGAAGCTAGTGGGACCAATGAATTAAAACACAAATTTCTTAGATTCATCTATCGAGGATGCAAAGTTCCTCTCCAACACTATTGTTTACAAAGTGCATAAAAGAGAGAGAGTAGAGAAAAACATGAGAAAGGGGAATGGAAGAAATGTAGCTCTTATTTCTTCTGCATTGGTACAAATTTCAACAACTGCAATCCATAATTTCTATGGAAAAAATAAACTTTCAGGATGTTATTTTCAAGATCTTATTGTTTTACGATCATTTGAAATGGAGAAGCCATTTCAATTTATAGTAATGTGAATTGACCTCTAATCTTCCTTCACATGTCTCTTCATGTTCTTATTCCACTTGTGACATTTCATTTGCCATTAGAAAAGAAAAATTAAGTATTTCTCTTGTAATTTTGAGAAAATACTTTTACAATTCAAAAATATGTCACTTAAGTGATTAGTATGAAATACAATGATTATGCCCAAAGAAGAATTAGAAAGGAGAGAGAAGGAAGATGGAGAAAGAGAGGAGGAGGAAGGAGAAGAGAAGATTCGAACATGAATAAAGATGCCTCTGTATTTAACGAACATTAGCTCCACTGACGAACTGATGAAAAGCTCCAATGTAATGATGAACCTTGGATCTTTGAACTCTTTTATACCATGAAAAACCACCTTCTAAATGATCAATAATTATAGCCCATCAGGTACATTGAGTGAAGAAGTGAGAAGCACTTGATCACTGGACCACTGTAGATAATGAAGAATGCCCTCAAAATACTTGATCAAATCATGAGCAACTATCACTCCTTTATGTTTGACTATGCATATGAGTGAAGACTTGGGAGAACTTTCTCGGACAATGCAACCATGATGTTTCCTGCTGGAATATCCTCAAGAGCTCGTTGTGAAATCAATTATTTGTTGTGATGGGAAAGCTCTAATTTTTGGGGAGACATGCTCAGAAACTTTAATATTATACAAGGAATCACCCTTGCTTGATGGCTCCACACAACTTACTTTGAACATATTATTTCGCTGCTCACCCCATTTTACTTTAGCTCATTGAGCTCACTTAGCCAACTCACTAGGGAGGCGCGGATGGCTCTAACTTGACTGATAAATTAGGATGACCCCTTGGTTTTAATTTCAACTAAGACCTTGCCGATCTCTTCTATCTACACAATGCTTCCTATTTTTAAGTATTGTTCCCTGCGATGTTCTACTTTGCTCTTGTACACAACTGTGACCGAATTGAGGCCTGAAAATTTAAACTTCACTATCGACATGGGCACTCTTTTGTACTTAGAAAGTGAATTTGATATTTTTAGAAAATGATATTTTTCACCATTTTCCACTTCAGTCACCTTGCTTGTTCTCCCAAATGTTCTTTGTACACACTACCTTTGAATTTTTTCCCCACTTTGGAAGTTTACTAAAAATAGTAAGTGCTCATGTAGAGACTTACTTTTTTTGGAAAGCCACTTTCACTACCTCGAATTTTTATGGAATCATCTTTTTCAATATGGGTTTTTCCTTCAGATCTCACATATGAATTTTCATCGGAAACCGATCTGTGGAGAAACGGGAAATAAAATTTTAAAATTTGGGGCAAGGAAACAAGGGTTTATTCATTGCAAAAAATCCTTGTTGTGCATGTAAAATCCACCACCTGGGTTTTTATGGCATTTGAAAATGATGAAGGAAGCAAACAAATTCACATTGATTCGTACCCTATTTTTTTAAATACGAGTTTTTTTTTCTCATGACCAACGTAGTCATTCTGGTGCAAAACTGAGCCTGAAGCTTGAAATTTTGATTTTTTTATCAGAAACTTCAGTGCCATGATCATGTGAGGATGGTGAGATGGATGCAAGAGAAAAAATGAAAAATGGAGGAATCTGGAAATTTTTTGCTAGAATTTCCGGGAGAAATGGAGAAATGTTGGGGGAGAGTGCAAAAAATGACCAAGTGCTTGTAGTTATAGGCTTTTCTTACCTTAAGGAAGGGGGAGGGGGTGTAATTTTTAATCACCCATGTAAACTTAGAAAGGGACAATGGGGGCACAAAAATGTGCCTTAGCGCCATGGTGACATGTGGCACTAAACAATATTTCTAAGTGCGAGAGCGTTCTTGAGAGAGAACTTGAAAACGAAGTTGTCAGAGCTCCCGGTGTAGACACCTAAAATTAACACCGCTAATTTCCCTGACCAAATACCTTATCCATAAAAAACATCAAGTAAAAATAAGTCATCTAATCACATTATTTAATCCATGTACCACTTATCCTAAATATTATTCCCTCCACAATATTTACTCCATGATTTTACACCCATGAATATCATTCCACAACTGTAAAATATTACTTTACCCCTCCTAGAAACCACCCAATCACTCTAAATCTACCCTAACCATTTTAAAACCATATAATCCTATTTTATCATCACATACCAACCTCCACACCTCGTCCCTAACTTCCCATTAACCATCTACCTTCATTAAAAACCTAAAAACTTTATTTAGGAGTGGTTTTAACCACTTCTCAAGTGTTTTCCCTGAAAAAAGTGGATCGCCGACAATTCTAACTAATCGCCAGTTGTTATAAATAACACCTTTGTGCACTCTCTCCAGGATCTTCAGAATTCCTTTGCTCATGCATACACTTAGTTCTTCAACTTTTTAGAGAAATCAAGGCATTCCAAAGATCACCTAGAGAGAACATCAACCTCCAACAATCATTTATACAACGTTTTCATAGCTTTTTTCACCTGTCAACTTTCAGTAGACACGACAACCGAATCAATAGATTTGATCAATTTCACTAAATATTTGAGGCATATTTTATCTCCTCTTGCATCCAAAGGTATTCCCATATCCTTGTTTATCATTTACAATCTCTAAGAATTTCGAAAACAAGCATAAACATCATTTTCTTAGCTTCTACCATCGTTTTTAGCAAAATTATATATTTAACAATAATCGCTAGCGATTGGTTAAAATCACCGGCGATCCCTATCAAAAAATAACTTTTTATCATTTTATCAGTTTAGTAACATTTCATTAAATCTACTTGCATTTAAGTTATTGTTTCCAAGCATGGCTCTCTGTTAGATGGCAGTTCCTGGTTGTTCACATCTAATTACAAGCATTTATGATCTCCCTATAGTCCAAAACCCCTTTTTTGGGAACAATACAACATCCTTCGTGAGTTGACATTATGTGAATACAATTTTCCACCAACATCAATACAATTTTCCACCAACATCAAAGACATCGAGGATTAGATCAAATTCTTCCATTACATTCCATAAGAGACTAAGGATTTTTGGTATGACTACTTCGAGTTTGTTCAGATTGCATCCACCCTTGCTTGGGCCACCTTTGGAACTGTAAAGGACTTACCTTTTAATCTTGAGTTCTAGAGGTTCCTATCTATTATATATATATATGTCCTTATCTATTACATATATTTATAAATCTAATTAATAGTCTAAAAGTGGGCTAACATCCTCCAAATAAGCCCCTTTGGATTCCTGTAACCAGCCTTTGCTGAGTAGCTCGTTTATCCATTTATCTAATATATTATGTTTAGTGTCTTTGATTACAGAGTGATTTTTAGGAAATGAGGACTTGCACATTCATTTGGACTTATTAGCTTCAATCATACATCAATATCAACATTAGTCATCTCGCGGGTATCGGTAAACCCCGCCATCTTCTGAGGTCGGTTTGTTTTTGTTATTTCACTTCATTAATTTAAATTTGGAAAGAAAAAACTCTCTTGCACACCTGAAGGTATTTTTAGGAACTTTTTTATATGAATTTTATCGAAAACATCATTTGGAGTAGATTGAGATGTGTCTCAAGGTCTGATTTTGCCTTCAACCCTTTAAAAAATGACCTTCTTCTTTGGAATCACATAGTGTGCCCAAAAAATTGAGTTCCCATGATAATTTCTAAGGGATTGTGAAAAAAAATTAATGATCCATATTATATAGGATACTATTATCTTTACAATGAGTACTTGTTTGCCTCCTAACTCCTTACGAAGCTCTCGCAATCATCCTTCGAAGATCAGGTACCTATTTTTGACTACCTTCTCCTCACGGGGGCTGAGACTGGGTCATATGAAAAACCATGTGGAAGAAAGGGGGAGGGCACATTTTATTTTCCCCAATGTCCCCCTAGAAAGGGATGATGGGGACATAAAAGTGTGCCTCCATCCCTGGGTGACAAGTGTCGAACATGCGTGAGTTGGAGCGAGGGCTAAGAAAATGATCAAAATGAGCTTATTAGAGGTCTTTGAGGTCATATGAGGTGTCCATGGGCTCTAAGAAAGGATGGGTGCCTTTTTTTTGTCCCTAATTTACCCTTGTAATTTAAAATGGGGACACAAAATTGTGCTTTGCGTGCCATGTTGACACATGACACCAAAAAAAATGACTAAGTATCGAACATTGCACCTTGGGGAAACAACTTGAAAACGACATATCTTGAGCTCTCAGATGAGTTTTTTGATACTTATTTATATTATATTGAGTGGAAATGGAATTTTTAGAATGATTGGATGGGTATAATTCTCTTATTCAGCTTGAAACCCTCTCAAAAATTCCATTTTTTCTCAAGATTACAAATTGTGTCTGCAAAGAATGAGTTGTATGAAGAAATGCATAGGGCTTGAGAAGAATATTAAATTACCACCATGTAGAGGACCAAATCAGTTTTCCATTGGTATTTTTTGTCAAAAAAATCATTCCAAAGCTCACGAAATCATATCCCAAAGATCAGATGCTCTTTCGCAGTGCAAGTTCCTTTGACCTCAAAAACCTACTTTTGATGAATTTACTCATGGATCTTCATATCTTTCCAAAACATTCCACAATAATTTGTACAATGATAATGGATCATGAGTACACCTTATTGATGAATTTATGGCTTTTAATTTGCTTCGGAGGATATGCACCGACCTTAAAAAGACTTAAAATAGCCATTCTTAAGCCTGCTGAAGGATCTGCCTTGAAAGACACTTTCTTGAAAGGATCTTGTCAGCTTGGTTTTCATAAATCACCTATGGGAAAGGTCATTAAAATACACATTATAACTTGACAGATGGGGATAGTTCTGATACAGGGGAACAACTTATTTGGGGAAGTGCACAAGGGTGCCTTACAGACAAAAAATTGACGTTGGGGTCCGTTGTCATTCTTGAAAATTTGAAATTTTTACGTTGCACATTTACATGACAAAAAGTTGAAAGCCACCAACAAAACAAGTCACCTCTAAAAGTAGGAATATATTTCTTTGAAGGGGGGAAAATTCGTGGTGAAGGAAGTATTTGAAGAAGCTCAGTGCATGATAATAATATATGGGGGAGAGAGTGAGTGGGTTCTCGGATGTCTCCCGTTCCACCTTCTCTCGGGAACCTCGAGGGACTAATTACATGTGTTTTTTTTGTAAGTTTGGGTGATGAGTTAGAATTTCATCTGAGCTCAAGCATAAGGTATTATCGTCTCTTAGCTTATTCGAGGGCCTCTTCTAACATGTTAGGAGAAAAAGATCTAACCTTAGATTGAAGGGTTGGTGTGAGCGCCTTAACGAAGATTTGGGATAAAATTATATGATCAAGGTTATGGTTGGCTTGTATAGAAAATGTCTCCCATCTTTTAATAAATTCATGAGCTAATTCATTCATACCCTGTTTAAGATTTATGGATTTTGTAAGGTATTTTTCAGGTAGCTCATGTTGTTGAAATTCGAAAATCATGGCTGTAACTAAACCTTATAGATCAACTATCTAATGGGGAGGAAAATGACTATACAATTATAGAGCTTCTCCCACCAAGGTATTTGCTACAAGCTTAGTTGTAGCGTAGATGTTTGTTTGGATCTACTCCTTATAAAAGTTGTCAAAGGTTTTAAGGAAGAGGGTTGGGTCCCCAAAACTATCGTAATAGATGGTATGGATGGTCTCCCCTAAATCCATGGCAGCGATATAAGGAGAGAACGATTCATTTTGGACCGTTTGTAACATTTTATTTCAGATTGGTGGAGGGGGGATGGGGTTCCCGTGTGCATCCACGAATGGGGGAGGTGTGAAGTTAGGTACGTTAGGTACCACATTTTGAGCTGTAATTTGTAACATTTGATTTTGCATCTGAATCATACTAGCAGTGGTAATAGAACGAGACAAGGCCAGTTGGTTTAAAAGTTTAGCTATCAATGTGTTATGATCAATGGAAGAAGATTGACCTTTGTTTATAGGTGCTTCTTGGTATTTTTTGTGTTCTATGTGTTCATCACATTCATTAGTAGGAGTTTTAGAGGACTTCTCTTGATCATTCCTACGAAGATGTGTCTGATTATTGAGGATCCCTTTGTAGTTAAGATGGGGCATGGTCATCTCCATTGATATCTTATGAAGACTCCCATCCTTATTAGGTGTAAGATATTCGTTGTTATTGAGGTTTTTAATGATATGTATTGGATCTACATGTTTAGTTTCAATCACATTACACTCAACTGAGTGACCCTATTTTGAGTGATCAGAAGGACAAGGTGAGGATAACAGAGCTTTATGGGTAGAATTAGGAAACCTACGAATATTATCACTTGTGGGATGATAACTATGGCATTTTGGAGCATGAAGAGGTAATGTGGGAATAAATGAATAGACCATGGAGAAATTCAGAGGATTTAGCTGAGCCAAGGAATTATGAGAGGAGACATTGGCACAAGTAAGAGGTTAAAGATATAACTCTGGAAAACTAATATTTATACGCAATTGGTTGTGCATATATTTTACACAGGGGTCGATGGTGTTGGGAAAGGAAAACGAGTTAAAACAGACACAATCAGTCATGCACATGTCTTGCACAGGGGTCGATGGTGTCTGGAATGAGACTGAATTGAAACAAACATGATCAAAATTTTACAAAAATGACATAGGGCCTGATGACATTTGGTAGAGATTTAGATAGGACATAAAAGATCAACATTGCACAAAATTGACACAGGGGTCGATGGCGTCTTGGTAGACTATTTTTTAGGGTTTTTTACAATTTTAAATATTGAAACAAGAAAAAAAATGAAAATGGGTGCTTTTAACAAGTTGTGCTCAATCAAAAGGGACAAAATAAGATTCATGTTTGGTTCACCAATGATGTATGACGGGCACAAATGTGTCTAGACACATTGCACTCTTACCATCCATTCAACCAAAGTATTCGAGGCAATGAGTAAAGGACACACCAAGACCAACACACAAACATATATAATTAAAGGGGGTACAGGGAAAGCTATGATCGCATACCATAAGGGAAGTAACTCCTACACTAGGACAAAATAAGGTTTCCAAGGCCTTAGGTTGAAGAAGAGGAAGGAACTCTATGGAGGTATCGACACTATGGGGGTAATGATAAAGAAAATAAACATGCAAAGTTTATGCTAACCTAAGGAAAGCATGTAACATGAAGTAAAGAATTGAAATGGAATATGCTAACCTAACACATCCATAAAATACTAAGATAACATAGAGCATGTATCGAATGTAGGAACTACTATATACAAAATGACAAAGTGAGTTAGAGCACTTACCTGGTGGGGGGACGGTCGTCGATGCATCTATCTCCTAAAGTTCCATACACCAAGAGAGAACAAATTTCAAGTGGAGAAGGGGAAACAATCCATTCCTAGCTCACTATAGATGAGCCAAAAGTGCAAACGAAGCAATCCAAGAAAGAAGAATCTCCAAGCCAAGAGTCAAGATGTAAGAAATCCAAAAGTTGAGTAAGTGCAAGTTGACTCAAGAGAGCAAAGCTAATGGCAAGTTCCTTTGTGCAAATATGTGATTTTCCTAATGTGAAAATGAGATTTGGTGTGTTTATACCGATGCCATCACTCATGTGTGAAGGCATTGATAGGGTTTTTGAATTTGCACCAATGCAATCGCATGCGGGTGATGGCGTCAACAAGGGAAAAAAAAGAAAGGAAGATGTGCAAAGAGACATTACAGGCAAGGATAACACAAAATGAAAGAAATGGGGTCATGATCTAACAAGATGTCTGGATAATATGAAGCAAAATAGGAGGATAAGAAAAAAAGAAATACACAAATGGGACCAAAATTTGTTCTCTCTCCATGTATCATCCCTAACCCAATGGCTATGTGAATAACCATACCCCTATCTTGGAACGAGACCCATTTAAGAGATAGATGCATTAACGACCTCTAATATGAAAATATAATTGTTAATAATAGTTATGAAAATAGAAAGCATAGAAATTTAGGTGTATATAGGTAGCTAGGGTTTATTTTATAGGTATAAGTATGACAGATCAGGAGTACAACGAATCTGATGTGACCTACAATGAACAAGGAGCGACATTAAACAACATAGACATAATTAGATCTTGAGCCACTTTGTACACACCAGTGCCAAGATTGGACAATAGCGCCCATGCGACCCTGTCCCAGTCCAGGTGTTCTTGTCCCCAAGATTGTTGAAGTCCAGTTCCATACACAAAGCTTGCACATTCCAAAATCTTCCCTTCCAGATCAATCTCCAGTCTAGAATCGGTTTAGATCTACAGATACAAGTTGAGTCATTCTCCAAACTTTATATGTCATTCTTGCTTGTATTTCCTTTGTTTGATCTTACTTGAATACTTTCATACCTATATGAACAAAAATGTCCTTATCTTAGATTTAATTTTATTAAATCACGCATATCTCTCCCTCAACCCTGCCTCAATTTGTAACTCTCACTAATCTTCGCCACTTGGCGGCAGTTAGTTTCATCGTTCCATATGAAATTCAAGTCTTGGATCTTGGCTTCCTTGTTTGCTCAGGCCACCGATGGGTGACACGTGGCCACCATCGGTTCCTCCTCTTTATCACTTAGGCTTTGTCTCCTTATACCACCGATCTCCTTTATGTGGCTTTCATCAGTGCCCATTTCTTTTAAAGCTCTGCTTAACTCCTTTGTGTCATCGATGGGTGACACTTGTCTCAAATCAGTGAGTTAACCAATTCCGCCCACAGGCTACCCTCGTAACTTTGATGTTCCCCTTAACAAAGGAAGTCAATCAATTAACCATCCTTTTCCTATCTTGAGGCCCAAATCAACTTAAAATTGGTTAAGTCTTTTTGATGGGCCTATAAAGACACATAACTATCTTGTGTAAGCCTTATGGACAAGTTTATGTCACGTAGAGAGTCAAAACTGATTATAATGTATCGCTTTAAGTCCTTGAACTCCCTAATTTTAGTCATAAGGCTCCCAAAATTGTAGTGGGCAACTTTGGGTGCCAACAGGTTCAACACGAGTTTCAAATTATCTTTATTTTCATTTACATTCTAAGTCGAGCTACTGTATCATCTTTTTTATCACCATCATGAATTGCACTTTGTGCATACATTGAACTTCAAGTTTAGTTTGAGTTTAGTGCAGCCTCAAATATCCACTTTACATTCTTTAAAAATGATTTAAATGTAGACTCAACCTAATTATTATATATTTCCACTCCAGCTTTCATTTTTAAGCCTTGATTTGTCTTCATTACATATTTGAATCCTCTATGATAATACATTTCTTTCCTGTTGTATTCGCTTTCTGTTATATTCATAAATTGTTCTTCATATAGAGCTTGCTACATGCGCTCAGGTCTAACGAGTTTGCACTCTCTCTTATCCATTCATTCTATAAGAGAATTTCCTTGTATGTGTTCTCTTTTCCTCAACACTACCATCCATAAGTTGGGTACTTCATTTTGCATTATTCTCATCCACGAAGCTCCAAATAGTGCTAATGATATTAGAAATTCTCGTACTCTTTTGACAACATTTTGAGGCTTCAAAACCATGCCATTTTCTCCTCTAAAGGTTTTCTTTGCATTTGTCTTCATCTTTGAGTAGGTAAGGGCTTAAACTCTAAGTGGCGTGAACGAGTAATGGGTTGTCTAGTTTAAATTCTTTTGTTTTGTCTAAGCTTGGAAATTGAGTTGACCATTTCACTTGCTAAAAGTGGGTAAGAAGCAAATTTTGGTAGATCTCGTATTCAACATTTGGAAATAGGTCTTCCTTTGTGAACAAGAAATTGATCGAGTGTCCCATAATCCATTCAAAGAATAACAAAAGAAAACATTTGGTGTCCATTATATATTATTTCGTGTCAAGATTTGTTTTCTTTTTTATATAACAAGATGTTGGTTGAATATCAGAATGCCTTCATTTCCATGGGAATGCTCAAATAACATGCATCTCAGGTTTTTGAAATAAGGCATTGTGGCTTCTCAATGCTTTAGGCTTTAAATGCATTTTAGTCAAGTTATTTGCATTTTGGAGACACATATTTTTAAAACAAATTATAGTTTGGAAATCATTGTTTGACTGATTTTATGTGATTTTTTGCTAAGTATTTTATTCACTTTATCCTTACATGTTGAGTTTCTCGGATAACTTAATATTGAAAGGTAAAGTAATGTGTACTTGCTAAACACTCGAGACAAGCTCAAGTTCATTGAAAACTTTGTCAAATTTATGCTATAAATATTTCCCTCATGCATTTATGTTGGTTATTTTGGTAGTATAAAACATTTCTAAGATTGATGTAAGATAAATGAGTGAGGGTCAAGCAAACAAGAGAAATGTATTGATTTTTTTTTTATCTATATTAAGTTGGGAATGAAGAAATTTATGCCTCATTTGATGAGTTTCCAAGATCTAAGAAAAGCTAGTTTGTTATGAACTTTCTATTTCTTTTATAAAATTTTAATTCACATTTGATTGAATATTTGAACAAATGGTGTGATCACGGTTTTTAGATCTTTTTGTGGTATACTATTTTGTCAAAATGAAGTTTATATTTATAAGGGCTAAAATTTGAAGTCATGGAAGTTGTTAGAAGTTTGGACAATAACTGTTGAAATACAATAAGATTGGTTTATGTCTGAGCTGTAGAAAAATGATTGGGTGATATTCCCAAATAAAAATTCAATGGTTGATGTCGTAAAAAAGGACTTCTTGTTTCTAATTTTGGATTTCTGTGATCATTCTCTTAAAAAAGAGAGTTTCGTACATGCTTTTCATTCAATAAATTAGTACCAAGTTAAAGACCATTTTAGGATAAATTTAATTGTGCTGTCATAGTGGAGCTTTGCACAAGTTTTATTTTTACTTTTGGATTTATATCTTAGGTATACAGGTTGAATGGTGCTTGCTTGAGAGATTACTCTTGATGTTTTCATAATACGAACCTTTGATTCTTAAGAAAGCTCCCAAAATGTTCATCTACGCTATTTTGTATTTACACCTTGTGGATTATATGTCCGACGCATGGAAACATTATTATTACATATCCCTCAAACATAAAGCTTACACATAATTTTATGTCAAACTCTAAAATAATATTTCTTTAACACTAATTTTGTTTCCGAGACACAATTTATAATTTCCTAAATGCATCTTGTAATTAATTACATTGAAACTAGTGACCCACACTATAATGTGCTCAAATATAATCAATAGATTAACAATTTGTTCCTAATTTTCATGATACATCTGCTTGATTTTATTTTGTCGTGTGAAGTGTAAATATACTCAAGGACTTAGTCAAATGTCTGCCCTTCATATAAAAATTTGACTAGCTCTTCAAATTTAATCATTGGTGGGGCCTAGTTTGTTTGTAACCTACCATTTCTAGTTCGTTTGCTGCTAGAGTAACCCGAGAAACCCGCCCTAGTCGCATAAAATAAAAACACATACATATTACCTATATACGGGCAGAAAAGTATATATACAATTTTTTTTAACCGCTATAAAGGTTCGAACAAGGAATAACAACACAGGGCAGCGAAAACACAGTCTGCTTAATATCAGTTGTAAGAGGTCTCGAGTTCGATTCCTGTGGGCGACATGGACGAAACCACGAAGCCGAATCCTGAATCAGGTTTGTTACGAAAACAAGTAAAGCTTTACGGGATCTTTCATTGAAATATCACTAACAGAGTTTTCTTGTCTTGCGGATTTTCCTTTGGATTTACACCGTTAGGGCACATTGAATTAATATATAATGCCTGTTTATTTAGTTTTTTAATGTTTGCAGTAGATGGACACCTTAAACTTGAGAGTATCTGATTTTGATTATTCGACAGTGTTTAACCGAATTTTGTCTTCTGTTAGAGATTAAAATTTATTCATAGGTTTGGTTAAATATATGCGATTTTGAATCTGGTTATTGGCAGTTTTAAACTGAATTTGTCTTTTGCGAAGTAATGAATTTTATTCCTCAAAGTTTGTTTAAAGCGTATGTGCTTTGAATTTGATTATTGGTAACGGAATGTTGTCTTCTGTTAAAGGAGTGGTTATAATGTCCCCTTTTCGGAATTAATTACTTTTCGATACCTGAAGCCTATTTTTATTATTTTCCATAGGATAAGGGGAAAGTGAAAGAGGAAAATAAATTAATTTAAGTGATCCAAATATTTTTATATTTTAATTGGAAAAGGACACTAAAATTTATTTTTAATTCAAAAAGTATTGTTAGAATAAAATAATAATAGAAGTTTGACTTCTATTATTAGGCTCTTAGTAAATAAATAAAGGAGGGGGTGCCAAAGTTGAAAAGGGAGCTGCATGCTTTTGTAAATCATAATTTTAGGATAAAGGGTGGAAAAAGTATCATTTAATATGTTTGATCCTATTTTTAGGATGGGATGCCCACTTTGGAATGTTTGAGAGTTATAAAGGCAGACTTGGGGATTCATTGTAACACATCTTTGAAATTCATCACTTATTTTCTGTCTGCAAGTGGCATCTGCTTCTGCAAACAGCAACAGAGGACAAAAACCCTCATTTGCATACGGATTTGGGGACGAAAACCCTCACTTCTCAGCTGGGCAATTCCATTCAGGGTTGTAGTGACAATTCAGGGTGCAAGTGTTCCGCTAGTTCAGCTCCATACCATTGTATTCAAACACTGGTATCTTTATTGTAGTTGGTTCATATTCAATACATAAAATACTGTTTTTACGAATTATGGTTTGCTGTTTTTATATTAAAAATCAGATTATTCCTGTTGTTATAGAAATCAGCTTTCTAATTCTGCTGCCCTAGGGATTAACAAAAATATCATTAACAAAAATATCCAAATTTGTTAGAAAGTAATTTTTCAGGGATATTACACAGTTCCAAAAAATATCTTTGTTTATGTTCTAGAAATGGCACCACCCATGCAACTATTGAGTCTGAGACAAAAGGTTTTGATCTGAGTTCTGAGTTGAATGCAATAAATTGCAGGAATCTAATGTGTACTAGATTGGAAGCAGTTTATATTGTTACTTATGGACAACAAATAGAGTGCATATAAGCAGAACAAAACTATATAATCCACCCACATACGAATGACTAACCAAAGCTTTTTCTTGGTGTTAACTAACCAAATTGGGAAAATAGAAGTGACATGAATATCAAAAATCAAATTTAAGCATCTTCTTTTCCACCCATACGACAATCTCCCTTCTTTAGCTCCAAGCATATTCCCACCGTTAGAAAGTTAGCACCAAAAAAAGCTACTGGCTTTGATCATTTATCCATCACACTCTTTCATATTCTATCAATTTCCTCTATTTGATTCAATCTTAAAAAGGAACTATTGAGTGCACACAAAGAATTTTTTTTATCCACAAAAATCTTTCCCCTTTTTGATCTCAAGATTTACAATTTTAATCGAAGAGCAAGCTCTTTCGATTTTACGTTTTCTTTTGAGATTAGCTTTATTTCCATGGAGGAAAGATGACGATTATAAATCAATTTGCCCAACTTTTCCACCCCCAAATTGGCTGCTAGACCTGTCACCTCATTTCTTCTCCTCACGATATGTTGCTGTGAAATTTTAAAACTGTCTATTTCCATCATAATTTCTTGAATGATGTTTTTTTAGTAATTGTGCTGCCTCTTTTTGATCACTTCAATGATTAACATTGAGTTCCCGTCCACCTGAAGCTTTTGCCACCCCCTTTTTTCCTGCCTATCTTATTCCTTTTAAGAGAGCCATTGTTTCTACCTTATTATCTATATCAAGTCCCCATTGTATACACCTTATTTTCATTGACGAACAATTTCTTTTGTGCAAGATTTGTTAGTGCATTAATCTTGTTGAGTACACGTCATAAGGAGTGTATTCGGGATTGGGGTGGTTCGACTTGTAGCACGCCGCGAGATATTGTTGTGGAATTACCCTTCCTTACCACTACCTTATACCATCGTACCACCCTTTAGATCACCTTCAAATAACCTTTTCATCTGCTCCATTTGTCCCCCAATAACTTCCTCTCCTTTCCTCTTCCTCCACCTTTTTGCAAATTGCATAAAGGCGACATCATCAGCCACGCCGATGATGTTTTGCAAAACCCACTAAGATTGTGTCATGACTCTAGGGTGTATGTACGTATATATAAGGTTCCCACTTGTCATTTCTCAATCCGAAGGGCCGATGATGTACGTTGAGACTGAGTCATGACTAGCATGTAAGGCCATAGGTAAAGAGTTCCCACTTGTCATTTCTCAATATAATATCTGAACAATTTGCTTTGCATTTGCTCACAAATCTAGCTTTGAAGGTTAAGAGGTCTTAGGGTTTAGTGGAGCTTACACTTGGAGCACATTATTAGAGCTCAAGTCTTTGGAAAATCAAGACTAGGAGCTGAGCCAACAAGATCTACGTTACTCTCTGGAGTCCCCAACCTTGGTCTTCTTCCTGTCCTTCTTGATCCTTCACCCACAACAATCTCTCCCAAGGTGTTGCAAGCCAAGGAGAGAGATTAGTGTGTCGTCAAGTCTCCTAAAGTTAAGTATCTTTATCCCTCTTCTCCTTCATTTCTTTGCTTAACGATTGGTCATATGTATCATGTACTAGATAGGATACTGTAGGATGTCGTTATCTTGTACATTATGGTTTTTTATATTACAACTCTTGCTTTGGCCTAGATTCCCCCTTACAACCATTAGTTTAGATAGCTCTTGCTTTGGTCTAGAGGCCGCCTATGTAGGAGCATCTAGGTTTATGAGCAATCTTGCGTCACCCAAAAAGTACTTAGATTTAGTAAATAAAGAATTGCACAATGCTGTGCCACTCCTAAGCAAGCTGTGCAAAGAATCAATGCCTTAGTCATTCTTGCGGAAGCAACGAAAGCCTGTCCAAGCTGCATAAAACTTCATGACCCACGCATAACATCAAATCTGCAAAAGCTTAGCCTCAAATGCGCAACATTGTCTCACCCGTACAAAAATGCCAAAGTTGAGGAACATTGTTAATGTCGTGCATCATTTGCCTTATGCACGCAAAGGTAGATTTAACTGCACAATATCCCAAGTCTTAGAACACTAGACTTACGCAGAATGGCCGCGCGCACCTTGTGCAGATCAATGATGCTTAACCAAGACTGCTGATGATTACTTGTTGCTTATGTCACTGCATTAGGCAAACTACATATATTTAATTTGAAATTCGTCGAATTAGTAGGTAGACCAAGAAATTCGTTTAAATTCGCGATTTAATTCGTGCAAATCAAATCGTGTGGGTTTTTGAGCTTCATAAGTCACTTCACGGGGGTTTTTTGATCACCCATAGATGGGAAAAAGTGGTGAGATTTGAAGCATTGACAATTATGTTAGTGCGATCTAAAGCTCTGACAGTGACGACCATGCAAAAATTACAGTGACGGCCATGCAAATCTGGGAGCTTTCAAAATCGCCCTTTGAAGTGGATTGTTGAGCGTCCACTTTGCAGAAATTGCTGGAATTGTCGAGCGTTGGCTTTGTAGAAATTGCTGGAATTGTCGAGTATCTATTTGTGTTTGCTATATTATTATGCCATAGTGGTCAATGATTTATGTATTACAATATTAGTCCCAAATACAAATACATATAAGTTAGGTCTCATATAAATTGTCACTAATATAATATAATATGTTAGTAAGTATTTGATAAATATATAATAGTAAGTATATATTCGTCAATAAATTAGTAAATAATAATTACAAATTTATAACAGTGATAATATATTAGTAAATATAGAATAGTGAGTGAATTACTATATATTAGTCAATGGAGAATAGTAAGTGAATTAGTATGGTAATTTATTAATAGTATAGTAAATTAATAAATTAAATTAGTTACTAATAGTAAATTAGTAAATCTCTTAGTCAAATTTAATCATGAATTTTATCTCATTTTTTTTTGTATCGAATTTCTAACGAATTTTGTACCCCACAAACTCGAACATGAATTCGAATGCGACGACTTAGCTTGTAGCCATGAGATACTTCTAAAGCCACCAGTTGATATCAAGCTGTGAAACCTCGTATTCATGTGGGGCCACGCCCATCTGTTCTAGTGAGCCTATGAAAATTGTACAATGCAGAATAGTGGTGGATGATGATGCGAACGATGATGAGCACACAAAAAAAGCGCCTGAGGACCAGGATGCTGAAGCAAAGTATGTTGATGTGCAGGAGGGTAGATTCTTACATGCAATCACGTAGATTGGCTGTAACCCAAACTTGGAAGCTTAGATCTAGATAAGATAAGATAAGATAATGTTATTAATGTCCAACACATGACCACAAAAGTAGGTCAATGGGACTGTAGAGTACAAAGCAAACAAACCCAGCAAGAGGACCCAAACGGGTCACCCGAAATACAATGAGAGAAGGAGAGCAGGAGAAGGAAACAATAGAGGCCGAGAGACCAAAAATGAAGAAGAGAGAGATGACAGTGTGGGGAGGGAGCGGAAGGAGCAACATCCCCAACAACATCACCTAACACTTAAGGCCGGATGGGAGTAACTCCCAGTGCGTTGACGACAAGAAACAAAGACTATGGCTTGCCTGGGGAGCCGGCGTCCGGGAGGAAGGCAGTGCCTCAAAGTAGGCCCGGTGGAACGCTGTCTATGTGGAGGGGCCCTGGGACATGCCTGAGATAGGGAGCCTCGGGTGGAAGGAACGGAGTCACGAGACCTGACGGACCTGGACTGGGGGTCTAGACACGTGACCAAATGCCGCTTAACACCCCTCACCGGAAAGAGCAACGGGAAGAAGGAAGTGATCAGTCTAGTAGCCATCCGTTGGGGGGGAGGATGGAGGAGCCTATCCCGAAGCCTGATGGCCTCCTGAAGGTAGAGCGTAAGACATCTTTGATCATAGTATGTGAAGAAAGTCGTGAAGGAAGGAAGCTCGCGAAACAGGCAATGGAATCGCCCACGAATCTCATAGTAAACAGGACATCTGAAAATGAAGTGTTCTTCGATTTCAACCTCCTGGAGAGAGCAAAGTAGGCAAGTTCGCTTCGAGCGGTCTAAGTGATGATCAATCTCAATATGGAGTCGATGTGAGCCCACTCGAAACTAACCCAGAGAGATACGAAGGGCTTGCAACCAATGTCAAGAAATGTACATGGGTTTGAAAATGACCCCATCACGAATCTCAAGAAAGTGTGCCACATAAAGTGACATCTTCGGACGCAACCCCCCTGGGGGGTTGGTCCATGTGTGCTGGATGAACTGTCTGTAGATATCCTCTCTGATTATCCTATGAAGATCCTGTTGGTTGGGTAGCAGATGGGCAGGGGCATCCAGAGAATAGCTGAAGGGTGGGAGACGGTCCATCTGGATGCCAATGGACTCGAAGAGGCGTGAAACACAGGCATACCAACAGCGAGATCGTCTATTGTGATCCGAGGATGCAATAGCTTCAGAGGAGCAGTAGGCAAGATAAGTGTACCTGTCCTTGTCAACAGAAGAACTAGAATACCCCCGAATACGGTGCAATAGCAACACAAGGCTGAAGATGGTCTCCAAACGAAAAGGGCGAGCCCCAAACTCAGCAAGGATAATGTTGTGAGGAACAGATTCTTTGCACCTGATAATACGTCTGAGCATGAGGATCTGAACGTGCTCGATAGTGGCCCAATCTGAGTCCAAAAGAGAGGGACCCCAAACTTCTGAACCATACAGAACTGTGGGCCTAACCAGGGAATCGGAGAGGGACATCTTGGAAGGAATGTCCTGAAAGTGGTGGCAGAAACACTGTCTCTCAAGAATCGCCAAAGAACCATAGCCCTTATTAACCCGAGGGTTGGAGAGCAGGACGAAGGCTAAAACGAGGCCCAGAGAAAAGAATCCCCAAGTAGGTATAAGAGCAAGTGATCTCAATCTCCACACCCTTGAAGAAGAAGTGGAGGTCTGAAGTCTTCAAGCAATTGAAAACCATAACTTTGGTTTTCCCAAGATTCATAGTCAGTTGTCGATGATCACAGAAAAGGGCTAAGGCATCTAGCTGCCTCTGGAGACCCTCAACAGAAGAAGCAAGGAGAACTACGTCATCTGCAAAGAGGAGGATGTAAATCAGAACTTGGTGCAGAAGGCACCCATCACCTTCCTGTATGTGATCCCTGAGAAAGTCCTCAAGCTCATCGATATAGATCCCAAATAAGGTGGGAGAGAGGGGGCAGCCCTGTTTGACACCAATGGTACTCCTGATGAAGTCGGACAAGCCAGCAGAAGTGCGAAGGCGGCCAAGGACCTCCTCATAAAGGCGCGTGATGGCTGTAAGAAAAATCTCGAAAATGCCTATATCTCTAAGCCTGCGGAAAAGGGCTTCCCGTGGAACAGAATCAAAGGCTTTCCGAAAATCCACGAAACAACAGAAAACTCTGGAAGAGCGGTGGCGAGCCTCTTCGATGATAGCCCGAAGAGTGAGGATGTGGTCGGTAGTCTGGTAAGTCGGTCGGAAGCCCGCCTGCCCCTTAGCTCTACAATGGTACTGATCGAGGAACTCAGAAAGCCGCAAGTGGAGAACAGTAGCATAGAGCTTGGAGAATGTGTGACCCACCATGATAGTCCTGTAATTGTTGGGGTCGGAAGTGGGCCCCGACTTGTGTATGGGGTGGATGATGTGGTGGGACCAAGAGACTGGAAAACCTGTACAAACCACCTGATTGAAGAGGTCCACAAGATAACTGAGGAGCGTCTTCCGACCATACTTGAAGAATTCCGCATGGAACCCTTCCTCATCCCCTGCTTTACTGCAACTCATAGCAAGAATGACATTCCTCACATTGGTGTGGGTGAAAATATGGCAAAGGGAGGGAGGGGAATGAACCTGGATGTGGGGCTGGCCCGGGAAGTCATAAAGAGTGGAGGTGTGGGTGAACATGGAATTGGGATCAAGGTCCAGGGGTAAAGGCGAATGACGGGGAAGAATGGTGTGCCAGAAATGTTTAGGAGAGTGGATAAGTGACAGACGAAGCTCACGACGCCTATGAGAGATAAATGTGCGTTTCTTATGTCGAAGGAGGCGACGATAGGCTGACTTCAGGGAGGGGAGGGAGGGAAGGGCATGCAGGAAAGCAAAGCGGAGTTTCCGATGGAAGGCTTTGCATTCCTCGTCGTACCATTTGTTCATAGGGCATGTACCATGGCGTAGGGTGGAGTGGGTGACGTGGGGGAAGGAACTCGTGGCCGCCTCGAGAATAGCGCGGGAGAGGGTATTAAACATCTGATCCGAGGTGAGTGAGGTGAAGTGGGGAATGGGGGGGAGAAGCAGACAAAGGCAGGAGGAAAAGGTGTCGGGATCCCCTGTGTCAAATTTCCAAATAGTACGTGATATGCAAGGGGAGGGGGTGGGGTCTTGGGGGGGATAGCCTGGAGGGAAAAGGAGAGGGTCGCATGGTCAGCAAGAGGGATGGGGGAGACACAAAAGTGGTGTATGTAAGGAATCAAGTCGGGGGTAGTCATGACGTAATCAACCACACTGGTCCCACCACAAAATGGTCTGCAGGTGAAGAACTGGGATTCAGGAAAGCGAGGAATGCCATTCAGGATCAGTAGGTCATGAGATTCCCCTAATTGGAGAAAATGTCGGCCATAGGAAGTCAGGGGCCCTGTCGTGTCCTCAGAATCACGCTGGAAACCAACCAACTCTGGATCCACCTCAGAGGTGCAAAGTACATCGTCGGTCCTGTCATGCCTCGGGATCTGCATGTTTTTGGTACGGGCATTGAAGTCCCCTAAGATGATGACCTCCCCAGAGCCCGAGAACTGAGATATACCAGCATAAAGGTCAAAGAAGGGGTCTCCATCTGGGCCGTTGTGGATGGCAAATGAAGAGGAAGCTGGAGGGAAGTAGCAGACCGCAATAAAGATGTCTCTCAGGAGGGGAGAATTACGTCTGATCCGTACCCAAAGAAAGCGGGCAGACTCATCCTCAGCGACAATAGAAATCCTGCTCCGAAGAGTGTCTCTGACTAAACAAGCAACCCCGCCAGATCCTCTGACGCCGCCAGAACTCCGAGTCTCCTGTCTGCAAACAGAAAGCCAGTAGTAACCACTGATGTTCGGGAGAGGGCGAACCGGGCTCGCATGTGTCTCCGTAACAAAGAGAAGGTCCGAGAGACCTAAAGCATCATGCAGGAGGCCAGGAGAAGACCAAAAGGACCCATTTCCATTCCAACATGCGATGGAGAGGCCCTGCTGCCAAGCCTTCTCCTATCGGAACCGTCATCTGGAACTAGAGCTGGGTCCGGGAGCCCAACCAGGGGGGAAGGAATCCCGAACCACTGGCCTGAGGTTACGAATCACCGCCCATTTCCCTGCTTTTCTGGCTGCCATGACAATTTCCCGAGATTTCTTGAGTTCGGCAACTTGTTCTCTAGTAAGATCTTCGTCAAGAAAGACCTTATTGGGTAGAGAGAAAAGTTTCCGCTTGGCTCTGAGAGCCTTAAGGCGGTCATCAGCTGACTTGAAACAGATAAAGAGAGTAGATGCCAGACCAATCCAAGCTCTATCTAACTGAACCTCGGGCAACTCCAAGTTATCTGTGAGGAACTTTGAAGCAATGGCTAGGGGGTCGGAAGAGGGAAGAGCGGACAATCCTCTGACCTTAAGGTTCAACTCCTTGGAACGTTGGATTCTCTCTTCCACAAGTTTGGCTTGAACCACTGCTTCAACTGCTGTTAAAGGAGGATTTGTATCTTTACCCCTGACCACTTGGGCCCAGGAATTGGTTTGTTTTTGAAGATTTTCTTGCTGAGTTCTAAATTCCTCTTGCTTCTGTTTTAAATCTGAGATCTCAACCTGTAATTGATCATTATTAGCAGTGGTTGTTGTATTTGTGAGCTGTCCTCGCAAGGAGATATTATCAGCTTCAACCTTTTCCACCTGAGAGGTTAAATCAAAGATCTCAGTCCGGAGGGATTTGTTGGATGATTCTAGAGTCTCAAGCCTGCTGAGAAGTTCTGCAATGATGTTTGGAAGGTTGTCATCCTGCTTGCCCTGTTCGTTTGACCCAAGACCGGAAAACACCTGTGCAGCGGAGGTGGAGGGAGACATCAGAGCTGGGTAGACTGCCTGGAGAGGAGAAACTATTAGAGGGATGTCTGTTGAGCCTCCAATATCCTTGCTTAGATTACTGTGCATAAGGTTAGCAATTGTGGAAGCCCGAAAAACAGCCACGAAGTCAGGTTGCAGGGTAGTGATAGCAAAGAAAAGAGAGTCCAAGTGAAAACAGGTGCACCCTGGAATCAGACCCACGAAAACTTAGACTGAGGCCAAGGAAATTATCATGAGTAGAAGAGGAGCCGCGATGAGAGAATGGAGCCACGAAAACGTGAGCCACGAAATGAAAAAATGTGACCACGAAACCCTGCGAAACTTCACGAATCGAGCTGAGGAGCCACGATCTGGGGGAATGGAGCCACGAACCGAGGGTTCGTGATAAGCTCAGAAAATTGTAGGAACAACCACGAATGGTGGGTGAACTCGAGCCATGAGCTGTAGGAGAGGCCACAAAGCTTGTAAAAACGTGAGGCCACGAAAAACGTGAAGCCACGAAAACCCTGTGAGAGGCCACGAAGCCTGCAAAACGTGAGGCCATGAAAAACGTGAAGCCACGAAAACCCTGTGAAAAACGTAGAAGAAGAGAGCCTTGACAGAGCTAAACGAGCCGCAATTTTGGATCTCGGGAGCTATTACTAGGGTCACGAGAGCTCGGGAACCATTACCAGGAGCTCGGGAGAGTGATGTACCCAGTTGGGTATGGAAACGTGGTCGGGAATGGAGGTTACAGTCGAGCATGGAAGCTACAGTCGTGTTCGAAGCATGGAGGCATGGTCGAAGCTACAGTCGCGACAGTCATGCAAATCGTGTCCTTAGATGAACACTGAAGGTTTAGTCGTGATAGTCATGCAAATCGTGACCAAGGTTCAGTCGTGACAGTCTAGAGAAGCTCCTCACAAGTACTCATTATTTAAGATACTCTGCTTTGAGCTTTATGTTTGCATAATAGCACAATGTTGATCATACAAAAAATGGGTGGAAGAAATCACACCCCAAAGTGCTAAAATTAATTGCATCACAAAAATGGAGTTCTTTGAATACGAAGGTAGAACATCTCAAGAAGATAAAACAGTGTTAACGCATTATGATGGAACTAATCAAGTATTATGTTGTCTTAAAGTCAAAAAGGTGTCAATGGAAAGGTGTATACATTGTGAATAGACACCTTCTCAACCCTATAAAGGGGGATTCGTGTTATTCAAATGGCATGTGTAAGTGTGGAAATCACACAAATGTAATATAATCTATATGAGTAAAAGACAAGGAATTGTAGTTGTTTGTAAGGTAAAGGGCTAGAGACCTGCAACACTCATGGGGTCCACAGAGTGGATCCAAGGGGTGGCAAAGAGCGCACATCTCAGTGTCCTAGCCACAGCTAAGTGAATGTTGTTTTTGCATTGCAATGCAAGTTTGCGTCTGATTCCTCGTTGTTGAGTGTGGTCTCATTGTTGGCTTACCTGGAAACATTGGCTACTAAAGAAGTTATCTTCAGATGTGTATTTTAAAACTTGGAACCATCAATTAATAAGTTACAGTATTTGATCGGTGATTTATAAATCTTATCAAATTCAGTCTATTAATGTGTTTATACTGTGTATTGCAATTTAAATGCGCTATGTTCAATCTGTTTATTGCTTTATAAAAAGGAATCAAAGATCTAGTAAATAGGCACTCTCACAATCCCAAGACCAGAAAACAAATTTTTTATAATTTAGGTTGTGTATTTATTATAATCTAGTTTCTATCAAAATCGAGAATTCGCTTGAGTTATTAACTTTGTATTTTGAATGAGCACTTATTGTTATTATACTCTATATATGATCTCTTTGATTAAGATAAAACTCTTTATATGATTGAAAGATTTTTCGCATGGATTCAATGTGTAGATTGACTAAAATCCATTACTTATTGTACTTCTTGTTTTATATTTATTATGACCGGGTTAAACATAACAATAGTTGAAAAAATCAGTTCTTTGAATATATATATATATATGAGGCTCTATAACTGTATTATCGTCTTCATATTAAGTTAAATTAGAATTTCCCCATCGTTAATGGCAGAATAATCTCCTTTTTAATCTTTCTAAATGATTCTGTCTATCAACCCTATTATTATAATAATTTCTTTTCCCTGGATATCTAAGGTGTGCTCGCATTGAAACCTAAAGGTGTCTTGTCATTGGTCCACGTATTGGATAATGTCTTCCATAATATGCATTGCTCTTCTCAATCTCTAAATTTCCCAATCCACGAAAGTAGGTAAACCATGTCACTTGTCTCTATTTCATGTTGTTTATCGGACTCCAAAATAAATGTTTCATCTAATTGCCCGAAGATCATAAATCTCGACAAACGTCACATTTTCATGTAATCTCCTCTGTCAAAATTGAGTTGTATCCTCTCCAAAGCCCAAAACGATGTGATTAGTTGGGCAATATAAGAGTGTGATTTGCCAAAGAGTCTTATTCAATCATAGGAACCTGTATGATTAGTTCTGTATCAAATTTGGTCCACTTTACCGTAAGCTTAAGTTGTTGTCACCGAAAGACAAAAAATCCTACCACATACTCCACTTTGTAATTACAAGTGTCATTTTTTATTTCTCGTGATACTCTATTCTTGTATTTTCATACTTCCAGAAGGCATACAAGGCTTTACCTTCAATTTTTGTGGGCTCGAGAGCACGTAATTGGCGGATGGTGTAAAGATGTCATTGGTTGGAGTCTGCCAGCACATGATTGGGCCACGTAACTTATATCGCCTTGATAAACTATGTTTGATGGTCCCCACTTAAACAACTTTATTTCCTTACCTACGACCTCGGCCTTATATTCCAAATGCTTTACCCTTAATCTCACGATCTCCGACACCTTGAGATCCCGTGACCCCGTGAAAATCCTGTTAACCCATAAAAATCCTGTGAACCTATGAAATATGTGATCCCATGAAACCCCAAGATTTTGCGAACTCGAGTGTCCGAGATTCTACCAAGTGTCTCGATCTCGGTTATTTACTTGTCCAATTCGCCCAAAACTACCAGTCTTTTTGTTCCAGGTTCCCGAGACCCGAAATCCTGCCATTTAAGTCCACCCTTGACTCTTTATGACACTTGAGGGTCGCCATTCCATATTTCACATGTTTTCTCTGTACAACCCAATAGCCTAATCAAGCATCCCCTATGTCCTAGCAAAGGCAAAGGATTAAAAAAAAACTGGAAAGATTAGATAAAAATAACAAGACATGTGGGGGTAGCAGGCAAGGACCCATACACATGCTCATTCCTAACCATCACACCTAAACTTGCTAAATTCAGGTCTCTTACAACTAAGTAATTCAAAAAGCCTGTGGACAGCTCATTTTTGTCAGCTATTCCCATATTGTTAGAGAGGATGCTCGAGGAGCAAGAGGTTCAAAGAATTAGATAATGACAATCAAAGAGAGGAAAAGATGAACAGAAATGAGACACTTCTGAAGGCAAAAGTGTGAAACATTAGATCCTACGACCATGATTGGTGGTCCATAGTGAGGTACATCCATTGTCTCATTTTGCATATATTTACACAAATTATTTTTCATTTGTTTTTGTTTTTTTATCAAGGTTTCAAAGACTTAGCAGAGGTTTTTTGTTTGCGATTGCAGTTGTGTTTTGGCACTTTCAATTAAAAACATATGAGAAGCCCATTGTGAGGGCAGTGAGCGGTGAAGAGATTCAACTGCAACATAGAGGCTAATAATAGGGTTTCTTTAGGAAGTGAGATTGTCGTAGCAACTGTGGTTTGCAACATAATCCATTTGAGAATGCCCTTCTCAACTCCTCACGAAGATTTAGTGCAAAGGACAGGGTTCAATCCTAAAAAGCTCCTTTTAGACTTGACAAAGAAATACATTGATGAGGAGTCCACTTTAGGGGGAACGTAATGGTTATGGTTATGTCATATGTCCGCGGTCAAAGATTTTAGCAAACCAGAGGCGAGCTACACATAGGGTTACATTAGCTCAAGTAGACCCTATTGGGCATAAATGGACATGGCATGGTAAAAGTTTGCACCAAACTCAAGGATTCTTGCCACTCGCCTCATGTCACAAGTAGCCAGTATCTTCTACTACAGAGAGGAATTGGCCCACATATGGCCTCATCCACGCAGTTAAGAGGAATAGGCTTAACTCTATCGACAAGAAGAGAAGTTAGTGGTCATGCATAGTGCCGTGTGCAACTTCAAGGATCGATAGACTCCTAAGTATCATCAAACTCCAGCCACACATTGGGATGTTGATCCCGAAGATGCCACACAGGTTGATGAGTTAGGAGGCACAAGTGTGATTGATTGGGGTTCCATTGGATGAGGTAATCCCTCATAGTTCTAGTGACTCAGACTCATGGTTCTGATTTTGATGCCATTTTAGCAGATTTTGATTAGGGGCAGCAGTAGATTTTCATTTTCTATGTTTCAGACATTTTGTAGTTGAAACTTGCAGCCCTTGGGCATTTCATTGTAATTATTACTGTAATTGAAACTTGAATCTTATGTGAAATCTCAATTCAGATCTAATATTATGTATTAAGGTTTTATAATGTGTGTGATGAATACTTTATCAATGTTATCATATGAATATTTGAAACTTCCTATATTTTTAAAATTTTCTCTTATCTTTTATTAGCCATCCCCTCTTGTCACCTAAAAAAAGGCCTCCAAAAAAATCCATCTCAGAAACATGTCCCCCCGTCCTTTGTCGTCCCTGTCCTGGAAACTTGGTGTAACATAGGAAAATTCCCTTGTAGAGGTGGAAATTTGTGCAATGATACACAAAATCATGCGCATGAAGGTGAAACAAGCTCCTTGCATGAACAAGCTCATGCTTAAAGAGACAGAGGTAGATCATTTTTAGAGGAAGAGGATGCGGAAAAAGTAGAGGATTTGGCAGAACCCGTTTCCATTGTGGAGAGATTGGGCATTGTTCATTCGATTGCCCCCAAGCCCTGCAAAATAGTGGCAATAGTAGAAATGATGCTAGCAACCATGTTGTGCAACATGCAAATGTGGAGAATAATGTGTCTAACAGTTGTGTTGAAGAGTTGTAGTGCGAAGAAGCTCTCACGATGAAGAGAGTGTTGCTAAAGCCAACTAAGGTAGAGAATGCGCTTGTGCAAAGAAATATCCTATTAAGAACCATATACAAATCAGGAGGTAAGTGCTGCACAACGATTATTGATAGTGGTAGCATTGATAATCTTGTTTCTAATGGGATGGTTGAGAAGCTTGATTTAAAAAGGATAGTGCATCCAAATCTGTAGAAGGTGTCCCGGTTGTTGAAGGGGCATCAATTGCTTATAAATGACCACTATAATGTGTGCATCAAGATTGCCGCATATGAAGATGAAGCCCTTTGCAATATAATGCCCATGGATGTATGCTGTGTGCTACTTGGTTGACCTTGGCAACATGATAGGAAGGTGGTATATAATGGCCGCAAATACTTACACTTTTGTGAATGATAGACGAAAGTACACTCTAAATCCTTTGAAGGATGCAAGTGTAGAGGTGGAGGAAGAGTTCACAAATATTGTTGATTTCAGGAAAGGAGTTCTTGAATGAGGTAAAAAGGGATAGTGATTGCTTCACATTCATCGTGAAGTTTGTGTATAAAACAGGGGAGAGTGTAGTCGTGCAGAATGAACAACTCTTGTGTGAAGTGAAGGAGATGTTAGGTGAGTTCACGGATATCATGTTGCATGATATTCCAGATGTTTTACTACCTATGCGTAGTATTGGCCATCAGATGGACTTGATATTGGGGTCTAGTTTACCAAACAAGGCTGCATATAGGTTGACACCTGTGGAGAATCACGAGATGAGAAAGAAAATGCAAGAATTGCTTACAAAGAGGTTGATTAGAGAGTCTTTGAGCCTATGTGCAGTACTTGTAGTATTGACACTGAAAAAAAGAGTTGAATGGAGTATGTGCACTGATTCCAAAGCCATCAACAAGATTACCATCAAGTATAGATTTCCATTTCCATGTATGGATGATTTGATTTCATCGTTTAAAACGTAGGTTGGATTGTATGAATGGTTGATCATGCCATTTGGGTTAACCAACACACCGAGTACGTTCATGCAGTTGATGAATGGAGTGTTAAAGCCATTTTTAGGTAAGTTTGTCATTGTGCATTTGGATCATAGTGCGCATACTCGGTACTTGGTAAATACTCAACAGAAAAAAAACTTGTCTCGTCAAATACTCAACTTCAAAAATTATTGAATTTCTTTAAAAACATAAAGTTTATGCACAATATAGTTACAAAATGTATGAAATGAGTTAATAAAATGTTGGAGAAGTGTTTTCTACTAGATTTTAATACAAATAGAGTACAAAGTTGCATCATCATGCAAATACAACATCTAACCGATAAGTCTTATGAATTCATGATGATTGTCATTGAAAATTATCATTATAAATTACATATCTATGCAAGTTACTAGTTACAGTAATTTACAATTTCTTCTTCCCTGTTCTACTAAAAAATTGGGGAGAGGGTCTAGTAACTCTACTAGTCCCCACGCTCAGTTGTAATTGCTCACTTCTCTTAGAAAGTTGCAACCGCGCTTCCACCTTGGTAGTAGATGGTTCCACATGTTCAACATCATCTACAAAGATGTCGTCCAGTCCAATCTCTCTTGCTTTTGCTTCACCCTCCATAACTTCTTTGTCAAAAACAATCTTGTCCTCTATGAACGTGGGGGGTCTCCTCTTCTTGCATAGTACAGGTGCTGTATGGATCAATTTCATCCAAATCAATAAGCTCCTGCAATGTGTCCACCTTTCTTGTGCGAAGCTAAAGATTATATTGTACAAAAACTAGGTCATTGTGGCATTGTTGAGTGAACTTGTGCTTCGTTGTGTAAATGGCCTCAAACAAACTCCAATTGTGCCCACATTCGGAAGCGCTACAAGGTTGAGATAAAATTTGGAGGACTAACTTTTGAAGATTTGGGGTATTTCCACCCCAATCTTCCCACCAAGAACCTACAAACATGATAATTAAACGTTTGTAAGTGATTAATGATTGTAAATTTGTAACTTGTAACATATAAGTAAATACTTTAATTTTTGTTGCTTGGTGGTTGGGTAGATTTCCTTCGAATAGCTTACGCTGAAGAAAAGAGCCTCCCCCTAACACGCTTATAATTCTACAACTCTAAAATAACGAGGTCCTTTACCTCAACCTTTGATGTCATCCTCTCAATACATGTTGAGAGGCCCTCCATAAGTTACCTGTAATCATGTTTGAAGCCATCAAAGAAGAAAAACTTGGGGTCAAGGTAGTACCCTGCTGTATGAATGGGTTGATGGAGTTGATTGTTCTACCTCTGATCAATTAGCTCCCAAAAGGGACCAAACCTGGCTATAACCCCTATAATAGTTTTGGATGGCCTCATAAATGTATCCCATTGGGTTTTGCTCCCTATCAACCAAACGCAAAACCTTCACCAAAGGCTCTGACACTTACCAACAAATTATACTTTTAAGTTACAAAGTTACAATTAAAATAAATAGCAATACATGTAAAAAATGAAAATAAAGGAATTGACTTGAAATTTAACTTGAAGCTTGTATTCACCTTGATGCTCTTTGCAGCTCTCTTCGCAAAACATCATCAAAAACTGCCTTTATGGTCCTCTCTCCATCGGCTTTCTTTGAATATGGTGAGTCTAGTCATGTTTGACTCAAACATTTCCTTTAACGGTTGTCAATAAACTACAAATACTTTGCAACATTAAGAAGTTAGTTGCAAACCTCATGATATCCGTTGGCACAAGCTATTTCCCCTTGATGTGTTCTCTTATCAAGCTGACAACCCAAGGGTGATTATAAATGTATTTTGTTATATTTCTCGCATCTTCTACAACTGGTCTCATCGAATCAATTTGGTCTGTCTTCCAAAAGAAGGTCAAGGCAACGAGAAGCACAAGGGGTCCAAAAGAGTAATGGAGAGGCAGTGATGGATGCCACTTTTAAAGTAGTCATCCAACTATCACATATGCCATTGTATTGTCGGTGACAACTTGCAAATCATTCTCGGTGCCCACTTCTAAAATAACCTCCTCCAACATAAGGCTCAAATTTTCTGTATTCTTTATTGTGTTAGAGGCATCAATTGACTTCAAAAAAACCATCTCACCATTTGAAGCCGCCAAAAAATTGATGAGTGTGGGGCTCCTTCCATTTGTCTACTCGTCTGAATTTCGACCACTACTTTTGATCTTCCAAAGTTGACTTTGCATCTACAACCGCACCCTAGAGCAATATCACACTTAAGTCTCTTGGAGAGGGTATGTTGTACCCTTTCCCTGCAATTGTCAATGCCATCACTTAATACTCCCAGTACAGGCTCTTTGCCACATTGAAGGAAAGGTTGTTGTAATACTGAAAAATTGCACATGCCTTATTTGCTTCCTCGTGCACCTCCATGTTCCAGCTTGTACATTGCAGCGAAGGTTGTTCTCTGAATATGTTTCTATGTACAAAAAACTATATATTTGGCCTTTGCTTGAACTCAATGAAGCGAACATGCCTCGTAGCTGCAGACCATGATTAGAGCCCACAATCACTGGCACATCTCCCTTCATTTTTCTACCATTTTAGGTTTAATGGTTGCTTGAACCCTTGCCCTCTCTACTTTCTTCTCATCCAACAATGCAAGCTTTGCCTTCAACTCTTTTTGTGCCTTTTCCGTAGCATTGGGACATGCCATGATGTCATGGTGAACACTGCATGCAACATGGTACTTGAGGCGATTGATGCCTCCAAAAACCATCTTCTTGTAGAAATTGCAAATCACAGTCCCTTTGAATGTTCAACGTACAACATACTTCCAAGTGGTGGTACGGAATCAACAATAATGCTTCTTGCTGCTAGTGCTGAGCTTGATGCAAAGTTGGATGCCATTTTATGCTAAGTTCTAACCAACAACACGTTTGAATACAAAAAAATTTAAAATACAACATTAAAAAACCGTAAAGTTGTCATTGTCAACCAATAATACATTCCAACAATTTCGTTCATTAATGATGATAATTTAGCATAAATCACAATTAAAATTAATCGGAATTGAATGGAATGCATGCAAATTTGCAAATCATGTTTGAAAACCTAATGCTAACCAAATAGAAAGAGTTTACATGCTTGAAAAGAAGGAAAAAAAATAGAGAACTAACCGCGAAATGAAATTCTTCAAATTTGCTTTTCTAATTCTTTATAAAATCCCTTCAATTCATTCAATGGATGCTAAATAGCTATGTGATTACAAGTTGTGGGGGTGTGGGTTCATAAAGGTGAAAAATCAGTGTTTTTTTCACGTTTTGCGATTCTGCCACATCTGCCGAGTTTGATGATCATACTTGCCACCATTAATCGTCAAAAACTCACCTGCAGGGCTTGTGAGTTATTCTAGCAATTACGCCCATAACAAAAAATAGCGTGAGTACTTGCTGACTATATTTTGATTTGGATGACAATTTGATAAGCAAAACGCAGGAAGAACATGTGGTCCATTTGTGGAAAGCGTTAGAATGTTTGTGTGAGGTGAAGTTGGTGAATTTGAAGAAATGTAGTTTCATACAGAGAGAGCTGGCGTACTTGGGATTTCTGATATCTTAAAAAGGATTGAAGATAAATCCTCAATAGGTGCGAGCTATAGTTGAATGGTCGTCATCCAAGAATGTTATGAAGGTTTGAGGCTTCCCTAGATTAGTGAGCTTCTATTGGAAGTTCATTAGAGGATTTAGTGAGATTGTGTGGACGGCAAATGTAGAATATGGCTTCTAAAAGTTGAATAAGAATGTCACGAAGCAATTAGTGTTGGCCTTGCTTGATTTCAATAAGGCATTTTAGGCCGATTGTAACATGAACGAAGTAGCCAAGGCACTATGACAAGTCAAGAGAAGATCTAACACATATTTTTGTGAAAAATTGAATGATGAGAGAGAGATATTGGGTTTATGATCAAGAGTTTTATGCCATACTGCAAGCTTTGAAGAAGTGGAGGTGCTAGTTGTTGCCTAAGGAGTTTGTGTTGTACATAGACCACCAAGCACTGCAATTCATAAATAGCTAGGCGAAGTTGCATCAACGACACATGAAATGGGTTGAATTCTTGTAGAGTTACTCATTTGTCTTGAAACAAACAAGTGGGAAATCAAACCAAGTTGCAAACACATTGAGTAGAAGATGTGTCTTGGTGAGCGAGATGCAAGTGGGAATAGTGGGGTTCAAGGCGATGAAGGAGCTCTATGCAAAGGATGAAGATTTAAGAAAAGCATGGAAAGCATGTGTAGAACTAGTGAACATTGATCGCACACTTTTGGTTAGATGCCTTTTTTGCAGGAAGGGTTGCTGTTTAAAGACACATATTTGTGCAAGCTGCGAAGGTGAATGAGGAAAAATTTGATACAAGAGAAACATTGTGGAGGATTAGCTGGGCACTTTGGAATAAATAAGACCTTGGTGTAGACAACTGAGATATACTTTTGGCCACGAATGGTTATAGATGGCCACAGATATGTGCAAAGATGCAGAGTATGCTAGTTAACAAAAAGGAAAAGTTACAATGTAGGGCTATGTAAACCATTGCTAATATCTGAGAAAATTTGGGAGAATCTAAGTACGGATTTTATTTAGAATTTCCTAGAGCATAGAGGGGTCATGATTCTATCTTTGTTGTCACTGATAGTGTCTAAAAAATGGCTCATTTTATTGTTTGTAAGAAGCTAACTTGTTTTTTAGGGTAGTTGTAACACTGTACGGATTTCTGCTTAGTATTGTATTGATTGAGATACTAAGTTTGTGGGTCACTTTTGGCTCACATTGTGGAAGAAACTGAACAAGCAGTTGCAGTCTAGTTCTATGTATCAGCGTAGATGGACGAAGGAATGAAAGTCAACACTAGCCTTGGCAATTTGTTGTGATGTTTGGTTAGAGAGAAGACATGGACATGTGATTCAGTCCTTGTGCAAGTGGAGTTTGTTTATAACAACTCTGTGAATAGAAGCACTAGGAAGTCACCTTTCCAGATTGTTTACGGAACAAGTACAAGAGTAGTTGCAGAGTTATGAGACTTGCTATGAGGAGCACAAAAGTTGACGATTTTACGCAGTATATGAAGGAGGTACATGAGTAAGTGTGCAAACAAATGGAGCATAGTAATGCGTAGTACAAGCTATGCACAGACTTGAGGAGGAGAATTGGAGTTTGAGGTCAGAGATATGGTTCTTGCGCACCTATGCGAAGAGAGGTCCCCAAGAGGAACATATGACAAACTCAAGTGGGAGAAGATTGGACCATGCAGAGTCCTAAAGAAGTTTGCGAAGAATGCATAGGAAAGAATTGCTGGAGGGGATGGACATTTCATGTTTCTTCAATGTAGCAAATCTATACCCATACCTTAAGGGTTAGACTAGTGGGGCAGTAGACCGCACAAAAGTAGATCGGAGACACTAACCACCAGAGTAGAGGCGTAAAGAAATTGAACACATTTTGGACGAATGTGTAGTGAAGACATGAGCACAAGGAGTTATTTTTGAGAAAAAGAGGTAGAGAAGTTGAGGATGTGTCTTGGCTAGTGGGGAAGTAGACTGTGCAGAAGTAGATTGGAGACACCAACTACCAGAGTAGAGTTGCAAAGAAATTAAACACATTCTGGACAAACGTGTAGCGAAGGCAACAAAAAGGAGCGTAAAGAATATTTGGTGAAATAAAGAGGTAGAGAAGTTGACGATGCATCTTGGCTCGGTGAAGCAGAGATTACTGGACATGGTCATTCCATTGAAGACCTTCAGACATGTGCTTGAGTGGAGGCTGAAGTTTCTTCTTACTCGAGGTGTATGATGGAGCATCGAGGTTGACTTGCAATCTTGAGTCAACCAAAAAACATTTTAGAGTTAGTTAGTAAAGACTTGTGCAATCTCGTGCCACGTTGCAAAACATGCCGCATATACTGCAAAACCCTTAGCCAGGTTGTGTAGAATTACACAATGCTGCCTTAGCCTATCTTTTTTGTGCAAAACTATTTTGCAGTGACGTTTTACTCTTTTCCGTGCAACACCATTGATGCCACGCAAGAGTGCTATCAATGCTGCATAAAACTACAAAGTGCCGCTAGTGCCTAATAATGTCGTGCAAAGCTACGAAAGCTTTGTCATGACCTTACGCAACTACACATGCCTAACACCAACTCATTCTTGTGCCGCGGAAGTTGCGATGTCTTGTGCAATGCTGCCAAGCCTTGCTGGTGCTGTGATGCATTTTTTAATGCTTCAAAAGCTTATATTAGCGCATATCCTGTGGGGACCATTTGCAAATACTGCCATGATGAGATCCACATTTGACAGAATCCAGTGTCAATATCGATACAATTAGGAGGAAGCACACGTGGTCCTTGATCCATTTTCCTCGCCCAAGGACAAACCAAACAACCCAATAAAGATTGATCTAACAAAGGATATTTCATGGGAAGCTATTTGCAAACTAGGTGATATATGGGAGCTTGAGGAATCTTTTCAAGGGAATATTTACTTGGAAAGGTATCTTTGTTCTTCTACCCGAGTCATTACAAATTTTATATATTGAAGGGAGCTATGAATGTATAAGGCATTCTATCTATCCAAGATAGGGATCGATTGATCTAGGCATTGATAAGTTGCCAAATTGAGCGAAGTTGGATTTTGTAGAAGCTTAGTAAAGCCTGCAAGCTTATGACAAGATGGGTCATAGGATTGGAATTCTTAGAGAAATCTTGCAATCTTGTCATAAGATTGTCATCGAGTGTGGAGCCATTGTGCCCAAGTTTGTAATTTTTCCTCATATTAATGGAAAAAGCTTTTATTGTTTCTTGTCAAAGTTGTGCTTGAGATATTGCTTCGGTGGGATCTAATTCTAAAATTGTGGGCTGTCTGGTCTAAAGTATCCCTTCATTGGGACCCCTAGCTGCTACTGCATCACATGTACTTAGCCTATGCAGTGGATATCACAACAGTTGCTTGACAGTTGCTCATCCAACTTACAACTCCAAACAAATTGAAAATGTATGCACTGGTGGACCTTCACAAGTCGAGCTCTCCACTCAATCAGAAGTCCACAATGCCATGTAGACTCACATTCTTGCTTACACCAGGGCTGCCCTGATAGCAAGTAGTATGGGAAAAAATTTCATATAGATACATGAAGATCCTCTTCACCGTAGTCCAATGCTTGTTGCCCGGATTGGACATGCATTTGCTATCTACTCCCACTACTTGTACGATATCAGGTCTTGTGCAAACCATTACATATATCACACTTCCCACAACACTTGCATACGGAAACATAGCCATGTCTTCCAACTCCTCTTATGTCTTTGGAGTTTGCAGCCGAGAGTTTCTAGTCAATTGGGAAAGGTTTGCTCACAGGTTTGCTGTCATGCATCTTGAACCTTTCCAACATTGTCTCAACATATTTCCTCTGGTCTAACCAGATCTTCCTGTTTGTATGGTCTCGTTTGATTTCCATGTCCAAAAATGAACTTTGCAACAACGAGATCTTTCAGGTTAAACTGTGCAGACAACTGACTTAATCATTGTCTTGCAATTTCTAATCAACATGTCATTGTCATAGAGAACTATGATGACTGAGCTTTTCTCTTCTTCTTTGAAGTATACACAAGGATTTGCCTTGTTGTGGGCAAGGCCAAGTTTTAACAAGTAGCTATCAAACTTTTGATTCCACATCCTTGGTGATTGTTTCAAGGCATACAAGGACTCCTTCAGGCGGCAAACTAAGTCCTCTTTCCCCTTGACTATGAAACTTTTGGGTTGTGACATGTAGATTTCTTCTTCAAGCTTTCAATGGAGAAATGTTGTTTTAACATCCATTTGATCTTTCTCTAGATCTAATGCAGTGGCAATAGCTAAAAGAAATATAATAGAAGTCAATTTTGTAATAGGAGAAAAAACCTCACTAAAGTCAATCCCCTTGACTTGAGAAAATCCCTTCGCACTTAGGTGTGCCTTGTACTTCTCCAATTTACCTTGCACGAGGCAATTCTTCTTGTAAACCCACTTGCAACCCACAATTTTTTCTAGAAAGTAGCTTTACTAGATCCCAAGTCTTATTTTTCTGAGACTTGATATCCTCCTTCCTGGCTTTCTTCCAAGACTTGTTCTCCTTCGAACCAAGAGCTTACTGCAATGTCTTGGGATTATCACCATCCATTTCTGAAAGTGGGAAAACATAATGAAAGTCTGATGGGCTATACTTTTCAGGGACTTCGTGTTCCTGTTTTGACCTCCTTTACGTTGGGGTTTTAAATTCTTCCTGCTATTGCATCTTCATTAGGAACATCATACTTAGATACAGGCTCTTTAGACTCTAAATCAACCGCATTGTTTTTGACTCTTCTTTTGGTTGCTTCTTTGGTTGCTGTTCCTGCTCAGCTTCTTCGCCGTGCACAACCTTTTGCATAGGAATCCTCTTTCTTTCTCTAAAGACCACATTCCTACCATAGATCGACTTCTTCGTTTTAGGATTCCACAGCTTGTACCCCTTAACATCATTTCCATCTCCAATGAGGACGCACTTCTCAGACTTGTAGTCAAGTTGTGTCCTCTCATCCTTTGGAATATGTACATACACATCGTAGCCAAAAATTCTTAGGTGTCTCAGGGATAGTTTTTTTACCAATCCAAGCTTCTTGCGGAGTCATGTCGATTCATCAAATAACAAGCAGTGGTTATTGCTTTAGATTAAAAATTCTGCATCAAGTGTGCACCACTTAGCATACTCAAGGCTTTATCTACCAACTTCCTGTTCATCCGCTCCACAACTCCATTTTGCTGAGGCATGTATGGAGTTGCCTTTTGCTTTTCGATTCTGCACTGTTTGTAGAATTCCTCGAATTCCTTTGATCATAATTTGCTTCCATGGTTTATGTGCAAGACCTTAATCTTCTTCTCCTTCTGGTTCTCCCCAAGGGCTTTGTTCCTTGAATTTCTTGAAAACCTCAAACTTCTTTTCCGAAGAAAGTATATCAAGGTCTTATTGGAAAAGTCATCTATGAAAGACACATGCTACATGGATTTTCCTAGCGACGGGAGCTTCACCAGGCCAAACACATCTCTATGTATTACTTGCAAGATCTCATTTGGGTGTGCAACATTTGTGGGGAACTTGACTCTACTCTGCTTGCCATACACACAATGCTCGCAGAAGTCGAAGTCCAAAGGGTGATTAGCGATCCCTCTGGATTGTAGTGAGCTTGATCGCTTTGGATTGTAGTGAGCTTGATCGCTTTGGATTGTAGTGAGCTCGACCCCTATGGATTGCATTGAGCACAATCCCTTCTCGTCAATATGACCCAACCTTTCTTGCATATGCATAGTGTTCTCTATTGGAAGCATGCTGGTTTTCTCATGTTTTCCATGGTCTCAGGAACAACAATGTTGTTTCAAGCACCAATAATGGTACTCACATTGAGTTTAAACAAGCTCCCAACATGCACTTGCCAATACCACTGCACCATTTTACAATGATCCTTTGCAAATTACACCTGCATACCAATGTCATACACCTTGCTTAAAAAAACTGAGTTCCTTGCAAGACCTGGAATGTGTAGAACACCAAGGAGAGTCTTGATCCTCCTATCCCAAAATCTTAACTTTACTCTTCCTCGACGTTTTTTGATCACAGTCCTCATATATTTGTCAATGGTAAATCAATGCACGACTGTTTAAAATCTTACTGTCTTTTTTAAGTTTCTACTTTATAATATGCATGGGCGAGGGCCCCAACAGCCCTTCATTTTATCTTTCAAAAAAAAACTTTACTCTTCCTTGACTCACAATCTGGTGAGTTGAGTCATCTCCTAGGAAGACATTACCACCGTCATATTGCTCATGTTCGTAGAACCACTCCTTGCGGAAAGTCATATGATAGGATGGTCATAGTTGATTAACCATACCTCATTACATGCATGTGCACTGAAGACTGAGATGTACACATCTCCATTTTCATCAGTGGATCCTTTTTCACCTGAGGATGTAGTGTCTGGTGGTTTGCTCTTGTCCATCTTTGCTCCGCAATCCTTCTCAAAATGCCCTATTTTCCCACAGTTCCAACATTTCTTGAAAGAATGTCTCTCTGGAGTCTCAGATCTGCCTCTAGACTTTGTACGCATATCCCCCGATCTTCGCTTGGTTGTCTCTTGTGATCTACTTGGCACAACCAATGCATCATGGTTTGATAATCTTCAGCAGAAATGCGCCTCATTTCTTTTGACAATAAGGCTGCATCAATCTCATCATTTTTTTGCTTAGATGAGGTACTAGTAATCGCCACTACTAGGTTATCCCAAGAGTCTGGCAAAGAGCATGGAAGCATAATACACCTATCTTCATCATCCATTTCTTATCCACAAACAATAACTAACTAATCATAGTATTAAAGGCATTCAGGTGCTCTGTAACTGAGTCACCATCATTCATCCTTAATGAATATAACTTCTTGTGGAGGAATTGTTTGTTGACCAGAGATTTAGCTTGGTACAATTTTTCCAACTTATCTGACAAACTCTTTGATGCCTTTTCATCAGTTACATTCAGTAAAATTGAATCTGGTAGAGCTTAACTTTCATGTCAATCTTATCTCAATCTTCTTGTTTCATTCCCACAAGTGCTGCTATTGACATAGCCACCCACTGATCTCTATTTGTCAAGAGATCTTCCATAACTCAAAATGTTGTCCATTGAACTTGTAAATCTCTATTCTTGTGCTTCTCGACATATTCTATAGACAAGACTTTCAATAGCGCAAGACTCCTACTCATACCACTTATTGCAGGCAAAACCAACTCTCACCGAGCTTCAAACTGGGTTCTGATATTTGATGTTGGGTATTGGGGCCTATGCACAATAAGTAAATATAGAGGAGGGATTTACTGGATTGTAATCTAAACAATGTAAAGAAATGGAACACAACAAATACACAGAATTTCACCTGAAAAAACCCAGCACAGTAACCTTGTGTGATTGCATTAACTCAAACCAGCTACAAATACAATAAACAACCTTAAAGGCACACTGTAACAATATCTAAGTAGTTCATGCACTAATACAATACAACTGCAATACAAGCAACATTGTCCATGCACTAGAATGTGCAAGGATATCTTCATCTATGTTCTAATTCAGAACATTGGCCCATAACATGCTTAGACTTGACCGTCTAAAACATAACGAACAATCTCTCTGATTGTTGCAACCATTTTTTGATATACTCCTTAGAGTCAGCAAGCATTTAATCTTGCTCATGACTTTGTAAACTCCATGCACCAGAGAATTTGTAGATTCCTCACTGACCCTGAGCAGAGTCATTGCAGCATAATGCTCCCTCACCGACCATGCCAGGGATCTACCATATCAAAAACCGTAATTTAGGAAAATCAACTGCAATCTGCTTAGGGAGTATACAGGGATCCCTCTAGCATAGGCTCTCTCATCCGTCTTTATAAATATTGATTGAGACATTTTTCCAACTCTTTTATGTTATCACAAAACTATCTCGCCCTAGTGCCAAAAACTCATGTGATTTCTTTCCTGAATTCTTCTTTTATCTTCTTTCGATATTTGTTTAGGAACCTATTTCTTTCTTGTTTTTCATCCATTGGTTGCTTTGACCTGTTCTGTTGCTTTGGAACTCATTTTCATTTGAATTATCTACTGAATATCACTTGTTGAGGTTTCAACGGCTGAGAGCCTACCACTTGGGCGATCTTGCTTGATTTATTACTACTGAATGCTGTATTAGCTTATATTTATGGAAAACCCTTTCCAAATCCCTATTGCATTACAAATATGGCACCTTAGGGGCAAACATTCATAATCTAATTCTTGATGCCAGATTCCCAAGTATGAGAAAAGTTTAATTTTGTTGGAAGAGGTTTGTAGAGATCTATTTTAACAAAAATCCATGCATAGGTGGCTAGGAAGTTTGTATTAGTGACATAAGCAATGCCAACAAACTCTCCAAGGATCAGCTATGTCGACAAGACAAGCTCTCCGAGTAAGATTTTCAATATTGTAAAATATTGGGTCATTCCAAAATTTTGATGGTAATCTGAATAATCTAACCCTCACATGTGATTTTGCTATTTCCTTAGTTGGATCAAAGTTTCGAGTCCATGACCATAAATATAATCCTGCAATCTTTATAAACCAAGGCCCTCCATGGAAACCCTATCTCTATCCTTTGAACTCTCAAGGATGACTAGGAAGAAGCTTTTTTAAGGAATCTCATTTCTACAATTTTTCCTGTTTTTTTCTCTATCCACGTACACAATTTATCAATAGTAGGCCAATAACCTATGATTTTTCCAACGAGGGCCTTGCTAGTTAGAAAACTTACTTTTGGTTCTATCAATTCGGCCTCATCACCAATACTAGGGTTTTGTTATCACTTGAAAGTATTTCCCTGGTTCGATGGTTTCTTCTCATATCCTTCCTTTCCACTTTTTTCCCTAGCGCCTCTTATTCTTGGATATTCCTTTTGTTGGTGTTCAAATATGCACCCCCTGCTGTTCATGAAAAGAGGGGGGAATGGGTCCTTTAAGGATATTTTCTCGTTACTTCCTTTTCTAATCCAGGTTTGGACATTAGCAGACAGATGCAAAAGATGCAAAAGGGGGCCAACTTTCCTCACTTATAGCGCTGCAAGACCAAGGGGTATTCCCCATAAAGTTCACAGGTGTTTGTACTGAAAACCATTTGTAACACCCACTAGACTTGAACAATGAATGAGACATGCCATGCCTAATTTGCCCAATTATTTGTCACTAACAACCTTAGACACTTATTCACATATAATCCAAATCAAAACTGTAACACAGAGAAATATGACTTTTCAGATCTGCACTCTTTATTACTCGACGAATTCTTGGGTATTGAGCTGAATTTAGAGGTTTTCAACTCAGCAGGTTTTTGTAAAAAACAAAGGCTTTCCAAATCTTGTTCTTGCTAACATAGGAGCTTAAAACTCCTCACCTTCAGAGGGTTTTGTCACCGAAAAATTCACCATTCTTTGCAGCTGGATATTTGGAATTGTGACGTTAGGATCCAAACTTCAAGAGCTTTTGTCACTGTTCCAGAAACAGTTACAAGGGAAAGATGATATTATTGCTGATTTGCAGGCAAGAATTGCTAAATTTGAGCAGATCCAAGTCGTAAGTTTAATTATAATAAATATAGCCAACAGGTTTTGTCTGTTTTTGTGTTAGAAGATTAATAAGACAAATGACATGTTTTGTTAAAGTTCTGTTGGTACTTTGTTAGAAGATTAATAAGACTTTGTGTATGTTGGTTGCAATGGTTGTATGAACCTCTGATTCAAAAATCGCGATAAATTGCCGATAAATCGCGATAAATCGTGTTCTTCTAGCAAAACGATTAAACTTCTTAAAAATTGCGGTTTTTGTAATCTGATGAATCGCCCATAAATCGCGGTCAAAAACCCTGCAAAAATCGTTGAAAATCGCGGCTAAAATCGGCTTAAATCGGGGGGAAAACCGCGGCCTAGGGTATAACACGAAAATAGACTAAATCGTTTTTTTTTAATCCTCTTTTCTCTTTCCACGACTTCGTTTTTGCAACAGCGACTTGCGTTTACTACTGCGAGGGCATTTGACTTTCATTTTTGCGACTGCAAGGCCATTTCCGACAGATCCGTGGCTCATTACCATCAGCTCGTGGCTCCAGCTCGTGGCATTTACCAGTTCGTGGCTCCAGTTCAATCATTTCGTGCCCATTTCCAGCGGCAGCAGGTAAAAATTAAACTACTTTATATTTATTATTAAGTTTATTAATATTAATAGTGTATATTAATATTAATAGTTAATAACTTGATAGTAATAGTAAATACTGTATAATATACAGTCTAGACTATAGTATATTAATATTTATTATTAATACTGTATAATATATATTAATATATATTATAAATAGTAAAACTAAATACTGTAAGTGTAATTGTGAATTACTAAATACTGTATAGTGTACAGTGTATACAGTGTATAGTGCACTGTATACTGTAATATTAATATTAAATTTTAATAAATACTATAAGTATTAATATTAAGTATTAATATTAATATTAAGTATTATACTATTAACTATTAAGTATAAATTCTGTATATTCTATATATTAATAATAGTATATTCAAGAATCAATATTGTATAACGATTTTAAAAATATGGCATTCTATAGAAGTTATCATTATAATACAATGTTTTAACATTATTTTTACATTTAATTTAAGTTTATTTTATGAATTTAAATGTTTTTAAAAGTTGCCGATTTTTACCGATTAATTGCCAATTCCCATTTTCCGAGTTCAAAATTTGGCTTGCCGATTAATCCCGATTTACGATTTTTTGAACTATGGTATGAACTGTCAACTGCCAGGCCTTACCCTTCATATAGCGTTAAGATTCTGTGGGTAAGGGCGCTTGTATTAGGTCCTCCTTGAACTATGAAGATTGTTATAGAACTTACCTTGAGGAATACAAAGCTGCTATTGTTTGTACTTTGTTATGATATGTACAACATTTAATATTCTGTGTGTATTATTACTATTAGTCTAGTATCTCAATAGACTATATCTATGCTAATTTTTTGTGTCATGCCTTAAAAAGAACACACATCATATTGAACACATAAGTAAGTTGGTTGACAATCCTCTTACCAACCATTCTTATTAGTGACATGAAAAACTAATGGGCCAACTGGTCCAAGTAACAATTGAAACAAATCAACAAGAGGAAGAACGTACAAAATACTTCTAGTACTTGTGGGATCTCTCCGTATGAGAGCACGTTTGGAAAGAAGCCACTAGAACTAAAGTACCGTTGGATTTTATCTGGGACAACTTAGCAATTACTGAAGATATAGAACGACTCCTTGACCACCTTCCATGAATCATTGCCAAGCATTATATAATATTGAAAAACATTTGGGCCAATCATAATCAATAATTCTTAAGTACCACTATAGTATCCCCTTCTAGAATAAGTTAGGAATTAATACAAATCTGATCACACAGCTGAAAATAATTAATTTTCAAACCCTAACTACTGCAAACTTAAAAAATTCATATCTTTGGCTAAGGAAGTTCAAATGAGCTGAAATTTTGGATAATGGACCATAAAAATACAAGGAACAATAAGCAAAAATCAGATTTTGCACAGCCAACCCAAAACCCTAATTTTGACCTAAAAAGTAGGTCGCCCAGCACTTTTAGGGCACAAAAACTACTCCAAAAATTATGAAATCACCCTCTCCTTGTTCCTCCTAATTTCTACAATCACATTCAATATTAAATCAACCCCAAAACTGTAGATCTGAAATAAATACTAAATTATCACAACCGGGAAGCATGCAAACAGCTGAAATCTTCTAAAATTGATAACTCCTTCAAATATTCTATGTTTTACTCTTGTCAAATAAAATGCAAATAGTTCTATAAATTAAGATCTTTCCGCAGAAATATAGATCTGAATTTTATGATAATCGAAATCCCTCCAAAACAGCCCCCAAAGTCCCCAAACCAGTCGCTAGGGTTTGAGTAAATGGCATAAATGATTTCTGGCACTCAATAGCCCTTCAATACACTTAAAACAGCTGCCCAAACTCAATGTTCAAAAATAAGCCAACACAGATCAGATTTTGAATAAAGCTTGTTCACCCTTAAAACATGCTAAAAGATGCCCTATTGAAGTCGCCATAGTTAAAATAAAACCAACAATAACCAGCAGATCTAAAACACCATAAAACCCTTCATCATATTCAATAACATGCAGATTTTACCCTCAATAAAAGGTGCCAAAGTTGGAAAGAGAATCACCAAGAAGTAGATTTGCAAATCTAATGAAAATACTTTGATGGAATATCAAAACCAACTCACTAACTTCCCACGCAAGAGAGAGAGAAAGCATCAATGGGCATACATCCCAACTCCAAGCATGGAGCATAAAATAAATATCATCATAACATAATCCTAACAATGATCCTAACACACCTTTTATAAGCAAGGAGGCACAAACTTCGAAATCCCTGGGAGAGAAATTATAAAATAAAAGCAGTTTATTTTTCCTAGGTGTGGCGTCCCCTTTTTAAAAGGGTGATTTTAATATTTAAAAGCCACCTAAATAGTATTTAATTAATTTCCCTTTTTAATTTGCATTTTGGGAATTTAATTAAATAATTACTAGCTCCATAAATATTAAATAATTAAATAAATATTGCTTTATAATGTCAAATGATAAAAATCACTTTTCAGGTAATATTATAAAATTATTTAATATAATTTTCCGCTTGCAACATTCCTAAAGCCCACGGGGAATGATAGGCCAAGGGTCTTAAAAAATGGGGACATTACATTCCTCCCTTCCCAAGATTGCTTGCCCTCAAGCAATAGCAAGCTCATGTGTCCGTGTCCAAAAGTGTGGTACTCCAAAAGCCGTGCTCCCATGCCACTCAAGTGAAGTAGCATTTGCAATATCTTGGACCGCTTCATTCTCTTAAAAGTTAGGAGTGTAGTCTATTGTAATTTCTTCTTCAAACCTGCGCATGAAGCAAACAAATTAGAAAAATAAGTGTTGAAGAACACTTTTCCAATGTGTCTCCATGGCATGTACAAGTCCTCTGTGTATGGGCTGCCCCCAAACTCTGTTATGTGGCCCCAAGTGCTGATTGTAATCTCAAAAACTCAGAATTGGAGTGGCTGGTTTCCACCCTCAAATATTCACCCATGAGCCAAATTCAAGCACCAACAACCATATTATCAAATGCATGGCAAATATCCTTATAGATGTGATAGGGAGGCTGGTCATAGTGATGTCAATCATAAAAATGATGGGGCGGCAGCTAGCATGTTTCAAAATCTTTTCCTCAACATGAAAAAACATCAATCTAGTGAATACGAGTGGCTCCCATATAACTGAAATTTCATCCTCAACCATAATCAACTGAAAAATATCCACATGTATAGCTGAAAATGAAATGCTTTGAGAAGAATTCATACCATGTTCCTTCACCTTTTCCAAACTTTCCATTGAAGCCCAAAAGTAAGCAACAACCAAACATTCCCAACACATAGCTTTTGGAAGCACATCAACAAACATTCAAATGGAAGACATAACTGTAGCTCAAAACCTGAAAATGAACTTTTTACCATGCCAAGTGTAGTTCATGTGATCCACCCTTCTTTCAAGTTTTCTAAAGAGATAGGAGTTAGCATCATTTGACAAAAGAAATGAAATGATTTCCTTGTATTCACACCGAACTTGCAAAACTTAAATCCTTTTATTCTCATTCCACATGGAGCAATATGTGCAAGAAGATACCCCAAATTTCCCCTTTTTCTATGCTCATAAGAAGAGGAGAAAACTGAAATATAGTGCATGCATGTATGAATATTATCATCAGTGTTTTAAAAACCGGTCAAACCGGAATTGGAACCGGCCGGTTTGACCGGTTTAACCTTTAAAATGATGAACCGTTTTGAAAACCGGATCGGTTGACCGGTTTTAGCCTAAACCGGTCAAACCGGTCCGGTTTCGTCCTAAACCGGCTGGTTTGGGCCTGTTTTGCCGTATACGACGGCCAACTTTAAAAAACATTTTTTTAATTGTTTTCTTTTATTTTTTTTGGTCTCTAAACCTTAATTTGGTGTTATAACCCCCCCTCTATTCACTTCACACCTCTCTCATTGAGCATTTGTGAGCATTTGTGAGCAAAAACATTTGTGAGCATAAGATTGAAGAGTTTAGTTTTGGTAGTGAGCTTGGAAGTTGGAGGCTTGGAGCTTGTTTGGCATTGCTTGTGGGCTCTTTGTGGTGATATTGGCATCCATTTGTGAGCACCTCACCTTATTTGTGAGCACCTCTCTCTATTTGCAAGGATTTGGAGGATTGGGGCAGCCTTGAATAGTGTTCATTTGGAGTTGTTTGACATCAAGTGTGGGCTCTTTGTGGTGGCATTTACATCTACATTTGGAGTGTGGGCTCTTTGTGGTGCCATATACAAGCTTGGAGCATTTCTTCACCTCATTTGTGTGTACATTGAAAGAAGTGTTACATTTTAAACTTGCCCCGTATTTGTAAATTTTATTAAAAAAGAAATAGGAAATTTATTTTGTTTTTATTTGCATTTTCAGATTTGTTTGCATTTGCAATGGCCCCCAAATCAAAAGATCCTACATGGGCCCATGTAGACACAATTGATGATAAAGTTTTTTGTAAATATTGTAAGAAACACATTAAGGGGGGGATTCATAGGTTGAAACAACACTTGGCTGGTCAAAGAGGCCAAGTTATGCCATGTGAGGCACCTGATATTGATGACATTAGGTTGGAAATGAAAACCATGCTTGAAAAACATAGAGAAGAGAAGGCTAGGCAAAAAGAGATGGAAGCTGAAATAGGGAGAAGGAGGGAACATGCCTTGAGTGTTGAAGGATCTTGCTCTGACCCTTCTGTGACTGTTAGAGACCCCTTTCGGTATATGCCTCCCCCATCCACTCATAGTCAAGAAAACTGGCCTTAAAAAAGAAAGACCATCCAAAGCTTTTTTCCATCTTCCACCCCTGCTACTGCTAGTGCCTCCATGCCAACACAAAATCAGCCTACCTTGGATAACCATTGGAAGAAGCAATACAAAGAAGCAACTTTTGAGTACATTGTTAGATGGTGGTATGATGCAGATATCCCTTTCAATGCTGCCCGCTCACCTTATTACCAGCCAATGTTTGATTCCATTGTTGTTGCTGGTAAGGGCTTCAAAGGCCCTAGTATGCATGACTTGAGAGGATCACTTTTGAAGAAAGAAGTTGCATCCATAGATGAATATTTGAAAGGTTGCAAAGCTTCATAGGCCAAAACAGGATGCACTATCATGTCAGATGGGTGGAGTGATGGCAAGAACCGCACAATAATAAATTTTCTTGCTCTTGTCCACAAGGTACAATGTTTTTGAAATCAGTAGATGCATCTGATAGGGTGAAAGATGCAAATTTATTGTTTGAGCTTTTGGATGAGATTGTTTTAGAGGTGGGGGTGGAAAATGTTGTAATGCATCTAATATGTTCAATATGTTAAGACTATACAACAAAACAATATTTTGGATCCATGTGTTGCACATTACATAGACCTCATGCTTGAGGATATAACTAAAAAAGATTGGATCAAGAACGCTGTAGAGCATGGCAACATTAGCATCACTGGGAAAATACATCTATAATCACTCATGGGTATTGAACCTAATGAGCAAGAAGAAGAACATAAGAAGGGAAGCGAACTTAAGTTAGGTGCCAATTCCATCACGAGATTTGCAACAAACTTCCTCAACTTTGCAACTCTTCTTTCCCAACACAAAACTTGAAAAGATGTTTTCAAGTGATGAATGGAATGCATCAAAGAGGAGCCGCAACAAGATGGAAAAGATACAAAAAAGAAACTTTTTGACTCAATTTATTTTGGAAAAAAACAACAGAGATTGTGCGTTATTGACCTCTTGTTAAGGTGTTTCGCGGTGGATGGGGAAAAATAGCCACTGGATACATTTATGAGGCTATGGATCATACAAAGGAGCAAATGAGGGCAGCATACAAAGACAAGGTAGCTAAGTATGGGCCTATACGGGAGATTATAGATAATAGATGGAACAATCAACTCCACACCCTATGCATGTAGTTGGCCTATTTCTTGAACCCAAACATATCATTATAGAGCTCAGCTTGGAGAAGATCAAACAGGAGAAGTCTAAAGATGGTTTGTACAAGTGCCAGAACCTGGGATGGTCCCTGATGAGAGGCAATATCTTGAAGTTCACCGACAAATCAATTTCTTCAGCAGAGCCACAGGTACCTTTGGGACAAACCTTGCAAAGACTGCAAGAGATGTGGACCAACCGGGTAAGCAATTCTAAATTTTTTGAAGTTCATTTGATTAAACTTTTTAATGAATAATCATGAAAGCATAAGACACATATCTAATTTGTTGAATTACGCTTTAAGTCCCCAAGTTTTAAACATAACTTTGTTTTTACACAATTTTTGGATCGTCATTGTTTAATCTAATCAAACATTTACATCTTTTTATGTGCAAAGTACATTGGTGGGATTCGGTTTGGTAGTCAGTGTCCTCAATTGCAAAAGTTTGCAAATCGGATCCTGAACCAAACTTGCAGTGCTTCTCAGGTGCAAGTGCAATTAATCCATCTTTGATTGCGATTGATTCACACGAAGAAGAGAAATTGTTTGGAACAACCGTTGGATGATCTTGTCTTTGTGCAGACAACCTTCAAATAAGGCGCAACCGAATTATTCAACCGAAGACCTAATACGGATCCCATTGTCTTGGATGATATAGATCCAGCACTCAGATGTGGGTAGAGGAGAGTCATCCAGCAGAGTTTGATCCCGATGACAATGGGGTGGATGGCATTTGGATCAAATGATGAGCCATTAGCAGCACCGCCGCCATCGACGCGACACAGCACACTAGTCGCACTCGTGCTACTCCCAACCCCGTGTAAGTTGTTGCAGATGTACCTGAGGATTTGGATGAGTCTTAGTCAGAGCCAAGGTCGGTGATGATATTGATGAGGATGACCTTGAGGATCCCATTTCCAGCAGCACCACAGAGTTTGATGATTGATCATTAATGATGTCATCTAGTTTATTCTAGAGTTTTGTAACTTGTAGTATTTGTAATGTATCAATGATAATATCATATTGCTTTTTTGGAGTCTTGAACTATGGAGGCCATTTAGAGCCTCATTGTTTATGTATTTTGTTTCGGAATCGCATCTATGATATATGTATTGTGTATTGGACTTGGAGTTCGTGCCATTTTACTATAAACACCTTTCTTGCATATATATAAGAGAAAATTTGCATATTTTGTGTGTAATTGTTGGAATTATGGTTTTTAACCTTTCGCTCATATATTATTTTCATTAAAAATGTAATTTTTTCATGTATTTTTTAGTAAACCGGTTCATTAATTTGAACCGGTCCATTGTCCAGCCATGTCCGGCACCTTCCAAAACCTGTTCCGATTTTTAAAACATTGATTATCACAAATAGGCGCAATCCCAACTTAGCTCACCTTGAGCCGACGCTTGGTTGAAAAGGTCTTTCCCTTATGCACCACATTTTGAGCAACAAGGAATCGCACCATGCTTTTGTGCCCTTTAACTTGATGATTTCTTCATATGGACCAACAAGCTTAACTATTATGGCTTCCTGCATTGGGGAAGTGATAGAGCTTTCGCATAGACCATCATGTCACAAAAAGTTAGCCATCAACTATTACAGAAGAAGACATTTTACCATTATATCCCATGTGACACTGATTGTATCCTACTCTCCTTCATGAATTCATAAATCGTACCCTCAAAACCTCAATATGAAGGGGAATCAACCAGTTTCTTTCCGATAGAAAATCATACCTTGATTTGCATTCCAACATCTACAATCACTCAGAATCTCATTATTGAGTTTGGGTTCATACAGAATCTTTCCTTTACCAGTTATCTTCATGCAAAGCTCCTTTTTTTTCCATGAAAGCCTTGTAATTGTTTGGGTGATTTAGGGTTACACATTCATAAATCAGTTGCTAGTTTCTTAGGTGAAAAACCTCCACATGACCATCTTGGGCACCATTGGTGTAGATAATTTGAAGGTTCGGAAAATTACAGTAAGAACTGATAAATTGAAATTGAACTCACGCATTGGTCCATGGTGTTCTTGGCAAGCATAAGCATAAGCAATTCAGAAGCCCATCTTCGGTGATTGTCTTTTTGCACTCATTTAATTCCAGATGTTTGTGGAGTCATTTAGCTGCTGAAAAATGTATCAACTAAAAACGTTTGCATAAGCTATATAGTTTGGCTTGTATTGACACCAAGTATGGTCTACAAAGAGTAATTATGCCCTTCACATCCTTATCAAGTTTCTGCTTGGAGTTTCACCCATGGGGTCAAGGAAACTATATGGTTCATGTATTCAAGTAAAGTTCTCAATCATACTGGCATAACTGGAAGATAGAAGGCCTATCTTATGCAAATGCAAAGGCTGCCCTTGTTGGATCAATTTGTGAAGTACAACCATAGGGTACTAAAAGTATGCACATGCTGTGGGGTAAAATACAAGCTGCCCAGAGAAAATGCTACCGTGTACCCTTAGAACACACACTTCAACCTTCAAATGTCTAGCTGAAGATGACAAAGATGAAATGGAGAAGGATGTGAATTTTATAGAATAGGGGGAATGATAGTCATGTGTTTTTCCTCCATACATGGTTGCTCATAAACTCTGTCAATTAGAATTTCAACCCCTTTCTTTTTGCAATTTCCATCCACTGCACCATTGATTGTAACTTCTTGTTAGCCCTTCATATTCTTAAGGTGACAAGGTATGGAGAAGACAAAATATGATGAGGGGCATAATAGAATACAAAATGCTTACTCGAGGGATGCTACATTAACAAGTTTTTAAAATTCTCCTATCATTCCTTGCAGCTGCTTCATTCCCTAAACTTGACTGCTGGTACCATGTGCAGAACTGAATTAATTACAGGCTCTTTCATGATTTTTTCTATCACTTCATGTAGGCATGTAAATATTAGAAGACAAAATGCAGTTTCAAGGCAATAGTAAATTTTACAGGATTGCTCTTCATCGAATGGAAGAAAATTCTTCCTTCAAATTTTTTGTTCATCATAGTCAGCAACCAACTTGTCTTGGATCCACTCGAAATTCAAATAGGGCCTCAATTTTCTTGTTTACTGAGGTCAAACAGCCATATGTTCCACTTTGAGTTAGTGTTTCTGCTATGGGTACACTTGGAAGCTTCTCCTTTCTCAAGCTAGGCAATTAAGTTGAATTGTTAGATCCCTGGCATCAAAATATCACCTCCTCATTCAAATTGAAGACATAATGATTTGCATTGAAGAATGTTAGCAATCTCTGCATGATCTTTATGTGAATATGATGCAAAGGTTGTCAGCATTGGAAGTGAGTTCATCTGAAACTCCACAGTCTATGATTAGGACCATATTGATGCACTGTCTGCCATTGAATTTCAGAAGTAGTGACCCTGTTGCAAAAAGAACATCTGTGACCAAAGAAAACCAAGACTCTCAATGCTAGAACTGTCTACCATGATCTGAAATTATTTGTTAAAAAGAAGTAAAATTATAGGGTGGTTATAGAGCTTTAATCCTATAGTTAGGAGTCACTTTGCAAGTGATAACTACCACCTTACATCTGGATCTGTATGCCCTAAAGAATCTAATCCAATTATGATATGCAAGCAAAAATGACCTATAGACTGAAATCTTCAAGGCACAATCTGATTGCTTAACCTTGCAGACAATTCACTATATAGTGAACAGTATGCTCATATTAAGCCAATTCTCCAAGTTTGGCTTATGGGAGGAATTGGAGAACTTATAATTTGAGATTTATTAAACCTCTTGAAAGAGCAACCAACTTGGGTCAAATAAGGCAAAGAAACAAGACATTCACAGTACACTTTAAAGTTTTATGTAATATCCCCTTGTGGGATATTAGTAATATATTATTATTTACTTGCAAAAACAAACTTAGAAGATAAACCCTTCTAGGGTTACCTCAACTAACCCTAGTGTCAGCTACAATACAACTCAAATGGGGTTGGAGTGAGCCAAGGTGAGGGTTTAGATGGGCAATCCAGTCGGTATTTATACTCATTTTTTCTAATATACTTTTGCAGAAGTAAAATAATAAATAAAACTGTTGAAAATCAATGAAAACTTTGAAAATCCATAACTTCAAAAATATTAACTCTTTTGAAATGAAACCAAGTGCAGCAGAAAGGGAAAATTATGAGCTTCAATCCAAAATAAAAACCATATCTGTTCACACACTAGAAACCCCTCAAAACAGCTCCCAAAATCCTAAACCCAGTCACTAGGGTTAGGGTAAAATCTGCAACACAATTCCAAACACTTTTCTCACTCACTTTAAGAGGCAATAAAAGTGCAGTTCCAGATCTGCAATTAATAAATCCAAAACAGCAGATTTATAAATACTTCAAAATCACTCCAAAACACTCTTAGCACATGCCCAAACAAGTCGACTTCATTAAATAAAAACCAGCAGCATGTAATGAAAGATAATCATCATAAATCACACTTCAAACCCTCCAAGCAAGCTTATATCATCTTCAAAAAATGGCGCCTTTTATATATAATGAGAAATGATTGCAAAACTTATTTCTTCAAGCTTTCATGGGCACACACACTTCACAAATGGTGGTGTTAATAAACACCTTTTATTTTTTTATCACAAGTGGGCATACATCCCTTCTCCAAGCATGAAGATAAGTTTTTATAAACCATCAACATGCCAAAAAAGGAGTAACCACATCTTCTTTTATAGTTTTTGCTTGCACATCCTCCAAAGTTTTCCTCCATCTTTGGCGCCATCATCTAGGAGGAAATCTCATTAAAAAATGTGCCCGAAAATCACCAACAAATATTATATGCATAGGGATATTAAAAACAAATGAGACCCATATAAATTTAGACCCATGCATAGAAGGGATCACTTTATTTTTAAATATTAAATATTAAAAAGTCTCCCAGAAAAATGCGACTTGCTTAGTCATTTGATTTGTGGACCCTTTTAAAATGCATTTATTAACCCAAGGTGAAGTCGACTTGCTCTTTTATTTTAATAGCTGATTTGCACATAAAAATATTTATTAAATTCCTTTTTTCTCATATGTGCAAATCGATATATTTTATATTTTTTATTTTTATTATGCAAAAAGGGGGACATTACTAATTCTGTAGACCACTAGGTATTAAAGATCTCCCCTTCAAATTTATCTGAGCCATACTTCCCCCTTAACAGGCATGTCACACAAGATAAAGAACAACTAGCACGTGGAGGGGGCACCTTGTTTGGATCATTGCTCAAGCATGTAAAATACATATTTAAGAGCTCCTGTAGTGGGCCAATGATAAGCCCAGAAGAAGATTTAAAGATAACAAATATTGGCCACGAATATCAAGACCATGTGGAGAGTCTGGGATGAGGAGAAGAGAGTTGCCACGTGCAAAGACCCTTGCATACCATTAGCAATAAACAAAGGAGGTAAAAAAGACAGTTTTCAAGCAAATGAAATAGAAACTTGGAGATCGTTGTGACTCTTGGAACAACAAGAGAGACGACGAAGGTCACAACAAGCAACCTATTTCTCCATGTGTTGAAAGTTGTGGCCCCCCAAATCACCCATTTTTGTCTACACCAATTCACAGGCGGATGGGAAAAGGATTTGCCTCTTTCTCATAGCAAGAATCAAAAGATTGGAAAGTTGACATTCCAGGATTGAACAGCAAGTGACATAGCACGACCGAGGTATTGGGCATTTTATTCCACACATAGTGGTGTCCCTTTTAGGATGATTGTTAGATCACCATATTGGACATGGATATGGTGAGATGAATTAATGAAGCCCCTAAAGGGTACACTAACGTGAGGTATGAAAAGGTGCACACCACCCTTATTGTCAAAAGAAAGAAAATTCAGTTTTGATGAAGAGCATTGTTGTCCATCAAGAATTCCTCATGTATCGAAGAACATGGGTGTCATATCGTTTCCAACATCCTTGGGATGGAAAAGATACGGCATTGATAGGTACATTGATCAATGTGGTCTGGAATGTGCCCTAAAGGGCCAGAGCGTTTCATAGAGGGCTATTACCATTGTGAAGGGCAGGTGAAGGCGATGCCCATGATTCATAAGATCGACATTAGATAAAAATATTAATGTCCAACAAATGACCAAAAAGTAGGTCAAAGGGACTGCAAAAAACATCGAGCACCGATACAAGGCGGGGAAAACCAAAGAGTTCCCGAGAAAGACGAAATACAAAAGCCAGAAGAGGTGACCAACAAGAAGAAGAAACCACATGCACCCAAAATGGGGGTGGAAAAACAAGTGGGAGGAAGAAAGGGGGAAAGACAATCAAGGAGAAGAAATGAGGAAAGTCCATCAAGGGATGGAAGATCCAACTCTCCTAACATTTGAGGCCGACTGGAAGAAGCTATGAATAGAATGATCGACCAGACGAAGAGGAAGAGTGAGATGCCTCCACCTATGTTGTTGTCTGGATATGGTATCATCCCTCTGATGCCTGGTGGATCTCGTTTATCTCCTAAGGCCAAGCCTAGTACAGGCATTCCTGTGATGACTCGGAGAACCATGGATGGTGTCCCTAGGCCGAACCAATCTAGAGAAGTGAAGTGGAGACGGTCTCACAGGGCGCTTAATGCCTCTCTCCGCCTGTAACACTGTGAAGAAGGAAGTGATCCGCTGGGTAGAGTCCAGTCTAGGATGCGGCTGAAGAGTGTGCTCACGAAGCTTCAAAGCCCCCTGTAGATATAAATCCAGACACCTCTAATCCTCGAATTTGAAGAAGTCAGAAAAGATCCGTGGGTCCTCTTAAATAAATAGTGAAACCTCCCTTTGATCTCATAGTAGATGGGGCATTGGAAGATAAAGTGCATTTCCATTTGGGTCTTCTGGAGGTTACACAACAGGCAGATTCTGTCTAAACAATCAATGTGGTGATTCGTCTCACAACGAAGTCTATGAGAACCAACTCTGAACTGACCAAGGGGGATGCGAAGGGCATGCATCCAGTGCCGAAGGGTGTACTGAGGGCGGGTAATGAGACCATCCCTCAGCTCTAAAAAAATGCTTAGCGTAAAAGGTCATCTTGGGACGTAAACCCCCTCGAGGGTTTACCCAAGTGGTATGGATGTACTGCGTATAAATATCCTCTCTGATGATCCTGTTCATCTCCTGTTTCGTAGGCAGAAGGTGGCTTGGTGTGTCCAAGGAGTATCGAAAAGGTGGAAGATGGTCCATTTGAATACCAATTGCCCCCAAGAGTTTGGAGATCTCAGCATACCAACCGCGACGCCGACGAGGGGAGTCTAAAAGAGCAATAGCCTCAGAGGAACAATATGACAAGTACGGGCACCTGTCCCGCCCCTTGGTAGTGTCGTCAAAGCCCCTAACGCGGTGCAAGAAAGAAACCAAGTCTAATATGGTCTCCAGTCTGAAAGGATGGACTCCAAACTCCGCCAAAATAATGTGTTGGGGTATAGATTGCTTACACCTGATGAAGCGGCGAAAGAGAAGAGTCTGGACCCTCTCGATGGAAGCCCAATTAGTACCCAACAAAGAGGGTTCCCAAGCAATAAAACCATAAAGAACTGTGGGTTTGATGAGGGAGTCGATGAGGGACATTTTGGAGATGTCTTGAAAGTGATGGCAGAAACATCGTCTCTCAAGAAGAACTAAGGACCCATAGACCTTGTTGACTCGAGGCTGGAGAGCCTGTCTCACATTGAAACAGGGTCCAGAGAACAGAATCCCCAAATCGGTATAAGAGCTGGTGATCTCAATCTCCTTACCTCTGAATAAGAAGTGGAGATGTGAGGTCTTTAAACCATTGAAGACCATAACCTTGGTTTTACCTAAGATAATCCTTAGCTGCCGAAGATCACAAAACAAGGCTAAGGGATCAAGTTGTCTCTATAAGCCCTCCGGAGAAGAAGCTAGGAGAACCACATCATCCGCAAAAAGAAGAATGGATATCAAAACCTGGTGCAGAAGGCACCCATCACTTTCTTGAATATGCTCATGGAGAAAAGACTCAAGCTCGTCAATGTAGATCCCAAACAGAGTTGGGGATAGGGGGCACCCCTGCTTTACCCCAATGGTACTCCTGATAAACTCCAACTCTCCCTGGGAGGTGCGGAGGTGGCCCAAAACAGTCTCGTACAGACGCATGATGGCCGTGAGGAGGGTCTCAGAAATGCCAATGTCATGGAGCTGATGGAAAAATGCCTCACGTGGCACTAAGTCAAAGGCTTTCCAAAAGTCCACAAAACAACAATAGACCTTCGACGAGTGATGACGTGCCTCTTTCATGATGGCCCAGAGAGTGAAGATATTGTTGGTAGTTTGGTGATCAATCCGAAAGCTAACTTGTCCCTTGGTTCTAATGTTTCTCCTCTCAAGCTCCGCGGATAACTGCATATGTAAAACTGTAGCATAAAGCTTGGAGAATGTGTGACCCACCATAATGGTTCTGCAGTTATTGGGGTCAAAGCTGGGACCTGATTTTTTAATTGGGTGAATGATATGGCGTGCCTAAGATGGTGGAAAACCCGAGCAAACCACATGATTGAAGAGGTCAGTCAAATAACTACAAAGAACCCCTTGACTAAGTTTGAAGAACTTTGCTTGGAACCCCTCCTCATCCGCTGCCCTGCTACAGTTCATCATTCAAATTGCCTCTTTGATCTTAATGTAGGTGAAAAGGTGGCACAAGGAAGGTGGGTTGTCAACCTGGAGAAGAGGCTGTCCGGGAATATCATAAAGCCTGGAGGTGTGAGAGAACAAGGAATTGGGGTCAAGCTCGAAGGGAAGAGATGAGTGGTGGGGAAAAATGGTGCGCCAAAAATGTTTAGGGGAGTGCCGCAGAGACTCACACAAAGTTCATCTATGTTGGGAAATGAAGAGGTGTTTTTTTACGGCGAAGGAGACAACGGTAGCAGGCTTTCAAGGTATGATAGGAGGGAAAGGTCTGATTAAAATCATGCCGTAACTGTCTGTGGAAGTTTTTGCACTCGTCATCATACCATTTGTTCATGGGGCAAGTATTTCGTTGATGGGAGGCAGATGAAGGCCGGGTGGAACTAGGGAAGGACATGAGGGAGGCCTCTCAGATGATGGAGGAAAGAAGGGTGTATTTGGCAGCAACATTTCCCATAGAAGATAACTAGGTCTCAGGGGGGAGAAATTGCCGAAGATTGAAGGAAAAGGAATTAGGACCGCCTTCAGTTAAATAGAAAGTGGTACGAGGGGGCCATGAAGGGGGGAGCAGTAGCAGGAGGGAGGGAATGTTGACACGGAGGAACACAGAGAGAAGGACATGATCGGCAAGGGGAATGCAAGAAATGGAGAAGTGGCTGATCAGTGCTAAGGAGCTCTGGATGGAGAGGACATAATCCACCACACGCGCACCACCACCATGCAGTCGACATGTGAAGAGATGCGAATCAGGAAAGCAGGTAATCCCATTGAGGATAATTAGCTCATGTGATTCTCCAAAGCTGTAGGAGGTGTCGGCCATACGGAGTGAGAGGCCCTGAATCATCCTCTGAAGTCTTGTGCATGCCCACTATCTTTGGATCAACTGTTTGAGTGCAGAACATATCCTCTGCTTGGTCATGAATAAGAACTTGGAGTGCTCTGGTGTGGGCATTGAAATCTCCCAGAAGGGTGACTTCTCCGACCACTGAATGCTGGGCAATGTTGTCGTATAAGTCGGTAAAGGGATCACCATCAGGTCCATTATGAATGGCATAAGGGGAGGAAGTCAGAGGGAAGTAACACACTGCAATGTAGATATCCCTACAGAGGGGACCCACACCCTGAATCCGAACCCATAAGAACCTAATAAGATCATCTCTGGCAACCAAAGAGATCCTGTGTTGGAGCGAATCCCTATACAAGTAGGTTACCCCTCCAGAACCTTTGACGCTTCCCGAGTTCCTAGTTTCCTACCTGTGTACAGAGTACCAAAGATAGCTCGTGATATCAAGAAGAGGCATCACAAAACTCTCTCAAGTCTCAATGATAAAGAGGATGTTTGCGGAATTAAGAGCATCAAGTATAAGAGCAGGTGAGGACCAAAAGGAGCCATTACCTATCCAACTTCTAATAGTCATTCTTCTGTCCTGTGACACCCCCTTTGTGGCCCGTCATTGGGAAGTCCCAGGACGAGACTCCTATCCAGGAGGGAAAGTGTCTTTGATTACTGTCCGGAGATTTCTGATAACTGTCCACTTCCCTACTTTTCGAGCTGCCAAAACTAGATCCCTCGAGGGTTCGAGTTCGAGAACCTGTGACCTGGTAAAATCCTCATCAAGGAAGATCTTATTAGGGAGGGAAAATAACATCCTCTTGGCCCTCAGAACCTTGAGCCTATCAGCCGCTGACCCTGAACCGAAGGAAGAGAGTAGACTCATAACCGAGCTAGGCACGCTCAAGGTGAATATTCTGGATGCCCAAAGTTTCCGTGATGAATCGAATTCCCAGCTATCAAAGGGTCTTGTGACAATTGGGATGAGGGAAGCCCCCTTACTTTAAGATTTAGCTCACGCTCGCATCTAGTGTGTTTCTCGGCGAGTTTGGCTTGGACAACCTCCTCAACTGCCGCCATAGGTGGGGGGATGTTCTATTTAACCACCTTTGCCCATGACTTAATATGTGATTCAATTTCTTGTTTGAGGAAGCTTGTTGCACTTTGATTGCCTCCTGTGTATTTTTGAGATCATGGATCTCTGCTTGTATGGTGCCATTGGGAGAGTGGAGAGTGCTTGCCTTGCTGGAGATTTGTTCTTTCAACAAAGCGTTTTCAGATTCCCCTGCTGTAACCCGTTCGGTGAGAGCACCAACTTCCGTGTGGAGGGCCTGGTTAACAATTTCCATCCGTTCAATCTTATTTAGAAGTTCCTGTAAGATATCATAATTTTCCTTGAGGTTCTGTTTTTCAGAATTGGGAGCTTCTAATACCAATTTCATGTTGTTTGTGGGTGAAGGTTGTTCCATATTATCCTGGGTGGAAAGTGGCCCCGTTGGGATGACCATTTGCGAGGGGGAAATAACCAGGGGGCTAAGGAACGTGCTGACAGGGGGGGCATTGAACACACAGGGATGGCAGGGAGGAAGTTTGATGGGAAGAGCAAGAAGCTCAATGCAGATGGGAGACTCGACGACGTAGGGGAGGGCAAGCTCGACAACGACAGATCAATGGAGGGAAGCTCAATGACGATTATGACATGATATCTATAAGATATATCCAGATGACGAGTCAAACAAAAGTGTCAGTGAGTAGAGCGGTGAGTAGAATACGTATAATTGCATAAGGATAAATCGGGTATAGAGTGTAAAGGATTACTCGATACCAAATATTTTGAGGAAGATTGTATTTGGTGCACTACTTTGGAAGCCCCCACAATACACCATGAGTATCCCATTACCTGAAAAACCTTTTTTTCCAAATTCAATGGGGATGGCTCTGAAGACCTAGTGTGGCACTGTAGAATGTGTGTCACTATATGGATTTCCAATGGGCAAATAAAGGAATGCACATGACTACGATGCTTTCCAGCCACCTTACAGGGGGTGGCCATTGATTGGTACTAAGAGGCATGAGTCATTGACAAAGTGACAAGTACTCTCAAGGTTGCCTTTGAGAAATAATTCAAACTCCCCAGGGATGACAATGAGATTGTTGGAGAGATTTACAACACTCAACAAGGTTAGCACGGAACGTTACAAGCTTATAGCCGAAGATTGAAGGAGTTGCTTGGCAAACTTGAAAAGGAGCCGACCGACAGGTTGAAAAAGAGATGGTTTATCGAAGGATTGGTTCCCTCACTAAACTAAAAAATGAAGATGGTCCCACCTTTGTCATACGAGGATGCCATAATAGGCCGATGGACATTGAGATTGAGAATAAACCATCTTCCTTGCACACATCTTCCTCACACACAAGTAGTGAAGATGAGGACCTTGATTCTAGTGACAATAAAGTAGGGTTTGTACGAGATGTTCAGAAGGATAGGCTCCTAATGTTGAGAGAATTGAAGAAAGAGGACAAGGAAGAATGAAGGGACCTCTTGTGCACTAATTGCAAAATAAAAGGGTACACAACAAGCATTCAAGAAGATTATTTTGTCAAATTTGTCAAGTCAATGGCCATGGCATAAATTCTGCTCGTTCAATTCAAAAGACCGTAGTTGCCAAGTCCTCCTTACCCAAGGGGAACCATCGACACCACTTACCTTGCCGAAAAGTTCCAAGGCAATGTAGGAGCATCATCAAGTAGATACAAAATCCAATGGAACAATACAAGATGACAAAACATGGGGGGAGGAGGTAGTCACATCTAGTTCGATGTGCTAAGGTCGACCGATGGTTAAGTTATAGAAGTGCAACAAACGGGGTCAGTTTGCAAGAGGTTGCCCCACCAATCAAGACAACACTGGACATCTGTGTTAGTGTGGACCAAGGGATCATAAGGACGAACAAACATCAACATGATTGATGTAAGAAATTAAGAGGTGATGGAAATCATGAGGGGCCAAACAAAACAATTTTTTTTATCTAGACACATGTATGGAGAAGGGCACGGTTGGAAAAAGAAAGAGTCGAGGTTGAATGAGCAATGATGGAAGAGTAGAGTCCTTCTCAGGAATGTACAGGAACACTGATCACTCCACTTGGGTCAGACAAAGAAATTGCAAGACAAGTATCCATCAAGGTGGCTGATCTTACTACAAAGCATTCTAGAACTTAGGAATGTGTTAACCATGATGGCACAAGACATCAATCACAACATGGAGTGACCGACACACCTTGTGTTAGAAGGAAGAGCAACAAAGAGGATGAAGGGTGAAGAACAAACAAAGCCCATTGTCGGACCCCCTTGGTTAAGAGATCAGGTAATTGACTCAATTCTGCTAACAATGAACTTATCTCTATGACCATCGGTCGTCCACATGAAGATATTGGGTTTGAACCTACCCCATGCTATCATCAATGGCAAGTCCGGTGTGAATGTGATTCCAAAAGAAATGTTGAAAGGCCTCAAAGAACCCAATATTTGGCTCCCAACATTGCAATTAGTGGGAGCTAATCAAAATGGGATATGGGTGTTGGGAGTCCTTATGGCGCAAAAGTAATCATTTGCACCCAGTAATTCATACTAAATTTTGTAGTCATCTCCTTAAAGAAAAAGCCTATGATGCATCGTTGGAATGAGTGCGGTTAATAGCAGCCAAGACAGATCAAAACTTGAAGAAAAACTTCCTATCAATCGAGAACAAAGGCTTGAGATACATCATAGACCAAAAGAATCAGTTGTTTAGTGAAGAGGCATCCTCATGAATGATGACTCATTAGATATTGATACAAAAAATATGGAGGAAGAACACTCACAACATCAAAAACTTGGGTACACGGGTGCAATTGTGTGGGGGAATGTAGGGTTCGTATCGCTAAAAACATGGGTGCACTATGACATCAAAATGAAAACATTAAACTTGAAAATTAAAACTTAGACGATGAAAGATAAGATTATCATGAAACTTGATAGAATATTTTAGTCATATTTTTGTTGAGTTACAAAATTTATATCATACTATTTAATATTTATATGATAGTATCATTGATTCATATAATTTATATCATATTATATGAACCTATACATCAATGTGTGTCATGAGCCAATCACAAAATGATATCCAAAATGTTTCGAAAGTGTTTATTGCTACATATAGATAAAAATATTTAATAAATAGGTCTTTGTTATTACATGCAAATCTCAGCGATACAGTTGAAAATGATATCTAAATGTAATAGTTGACTAAAATGCAATATGAATGGTAACATGCATTATGAAAGATTAATCTATGTTCTGAATTTTTCGTTTGACCATTTAAGTTTTTTCTTAATTGATTTTCTATGGAGTGTGTATGGAAGTAAGGGGAATGCACCTAGTGCACCTTGGGTGTTAGGCTGGCTTGGGTGCGAATTTGGGTGTGGATGTAGTGCAACCCAACTATGGTCATGTGCGCACATCCAAACAACCTTACTTGTTTGGATACCCTTAATGTTCATTTTGGTTTATAGGGTAACTTTATAGATTTTCACAAGGCATTCTATCAAGTTTAATGTTGGGTTTTGCATCATATAATGTCAAGGGTAAAGGGCCATAACAATCAGTTAAAACTTCACAAGCAACCTGCTCCAATTTTATCAATTGGTTTTTATTTGTGAAACGATGGCTAGCATCATAGGAATGCAACCTTAAAAACCTTGCTAAATTTGCCCCTCCAAAGATGGCTAAAGAAATTTGAGTTCCTATGACTCTCTCTAGACTTGGAAAGCTCACAAGCCTTTGAACTTAATGATTTTCTTAGCTAGTACATTAAATCTAAAGCACAAGTTGCTGTGAGATAACTCTTTTATTAGATGTCATTTGTTATTGAACTTTAGAAATGATTGAACTGGTTCCCCTTGTTATAATTTTGAATAAGAATTGTGTAGTCTGCATTTGCCATGCACATTACCTTGAGGGAGGCTTCCTCATGTATAATAGGGAGAGCATCCACTGCCTCATTCTTGTTGCCTTTCTTTTAGGTGATTTTAGAATTAAAATCTTAGACATCCAACTCTACTGGGATGTGCTCAACATCTTCTAGGTGAGGAGATACCGTAGACTCTTGTAGTTGGTCTTTACCTTGAATGAAGTTTCCAAAAGGTAACATTTCTAGCTGTCCAATATGTCATGATTGACATCTCTGTCATAAGCAAATGACGTCTTTTCTTTCTTTCTTAGTTTCCTACCATCAACTGCCACATCTTTTCTTTCTTTCTTAGTTTCCTACTATCAACTGCTATATATCGTCTGTCTTGCATGATATAAGTTTATAAAATTTAATCAACTGTAATTGTGATGTTCCTTGATTATTTTTACAAATTTGTTTTATTGCTGGTCATATTTAATTGTCGAAATGTATCTTGCTACAGTGATGGAGTTTCTAGGTTCCATACCTTTGTTGCAAAGACTGCCAAGCTCATCTGTTAAAAGAATTGCAGAACTGGTCAAGTTTAAAGATGTTGGTGAGTCCTCTTAGTGATTGCACGCTGTAGCCCTTGAAGGCACTATTTTATCTTTTAGTGCTCATCATAAATTTTGATTTTTGCAAGTTGATATTCCATTTACACGATACTTCTCTATGGTTCCTTCTTGAAATTTGATATCTTCCCTCTATTCTTCTTTTTCTTTGTACTTTGTATAGTAGGAGCTGCTTTAGACGTTCCTTCCCTGCTATTATACTGACTATACTTTGGAGTTCCATTTTCCTATTGTGGTCATTCTTGGACTTCAATATTATTTTTTCTATCTTTCCTTACTAGTTAGTAAAGCCTTTTCCTTGCTTTTAGGGAGTATCTAATGCTGTGTTTTGCAGATCAGGGTGGGTACCTTGCTAAAGAGGGCGAAGCAGGTGACGGTGTTTATTTCATTTGGAAAGGAGAGGTGTGTCCTACTACCATTTACAAATCATTGTATTTGGCTTAAATAATATGATGACTAGGCATATTAAACTTGATAGAACTTGTTATGCTATGTTGCAATTACAAACAACAAAAAGTGAGAACATTTATGATCTTGATTTGTAAGGTGTTCCTTTTTGTGGCTGGAACAAAACTGATGGTCTCTTAAGTGATCTGTAAACTCTTCAACTTTGGAATTATTCACAAAATCACAATTAATCGCTGCTGTTTACTTTCTATTAGAAAATAACAGAGATAGCTAGTCAAAGAATGCTTAGAATCAACAATTGTAGTAAATGAAAGAATATAAGCTCATAACACCAACAATTTTATCCTGGAAAAACCCCCAATGGAGGAAAAACCAGTTGGGAAGGGCAATTGCTCTTTCTTCCCACTTCTATTGGCCAATTCAAATCAACAAGTACAAAATTTACAATAAGTATGAAAGGGAAGTAGATAATATCTCAACACTTCCTTTCCATTACTTGCTTGCTCTGTCTCAACACTCCTTTCTTCTACAAAAATACAATTTCCAGCACTAAGACTTCTTGTTCACTTGCTCTCATGCTTCGATGATCCTCTACACTTCTACGATCATGTATTTATAGCCTTCTCATGTCCTCTCGTGCACTGGAGAATGGGAAAGGTCATGAAGGAGAAGAGAAACGAACATCCTTTCGAATTCAGAGGCTGTTCGTTTCGAATTTTGTTTTCTGTCCGTAATGGCCAGGACCGCCGCCCTGTGCAAACCGGCGGTCCCAGGACCACCGCCCTGGCTGGGCAGCGGTTCTGTAATCGCTGCCCTGCACTGGGCGGCGGTCCTGTTACTTACAAGACAGAACCTCCGTTTATTGTTTTTTTTCTTCTTCTTTGTGCTGATTGTTTCTGATGAAGTAGAGTTATTTTGGATCCCTATGGATCACACCTCCCCCTTTTTAGGAGGCTTTTGGTCCCACAAAAGCTTAGTGGGGGAGTAAATGAGAAAACAATTCCCTCGCTTGCTCCTTCGAGTACCACCGGGCCTGCCTTGGTGTTTTTCCTTTCAGTCCAATCTGCCAAGACTCCTGGGGACCTCTTCTAGTTTCTTTGACCTTCTGTTGTAGCACTACATCCTCCTCCAATTTGCCTCGTGAGTCCAAGATGCAATCCTCAATGGAAGCTAGCAACTGCAGTTATTCATCTTCATCTAACATGGATGGCTCATATAGGTGCAAGTTATTGCAGTTTACTACAGAGTACATCCTCATAAATGACGACAAATCAAGTCAAAAAGCATTTTCTCCAACCTGCTCCAATATGGTGAAGGGTCCATATCGTAGTGGCTTGAGCTTCCGTGCTTGAACTTGTAGTCTCTCCTTGCTCAAGTAAAGCCAAAATTTATCTCCAACATGAAGCTTGTGTTCCCTCCTATGCTGATCGTGCCTAGCTTTGTACTTTGCTTGAGATTTCTCTAGCTGTTCTTTGACCTTGAGATGGATTTGCCGGATCCTCTCAATAAACTTATTGGCTCTAGTCACCTCTGTTTCTCATGTATCCTCCTCATCCTGCTATCCAACTGCTATGTCCAACGGATTTGTAGGTAGATATCCCAAGCATGTTTCAAATGGTGACTTCATAGTGGATGTGTGTATTGTCTAGTTTTAGGAATGTTGAATGTAGGCTACGGAATCATCCCAAGTCCTTGGATATTTACTGTTAATACCCTCTCTGATCAACTGTACCAAAGTCCTGTTTACCACCTCTGTTTGTCCATCAGTCTGTGGATGGAAAGTTGTGCTCCTCTGTAATTTGGTATCCATCTTGTCCCACAAAGTAGTCCAAAACTGCCCCAAGAACCTGGAATCCCTGCGAGAGACAATAGACTTCGGCAAACCAAAATGCACCCATACATTAGCAAAGAAAAGATCTTCCGCCTCATGTGCTTTTACTGTCTTTTTACATGCCATAAGAATACACCTTTTACTGAATCTATCAACAACAACATAGAGATAGTCATGGCCATGTTTAGACATAGGTAATTCTCCTACAAAATCCATAGAAATGTCCTCCCACGGATGAGTAGGTACCGGTAAAGGCATATACAAACCTTCCTAGTTTTAGGCTTGCTAGTAGAACAAAGTTTACATCCACGAATAAATTTTGATACTTCTTCAGATCACATGTTGGGCCAATATACATACCTTTGCAAGTGGGCTAGGGTCTTACCAACACTTGAAATGTCCCGCTACTTTCGAGGTATATGCTTCCCTCATCAATAGAAGTCTTTCTTCTTTAGGCACACAAAGTTTCCCCCCATCGGTAGAGCAGCCTGTCCTTGAGATAATAATCTTCAATCCTCGTCTTTTCAGCCCCTTGGGACTACAACTTCTGAAATGTCACCCCAAAGTCTTTGTCTTGGGCATATGCCTCTCCCTAAGCTTCCTTCGTGAAGGGCTCGATCTGAGAGATAGTGGCCAAACAGGAGAACTTTTCCTGTGTGGGTGGCCTAGACAATATGTCTGCCACCAAATTTGTACTACCCTTCTTGTATTTGATCACTAGATGGAACTGCTGAAGAAACCCCATTCATTTATAGTGCCTTGCTTGCTGCAATTTAGATTGTGCTTGCAAATACTGGAGAGGTTTGTGGGTAGTGTGCACAATAGTTTCTTTACCCAACAAATAATGTTTCCATTTTTTAATTGCCTGAACTAGTGCATACATTTCTTTATCATATACTGAATATCCTTTAACTGTTGAAGTGAAGGTTTCGGAATGATAACATACGGGTTTACCTCCTTGAAGCAACACTACACCCATAGTGTAATCACTGACATATGTCTCTACTTCAAAAGGCTGCTGCAAACTAGGAAGAGCAAGTACTAGAGCGTGACTAATCTTGTCTTTCAATAACTCAAAGGATTTGTCTTGTTCCTTACCCTAGTCAAAACCCTTACTCTTTGCGGCCACTGTGTGTAGAGGTGCTGCAATTGCCGAGAAACCCGTAATGAATTTCCGCATGTACTGTACTGCTCCCAAAAAACTTCTAGTATTTGTGGCTCCTGTTGGTGTTGGCCAATTTGTGATGGCTTCCACCTTCTTCGGATCCACTCGTAGCTCTCCTCCTCCAACCACGTGCCCAAGATAGACAAGTGACTGTTTGGCAAATTCACATTTCTTCATATTACAAAGTAGCTGTTTCTCCCTAAGAACTTGCAAGACTTGCTGCAAATGCGTTAGATATTCTTCCCATGTGGCACTAAAAATCAAGATATCATCTAGATATACAATGACACATGAATCTATGAAATCCTGCAATACATCATTCATGCAAGCTCATCAATGTAGTGGTGTGCATTGCATAGTCGAAAGGTGATGTACTAACCATTCATACAAACCATGTTTAGTACTTGAGGGGGAATGCTAGGAAAATAAGTTGTTAGTACTTCATCCTGACTTGGTGAGTTAATATGACTTGAGCTCCAGCTGGGTGAGTTAATTTGTCATGATAACAGCTGGTCACTAGTGTGTAATCTATGTATACGAAGTTGTGATAATCTGCTCACTTTAGAATAGGAGATCTAGTTTAGAGCGCGGTAGTTGATGGGAGATTCTCCATAGGTATTGTTGAGTATCTTATAGGGACCATGACAATAAGGTGTATCTCCTTGTCTTTACGGTGAGGTGCTAAAAACCTATTTACCCCCTATGTAACCGTCTATTGAAGAAAGTAATTCAATGTAGATTTTTTTTTTTGTGTCAAAACTCTCATTGTAAGAAATGTTTATCTCCAACCCGATGTTCGAATAGAGATGATTCTGGAAGTTGCTGCAATATTATGCTCTACTTCCCATTTTGGTGGTAATAAATTAAAAGCAACTGATAGATACATTCCTGAATAAGATTGAAGCATACACATCCAGATCTTGTATACCTAACAAAGAAATAAAAGGCTCCAAAAACTATCTAAAAAACAATACTACTGTTTATCCATCTAACAACTATGATACCTTATTGACAAAGCAATTGCCTATTAATAAGTCATTTAACAGCTATAATTAGCACTCATGCCATAAGACTGAAACCGTGTCTATAAACTGGTAAGACCGGATAGTTATTAGAATAACTAAAAGTCCTAAACCCACCGGTATTCAACATTGTTAGACAAATATTGCATTCTTGACATCCCAAATAAGGACTTCCGAATACAACATTAATAGCATCAAATGTTGAAGCACTTGTGAGCTTCAAAATACACTATGATACGTTGGGACAGAATTGAGTCCCAAATCTTGAACAGAAATACATAGATTGCCCTGAATTTCAACACCCCTTGATTCACCCAAGCCGGATGGAATTCAAAGGTGCGGATGCGGGTAAGTCTTGGGACTCTGAACTTTATTGTGCAAGGACCTGCAGAAATCAAGTTAGATTGAGAACCGGTATCAAAAAAAAGCATTTAGCAAACTTCGTTCAATTGATCTGGAATAGTCTACTCTTGGGTCTGGTCTGAGAGAGACAACAATTGGATGGGAGTGCATGCAGAAGTCACTTTCAAGTCTACATCGGAAATAATGATCTGATGTGAGGAGCAATGAAGCCTAGCAGAGCCAAGACAAGCTGTCATGTTCTTCTTGCTAATCCTTGGTTCGGTGTAGTTAGAGGTTGTGGGACTGCAAATGAACAAGTGCCCAACCAATGCAGCGTTAGTATGGCCATTAATATGCAGCAGATTCTTGCAAAAGATACACATAGGGATCTTTACAAGTATTTAAAGTCAGAGACAGCTTGTTTACTACTAGTTCTACTGATTTCCAAGACCATACAACTTATCTACTTGATTAAAAAAAATGCTTTTTCAGCTGACTCTATTCACAATTGCTTTACCCTGAGCTCTCGCTTCTCCTTGCGTTTCTCCATCATCTCTGTAGTATGCCTGCACACTTGCTTCATTGAGATCCTCTTGGCTTTGTGGAGATGACTTTACGTTTGAATGCACCCCAAGTCATTTTGAAAAGTTTGCGGACTTCCCAATCCAATCTAGAAGACTCTAAATGTTCTTCCCATGGAGGCGTGGCTCAAGGGATTGTTAACAGCTGTGCCCTCCAATTCCATTGTCTAAAATATTGCCATTTAATCATTTGGTCAGTTTTATGGCCAATAGGATAGAAGTTAGCTCTAAGTAATTCCTTAAATTCTTGCCAAGACTTCACAATAGGACCCTTCTTTTCACAAGTAGTTAGATGAGTTTCCCACCAAACTAGAGCATGTCCCTCCATTTTGAGACGTGCAAAGGTGATCCTTTGTGCCTCAGTGACATTATGGATGCTAAAATAGACTTCTAACTGTTTCAACCATTTATCAAGTAATTCTGCATCTACTTGTCCTTCAAAGCTTTTGATTTCGACTTTAGTCTCAACTTTAAAAGGAGCATGGTCAGATTTTACCTTTTCTCGTGTTAGAAGTCTCTTCTTCATGCTCTTCCCCATAATCTTCCTCATGGTGTCTCTTGCGTATATTAAACTTTTTGGCTAAGCCTCGAACCACTGAGTCCATGGACTCTTGCTTGACGGAAGCTGTCTTCTGCAAATCTGCAAGTTCCTCTTGCCATCTAAACTCGCACCAAAAGACTCCATGGGCTCTGTTATCAGCCAATTTTGACTGCGCAAAATTGTCAAAAAAGACAATTAAATAATTAAAAATGAGAAAATTTTGAAAAGTATTACTTTGCATGGTTCATTGGACTCCTTGCGATCGTCTTATTTTTGTGATCGTTTCGGTCTTCGTTTCGTGATTTTCGGGCAAGAACTCTTCCCGCCAGGCTATAAAACGCATTAAAATACATTAAAATAATTAATTAATATTTAATTAATTAATTGCTCCTTGTTTGATTAAATTAATCACTTAAGGAGTATTTAATTAAATAAATATAAATTAAGATTCATCCGACAAGTTTTGGTGCCGGGGAAGTTAGCTTTTGTTTCCAACTGCCGGGTTGGCATCCCAAACCCGGATTTCCACTTTCCTGGCAATTTCCTTCAAATTTCCCGCACGCGGGTTTTCCTTTGCCAATTGCCAAATCATGGATTGGCAAACGGGCATAAAATTCCCCAATTTCCCACATGGGGAAATTGGACGGGGATTGCCAACCCATTTTGCCATTCCCGTTGGCAATTGCCCGTTACTTTTCCCATTTCCCCTAGCACTTAAGCCACTACCCGGGATGTGAGGAAGTTGAATTAATCCTCGTAACTTCTTCCATCCAACCCGGTAGAAAAAGTCAGGGAAGCTTCTTTTTCTTCAGAAAGATATAATATTTTGTTTGACATTATGCAAGAGAAATACATGCGCATTGGTTGAAGGAAAAGGACAGCAAATTCTTTTGAATGTTAAAGGAAATTTCAAAGCCTAAGAGAGAGAAGAACTCAGGAAAGCTGAAGCAGTCTTTAAATAAAGAAAGAAAATAGAACAGTCTTCCAGCGAACAAGAACACACGCACCTGCTATACATCTGTTGCAGCGTTTGATGGAGCGCAGTCAAGCATTCGAGCACAGGCGCGAAGTTTAGGAAGCATACTGCACAGTGCGCGGGCGCAGGAAGCAAACATGAACAGCAGAGGAAAGAGCTTTCCACGCGCCAGGAAGAGAAGGCGCCAGAACACCAGAAGCTTTCCGTGCATGCAAAGGATGAGAACGCAGCCAAGCATTCGTGGTTTAAGGTGAAGTTTTAGGAAGCATACGGAACAGTGCGCGCCCAGCAATAAAACTCCACGCGCCCAGGGACAGGACGCACACAGTCTGGGGAATGTTGAATGTTATTCATCTTGTTCAATATTAGCACTATCACGGCGCACTGTTTTCTGTAAGAAACTTGCTCCCTGAAAGCTACAGGCAATCCTACAATAATGCAAACAGTTTATCAAAGGCGACCCATACTGTAGAGAACATCATCGATTGATCCTGCGCCCAGATTATCAAAACTGTTTGCATTGCCTGTAACTTTTGAAGACGTAAATAAATAAATAAAAAAACGTAGCCCTACTGAACGCGTGGGCAAGTATGTTTTAAAAAATGAATTGTTTTTGCGACTTGTTATATTCTGCATTTTCATCGGCCTCAGAAAGAATGCGTAATATTGCGATGGATTGGAGTCATGCTATTCAAGGCTTCATATAAAAATTCCCCGAATCAGGAGATGAAGGTTATTACAGTGCAGAATGAAACGATTCATATTGCTCAGCATTTTATTTTTATTTTTCCCCCTGGAAATGAATTGAATGTGAAGGCCGACTTTGAAAATACCTATTGGCCGTTTCATGTACTACATCCTTGTTACCTGTAAATGGTCTCTTTGAGAAACTATAATGGCAATAGGCAATATTTATACCCTTCCATTATGTACATCCAATCAGACAATAAAAAAAAAAAAGTATTCTTTTACCAGGTTCAGAAAAACTTGTTGATTGGAGCCGGGATTGTAGAATCCACTGCCAAAATACCGAGGAGCTCTTTGGCCAAGAATCAGTCTTAAGGGTGTCTATCGACATGCTGAGGGCTTGAACCTGGGTCATCATCATGGCAGCATTAGGTCTTTATTGGTAATGGCATTTTCTCATCGTTTGGGAGGTACAAATGTGCTTATTATGGCAAAGCCAAAACATTCTTACTACAAGTGTTATATAATAAGGAAGAACCGTGAGCATTGTGGTAAAACCATTCTTTTCAAAAATGTCGGGTTAAGCTCGGTATTCAAGTGAGTTGAGCCAGAGAAGAACTCAGGGAGTTCGGTTCTGGAAAGAAGGTAAGACGACACGAAGGGCATGGATCGCCATGGGAGTTCGAATTCAAGTTGAAAATGCATGAGCTCGTAATCAAGCTAGGAGCGATATGATTGAAGGGCTCATTCATGAGTTGAGTCGTCTAAACACCTAAGTGAAGAAGGAGCACATCTCGAGAATTTCTCATTCCAGTCATCATTCGTCTTTGCATGATTGCCCTAATTCTTCAGGCCTAATCAACAACACAACACTATAATTCAAAGCATTGGTTCATGCGCAAGCACCTGTAATCTATATCACACAATTTCTAGAGGTGCAACTCGTTGATAAAGTACCTCAAAATATACCAGCCCAACTTGTGGAAGTAGTCACAACTTCTCAACCAAAAGTTGATGATCCGGTTCTTTCACTGCCTGCATTTGAAGAATCATCACAAATGGAGAAAATGGCGACAACATCTTTCTCACAACAAGAAGATCCAATTTCAGCAACACCCAAAGGTGATCCCCTTCAGCGTGATGAAGATCAATTCCCAACGAACACGAGAACCATGTACAATGAGGTACTTGGAGAGGTTCCCACCTGGCTACATGATATCCTGATGAATTGAAAGAGGGTCATCAAGCCAATAGTGATAAACTTGGAAGCGATTGCGTAAATGTTAGAATCCATCATTCCAAAAAAGACCAAATACTATGCTAAGGTGTGTGTCAACGAATTCATAAATCACTTCGATGATTTTTCAACACCACTCGTTCACAATGGGGAAAAGGAGATGGATTTCCAAGACTCTGAAGTCTCACGAATTCTGCTCGGGAGATCAACACTTTGGGATGGTGACAAAGAAAAAGGACATAACTCCAGGCAGTGAATCGCAATTTTGGCTATTGAAGATCTTCCCAATGGCGAAAGACCAGAAGCTGGATTCTGATAAACTAAGGTGGCGTAACGACTACGGTCTCGTGACAAATGAATAATTCACCATGGAAAGGTACTTTGAGCATGTGGAGAATTGTGAATATGAATACGAATGAAGACAAATCTTCTCACACCAGGATATTGCTCAGATAGAGGGGTGGATGAATTGCTCAAGTTTCAAACTCAGCACTCTTTTCATTTGGAGGATTGCAGAGCACAGTCAATGAGTTCATTCCCGTACGATCGGGATAGGCGGACTCTTGGCCCAATGGATAAGGCACTGATCTTAGGTGTCTTGATCTAGGTGGCACATTGCTGACTAGGATGTCTACGTGTGCATACAAGTCATTTAAGTGGGGTCCACATGTACCCATTTCTTTTATTTATGTATTTTTCCTTAAATGACCTTTTAACTTAAGTGGTTTCTATTTTTAGTCACTTTTTAAAAGTTGGTTAGAAAAAGTCAAAGGTCACTTAAGTGCCTTATTTAATGATCATATTAAACCCTAACTACTTTGTAACCAACTTTTGGGTTATAAAAGGAAGTGAGGGGCTCATTTGTAAGGGTGACTTTGAGAGAGGAGAAGAAGATACTTTTGTGCAAGCTTTGTTTCAAGAAGAAACTTTGTGTTCTTTGTGAAAAACATTTCGGAGTTAATAGAATAAGAACTTTGTGTCTCATTTATTGTCTCTTGTAACATTTGGTGTTCTTATGTTCATTAGATGTTAGGTGTTTGAATCTTGCATGCAAATATTATCTTTGATCTTATTGTCAACATTAGCAATCAGTTGTTCTAGTTCACAGTGATCAAGCTCTGACTATCTACTTGCTCATGTGTGTTCCCTTTTGCATGTTCTTGTTTGGCTAACTCAAACTCCGTTTTATTTGTGTTGGTTATTCATCTTTTCTCTTCATGCAATATTAGGCTCTGTTTTTACCTAACTCTTGCATGTTCTTTCAGTCCATTCCATTCCACTCCTTTCTTTCATTTCATTCCATTTCCTTCATTCACTTTTCTTCCATTGATGTTCCAAAACCCCCCCCACATACAATTTTGAATGTACAGATGTAAATACAGTTTTGGTTTTCAATAAAGGCAGCCTCACCTTCATTGAGGAGGGACTTCGTTCCCACACTGTTGCATGTCATTTGCATGCGTGCAAATCCATATGCTAACAGTTTTTGGCGACTCCGCTGGGGATTCAGAAATCGTTAACCAGTGCTTGGTTAAATCTTTATGACTATCCCCTCTGCACAAGTTCCAGTTCTTCAACCGAACCTTGTGCCCGACGAAGATTTCCAAGGAGATATTGCTGCCAACCTTCGAATAGTAGCTTGGGAAAACCGTGAAAGCTTGCAGCAATTTGTGGCTGTTGATAGAGCCATTGACAGAGAAATCTACATCGAAGACCTTAGAAGAAGAGCACCCGCACTCGTGGCCAGAAGACCTCTTGGGCACGTGTTGATAGTTGTTCACCGACGCGGCCCTCTTCCACCCAGGTAATAAGTTGTATGACCATTACAGGTAACCCACCTATCTTGCAACCAAATCTTGTTTTTGCAGATACTCAAGAAGACATATCATCAGATTTGAGGCAAGCTATTTGGGAAAAGCGCACAAGTAACCATCATTTTTATCTCGCCGCATCAGTACTAGATAACGAAGAAGAGAAAGCTGCGAGAGTTGTTAGAGTTATTCAGGCGCAAATAGCTCAAGAAAGAGAGCAAAGAGAAAAGGCTAGAGCTGGTCGGAACACGCCAGTGATCTCTCCACCATAAATATTCCAAGCTGGAAGGAAAGAGGTTTACGCGAGGAGAAAAAGCTAAAGGTAAATCTGACCCTACCTTTGATTTTCAAGGAAAATTTGGTTTCAAGTTATCTCCTCCTAAGAAGAACACACCTCGTAGATCTGCGAGCCTTGCATCAAGTCCTGAAAGAGCAAGCAAGGAAGGAATCACTACCAGTCAAGCACTTGTCCTTGCTCACATTGTTTTACCTACGCATACCACCTTTCCTCCAATGGCAGCCAATGTACCATGGGGAAATGCCATAGGCCCATTGGCCTTACCTGCTCGACATGAACTCCCACGAGGATCAAGAAAGATTCTTCCCAAGTTCGACGGAGATGGGAAGACGTCACCAGAGGATCATATTTCTGCCTTCTTCGCTGCATGTGCTGTTTTGTCAGTAGAATACGAAGATGTTGCTATTCGTCTCTTCATCGAGACATTGCATGATATTGCTGCAGATTGGTTTCATCATCTACCCAATGGATGTATTACAAGTTGGGATGATATGAAAACCAAGTTTGAAAATCGATTCAAAACAGCCGAAGATGAACATGCTCTTCTTGCCCAACTATCTCAGGCAAAGAAAGAGCCTACAGAACCCATGAGGAATTTCGTGGCCAAATTCAACAAGATGGTAAACAAAGTTCCTACCGGGATTCGTCCCAACCCTGATGGACAAAAATGTTTCTTTATTAACGCACAACAACCAGAAGTGTGCTATCAGCTAAGAAGAGCCAGGGTGGCTACTTTGGAACTTGCTCAATCTTTGGCCATAGAAATCGAAGATGACTTAATCATGGCAGGAAAATTCAAGAAAAATTCCCTCAAAGGAAAGAGTCAAGAAACTCCCAACGTTTCAGAAACCATACTCACTAAGTTGGCTAATGATATGCTAGCTTTGAAGAAGCAAGTTGCTCAAAGTAGTAAACCTGCTCCTTACAAAGATATCCCACGAAAAGGATACGTTCCCAACAAAGCCAGGATTGCAGGTGCTCCAACGAGGCTTGCTATTGAAGCAGCTCCCGCAACTAATTCCAAATGTGATGTCATCGAAGAAAGCGATGATGAGATTGAGGTCGTCGAGGTTGATGAGGAAGAGCCCGATTCTGAGGCATCTGAACCTACAGTTGAAGATCCAGAGGAAGAAAGCAATAATCATTTCTTTGAGTACCGTTCTGATGAAGAAGATGAATATGAAGAAATTATAGAAGATATGAATAGTCAATCCTTCGCTGTCTTCACACGCTCTCAGAAAAAGGACCAAGATACCGCCAAGGCGGGAGATAGAGAGGTTTCCAAGGAAACTCTCAAAGGATCCAAGATAAAGGAGGCTCCTAAAGAGTCCAGAGATACTGAGGTTTCAAAGGTCAAGACTATCTTAAAGAAAGGAGAGCCTTTGTTAGATCAATCAGTTAGTAAACCAATTACGAAGAAAACTTCTTCTTCCACATCCGTATCAACCAAGCCCGAGACCAAGGTCAAAAGTGTGCCATCATCAAGTTCGAAAGAACTCATATCTGAGACTTCAAGTGCAATTACTTTGCCTAAATTTGATATCATTGATCATATCAATAAAACAAAAATTTCCATGTCACAGGCAGAGTACTTGAAGTCCAACAAGGATCAGCTCGAGAAGATGGTCCAGTTTATCAAAGGCGACTCTACTGTTCATTCCTCTAAAGGAATTCTAAAAACTCCCAAAGATGGGAAAACTCAAAATATTGTGGCGGCCACTACACCTTCCAATGAAAAGATCGAACCTTTCTTTGTGTCTTTTCTTATCAACGGATGCAAGTTAAGTAATTGCATTATAGACTCTGGAGCCTCGGATAATGTGATGCCGGCAAAAGTAGCACATGCTCTTGGTTTGACTTGTACGAGAACATTCGGATCGTGTTACTCTATGGAAACCAAGCAAGTTCCTCTGATCGGGCAGATTAAGGACGCCCAAATGGTTTTAGCCCAATTTCCCTCAAAAGCGAGTTAAGGTAACTATTTTAGTTGCTGATATCCCTGCCTCGTATGGAATGTTGTTGAGCAGAAAATTTTGTAGGGATTTGGGTGGTGAGATTCAAATGGACTGGTCTCATGCCATGATTCCTATCAAAGGAGAAATGAAGAAACTTATGCCGGAAACTCAGGCAAAGTTCACAGTAACTAAAACTGAAGATCCTCGCGCACAGATCCTTTTCCAAGGCTCAAGTATGGGTAATTATATGATGACTACAGAAGTTCATACCCCTGAGATCACTTGCCAAGACTCCAATGAGATCTGGACTCTTGAGTTCGATGGAAGTTGTTGCTCAACGGGCTCTGGTGCAGGAGTGGTGCTCATATCTCCAAATGGTAAAATCTTTCCTTTTTCCTATAAACTCGAATTTTCAAATACTAATAACACTGCAGAGTACGAGGCATTAATCCTTGGCCTCCAAGTTGCAGAAGAGAAAGGGATAAAAAATCTGAAAGTCTTTGGAGATGCGGAATTGATCGTGAAACAAGTAAGAAATCAGTTCCAGGTAAAGAACGATCGTCTGAGACACTACAGAAATAAAGTTTGGGATGCCATAGAATTTTTCGACGCTTTTTCCATTAAATCTGTCCCTCGTGAAAAGAATGACAAAGCGGATTCTCTAGCAGTCTCAGCGTCATTAATGATTCCTCATTCAGATTTTGATCAAGACAAATACACCATTGAAATGGTCTTTAGGCCAAGTGTTCCTGACAATGCAGAAAATTGGCAAGTATTTAATGATGATCAACAAATTATTGCCTTCTTGGAAAAGAGGGAAAATTTTGAACAGTTGTACTTTGAAGGAAGTGATTCGGCATTTCGCGAATCAACTACCTCACCCAATCAGGAAGGAATTGAGAACGAAGATCCTGGTGATGGCGTCATTCAACTCAGAGGAAATAAAATTCCCAAAGGGTTGGTTTCACTCGAAGAACTTTTTGACAAACATGACAGGTTTATTAAAGAGAAAGAGCAGGCAGGACCTGCAAATTCTGCTGACTATGAGCAAATTAATATCGGCACCAAGGATAAACCTCGCCTGATCAATATTGGTAAATGTTGCTCGCCTGAGGAGCGCAGGAAATTCATAAATCTCCTTACCAAATATTCTGACGTCTTGGCATATTCATACGAAGATTTGAAGTCTTTCCAACCCAGGGAAATGGAGCATGCCATACCCTTGAAGCCTGGCGCAGTTCCATTCAGGCAAAAGCAAAGACAATATAATCCCAAAATTGCAGGGACAATATTTCATGAAGTTCAAAAGATGCTAGATGCACGAATAGTTTTTCCTATTCGACATTCAACCTGGATAGCTAATATTGTACCGGTTCGCAAGAAAAATGGAGAAATTAGGATTTGCGTGGATTTCCGCAATCTTAATCAGGCGTCCTTGAAGGATAACTACCCACTGCCAGTCATGGACCATATTCTGCAGGCAGTAACTGGATCGGAAATGCTATCTATGCTAGATGGCTTCTCTGGCTATAATCAGATTGAGGTGGCTAGAGAAGATCAACATAAAACTGCATTCACTACCCCCTGGGGTACGTTCGCATATAGAAGAATGCCCTTCGGTTTGATCAATGCTGGTGCAACGTTTCAAAGGGCCATGGATATGGCGTTTGCAGATTATAAGGACAAGATCATTGTGATATACCTAGATGACTTGACAGTGTTTTCAAAGAAGCGAGAAGATCACTTAAGAGATTTAGAGAAAATTTTGCAAAGGTGTAAACTTCATAAGATTTCTCTGAATCCAAAAAAATCTGTGTTTGGAGTTACGGAAGGTAAACTCCTAGGTCATATTGTTTCTAAGGAAGGAACTAAGATCGATCCTGAACGCGTTCAAGCTATAAAGAATCTTTCCTTGCCTACAAGTAAACCTGGAGTCCACTCTTTCTTTGGAAAGGTGAATTTTTTGAGAAGGTTCGTGCCAGATTTCGCCGAGTTGACTAAAGAAATCGCTGATATGATGAAAGGAAAAGAATCTTTCAAATGGTCAAAGGAAGGTAGAGAGGCGTTTGAGCAAATCAAGGGTGCTATTGCAAAAGCTCCTACATTGGTGTGTCCCGATTTTAAGAAGGATTTTATAATTTATTGTTATGCTTCGCCACACACAATCTCTGCCATTTTGACTCAGCACAATCAAGAGGGGATTGAATCTCCTATCGCATTCATGAGTTCGGGATTCAAGAAACATGAACTTAATTACACTCCTCTTGAGAGACATGCGTACGCTGGTGGTAAGAGCCCTAAAACACTTCAGGTATTACGTGTTGAATTCTCACACCAAAGTCTTAGTTCCGGATACCGCGGTGAAATCAATGTTGACACAACAGGAACCGGGATCTAAAAGAGGTAATTGGGTCTCCAAGATACAAGAATATGATCTGGACATCAAGCCTACCAAGTTGGTTCGAGGGAGAGGACTCTGCCAACTCATTGCAGAGAATGAACCACGAGTTAACTCTGAAGAAGAACTAGTTGAAGGAAATTTACCATTGGTAGTTTTTGTCAGTACCACGGATGAATGGTATTCTGATATTGCCTATTTCCTCACATACGGTGAGTGTCCAGAAAATCTGACAGCTAAAGAGAAACGAGCAATCAAACTAAGAGCTGCCAGATACGTCATTTGGGATAACACGTTGTTCAAGAAAGGAATTGATGGCATGTTCCTCAGATGTGTTGATAAAGAACAACAGCCTAAGTTGCTGGAAGCCTTCCACAATCATGCTTGCGGCGGTCATTTTTCTAGCCCAGTAACGGCCCATAAAATTCTGAGAGCACATTATTACTGGCCCACTATGTTTTCTGATGCTCAGAAATGGGTGACCAAATGTGAAGCCTGTCAACAATTTGTCGGAAGACCGAAGTTGGCGGCACTGCCTTTGAAGCCAGTTGTCATTGAAGAACCCTTTCAACAATGGGGTTTAGATTTCATCGGGGTCTTGAACCCTAATTCCAGCGCTGGTCATACCCACGTACTCACTGCCACTGATTACTTTACAAAATGGGTAGAAGCTATACCGGTGAAACAAACATCTACTGCAGTAATCTGTGATTTCATCAAAGAAAACATATTGGTTCGTTATGGAATTCCTCACAAGATTGTGACTGACAATGCCTCAAATTTTTCTTCTGCAGAGATGATAGGTTTTTGTTATGGATATGGGATATCTTTGTCTCATTCATCAGATTACTACCCGCAGGGAAACGGTCAAGCTGAATCCAGCAACAAAAACCTCATTACCATTGTGCGCAAGTTAGTCGAAGAAAATCAAAGAACTTGGCACAAAAAGTTATACGATGCATTGTGGGCTGACCGCATAACTCCCAAAAGGGCAATCGGGATGTCTCCATTTCAACTTCTGTATGGAACTGATGCTCAAATTCCCGTCACATTGGAGTTACCAGCGTTAAAATTAGCTCAAGCAGTTGATGATGAATGCTTCACCAATGCATTAGATAAAAGAGTCATGTTTCTAACCAAGCTTGAGGAACAAAGAAGTCAAGTGGCCAACAGGATCAAGGAACATCAATCCAAGGTAAAGAAGTTGTTTGACAGGAAAACTAAAGAGAGACAGTTTCAAATCAATGATTTAGTTCTTCTCTGGGATAAAAGACGTGAGCCGAAGGGAAAGCATGGGAAGTTTGACTCACTGTGGCTGGGACCGTTCAAAATAAGACACTTTTGTGGAGATAGTACCTACTACTTGGCATATCCTGATGGAACTCATTTGCCTTTGCCCTACAGTGGGCAGTATCTCAAATATTACCAGAATTGAACGCGGGTTGTTCCCTGTATGTACATAGGTATTTAGGATTTTGGTTTGTTTGTTCCTGTTTTTCGGTCTCCTCTCTCGTGTCGCCCCATTTTTGTGCCCCATCTTTCTGTGATCATGTTCATGACTATTTTGGTCTGGGTCCGTTGCTGCGTCCATAAAGTCCTTGTCCCCAATCAGAGCCAGCTGTTATCAGCCAATTTTGACTGCGCAAAATTGTCAAAAAAGACAATTAAATAATTAAAAATGAGAAAATTTTGAAAAGTATTACTTTGCATGGTTCATTGGACTCCTTGCGATCGTCTTATTTTTGTGATCGTTTCGGTCTTCGTTTCGTGATTTTCGGGCAAGAACTCTTCCCGCCAGGGTATAAAACGCATTAAAATACATTAAAATAATTAATTAATATTTAATTAATTAATTGCTCCTTGTTTGATTAAATTAATCACTTAAGGAGTATTTAATTAAATAAATATAAATTAAGATTCATCCGACAAGTTTTGGTGCCGGGGAAGTTAGCTTTTGTTTCCAACTGCCGGGTTGGCATCCCAAACCCGGATTTCCACTTTCCTGGCAATTTCCTTCAAATTTCCCCGCACGCGGGTTTTCCTTTGCCAATTGCCAAATCATGGATTGGCAAACGGGCATAAAATTCCCCAATTTCCCACATGGGGAAATTGGACGGGGATTGCCAACCCATTTTGCCATTCCCGTTGGCAATTGCCCGTTACTTTTCCCATTTCCCCTAGCACTTAAGCCACTACCCCGGGATGTGAGGAAGTTGAATTAATCCTCGTAACTTCTTCCATCCAACCCGGTAGAAAAAGTCAGGGAAGCTTCTTTTTCTTCAGAAAGATATAATATTTTGTTTGACATTATGCAAGAGAAATACATGCGCATTGGTTGAAGGAAAAGGACAGCAAATTCTTTTGAATGTTAAAGGAAATTTCAAAGCCTAAGAGAGAGAAGAACTCAGGAAAGCTGAAGCAGTCCTTTAAATAAAGAAAGAAAATAGAACAGTCTTCCAGCGAACAAGAACACACGCACCTGCTATACATCTGTTGCAGCGTTTGATGGAGCGCAGTCAAGCATTCGAGCACAGGCACGAAGTTTAGGAAGCATACAACACAGTGCGCGGGTGCAGGAAGCAAACATGAACAGCAGAGGAAAGAGCTTTCCACGCGCCAGGAAGAGAAGGCGCCAGAACACCAGAAGCTTTCCGTGCATGCAAAGGATGAGAACGCAGCCAAGCATTCGTGGTTTAAGGTGAAGTTTTAGGAAGCATACGGAACAGTGCGCGCCCAGCAATAAAACTCCACGCGCCCAGGGACAGGACGCACACAGTCTGGGGAATGTTGAATGTTATTCATCTTGTTCAATATTAGCACTATCACGGCGCACTGTTTAAGAAACTTGCTCCCTGAAAGCTACAGGCAATCCTACAATAATGCAAACAGTTTATCAAAGGCGACCCCATACTGTAGAGAACATCATCGATTGATCCTGCGCCAGATTATCAAAACTGTTTGCATTGCCTGTAACTTTTGAAGACGTAAATAAATAAATAAAAAAAACGCAACCCAACTGAACGCGTGGGAAAGTATGTTTGAAAAAATGAATTGTTTTTGCGACTTGTTATATTCTGCATTTTCATCGGCCTTCAGAAAGAATGTGTAATATTGCGATGGATTGGAGTCATGCTATTCAAGGCTTCATATAAAAATTCCCCGAATCAGGAGATGAAGGTTATTACAGTGCAGAATGAAACGATTCATATTGCTCAGCATTTTATTTTTATTTTTCCCCCTGGAAATGAATTGAATGTGAAGGCCGACTTTGAAAATACCTATTGGCCGTTTCATGTACTACATCCTTGTTACCTGTAAATGGTCTCTTTGAGAAACTATAATGGCAATAGGCAATATTTATACCCTTCCATTATGTACATCCAATCAGACAATAAAAAAAGGTATTCTTTTACCAGGTTCAGAAAAACTTGTTGATTGGAGCCGGGATTGTAGAATCCACTGCCAAAATACCGAGGAGCTCTTTGGCCAAGAATCAGTCTTAAGGGTGTCTATCGACATGCTAAGGGCTTGAACCTGGGTCATCATCATGGCAGCATTAGGTCTTTATTGGTAATAGCATTTTCTCATCGTTTGGGAGGTACAAATGTGCTTATTATGGCAAAGCCAAAACATTCTTACTACAAGTGTTATATAATAAGGAAGAACCGTGAGCATTGTGGTAAAACCATTCTTTTCAAAAATGTCGGTTTAAGCTCGGTATTCAAGTGAGTTGAGCCAGAGAAGAACTCAGGGAGTTCGGTTCTGGAAAGAAGGTAAGACGACACGAAGGGCATGGATCGCCATGGGAGTTCGAATTCAAGTTGAAAATGCATGAGCTCGTAATCAAGCTAGGAGTGATATGATTGAAGGGCTCATTCATGAGTTGAGTCGTCTAAACACCTAAGTGAAGAAGGAGCACATCTCGAGAATTTTTCATTCCACTCATCATTCGTCTTTGCATGATTGCCCTAATTTTTCAGGCCTAATCAACAACACAACACTATAATTCAAAGCATTAGTTCATGCGCAAGCACCTGTAATCCATATCACACAATTTCTAGAAGTGGAACTCGTTGATGAAGTACCTCAAAATATACCAGCCCAACTTGTGGAAGTAGTCACAACTTCTCAACCAAAAGTTGATGATCCGGTTCTTTCACTGCCTGCATTTGAAGAATCATCACAAATGGAGAAAATGGCGACAACATCTTTCTCACAACAAGAAGATCCAATTTCAGCAACACCCAAAGGTGATCCCCTTCAGCGTGATGAAGATCAATTCCCAACGAACACGAGAACCATGTACAATGAGGTACTTGGAGAGGTTCCCACCTGGCTACATGATATCCTGATGAATTGAAAGAGGGTCATCAAGCCAATAGTGATAAACTTGGAAGCGATTGCGTAAATGTTAGAATCCATCATTCCAAAAAAGACCAAATACTATGCTAAGGTGTGTGTCAACGAATTCATAAATCACTTCGATGATTTTTCAACACCACTCGTTCACAAAGGGGAAAAGGAGATGGATTTCCAAGACTCTGAAGTCTCACGAATTCTGCTCGGGAGATCAACACTTTGGGATGGTGACAAAGAAAAAGGACATAACTCCAGGCAGTGAATCGCAATTTTGGCTATTGAAGATCTTCCCAATGGCGAAAGACCAGAAGCTGGATTCTGATAAACTAAGGTGGCGTAACGACTACGGTCTCGTGACAAATGAATAATTCACCATGGAAAGGTACTTTGAGCAGGTGGAGAATTGTGAATATGAATACAAATGAAGACAAATCTTCTCACACCAGGATATTACTCAGATAGAGGGGTGGATGAATTGCTCAAGTTTCAAACTCAGCACTCTTTTCATTTGGAGGATTGCAGAGCACAGTCAATGAGTTCATTCCCGTACGATCGGGATAGGCGGACTCTTGGCCCAATGGATAAGGCACTGATCTTAGGTGTCTTGATCTAGGTGGCACATTGCTGACTAGGATGTCTACGTGTGCATACGAGTCATTTAAGTGGGGTCCACATGTACCCATTTCTTTTATTTATGTATTTTTTCCTTAAATGACCTTTTAACTTAAGTGGTTTCTATTTTTAGTCACTTTTTAAAAGTTGGTTGAGAAAAAGTCAAAGGTCACTTAAGTGCCTTATTTAATGATGCATATTAAAACCCTAACTACTTTGTAACCAACTTTTGGGTTATAAAAGGAAGTGAGGGGCTCATTTGTAAGGGTGACTTTGAGAGAGGAGAAGAAGATACTTTTGTGCAAGCTTTGTTTTCAGAAGAAACTTTGTGTTCTTTGTGAAAAACATTTTGGAGTTAATGGAATAAGAACTTTGTGTCTCATTCATTGTCTCTGGTAACATTTGGTGTTCTTATGTTCATTAGATGTTAGGTGTTTGAATCTTGCATGTAAATATTATCTTTGATCTTATTGTCAACATTAGCAATCAGTTGTTCTAGTTCACAGTGATCAAGCTCTGACTATCTACTTGCTCATGTGTGTTCCCTTTTGCATGTTCTTGTTTGGCTAACTCAAACTCCGTTTTATTTGTGTTGGTTATTCATCTTTTCTCTTCATGCAATATTAGGCTCTGTTTTTACCTAACTCTTGCATGTTCTTTCAGTCCATTCCATTCCACTCCTTTCTTTCATTTCATTCCATTTCCTTCATTCACTTTTCTTCCATTGATGTTCCAAAACACCCCCCACATACAATTTTGAATGTACAGATGTAAATACAGTTTTGGCTTTCAATAAAGGCAGCCTCACCTTCATTGAGGAGGGACTTCGTTCCCACACTGTTGCATGTCATTTGCATGCGTGCAAATCCATATGCTAACAGCATCTCGATTCTACGGACCAAGTTCTCTTCCTCCATTTCTCCCTGAATTCTTTGTTTCCACTTCTTTGTAGAAATCTCCGGATCGCAAGGTAAAGCTTCTTCGCCTTTAGATCTTGTCACTGTCATACAAATTCAAGAATGAAATACCACAGTCATGGATACTTGTTAGCTCTGATACCAAAATGATCTGTAAACTCTTCAAGTTTGGAATTATTCACAAAATCACAATTAATTGGTGTTGTTTACTTTCTATTAGAAAATAACAGAGATAGCTAGTGAAAGAATGCTTAGAATGAACAATTGTAATAAATGAAAGAATATAAGTTCATAACTAGCCAAATTCCTACCAAGTTAGAACTAACCTAATATAAATTTAAACAAAACTAATGCAAGTTTAGTAAATGAAATTGACATTAAGTAAACTACTTACTGATCTTATTGAATTAAATTCTAAACTAATATATTAATAAATCTCATTTATTTATTTATTTTATTACAAAAATTGTAGCCTATTCAATGCTTAATATATCTATTAAATACACGGAATAACCCCAATTTGATTATGCAAGGATTGCTGGATGACTATGGCAATACATGAAAAAACATTCATATTTGGGTCTACGGACAACGCAGTAACTATGACCTTCATGCGGACTCTAAACCTTGAATAGAAACGTGCATTTTACTTCTCTATACAATGCGAAGATCCACAATCAATTCTTTCAACTCCATCTCAAGTATAGACTGCAACTAGAAGAAGTTGAGGCTTCAATCGGATTTGTTGGAGTTGTATTCGCTATGGTACTCACAGTGACATCCGCAGCTCAACCTTGGAAAGGAAAAATTATGATAACCTGCGAACTTACTGTTAACAGACTAACATTTGAAACTAATGAGCTGGCAAGCACATTTTAAATCATCGTTGTACACTCAAACTCACAAAAGCTGCATGATTAAAGTGCCCACGCTTACGATTGATGATGGATTTGCAGTAGGTAGAATGGGTACCTTTCCTGGCTGCAAAACATGGAAACTTACATGACCTTGGCCATCCACATTTATTAGGGTTTGGTTAGAGGACTTGGAACATATGTATGACAAGTGTAGTGAAAATATTATGAGATGTTGCACATTCTAGAATTGGTAAGCGGAGTTTGTACCAATGCGCAAACTTCACGACTTATATGCGAGGAAAACTTGAAGTCACACTAGGATGTACCAACTTTCTATGGGACCAGATGCATCAAAACCAAACATATCTATACCAAAGTCTATATTAGGCAGTGTTACATGAGGATGCATCCTGGCCCTTTTCCTTACGTCCTGGACGTCTCGAGGACTTGGGGACAGGGACGGGATGTTTCCCCGTTGTCCCTAATTTCCAAAAAAAAGGGGAGACGTCGCCCACAAACCAAGAATGCCCCTGGGACGTCCCAGGTGCAAAGGGGCTTTGGGGACTTCGTTGGGGACGTCGTGACGTCCCGGGGATGTCACGACACCCCCAACGAAATCTACGAATTTCCAACATTAAAACATGTTGAATTTCAATTTTATAATACTTCTTTTTATATTTTTTTAAACTTTTAATACCTTCTAATAAAATACAACATGCCCTAACCCTAAAAGCAACAAAAAAACTTATTAAAAAAGCATTTCACACTCATTCTAATCACACCAAGCAAGAGCAAAAAAGAGATGAGGAAAGAGCAAGAGTAAAAAGAGAGAAGGTTCAAGGAAAGAGCAAGGAGCAAGGAGCAAGAGCAAGGAGGAAGAGGAAGAGGAAGAGCAAGACCAAGAGCAAGAGGTATGCACATACATTACAACCATTCTTTATTTTTTTTTTAAATTTCCAAATGCAAAGTTGAAAGTGAAGGCATTGCATTTGCTTCTTTTTTTTTTCCTATTTGGATTAGCAAGTGAGGGAATGAGATAAAGCATAAAGGTTGGGCATTTTTATTGCTTGTTTTTTTTAATTTTTAAATGTATTCATCATTGTTTTTTCTTTTAAAGTGTATTCATTGTTTTATTGTATTGTATAGTTATATTGTTTTGTTTTTTAATTATTGCAGCTTCAAAATGAGTTTAGATAGTGACTATCAAGTTGAATGTGAGGTTGAAATGGGTGATGACATGGGTGTGCAAGGAGAAGGAACACAATCAGAAACACCTTTCACAAGGGAGTGTGGACAAGTTCAGTTGCCCCTCCGCCATGTTGAAAAAGTATGCTAGGGGGCCTTTTGATAAGAAAAAACCTTTGAAACAATTTGGTCAAATTATGCAAGGTCCTAAATCAAGCATTTTAGGGGGCACTAAAATATGGAAATGCAACATATGTTCATTATCTTGGTCAAGCAGCATTACTAAGTTGAATGCACATTTATTGCATATCCCAGGGAAAGGTGTAGGCATGTGTGGATAGTTATCACTTGAAGAGAGGAATGGTGAGGCTCTATAATGGAGATATGGTGGAAAAAGTTCCAAAAGTTTATGGCCGTCATGTTAGTGGCATTGGCACCCCTTCTAGTTCTATGAGAATTAATACTAGTAGTGCTGCAGGTGCATCTTATAAAGTGTCTGAATTGGATGCTTTTGGTAGTAGTAGGGGGGAGAGGAAGGTTGTGGCTAGAGAAGAGGCTGATGATGCCATTGGAAAATTCTTTTTTGCTACTAGCATTCCATTTCATGTTGCTTTCTCTCATTATTTCAAGGAGGCTATGGCTAAGGTAGCCAAAGCAGGTGTGAGTTATGTGCCCCCAAGAGACACAAAGTTGAGAACCACAATCTTGGATAGGAACTATTCCAAGGTTAATTTACTGATGGAAGAAATGAGGTGCACATGGGTATCTCACGGTTGCAGCATCATCATGGATGGGTGGACAGATATCAGACACCACCCACTCATAAATATCATTGTTTCATGCAGAGAGGGTCCTTACTTTTTGAGGGCAGTTGATTGTTCAGGAAAGAAGAAGGATGCAAAGTTCCAATTCACCATTTTGCGAGATGTCGTTGAGGAGGTTGGCCCCACCAACATTGTGCAGGTTGTCACAGATGCAACTTATGTGTGCAAGGCAGCAGGTAAACTTTTTGAGGCTCATTACCGACATATATTTTGGACCCCGTGTTGTGTGCATGCCATGAACAATGCACTAAAAAATATTGGAAAAATTGATTGGGTCAAAAATGTAGTGGCTGATGCTAGAGATGTGCAGACGTTCATCTGCAACCACCATACGTCATTGGCACTCTTCTGTAGCTTTTCGAGGAAGGAATTCCTCAAGTTAGTGGACACACGCTTTGCATCATACTTTATTTTGTTGGATAGGATGGCTGAGTTGCAAGAATCATTACATTGTATGGTCATGACATCAGAGTGGTCTAGGTGGGATGGGTCGAAGACAGAGCAAGGGAAGAAGGTGAAAGCAATTGTGGTGAAAGAAACATTTTGGATAGATGTGAGATATATCACATCCATAGTATCTCCGGTTTTCAGTGTGATAAAATATGGGGATTCTGATAGCCCTAACCTTGGTGAGATATATGAATGTATTGATAGTATGCTTGGCCAGATGAAGGTTGTTGTTCGGGCAAGGGTGTAAGAACCCTGTCTAATTCTGATCCCAATTTCTGAGTTTTAGTGTATTGACTTTTCGTCAAACACTTCATGCGACTTCAAGTTCTAAATTCTGATTCTGGTACACTGTTATAAACTTATTGCAAGAGATTTAGGAAAACAAGTTGTAAAATAAACATTCCCAATTGACCCACAATGATATTCTAACCACAAGGATCTTTATTTGCCAAATTAGGAACATTGGGAGCAATAATAATTGGGTCTGATATAAATAAATCAGACTGATGTCTTTTATATCAGCAAGTACAAATGTAATGCAAATTAAAGAATTCACCATACAAGCATCACAAAACTTACCGGCAATAGATAGTCGTCTTGTAGATACAATTATGGATATAATAGGCAACCTTTAAACAATGAAATTAGGTATTAGAAACCTGTTGGTGTAGTTTCTGTAGCTGTCCCAAATGCTGATACAATTCAGACATGTGCATAAAAACCAACATGCAAACATACCCGGTTATCCCCCTACAAATGCCTTCAATCCCTTATGAGATATGGCCGATAAGAGATCAAAGGAAGAGGTCGATCAACATGCAAGATAACTCCCAACTAAAAATGCAAATCGCCGATTGAAAGAATGCGCCTCTAATTTAGCATGCAATCACCACAAACCCTCAAATGTAATAGCCAAAGAGGGAAGAGCTGTGCTGGGGTTTATGCCTTCAAAATGGATGCCATGACAAAAGATCCCCCTCCAACATAGGTGCTAGCATAAAGAAGTAATCCATGAATCGCTGTGGTAGAAACTTGAACAATATATCTCCAAATTTTTATTGGAACAATCTCACCAATTTGTTATGAAACCCTCTACCTTCCAATACTCTGAAATCTGCAAAGATAAATCACCGAATCCCCATGAAACTGAACAATCATGTGCAACTGTGAATCCTGAGATGAATTGACCAAGTGGGCTGATCTGGGTTTTCGTCCTAGGGTTTCTTGAACCTGCAAGCCAAAGCTCTCAAGCTCTCGAGAAAAAGTTTCTTTCAAAATAACAAGTCATGAATGAATCTTCATTGCACTTTTTTTTTCCTTTTATAACTCTTTTTGCTTTTTTTTGGAGTAATACTTTATTTTATTTCTTTTTATTCTAATTTCCCTCTCAAAAGTGACTTTACTTTATAATATGTCATTGACATTATTAAAAAGTCAGCAACTAATGAATTAAATAGAAGTAATCGCATAGGACTTAGGACTATTTATCATTTAATTAATTCCCTTTTCCAAAGAGCTATAACAATGAGGTAACCGATAAATTATTTTAATTAAAATGGCAACCTTAATGAATTTAATTAGATATAGCTCCATATTACACCCAACTTGTAGAAATGGCTGAAAAGCATCGAGAATCGAAATCTGATAGCACAAGAGTGATCCCGGTGATGAAAGATGATAAACGAGCATGACTGGGTAACTTACTAAAAAAAGATGCTCCCTCCAAGAATCTTGGAGCCCAAACCGGAAGCTGGAAATAACATCTGAAAGCGTCATTTAACTCCTCTAAACAAATTGAGTTCATTGGAAATATCAAAACACCCCTCGGATCATGTTGACACAAACCCAAAATGTCAACAACTACACTGCTAGGGAACCCGAAATGAGGACATTACAAAGGGACCCCACCTTGGAGTTCTACCGTCACCATATTCAGCCTATCATTGAGCGGAGATGGGAGAAGTTGAACACTCCTTTACACATGGCTGCATATGCACTAAATCCAAAGTGGTATGTTGAGAGCCCTAACAGAGTTTTCCCAGTAGATGATGAGGAGGTGAAGAATGGTTTCTTGATAGCCCTAAAAATTGTATAATGAAGAGGATGCTTGAACTGATTGGCTCAAGTTTGCTTATCTGGATGGCTACAAAAAATTATCAAAGATAAGATAGGACCACATTGGCACAAGGGAGTCCAGTTGGTGGCGATTGTATGGACCTGCAGGATTGTTACGTACACTTGCTATTTGTCCTGTTTCTCAGGTTCCTAGTTCCTCTGCTTCTGAGAGGAATTGGCCAACATATGGGTGGATCCACTCTCTTAAGAGGAACAAACTTACCTCTAAGAGAGCAGATAAACTTGTTGTACATAGTGCCTTGCGTCTCATGGATCGCAAGACACCTATGTACAAGGAGACCCCAACATTGAGGTCGGATGTGGATCCTGAGGATGCCAGACAGATTGATGAAGATTAGGAGCAACAAGGATTGGTTGATATCTCCTTTGCAGATGCAAATGATGTTGATACAAATACTTCTAGTGAGGAGGAGCGGTTCGCAAGTGTTCCTTCAGAGGGCTCTGATAGTGATTTTTGAGTTGTACTTGTCACTTGTCATTTTGGTTTTGAGTCATGGCATAATATTTCATAGCATATGTAGGTGTACTCTTCTCATGTTGATTATTGAAGAGTAAGACTTGTTTTTAATTTTCAGCTTTAGTCTTTCATTGTGATGTTGAAGTTTTGAACATTGAATATAATATATATATATATATATATAGAATTTTTGGGCCTTGGCTTATGTGATGAATAATTGGATTAATCATTAATGGTTTCAATCTTCAAACTTTCAACTTAAAGTCTTAGTTTATTGAATTATTCATGTTATATTTGTAATATTAATAAATTATATACATTTTTTATATATTTTTTACTAGCCATCCCCTTGCCGTCCCCCCGCCGTCCCCAAATTTTCAATTTTTTTTACTGTCCCGGAAACCCCGTCCCTACATCCCGACATCCCGCCGTCCTAGAGTCTTAGGTAACTATGAAACATAGAACCTTTTCTTTTCCTCTACAATTGCTAAGTTTCTTGCTATATGAAGGGCTGAGCATATGATTGTTTGTGTCGGTATGGTTTATAATTTCATGTCACTTGATACTGGCAAACATGAAGTTCTAAGCAACAAAGCCTGCTTTAATGAAACTTAGGAGCAATGTGCATTTTCAGATATCTGAGATTATATTCACAGGTTCACATTTCAAAACATATATCTGGAATCAACAATGTTATATCTATAAAAATGGACATAAGACTATCGATTCCAGATATAAGTTTCATGAAGCTGCATTTTAATTGCTTAATCTTTAAGCATTTCAATCTTTCCTCTCTTTATATATGGAGTGTGTCATCCAAAAAAGTGGAACTCTAGCCATTTGGAAGTACGCAACAAAATGAGGAGCATTCAAGGAGCTGGCTCTGTATAATGGTAGTGCTTCCTTTGTCTCTTGGTTTATGAGGTTTCTTGTACCAGATTAAGGGCCCATGTTTTGCATGAAGGTGGGTAAGGGATTGAGGGTTGTGCAAAAGCCTGATGATCATCTGCAAGGGTTTCCATATGAATGTAATTATGCTGACAAGATCTAAGCAAGAACAACACAAATTGGAAACATTCCTGCTTCACGATTAATTCTGAGGGCTCTGACCGTTCAAAAAAATAGTAAGAGGAGACAAGAACAAATTTTCTGCTAAGGAGATCATTTTGACTCCAAAGGAAGCTTTTGATTCCCACTTCCTTTAGCTGTTCCCATTTATTTGAAAGGGGAATGAATCTGACTTGTATTAGTTTTCCGAGTGTTCTCCTTTTCCAAGGATATACTTGGATAAGTTTTGTCCTCTGGTTCAGCTACAAGAGTCACACCCCTATCTGGAGATGTATTTGATGAAGCACGACACAAAGGGCAATCATGGATATAATGATCTTGCGCTTGACAGGTAAAACAAGCATTGGGGAGATTCAAATACCGTATCTTTTGATGGCGGACCCCATGAACCTTTTTCTTCAAATCCACTTCAACACAAACCCTTGGATTTGAGTGAAATAAATTCCGCTTGCTATTTAGAATGAGGACTTTACCAAAGTGAGCAGCAAATAGATCCAAAAATGGTTGTAAATCAACGAGTAGTGCTTGAAATTCCACCCAGAGTGGATAGTGAGCTTTCCCTTTATCATCAGGATTGAAATTTGCTCTCCATGATTGAACATACATAAGAGAACCTGCAATATTCCATGTTCCATATTGTAACACCTGTCAGGCAGCCCTATTAGAATTGAACAATAAGCAAAACATATTTAGAACCTAACCCTCAAAAGGAGTTCAACGAAATTCCTTTCGCCTCTCAGTTGAGTAAGCACCATTTAGTGAATGATTCTTCATCAAACATACGACGAAGATAGTAGATAATGACACCTCGACGCTTCAAATTGTGTCTTCCCTCTGTATATTCTTTGTTATTGGCCAAATGAAAGCTAAATTTGTCCTCTCCATCTTGGTGCAAGTCTTGATCCACATCAATTGCATTTCCATTGTCAATATCAGGGTTTATCGAGAGAGGGGCTTCCATATTAGCAGAAGTAGGGTTAGTCGAGTTAGAAAGAGGAGACAAGACCAATTCGTGCCCTATATCCTGCTTGCCTTGGTTTTCGTCACTTTGTTTACCCAATTGTTCACTTTTGAAACCATTGTTACAGTTTGAATTTGTACCAATGCCACCAACTCCTTTGATTGGAACAAGAGCCAAAGACTGAACATCTCTCTCGCGTGACTGGGATGAAGATTTCTTGCAGTAAACCTTTGTGTCATCTGTAGTTCCACAACTAACAACAATATGCGACACATTGGGGGAACGAGACCGTCCCAGTTGGCCCGATAGGCTTCATTCATGGCTAGAGGCCATCACAACCCTATTAACAACAAAGTTGTGACAATTTGATTGTCAACACCTATGCTAGACCAGAAAAGGAATAGAAACCAGTTCGTGTAAAGGATTAAAGCCGGAAAACATAGGAAAAAACTCGAGCCACCATTACTATTCTTTAGCAGTCTCTCAAATGTCTTAGTACCAAGATAATTTACTAACAAAGAAAATCTTAGTAACATATAAAATGTTAATATATTGAATATTTAAATAATATACAAAGGTGTTGAGTGTGTTTTTATTGCCAAAATAAAACTTATTTTTTGGGTTGGAAAAAAGTGCCGAGCCAGACCGAACATATCCAAGCTGGCTGAAAAATTCGGATCTGGCCAGATTTTGTGTAAATATGGCTTGATTTGGTAACTATGGTTTGTACCATCAAAAATTGTTCAATAATTTGTCAAGTGTAGTGTATTAGTCTCTCAAGTAGTTGATTAACTGAAGAAAAAAAACGGTTTGCAACTTGGGATTAGATTTAGGGCTTATCAAACCTCTAGCTAGGTGATCTTATTTATAATTACACAAGATGAACCTAAAGGTGAAACGAATTATATGATTAACATGATTCATATTCAGATATCATTTTTTTTGGGATTAACTGCAACACCTGATTTATCCCCAAAATTGATAGCTACAAATGCTGTACCATGAAAGCTCCAATTATCTAATGATACATTCAAGGCCTCTTAAGATGCCCAACATGTGCTACTTCATTTAACTAACTATTATTAATATATGTGTGCTACTTAATGTGTTAACCAAGGGACTGCTTTCTGTATGTATACCAAAATATGATTTATTTGTGATAAACAATTGTTTCTATTTTGTTATGGTAATAGCTTCAATTTTTAAACTTTATCATTTAGTAGAGAAAGCTGGTATATGGTTTGGTGTGCTTCCACGTCATAACTAATTCATGATGAGCTTATTTGATATTAAAAAAGGTTAATTCTTAGTTTAATCCTGACTTGTTAACATTCTTTAGTGTAGGCTGAGGTTTCTTCTTCAACAGATTCAGAGGTAATAGGGAATCCTGGACTATCTTTGAAACAAGGAGATTATTTTGGCTACGGTATGTATAGTCACTCTCTTTCACGCTGTAAGCTTTCTTTATCTTTTATTGTAGTGTCATTGTTTTGTTCTTCTGTTATCCTTTTTCTTCTTATTGGCTTTGTTAAAAGCAGGCATTGGAAGGTTGTTGATTGAATTTTTTCTAAATACTGTTTTTAATTTTTTAATGCTGAAACTTTATCTTGTTGAACTGGTGGGAGGTAGTATTAGATAATTTAGTGGGGTGCCAGCTATTTATTGCATTGTAACAAAGATATATCTAATGACTCCTCCCTAGGAAATCACATTGGCATAAGAAGGTATATACTTTCTTCACATTATCATAGTAGCAAAAGCCCTCCAAAAAATAAGTTCCAAATTGAATAAAATAAATAACAAAACTCATGTTTTGTCATCTTTGTTTCAGCTATGCATATAAAAACCTTGCTTTGTATGAGAATGTGTCAACATTTATCTATTTCTACTTTTTACTGTACCGAATCATGTTTTTTATATATGGGAATTATTTATAAACTGCATGCTTTGGGATATTTGCTTGGAAAGAATTCTGTCATTTTTTTGCTCAAGCATATTTTACATTTTGATTAACCCCCTCGTATTTCATATTTTTACGAACATATCTACTATTTTATTATCATTTTGTCCAAGTGTCTTAAGAGCAAGTCACTCTAGGTTTTGATTGAACAAAACTCACAGCGTTACTTTCATGAAGCTCAAAATCACCTTACAAAATAGTGATAGACTAGGTTTATAGCTTTGATGTAAGGTAGCAATATCATTCACTAAGTCAATGCAGCAGGAATTCTTGGTCAAAATATCAGGAATCATTCAAACAGCAGTCATCTTGGTCAATGCTGCAGAACTTAAGTTATATGAAGTTCAAAAGAGGTTGTTAATGCCCTTGTCAACAGTCTGGTCCTTGCTGATGTCATCTGTGTGGTGTGCCTTCAAGTTCTTTTATGCTCTTAAAGTCAGCATAGAACAAAGGTGAGAGAAACACAGTCAATGATGCAGAAAATTATATTTATAGCTGTTATCTGGAATTTGATGTTCTGATGTGGCAGCACTCACAATAGTTAGAATTTCACCTCATTTAATGCTGGTATTAACTGTCAGGTTGGTTCGGAAAGAGAAACTAGAGCTGCTTAGGATGATATAATCCTCCTTTCTTAGATCAAGTTTGTTTTTCTTGCGGCCTTTCTTACCTCACCCTGTCATCTACTAGTTGGAATATATAATTGACTGCTTCTCTGTGGAATGATGTCCTATTGAGTATTGTAAGTTAATAAAATCTCTATCAAACAATATGTGGAGGCTTGGTAAAGAATTATTTATTCTAGAGCTTGATATGGATTCAATTGGCAATCTGGTGGACAAGACATTAATTTGCAGAAAGTTAATGCGTTATGAAAGCAATGAACTGAACCAAAGGAAATGAACCCAACAAACACATATGGTACTGCAATGTAAATGAAATCTTTATTGAAAATGAGAGTTATTTGCAAGCAATGGAAATCTCTAAATAGAGATGTGAGTCTACAACATTCTGATTTTTACATTTGGATGATATTTTCTTTATAGCTATTTCTGACAGGAAATGAAAAGCCTAAAAAATAGAAACTGAAGATATTTACCTAAGATGGTAAAATGCCACATGACAGAGCGTTCCCTCAAGAAGTTGAGAGTATCTATTATGACACGAAACGTCTCAAATTTTTCTAGATTTTCTTATTTTGTAATTTCCGGCTTTTTGGAGTGGTTTTCAAGGTTCAAATGTTTCCAAATGGATTTCAGCACTCTTGCACCATGTTGTATGCAGCCTAAGCTTTCCACAGTATCAAACTGTTTCAAATTCTGATCAATGGTGAAGGAGCTACCGACAAGCTGAGCAGTTTCCAGTGTTTTCCACAAAATTTCCGTAACGCTTGGATAAGAGGTTTTATAGATGCAAGTTGAAAATTGCTCATAATTTTTGGCTTCTAGAGGCTAGTAGGTAAAAATTCAGAGACTGCCTATTCTTAATAACATTTGTGTCACATAGATCCCTTATTTGATGGTTGTTACTTGTTGAGAATAAAATCGAGTCTGTTCACAGTATAGTGCTCAGTATACACTTCAAAATAGGAGTCTGCATATGGAATTTGAAAATATTCTGGATTACAGATAAAAAATTGTTATGAACCCAAAAATGCCAAAGTAGATTGAAACACAAGATTAGATCTAATAATATCGAAGCCAATATGAAGTGGAAGGATGTAGTGAAATGATCCTTGTTTGTTTCACCATACAACTATCCATAAGGAAGGGCTAACTCCATAGCTTCCTTAAATAGAGAAATGCAATACCTTGGCCTAATAAGAATAAGACGGAGCAATTTAATAGCCTACTTGTGCAGACAGGATTGGCTATCTGCAGACATTTATATCCTACTCAGGGTTATCTGCACTACATATTGGTTGCTAACAATTCAATTTTGCAAAGATAAAAATATGAATAACAGCTAGGGACACAACAAGAGACTTCACCCACTAATCGCTAATATTATCCTCGTACAATATGCTATATTACTACATAAGAGTCATTTTATTATGGGTATATGATATTGGCCTTTAGGATGTTTCACCCTTGAAGCACAAGTTAAAAGAAAAGGGTAGGAATACCTCAGTACAAATAGTATGAATTCCTTACTCAAGACATTTCCATGAGCACAATAATCAATGATTAGAGTATTTGGTGAGTTTTAGTACCTAATATTTTATTTCCTCAGCAAGAGTTTGCCTAGAAGATTCTTCCGGTTCTTCTGAGTTTTTAAAACAGCTTTGGCTTTTAAAGCGTTAAGTCAAGCGATTGAAAACTCTAGAAGTGGCTAGGAAAGAAATGCTTGAAGATATCCACCAACATTGGGATAAAACTTTCCAATACTATGGCATCCGTGGAAAATTATAGAAAATTCTCATTGATAAGCACTTGAAGATACCATTGCACTTGCTGTCTCCCCCAAATCGATGCACCACTACCAAGATTGGTTGTAAAAAAAGAGGATGCAAAGAATACAAACATCTATTGTTAGGAATATAGTGGTTTGGTGGTGCTCACATTGTATGGGGTATAATATCATGTAGATAGATAATTATTAATATTGTGAGAGTAAATAAGTGTGTGTAAATGAATTATTATTTAACAACTCATATTAGATTTATTAGTGATATTAGGTGTGTTGAGAGAATAATGTAAGTGAGTTGTTCACACAACTCACGTAGATAAAATTGTGAGTGATCTTAGGTGATAGAGTGAGAGATTCGTGGAAAAATATGTGGGATTGAGTGATAGCCTTGACTCCTTGTTTGTGATTTAACAAAAATTAGAATTTTTGTATAAACCCTAATTGCAGAGTCACAACACAATGATATTGCAATAAAATACATATTTGACCTAAGCACTAAGCAATTAAATTTGAAACCCTAAGTGCAAGAGAAGGGATAAAATACTTAGTTGATTTCGCAATTGATCGTGTATTGTGCCGAACTAGAAGACTGACAGACAAGAGGAAACTGTTGTTACTGTGCCCAGAAAATTGTGCGACTGTTGGAAATGTTGGGACTGGGGCACCTGGATCAAGTCAGGGGCCCCTGGGCGCTATAGACTACTTCTGGGCGCTCGTGACTGCAGAAATGTTCAGAAAGTGATTTCTTCTGTGTTGCTTCTATGTCGTTGCCCTTCGCTGTTGGTTTCCTGTGTGTCGCACTATGCTCTCTGTAATGTCCCCTTTTTCAAATAAAAATTAATTAATAAAGGATGGTACCTTTTAATCCATTCACCTTGGATTAAAGGAAAATAAATTAGGGGAAAATCGATTTGCACATGTGGATTTAAAAATTAAAATATATTTTATTTGTGCAAGTCAAATAGAAGGGAGAAATTGATTTACTTTGGGCCAATTAATTATCATTTGGAGGTAAATTAATTAATAAAGGCAAGTCACATTTTTTAGAGGATGGGTTATTAATTCTATGAGCACATTTATCTATAATTTTGGCATAGGTCGATTCCTTTTGGGCATCAAATATAATATTAAATTCTCCATTGTATTTTATTTTCAAATCTTACCTTGGGGAATTAACATTTGCATTGGAGTTTGACTTTTAGGTTATTTTTTAAAATTAAAACACTCTGTTCTCTAGAAGATGGCGCCAAAGGGAGAAAATTTTGGAGATTGAGAAAGAAAATTCTATAAAAGGAGATGATGGGCACCCCTTTTCGCATGTTGACGGTTATTATAACTTATCTTCATGCTTGAAGAGGGATTATTAATGCCCACTAGTGATAAAAAAAATAAAAAGTTGTTTATTAACACCACCTATTTGTGAAGTATGTATGCCTTCTTGAGCTATGAATTGATGAGTTTTGCTTAAGTTTATTTGCCTATGTGAAGTTGCCATTATTGAGAGTGTGAGAGCTTGTTTTGAGAAGGGTTTTGAGCTATCTTTTTGATAAATATAATATGGATATTGTTGTTGGTTTCTTATGGTGTAAATCGATTTGCTTGGAGGAGGTTTGTGGCATTTTTGAGTGGTCTTAAGCAAAGATTAAATTCTGAACTGTTCTTGCTAATTTTTTTAATGCAAATGCTCTTTATTTGATGGTATTTTGGGCTTCTAACATTGCTGATATTTATGCAAAGTGGGTCGACTGGTTTGAGGAGTTTTATAGCACTTTTTGAAGGGTTTTGGAGGAGTTTAGAATCTGCTGTTATAAAATAATTATTACAGATCTGAAATTGGTATTTTTTAGTGTTGGGAAGTCAAGGATAAGGTTGAAAATTATTTAATATTTTTCCCTTAACCCTAGCGATTGGTTTTGCAGTTTTGTGGGCAGATTTGAGGGGGTTTTCATGTTCAGAAAATTCAGTTTGATATATCATTTGAAAGCTCACAATTTCTACTACATTGTGTAATTCATTTCATGCAAAAATTTCAAGTATTGCATGAGATATTAATTTTTGAAGTTTTCAGCTGATTTCAGTGCATGTTTAATTCAATTACTACTGCTACAATTAATTTGGTTTAAGAAATGTTTTTTCTTCGACTAGTTAGCCCATTTAAACCCTTACCTTGGCTCACTCCAACCCCATTTGAGCTGTATTGAAGCTGACACTAGGTTAGTTGAGGTGAACTTAGAAGGGTTTCTCTTCTAAATTTACTTTCATTGCAAGTAGTCTAGTAACTTTTAATTAATATCCCAAAAGGGGTGTAATAGGGGATATTACACTCTTAGAATTTTCCTGTAACTTGCAAAACAAAAGACCTCCTGCAAAGAAAAAGATGCAAATGGGGAGTCGGATTGACCTCGGTGGTCACCCAACCGAGTGAACTTACGATCCGGGCGTTGCATTACATTTTAGATTCCATGTAGTTCTACATGTGTGTAGAATCGTGCTTTAGGTGGCTCTTGTGCAAGATGCACTGAATAACGAGCAATAACTAGATGTAGCAATGTAATAGATGTGTGGATGTCAAAATGAACTTCCCCTCCTATGGAGTGTATGCAGAAGAATGCAGTCCCTTGTCCCTTGAATGATAGCTAGATGGATGCTTTGATGCTCTTGAAAGGCCTCTGGATGCAACCTTAGGTGATAGTAATAGATGCTTAGAGTTTGGTCCTTTATTATGGTCGCATAACTTTGTATTTATATGATTCCCTTGTTTGAATTTCGCAATTAACCACTAAAAGGCTGATCCATAAGAAAACAAGATGCCCAACAGCTAGAAGAGGCCCAAAAGAAGCGCAAGATACAAAGAGGTCGGGGGTGCCTAAAGGGGAAGAGGGCGCCTGGGCGTTGGTGTCCAGACTCAAAAAAGCTGAAGTATTGAAAGTCAGACTGGGCAATAGGGTGTGTAAGACCAAGAAGAAAACCAGAAAGAAAGTAAAGAGGCCAAAGACAATGGTCAATTAGTACTTTTCTCGCTTAGGAATCATATAAATAGTGGTATGTGATCAAGACCTAGAAATATACCCAAAGTGCGTGATTTAGTGTCTATAGTTTGTAGGAGTTGATTGAACTATAAAAGTGCACCTCTCATATTTGTATGATTGACCCGTATGAGTAGAATGAATAAGAGTTGAGTGTGTTTTAAAATATTTGGATTTCTTATATTTTCCATTATGAAAATATGACCAAATTGTTTCATTTGGTATCAAAGCAAGTTAATTGTAAAAGTAATATGAGGCATTGACTTTTGAAGTGACATCTCCAAATTCACGGTTTGCTTTGAAGATTGAAAAATCTGCTAGAAAATTCCAGCCGGTATCTCTCGGTAAAATAGACGTATCTTCTTCATATGATATCGGATTGAGATGATTTTTTTTTTATGGAAAGATTAAAAAAAGACAACTATTATTTACACATCAACTTCAAATTCAGAGTAGAAAGGTTCCAAAATTACTGTGTAAGTTACGTGAATGTCTTTGTTAAAAAAATATAGTGCAACTGTATTTGTTTTATTATCATTGAAAGAAGATTCCGTAAGGCTGTAATTAGAATGTATTTTTTGCAGTAGAAGAAAATAACTTTTGCAACAAAATCATATTTTTTGTAAGAGGGTGCATTTTTGATTGAAATTGACACCCATTGTCGATCAAAGATTGTGGCGGGAATCATGGAAAAATTAAGTCTCATAGAGAAATTTGAAGGTAGATATTTTCATGCCTGGCAGATGCAGTTACACTTGATAGAAAACGACCTTTGGAATGTCGTCAAACCTAATGCAAACAAGTGTGCCAAGTGGAACATCAAAGACCAAAAGGCCTTGGGAACTATTGGTCCTATAGATGCAAACAAGTGTGCCAAGTGGAACATCAAAGACCAAAAAGCCTTGGGAACTATTGGTCCTGGTCTATCAAAAGCATAACTGCACCACGTGGACCGCACAAAGTCCACTAAGGAGATTTGATAGTCCATAAGCAAGTTATTTGGATATGAAACAGAGAGTGCCAAGATGACGTTGAAGCAGAGATTGTATGGTTTGAAGATGGAAGGTGTCAAAATGGCATATCATATAAGTTCCATTCCTTACTGAATCAATTAGCTGGCATTAATGAGAGAGTAAAAGATAATGATGCAAAAGCAATACTTTTAATTAACATAACCAAAAGTTTTTCTAGTATGATTTTGACCTTAGGCAAGGTAAAAATTAGCTTGGAAGGAGTAATTTCTACTCTACTTGTTCAAAATGAATATTTAAAATTGGAAGAAGTAATGTATGTATAAAACAAGGCAAGTGTATCTTTAAATAAAAACAAGTACAAGTCAAAGCCTTATCCTCCCAAAGGAAAATTCATATGTTACTATTGTAAAGAACCAAAACATGTAATTCTGAATTGTAAGAAGAGGGCATTGGATCTCCTAGATGACAAACTAGATCAAAAGGCATACCTAGCTGAAGAAAATGACTGAGAAGAATACTCAAACGATGATCTTACTTGCCCTACCAATGAAGAATTTCTATTCTAATAACCACTACATTTACTGAAGGTCAGAGGCATCAAAGGTTGGAGTTCAATCAGTGTCCCTTGTCAGCCACTAACGACGTGGTTGCACAAACGCATTAGTGGCACAACTTGTAATTTAGTATGTATGGTGTGTGCAAAAATGAAACATTGTAATCACTCCTCGACTGAGATTGAAAAGAGGAGTATGTGCAAATCATAGGTAGTGTAAATAAATGAATAGGAAAGCATATGACTACAATGATTGTTTGCTGATTGCTTCTACAATGGTTGGCTGGTGAGAAGCTGACTAGAAGTGAAAGCGGGAATTGTTGAGTTCTCATATGTAGGTGATCATTCGAAGTACGTGGTTGGATGGTGAAAAGAACAACATTCATTGGAAGTGAAAGTGGGAACTGTTGAGCTCTCTTATGTAGGTGATCATCTGCATCAGATATCCTGAGTTGCAGAGTGTAGACCTGAAGTATGGATAGACATGCGTTTATGTTTTGAGTTCATGTGGTATGCTTACTCCCCATGTTCGCACTGGGGGGGAATGTTAGGAATATCGTGGTTTAGTGCTCACATTGTCTGGGGTATAAAATCATGTAGATAGATAATTATTAATATTGTGAGAGTAAATAAATAATTGTGTGTAAATGCATTATTATTTAATAACTCATATTAGATTTATTAGTGATATTAGGTGTGTTGAGAGAATAATGTGAGTTGTTCACGCAACTGATGGAGATAAGAATGTGAGTGATCTTAGGTGATAGAGTGAGAGATTCATGGAAAGATATGTGGGATTGAGTGATAGCCTTGACTTCTTGTTTGTAGGAGTTCATTGAACTATAAAAGTGCACCTCTCATATTGTATGATTGACCAGTATGAGTTGAGTGTGTTTTAAAATATTTGTATTTCTTTTATTTTCCATTACGAAAATCTGACCAAATTGTCTCATCTATCTCGTACACTGGAGGGGTGGCTCAATGAATTTTGGAAGAGAAGGTAGAACAAGCGTTTTCAACTGAGAATGTTGTTACATGTGCTACTTTTAACAAGCGAGTGACGAAGATAAATAATTTTCAAGATTCAGAGCCTCATGCAACATATTTTTTTGAAGAATTCAGTTTGGAGGAGAGCTGAATTTCTTATAGAAAGTAGATGAAGTTACAGGATAAGTTCTCTTGCAATTAATGCTTACTTCTACCCTAGACACAAACGTTTTTTAAAAATGAACAGAAAGAACCAGTCATTAAACATGATGAAGATACGTACCTCTTAATATAAAAATTATTTTGGTTTTCCTCCCTTTTTTCCCATTATGAATAATTTTATGGATTGGATTCAAATAAAGCATTGTATTTTGTTTTAGAGTTTTCCAGCTCACCTAAAATGTTAGTGTCTCCCCTAAAAGTGATCCTGGCATGCTTGTTGTGCAGGTATGTGGCTTAAACATTGTTTGGGTTGGATGGGCCATCAACCCCAGGTATAGGATAGTTCAGATGCGTTATAATAGTTTGTATGAGTATCAAACATCACAATGGCTTTACATTCAATTATTTTGTGCAATCAGGCCCCTAGACACAATAACCAGGACATTCCTATGTTGGTGACTGCCTGTTACTGAAGGAAGATATGAAGTGGGCAGTTTTTGTTGTCAACAGTCCCATGGTTGCTAGTGTAGAGGTTCCCATGGAAATCATTGGTTACTTCATCTCATTTATGAGCTCCTAATTCTGATTTGAGCCAAGAACTCAAACAAGAGAAAAGGCAAAACAGTTGTGCTCTTCTATATTTCTTGAGAACACTTCGTTTTTGAGAAATGTGTGTTTTCTATTACAGCTAAGAACCATAATAGCAATGAAAAAACTGAAATCTGTCAAAAAAAGGGATAAAGAGAGAAACTATTTATATAAAATTTCAAGGCATTTCCATTGCATTGCGATACATATTAGGCATTTCAAATGCATATAGAATAAATACAAGTTATGAGAGGAAAATAAATGAGATTGTACGCCATCAAAATTGACAGATTGTTTTCTTTCATTAATCTCTATACTATTTAATTTCATTACATCACCAAAAAAGTATGGGAGTCAATGGCAAGGTAGGCTAGTGATCAAAATATTCAACAGGTTTAGATGTTGAAGCTCTAGGGTCAGATCCTCTCCTTATTTGAGATGAACTTGTAGCCATACCCACACTCCTCCCATATGTCCAAATCCTCTTTGTCTAAAATAGGCTCGTCATCATTTTCGAGCCATTTAGAACCTTGCGCTTTCTTGATCTTTAGGTGAAGATTATGGTGGACAAAGATCAAATGATTCATCCATTTTTGAGTGAGTTGACTACATTTTTTGGAATGTATATGCTCTAACACATTCCAACTACATTTGCAAATGGATGAACTGCATGGCTGGCTCAAAATGCGCATTGCCATCCATCAAAGGTGTTTGGATTCTTTGTCAAAGAAACCCCACCATTGTGCTGCAAAAATAGATTGTTTCAACATTGTAACATGTGCACTTCAATAAAATTTGTAACACCTTTACCGTACGTATTTTAAAAAATTGTATATCGAAAACTCCCTTGTAGTTGCCCCTAACTTTTGTTTGAGAAACTTTGTCTCCATACACTTAAATAGTTCCTCTATGACCTTTGCATTGTCTCGAAATAAGTCGCTAAAGAACAATGTTGGTTTCAAGAAATATCCAACAACATTGAGGGGAGGATGCATTTGTCGATCCCATTTGTTATCCACTATCTTCCATAATGGCATGTACTTGGCCCTATTATTCTCTAGTCTGCTCATACTACCCTCTTTGGGCCTCTCCATGGTCTCATACAAATAACCCCTAGGGGATTTATCCCCATCGACAAGTCTTAATACTTGAACTAGAGGCTCAAAGAATAGGATAATTTGCTCTCCCTCTTCCAAAAAAGACAATGAGAAAACGTACTCACCCATAGTTTTGCCATCTGCATGTTTTGCAAAGGAAGAGTCCAACCACTTATTGAAACAAACATTTGTTTGAAATTCATTTTTTGTTGGTGCAAAGTTTGCAACACAAGGAAGTGGGTTGCAAAGCTTGTCACCCCCAGTCGAAGAGGTTCCTTTCCATTAATGAATGTGTGCATCATACTAAGCACCCTTGTGTGATTGTATATGAACATGGTACTTGTGCGGGCCTTTTGCAAAACATCTTTCACCCATGGAATTTCGCCCATGTCCTCTATGGTCAAATCAAGACAATGTGCCACACATGGAGTCCAAAACTTTGTTTCATATTTATCCATAAGAAGCCTCCTAGTAGCGGCATTATCTGTAATGAGTTGGACTACATTTTTTGGCCCCACCTCAATCAGAACCTCGTCAAGTATATTAAAGAATGCCTTTCCCAATTTTATCGTATAATATGCATCAATATTCTTAAGAAAAATTGTGCCAATGTCACACGACACAAGAAAGTTGATGAGTGTGCAATTCCTTCTATCTGTCCATTGATCTCACATGATAGTGCATCCTGTTTTTTGCTATTCCTTGTAATGTTCTGCAAGAACATCGCTCACATTCTGTAATGTCCCCAATGGACATAATTTGTTCCCAGTTGGATTCTTAGCAAATCCCAAACCCTTGATCAAATGAAACTCGGCAAAACTGAAGTAAATCTGCAAAATACGACTTGGGTATGAGTATACACTCACACCAAACAACCCATAAATTATTATTTCTCATTCCCAAACATAAAAACAGATTAATAAGGGTTATGGCAATTAATATTATGGCAGATCTGAATTTATTATGAGAAGTGCAACTAGGGTATAGAGGAAAAACTCATGCAAATGACACCCAAATAAATATGTGCTTCCTCTAAACTGATTGCTATATTTTTAGTAGCCAAAATATGAAGAAAACCAGATTTTTTGAGGCAAATAAGACTGAGAAATAGTTCAGAAAATCTGCAGATGAAAAGAGTTGAAAAGGGCACCTTAAACCCTCACAAAAATTCTGAAATTACTTTCTCTTGATCCAGAAATGGCAGTACAACAGATGACATATAAAATCAGACCTGGAAAGTCTCCCAAACACTGTAATTCAGCCCAAAGATGGGTCGTTCCACAAGAGAAAAATATGATATCACTGTTGCAATTTTTATGACAAAGCTCTGCTACAATCCTTCAATAAATACTGCTGCAAATAACTAGAAACCAGTGAAGCACAATAGAATTTCCTGTGTGGAAATCCCTCACATTTTCTAAGAGAGTTTTCGTCCTCTAGAGGTATAAACTAAGGGTTTTCGTCCTTAGTATTTTTATGCAAAAGCTCAAGGCTAGAGACACAAATCTGAATTTGATATAATGAGTATGAGATGCCTCCTCCCTAGTCGAACTCTCCTTTATAAAGGAAAAGTGACCCAAAACAACCTCTACAATATCCAATCAACTTACAATGATTTTTCCTATGCATTCATTTAATATTTTTCCATATTAAATGCTTTTCCCAACAACTTTTTCCCTCCTAATGCAAGTCGCATTTTTCTAGGGGAAATACATTAATTAATTATATTTTTATCCTTCCTAAACTTCATTATCCCCCTTTGGCCCAAGTCACTATTATGCTTTCTAGGAAGAATAAAATATAATAAATCCCCTTACAATGATATTTGACCTTCAAGGCAAATCATATGTACCATAGGGATTATAATTTATTTCTATTAAGCCAAATAAATTAATATAAGTGCTTTAATAATTTTATTTTATTTTCTTATAGCACTTTATAATCATTTATTGTGACTTAAGTCACCCTTATATTTTTCCTTTGGCCGTTGGGTTGACAAAATAGGCCAAAGGTCTTCAATTGGGAAGGGGATATTACACGTCTGTACAACATCCTCTAGCAAATCAACTTGTAAAGCCTCATATGATGGGGCTTTGAACCTAGGACTTGTAAATGCAATTGCATCCACCATACTTTACCAGTATGGAGATCTGGTCACATTAAACGAAAAGTTAAAATTGTATTAAAAGTTTGAAATTGCCTTGCTTTCTTGTGTGTGAACATTTTTTTTCCAACCTGTACTCTCTAGTGTGGTTTGTGCTCTAGGTGTAGCATGAGGGCTAAAAAACACATGAATATTTCCTTGACCCGTGTTTAGCCCACAAGCTATTGATACATGGGTAGATTCAAACATTGCCTCCTTTCCATGTGCCTGTTTTGCAGATGGCCTTGGTGTGTACTCAAATAAGTCAACCTTGGCATTAAAAAAGCTAAATCCCACCTCTGTATCTTTCCTTGCCTTTTTGGCCTTCTCCTCTGTATATGATTGCAATGCTGCTATAGTCTGATTGGTGACATCTATAGGACATTCGTTAGTGTAAGGTGCAACTTCATGCCTCGGCTGTCTCGCCAAATGCCACTTGAAATATTATCTGCCTCCATTGCATACATGGCCACAAAATTTGCATTTGACCTGGTTTTGTTTGAGCCTTTTATTTCTATGTCACAAGTCCATGCAAAAATCTTTCTCACGTGGCGTGATGATCAAATCTACAGTGTGCATAAAAAAATCAGTTTAGGCACTGGAATATTTTGAAGGTGTCCAATTTTCCCCTGTCATTACCAAAAGAAACCCTTATCACTCCAGCTTATCACTCTCGTCTTCTGATATACTTAAATCTTCGATAGCCAAATTGCACAATATACCAATGAATTTTCTATATACTCAAAGGTACGTGGAAGGGTAATGGAACAGAAAAGTAAACCTCTCAATATACCATGCCTCTTGATATGCCAAACCTTCTTATATATCTCACCTTCATATATACTTGAAGGTACGTGGAAGAGTGATAATACGTGGAAGAGTCATAATACGTGGAAGAGAGATGTACATAAGAGTAGGGTGATACGTGAGAGTAGAGTGGCACAAAAAAATGGCACATGAAAGGTTTTGATTGTCTAATGGCTACTTGCTCACAAAAGGTGGCTCAAAGCTTGTAGGCATTGCCGTTCGTCTGACACTTCGATCCCCCTTGCGTCGGGTTTACATCTGATCGACATATGAATGGAAGAAGAAAGAGAGAAGAAGAAAGAAAATGTTTTAGAGATGTTTTTCATTGTTTTCTGTTTTGCTCAATATAGTTTTTTACGTTCCTTGAAACTGTTAGTACATACATGATAAAGCAATAAAGAACATTTACTATAAAGTAATATAGAACATTTACCATGCAGTAATATAGAACAATTTCATACATTTTTGTCTTCTAATTTGAAAACATTTCAATTTTTTCAAAAAAACTAACCTCAACCCTAAACGCTTAGTGTTTAGGGTTAGGGTTAAGGGTGTATTAAATTTGTGTTTAATTAAATTAGAAGACTTTAAATTATTTAAAATTAACACACCTTAACCCTAGGTGTATTAAATATTTAAACTTGAAGTCTTCTAAATTTGTAAACATTTCGATTTTTTTCAAAGAAACGATAACCCTAACCGTAAACAATGAAAACAATATTTAGGGTTAGGGTTAAGGGTGTATTAAATTTGTGTTTAATTAAATTAGAAGACTTTAAATTATTTAAAATTAACACACCTTAACCCTAGGTGTATTAAATATTTAAACTTGAAGTCTTCTAAATTTGTAAACATTTCGATTTTTTTCAAAGAAACGATAACCCTAACCCTAAACAATGAAAAACAATATTTAGGGTTATGTTTAGGATGTATTCAATTTTTTTATAACCTAAAGTCTTCTAATTTATAAACATTTTGATTATTTTCAAAAAACCTTAACACTTGAAAAATGATGTTTAGAGTTAGGGTGTAATATATTTATTTATGACCTAAAATAGTAAAACCTTAAATTTGTAATATTTCAATTAAAAAAACCCTAAACCTAAACGCTAGAAACCTAGCGTTTAGGGTCAAGATATAATAATTTTTTACAGTCTACAATAGTAAAATCTTCTAAATTTGTAAATATTTTAGTTACAAAATCCTAACGCTAAATGCTGGAAAACCAACATTTAGGATTTGGGTTAAGGTGTAATAATCTTTTTTCTAACCTAACATAGGTATTTCTTCTAAATTTCTAAATATTTCGCTTAAAAAAACCTATGTTCCACCAAGTTTCTGGGGTAGGGATGGTAGCAGATGGGGGCATGTTTTCAGGACAATTTTTTTTGGAGGTCATTTTTTAGGGGATGGTAGGGGATGGCTATTTAAATATAAGGGAAAATTTAAAAATATTAGGAACTTTCAAATATTCATATGATAACGTTGATAAGGCATTCATCATATACATTATAGTCTCTTAAAAGTTAATATATTTCGTGTTTTGTTGACAATGATAAGTCTTTAAAATATTTGGTATATTTGAGCCCTTCAGTTGTAGTTGATTTTTTTCATATCTTTTGTACAATCCTTGTTTACATTTTCTATATTGTTCATAGGACATCTTGCAGTATTATACCTTGTGCAAAATGTATACTGACAAGATGAATGTTTTATCTTACAAAGTTCTCATTTTTTTGTGAGTAATCACCCATGAGATGGGAAGAAATCAATCTTGAAAGAAATTTGTCCTTGCAATTTAGTATATGTACTTATTGAACCCTTTAGGCCACTAAGGGCCTCAAGCAAAAAAGTCTTAACGAGTTTGGTGAATTTGAGCCCTTTCTTTGCAATAATTATTTCCCTTGTCTTCTCTACTCCTTGTTTCAATTGGCTTCTATTTTTTTTGAAGTGCGTATTGCGGTGTTATACCTTATACAAAACGTATGTTGACAAGCTAATTGTTTGCACTTCCAACATTCTCATTGCGTTTGGGAGTAACCACACACGAGGTGGGAAGATCCAAAAAGAAACCTTGTTTTTTGAGTTTTTTGTTTTAGATTTTTTTTAAGGTTGGGCTATAGGGGATGGCTAGCCGTCCTCGGTAAAGTTAGGGGATGTCTAGACATCCATTTGCTGTACCAGGGATGGCTAGCTGTCCCCTACCCAAAAATTTCCAGCACAGAGAGGTTTCCGTTTTTATGGGGGGATGTTTCCAACCCGTCCCTGTGTCCCCGAAATGTCCCCTATAGGTTATGCCCCCATAAACATAGGGACGGGTCCTTGGGGTACACTAAAAAACCCGTAACCCTACATGATGAAAAACCAACGTTTAGGGTGCGGGTTTATTTAAGTTTTATTCAAATTTTTTAAAACAGAGGGTACCTGGGCAGCAAATGCTGAAAGAATTTGAACTCTTAAATTTTCCTCTGCTCGAGTTACTCTCTTTACCTAAAAGGGGTGATTATAATTATTGGCATAAAAAATGTAGAAAATAGTTTTTGTTTTTGTAATATCCCTGAAAATAATTTCTAACAAATCTGTATATTTTGGTTAAACCGTAAGGCAACAATATCAAAAATCTGATTTTTATAATAGCAGCGATAATTTGATTTTTTAATATAAAAACAACAAACCAAAATGTGTAAAAGCAGTCTTTTATTTATTGAATATGAACCGATTACAATAAAAAATACCAGTGTCTCAATACAATTATTTGGAGCCGAACTGGCGCAACACTTGCATCCTGAATTGTCACTGCAAATTGTCAATGGAATTGCCAAGCTTAGATGTGAGGGTTTTTGTCCTCAGACCTGTATGCAAATGAGGGATTTTGTCCTCTATTGCTATTGCAGAAGCTGAAGCTACTTGTAGACAAAAAATAATTGATGAATTTCCAAGATGTGTTATAATGAAGCCCCAAGTCTGCCTTTATAACTCTCAAACACTCCAAAGTGGGGGCCCCAACCTAAAAATAGGATTAAACACTTTAAATAATCCTTTATCCACCTCCATGTTGGCGTCCCATCCTAAGAATAAGATCAAGCATATTAAATAATATTTTTTCCACCCCTTATCCTAAAATTAGGATTTTTAAAAGCATGCAACTCTCTCTTGAAATTTGGCGCCCCCTCCTTTTTTTTTTTCATAAATTCTAACTAAGTGCCTAATAATAGAAGTCAACCTTATACTATTCTTTTATTCTAATAATCCTAATTGGATTGAAATAGAATTTAAGTGTCCTTTTCCAATTAAAATATAACAATATCCTTAGACTACTTAAATTAATATATTTTCCTCTTTTAATTTCCCCTTAGCCTACGGAAAATAATAACAATATAGGCTTCAGGTATTCAAAATTAATTAATTTTTAAAGGGGGACATTACAGTCCGCCCTTCCCGGAATTGCTTTCCCTCAAGCAATTGTAATCTGAGATGCTTAAGAATTTTAGCTCCCTTCCCGGAATTGCTTTCCCTCAAGCAATTGCAATCTGAGATGCTTAAGAATTTTAGCACCCTTCCCAGTAACATCTTTTACAGATAAATCCAAACACTCAGTGATAACCTTGTTCCTTAATTTCTTTTCCCTAAAAGCCAAAAGAAACCAACACAAGTTTGCCTTCGTCATCCAAAGGAGGCAATTCAATAGAAGGAACAATATGCTGTACCAAAGCCTTTTTTAGGCATGAGACATGTAAAACATTATGTATCTTACTTTGCTCTGGTAAATCCAACTCATAGGCAACCTCTCCTATCCTTTGCTTGATCCTGTATGGTCCATAAGAATGGGGTTTGAGCTTTTCAGCTCTGCTCTTCTTCAGAGAAGATTGTCTATAGGGCTACAATCTTAGGAAAACCATGTCACCAACCTCAAAAGTCCTCTCTACACAGTGCTGATTCGTATAAAATTTCTGCTGGTTTTGTGCATGTTGGATATTCTCTTTGAGCATTCGTAATATATCTTGGCTCTTTGCAACCAAGTCTTTAGCCCCCAACACTACTATCTGCAAATACCACATCCACAAGTGAAAGAACATCATAACCATACAAAGCTTTGAAGGGTGTCATACCTATGGACATGTGACGAGTGGTATTGTAGCAATGCTCTCCCATATAAAGCCATTTAACCCAAGCTGATTGCTGTCTTGCCACATAATTCTGTAAATATCCCTCAATCCACTTGTTCACAATCTCTGTTTGCCCATCTGTCTGTGGATGATAGCTAGTACTTGGAGTTAACTCTGTTCCTGTCAAGCGGAAGAGCTCCTGCCAAAACAAATTAAGGAACCCGCTATCTCTGTCACTCACAATATTTTTAGGCAATCCATTTAGCCTAAATACCTCTCTGAAAAATAAATCAGCGACCTGTGGAGCCTTAAATTCGCTAGGAATAGCAAATAAGTGGGCATATTTAGTGAGTCTATCAACCATTGCAAAAATACAATTCTTACCGTGAACATTGAGAAGACTTGTGATGAAATCCATTGATACACTTTCCCATTTTTGGCTTGGAATAGGTAAGGGCTGCAATAAACCTGCTGGAAAAGAATGCTCTGCCTTGTTTTGTTGGCACACAATACACTCTTTGATGTATTGGAGGACCTCTACCTTGAGTCCCTTCCAAGAGAATCGATCTCTGATCTGCTTGTAGGTCTTAAAATACCCCGGATGACCAGCCAATGGTGTATCATGGACAACCCTTAAGATTTTGTTTTTTAAACTTAGATTCAGGTACCAAATAGATTCTATTCTTGTAGAGGATAAGATCATCAACCACCCGGTACTTGTCCCGTATTTCACCCTCAAGGATCTCATTAGTGTAACCATTCTTTACATACTCAGCAATTATTAAAGCTTTCCAATCAATAGAGATTTTAGAAATAGAACATAGAAAAGGTTTTCTAGATAAAGCATCTGCTACAACATTATTCTTTCCTTTAATATACTCTATGTTGAAATTATAAGCTTGGAGCTTACTCACCCACTTTTGTTTCTTGTCATTCATGTCCGTTTGGCCAAGAAAGAACTTCAAACTGTTGTGATGAATTTTGACCACAAACCTGCCACAAACCAGATATTGCCGGAATTTTGCTAGTACATGCATGATGGCCAACATCTCTTTATCATAGATAGAGAATCCACGCTATACCTCACTAAGTTTCCGGCTCTCAAAGGCTATTGCATGCCCCTTTTGCATTAAAACAACCCCTACTCCTCCCTGATGCATCACATTCTAACACAAAAGGAATAGAAAAATCAGGAATGACCAGTACTGGACAAGAACTGATTACCTTTTCTAAGTTTTTCAAAGGCTATTTGGGCTGTTTTGGACCAGTTGAAAGCTCCTTTCTTTCTCAAATCAGTCAATGGGGCAACAAGTTGTGAAAACCCTCTCACAAACCGCCTATAGTAACTGTAAAGACCAAAGAATCCCTTCAACTGTGTCAAAGTGGTGGGTGGAGGCCAATCCAACATTGCCTGGATCTTCTCTTGATCAACCTGTACTCCTTGGGCACTGATGACATGTCCCAAGTACAAAATTTCAGTCGTTCCAAATTCACACTTGGATTCTTTTGCAAAAAGAGCTCGCTGCTCCAAAATTTCCAGCATTGTATCCAAGTGTTTTAGGTGCTCCTCCCAAGTTTTACTGTACACCAAAATGTCATCAAAAAATACCAAAACAAATTTCCTCAAGTGTTCCCTAAAAACATGGTTCATGCATGATTGGAAAGTAGTAGGAAGAGAACATTCTCAAGATCTTCGATTTGAATACGGATGGGGCTTCCAGGTGAAATCCAGGGATTGCTGCGATGGGCGGTATTGGAAGAACTCATGATGGCAAAGTCGCCTTTATGTTTGCTGAAAAATTGGGTACCACTACTAATAATATTGTTGAGGTCAGAGCTGTTTATTGGGGACTGCAAGAGGCTATTAAGTGTGGGTGGACTCAAGTGCAGGTGGAATCTGATTCCAAGATCATTCTTAGGATGCTAACCATTACTGAGAATCAAAGGAGCTCAAACTGGCAGATTGCAAAAGAAATAAATAAAATCAAAGGTCTGCAGGCACAATTTCAGACTTTGCAAATCACACATATTCCTAGACAAAGAAATCATGTGGCAAATGCATTGGCAAATTGGGCTCTAGATAATCATGATATAAGTTGCTATGGTGATCCTCCTCTTTTGTGGCCTCAACGGGATCAGGAAGATATGAAAGCTATTATAAAACTTGACTATCCTTAATGATTTTTGATATGTTTATTTATCTTTATAACGCTCAGGATTGGACAAATAGCTTTCAAGCTTGGCATCATTGTAATTGTAAAATATATTTCCTGTGAAATAAAATCTTTGTTTTTAAAAAAAAATGCCCAAAATGACAACAAAAAGTTGTTTTGTGCACATCTTCATCCCTTACCTTGATTTGGTGATAACCATATCTCAAATCAATTTTGGAAAAATACATCGCTCCATGTAACTCATCTACCAGTTCATCGATCCTGGGTATTAGGTACTTGTTTTTGATAGTCTTCTTATTCAAAGCATGGTAATCAATGCACATCCTCATTGTCCCATCCTTCTTCTTCACCAAAACAACAAAAGAAGCAAAAGGGCTCGAACTAGGCCTGATATGCCCCATCTTCAGGAGCTCCTTGATTGTCTTCTCAATTTCCTCTTTATAAACTCTAGGATGGCGGTAAGGGGTAATCATAACAGGTTTAAAACCTGTTTCCAACTCTATGATGTGTTGGAATCCCCTATCTAGTGGCAATCCTAAAGGTAGATCACTGAATATTGTACTAAGCCTGTCCAAAATAGATTGTATGTCCACATGATAAGATCTATTATCAGTACTAGAAGTGGCAATGCTTACCAAACAATGGGCTGCCCATGCTATTTGCCCCTTACAAAAGCTCTTTCCACCTGCTTTGCTGTGATAACCCTAGGTGCTCCATTGGCCATACCATGAAGTACAATTTCTCCTCCCTTGGTTTTGAATTTCAATTCCATAGTTTGATAGTTCTTTCTGATTTCTCCAAGTGAATGTAACCATTGCACCCCCAAGACCACATTGGTTTCTCCTATGCCCACCATGCAGAAATCATCACAAACCTTGTGTTTTCCAAGAGTAATTTCCAACTCCTTCACCCTCTTGATGCATGGAATAGTAAAGCCATCTGCTACCATAACATTAAAACCCTGGAAGTCCTCTGTTTTCAAACCTCTTTGAGGTACCAAACTGTCATCAGTAAAGTTGTGGGTTGCCCGCACTATCAATCAAAATAGTCACCTCATGTCCATGTAGTACTCCACATACTCAAGGATGATACCTGGGTGCACCTGAAAGTGCAACAAGAGTGCCATCTAGAGTCTTTTCTTCACTTTTATTTTTAGCCACTGGTTCTTCCTTTTCTTTGTCCACTTCCGGTTCCTCTTCTTCTCCTTCATCATCTGATATCATCTCTATGTAATGTACCTGTCCCTTATGAAGACATCTTTGACCGGTTCCCCATGGATCTTTGCAAGTGAAAGACAATTTCTTCCTTCTAAGTTCATTTCTTGTTTCTATCTCTTTGCTGGTTTTAGGTAGCTCCTTTTGTTGAAAACCACCCGGCTGAAATGGCTTTTTCTGTTGCCCATAAGGTACTGGTTTTGGTTGTACTGTAGGCTGTCCTATAGGCTGATATCTCCCTGTAGGAGCTGAAGTCTCCAAATCCAAAGCCTTGTTGATGGCTTCTTGTAGAGAAATAGGGCTGGAAGATTTCACTAAACCCCTAAGAGATTCAGTTAAACCTTCCATAAACAAAACAACCAATCTCCTCTTTGTTACATTGGGTACCATGACAGAAAGCTTCCAAAATTCAGCTATATAATCGCTTACTGAATGTGATTGTTTTAGTTGAGCTAATTCCCGGAAATGAATTTCTGGATCCACTCTGTCAAATCTCTCTATCAATCTGTCACTGAAATCAACATATGAGCGAATGAGATTGTGTCCCTATGTGATTAGCCCATGGTACCACACTCATGTGCTATACCTTCTAGATGAAGGGTTGCAAATTTGACGACTTCCTCTTCTATCATTGGCCTGAGTGATAAGAAGGTATCTGACTTTTGTATCCATGCACGATCGGTACTCTTGCCAGAGCCGTCAAAGGTAGAGAGTGACAACTTCCCTAGTGCTTGCTGCAAGTCTCTCTGAGTAGCTTGTGGTCTCAGTTTAGCTCTTGGTCCACTCCTATTTTTCTTCAGATTGATGAAATTAGTGAGTGATACAACCTCTCTAATCTCACCTAAAAGAACCCTGTATTCCGCATAGCCAACAATGATATCATCTGCAATTGATGGTTTAGTTTCAACGTCTAGAACTGTTGCCTCCTTGTGAAGAAATTCAGGTTGGAAGGGCCTAGCAATAGATCTAGTGTTCGTCGTCTAAGTGTGTTGGTTATTGTTTCCTCCTGAAGAACTTCCCTCACCATTGGGAGTCCTGAGCACATTCATGCTCTGCATAACTTGGATCAACTGACCCATCATATTAGCCAACCTGTCTTGTCCCTGAACAAGCCTGTCAAAACGTGCTTCTTTTGGGTCTTGGTTTTCCATAACTTTTGGCTGTTCTGAAGCTTTCTTCTTTTCCCTTTGTTGGTATCTGATTTCTCTATCACTAACCTGCATGAAGTTCAAAGCCACAAGTTTTTTCTCTTTCCCTGTTTTTTTTAATTCCCTTCCACAAGCTGGGAGGAAATTCGCTCTGATACCACTGTAATATCCTTGAAAATAATTTCTAACAATTCTGGATATTTTTGTTAAACCCCAAAGCAACAGTATTAAAAATATGATTTTTATAATAGCAACGATAATATGATTTTTTAATATAAAAACAAACCAAAATGTGTAAAAAACAATCTTTTATTTATTGAATATGAACCAGCTACAATAAAAATACTAGTGTTTGAATACAATTATTTGGAGTTGAACTCGCGGAACACTTGCATCTTGAATTGTCACTGCAACCCCTGAATGGAATTGCCAAGCTTAGATGTGAGGGTTTTTGTCCTCAGACCTGTATGCAAATGAGGGATTTTGTCCTGTATTGCTATTGCAGAAGCTGAAGCTACTTGCAGACAAAACATAATTGATGAATTTCCAAGATGTGTTACAATGAACCCCCAAGTCCTGCCTTTATAACTCTCAAACACTCCAAAGAGGGCGCCCCAACCTAAAAATAAGATTAAACACTTTAAATAATTCTTTGTCCACTTCCATGTTGGCGTCCCATCCTAAGAATAAGATCAAGCATATTAAATAATATTTTTTCCACCCCTTATCCTAAAATTAGGATTTATAAAAGCATGCAGCTCTCTCTTCAACTTTTTCGCCCCCTCCTATATTTATTTATAAATTCTAAGTGCCTAATAATAGAAGTCAACCTTCTACTATTCTTTTATTCTAATAATGCTTTTTGGATTGAAATAAAATTTAAGTGTCTTTTTCCAATTAAAGTATAACAATATCCTCGGACCACTTAAATTAATTTATTTTCCTTTTTTAATTTCCCCTTAGCTTATTGAAAATAATAACAATAGGCTTCAGGTATTGAGAATTAATTAATTCTGAAAATGGGACATTCAAGTTTTAATATTTGCAATTTTATAGCTTAACAAAATAGGAACATTAAAAATAAGATAACGCCCTTGCGCTTCAATGAATAAATTATTGACCATGGAAGTTACTGGTTGGGAATTGCAGAGAAGGTGTTAGAAGATGATCTTCCATAACTGATTGGGAGAGAATATATGGCTTGGAGATTAGAATGGGGTTGGTGCTGATGTGTAGAGAAGCTGGGTAGTAGCTTGTCAGCTGTGGCCTGGAGAAAGGCTGTGCCAAACAATAAGGGCCTAGTGAAAGGATCAGTATACACCAGATCGGGGTGAGCGCTTAATAGAAGCTGGCGAGAGAATGGGAACGACCTGTTGTAAATTGCTGGGGGGTGGACTGTGGCATGGGAAAGCCTGTGGGTGTCGGGTGCATGTAAGCCACAAGCTAATTGGGAGGTTTGACGGCCGTTGAAGCCTGCAAACCAGAAAAGGGCCAAACCATGCAAACAAAAATGTAGACCCCAAGATTTTTGCTGATTGTGTTTTTTTTACAATTTTCAAAATTTGAATGCCTTCAATATATATATATATATATATATCTTTAAATTTTTTGAAAAGGACACTTTCAGATCCTAATCAATCCTGAGTAAGGTGTTTTTTCTTCCACCGTAGTTTCTAAATAATTAAATTCATAAACACCCTCCACTCCTTAATGTGCCAGCAACTTAGCAACACTTCAGAAAAAAGATGAGGACATTGGGAAGGAGGGCACAGGCTTAATGCTTTGATAACATGTTGAAATGTGACGAGTTCATGTCAGATTCAATAGCCATTTGATCCGGTAAAGCATCTGATATTGAACATAGTCCAAGAGAACAACTAGGCCCCAAAGGGAACTAAATGGAAAGTCGCCAATGATGCTTCCTGCAGCAGCACAAAGGCTTAGGCTACTCACAGTGCCCCAACTCAGTTTTGAGGCAACATTGAAAACTCCATGGATGCCTGCTGCCTAGAGGCCATCACATGCCCCTCAAGCTGCACTTAGGATTTCCTGTACGATAAAGGGGAATAACCAGTCCTGTCAACTATCACCATCCTGGACAACGAAAACTAGAATGAAATTTCTTGTATAGTCTATGTGCTGTGGAATATATGCCTTTCCAAATATTGTGCTTTCGATTAGGTTTGTTAGAACAGCATATCCTCCTTCAAGTCTTTTCTAGTCTGTTGCCGTATGTTCTTAGCTCTTTCACAGCTGCATTCTACTTTGTAAATCTCCTCTGACCTGTTCCGTATCACAGCTCCCTGATTTTGGTTTCTATGGGGCAGTCGCTATTGTGATTTTTCTCTTCTATTTAATATATCAAACTTTTGTCAAAAGAAATACTGACAGGGAATGCATTGAATCTGAGCTTATGCAGGATATGTTGATGAGGTTCATCGGGCTGATGTAATTGCTTTGAGCAAGGTAAAAATTATATACATTCCCGTCAGGTGGCTACCATTCCAACTTACATTAGCTGCGTCTACTTTTATTTTCAACAGCATGTTTGTGCTATTTTGGTTAATTAAAGGAGAGTGTGTGATCATAGAGTATCCTGTAAAACATATGAGCTAACTGGACATGCTGATGTAATTTTATGGAATTATTGAAAACATGATGGCAGGTGATTTGTTTGGTGCTAAGTCCCGAGTATACAGACTTGCTTTCAGCAGAGTCCATCTGGAATGCAGAGCAGAAAAAGGAAACATGCCCTAAAGTGGAGCATATACTACAATTAGAATCACTTGAAGTATGTTTTTTTGCAAAATTCTAGAAATTTTACATCTTCATTTCCTTCCACAAAATTTTTTTATTTCTTTCTAGATTATTGTATGCTATGGAGTGACATAGATATAGTCATACAAATTAAATGTGGAAGGTTGCCTCTAACGAATGCAACCTTACAACTTTTGTCCTTTGGCACCTGTATACAGACTTGAACCTTGTGTTGTGAATCATAGCTTTTAATGTGGATTCAGATCCACGAGATGGTGATTAATCTATTCCATTCCACTTCTTAATAGTATAGGTTCTGTTCTAGATATGTATCCTTACTTTGAAGACGCATATGCCCCAAATACACTAATATTAGTGATCTGGACTGGAATTAAGCAATCCACGAGATATTTAGTGATTCGAATTCAATTGTAAGCGTAACTTGTAATGACAGTTAATTTTTTTGGTACCATAGAAGGACAAAAAAGCATGTGGTTTATGAGTTATTCCAGAAGAAGCGGAAGGGACCCGACACATGGCTTAAAGTAGTAAAAGGAAACAGATTTTTTTTAGAGTTATTTGCAGAATCCAGTTTTGTCTAATAATAAATCATGAGTAAATAAATAAATAAATAAATTAAAGAAAGAAAGGAGGAAAAATCAACAGAAGAAAAAAATTGGACTCATTTTTTTCTAAAAAAGAAAGCAAATCACTAAATGTTGCTGATTGAGAGTGGATTATATAATAGCTGAATTAGACCCATATGCTTTCAAGTCTTAGATAGTTTGACAAAGAGAAATTTAATGATATTAATGTGAGAATCGACTTCTTCTTTGAAATCTTTTGTTTTATTTTTTATATTGATGAACATCTACAAAACATTATGCGTCCTCCACAAACATGCAACAATATAAACCGAGGAAAAACACTAAACTAAATCCTCAGAGTGAGCCTTCAAAAAGATGTTCTTAATAGTAGAAGACCATTAAAGAACCACTGTCAATAAAGCATTGACAACAAAAAGAGGGCACGACCCAAAGTTCACAAATTAGACATCAAATGAAAAGCAGAGAAATCCCTAGGCCAAAAGGTCTTCATCCACATGCATTAGAGAATCCTTATCAGCAAGTGCATGTTGCTCACCAACATTTGCAGGTCCCTTATCAATGCCAGCGACACAGCAAAAAGTCAGCAAATTTTCTGTGAGTTAAATAAATATATAAATTCATAAAAGAAACTTAAATAACATGTAAAACATTGTTAAAAAGCATAAGAAATGAACACATACATATATTTTATTTTCTACTAGTTTTAGACCTAGAAAGTCTACAAAGGTCATTAATGCACCATATATTATATGATGATGATAAGTGAAAATTACAAATCCATCAAATATTTTAAAAAATTTCTCTGTCACCTCCAACTCCTCGCACTCACCAGCTATGTTGTGGAAATGGAAGGTAAAAATTTCTCCTTTGGAACAAAATTATTCACAAACATATCGTCCTCACCAATCCCTCTTGATGCTTCTTCTTGTGCTTATGACTTTGTTGCCGCTTTCCCCTCTTCTGCTTCTCTCTCAGAATCTGCGATCTCCTCCTCGATAAACATGAGCTCCACATCCTCAATAATCTAGTATGAGTATGAATCGATATCATCCAAGTCAATCACATCATAACTCTCTCGCCCTTCCATTTGTTTTATGCAAAGACGAAGATTTTACCACACGAAAACAAGGTCATTGAGACATTGTGTTGTCAACCTATTGCAGTTCTTTGTGTAAATGGCCTCAAACATGCTCCATTTATGTTCACACCTAGAAACGCTACATAGCTGACACAAAATACAAGTGGCCAGCCTCTTAAGATTTGGTGTTTTTGCACCATAATCTTTCCACCACAAATTTGCAAATAGGACATTTATAACTTTGTAAGTCAACTAGGCTTGCATTTATTAAATAAGTTTAATATCTACGAGTAATGAGATTACAATTAAATGACTCAACTTGTTTTTACATGGTTGTTGGATCATTCTCCTTTGAGTGCATAAAGCCGAAGAAAAGAGACTCTCCTTTGCACCCTTGTAAATTTGCAACTCATCAAGAAATGTGTCTCTAAGCGTTTCGTCAAGTGTCATACTCCGGATACATGTGTGGAGGTTATCCATAACTTCCTTATTAGTCTTAAAAGAACCGGAGAAGAAAAAATTGGGGTTCAAGTAGTAGGCCGAAGCATGTACATGATGATGAAGCTACTTGTTCCATCTTCGATAAATAATGTGCCAAATGGATCCATACTTCTTTTATTTTTCGCACAATAATGCGCCTTTGCCTCCTTGGCCTTATCCATGGAGTTATTTGTTTAAGGCCATTGGGTTTTTTTCACCATCCACCAAGTGTAGAATTTTGACCAAAGGCTCCGTCACCTAAAACAAAATAGCTTGAAATTTTAAAATTAAAATTAATAGAAATTTGAACCAAAAAAATATTTAAAAAATTAAAATTAAAAGTAGTTAAGTTAAAAGTTACCTTAAGGATCTCCTCTGTGCTCTTTGCAACTACATCAACAAAAATGGTCTTCACAATCCTTTCCCCTTTGGCCTTCCTACAATAGGGAGACTCCAACCATCGTGTGCTCACAAATATTTGCTTAAGAGATTGTAATATCCCACCTCTGAAATCAAATGGAAAATTAGGCAAACAACCAACTCTTCAATGCACCCATCAACTGAACATAGCAAAATATTTATACCGGTTGAGTGAATGACTCAATAAACCCAAAGGCAAGGGTTTAAACTTTAATGGCCTTAACTCATTAGTTCACACACACAATGTTCTTTTCAACTGAAACTAGGGCTGCTTCAATGATCAAAGAGTTCTGACTTTCATGTGGAAATCATCATCATACCAAAGACAACTAGATCAGGTATTAAATGGGAGGGCTGATGTTACCATAGAACAGCTGTATATTTTGTATCCAAAAATCAGGCTAACATACCCAAAGTGATCACTGTAGCTATTAGGATAATGTTTGTCAATTGTCTAGGGCAAAATAGGGTCCCAAACTTGCATTGACAGCCAATATTTATTCCAAATGAAATCACTGTTCAGGAAGGAAGAACAGTAGCTCAAACCAGCCCCAACAATATCCAAAACAAGTTGTTAATACTCAGAGAAGGACAGCAGATAAAAAACCAGACCTGATTTAAAAGATTTTCCTTTCCCAAAACAAATTACTATCAAAGGAAATCTTATCATGCAACTAACTGGATCGATCCATACTAAATGGAGTATGCAAAACAGTCCTCAATCTCCATGGAAGGAATCGCTGCAACACAGGAGCTATTTAAATATCACAATATTATGCATAAACCCAAGTCGTACCACTTTGACAAGCACTAAACACAGAGCTCTTAATACGGGGATATTTCAATCACTAAGAGTTATACATTTGAGCTATAACTTGTTGCCAAAAGGGACTCAAACACCATGCACCAAACAAGGGGACACTCAGACAAATATAGTCACAACCAAATGAGATCGCTGGGATAAGAGACAGTCAACAAGCAGGGTATTTCGTGGCCAAAGAACACCCAAAAACCACAGCTAAGCTTCTTTCTACAGATCGCTGCCATAAAAAGCTGCTAACATCATGATATCATGCAAAAACCCAGTTGTACTGCGTAGGGTAATATTGTATGAAATACACCATCACTGAACCTGCAAATAGAAGCCTCACAATACCCAAATAGTATGCAAACCACAGCTCTTTAAATATGGAATGTATGAGCTACAGGAAAAGTATGCAAATAATAGAAATCGCTGCCAATACACAGATTTATTCCTTAACCCAGTCGCCAAAGCCAAGCATGCATTCGCATAGGATTGGAGTGATTTACATGATAAAATATTACACTAAAACAAGTCGCTGTATCTAGCACAAATGCAAGAGTCAATGCTCACAAGATTTCAAGGAGATAACTCTAATACCTCATTGATTTGCAAAAGCACACACAAAGACACTTCAAATTGATATCAAAATCCATCTGCTACAGTGAATCGCTACAGGTAAAAACATGCAGATTTGCCAAATCCACCAACACGGATCTCACAAATAAATACTCCAGTTGAATCACAAAACCAGCTCAATACAACCTCCCACGCAAGAGAGAGAGAGAGAGAGAGAGAGAGAGAGAGAGAGAGAGAGAGAGAGAGAGAGAGCATCAATGTGCATGCATCCCAACTCCAAGCATGGAGTATCAAAATAAGTTCATCATAACATAATAATAATAATGACCCTAGCACTCCTTTTATAAGCAAGGAGGCACAAAATTCGAAAACCCTAGGAGAGGGGAAAATATTAAATAAAGAAGCAGTTTGTTTTCCCTGGGGTGTGGCGTCTCCTTTTCAAAGGGTGATTTTACCAATAAAAGCCACCTAAATATTTATTTAATTTAATTCCCCATTTAATTTTTATATTTTGGGAATTAAATTAAATAATTTTTCATAATTTTCATAATTAAATAATTATTGCTTCAGGCAATAATATTTAATTAATAAAAATGTTCTCCTTGCAACATCCCAAAGCCTACAGGGACGTATAGGCTAAGGGTCTTCAGAAATGGGGGCATTACAGAGATATTAGTGAGTTTACAATGCTCTACAATGTGATGAAGTTTGTAGTGAATGTGTAATGTCCCCTTAGGGCATAAAATAAAGAAATCTGGATGTTTCTAGAGAACCCTTATAAAAAAATGACAATAGTTTGATTTTTATTCAAAACCCTTACCAAAAAAAATACAACAATATGAATTTTCACTTTATATATCAAAATACCTACAACCCATAATACCCAGAAGGCTTAAAACATCTAGGAGACCTCTAGTAGCCTCCACATGGAAGAAAATAATTTTTCTAACTAGGATATGCCTTTATTTTAATTTATTTCAAACTTGGAAATAGCTGAAACTTCAAAATTTAATATCTCCCAGAATACTTGGAGTGACAATGCAAAGGATAGCCCAAAATGATCACAAAAATAACAGCTATCAATTAAAGCAAACCTTAGATTTTTCCACCCATGGGAAAACCCTCAAAACTGATCCCGAAATCTCCAAATGTGTAGATCAAGCGGGAAATGGATGTGAAAGCCATGAAAATGGTTGCCTCATACAACCCAAAATGTCACAAGTGAATCTCAACTGATTGTTGGCTAACCCAACACCAAAAAACTTGAAAATCAGACTTGCAGATGATGCCCTAGCTATAATAAATCTGAAATCCGATCCAAAATGTGCTCCGGCTGATAATTCTAATATGATCTTGCAAATTTGTTGATTGTAAGCGTAGCTGTAGCTCCTGATTGGAACTACCTTAGAAGATTAGTGGGTTTTCGTTCACGAATCTGAATACTAATGAGCGTTTTTCGTCCTCAATAGCTTGCCAATGAGGGATTTCGTCCTCAACAGTTGAAGGTAAAAGCACAATGCTCCAACTCTCCAAAATAGAAGATAATAAAATGGAAGAAAAGTCCCTTTCTCACCCTAGGCAACCTCCTTTTATGTTTTTTGGTGGCACACAATTTGATGCAAAGGTCCCAATTGGGACGCCCCACTTTGGCATGTTAAAACAATTAGAAATAAAGCAATTTCTTACTTTATTCCAATTAAGCGGTGACTTTATTATTTCTCTTTTTGTTTTCCTTAATAAAGTCACTTTTAATTAATAATAAAACATAAGTGCATATGATAATAATTATTTTAGCACTTAAGTTAAATTATTAATTTATTTTCCCCTTGTTTTTCACCCCATTAGCCCACGGGTAAATACAAATATATCAAGGGTCTTCTCCATAATTAATTTTGAAAAGGGGACATTACAAATGTGTGATTCCGTATTGTACAAGCTTGTTTCCGGCGGCGTACTCTCTCATCAAGCTTGGCACCCAAGTGTGATTGTAGATGTATTTTGCTATGTAGTTGATACGACTCCCCGAGGCACGAAACCCACTAGGGTATGTACCTGATACCCGGTATGGGTATGGTACTCTTGAGTATGACCTGGATGCACAAGTATGTCTGAGTGTGTCTGCAAACGCACCTGGGTGTACTCGTGCATCCAAGACATACCTTGGACGTACCCAGGGGGTACCCAACTTCCAAAAATGAGTTATTAATTTTCATTGAAAAGTGAACTGAAAAAAACAAAATAAAAAACTATTTCCAACCCTAAAAAGTAACTCAAACACCAAAAACAAAGATGAAATACCACAAAAGACAAAAAAAAACTTGTGCTTATCTCCCACAAGAATCCAGAATATAATGAGGGGTTAGAATCAACATCAGGCCCCTTGGAGGACTTTCCAACAAGATCAAGTCCCAATGTATCTTTGGCAGAACCCTCATTGCTAGCAGGGGTTCCTTTCCCACATTTCCATGTACCTCTGATTGAAGCTTCTAGGCCCTTGTCCTTATATTGTAATCACACCTCTAGAATAGCATGAACTTTATTGATGGTTCGGTTCACATTATCCTCTATCAATTTCTTGACCCAAATTGGTAGATCCCACGATAGCCTTTTCCTAAAAGGGGATGGTCAGTAGGGAAAAGGAAGAAGATAGGGTACAGTCAAACTTAACATCTTTTTCCATCCTAACACTGCTAGGTGAATCAGGAGTAACATGTTAAGGATTATTGCATACCCACTAAACTTGATTTTGCTCAATTATGTGTGGAGAAGCATATATAGAATCAATATCCCTCTGAACACCCCCTTCTTGCCATAAATTGTCTTCTACATTACCCTCAAAACCAAGCTCTTGTTCCTCACTCTTCTGAAAGTATGCTTCCTTGATTAAATAAAGTTCTATCGTCCTCAGAGACCTCTATGTCAACAAAATCCTTATGTTGGACCTTCCATTCAGGAGTTGATTTTCCTTGGGGCAGCAATGCAGATTGGAATGAGGGGGCCAAATTAATGGCTGCCTTACTCCCCATCCTAGACACTAAAAGTGACAAGAACACATTCTCAGCACACACCCAATTGAATTGCCAAATCCTGTACTTTTATTGAAACAGATGACCGGTTACAAAGAATTTCACATACACACATATACATTCACTAAATTGAATTCATTTTTGATGGACTCTACTACAACATTTCACCACTAGACATGGACAAAGACTACTGTCTACAAGCTATCTCTGGCTCTGGTATGCTGAACCCTTCTTTCTTGCTTGTTCCCTCTATCCCATGTCCCTTTCCTATCTGAAACTGCCCCTTCTTGATCAATGGCGGATCCCTCTGACAATAATGACAATCTCAGTGGCATACTGAAAAATAAGGATGTTTACGTCGAACCTTTTAGACTTTCTGCTGACATCACATTGTGCAATTCAATTGTTTGAGCATTTTCTTATTGTCTAGATTTTACGATCATAGCCAATAGCTCTTTTTTAATCAGCTCCCAGATAGTATGGTAGAATTGCTGTGTTAATACATCAAAAGAGAAAACATTATCCCTTCTTTGGTGACCTACCTCATGATTGAATCATTATCTTCCTTCCTCACTATATTTGGAATATGTTGAATCCTTTTTGACCGAGCAGAAGTATTCCAATTTCCACTTGTAGGTTCATAAAGAAGTCCTGGAAAAATGTTAGAAGCATAGGAAGTCTTATCATTTTGGGCAGTGATATAAACACTATCATCTGTTTGTAGCCTCTGTACAATATTCATTTGTTTTCTGTTCTGGGCCGTAGCATGAAAGAATTTGGTATTGGAGTCCCCTGACTTAATCCATGTGTCACCGGATCTTTGGTGCCAATGCATTTCTTCTAACTTTTGATGTTTGGAGAGAGTATTGATTGCTTGTTGTTCCTCTACTTGTATATTGGCATTGTACCCTTGATCACGGATTTGGATTTGAATTGCTACTAATCTGTTTTTAATGGCAGTCTTTTGGGAGTTAAAGGCTTCCATCTTGTTTTTTCCATTGTTTGATTTTTTCTTTGATATACTACAACTTAGCAACAAATTTGTACATCTGAAACCTTGTACAAATCAGAGCATTGTTCCACTGCCACTCAATCTTGTGGTGGAAGTGTCGATGTGAATGCCAAGTGGATTTAAACTTGAACCGTGGCTGCTTTTTTGGTGGTTGCTGGTGGAAAATATTTAAAGCAATAGGCCAGTCAGAGTTGTTTCACCGAATCTTGCACCAATCCGCTTTCCTGGTGCATTCCAGTTTTCTGAAAGGAAGATTCTATCTAACTTTCTGCTATGTAATTTCTCCCTTTTCTTCTATTCATCCAAGAAAAGGGACCTTGAGAATAGATTTGTTCCATTAGGTTTGTATTACTCTCAATTTTATCCTAAGCCATCGCTGTTCTGGAATTGAATCCCACAACCCCTTTTTTCTTGTGGATATCTTATTGTATTGAAATCTCCCATCAAGATTAAATTTAAAGCATTGAGATGGTTAACCCAATAAGTCACCGTTTTCAGCATTGGTATACGATTGTTGCCACTGGGGGGATTATATGTATCTATATATATGTAGTACATAAATCTCACTATTCCGTTCATAGGAATGAGGAACGACATATCATCCAAAAGGAAAAGTTCCGTCAAAGATTAAACCATACCTTGACAATGGCCATGAAGTATCTCTTGGGCATCATGAGGATGTCCACGGATCACGAGGGCTTCTTGTTACTACCCCAAGTGTTTTGGGGGCCTTGAAAGACATCCATGAACCTGCAAATAAGGGCTTTTTACTTTATGAGCACAAGTCTATATTCCATTTTATCCATGGTAAATGAGATCTTTGGTGGGTTCTCTATTTTGAGGTAGCAGCCATTAGTTTTTTTGTTTGCTGGGAGTGTTGGCTTTGTGATGGTGGGATATGCATGATATTGCATAAATATCTGAAGTTTCTCCTTGCTGAGGATAGTGCCTTTAGTTGAAATTGCTGTATTAAATGTAAGAATAACTGGTGACGAAGAGACAACGGGGTCAAGGAGGCATTAGCCTCCTCCATAAGATCTTGATAAGATGAGTCTAGTGCTGATTGGCATAGTGCTCATGTGAGGCAGAGGCGGGTGGGATCTCCAAAGGAAGAGAAGGGTACATGCTGGCTCATTCTTTTTTTATTCTTTCAAACTGCATCAAAGGCCTCTTTCGACTCAGATTTCATAGCGGTGATAGCTTGGATAGAATGAATCAGATGCATGAGAAGCAAATATGATAGTAAAGCTTCTCTTGTTCATTTGTTTGTAAGGATTTTCTGTAGCACAGGTGTTGGAAAAATTGGTCGGGCTAAGTCAACGTGGATGTGGAGGCCAAGTCCACTTGTTTGGTGAGATTGTTATACATGGGATTCTCATTCTCAACGCAATTGGTTGTTTACTCTTAATATGGTCCTTCTTTGGTGTATTTTGTGAACACACTTATTCTAAAATATCCCTTGTGGGATATCACTTGAAATTCACAAAATATATAAAAATAACAGTGAACTGAAATTCTGATTTTTCTGATTTTTAGGACAGTAATATGCCGAAACAAAGAAAAATTTGTATTTTCTAGAATAATAATTTCTAACACTACCCAGAAGCTTCAAATAACTTAGAAAAATATGGATAACAGTAAGCAAGAGAGAAATAATTTTTATCTCTTAGATATGATTTTATTTATTTATATTAATTGTTGAAACTGCCTAAAAATTCACACGGAGCTGAAATGATCTTTATAAGTTCTGAAATTCGGACAACAATATATTTAAATTATAATGAATCAGATCCAACCTGGGAAATTGAAAAACTCCAACCAGAAACCCTTGAGAGCACTTCTGCAAAACCCTAAGTAAGTTGATCTGAAAATAAATAAAACCCAAAATAAATGAAAGTCCTCCTGTGAATTCGCCTAGCTTGCTTCAAACGATAGAAATAATCTGATCTGTAGATGGCTAAAATATGGACCAAACACTGAGCAAACCCTTGAAAAACTATGAAAATTCCGATCTGAAAATCTGATTTGAATGAATGTCCAAATTAGCAAACTAGGGAGGATCTTTCACCACCGAAGAGTGCTCTGCTAGCTAAGAGTGGATTTTTCACCACCAAAGCTAGGGTTCCTGTGGGATTCTACTCCACAAGCAAAAAGTATGCAACCAACAATGGCTTCAATATCATAAAAGAGTGATTGTATGAGTGAAGGCCAACTCTCCCCAAGTGCTTCCCTTTTATAACTCTTCATTGCAACAAAGGGCCCAAAAGAACCCTAATTGACCTCCCTGGGGGAAAAACTAAGCCAAATGTACACTTAAGTTATCCCAATGCAAAATTAGAACATAAAGTACCATGGGGGAACATCTCACAACCTTATTTCACTTAAGTCACCTCAAAGTACATGTCCAACTCCAAAACATAACATATAAGTGAAATGAAGGTACAAACCACACCCAATAACCATCAACGTCACTAGCCCCTTGGGCATAACCAAGGCTAAGATGGATGAAAAGCCTCCTAGGCCATCTACACAAAAATGGGGACATTATAGTCCTCCCTTCCCAAAAAATGCTTGACCCCAAGCATTATCTTGTCATGTTGCGGAAGGTGAATCCGACAAAGCAAGTTTCTCCACCTCATCCTATAGTCAATCAAAATAATTGTTGCAAACTAAATACCACAAGGCAAAACTCTCCACCTCACCCTACAGTCACTCAATGTTCGGTGGGATCCGAAGTAACCAAGACACCCTATATAATCATCATGCTCTCCATGCCAAGTAAAGAGCAATGCTGTCCCTGAAGTAGTATAATGCCCACACCAACTCTCCAGAGTTACCCACATTGAAACTGCCAATTTGTCCAATCTCGACCAATGCGAAGCCGACATCATCTGATCACTCACAATCACTGCCACTTCAGTCAACCCATGGGTACGAAAGCCCACTCTAAAACCTATAGCATCCCCTGGATCAACCTGTGAAACAACTTGTATAAGCATTAAGCGTGCAAACTCTCTCACATGACCCACACTCGTTTGAGAGCAAGGATCCTCATAATGTGTCTCAATGTGTCCTGTGGGGGGAAAGTCCCAAGACTCTAGTAAACGGTCAACCGACAATATCAACTCTACATAGTCCACCTCCCGTGTTGAATGTGAACCTACTAAATAACCAAGTAACTGAGTCAACTCTGTACCTCTATTGACTAGCACATGGGTGAAGTGCTCACCGGGCGTAGAAACAGTAAAATACGTAGGAGTGCTATCCCATGTCGGCTCAAAAAATGATGAACTTGTAAGCTCCGATTTGTCATAACGACAACCGTACATCCCTGTATACAGTTGAGGATATCCTCCCTCAACCCATGCCATCTGAACCTCTCCCATATGAACTTGTAGGTCTCATCAAAGCTCAAGTGTCTAGTCATGAAAGAAAAATGAACATGTCGCAATATCTCCATCCTCAACCATGAATCCGACACAAGGTACAATCTGCCCTGATAGAAGATCATCTCATACTGCAATCTGTAGTTGTCATCCTGTACGTGACCATCCAGAATCTCACAAGAGTGTCGGTTTTTGGAGTACTCAACAAGCAAATGAGATCTCTAGTCTGCTGAAACCTCCGATAACCAACATAATGATAGACTTGGGTGATTTGAACCTGTAACCCCAACCTCTGTAACTGTCTCATGTGCAACACTACTGGTCACACCCATATCGATGACTCCACTCACCTTGTCATCTGGAGTCAAAGTCTCCATCATAACTAACTAACTCACTCCCCGACTTAACATCATCCGAATCAGTCTCCACATAAGTCCTCATGGTGTGCTCTGTGTCTGCAACAAGCAATCTGTTGGAATAGGAGTCATCAAATATCCCACTTGTCTCACCCGACAAAGTGGACTGAGCAAGCCTGCTCCTAAGGATACTCCCAACTCTCACGGGGAAAGGAAGCAAACTGATCCTTGTATCCTGTCTAATTCATCGAACTCCACATCAACCAATGGTTATAAAACACCCTGAAGTGTTCCTAAAGAATACCAGGCCAATGGTGATGACACAAAGATGAATCCCAATCAATGGAAAACAAACTCCAATACGGGGAACTCAATCTCCCAATGCAATGCAAAAGCCACCAACTCCTTAGGCTCTCTCCAAATAACAAGGAACCAACCAACAAGGCCCTTATCAGCAATGCGGATTCTCCTGCAATCTGGCTAATGCTGTCACCAACCTCATACATGTCTCGGTATACCTTAAATGTGCTAAAAAACTAAACCAGGAATAGCCAACCCCCAGAATGAGTCTCACAGCCAACAAGCATGACTCTCCTAGTCGGATAAGTCATCATTAAAGGATGAAGACATTGGAAAGTCTCCACACTAGGATCCAAACCAACACACTGTACCTTGCCTCTCTCTAGGCACTTGTGATCTAAGGCTCCTAAACCGTCACCGTGGGTTCCCAAGAACCAACTAGAAAACATCTTCTCTCTAATCATAGCAGGGTGTATCCTCCTTGACCAAACATCCATGGAAGAAGGTCCAACCAACTCATGGCAATAATGTACCATTTCTGATGATGTATGCTCTAGTATTGGCACAATAGGTGCCAATACAATGTCCTGTGGCAAGCATGGTACACTCCTCAATGCCATCATACCATCCTCCACACTATGGCCCTCATGAATCACATGGTCTCTGATCACATCTATAGTCATCTCCTTGCTATCTGGCTCCACACTGTGACTCACCATATCACAACTCTCAGTAATTGAGCTCTCCTCATGCAAGGTTTGAACCACGTCCCCTGTTTGATCCTGTGGCTTGTCCTGCGTGCATAACTCCAAAATCTATGTGTACAATGCATGTGTCACTATCCCTAAGTCATCCTCATCTCGTGTACGTGTAATAATCTCATGAATGTGACGCAACACCTCCCTGGAATGCGTCCTGCCGGCCACTAAATGGAAAAGACGAAATCACTTTGATGAGGTCCCAACACTCATGGTCCCATATCATCCAATAGAGTCTAACTCCGGCCACTACCTCCAATATCTAGACACTCAACCCAAATGAGTAAACATTTGTCTGCATAACCCCACCAAAAGACTCAACCAACAATTGAAGTAGCCATTTTATCAGATCCTCATTTTTTGGTATATCTGGTACCGTAACCCGGAATATCTCTATGACGAAAGCTGTTACCCTCAAGCTAACTCTCCTACTTTGATGTATCAACAAAGTCAGGAAAAATAACATATCTTTGAGTTTTTCCAATGCAAATAACATGCTTTGTGAGGGTGACAAATTTACCTCAACCAACAAACCAACTAATTGGTCTAGAAAATAGGTTAGTGCCCTCCTCGGATCAGGGGGACATAGAAGATCATGTAGCTCTCTACTTGTCCCAATCAATTGTTCTTCCATCTTAGAACTATCCATTTTTAACCCAAACAGGCTGGAGTAACAACTCTGGTACCACTGAAATATCCCTAATGGGATATCACTTGAAATTCACAAAATATATAAAAATAACAACGAACTGAAATTTTGATTTTTCTGATTTTTAGGACAATAGTATGCTGAAACAAGAAAAAATTGTATTTTCCAGAATAATAATTTCTAACACTACCCAAAAGCTTCAAATAACTTAGAAAAAATATGTAGATAAGTAAACAAGAGAGAAATATTTTTTATCTCTCAGATATGATTTTATTTATTTATTTTAACTGCTGGAATTGCCTAAAAATTCCAAAAATTCACAAGGAGTTGAAATGATCTTTATAAATTTTGAAATTCGGACAACAATATATTTAAATTATAACGAATCAGATCCAACCTGGAAAATTGAAAAACTCCAACCAAAAACCCTAGAAAACACTGTTGCAAAACCCTAAGTACGTATATATGAAAATAAATAAAGCCCAAATTGAATGAAACTCCTCCTGGGAATTTTTCAAGCTTGCCTCAAACGATGGAAATAATTTGATCTGTAGATTGCTGAAGTACGGACCAAATAATCTCGCTCCGGCATTGAGTAAACCCTTGAAAAACTCTGAAAAATCTGATTTGAAAATTTGATTTGAATGAATCTCCAAATTAACAAACTAGGGAGGATCTTTCACCACCGAAGAGTGCTCTACTAGCTAGGAGCAAATCTCTCACCACTGAAGTTAGGGTTCCTGTGGGATCTTACTCCACAAGCAAAAAGTATGCAACCAACAATGGCTTCAATATCATAAAAGAGTGAGTGTACGAGTGAATGCCAATTCTCCCCAAGCGCTTCCCTTTTATAACTCTTCATTGCAACAAAGGGCCCAAAAGAATCCTAATCGACCTTCCCTTTAATAACTTTTCATTGCAACAAAGGGCCCAAAAGAACCCTAATCGACCTCCTTGGGGGAAAAACCACATAATAATAAAATAACTTTATCACCACTAAGTCAAAAATACACTTAAGTTATCCCAATGCAAAATTAGAACATAAAGTACCATAGGGGAACATCTCACAACCTTATTTCACTTAAGTCACCTCAAAGTACGTGTCCAATTCCAAAACATAACATATAAGTGAAATGAAGGTACAAACCACACCCAATAACCATCAACGTCACTAGCCCCTTGGACATAACCAAGGCTAAGATGGATGAAAAGCCTCCTAGGCCATCTGCTCGGAAATGGGGACATTACATATTCCTGTTTGGCATGTGTCGTGGATTTCGCTTCAATTCACTCTTATGACCACAACCAAAGGTTGTGCGTCTAAGATCATAGCATAAGCAGGGTTTCGTGGATGTTACATGGGAGTTGGAGTCGATATCCCAAAGTTTTAGGCATTCGGGATTCGAAAGTGTACATGGCTTTAAATTGGTTCATCTTATAGCAGTTTATGCTGTTGTCATAGGAATCTTGTACAAAGGATTATTTCCCCATGTTTATCTCATTGCTATATAAGATCTAAGCATATCTTCCATGATTTGATTTGCTCCTTTAGTTTATCCATCAAATTGTGGTCAATCGTTGCTATTAAAATTTAATTATGCCCTTAAATGTTTAAAGTTTAAATGTATTTTTAATATTTATTTTATTTAAATTTAGGAACTACATAGGTTTTGTTACATGTGAGATCCCACTTTTCTCCTCCCTATCCATGCTCTCTCCAACTTCACATTAGGAATTTAGGCCTGACTTAGCCCCCAAATCAGCAAGCTTGTCCCCAACTAAGACCAGACCCAAAGCGGCATGGCCTCCTCTCAAGCCCTGGTCTCAAACCAGTCCAGCCGACAGTATAAATCAGATATCTCAAACAAATCAAATTAGATCTCCAAGGATGATTTCATGACAAGAGAACAATAATAAGGCCATTCCCCTCCAAACATGAAAATGACTATTTTCTTAGAATGGACAATCCCCTTCGGTCAAGTTTTCAGAAAAGTAGGCAAAGGGGAAGGACTTATGTTGTAGAAAAATTGGACAGAATTATCTTGTCAAAAAATTGGATAACAACCAAGAGCCACATCACAGGTCATATACATAACCCTACCATCTATACATTGGTCTATACTGCCAGAAATAGCAACAGGAATGCTTGGACACAAGAAGCTGCAATTTATATTTGAAGCCATGTGGATGACCCATCCAGAATTTGTGTCCAGCGTTGTGAGGTGATGGCAGGAAGCAAACATTACTGAAAGCTATGAAATGCAAAAAAATTATGTGCAAGCTCAGTCACTTAAAAATGAGAATAAACGAGTGGAGTTGCCAAGTATCTGGCAATATTTCACCCAATCAACAATGCTGCACAGTCAACTTGCAGCCATACAAAAGTAAATCAGAGATACTGGCTTCATTAACGAATAGGCAGACCAGGAACAGGTTATAATCCAGAAATTGAACCTTGCCCTGAAGTGAAGGCATGCTGATCAAAGCAGAGATCCTGAGAGGCATGGATAAAACAAGGAGACTCAAATACAGTTTATTCACAAATCTGTCCTCAATAAACAACACATAGATATAATACAGAAGATAAAAACACAACCAATAGATATCTCCATACAGGCCCAGATATAATGCAATATGCAACAGATTTCTTGTGGGACCTCCTAACAGAAGATTCAATTAGAAGTAATAATTACAGAGCACAACGGGCATTGATAAAACTTATCCCAAAGATAGTAAGGGCTGTTGATAATCAGGAAATGCTAAGACCAGCAACAGCGGTAGGAATTACAGAAATTATGTTCTCATTTCATGAAGACAAAGCTCCTGGGCTAGATGGGTTTTCAGCTATGTTCCACCAAGTTTTTGGGACTGATTTTTTTTAGGCTTTTTTTGAGGGGACGGCTATTAAAAAATAAGGGAAAATTTAAAAAATATAGGAAATTTCTAATATTCATATGATAACATTGCTAAAGCATTCATCACACACAATATAGAACCTTAATAAATAAAATTAGAGTTGAATTGAGATTTCACATAAGATTTAACCTTAAAAATATAGGAAATTTCAAATATTCATATGAATAATCATATAATGATAAGTATAACACATTGATAAACTTAATAAAACATTCATCACACACATCATAAAACTTTAGACTTTAATATATAAAATTGGAGCTGAATTGAGATTGCACATAAGATTCAAGTTTCAATTACAATGAAATGCCCAAGGGCAACAAAATATGTGAAACATAGAAAATCAAAATGAAAATATATAGCTGCCCCTAATCAAACTCCGCTAAAGTGGCATCAAAATCAGACACTGAGTCACTGGAACTATGAGGGGCTGCCTCCTCATCAATCTGTGAAACATCTTCGGGATCAACATCCCAACGTGTGGCTGGAGTCTGACGATACTCAGGAGTTTGTTGATCCTGAAGTCTCAAGGCACTATGCACGGCTACTAACTTATTTGCTCGTCGAGAGGTAAGGTGGTTCCTCTTAACTGTGTGGATGAGGCCATATGTGGACCAATTCCTCTCTGCAGCAGAGGAACTAGCAACCTGTGAAAGGAGGTGAGTGGCAAGAATCCTCAAGTCTGGTGCATCCTTGCCATTCCATGTCCACCATTCAATAGGGTCTACTTGAGCTAATGTAGCTCTATCTGTCCTCGCCTCTGGCTTGCTAAATGTTGGTCCATGGAGATTGACAAAGGATAGCTATTGGGTCCGCAATAAAGTGGACTCCTCATCAGTGTACATCTTTCGAAAGGCCTTCATGAGCCCTTCTTTCACCTCTTCATCATCAAATGGAGGCACTCTCCCAGGTTGTGCTGCATACCATTTGGGATTTAGAGCATAGGCTAGCATATGAAGCGGGGTGTTCATTGTGTTCCACCGCCGTGTCACAATGGGCCTAATATGCTCCTCATAAAATCCCAAAGTAGGATCCCTGTTATGAATGGCTTGCTTCATCTGTCCAAGCATGCTATCAAATGTCTCATAAATCTTTCCAAGACTAGGAGAGTATATATCATCATATCTTATGACCCCCACTACAGGTGAAATGAAGGAGCAAACATATCTGCAAACAATTTACAAAAAAATTAGAAAACATTGAGATTTAAGAATGAAAAACTAAACTAATTTACAAGTTATAAACATGGATAAAAATATTTAAAAATTAAAAATTAAACTTACATATATAAAATCAGCAATAGCTTACCTGACTGTGGTCCACCAATCATCGTCGAGGATCTTTTTCTTCACACCTTTTCCTTCAGAAGTGTTTGCCTCTGGCCATCTACCCCACTCCTAATTAACCATCATTAATTGCAAAGCCTCCTGCACCTCAAACATCCTCTCTAACAAAATGAAATAGCTGGCATATCTAGTGTCCAAGGGCTTGAGGAATTCCTTCCTCGAAAAAGACTTGAATAGAGCAAGTGAGGTGTGATGGTTGCAAATGAACATCTGTATGTGTCTAGCCTCTGCCACCATTGCCTTCACCCAATCTATCTTTCCAATGTCTTTCAATGTGTTGTTCAATGCATGAACACGACATGGAGTCCAGAAAATGTGCTTGTAAGCACTCTCAACCGTCGTGCCAGTTAACTTACATACGCAGGCTGAATCAGTCACTACTTGTACAACATTAGAGGGCCCAATCTCCTCTATGGCATCCTTCAAAATTTGAAATTGGAAGGTTGCATTCTTCCTCTTCTCAGTACAATCAATAGCTCTAAGAAAATAAGGGCCAACAGGACATGTGACAATGATATTGATGAGTGGCCGATGTTTAATATCGGTCCACCCATCCATGATGATAGAACAACCCACCCGTATCCAAGTTTGCCTCATCTCGTCCATCACCATACTCACCTTAGAATATTCTTTATCAAGGAGGTTGGTTCGTAGTTTGTGTTTTCCAGGAGGGACATATGAGGAACCAACAACAATTACATCTTTGAACATTTGTTTGAAGAAAGGGGAACGTGACACATGAGAAGATATAACATTGGCAAAGAAGAATTTGGCAATAGAAGAGTCAACTACTTTCCTTGATTGCACATTAAACATACCCGTAACAGTAGAAGTCTTTCTCTTTCCCTTTGCATAATCCCCTCCTCGTGGACTTTCAACGTCCACGCATTGGGTAGGCACTTGTGTAGTCTCCAATGGTATCCCTTTTTTTGTTGTCTCACCCTCCATGTGCAACCTAGTCACTTCGGTCTTCTCCGCTAATTATATTCTTTCACAATCTTTTACCCCTTGTCCAGTTATGCCCAAAAGATGTGAATAAACCCGCATGTAGCTGCCCCTAAATTCTTTGTTGCAAATATGGCGTAACCACACTTTACTCCCCCTTGAATTCTTTTTTCCTTCCTTGTCAATGGCTGTTACAAATTGTGAAAGAGGCTTTTTAGCAATGAATGGCCCCTTTGCATAGATTTTGAGGAGTTGTGAAGGGCAATCAAACAGATTATTTGAACCCACTGTTGGTGCAACACTCTCACTCCCTGAAGAACCCTATTTCTGGTTCTACCTCTATGTTGCATTGCCAATTGAATCTCTTCACCCTCACTACCCTCACTGCTGCTCATTGTTTTGTATTGGAAATGCAACAACCTTGCAACTGCAAGTGAAAAAAAAAAACTTCCCTAAGTTTGTGAAGGTTGAAACTATGATAAAAAAAATGAAACAATGAAGAAATAGTTTGTGCAAATTTGTAAAATGAACAAAGGATGATACACATACCTCTAATGGAGTAGAATATTGCTCTTTTGCCTTCTTCTCACTGCTGCTCTCTATTCTTCTCTATGGTCTTTTCTTTCTTTGTCTTCTCCTTCACAAAATGAAAAATGAGTCAAATGAGTTTCTTTGTTTTGATGTTTGTTTTAGGTTTAGGGCACTTAGAAATGCAAGTGGGGGTCCTTGTGGGCTCCCACATTGCTTTAGTTTTAATTAAGAGTGTGTTTTAAAAAAAAAAACATTTTTTAAGGCTTTATGCGCAAGGACGGCTGGACGTTCTTGGTACGGTCGAGGGACTTCTAGAAGTCCCCTAAACGTACTAGGGACATCCAACCGTCCCCTGCTGTCCCCGAGACGTTTCCAATTTTTCGAAGAGTTTGGGGACGGGAAGGGGACGTTTCCTACCCGTCCCTGAGGTTCCGAAATGTCCTCGGTACGGGGACGAGCTGAAAAACGTAGGGGGCATGTCCCTGTGGAACGTAGGTTTTCAGTGTTATGCTACGGAACAATTTGGTCCCTTATCGAAACAAATCCTCTGAATGTTATTGAGGACTCCATATGCAATAAAAAGATTCTCAGAAGTATGAATGGCACAATATTTGGCCCTCTCTTCCTAAGATGATTTCCAAAACACAATTAGCATTTGTGCCAGACAGGCAGATCACTGTAACATACTGGTTGTACAGGGAATTCTTCACTTCCTTAAAAATTAGAAAAGACCAGGTGTTTTTGTAAGACTGCATATGTCAAAAGGATTTGACCAATGTGATCCGAGCCTCATGTCCTAACTTTGGAGGCCTTCGGAATCAATGGGAAGTGATAGCCTGGCAGCAGCTATGTCAATACCCCCACCTATATTATTTTCTTGAATGAAGATGTGGGAGCCCATTTTATTTCAACCTGAAGGCTGAGGCAAGAAGACTCCTTAACCCTTATTTATTCCTCATAATGGGGTACATCCTTAACAAGATGACAACAAATGCAAAATCAAGAGGCAAGCAACATGGCCTTCCAGCAACGGAAAGATGATAACAATAGTCCCAACTTACAGCCTCCTGGTGCCTTTGTATCGCCTCTCTCTCAGTGTGTGGGAAATCAAACATATCAAAGTCTTTTTGGATAGACATGAGGAGGTCTCAGGACAGTAGATAAACAAGCACAAATCCTGTGCAATCTTTGTTAATATCCCAACACAAAGCAGTAAGGCAGTTCACCGCATTTTGGAGTTCCAAGAAGGAAAACTACCACTTACCTCTTCGGGATTCCTCCTCCATTGGAAATTTCCACACAAGCAATATGAGAACCAGTTCAGCAGAGTAAATCTCAATCTGACGAAATGGACGAACTGGTGTTGGATTTTGTGATCCAAAAGATTAAAGTAAAATATTCATATAGTTTATGTTTTGAAGGTGAAATAAATTAAATGTTGACCAAATTTGACTAGGATAGGTAGCTGTAGTTGGGCAAGGGGATTATCAAATCAATGGCTTTATATAGCTTTCTTGTATTAAGTAAAATGATCAATGAAGTCCGATATCTTTGTTGGTCTATCAGTGGTATAAAAGCGTGTAAGATGCAAGGCTTGCGAAATAGGAGGAGGTTGAAGAAAATGAAAAGATTGTGCATTCGTCAAGGGACACTAGCAATATTTTGTTGTTATTTTCTGTTATTTTTTTTTTTTTGTTGCGAGAGAGAAGCATACAGAAATCCATTAGAGTGAAGATTAGCATGCAGAAATTCCGGAAAATAAAATTGCTGTGGAGTATGGGAGCTTGAGAAGGAGGCCCTACATTTTGTATGGACTTGACACAAAGGGTGGAGTTTTAATAAATTAAAAAAAGGCCATGTCAGAGACTAGCATTTGAAGAGAGGTGTGCTGAAGAAAGGCGGTTGATGGCTTCTGACAAAGGAAAAGGCATATTTCCTGAAAAGGGTATTTTTTGGCATGTGTGATATGCCGAAAGCTAAGTTCCCAGGAAACGGTTATGGAATCAGAAGCGGAAATGGGTCTGAATCATGGAAATGCAGATTTTTAAAACACCCTTGGAAATGAAAGGGCATGGAAACAACCATGCAACATATTATAAAAAATAATAATACATATAAAATATGCAAAGTCCAGATTTATTATAAATAAATATATCATAATGCAATATTTAGGTTCTAATTTCAAATCTATTTTAATAAAAATCGATGGCATAGAAAAAAGTCAACTCATAAAGTTACACCTAGGGGGTCACTTAAGCGACACCCTCATTTAGAAAAGTAACTCAACATGAAAACATAAGGTGCACGAGTTAATAAATTGTAAGTCAGCTTAAAAACACCTTAAAAAGCAACTTAAGTTTAAAAAGACTTTTCCTTCCAAATATAAAGCAAACAGTCTTCACCTTATATTAGGTTCTATCAGAGCTGTTGGATTGAGCAAACCCTAAAAGTTTCTCTAATCCATAAGGGTGCCTCATAAAGGTCAACTTAAGATTTGGAGGCTCATTTGCAACTCCTCCCACAAACTCCAACAAATCCTCTATGGACCCTCAAGAAAAAGTTCGCCATGGAGGGAGGGCTTCATAGTTTTAGGGTAGAGTTAGTTTCATTTGAAGATTAAAAGCCCATAAGGCTTCACCCTGTCTAGGGGCTTTCTATTTGTTTTGGATTTATTTTCAAAATATACATTGTTTGTATTGCTGGTCTTGTTATTGATTTGCACGTATAGGTGTTTACTTGAAAGCATATGGATTCCTTGCCCCCTTAAAAGCCCCAAAGGCATCCCCATCTCTCCAAGGTTTATTTTTGGCTGTTTTAAAATACCTTCACCACTGCTGTTTCTGGCATGTGACCGGGAAAATGACGACCTCTTCCATCATTGGCTTGAGTGATAAGAAGGTATCCAACTTTTGTATCCATGCACAAGCGGTACTCTTGCTAGAGCCGTCAAAGGTAGAGAGTGACAACTTCCCTAGTGCTTGTTGCAAGTCTCTTTGAGTGGCTTGTGGTCTCCGATCAGCTCTTTGTCCACTCCTGTTTTTCTTGAGATTGATGAAATTAGTGAGCGATATAGCCTTTCTAATCTCACCTGGAAGTACCTTGTATTCCGCATAGCTAGCAATAATATCATCTGCTATATATGGCTAAGTTTCCACCTCTCGAACTGCTTCCTCCCTGCGAAGGTATTCAGGCTGGAAGTGACTAGCAATAGATCTAGTGGCCCTCTTTTGAGTGTGTTGGTTATTGTTTCCCCTTGAAGAACTTCCCTCACCGTTTGGATTCCTTTGCACATTCGTGCCCTGCATAACTTAGATCAATTGACCCATCATATCAACTAACTTGTCATGTCCTTGAACAATCCTCTCAAAATGTGCATCTTTTGGGTTCCTGTTTTCCATGACTTTTGGCTGTTATGTAGCTTTCTTCTTCTCCCTTTGCTGGTACCTGACTTCTCTGTCACTAATCTGCATGAAGTTCAAAGCCGCAATTTTTTTCCTTTTCTTCCTTTGTTTTTTTAATTCCCTTCTACAAGTTGTGAGGAAATTTGCACTGATTCCACTGTAATATCCCTGAAAAAAATACTTCTAGCAGAAAACTTCTTGGTTAAAACTTCAAGCAGTAACTTGGCCAAAATTTTGCAACTTATTGGAAGCGATGTAGCTTGGCAAACTCATGCCCAAATTGGCTATTTTCCAACAACTAGAGAGTAAAATATTTTGAAGAGACGCACACGACTTTCTATCTAAAGCTTAAAAATATTTGCAAGCCTCCTTGGGAGTACCAAGTGGAATGTGTGGAAGTTGGTGTCTTTGTAATTCTTTCAAAGTGTCCCTACGCCATTCGTAATCAAACTGATCTATTTTTAACTGTGTGCCCCAGGGATGCATCCCCTGCTTTTTCAGGGCTGTCCCCTCTAAGGGATGGGTCAGGGACGTGAGAACGGGTAGGAATCATCTCTGGGATGGCAAAAAATAGACAGGGTATGGCCTATTCATCCCTAGTATGGCTAGGAGATGTCTGGAGATCCCTCGATTGTATTGGGGACGGATAGCCATCCTGTACATTCCAACAGCTTTAAATAATACTTTTTAAAAAATAATTCACAAATGAAAAAAAAGGGATGGGGGCTCAAGTCAAGTAACAAGGATTAGGTTGAATGAGCTGCTTTGATTGTCCTTTCCTTGGTGATGGTTTGATTCAGGTATAAGTTTCATTTTTTTTCTCCTTTTGTAGAAGGTATTAGGTACTCATATTCTATATTAAAAATCTCTGTTACACCAAGTTTCTGGTACGGGGACACAATATATATTTTGTATTTGATTTATGGAGAGTAAAAAGCATGTATGTGTATTGATATCATGGCAGTATAAACATTACATTTTCTGTTTGAAGGCTTTGTTTTTAAGCTGTTTCTATAATTCTGCTCAGAATGGTTAAGCCACCCAGAAATGCACTTGACTCTGTATTGTTTCTTTCTTTGCCATTAAACTTTAAAGTCTCGTGTCTGATGGTTTTCTGTGGTACAAATAAGCATTTAGCTATCAGTACGTTAGTTTGAATTCATACTACTTGGTTAACTAGTCTGTTATCAACATATATTCAGCATAATTTGTATGATTTTCAATTCTGTTGTTTTGACTTATTATATGTTATCATTGCATTCTGGATAAGTGTCTTCAAGAATTTATTAGGGGCAGAGGTAGATTTTCCATGTTTTGGTCTTTTGTAGTTGTAATTATTCTATATATGCATGTTGATTCTTATGTGAAATCTCAATTCAGCTCTAATGTTATGTATTAAGGTTCTGTAATGTATATGATGAATGTTTTATAAATGTTATCTTATGAATATTTGAAATTTCCTATGTTTTTAAAATTTCCCCTTATTTTTTAACAGGCGTCCTGTAAAGAATGGCTGCCCAAAAAAATCCGCCCTGGAAATGTGTAACCCCGTACCCTTCTGTTCACCTCCCAGAAACCTGGTGTAACATATATTTTTATTTATTTATTTATTATCAACCTGACATCTTTAATGTTCTAAGAATCCTGCCCATCCTGCACAATTTTTAATTTCAGTTATATTGGCAAGTCTTTGTGAATCTTGGATATTTGTGTCAAAATTCTACATGATGTATTTCTGGAACTCTAGCTCTTAAGCCGATTATTTGCAAATTTTCAGGTCAATGCATGGAAAGAGCCCTTCTTATATGCTAAAAGAAAACTTCTTAGTTAAAGCTTCAAGCAGCAACCTAGCCAAATTCTTGCAAATTATTGGAAGCAATGTAGCTTGGCAAACTCATGCCCAAATCAGCTATTTTCCAACAACTAGAGAGTAAAATATTCTGAAGAGACACACACGACTTTATGTATAAAGCATAAAAATATTCGCAAGCCTCCTTGGGAGTACCAAGTCTTTGTGATCCTTTCAAAGTTTTCCTATGACATTGGGAATCAAACTGAAATCTATTTTTATTTATTTAGTTATCATCAAACTGACATCTTCGTGGTTGACATCCAAAATCGTTTGTCTCTTGTCATCTTATCTTTAGAAGTTTCCTTCCATAGCTAATATGTTTTCCAAGGGATCATACACTTCATTATAAATACTAATAATAGGAAAAATATTGAAAATTATCATTATTATTTTAATAATAATAATAAAATGTGATATTATGTATAGTCTATTGATTTTCTCTTCTTGTCTTATGTTTAAGGTTGACATATTCCGTGCAAACACTTTACCGGATACTCCACGGTTTGGGAATGTCTTTGGTGGACAACTAATTTCCCAGGTATGTTTATAATTGGAAAATTGCTCCTATTTCTTTACTTCTTGTCTAGCACCTAGAGCCTAATATTCTTAATTTAGTTCTGAGTTTGATATTCTCGCATATGTAATCATTTATTTGACACTTATTGTCCAACTTCCTGTTAGGAAATCTAGTGTTCACATGTGATTTACCATACGGTAAATATATTGTTACTTTTGTATTTTACTGTATAGTTATTACAGTATGTTAGTAGGTTATTTAATATATATTATTGTTGTAACAATAATATATATATATATATATATATGGAATTGTTCAACCAACTCACATATATGGGAGAGTTGTTGAACAACCTCCTTGATGATAGGAAATGTCATTTCCTATATAAACATTGTAATATGCTGTGAAATAAAAATAAGAAAGTTTGCTGTGTAAACCTGCTGCAGCTCTGTCACTTCCTATGATAAATATGCATGGAATCAAAATTGAAGTTTATATATTGTTATGTATGCATGGATGACCTTATATTTGGCTTAATAATTCCTTACGAACTTCCCTGGGAGCATAATACTTTTATCATATAAAATGTTAAAAGAGTAATAGAGAAGCTAATTACTCAATATAAATTAATAAAAGTGTAATGTTCCAAAAAAAATTGGACTATGCATAAGGTCAAGAATTTAATTTTTCTGCACAAACCTGATATTGTTGCAACATTTAATCTTAAATGTAACTGCCATCAGTTTTTGTCTCCTTTTCATTAAATTTCTGCATCTTGTGGAAAACGAGATGAAATTCTATGGTAGCATGTCATATCCCTTGTTAAAGTTATTTTTTAATAAAGAGAGCAAACTATCGAGAGTTGTTGGCTCACATCAAATCTCCGCAAGCGAAAACAAGATTGATGAGTCTGTACCTGCATTTAGCAAGTTTGGTTTGCTCTAATATTGTTATGGACTGTGTTTACCTATCAATACAGACTGTGGAAATAGAAATTGCAAGCATAAACATGCTACTTAAGAGGGATGAAAGCATCGGTTCTCCCACCAGATTCACAAAGAGTGGATTGGAGCACGAATTGCACCAAATTCATCCATAAATAGCCATTCCTTGACGTTCATAGAAATCCTCCTGTTAGGACCCCGGATTACTAATTTAGAACCACAACAAATGTGTCATGTCCAATTTATTTTTATAATTCAGGTGTTCAAATAGATTATGACATGTTTCAGACTTGGGTTGATGCTCTAGTGGATTTACTACAACTGTAGGGGCTATCATTTTATCATTTAGCAAGTTTGGTTTGCTCTAATATTGTTATGGACTGTGTTTACCTATGAATACAGACTGTGGAAACAGAAAATGCAAGCATAAACATGTTTCTTAAGAGGGATGAAAGCATAAGTTCTCCCACCAGATCCACAAAGAGTGGATTGGAGCACGAATTGCACCAAACTCATCCATAAATAGCCATTCCTTGACGTTCATAGAAATCCTCCTGTTAGGACCCCGGATTACTAATTTAGAACCACAACAAATGTGTCATGTCCAACTTATTTTTTTAATTGAGTTGTTCAAATAGATTATGTCATGATTCAGACTTGGGTGGATGCTCTAGTGGATTTACTAGAAATGTAGGGGCTATTCTTTTGTCAAATATAATCCATTGACAGATTTACCATGGATCTGGATGTAAAATATATAATATCCCATTTGCAGATTTACCATTGACCTAGGGGAGATTGACCCATTGATCGATTTACTAGAGATTTGTGGTAAAAATGTATAATATCCATAAGAGGATTTACTGTAGATGTAGGAAAGAAATATAAGCTGACCCTGTGGCGGATTTAGTACTTTTCTAGGTAATGGATATATTCTCCAACCGGCAGATTCACTATGGACCCAAGGGAGACAGATATACTGACCTGCTAGCTGATTTATTGCAGATATCCTCTGGTTAAGAGATGTAAAATCCCATGAGCAGATTCACTACAGGGCCAGAAGAGAATGCCATGTTAACACACTGGCAGATCATTTCCAAACTAGGGGAGGAAAATATGTTGATGAGCTAGTTCTCTGGTGGATTTACTAAAGATTCAAAGGTTTCGATAGAGATGACAAGAGTTAGAATCTACATCACTGGATTCTAAGTCACCAGGTTCATGTTTGTATTCGTGTTCGGTGAGGATAAAATTTGACAAAAAATCAACTGATAAAGTTTGGGAAAAAAATCGTCAATAAGTTCCAATCATATAAAATTTAAATGTACATTTTTTATTAATTTATTTTAAAAATAAATAAAAATATACAAGAATGGTCAAAATTTACAAATATTAGTAAATACCTTCAAAAAAACATTATGAAATGATGTCAAAACATATTTATAATGTGTAAGTTGATCAAAATACTAATTTATAAATACTTACAAGTTAATGGCATTAATAAATTTAAAAATATTATAAAAAAAATTGACTTATAGTCTTAAATTTCATTATAAATCTAGAGTTTAATGGCGTAGGAGTTCGATTTTTTTAATCATTCAATGGCAATGCTAAAATCGAAACCTTTGCTCTTTTGGAGGCGACAGTAGGCTTGGGCATTCACAAATCGTGACTGCAATGAAAATCAATGGCTTTGGCTCCTGTGGTGGCAACAATGGTGGCAGAAGGATTGGGGCTTAGCTCCTGTGGCGGCAACAACGACAGCGGAAGGGTTGGGGCTTAGCTCCTATAGCGGCGACAACCTCTACAACTTCAAAATTGTGCTTCATAGTTGAAACTTGAGGGCTTCGTAATCACAAATGAATGTTGTGTGGTTACAATGCAAGCCAAAGCTTGTATAAATAGAAATCATAAACTCTAACCCTAGCGCCGTAAAAGTAACAATGAAAATAAAGATTTTTCAACGATTTTCAACTGAGTAATTCGTTGATTCCGTGATTTTTTAATGATTTGCATCAAAATCAAGTAAAAAATGGAATATTCGATTTTTGCAACGATTTTTTTGTGTTCAAATTTGACGCATTTTGAATTTTTTGGCTGAAAAATCGGCGATTTCTGTGACTTAGACTGGATTTACCTGTACAGGTGGCGGACTTGGATATGATTCAGCACTGGAACTGATATGGGAGTGACATATTTGTTCAAGGTACCGTAGCAGGTCTGCGGTACCCTGGACAAATTTGCGGCTGAATCTGACATAAAATATACTGTCTTTTGTGATTTTTACCTAAAAAAAGTCTAACTATGGACTTCAAAAAAAACAAAAAATAAAATAAAGTGTAGGGGAAACCCTAAAATCAACTTTTACATAAATACATTGAAGTGGAATAAGCATATAATGAATATGCTGATTTGTCTTGTTTTTTGTGTATACACTGTAACATTTGAACTGTGACTAATCTAAGTTTTACCTCTGAATATCATGACATTTGGCATTGAATTAGCAGTTAGTTTTGTGGTTAATTAACTTTTTCAAACATTTTGTATACTTTATGCGTCATATCATATATGTGGTTAATTTTACTTATTTGGCTATATTTTTAATATTATATATATTGTATAATTATATTTTTGTACAAATGTATCCAAAAACATATTTGGGGCCAAAGCAAAAATTAAACCATACCCAAAATGAATCAGTTACTTAGGTTATAGTCATAAATGTAAGTCGTACTATATGTTCAATGTTCAATATATGAAAAAAATAATATAACCACAATCAATTGATGATCAGATAATGCATACCTTAAGTATTTACATATTTGTATTTCAATGTTGAGTGCAAGGGTTTAGAATGGTGTATAAGAGTGTGCTCCGATCAATTGTTCCTTGAGATTTGTTGTCACACTGACTAGGAAGATTGGATTTGTAGGTTTAGTTCCTTTCAAAGGGTGGTCACTAAGGAACATTGCATTTTCAAGTGCCCGATTTATCATTAAGTCGAAGGAGGGTTCTACCATCTCTTCAAAGATGTGTGAGGTAACTTGTCTATGTTCTTATAGAAACCCAAACAGATATGCCTAAATCTATTTCAGGGGAGGTTGTTACTTTCCACATAGATCACTTAGAAGGTTTCATAAAGACTACCACGATAATTACTTTCTTCTGTTAAAATATAGAGCATTATATAGCATATAATGCGGTTATGTAGTTGTCATTCAGTTGGTAACTGTTCAACTAAGATGTAACCACCTCTTTCTATATAATAAACACTGTCACACTTGTTTGAGTGTGCATTCAGCCTTCTCTGAATTCTTTCTTCTCTTTACATATGCTAACATCTTCTATCCAATTTGGTTGAATGAGAGCATGAAGCGGTCTACAACCAAATACACTTTATGTGACTGTAATTGATTCAAATTATATCCTAAAATCATCACAATTCAGCTCTTGAGATAATCAGGTTTACTTTATTAGTTTTTTGACAAATGAAGTGCTTTGAGACATGTTTTCATTAACTCAAAGAATCATAATTAACCAGAGGGAGTGCAGGAATAAAGAGACACGAGGAAATGTGCAGGAAGGCTCAAGGATGATCCAAACATTACCACTTGAAGAAACAGTCATAGTTGACAAGTTTGACCCATTACAAATGCGTACAACAAAAAAAGGCTTACCCATGCAAGCTTGGATATGTACAAAGTCTTCCCATACGAGACAAAATAGTGGAACCAAACACCCAAAAGGAAGTTGCAATGATTTATCTTCCATCTCTTTGTGTGGGAGGTGCTTAAAATCCTCCATATCATTCAATTGCATGTCTAAGCATAACTATAACCCTTGGTGTCATGAACGGGGGCCTTTTTGATGGATTCTAGAGTTGCAATATGAATTTTGGAGGTAGAAGATGGCTATACAACTGATTGCAGCAGTCAAGAAAGAATGAAATAAACTATATTAATGTCCTTGAATGACCAACATTAGGTAAATGGGACTCAGAATACATCCAATTACAATAGAAAGTGCTAAGGTAGAAGGTACATAGGATTAAAAACTAAGTAAATATAAAGAATTGAAGCAATGAAAGTAAAATAAAAGGAGGTAACCCTAAAGAAGTAAAGTCCTAAACCATGTGATAAAGGTACCGCTACAAATAAACACGTGGGGGAAGCAAGACCCTCCAAGAGGATGGGTTGATGAAAGTCAAAAAGATTGAATGTTAGTCCCATCATACATCTCTGTCAAGGCCCCAACTAGAGGAATCATCAATGCCATTGTCTATCATTGCGAAAGGGTCAATGCATGTCCTGATAATGCTCATCAGGGAGTGTCCAGGGTTCGGTAATCCTAGGAGGAGGCAAAGCACTTCCCACTAGAGACACTTCTAACATACATGGCCAAAGAGACTTTAGTGGTAGTGGATGAACTCATTTTTTTTGACAACCCTAGTAGCTTGGGAAGTAGGCAAGGGGGATTAATGGGCCCTTGACATTGAGATGGAGTAGATCCATGATGTCAAGCGAGAGTTTGTTGGGACACTCTAGTAGGATTTATGTGTCACCTTAGAGACCTATCACACCCACGTGTGAAGAAGTTGTATGCAATGGGCATTTAATGTTGCCAACCTCTGTGATGGGCTGAAAGAAATGGCTGACTAGCTTAAGATCTCTAGGGGTCTCTTGTAGGGACATGTGTCGAAGGGTGACAAGCTCTCGAAGAAAAAGGGCCATGCAATGTTGGTTCAAGTACTAATTAAAATTGGGTAGAGAATCGCCTGAGTCTCAATAAGATAGTGGTGTCTATCTCAGATCTCATAATAAATGGGGCATCTCAAAATGATACGCACCTCAGTTTCCACCTTCTTTAGGGAGCAAATATGACATAACCAATCACCACATGGAATACGATGATCAATTTTGACCTGTAATTGGTTGGAGACAGTCAAATTGATGTATGACATTATCGGACCATCTCTAAGAAATACTCATCATAAAACGTAAGCTTGTGGCTAAGCGGTTAGGGAGGAGAGGTCCAAATGACCTGAATGAATGTATTGTTAGTAGATATCTTCTTTGACAATTCTATTGATGACCTTTAAGGGAAGAAGCCGATGAGGGGCATCCAAGGAGTACCTGAAATGAGGTCATCTACCAATAGAGATGCTAATAAAATGAAGGAGAAAACTAGTCTTAAAGTACGAATGTCAGCTTCTAGTGGGGTATAATGTCACAATCATCTTAGAAGAACATTGGGTGAAGTATGGATAACTCTCACGTCTTGAATTTATAAAGTAAGCCTGAAGTGTAATGTCCCCTTCTAGGACAAGTTAGGAATCAACACAAATTTGATCACACACAACTGTAAATAATTAATATTCAAACCCTAAATTGCTGCAATTTTTAAAAATTCATATCTTTGACTAGAGAAGTCCAAATGAGCTGAAATTTTGGATAATGGACCACAAAAATATGAAGAATAATATGCAAAAATCAGATTTCGCACAACCAACCCCAAACCCTAATTTTTGACTTAAAAAGTAGGTCGCCCAGCACATTTAGGGCATCAAATCCACTCCAAAAATTATGAAAACATCTTCTCCTTGTTTCTCCTAGTTTCTACATTCATATGCAAAATTAAATCAACCCCAAATTGCAGATCTGATATAAATATCAATTTTCCATACCCAAAAAATGCCTGCAAATAGCTGAAATATTAAAAAATGCATAACTTCTTCAAATTGATTCTCAATAACCAGCTACAAAGATCTCCCAAGCATGAGAGAGAGAAAACATCAATTGGCATGCATCCCAACTCCAAGCATGGAGTATCAAATAAATATCATCATAACATGAGTCTAACAATGATCCTAACACTCCTTTTATAAGCAAGGAGGCACAAAATTTGAAATCCCTAGGAGAGGGAAATTATTAAATAAAAGAAGACTATTTCCCCTAGGTGTGGCGTCCCCTTTTAAAAAGGGTGGTTTTAATATTTAAAAGTTTTGAAGGACCACCTAATTATTATTTAATTAATTCCCTTTTTTTCCGCCCCCAATTTGCATTTTGGGAATTTAATTAAATAATTAAATACATTACTTGCTCCATAAATATTAAATAATTAAATAAATATTGCTTTATAATGTCAAATGATTAAAATCACTCTCCAGGCAATATTATCTAATTATTTAATATATTTTTCCCCTTGCAACATCCCTAAAGCCCACGGGGAATGATAGGCTAAGCATACATATTTTCCTTTTGGTGGCAAACTCAAACATGAATAGATGATGCTCATACCTTCCTCTTATGACCTCGACAATAAAAGATTGAATTTTATTGAGGTATGAGAACAATAGAATCTTAATCATCTCATGTGCACTAATAAATACAAACAACTTGTTATTTACTTCTTCATACCATATAGAGGGATGACATCTCACTATTTTTGATGCACCATGCATATAAGAAAAAGAGAAACCATAACTCATGCATCCATAAACCATATCACCGTAAATACATGGAACTTCAACCCTTTGATTGTGCCCATGTACCTTCTTTATGGATAAAAAAAATAAATCTAAATTATCATGCTTGGGGCTGCTCATTACATTTTCGTACCATAAAACATCACTTATCACCTTGTAATTATGTACCTTTACTTGACATGTGCATGGAGCTTCCTTGGAACTTGATTCTAGAAGAGAAAACACGCTTATTTGCTCCTTAATAACCGCTGTTATACACAGGCCAGCAAGCTTATTGTCATGATTTTCATTTGTAGAAGGAGTCTTAGGCATCCCTTTTCTTTTGCCATGTTGACACTTATGCACCGAAGTGTTAGGAGCAAAAACATCAACAATAGTATAACCAAAATACCTCTTATCCATCCATCTAACATGCTCATACCCATATTCATCAAAGCTCAATATATAAGGAGGAAATAAACATGAATAATCATACCTTGGGCTGCCCCCAACATCGACAAAACTCATAATTTCTGAGTTTAGGACAACGCTCTTTCTTTCATCATTTTCTCCATCTAAACCCCTTTTTTCTCCTTCACCAATGCTTATGTCATGTAGGAAATGACTTGGAGTAACCATGAGACTCACACTCCCTTCTTGTCCTTCAAATGGCTCACGATGAGGGTGAATGCTATCCTTCAAATCTGATTTTTCCTTTTTAGCGTGCACATGTTCATCAACAACTTCATCATTAGTACTAGCCAAATCAAACTTGGAATAATTTATTACCTCAATGTAGTTATTAAGTGGTTGCCTTTTATTTGGAGGGAGATATGGTGAAATAGACCCCTTTAGGGCCATATTGAGGACTACCCTTGGCTGCCCCTTTGAATCTTGTGTTTGATCACTCAATAGTGACCTTGGCTGCTCCTCGTTCACTATTTTTCGCTGCATATGTACAGCAGTACTGTACGGACCAGTAAGTTGAGAATGGTCTAAAGTGCTCGGAAATGTCTCTTCTTCTTTCCTATCGTTTCATCCCCCTCATCCTTGCATTCATTTCCAATCCCAAGTAGCGTTAGTAATAACTAAATAATGTTCATTAGTTACCCTCTTGGTTGGCCTCATTTTGCTTGTCCATCGCAAACTTGCAAATCAGATTTCTTTTCCCTCTTGGGCTCATCTCCCATGATTATTTTATTAACATGCATGCAATCATGCAAAGGCAACAAAACCTTTTCAACCAAAAATAACTCTTTACTTTGCTCATTTGCATCTAGGGGTTCTTCTACCTGCTCTTCCTTTTGAACTAAATCTGATTTTTCTCTCATAAGTTCTTTAGCCATTATTTCCTTTTCATCATACACATGCTTGACACTAATGCCCTCTTCATTGCTCATCATCCAAATCTGATTTCTTGCACCCATTCAAACCCATGCAATCATTAGATGTTAAAAATGTACCATCAACAACAAAAGAGCTCATACCTTGGAGAATCATAGTCTTTACTTTGCTTGAAACATTGCTCTATAACACCTTTGGCTAGTGCATGAGTAGCACGTGATGTCTTTTGACTCAATCCTTCCTCCAACATAGATAGCAAGTGTGTTGGGGGACTCTCATATTCATTTAATATCAAAGACATAATGGTTTGCATGGAAATCATGATCTCTTGAGCATGATCATTACTTATAACATCAAAGAACACCTCAAACATGTGAGAAATAAGATCATTACATTCTAAATCCATCATTATAACACAAGATCTTACTTTTGCCATAGTGTTCAAAATGCAAACCCTCTTACCAAAAGAAGGGCTTGTGAGGTCCCACAGACCTTGGAAACTTCCCGCCATGACCTCAAAGATGTCTTCCATGATAACATCATAATATGACAATTTTGGGGCTAGCAATCCTCATGACCTCACTAATGCAGAAGATGACCATAATTCTGACTTCTCCATCTTTGTGATCCAACAACTCATGCCTTAGCCAACTGCCTCACCAAGGAATCTCTTGCAAGAAGCATAGATCCATAATCATCTTGCTCTATTGTTACCAAGCAACTTGCTGCTTCTTCCAGAATTTTGAGCAACTCATCCTTTGATGGAGGTAGGTGCTTGAGAGCTCTACCAAGTCTCTGGAATCTTGTCTTCATGTTACCTGCACTAGATAAATCCATGATCCACAAACAATGTCAAACCTCACAGGTGCAGAAGAACATGCTCTGATACCACTGTAATGTCCCCTTCTAGGACAAGTTAGGAATTAACACAAATCTGATCACACACAACTGTAAATAATTAATATTCAAACCCTAAACTGCTGCAATTTTTAAAAATTCATATCTTTGACAAGAGAAGTCCAAATGAACTGGAATTTTGGATATGGACCACAAAAATATGAAGAATAATATGCAAAAAACAGATTTTGCACAGCCAACCCAAAACCCTAATTTTGACCTAAAAAGTAGGTCGTCCAACACATTTAGGGCATCAAATCCACTCCAAAAATTATGAAAACATCTTTTCCTTATTTCTCCTAGTTTCTACAATCATATGCAAAATTAAATCAACCCCAAACTGCAGATCTGATATAAATATCAATTTTTCATACCCAAAAAAACCTGCAAATCGCTGAAATATTCAAAAATGCACAACTTCAAATTGATTCTCAATAACCAGCTACAAAGATCTCCCAAGCATGAGAGAGAGAAAACATCAATGGGCATGCATCCCAACTCCAAGCATGGAGTATCAAATAAATATCATTATAACATGACTCTAACAATGATCCTAACACTCCTTTTATAAGCAAGGAGGCACAAAATTTGAAATCCCTAGGAGAGGGAAATTATTAAATAAAAGAAGTTTATTTCCCCTAGGTGTGGCGTCCCCTTTTAAAAAGGGTGATTTTAATATTTAAAAGCCACCTAATTATTATTTAATTAATTCCCTTTTTTAATTTGCATTTTGGGAATTTAATTAAATAATTAAATACATTACTTGCTCCATAAATATTAAATAATTAAATAAATATTGCTTTATAATGTTAAATGATTAAAATCACTCTCCAGGCAATATTATCTAATTATTTAATATATTTTTCCCCTTGCAACATCCTTAAAGCCCACGGGGAATGATAGGCTAAGGGTCTTCAAAAATGGGGACATTACATGAAGATAGTCTCAAGGCATAGAGGCTAGGAGGAAAACTCAGCTTGGATGATGAATTGAGGAGCAGTTCGTTTTCAACAGATCAAATGTTGAATCATGAGAGTTAGAACCCTCTGAATACAAACCTAGTCTATGGAACCCAAACTAGGTTCCCAAACCTTGGATCCATAAATAACCATAGGATTGATGATTGTATTAAGCAAACACATCTTCGAAAGGATATCCTATAAGTGGATATGAAAACATTGGCACTCCAAGAGAAAGGGAGGCATATCCATTGCAAAGGCACAACTAGGATGTAGGCTACATACGAAAATGCTGTCTAGAAAATTGGACACCCAAATAAGCGTAGGCTGATATGATCTCCAAAGATTCCCTTTGTAGAGGAATTGAACAGGGAAATATAACCTTTGAGGGTGTTGAATATCACAACCTTAGTTTTGCTAAGGTTGACCACCACTTGATGAAGCTCACGGAAACGAGCAAGGGCATGAAGACATCTTTGTAAAGAATTGGCACAGTGAGAGAGGAGATTAACGACATCAACAAAAGTAAGTATGGCTATAGAAAACATGTTGATTAAGCAAGTATTCTACAGAAAGGAACGCTTGTAGAGCATTGTAGAAGTGAATGCTCCATGAGTATTGTAGAAGTTCTAATGAAGGTCCACAATGCTATTAAAAGCTCAAATTGAGAAAATGACTTATAAATCCTGCAAGATGAAAGTGGAGATGAGGAGGCACAATCTCACTCTTGTAGAGTTTTCCCACATTTGGTTTCTCTAGGGTAAATTCTCGTGTTAACCTCTCTTTTTTGTGCATTTTAGTCCTTCACAGAACTACTTCATAATCACATATTCTATCTCTTAAGAAAGCATTTAAAGTACATGCTCAGCTGATTACAAGTATAGTAGTTGTTCATAACAGGAAATAAAAGTAAATTTCAGTCTCATACATTTTAAAGAATCAGCGTTCTTTTTGTCACACCATTGGTTTTGTATAATGGAAGGGGTCACATGTTAAAATGGCATAAAAGGGTGTGAAATCTGATGTATATCATTGTAGGAAATGTATGTAAGCATATACACAATGACAAATTGAATGTAAGATCAAACATCAATTTTCGAATTTCAACAACATAATGCATTTGATCAGCATATAAGTAAACGTAATTTCAAGTTGGTGAATCGTACATCAGAATATCCTAGTTGGTTACAGATCACTAATGTACTGTCTGACAATCCTTTTTCCCCCAAATTACACAGATCAGATTTAGCTTTGAGGGCTGCAGAACTGTTTGACGGAGTTACTTGTATCTACATTTTACTTAGGACGCAGTGGTGGACAGATTACTAAGTTCTTTTATTATTAACGAGGATTCTTCAGCTTTGAATGCTAGGAGGGATGCCTCTTTATTTAGAACTAGATACAGTTTTTGTTAAGTTGATTGTTCAAGAGAACACTAGTGGCTGAAGCCATTCTCTTCATGGTATTCTCAAAGATAATGTTAGGAAGCATAGAATTAAAGGAGGTCTCCTCCTTTCCCTTTCACGTCAATATTTCTATATATATGATCACATCTGTTTTAGTTAGGCTTTCTACATTATGTCTTCCTTTTTTATCAGGTTGTGTTTTCAAGTGAACATATATTTTAAGTCCCTTTGAAATATTTTAGTCATTCATGGACATGGATATAATTTCATTCTTCCTAGGCAGCTGGTATGTGGTACGGTTTGTTTATAGGTATGGGGATCGGGTATGCTTGTAGGGAAATTAACGCTGGAGGCCCGGTTAAGGACACACAATATATATATATATATATATATATATGTGTGTGTGTGTGTGTGTGTGTGTGTGTGTGTGTGTGTGTGTGTGTGTGTGTGTATAGCCAAATAAGCAAAATTCTAACCATATACATGCATAAAGTAAAAATAAGTGAATAGCCAGAAAACATGCTGATAATTCAATGCATTTTCTCATGATATTCATTGATTGAACTTAGATCAAGTACATTTTTCAAATTTTACAATGTATTCACAAAAATAAAGATAAATCAACATACTAATAGTCTAATTATAATCATAATCAAATGGTTCTCCTCCAATGTCTTCAACAAGAGCATTATCACTATCATGTGGTTCATTAGAGCCACAAGCATTAGGAGTAGAACCACGAGCATTAGTAGTGCCACTCCTGCTAGCTCCAACATGTAGGTTGTGTGAAGTATGCTCTAGCTCTGAGTCTAGCAATGAAAGCTGGCCAATGGAAGCATCTGCATCCAAAGTCTTTGGGTCTATATCCCAACACTGTAATGCCCACACCAGTAACATGGCCAAAACACGACTATTTAAAAAAAAAAACTTATATCAATAACTTTTACATTATCAGTTGGGCCCACATAACAACAACACAATACCTGAACCAAAACACAACATGCATCACTTCGCATGTATCTCCGAAACAAGGAGATGATGATGCCAACTAAACATTAGAAAGGAAAAAGGGTATAATACCACCAAGCCATAAAATATCTTGTCAAGGGTAAATGGTGCTAATACTTCCACTTATCCCTATACTAAGAGAGGGAGACTATCCTTTGGTTCCTCCAAATTAGTAATGCAACTGCGCGTGAAAACACACTTATCCCTCCACTAAGACTAGTCTCACCAACCTTTGTTTCCTCCCAAAATAAATTAAAAAACCCCATACACCATGATAACATTTATCCCTCCACATTTGGCAATACAAGTTCACAACATACACACATATATAGCATACTCATACACATATATAGCATACTCATACACATAATAAACAAAATTGATTAATCAAATACACATGCATTCCAATAAGAAACCAATTAAGTCCTACAAAATACTATAATTAAGAGAGAGTGAAAATAACATAGCATAATATAGGTATTGCAATATCAAGCCCTCATATGAGGCTTGCAAGAGAGATAGCTAGGGACATTTTAAAACATTAGTATGCACTACCAAGTCTTCAATGGATTAGAAGGGAGAACTAGGGTCATTCCAAACCACTTATCGCTGCACTACCGTATGGGGCATAAGTTATTGGTTCCTCCAAGTGAAAAATAAGAATGCATTATCACTTATCCCTCCACCTTGTTTATTCAAAACCCACTTATCCCTCCACTATAACAAATACCACATACTTTTGGTTTTGTCCTTAAGATTACACAAGGTTTACTTCAGTTTTACCACTACTTATATCTCTATAATGACTGTACCTTCCCCTATACACACAAATATGTTTGGTAGCCCCATAATGAGTAATAAACAAGTACACAACATATAGGAAACCACATTAATACTCAAATGGGCAATAAAACACGTACATCCCATTAAATGATAATAAGAGAAAACATTTATTACTAATAAAAAAGAGGAGGATTGAGTTATTTATCCATCACTATAAACATCTTTCAAGGATTGCATTTTACTCAAACAAATAATTCTTGTATAAAAACATGATTCAATGACAACAACATTCATTCCCACCAGTTCTCATGGATGGGATGACAATAACTCACAACAATTTTTCTCAAACGAGTATAGAAACAAAAAAAAAAACAAGGCCACTAGACAAAATAATAAGAGAAGGATTTGCACACAAGTTACATAGATCAATTAATTCACATTTCCTTTTAGTTAAATTTATTCATTTAACATCATTTTTTAAACCACAATTAGGAGTACGAAACATATGATCATTCCTTAAATATTGCAAGCTTCCCATTTAGTAAAATGTTTGATCACCAATGATGCATTACTTTATTTTTATTTATTTTAAGATAATCATAGGCATTTTAGTCATTTTGCATCATGAAAGATGTATACGATATTCATGAAAATTGTTCCAAATTTTCATCTCATTTACTCTTGTTCTTATTACCCTTACACCATTATTTTGATCTCATGTTGACATCATGTCAGAATAACTACGGTTCATATAACACTTGTTCTTCACTTAGGGCTCAAGATTCCAAGGATTTTGATCTCACACAAATAATTAATTTTTTATTTTTTTCTCAAGAAATTTAAATATTAAATACATGTTACAAGTGGGACATTTGGTATAAATTTTTAATGTGTTTTATGCCTTCTATGAAAATATTTCCAATCACTGGGTAAACATAAATTAAATTTTATTTTATCAATAGGCTCTTAAGAGGTCCCATAACTTATTAATTTCATTAACACTCAAGGGGTACACACCCTACTATGAGGCTAAAAATTAGAGTAATCAAATATCATTATCTTGCAAAACCTTTGTGTAACCCAAGGCATTTTGATACTACTTGTCAAGGTAACACTTTTATCTATGAGGAGTATATGAATTCAACCAAAAGATTTTAATGCATAGGTAAATTGAAACATAGACTCAAGTCACATCAGTTATATATCTCAAGGAGATCAATCTTAGGTTAAAACACCCAAAATTATACTCTCCATGAATGGGTTACATGATAAGTGTAGACACAAAATAACGCACATATTAACTAGTTTACTATACCGCAAAGTATGTTGTTATATACATGGATTTTAAGTAATAAAATTATCCACTGGTGACACACTTCTTAGTCCATCCACTAGCTTTGATTTTTTCTATCATCTTCCTCTCTCACTTTTGTCACTTCTATACCTAGTTTTGGTCAGGTCATAGGGGTCCCTGTCTGTCGGTATTTTCACATTTTTCATCAGTTCTCCCAGGACACCAGTGCCTAAGTATGTACACTAGTGCCTAGGAATTCCTATCCACTTTGGGAACTCTTGTCCTCTTTGTTATTGTTCACATTTTCGACATTTTTGGTGGGACTTTTTGGTTTTATTACTCATATCCCGAGGTCCTAGTCAGAATGCCGTGTCACTATTTTCGATATTCAAGAAAGAGATCCCTATATATACACAACATACATACCATTATAATGGTGGGAAATTATCAAGGGCTATCTTATCTATATACTATCAAAGGGATTACATTTTTGGGATTGTTAATTTTCATACACTGCATAGGAAGGGGAAGTTCTGAATTCCATCTCACACATTTGCATTATATCTAGCTACAATCCACTATATTAGTGTCATCAGTGCGAGGGAAACCTAAGGACACAATTTCACACACAAACACATAAAACTGCATGGATTCTGAGATGTAGTGCAACGCTCAGTCATAAGTTCACTCTATCGGGTGACCACCAAGGTTCTAACTACCCATTTGTATCTTTTTTAGTATTGATGCAGTTTTGGGGTTTTATAGGATATCATCTCTTTTGTAGGTTACCATAAAATTTGGAGATCATCTAGCGACATAGCAGATGACTAACAGTGAAGAACATCAAAACCCAAGTGACACAAAAAAATATGATTCTGATGCTTTCTGTAGTCACATGGTGCCTACAATCATAGGTCTAGTGGCTACCCAGGCGCCATCACCCTTGTCTAGGTTCCCTTTTCTAAGGCTAGACTGACAAGTTTATCCAAAATTTGCTATCAAGCATTTCTAACACTCTTCCCATCATGTTCATCAGTTGTTCCAGTTCGGACATACTTCGGGATAATCAAAAAATCAGATAAGTTCCCTATTTCTCTCATTTGTTTACATTGTTGTATATATTTATTGTGAATTTGAAATCAGATTTAATATTCATATTTAATTAAATCACTGTGGTGTTAAATAAAATCACGCACTTGAGGATTACAACTTACCCATGAAGTAATTAGACTTACAACACCTAGAAATGAGGTCTTTCTCACCCCAAGTATGACATGGTACTCATAATAGTCATTTCCTCACATAGAAAACTTTAGAAAAGGGACTTTATAAGTCTTTTCCTAGGTGCAATAGAAGAAAACCATTGGTGCTTGGTTTAAGTATTTTCTTGAAGTGATAGGGATATTACAAACTGAACAAGACTCGATCAGGAGAGAAAGTATGATAAGGGTTAAGAACATGTTTTTTTTGATATTTTAGGTATATTTAGTTTCTACTAAATAATATGAGTGTTATGGGATAAATTCAATAGTTGTTGTGATATATGATTGTTTTAAAATATCTAAGCCATAAGTTCAAAATTAAAATACAACAACATATCCATTTCAATGCATACATGATATAACCAACTTTTACTTTAATTTTTTCCTTTCAAAAGGTAATTAACCACAATTATTCAAAAGACATTACATCTCATTATTATGGAAATAATACACTTATTACAGACAGAGTACATCTTTAAAGTCAAAAATATCTTTGTTTATTCATATTTTCCTTGTTGTCAGCAACCTATAAAAATCATGTGATCATGGTTAAGAAACAACTACTAGCATGGAAATCTCATATAAAGTAACACAATTAAAGATTACTAATTTTCTGTTTACACTGAATTAAAAAACTTTACACATACAAGAGAGGTAAGAGACACATTTTTAATTTCATTTCATTTTCAAAACTAGAGAAATGAGAGAGAAATCACACCATTTTTCCATGATAAATTTTCTAAAAACAAACAACCAAATGGATTTCCATACAATCATATGTTAGTGTATATGATTTTTCTAATATTTATTTGACTTGATAAGGGTCCCATGATAGTGTTTCTCATTTGGCTACAAGTTTGTGAAAATGTCCAAATTAGCCCAAGGGCTATCAAACTACGTTTAAAATTTGATTTCTACTAGATAAACGCACCATGTGACAAATACTATACACTCTCCTATATACAAGGAAACCCTTAGAGTTGAAGGAACTTAAATTTGGTGAATAGGGTTGGAACGATGGCCACCTCTCTGGAGATACCAATTGTAATTGCGCTAGATTGACCTTAACGTCCAACGACTAGAGGCCTACAAAACTCACTTGTAAAAATAGCTTGAAAATTGATTTTCTCACAACTAAGGATTTATAGTGATTGTCACAGATAAATAATAGGTGTATGTAGAGGATGAATTCCATTTCCCCACATAGGGCCTAAACTGAAAGATAAAACTAAACCGAACTTTTAACTTTCAATAGTTTTCCAAAGCTGTGAAAAGGTCAACAGGGATCCTAGAGGGGTGATAAAAAAATAACAAAACAAACATTCAAATTCATTCTAAGGTTCGTTATAAAACTCCACGTTACAGGGAACATAGTAAAAAATTTACTTTCCCATTTCAAGGTTCATAGAGGTGTTTTGCGCATCACAGAAAATTGTCTTTTATTAACTTTTGGCAAGGGCAACAAGTGGTAGGTTTAAACTAGAAAACAAGCTCAACTCATCATTCAAGTGGTTTCCATTATCCAATTTTTTTAAAGCTATCTGAACATCAAAGGAGGTAAATCAAAAATTGGGTTTACACTCAAAAAACATTTCTTTAGTTACGCAAAAAAGAGGAAATTTCACTATTTTTGCTACAATTCATTTTAATTACCTAAAAGCATATTCTTCCTTTTCTTTTATTTTTGATATCATTGTAAAGGGAAAAACTAGAAATACGAAAATCATGGAAGATAGAGATGAGAAAACCATGCTTGGAATAATTGGTGAACACAGTTGCGGAGTTTGGCATTGCATGTGTTAATTGCATCTGTTTGCAGGATTTAAAGGCCTGCAACAATAGAAATGCACTGGCCCTTCCGTTTTTGCCCCTTTTTGGGTGCCATGACCACAATCTGGACTATTGACGGTGAATACAAGCAAGGAAAAACATCCTCCGCGGTTGTTGTAGAGTACCTGTAACAGGTCTGCTAGAGGTCTAGATGAAAATCATGTTCTTTGGATGACTCTGCTCATTGGTAGGCCAACAACATGTGTGGTAGTAGATTTAATAACAATGCACATTTTCAATGCTGCAATCATAAACATACAATGCTAATGTCATCCACTTACAAAATCCAACAAATTCCCACTTTACACTCCAACGCATTTACCAATGCAATTAAATTTCCCAAACTAAGTGCCCAAAACGCATACATAAGAAATGATGGTCCAATGACCAAATTCCTTTATCCTTCATGCTTTGATGGAAATGCTTACCCTGTTCACGGCTCCCATTTGGCACAAGCAAGGATAACACTAACAAAGTAATGCATTTTCCACGTACAACAATCCTCGCAAGCCATGATGCCACATTCCTTTCAGGCATTCTGTCAAACAGTTAGCATGCCAAGTACATGCTTCCACGTTATGCATTCATAACAGCCAACGCACTTGTAACTACAATATCTAACAAAAATCTTGTCATTACTCCAAAATGCTTTGGCAGATGTTCAACCCTATTCTAAATCTCCCATTGTGGCGCAGGCTGGGTGGCGCTGGCTAAGGCTGGAGTTAGGAGTTACTCATGACAATTGCATTGTGTGAAAGTTTCTAACACCCCTTAATAAACCTATTCCGTGTATATCCTGCAACCCTGCGTTCTATGAGAAGACATCTGACGAGCATTACATGCTAACACGCATCTTTGAGGCATTCCTCAAAGGAAAACAGATCATGTTCCCTTTGTCTATGCTTTCGCTTTTTGCATAAATGTCCAGTAAGACACATGAAACTGCAACCTCTGACAAACAGTCCTGATCAATGCATTTTCTTGCAAGTTTCTAAAGTCTTTTCAACCACTCCATTTTGTGTAATGCTTGCAATCACTGGAGTTCCCACAACAGCTGTCAAACTAAATCCTACACATTTACAATGTTTCCTCTCTTGGCACAAGCTAATAAAATGTTGGTACAGGTTGTTGGGTCTACCTATAAAAGTGTTTGGTTGAAATATTCAAGGCATTTTCAACCATCCCATAATTACTACTTCCATGTTTGCGTAAACCAATCAACATGGAGGCCACAAGATCAAATTCTTGTAAGGAATTTTGTTAGACCATGCACCTACCTCGTGAGGCTTGCACATGGCCTCATAATATTCCCACCAACCGTCAAAACTTCTACTCCATCCCCTTTTTATTGTTTTACTTTTATTTATTTTATTTTATTTTCAATACTGTTTTGATATTTTATTTATTTTCCTCAGTATTATGTTTAAATTTTTAAACAAGCTCCATTTTTTTTACCGTTATATATAATGATGATAGTAATAATATTTCTATAGGCTTATCGAAAGCGTAAAAGAACTCGAGGATGTGATTTTGAGTTAAATGATTTTTAAAAGTAAGTCCTCACCAAAACGGCAACTGGGATGCTTTCTAAGAGACGTCATTACCTAAAGGGTTCTTCGCCCTCACGAAACAGACAAAACAACATTGGACACTACAAACACTTTGTTGGCCCATGCTTGTACAGGTACCCATCCCCAACTTGTTGTGGTTAACTGAGTGGATAAATGAGTATGTACTCTAGTTCCGCTTAGCTGAAGAACTTGCAATGTATTGAGGCAAGCTGCAGAGTCAATGCAAAATTAAAATTTTAAATTTATAAAGGTTAAAATTTAAAGAAAGAGAGTTAAAAAAAGAAAAATCTTATCTGTGATAAAACTTTTATTGCAAGTGGCATGAGGTAGGTGTATGTTTGCCCATGGAGGTACCACCACGAATAAGCATCCATCTTGGATTTGTCACAAAGAGTAGTAATGGAGTGATCCTGGGAGAATATGAAATTCACAAACTCTGCTCTAACCAAGTCTTTTTTTTCTGGACCCAAGAAGAATCTAGGAAATGCCGCCTTATACCCCTCACTAACCTTAACAGTTTTATGTGGTGGGACCCTCCTGGGCAAAGAAAGGATCTCCACGTTGTAGCATTTTGGAGTAAAGGCAAAAAGCAAGAAGATGTAATAGGGTGGTCATTTTGTTACACTTTTCAATGAGATGCGAGTGCAGTTCCTTGAAGAAACTCTCTGTAAGAGCTTGCTCTTTGGCATGTATGATGGTCTTAATCGACTCAATCATTGAGTTGATTCCATCCTAAATCTCACCCAAACACGGATGATCCATATCAAAAAATCTCAACATACTCACGCTGGGCTCAGTAAAATAAGAAAGTACTCCACACGATTGCACCACGCGTCATTGAGGATCAATAGTTTCACATTTATGGCCCTCTCATTGTTTGTTTGCCTCCATACACCCTAAAGGTTATTTATAACCATGTCGCTCGCACCTTCACAAGTTCTCTTAAGACAAGGTGTATGAGGCAAATCAAGTCTCAACAACGTAATAGAAATTAAAACATAAAATTAAGACAAGTAAAACATTCAAAAATCAAAATTCTACAAATTACAAATTTACAAAATTATTTTAATGAATTTAATTTAAAATAAAATTAAAAAGAAAAAGAAAAAGATTGTTACCTTTAACAGTTGTAATGTAGAGAATCATTGAAAGATGGTTTGGGGCATGTGGTGGTTGCTGACGAACATCTGAATCTGACTCGCCTCCTCATAGACTTCTTATATCCAAGGAATTTTTGTGCCCAATTTTTGTAAAATAAAGTTGATTGTATGAATGACACAAGGTGTCCAAAATATGTGCCTGTATCTTGCCTCAACCAACAAACCCGCAATTTTCAATTTTTTTTTGCGTTGTCCTTCACAACTTGGACAACGTTTTGAGACCCCACTGCCTTAATGGACTCTATGAAGATGTTGGCAATGAATTGGGCATCCTTCACCTGCCCCTCACAATCAATAGCCCTTAGAAACATTGCCCCTTTAGGGCACACTACAACCACATTGATCAACAACCTATTTGCCGTATCTTTTCATCCATTGGAAATGAACACCCTTGTTTCGACCCATTGATCCTTGATGGGGTGCAATGCCTCTTCAACTTGTTTTATTTCTTTTGACAATAAGGTGGTGCGCACCTTTCCATACTTTGGGCTAGTGCACCCTTTAGGGGCTTCTTTAATACATCTCACCATATCCTTCCAGTATGGCGATCTAACAACATTAAAAGGAATACCACATGCATAAATAATACTTCTAATACTTTGGTCGGCTATGTCCCTGCGTTCATTTTGGAATGCCCTTTCCAATGGGCCTACATCTCTTGTTCTTTTGTGAGAAAAAGGTGAATCCTCTTCCCCTCTGGCCATATTGGATGTAGACGAAAATGGGTGATTTGGAGCCACAACATTGGCAGATGGAGTAACAAGTGGCTTGCTACCCAATTCCCTTTTTTTGCCATTGATGCTTGGATTTTAGGGCAGTTCCTACATTTGCATCTTCTTGCTCTTTGATGTATGCAAAGGTCTTTGCATGTGGCAACCCCTTTCCATCCAACCCTCCACATGCTCTGATTCCTTGGCCAACAACCCCACACAAATGGTATTTCACCCAACTGTAGGAGCTCTTGAATTGCATTTTACATTCTGAGCAAATCCAAACAAAGTCCCCACCACTTGACAGTTGTTCTATCCGCGTGAAATGCCTCCAAAGGGGCAAGCATGAATCAAATTTGAAGGGGAGACATTTAATACCTTGGCCCACAGAACTAGTGCTTGCAGCTACTTTTAGCTACATTACTTGGTTTTGAAAAAAAAAGTGTTGAAAGAATGTTTATAAATTAAAGTAAAAAATAAAAACTTAAAACAATAACAAAAAAACTGTAAACAAATTGAAAACAAGTACAAAATAGTAAATGCAAACTAAAAAACTTAAAAAAACTGCAAAATACTTACCTTAAATCACCAAATGTCTTCGTTGCAAGCTCCTTGAACTCCTTTGCACTTGTTGCAAGCTCTTTGAACTATATGGCACTTGTAATCAGCCCCAAGCAATTGAAATTTAGAGAAAATATGAAGGTGAGAATCTAAATGTGCAATGAGAGGTAAGTACGCAAATGTGAGGTTAATGTGTTGTTGTTGTTGAACAAGAGTTTGGGAGTATGCTTTTAGGGTTTCCTCATCCTTTCTATATTTTTAATCATTTTTTTGTCCAAGTTTGATTTTTTAAAAGCATATACAACAAAAATTAAAAACAATTGCACGTTTTATCCTGCAAGTTCACAGCTGGTTACGGTACCAGGGTACGTCCTAACATGTACCCATATGGGTACCTAGGTTTGCCCTGGTATGAACCTTGAGTTGTATCACTGATCCTGAATTGGACCCATACCCCATACCGTGTTTCGGACCAGTATTTGTACCTACTAGGTGTCGTAACAAGAATGACATCCATGGGTACAAGGACCTGGTACACATGGAGATTAGAGGCCTTTATTCAAATTACTGGCACGCGATTCAACACTTGTCTCAAGCACTATAGGTTGCATTTGAATTCAAATAATCAATCATGCCGACTTCCAATGGCTACGACCTAAAAAGAGGGTAGGAGGGGGACATGGGTACCCGGGTACCTGACTTAAGGGGGTTTTAAAGCATGAGGTAAGATAAGGATATGATAGTGAGTGCACAAGATAAGAGGCAATGCACAAGTGGGGAGATTTTAGCAAGGTGAAAATCAACAAGAAGGCTCGTATGGCCCAATTTGAACTAAATTAGCCAACATAAACAAATGTGCCACAACTATCTGTTGAGGAGTGATATCACCAAGGTAAATGCCTACCAAAGCCATTTTTAGAAACCGTCTATCTTCCATGTGCTACTATTTAAGAGACAATGTGATGGGTAATGCATATGTATTGCCTCACGCGAGTAGCAAGGAAAAGATATTAAAATGGATATAACTGTATACCTGGATCCCAAGAACATAAAATGATGTTCATCATTTGTTAGGTTACCTGTAAAGCCATATTACTTGACATGCTGCACTTGATGGGCAAGGGTCAAATAATTACTGAAATATGAAATAGTAAAATAAGCCTCATTCTAAACATCAAAGCTGGATAACCATATGAAGATTGAGCTTCCAAATTTGCATGAAACCATGAATACAATTCTGCATAAAATCATGATTAAAAGCTGAGTAAAATTCCAAATACGATCCTAAGTAAAAACTGAATAAATGCAATTGCATGCCGTTTCTTATTTCCTTTTCAATTTGATCACAGAGAAAGCCTACTAATATATACCATTCCTTGCAGGAAGCATTTCTAGTATCGAACTGTTGTCAGTTTTCTTTTGTGTCACAATTGCAAACAACCAGAATAAAAGAAGGTATTGATTGAAGAGAGCATTTTTTGGCACAGTTGAATACTGGTCAGAAGTGAAAGCAGGTGACCTTGCCATTTAGTTTCTTTTTTATTAATCTTTTCAAAATTTCAAAGAATCAAATCCACATATCTTCAAATGAAGGATAAAGAGCAAAGGGAATACCCAAATATCTGACTGTCCTTTGAAGGGGCATTATGTTCAAGTTCCGGCTTTCAAGTCTAGTCAGCCACTCAGTTGCAGGTTTGAACTCAACCCATTTTAAGTTATTTATAAATCATTGTGTTTGGTTCAACAATGCTTTAGAACCAGACTACACTAAACTATAAATTGACTCTCCATCTGAGGGAATATCTGATGTACCACTATCTCTTCAGTGACGTTCACAGGAAACAGAGTAGTGTTCGAATTAACAAAGTTATGAACTATCATAGGTTTAACACTATCATTCATTAGGAAGGTGAATCCCCTTAACCTAGGTGGGCCAGTGAAATGCATCTACAGGTAAAGGAGGTACTGAAGGGCAGAAATGCCACAATGACAGAGAGGGCTTGGGTACTAAACGGCACGGAATTACCCTGACAATATATAGACCTATTGAAAGACAATAGGGATCATGTATAAACCCAACATTGACTTCAATACTGAGCAGTGGTCCATAACTGGATAGAGAACACTTAAAGGACTTCTGCATAACTTATCTTGAAATCCAAAGGATCTTAGCATCAAGTCAATGAAGGGCCACTCTATTCTATCATAAGCCTTCTTAAAGTCTAATAATGCCATAGACACATTTTTCTTTGTAGACTTGGACCAATACGTACCTTCCCAGCTGGTAATTAGATTATACTAAATATGTTGCCCTTCAACAAAACATGTATGATTTCTTGAAGAAAAGCGCAATTTTTTGAGCTCAAATCTAGGCTAAAATTATATAAAACACATTTAACAGGCAAGTACATATGCCAAGAACCAGTGCTTGGTATGGCAGTATGTGGAGTCACCCTCCTTAGGAATAAGTTTGATGGGTACCTCTATTGATGTCTTTACCCATTGATCTAATCCGAATGGTTTCAAGACAAACTTCAAGAATTTCAGGGGCAATCCAGTCCTTGTTTGATTTGTAAAATTCAGCTGAAAAGCCATCAAAGCCAGGGATTTGTCATCTTTTAGGGAGTCAATTGCAATGTTGACCTCATCAATAAAATTTTCACTATCTAGAGAGGCAACAAAGCATGTGGCAGTTTTCTAGGGATGATTTTAGAGCAGAACATTCTATTTTGGTCAATATCGCTAGTCATATTATCAGAGGTCAATATATCTTGATTCTTTACAGAAGAAAAAACCTGCATTATTTGACACCATTAAGTGTATTATGTCAATGCCAGAATACCATTGCCGTCAAGCATAGATAGTCTCTAATGCTTCTATCTAGAGGAACAACATTTGAGGTGTATAATTATAGAGATCCTGAAGAAGTTTAATTTTGTGCCTTTCATCTCAATAGCTGAAGCGAAAGTTTTAACCTAGATGCTTACATCTGCCCCCGCTTGCTAGCGGCAAGCTAATCTGCTGGAGCCGACCTAATGCTTGGTGCTTGGCCTGAAATTCAGATTACATTCAGACAGTAGATGTGGTTTGTAAGTTTATCTTCTTGAATTCCGGCCTCAACACTGATGAGTTGTTCCTCAATGGATCTCTCTCCGCTTCTTTTGATTTTAGCTTTGGCTTGTTTGAAGGATGATTTCCCTTGCAAGTTTGTACCAAAGGGTCATACAGTTCATTGTTAAGGAGTCTTACATATTAGATTTGTAATGGGAGCAAACTTTTGCAATATTCCAAGAGGCCCTGTTCCCCGCAATACATTCATTGTCCTGCAACTGAGCAACATTGAGCTTATAAATCCCTTCCCATTCCTTAAGAGTCCATCAGAACTAGGTACTAAGTTAGCCCAAGGTTGAAGCTCATCTCAATAGGCATGAATTCACTTCAATAGAAGAGTATAGGAGCCAGAACATTTACAAGGTTGCCCTTATGTACATGGGGGATTACGAATACAGCTCTAAGAGGATAGAACTCCGTCAAAGTAGCATAGGAAGAACAGATATGTTTCAAATATCGTTTCAAGTGAAAATTACAAGCTTGTTCTGCCATGCATGATTGATTGTGCCTCCAGATGTACTATATACTTTTACTATTGAGCTTATCTCTGAACAAGGGGTCAGAGTTTGTGAAAAATCTAACAAGATTATTCAGGAAGTTTGTGAATTCAGAGGCATATGATGAACTCACTGGAGGGCAGAGTCAGTTCTTAACTTCTTTCTCTATAGCCATTTGGGGCATAGATTGAGAAAACGCCAAAGGACTGATCCATATGTTTCATAATGACACAAATTACTCTATTGGAAGGGGAACACCAAATTCAATGATACTATCAAACCATTTTTGTTTTAGAAGAATTGCAGCAAGCCCCTTGCCCTTATTATGATTGGTGAAAATGGAAGAAGCACCAGACCATATAAATTTTAGATTGCTTTGATACTGCCGATAGATAGACACCAGTTTGCTTTGAACTTGGAAGCAACAAATCAAAGTCAGAGGATATTTTCCCTAGAGTTTTGGAATTGTCTAACAATAGTTATTTCTCATGACTTGGTAATGTCCAGTAATCTTCTGTGCACATTCCAACTGACATGTCTATGGTCATAAACTTGTGGTTTAATTAACAGCGCTACCGTTCAAAGGGGGCACTTGGAAACTCTCAAACCCCTTGTATCTGGGTTGGAGTTCAACTCTGTGATACATGAAAGTCTAGCCTGTCATTCGACATTTGCCACTAGGGTACCTACCCTTGCCCTGGAATCTTCAGCTCATAGCTAGCAATAAAAGTCTTCATGGAGTATGTTTTCATTTTAGGGTCCTTGGTTCCAGCATGTTGCACCTAAAAATGAGTTACAACCTGTAATCTTGAGTTCTTTGACTCATCTTGATGGTTCCCACATCAACTGAGGTTACTGTAGGGGATGTAACCGGTTATCATGTATTTTAGACATTGCACCAGATTTATCAGTTACAGAAATCAAATTTGATTTTAAGGAAGCATACATGATGTAATTCTAGTCTGCAGGAAGGATTGTGCATAGTGGAACAATTAGGCAGAGTGCCCATTATTTATCACGTTCAATAGTGGGTAAGTGCACTAGAGAAACTGGGATTCAACTGGACATGCTTGAAGCCATACAGAGGAGAGGGCATGTTATGGCCATAATAATTGCATATTCATCCGAAAGAATTTCCACCATAGGAAAGGGAGACAATTTTCATCTTTTCCATCAGCATTAACCTCTAAATGCTTAGGAGACTCATATGGTTCTATAAGTGTTTGGGAATTACTTTCAGCAGAAAAATCTCCTGTAAGGGGGGGTATCTGGAATAGAACCCACAAAGAAGGGATTACTAGAGGCTTGAATATTGGCTCTCTTGTCTTCATGCACTTTCTCTTCTTAGGGAGTGGAATTTACAATTACAAAAGGATGGGCAGTAGTCTCACCTTCTCTTAGGTTATTTTTATCAAGTGTTCCACGGAGTCTCGGAACGAGGGGAAGGGGGGGGGGTCTTAGAGATGGGGGGACCAAGGGCCTGGATTTGGGGACGGCAGCGGGATATATATATATAGTACTCGAAAAATTAGTTATAAAAAATGTATAAGGAACAACAAATGAAACTTTAAAATGCTAACCACATTGCATTGAACAGTGAAAATGCCAAATATCAATATATTAATATTTATATTCAAAAAGATGATTACAGTCAGAAGTGCTTTTCTTGTGATCTATGCTGATCTTTCATAGGCCTCGGGCTTGATTATAATCCTCTAGATGCAGTTTTCTTTTCATTCCCCTGATTTTGTATCTTGAGGGATTACAATTGATGTATTTTCATCTGTTCTATGTATTATATAAACCTTTTTCAAATAAGCCTATGCAATTCCATTCCAGAACAGGGCTCAAGAAAGTACATGATAATCTCTCCCATTCTATATTTACTTCCTGCAGTAGGAATAGCAGATTAGTTGTTTCTTAGTTTGCCTGTTCTTTGTATGTTGGTTGATCTATTTTGTGAAGGCGTAATCTCAATCTGACCGCCAGCTCCCTTTGCATCCCTTCAGACGAAGGTTTGGGTAGACGTCATTACTCCCATTTTTAATATAATTCCACCTGACCTCGACTCCCCCCCCCCCCCCCCCCCCCAAAAAAAAAAATAGCCTTGGGCTTGATTATCATCCTCTAGATGCAGTTCTCTTTCTCAGTCCCCTGATTTTGTATCTTGAGGGATTACAATTGATGTAATTTCATCTCTTTTATGTATTATATAAACTTTTTTTGAAAAAGTGTATGGCATTCCATTCCAGAATAGGGCTCAAGAAAGTACACGAGAATCTCTCTCATTCTATATTTACTTCTTGCAGTAGGAATAGCAGATTAGTTGTTTAGTTTGCCTGTTCTTTTTTTGATGTTTGTATGTTGGCTGGTCTATTTTGTGAAGGTATTATCTCAATCTGACTGCCAGCTCCCTTTGCATCCCTTCAGACGAAGGTTTGGGTAGATGTAATTACTCCTTATTTAAATATAAATTTCCCCCACAAAAAAGCCAACAAGTACACTAAGTTGACTAAGTAGTTTAGCATTTTCTAATTTAGTTAGTAATTGAAAGTTATCATCAAAATTTCAGCCATACCGCCATTTTGGTAGGAAAATTTGTTCTGCACATTAATTGCGCCTCACCTACCAGTTCACTGCCCCTTGGGCGGCGAGTCCGTCTAAAATGTGCTCGACTCCTTGGTTTCGTATTATTTGGTGCAAGTGCTTCCCGTGGATTTTTGGATAGCAATGGCACTGAAATGAGCTAGGAAGTTTATATTGAAGATGTTTCACGAGGTAATGAAACACTCCCAATGGAATCTTTACCAGATGTTTTAGATTGCCTTGTAAATTTTACTTTCGTTGCATATTTCTTCGGTCAAATCCCCTTTGAGAGTATGCTTAAGAATCGGATGCACAATAATTGACAGTCCCATGGTGTTGCTTGAACGAGTGCAAAACCTAACCAATGTTTTTATTTTATTTTCAAGTTTTCTAATGCAAAGCCATAGTTGCCAATGGCCCCTATTTTATTTGTAATACCCTTTGTCTTCTCCCACTGCACTAGGGATTTCGTTTTCTCATAACAAACCAAGCTTAGATTCCTAGTTTGGGTTGACTTTCTTCCTGGTTTGCATTTGACCCTTTGGGGTAGACCAATTAATAAAGTCCTTAGGTGACTTCATCTGCCACAAACATAACAAGTTTTATGCAGCTAGACCATAGAGGCGTGTTTGTGTTGAAGTCAATCTTTCCAAGGATCTTAAGGAAGCTAGAGATAGACAAAGAGGAGATAAATGTATCTCACAACATGTGCTTTAAAGTTTACATCAACATGCCAAACACTTGCTTTCGTTGTTGAGCCACAAACCACAATATTTGTTAATGCCCTCCTGGTGAATCCACATTTGCCTATCCCATCCAAAACCTCTCTCGAGGTGAATAAAAGCACTACTACATTGGCGTATGGGTGGACCCTTGTCACCAACAAAAAAGCTAACCACCAAGCTACGCATTAGGAAAATATCCAGCCATCGTGTATAAACCCGCAAGTGGTTCTGTTTTGGCAGGAAAACAACAAGGTGCCACTGCTTCCCAGGGAATGCTGTTTGTTCTCATACTCTGCAAGTAGTGGTGATTTATTCTAGTCATTGGAGCCAAGATATTAATTCTCATTTGGCACAATCTCTTGTTGAGGAGAAGGATTCAGGCTTGACTGGTAGTTTAGTTGCTTTTGAATGCAAAATGATTATACACCGTCTCACACCCCTTCACTACCTCCCAAAGATTGTGAGTTTGCTCAAGAAAAGTAGCGTAATTTCCAGCTCAACAACTTTGTGCATGGCAATCATCAAGCCTACTTGTCTGACAATTTTTTTGCTTTAGATGAGGTGGAAGGGGAGTACATCCAACATGCACCTTGATTTTTCCCAATGATAATGTACTCTTGGAATGTGTGAGGCCTTGCTGACATGTCCCGAAAGTTAATAGTAAGGGACACTTGGCAGTTTTTTGACAATATAAAAGTGCTATGTGTACAAGGAGTTAAAATCTCAAGATTTTTACTTCATTCTGCCAAATCTATTTGGTTGGGAGCTATTTGCCAAATGCCCATTCATGAAAATAGTCATGGGGGGATGGTGACACTTTTGCACCAAATTTATCTCCCCACATCGTCAGTTGGGGGTCAGATCCCATGCACCGGGTTGTGTGGACCTTTTTGATTTCATCAGTTCCTTTGGTATTGCCAACATTTACGCTTCCAATGATGCTGTTGAAAGGGTTGTGTTTTGGTGGATCGCAAGCGCGCTTCTCGATTCCAATTGGATTCTATATGGCGATTTTAATATGGTTGAATCTAGGTAAGATAAAGAGGGCTCCTCTTGGTGCACTAGTGTGTTGAGAAAAGAGAAGCGTGGTTCTACATGCGCATTTAACTTGGGTTGTCTGATTTTGACCATCACTAATGGCTCTCTATCACCAACTTGTTCCGACTTTAGACAAGTTGGTGAAAAGATCAGATAGAGCACTTTTTGAATAGAAGATCCTCTTCACTTATGCTAGTAATTTTGACTGCCCCATCAATGTGATTCCGAGGTAAACTCCTTCAGATCACTTCTCCATTAAGTTTGGCATTGAATGGCTAACCCTTCAAGAAAACAAAGCAAAGTCTGAGTTTTACCTTAATACTGCTCACCTCCTACGTTACCAGGAAACGCGGGTAGGGCCTGCGTTTCGGCCTAGAAACGTTTCAGAAACGTTTCGGAGGGGGGAAACGCGCCGGAAACGTGGAAAGCGTTTCTGGCGCCTGGCAAAAAAAAAAAACGAAAATACAGTTTTAAAAAACGAAAATACAGTTTAAAAAAACGAAAATACGGTTCAAAAAGGTAAAAATACTTTGCATTAAATGCCTTGAAACCCTAACGCGGCTGCAGCTTGCTAAACACACTTCCAAAAAGTTATATAATGACCTCTTGGGTCCATTCTAAATCACACTCTCATTTTTCTCTTGCTGAATACAGTTTTTAGTAAACTAACATTTAGCATTGTGAAGAGCAAAGAGACATCAAGGAGCAGCTTGAAGGAGGAGTTTAGCATTGTTAAGAGCAAAGAGACATCAAAGAGCAAAGAGACATCAAGGAGCAGCTTCAAGGAGGAATTTCGAATCAGATTTGGAAGGTGGGATTGACTTCAAGGAGGAAAAACCAGGTATTTTTCAATTTTTTTTTTATTTGGCTAAAGAAAATGTTAATGTGATCATTGATCATGATGTCAATATGTATATTTAATTTAGTAATTTTAAAACTCTATGCTTAAAAAAATAAAAAAATGTAACATTTTCTTTGCGTGTTAAAATAAAAAACATATATTCTTTTTTTAAAGTATAAATATCATCCAAACTTTGTGTATGCTCTCACCTCGCACCTATACGGTGACCTTGGTGATCAAAAATAGAATAGGATGTGTAGGGTTTTTAAATTTAATTCTTTTTTGTTTTTTTAAAAAAGTTTATTTTGTTTTTTTAAATTAAAAAATCCGAACTCTGTGTATGCTCTCACCTCGCGCCTGAACGGTGACCTTGGTGATCAAAAGCAGAATAGGATGTGTAGGGATTTTTAATTTAGTTCTTTTTTGTTTTTTAAAAAAAGTTTATTTTGTTTTTTTTAAATTAAAAAATCCGAACTCTGTGTATGCTCTCACCTCGCGCCTGAACGGTGACCTTGGTGATCAAAAGCAAAATAGGATGTGCAGGGATTTTTAATTTAATTCTTTTTTGTTTTTTAAAAAAAGTTTATTTTGTTTTTTTTAAATTAAAAAATCCGAACTCTGTGTATGCTCTCACCTCGCGCCTAAACGGTGAACTTGGTGATCAAAAGCAGAATAGGATATGTAGGGTGTGGTTCTATTTAATAATTTATTCAATATTGTTATCTAAGTTTATGTTTTTATTTTTCAATGAAGGTTGAATTCAATGGCATCTAGTTCAGCTTCAGTGGGAGGGCATGGGGAAGGGGAAGAAAGCCAAAGTGGGGGTGTAGATCCTAGAGCTCCTCTTTGGAGACATGTGCAAATTGTGGAGAACCTTGTTGGCGGTGGCTCTTGAGTTTGGGTATGCCATCATTGTAATATACAATACAAATCCTCTTATACCCGACTCAAAGCTCATTTAATGGGAAAATCAGGAACGGGGATTAGAAAATGTAACAAGGTTGAACATAAACATATATTGGCATATATGAAAGAGCAAGAGGACGCTGATATGCAAGCTTCAAGAGCTAGATTTAAAACAACTCCTTTGCAAAATAGGGGTTCACAAAAACCACCCAACCCATCAAGCCATCCTTTTATCCAAGTTGCAGTTGAAACTCCAACAGAGGGAGAGACTTTGTCACGAAAGAGAATTTCCAAAGGCCCATTAGAGCAGGCATTTGCAAATGAGAAAAGGGATGTTGCTGATGAGTTGGTTGCTCGATGCATTTATGCATGTGGGCTGGCCTTCAATGTGCTGCGCTCACCTTATTGGCAACAAATGGTGAGAGGTATTAATGATGCACCAAAAGGGTATAAAAGCCCAAGTTATGAGAAGGTCAGAACCACATTGTTGGCGAAAGAAGTGGCCCATGTACATACTTCTTTGCAGCCAATTATGGACTCATGGAAGGACTCAGGGGTATCTATCATTTCAGATGGATGGAAAGATGCCCGAAATAGACCCCTAATCAACATTGTTGTAGTGTGCCCTAAAGGGGCAATGTTCTTAAGGGCTGTTGATTGTGAGGGTGAAGTGAAAGATGCTCAATTTATTGCTAATATTTTGATTGAGGCTATTGAGTCAGTGGGCCCTGCAAACGTTGTCCAAGTCATCACGGACAATGCCAAAAATTGTAGAGCAGCAGGGCTGATTGTTGAGGGGAGATATGAGCACATTTTTTGGACACCTTGTGCAGTACACTCCTTGAATTTGATGCTGCAGAAGATTGGAAAAATACCATGGATTGAGGAAGTTTATACAGAGGCAAATGAGATCCAAATGTTTATCACAAATCATCATATGTCCCAGGCTATCTTTAGGAGATTCTCGACATTGGAGTTGCTGAAGGTAACCAAACAATTTCCTAGTTTCTAATTTTTATTTGCTAACTTTTTATGAAATATCAAATCATCAATTGAATTCCTTTTAATTTTTTTTTTAATTAACTTGCTTTAATTTATTTTAATAGGTTGCTGAAACAAGATTTGCCTCTCACACGCTCGTCTTGAGACGACTTGTGAAGGTAAAGCAAGCCTTAAGGCTTATGGTGATTGATGATGTTTGGTTTGTGTGGAGGCAATCAAACACAGAAAGAGCCATCAAAATAAAATCAGTGATACTTGATGATATTTGGTGGGCAAAGGTTGCATACTTGCTTAGTTTTACTGAGCCTATTTTATCTATGATTAGATATGCAGACACGGATAATGCTTGCATAGGGGAGATCTATGATGGCATTGACTCTATGCTTGAAAAAATTAGAGACATCATACAACAAAAAGAGCAGGATCCTGAAGAAAAATTCTACAGTGAAGTTAAGAACGTGATCATGAGAAGGTGGAATAAAATGACCACCCCATTGCATCTCCTAGCCTATGCCCTGAATCCCAAATTTTATAGCAGTGAAATACTTGCACTACCTGGTAGGCAAAAACCATATGATGACCATGAAGTTGCAAGTGGAGCTAAGGCAACATTCCGGAGGCTTTTTCCTGATCCAGATGTAACTAGTACAGTCCGCTGTGAAATGACGCTCTTTGTCTCTTCATCTAATAGTAGCATGGGTGAAATAGATGCAACACTTGACAGGTACAAGATGACCCCATGCATGTGGTGGTGTGCACATGGCCATGATGCCAAGTGGCTGCGACCTGTTGCCATTAAAATCCTTTCACAGGTATCAAATATTAAAATGAAATCAAAAGTTTGTTTATTAATTAAAAATGTATGTTCGTACTTAGTAAAGTAATACTATAGTATTACTAATTGAAAATTTCTAACTTCTTTTTTGTAACAGGTGGCTAGCAATTCCTCAGCAGAACTGAATTGGAGTACATATTCCTTCATCCACTCAGCCAAACGGAACAAGTTAGCATCCAAGAAGGCCGAGGATTTAGTGTATGTGCATTCCAATTTGCGCATTCTATCACACAAGAGTGAAGCCTGTGTTAGAGGTCCCAACAAACTTTGAGATATTGATCCTGAGACTAGCGACTTTGATGCTTCTGCTGCAACTCTTAGCCAACTTTCACTGCTTGGTATTGATGAAGAAGAATCGGGATCTTTTGCAGAAGGGAGGGAGAGTGGAGCTAGTGGGAGTGGAAATGTCGGTGCTAGTGGTGTTCATGGAGATGATTATGACTATGAGGAAATCTAGATGATATATTCTAGAATCTAGATTATTATTATGTATATGTGAATCATTGAAATTGTAACCATGTTGGATGATGACTCTTTAGAACTTAGAAGTTCAAATTTCAATGAATTCAAAATATTTTGAGTGCTTTATCAATTATCTCTTATGGTCTACAATTATAAAATGAGTACTATGCATATATATATATATATATATATATATATATATTTTAATAATATATTGTACGGACGTTTCCGTCGACGTTTCGTATCCAAGGTTTTTTGAAAATTGCCGTTTCCGCGTTTCGTACCCGTTTCCGTTTCCGTTTCCTGGCAACATAGCTCACCTCCACCATGAATGGACTTGTTCCCATATCTTAAGCATTTCGAACCATGCTTCGTAGCTTGATGGGCAGATTGGTTGGATTGCTTTTCTGGGAAGCTTCCATTTGCACAAATTGTCATTTTCTTCTATATCTACGGTAAAAAAGTGGCTGAGCTTCGCTGCAAATCCCATCATACTGTGAGTACCATCAGTCTTCTCAAGAACATCTCAAGAAGTCTAGACATGTCTGCCCTCAACGAAAACTTGTAAAAGAACGCTGCCAAGTGGAGACATAACCTCAAGGTGGAAGAGACCTATTGAGCTCAAGATGCCCAACTCCGTGCCTGTATGTACTGGTTAAAATTTGGAGACCAAGCTTCTAAGTAATTCTTTTCTTGTCTTTGTTCGAGGTAAGGTTGTTGATAGAGTGAAAGATATATGTGATACCAACCATCGGATGACTAAATTTCTTGATATTGTGAGAGCTTTTGTCTCTAATTATCATGGAGTTTTTGCTTCTCGATTGTCTACGCCAGCTTGTGACTCGGCTCTCTCAAAATATCTGCAAGTAGTTCCTTATAAAGTCTCTTATGGTCAATGAGTGGCATATGACTGTTTATTGTCTATGGAAGAACTTAGGAAGTAGTTAAGCACATTGCCATTGACAAAGTTCCTGGAATCTATGGTTTTCCTTATAAATTTAACCAAGCTTTATAGGATTCCGTCGGACCAAACCTCCATAAAATCTACTTGGAAGCTATTTAGACCAATTCTCTTGGCAAATCCATTAATTATTACGTTCCACCAAGTTTCCGGGACTGGGACGACAGGGGACGGGGGGTCGTATTTCTGGGATGGATTTTTTTTAGGCCTTTTTTTTGGGGACGACAGGGGATGGCTATTAAAAAATAAGGGAAAATTTAAAAAATATAGGAAATTTCTAATATTCATATGATAACATTGCTAAAGCATTCATCACACACAATATAGAATCTTAATAAATAAAATTAGAGTTGAATTGAGATTTCACATAAGATTTAACCTTAAAAATATAGTAAATTTGAAATTTCACATAAGATTTAACCTTAAAAATATAGTAAATTTGAAATTTCAAATATTCATATGAATAATCATATAATGATAAGTATAACACACTGATAAACTTAATAAAGCATTCATCACACACATCATAAAACTTAAAAAGTTTAATACATAAAATTGGAGCTGATTTGAGATTGCACATAAGATTCAAGTGTCAATTACAATGGAATGCCCAAGGGCAACAAAATGTCTGAAACATAGAAAATCAAAATGAAAATATATAGCTGCCCCTAATCAAACTCCGCTAAAGTGGCATCAAAATCAGACTCTGAGTCTGAGTCACTGGAACTATGAGGGGCTGCCTCATCTAATGGAACCCCAACCAATCCCACCTGTGCCTCCTCCTTATCAATCTGTGAAGCATCTTCGGGATCAACATCCTAACATGCGGCCGGAGTCTGACGATACTCAAGAGTCTGTCGATCCTGAAGTCTCAAGGCACTATGCACGGCTACTAACTTCTCTGAAGTCTCAAGGGCACTTAGAAATGCAAGTGGGGGTCCTTGTGGGCCCCCACATTGCTTTAATTTTAATTATAATTGTGAAATTAAAAAAAATGTTTTTTAAGTTCGCATTTGCAGGGGACGGCTAGACGTCCCTGGTACGTTTAGGGGACTTCTAGAAGTCCCCTAAACGTACTGGGGACGTCCAGCCGTCCCTTGCCAACCCCTGCTGTCCCCTGCCGTCCTGCCGTCCCCTATTTTTTTTTTTGACGTCCTCGGGACGTTTCCGAAAATTTGTAGAGTTTGGGGACAGGAAGGGGACGTTTCCTACCCGTCCCCAAGGTTCCGAAACGTCCCCGGTATGGGGACAAGCTAAAAAACATAGGGAATGCGTCCCCGTGGAACGTAAATTAATTAGGGGCAATAATAAGTTTATTCTTATGTCTAGGGACCTAGAGCTCATAACCAACTAACATCCTATTACTCTTTCGAATGTGTCTTATAAGGTCATAGCTAAAGCTCTTATTCTTTGTGTGACGTAATTATTGCCTCTCATTATCCAACTAGAGCCTATTTTATTTAATCACAATAGGTACATTTTGGATAATGTTATTGCAGCCTAGTAAGGGATGGAATGGAATGGGCTCTTTCCTTGTAACAAAAATCCTTATTCATCGAAATTGATTTTGAGAAAACTTGTGATAGAATTGAATGGTCTTTTATCTAAGGAATGCCGTAAGCTTTAGGGTTTGGGACAAGGTTTTTTCAAACTGTAAAAAAGTTTTTTAGGATATTGGTGCATGTACCACAATTAGTGGAGTGCAATCTAAACAATATGGCTCATTTAGATTCATTAGACAAGGTTTCTCTTTATCCCTTTCCTTCTATGTGCTTGCAGCTAAAAGATTCAGCTATCTCTTAGCTGACTATACTCCTATTAGTTAAAGATAGAAGCTTTTGTTTCTGATGCCATGGAATGTTTAGATATTTTTTTCTTAGCCTCTGGTTCTTCCATCCGATGGAAGAAAACTTAGTGCTATAGGCAATCGGTCACTCCTTGACCGACATGGCTGCAATAGTGCAAGTGGTATTGGATTCAACATAGTGAACAATTCAAATTCTTGAGTATTCCTTTTTTCTTTCAGGGAACTCCCTCAAACATATGGAACCATGCTGTTCAAAGGGTAGAGAAGAAAATTGCTTTAAGGGTCACAAAACCCCTTTCCATACCTAACAAGTTCTAGGTATGTTGCAAGGTTCTAATAGTAACCCATGTCCGTTACTCTGCACTTTGGGCACCATCTAAAACTGCACATGCCAAGTTGGAACGTCTCCTCAAAGACTTCCTATGGGTCAATTTCAAAGGTTATAAGGGGTTTCACAGGGTTTCATGGGATACTTGTTGCAGACTTTAAGAAATTAGCAGCCTCAGCTTCTTGGATGTCAAACTTTAGGGAACTGCTCTCTGTGTCAAAGGGATTATCCATTCCTTTCAAGGAGATGAAGCTTGGAAGATTTTGCTTTGTGATTGCATTTCTCAAGGCAGCCCTTTTAGCAGAAAGACACAAAAAGATTTAGATAGTTAATCTCTTTTGATCACTCAATCCCCTTAACTTGGGATGAAGATGGTTTTAGATCAGGGATCTCGCTGAACTCTCACTGTATATGGTGGTCTCCAACTCATTTATAGTGATCTTGGCTCTATTACTAAGACTCAATGAACTATCCTAGATGAGCACCTCCATAAAATTAGAATTCACACTTGCCAGACGTTGGACTGATTGGAAGTGGCTTGTAGAGACCACTTTTCACTAGTACAAATCCCAACTTGGTTATCAATTGCTTTCTTCACAACACATTTAAGTGGATGCTTTGAATGCTCATTGGAAAGTCAATTTCTCTGAAGAGACTTGGAGAATAAAAATTGTGTGAATTTGAAAAGTGACCATTGAGCCCAAACATGCCCACTTCCTTTGGTGCGTTTTACACCAAGATTTTCTTGTTGGTATTCGCCTTGTTCATCTAGATGTGGCTAATCCCTTATGTTCGTTTTGCTAGCATCCCGAGTCTGCAAGCATCTCTTTTATTTCTGCAAGCATGCCGAGTGAACCTGGAGGTGGATTCATAGCCGTCTTCAACCATTTTGTCCAGATTTGTTTCTTGGAAAATAGTGTTCTTATGGGATTTGATTATGTTGCACAGTACAACCAAATTTGGCATATATATCGTTATGAAATTCTTTTTTGTTTATTGAAAGGAAGGAACAATGCTATTTTCAATTAGTTATCTCCAGTTGGTTGACTTTCTGTTACTAATAAAGTGCAAGTGATCTCTAATGTAATGTTGCAGATACAAGTGGAAATGGAGAAGGTCTAACTAGAGGTTGAACACCTCCAGACCCTTTTGGACCATTGGAGGGCTCCGTACAATATTAGCTGGGTTCCTCTAGACTTTCCTTCCCAAGAGTTGTCTTCTCAAGGCTGAGGCTTTGGAGCTCCTAGAAGGCACTGTTCATGTAGCAGGCGTTGTAGTGGCTCACTATGTGTGCGGTTGTCCCTCACAACTTCTTTGATGGTGGCGGATCTGTGCTTCCAAACATTGGTCAATAGAGGGCTCTGCAGCAAGGGAAATTTTGTTAGCTTGCCTTAGCTCTTTCCTTGGTCACACAGGATCAAGATGAGGATGTTAACAAAGAAACAACCAATGATGGGTGGGAACCTTTACTTGATATGACAGATCCACCTGCTAGTGGTGGTTGGGGCTGAGGTGATAAACCAGATGATCCTTTGCCTTGGCTTGCTGTGTTGATTACTTACATGACTTGGTTATTTTGCCTCAATGTCTTGGTACTTGCTGGGCTTTATATCGTGATGTTGGACATTTCTAAACTGTTTTTGATTGAAAAGTTGTTTATTTAGGCTTTTTAAAACTTTGCTCTAAGTTAACTTAGTCATTTTGTCTCCACCCACGAGGTTGATCTGATACATGCCTTATTGGAGTGTGATTACTTCCACTCATTTTTTAAAAAGTACGAATAGCCATGTATTATCTGTATTTATTTTTTATTTTGAATAGACACTTCATATATTAACAAAAAACATTTTTTACATCAAAGAGTTGTACAAAAGAATAAAGAACAACATAGGGATATGTTCCAATGAAGAATACAACTTTTTCTTTCAAATGACTAGGACAATAATGAAGTCTGGATAATCTCCAGGTTACAGATTTTTGGCTTCTTTTAGCAAAAGAAACCCCTTTGCAAGAAATTGCAAGCGAACTTCACTTTTCCAAGAGTGACAAAAATCATCCAAATTACATACCTCATTTCTGAAGACATAATTGAATCTAACCTTCCACAAGGCAGAAACCCACACACAATTCCAAATATTCCTAAATGGACTGCGAATAAGAGTATTGGAATCACGTAAGAAAGCTGGCCACCAATGAAAATGTCCCAAAAAATGGTTGTCACATGTTAGAAAATGTGAACAGAGGAAGAATGAAGAAAAAGCGGAATGCACACATTGTAGATTGTGTGTCTGTTATTTTATCATGCAAGAGATAGTTACAAAATGGTTGAGGTGGTTACAACCAAACATTAGATAATGCATTACTAATAGTGACTTAATAATAAAAGGTAAGCCTTATATTTTAATACCCCCTCTTAAGGCTTACTGTACAGAAAACCAAAACAAACGCATTGATAGAAAATTAAAACAAGAGAACCAAAAAGAACCACACATTCTTAATAAGCTCTCTTTGAAAACAACTTTTTGACCAGGTAGGACTCCATCAAGCTGCCTCATAGCCTTCGTTAAGGTGTAGCTCCAGAGCTGAATTCCTAATTTCCCGGATTCCACCTCCCCAAACTTCCGAATTACGAACCTCCCTAATTATTAGACAACCATAAATATTGAGTGAGATCGACAATGCTCCATCAAGTTGTCTCGTGACCCTAGTAAGGGTATAATTACCAAGATCCACAAACTCCTGAACTAACTAGGAAGCCATCCATGCTGAGCTTCATCTATACTCGATTCCTTCCTGTCTTAAAAGTGTGGAAATTCTTTAAGTACGTATTGTCTATTAGCGAATTTTTCACCCTTATGGTTTATCTTTGAGCTTTCCCATATTGTATTGAGAAGGGAAATTGTTTAACAAAATAGTGGTTGCCATCTTCATCATCTACCGTAACATTTTTGTGCTTGTTATTTAATGAGAGACCTCAGATTGTTCATTTGGCAAGACATAGTGTCTTCGTCATCCATTTACACACTATGTGATTATATATCCGTAAATTAATGCAACAAAAATGAAAGTTATAGTCTATATGATGAATTTATAACTTTAGGCACGAAAATAAATGCAATAATACATAACTGTAACTTAATTTGCACAACAAAAATGTATAGTTTACATTATGATTTCTAGCTATTGATTTCTTACCCAAAATTTTTGATACCCATAAATTGTGCCCTCGTCTGTAAATTGCGGATAAAACCTGCCCTTTTTGACCCGACTTGAGAGAGTTTTTTGCCAAATCACAACTGTAGTCATGTGCCCTAAAATTGTGACTCTATTTTTTGCGACTGTAAGACCATGTTTTAAAAAAAATTCTATGCCTTACTCTGTTCTTTGCTTTAGACTGGTTTTACATGTTTACCTCATAATTTTCTCTAAATATCATGAACTCAATCTTTAAAATAAAATAAAATTTATTTATCCCTTTCTTCTTCTTCAATTTATATCCATCCTCAAATTGCTCCCTCATATCTCGAGTGCCAATGGCTCTGATACCAATGTTAGAAGATGTGAACAAATGAATAATGAAGAGAAACTGGAACACATATTGTAGCTTGTGTGTCTGTCATTTTACTATGCAAGAGATAGTTACAAAATGGTTGAGGCGGTTACAACTGAACACTAGTTAATACATAACTAATAGTGACTTAATAATAAAAGGTAAGCCTTATATTCTAATATTTGACTAGACTGAACAAACTTCTAACACAATCTTGCAAAAGTACAGTCCCATAAAAGGTGTTTAATAGTTTCTAACTTAGATCAATAGAGACATAAACCATCAATAAAACCACTCTCGGATAAACGGCCTTTTGTAGGAAGCCCTTGATATATTACAAGCCAAGCAAAAACCGGAAGCTTGTTTAAGATCCTTAGTGTCCACACACTATGTAATATCCCCTTCTTGATAGCAACTGTCAAAGACTCTTAGCCCATTCATTGTTTTTTGATGGCTAAGGAATGAGAAAAGGTAAACTAAGTCTTAATAAATTAATTATAAAGTGCATCATAAAATAATGTTTTTTTGGAATATATAGGGTAAAAAGAGGGTTTTAGAAGGTCCCACAACCTTATACAAAAAAGCCCATCAGGCTAGAATTAGCAAAATAGTACATAGCGGAAAAGTACCCTACGAGATTCCAAAAAAAGGAAAATGAAAAAGACAGTAGAAGAAAAGAGAACATTAGAAGAGCTTTTTCAGCTCAGTAACAACATTTCTAGCTCTGGGAGATCCCGAATCCTCCGCAAGCTGTTCCGCAAGGGTGATGAGTTCCGAGCAATCTTTGGCAATGGCGCTCCTGGTAGAATCAGTGAAGGCCTCCCAGGCCTTCAAGGCGTTGAAGGTGCGTTGGAGCTTGTTTAAAATAGAGGACACCAATTCGACTCTGCGTTCATCCCTCTGGAAGTCAGCAACCATAGGTTCAGTAGGAATTGAATCCAAATTCGGAGAAGACTTCAGAATGTCAGCAAGAGGTTTGCTGTCAGCGAAGATTGGAATGTCACCAACAGTCTGAGGAATGGGGTCATCCACAGGCTGGTTCGTCTCCATTTGCTCCGAGGCCGGGGAGTCAGGATAGAGCTTGGCAAGGCCCAAAATGTCATCAGCAAGAGAAGTATCGGGGTTGGAGACCGGGGAGACTGCGTTAAAACTGGTGTCAGTGCCTTCCAGCAACAGGCACGAAAGGAGCGGAGGGAAAACAGGGGAGCAAAGGGCATGGAAACAACGTGAGAAGGGCTTAGAATGGCGACATCCGAGTCGGAGTCAGAAGAAAGGTGCAAGCGACGGCGATGTCTAGAAGAGCGGAGGGAGGTGGAGGAGGGACGGGGGGAAGGCGAGGGAGAACGGCGACGGTGACTAGTTTTGGGGGGAAAGCGGATTAAATCGACATGCGAAGTAGCATCAGAAAATAACAAGTACAGTAAGCCCTGATGAAGGATAGCTCCTTCCTCGTCGCGAGCCAGCTAAACAAAGTGCTCTAATGATTGATAGAGGAAAGCCGCCAGATTAATCTTTTTTCCCCAATGCAGATGAGAAAGGATGAAAAAATGAGGGCCGTAGACCAGACGATAGCGGCCGTTAATGGTGAAATAACGCATGATGACTTTAGCAACTCTGTTCCATGGGGGAGGCAGGGAGTCCCGAGTATAGCTAGAGAGATATTTGACTGGCTTATCCCCTGGAGCGATGAAATCTTGCATTTCAGCATGCAGTGAGCGCTTGAAATAAATATCGTTGGCGGCTGGAAGACCCTTGGCATCAGCGATTGCATTAGTGGAGATAGCAAAATGCGTATTACCAATCTAGACACGCCCCCTCGACCAGGAAGCCATAACAGTGTACGAGACCAGAGCCGAGTAGCCCGCCATTCTCTCAAGGAAAGTAGTGATACCATTTTCCAATAATATGTTCCAGACCTCCTCGTCTTCTTTAACCGTGTCGCAGGCAACAGGCTCAATTCGCTTCAGTTAGCCACCCATACTGTTGAGAGATTTGGAAAGAGTGCAAAAGAGTGAACGCTGGAGGGCCTTAAAAAGCCCGCCTAGGGCGTGGGAGCTGTTGGCTTCAACATCATTACCCTCTACCAGTTCATCATATGATTAAGGGGAGGAATTACGCCATGCGTGAGGAAATTCTCCACATCATAACACATCTCACTCTTCAAATGATTCAACACCAAAGGTCTTTTCATAATAAATGAAGCATAATTACCGCTGCCTTTTGAGGAGGCCATAAAGGCATTGCTGAAACCCAAATCAGCTCACCCTTCCACCAGTCATCATTGGGAAGAGAGGTCATTTTGGATAATTTGGAAGAGATCAGTTGGGAAGTTGTCTGTCCAACTTTGTTGACTCTCAAGGAGAACTCCAATGTTAGCCAAGTGGTACGCCGCTTTGTTTCCCTCCCGGAGGACGTGATGGAACTGAATTTGTTGGAAATTCCTTTGTAGGATTCTGATATCAGCTATGATATTTTGGATTGACCATTGACCAGTAGCTGCAGACTGCAGGAGATTGATGATGTTGAGGGAATCGCTTTCAACTTGGAGAGGATCGTCGCCAAATTTGATAGCCAGCTCAAGGCCTTTGAGGATGGCCATGGCTTCCGCACGATGGTTGGTGCCATAATTAAGATTATGAGCAGAGGCAGCAACAATGGAACCGGAGGAGCAACGAAGAATGGCTCCTCCACTTGATTTACCAGGGTTTCCTTTCGAGGCCCCATCCGTATTAATTTTTCTCCAGCCCGGTGGGGGGGGAAGCCATCGTACTAAACCCCGATCAGAGGTAGGGGCTTTACTTACAGGAAGATTAGCCAACATCCGCTGCCACTCCCGAGAGTTACAAATTTGAATCTTTTGCTGATATTTGGACCAGAAGTGAGAGTTGAGATTATCCTAGAAAGTTAGAGCTATTTGGGTAGCCACCCGATCAGGTTCAAGACTCTGGTCTTTGAAAATTCTTCTATTCCTTTCTTTCCAGATGCCTCAAATGCCATGCGGGAGAAGTATCCAGGCCAGAACCAGAGCCGGGTGAGTGAAGGGGGAGCTCCATTGAGAGAGGGTGTCCTGAATGGACTCAGGGAAGGTCCAGTTCACACCCATCCGCGATAAGAACCAATGCCAGATAGCTTGCGAAAAGGGACAGTGGATCAAAAGATGGGAAGAGGATTCCACCTCCTTAGTACATAGCACACATCTAGTGGGAAGAGAGAAATCCCTCCTTTTCAAATTTTCTCCTGAGAGAAAAGCATTCTTAGAGGAGAGCCAGGAAAAAAAACCAATTTTGGGGATGATCTCCTTCGGCCAGAATTTGGTGAGGGGAGGACCAGAGTCAGTACAATGCATTGAAAGGTAAGCAGCCTTAACCGAGAAAGAACCAAACGGGGAGAGGGACCAAATTAGCTCATCTTCAGGCTGGGAGAAGGGGATATAGATGGATGAGAGCACGGTTCTAAGTGAAGTCAGGAGCATGCTCTGCTGATCACTTATATCATCCCAAACCTGAATATTCCAGGAGGGAATGGAATCCACCACCTTCCAATATCCTGAAACTAACCTTCCCTGCTTATTAATGAGGCTTCTTTTCACAGGATCCCATGAGGGGTTGCGATCAAGCGGCTCGTCCCCAACCTAATGATCCCGCCAGAAGTCAATAAGCCTACCATTTCCAAATCTCCATTTAGTGCCAGACCGAATAATGGGGAGGGAACTAATAACAGAATTCCAACTGGCCGAACCTCGAATTGGATTTGAGGTGAGAAAATCTTCATTATTAGCAAGGTACTTAGCTCTGAGAAGCTGAGCCCAATGAGAGTTACCTTTAGCAACATCCCAGCCAAGTTTGGCCAGGAGGGCCACATTCATGTCAGCCATCCTTCTTAACCCGAGCCCACCATGAGAGGTCGGCTTACGCACTTCCTTCCAGGAGACTAGATGGATCCTCTTTCTTTCTTCTGCCCCAGACCACAGGAAGTGCTTTTGGATTTTTTCAACCACCTCCTTCACCGAGTTGGGAACTTTGAGAAGGGACATGAAGTAAGTAGGAAGACTTTGGAGGGTGGCTTTAACCAGTTGGAGTTTGCCAGCCTGACTGAGCAAAGCCCCTTTCCAGGCAGCGAGCTTTTTTGGTATCTTTCGATGACTGGATTCCAGAGATTTTTTGTTTGCTTACCTTGGAAGAGGGGGATGCCCAGATAGGAGGTGGGGAGGTCCAATATATTGCATCCAAAAATATCAGTAATCTTTCTCTAGGTCCTAGGAGCAGTGTTGATGAAGGAGATGCTGCTCTTGTTGAAGTTGATTATTTGCTGAGAAGCTGCTTGATAAAGAGATAGGATATCCATGAGAGCCCAGGCTTTAATCACAGAGGCAGCACTTAACAGCAAAGTGTCATCAACAAATTGGCTATGAGTGGCAGAAGGGAGGCTGGAGGTGATTTTCAGACCTGAAATGACAGACTGACTTTTAGCTGCCTCCAGGGCTCTGCTGAGGGAGTCCGCCAAAAGAACAAAAAGGAAGGGTGACAGGGGGTCACCTTGCCTGATACCTCTGCTGCTGTTGAAGAATCCGGCCGGAATGCCATTGATAAGAATAGAGAAGCAAGGAGTCGCAATACAGGAGAAGACCCAACTGCACCATCTTTTATCGAAACCATATTTTTCCAGGACCTTGATCATAAAAGGCTAGCTGACTCTGTCAAACGCTTTTTGCATATCAAGCTTTAGGATCATTCCAGGGGATTTTGAGTGATAGGCCGAGTGGATAGCCTCATGTACTGTAATGATACCGCCTTGGATGAGCCGCCCATTAATAAAGCCGTTTTGGTTTTGCGAGATGAGGACATTCATTAGGGGTTTAAGCCTGGAAGCCAACATCTTAATGATAATATTGTAAGCGGTGTTGCATAAACTGATTGGCCTAAAGTTGGAAACATCTTTTGAGCTATGCACTTTGGGCAAGGGCTACGAAGGTGGTGTTCCATTCTTTTAGAAGGTTGTTTATTGATCTGGAACTCATTAACCCTTTGAAGAGATCCTGCTTGTGGTCTCCTAGAACACTTGGAAGAAAGCAACAGGAAATCCATTCGGACCCGAAGCTTTGTCCTTTTCATGGCGAAGACCACTTTGTGAATTTCTCCAGAGCAAAAGGTTGGATCAGACTATGTTCATCTCAAGAAGACACAAGCTGGTGGGATATGTTTGAGCATAGAGGCCATTGATTGCTCCGAAGGAGGATGATCCGAACCCTGGAGGGAGGTTAGATATAGAGAGGACAAGCTCATTGGAAATATTAGCCTCAAGATGTTAACATGGGGGGAGGGTACCCGAGGACGAACCTAGCTCTCTCTGAATCTTGTCTCTGCCTCTTGTGCTTTGAGGCAGTGATGTGAAAGATTTGGGGTTATGATCCCCCTGCTCGAGCCAAAGGGCTCGAGAACGCTGCCTCCAATAGGTCTCCTCTTCTTGAAGCGTGTTGTGGTAATCACTAAGGACGAGGTTCTTTTTGGTGAAGGTGATCCAATCTCCCCTTAATTTCCATTTTGAGCAGAGACTTTAGCCAAATCCTGTGACAGAAAGCTTCTGCTGCGGAGCTTGATGTTGGCCGAAGACCGTAGACTTCCAAATTTTTGATTTGTTTTTTAATTTCCTTTGAGCTTGCTGGAAAATCTAAACATGTCAGTGCCCTCGATATTGAATTCCCACCATTTGGCAACAAGAGGGTTCAGGTGATTAGTCTCAAGCCCAGGCAAGCTCGAACCTGAAGGGAGGGTTCTTGATATTCAGATTGTGATTTGCACTGAGCAGGAGAGGGCTGTGGTCAGAGGCAGCCCAGGGGAGGGAATTGAGGTAGAAGTCAAGAAATAGAGAGATCCAGTCCAGAGAACCCAATGATCTATCCAATCTGCTTTGAATATGGTTCCTACCCAATCTGCGGTTTGACCACGTAAAGGAGGATCTGTGAAGGTCCATGTCAAGAAGATAATTCTCCCTAATGAAGTCAACAAGAGCTTCCATGCTGACAGGCGTGGCAGGAGCTCCTCCCTGTTTTTCCGAAGGAAAAAGGGGGCAATTAAAATCCCCCATTATTAATATGGGGATATTACCGAAAGTGTTGATAAAGTCTGAGATATCTTTCCATAATTTTCCACGTTGAGTCTCCAAATTGGGGGCGTAGACATTGATGGCAATCCAAGTGTAGTCAGATCCAATCTCTTGGAAGAGCATGCACAGAAAGTTGGGATGCTTGAACAAACAATCCCCTTTGAAGCTTCTGGGATCCCATAGGGTACATAATCCTCTCGAGTTCCCTGCCGAAGGTTGAGATTCAAAAGAAGTAGCTGGCCAAATTTTTAGGAGGCGATTGTCTTTTTTTATTTTTGTTTCCTGGCAACCATTATGATACGGAGAGGTTTGGATTGAGATCTTTGATTGACTCTTTGCGTTGCAGAGAGTTGAGACCTCTTCTTCCAAGAGGGCGATCTTCATTTCTTGATTTGGAGTTGCTCCCCCACCACCAGGTGAATTGGCTCTGTGTTCTGACGGACATTAGAGCAAGCTTCTTGCTTGGATTGATATTGCTCGGAATCCTTCCCCAACTTTTTCGTGCCAATATCAGGTTTTGTGCTGCTTCTTGTACAATGGGGATTAACAAACTATCATCAGAAGAATGGCCGAAGGGGAGATGGCAGAGCCAAGGAGGGGGAAGAGGGAGGTCAGGGGGGGGGGAGAATCAAGGAGGGGGGTTCGAGGAAAGGGGAGCAGAAAGCAGTGGGAGGGGACGGGAAAGGGGAGGGAAGAGGAGAAGACAGAGGTGGAGGAGGGGAGAGGAAAAACCAAGGAGGGGTTAACCCTCCGAGGGTAAGGGGGGGAAGAGCCGAGGGAGGACATCAACGGGATGTTGAGGGACTTGGGGCCAGGCGGGGGAAAAAACAACAGGTGGAAAAAGGATAAGTGGGAAGTGTTATTTCACCCCTTCTAGGAGAGCAACGGAATTTGAGTGGGGATGATGAAATCTCGCAGAAGACGGATTAGAAAAAATTTTTCTTAGATTTTGGGTGAAAGTTGGGATTTGGGTTTAGGCTTCGGGTTTCGGAGGGGAAATAAGGACAGTGGCCAATGCTTTTGAAGAAGAAGGAGCAGGCTTGAGGACTCTATTCATATCAAATTCTGTTCTAGTTCCCAAGATCAGATATTAGTCTATATCTTTGGGGATGGGGACAGCTGACGTCAGCGTTAACCAGGAACCAGAGCATGGATGATATAGTTTTCGCTTTAGTGGAATTGATCAAGAGCTATAAAGATCCTATGGAGGAGGAGCAAAATACCTTCAATAATTGACCGGATGCCCCGGAAACACTCCAGGCGGGAGCCTAGAGAAGGCGAACCATTGGGGAGCTTGGGTCAGGGATTTCAGTATGTGGGTTGAAGCCAGAGACCCCATTTTCATGAGGAGAAGCCACGTCTGACAACAACCAAGGGCCACGAGAAGAGCTCTCGCCAAAATCTTTCATGCTGAAGAGAATAACATGAAAACGTTGGCGTGCGCTATTCAAGCGCTCCACATGGTTGCCATCTAACTATGCCCATTTTTTGTATCTCTCCAAAGGGGGTCTAGGGCCCATAGTTTTACCACCCAAAGAGACCTATTGAGCTCAAGATGCCCAACTCCGTGCCTGTATGTACTGGTTAAAATTTGGAGACCAAGCTTCTAAGTAATCTTTCTTGTCTTTGTTCGATGGTAAGGTTGTTGATTAGAGTGGAAAAGATATATGTGATACCAACCATCGGTATGACTAAATTTCTTGATATTGTGAGAGCTTTTGTCTCTAATTATCATGGAGTTTTTGCTTCTCGCTTGGTCTACGCCAGCTTGTGACTCGGCTCTCTCAAAACTATCTGCAAGTAGTTCCTTATAAGTCTCTTATGGTCAATGAGTGGCATATGACTGTTTATTGTCTATGGAAGAATTAGGAAGTAGTTAAGCACATTGCCATTGACAAAGTTCCTGGAATCTATGGTTTTCCTTATAAATTTAACCAAGCTTTATAGGATTCCGTCGGACCAAACCTCCATTAAAATCTACTTGGAAGCTATTTAGGACCAATTCTCTTGGCAAATCCATTATTATTACGTTCCACCAGTTTCCGGGGACTGGGACGACAGGGGACGGGGGGTCGTATTTCTGGGATGTATTTTTTTTTAGGCCTTTTTTTTGGGTGACGACAGGGGGATGGCTATTAAAAAATAAGGGAAAATTTAAAAAATATAGGAAATTTCTAATATTCATATGATAACATTGCTAAAGCATTCATCACACACAATATAGAATCTTAATAAATAAAATTAGAGTTGAATTGAAGCTTTCACATAAGATTTAACCTTAAAATATAGTAAATTTGAAAATGTCACATAAGATTTAACCTTAAAATATAGTAAATTTGAAATTTCAAATATTCTATGAATAATCATATAATGATAAGTTAAAACACACTGATAAACTTAATAAAGCATTCATCACACACATCATAAAACTAAAAAGTTTAATACATAAAATTGGAGCTGATTTGAGATTGCACATAAGATTCAAGTGTCAATTACAATGGAATGCCCAAGGGCAACAAAATGTCTGAAACATAGAAAATCAAATGAAATATATAGCTGCCCCAATCAAACTCCGCTAAAGTGGCATCAAAATCAGACCTGAGTCTGAGTCACTGGAACTATGAGGGGCTTGCCTCATCTAATGGAACCCCAACCAATCCCACCTGTGCCTCCTCCTTATCAATCTGTGAAGCATCTTCGGGATCAACATCCTAACATGCGGCCGGAGTCTGACGATACTCAAGAGTCTGTCGATCCTGAAGTCTCAAGGCACTATGCACGGCTACTAACTTCTCTGAAGTCTCAAGGGCACTTAGAAATGCAAGTGGGGGTCCTTGTGGGCCCCCACATTGCTTTAATTTTAATTATAATTGTGAAATTAAAAAAAATGTTTTTTAAGTTCGCATTTGCAGGGGACGGCTAGACGTCCCCTGGTACGTTTAGGGGACTTCTAGAAGTCCCCTAAACGTACTGGGGACGTCCAGCCGTCCCTTGCCAACCCCTGCTGTCCCCTGCCGTCCTGCCGTCCCCTATTTTTTTTTTTGACGTCCTCGGGACGTTTCCGAAAATTGTAGAGTTTGGGGACAGGAAGGGGACGTTTCCTACCCGTCCCCAAGGTTCCGAAACGTCCCCGGTATGGGGACAAGCTAAAAAACATAGGGAATGCGTCCCCGTGGAACGTAAATTAATTAGGGGCAATAATAAGTTTATTCTTATGTCTAGGGACCCTAGAGCTCATAACCAACTAACATCCTATTACTCTTTCGAATGTGTCTTATAAGGTCATAGCTAAAGCTCTTATTCTTTGTGTGACGTAATTATTGCCTCTCATTATCCAACTAGAGCCTATTTTATTTAATCACAATAGGTACATTTGGATAATGTTATTGCAGCCTAGTAAGGGATGGAATGGAATGGGCTCTTTTCCTTGTAACAAAAATCCTTATTCATCGAAATTGATTTGAGAAAACTTGTGATAGAATTGAATGGTCTTTTATCTAAGGAATGCCGTAAGCTTTAGGGTTTGGGACAAGGTTTTTTCAAACTGTAAAAAAGGTTTTTTAGGATATTGGTGCAGTACCACAATTAGTGGAGTGCAATCTAAACAATATGGCTCATTTAGATTCATTAGACAAGGTTTCTCTTTATCCCTTTCCTTCTATGTGCTTGCAGCTAAAAGATTCAGCTATCTCCTTAGCTGACTATACTCCTATTAGTTAAAGATAGAAGCTTTTGTTTCTGATGCCATGGAATGTTTAGATATTTTTTCTTTAGCCTCTGGTTCTTCCATCCGATGGAAGAAACTTAGTGCTATAGGCAATCGGTCACTCCTTGACGACATGGCTGCAATAGTGCAAGTGGTATTGGATTCAACATAGTGAACAATTCAAATTCTTGAGTATTCCTTTTTCTTTCAGGGAACTCCCTCAAACATATGGAACATGCTGTTCAAAGGGTAGAGAAGAAAATTGCTTTAAGGGTCACAAAACCCCTTTCCATACCTAACAAGTTCTAGGTATGTTGCAAGGTTCTAATAGTAACCCATGTCCGTTACTCTGCACTTTGGGCACCATCTAAAACTGCACATGCCAAGTTGGAACGTCTCCTCAAAGACTTCCTATGGGTCAATTTCAAAGGTTATAAGGGGGTTTCACAGGGTTTCATGGGATACTTGTTGCAGACCTTTAAGAAATTAGCAGCCTCAGCTTCTTGGATGTCAAACTTTAGGGAACTGCTCTCTGTGTCAAAGGATTATCCATTCCTTTCAAGGAGATGAAGCTTGGAAGATTTTGCTTTGTGATTGCATTTCTCAAGGCAGCCCTTTTAGCAGAAAGACACAAAAAGATTTAGATAGTTAATCTCTTTTGATCACTCAATCCCCTTAACTTGGGATGAAGATGGTTTTAGATCAGGGATCTCGCTGAACTCTCACTGTATATGGGTGGTCTCCAACTCATTTATAGTGATCTTGGCTCTATTACTAAGACTCAATGAACTATCCTAGATGAGCACCTCCATAAATTAGAATTCACACTTGCCAGACGTTGGACTGATTGGAAGTGGCTTGTAGAGACCACTTTTCACTAGTACAAATCCCAACTTGGTTATCAATTGCTTTTCTTCACAACACATTTAAGTGGATGCTTTGAATGCTCATTGGAAGTCAATTTCTCTGAAGAGACTTGGAGAATAAAAATTGTGTGAATTGAAAAGTGACCATTGAGCCCAAACATGCCCACTTCCTTTGGTGCGTTTTACACCAAGATTTTTCTTGTTGGTATTCGCCTTGTTCATCTAGATGTGGCTAATCCCTTATGTTCGTTTTGCTAGCATCCCGAGTCTGCAAGCATCTCTTTTATTCTGCAAGCATGCCGAGTGAACATGGAGGTGGATTCATAGCCGTCTTCAACCATTTTGTCCAGATTTGTTTCTTGGAAAATAGTGTTCTTATGGGATTTGATTATGTTGCACCGTACAACCCAAATTTGGCATATATATCGTTATATGAAATTCTTTTTTGTTTATTGAAAGGAAGGAACAATGCTATTTTCAATTAGTTATCTCCAGTTGGTTGACTTTCTGTTACTAATAAAGTGCAAGTGATCTCTAATGTAATGTTGCAGATACAAGTGGAAATGGAGAAGGTTAACTAGAGGTTGAACACCTCCAGACCCTTTTGGACCATTGGAGGGCTCCGCTACATATTAGCTGGGTTCCTCTAGACTTTCCTTCCCAAGAGTTGTCTTCTCAAGGCTGAGGCTTTGGAGCTCCTAGAAGGCACTGTTCATGTAGCAGGCGTTGTAGTGGCTCACTATGTGTGCGGTGTCCCTCACAACTCTTTGATGGTGGCGGATCTGTGCTTCCAAACATTGGTCGATAGAGGGCTCTGCAGCAAGGGAAATTTCATTAGCTTGCCTTAGCTCTTTCCTTGGTCACACAGGATCAAGATGAGGATGTTAACAAAGAAACAACCAATGATGGGTGGGAACCTTTACTTGATATGACAGATCCACCTGCTAGTGGTGGTTGGGGCTGAGGTGATAAACCAGATGATCCTTTGCCTTGGCTTGCTGCGTTGATTACTTATGTGACTTGGTTCTTTTGCCTCAATGTCTTGGTACTTGCTGGGCTTTAATATCGTGATGTTGTACATTTCTAAACTGTTTTTGATTGAAAAGTTGTTTATTTAGGCTTTTTAAAACTTTGCTCTAAGTTAACTTAGTCACTTTGTCTCCACCCACGAGGTTGATCTGATACATGTTATATTGGAGTGTGATTACTTCCACTCATTTTTTAAAAAGTACGAATAGCCATGTATTATCTGTATTTATTTTTTATTTTGAATAGACACTTCATATATTAACAAAAAACATTTTTTACATCAAAGAGTTGTACAAAAGAATAAAGAACAACATAGGGATATGTTCAATGAAGAATACAACTTTTTCTTTCAAATGACTAGGACAATAATGAAGTCTGGATAATCTCCAGGTTACAGATTTTTGGCTTCTTTTAGCAAAAGAAACCCCTTTGCAAGAAATTGCAAGCGAACTTCACTTTTCCAAGAGTGACAAAAATCATCCAAATTACATACCTCATTTCTGAAGACATAATTGAATCTAACCTTCCACAAGGCAGAAACCCACACACAATTCCAAATATTCCTAAATGGACTGCGAATAAGAGTATTGGAATCACGTAAGAAAGCTGGCCACCAATGAAAATGGCCCAAAAAAATGGTTGTCACATGTTAGAAAATGTGAACAGAGGAAGAATGAAGAAAAACCCGAATACACACATCGTAGATTGTGTGTCCGTTATTTTATCATGCAAGAGATAGTTACAAAATGGTTGAGGTGGTTACAACCGAACATTAATTAATGCATAACTAATAGTGACTTAATAATAAAAGGTAAGCCTTATATTCTAATACCCCTTCTTAAGGCTTACTGTACAAAAAACCAAAACAAACGCATTGATAGAAAATTAAAACAAGAGAACCAAAAAGAACCACACATTCTTAATAAGCTCTCTTTGAAAACAACTTTTTGACCAGGTAGGACTCCATCAAGCTGCCTCATAACCTTCGTTAAGGTGTAGCTCTAGAGCTGAATTCCCAATTTCCTGGATTCCACCTCCCCAAACTTCCGAATTACGAGCCTCCCGAATTATTGGACAACCATAAATATTGAGCGAGATCAACAATGCTCCATCAAGTTGTCTCGTGACCCTAGTAAGGGTATAATTACCAAGATCCACAAACTCCTGAACTAACTAGGAAGCCATCCATGCTGAGCTTCATCTATACTCGATTCCTTCCTGTCTTAAAAGTGTGGAAATTCTTTAAAGTACGTATTGTCTATTAGCGAATTTTTCACCCTTATGGTTTATCTTTGAGCTTTCCCATATTGTATTGAGAAGGGAAATTGTTTAACAAAATAGTGTTGCCATCTTCATCATCTACCGTAACATTTTTTGTGCTTGTTATTTAATGAGAGACCTCAGATTGTTCATTTGGCAAGACATAGTGTCTTCGTCATCCATTTTACACACTATGTGATTATATATCCGTAAATTAATGCAACAAAAATGAAAGTTATAGTCTATATGATGAATTTATAACTTTAGGCACGAAAATAAATGCAATAATACATAACTGTAACTTAATTTGCACAACAAAAATGTATAGTTTACATTATGATTTCTAGCTATTGATTTCTTACCCCCAAAATTTCTGATACCCATAAATTGTGCCCTCGTCTGTAAATTGCGGATAAAACCTGCCCTTTTTGACCCGACTTGAGAGAGTTTTTTGCCAAATCACAACTGTAGTCATGTGCCCTAAAATTGTGACTCTATTTTTTGCGACTGTAAGACCATGTTTTAAAAAAAAATTCTATGCCTTACTCTGTTCTTTGCTTTAGACTGGTTTTACATGTTTACCTCATAATTTTCTCTAAATATCATGAACTCAATCTTTAAAATAAAATAAAATTTATTTATCCCTTTCTTCTTCTTCAATTTATATCCATCCTCAAATTGCTCCCTCATATCTCGAGTGCCAATGGCTCTGATACCAATGTTAGAAGATGTGAACAAATGAATAATGAAGAGAAACTGGAACACATATTGTAGCTTGTGTGTCTGTCATTTTACTATGCAAGAGATAGTTACAAAATGGTTGAGGCGGGTTACAACTGAACACTAGTTAATACATAACTAAATAGTGACTTAATAATAAAAGGTAAGCCTTATATTCTAATATTTGACTAGACTGAACAAACTTCTAACACAATCTTGCAAAAGTACAGTCCCATAAAAGGTGTTTAATAGTTTCTAACTTAGATCAATAGAGACATAAACCATCAATAAAACCACTCTCGGATAAATGGCCTTTTGTAGGAAGCCCTTGATATATTACAAGCCAAGCAAAAACCCGAAGCTTGTTTAAGATCCTTAGTGTCCCACACACTATGTAATATCCCCTTCTTGATAGCAACTGTCAAAGACTCTTAGCCCATTCATTGTTTTTTGATGGCTAAGGAATGAGAAAAAGGTAAACTAAGTCTTAATAAATTAATTATAAATGCATCATAAAATAATGTTTTTTTTTGGAATATATAGGGTAAAAAGAGGGTTTTAGAAGGTCCCACAACCTTATACAAAAAAAGCCCATCAGGCTAGAATTAGCAAAATAGTACATAGCGGAAAAGTACCCTAGGAGATTCCAAAAAAAGGAAAATGAAAAAGACAGTAGAAGAAAAGAGAACATTAGAAGAGCTTTTTCAGCTTAGTAACAACATTTCTAGCTCTGGGAGATCCCGAATCCTCCGCAAGTTGTTCTGCAAGGGTGATGAGCTCCAAGCAATCTTTGGCAATGGCGCTCTTGGTAGAATCAGTGAAGACCTCCCAGGCCTTTAGGGTGTTGAAGGCACGTTGGAGCTTTTATATAATATAGAGGACACCAATTCGACTCTGCCTTCATCCCTCTGGGAGTCAGCAACCACAGGTTTAGTAGGAATTGAATCCAAATTTGGAGGAGACTTCAGAATGTTAGTAAGAGGTTCGCTGTCAGTGAAGACTGGAATGTCACCAATAGTCTAAGGAATGGGGCCATCCATGGGCTGGTTCGTCTCCATTTGCTCCGATGTCGGGGAATCAAGATAGAGCTTGGCAAGGCCCATAATGTCATCAACAAGAGAAGTATTGGGGCTGGAGACCAGGGAGACTGCCTTAAAACTGGTGTTAGTGCCTTCCAGCAACAGGCACGAAAGGAGCGGAGGGAAAACAGGGGAGCAGAGGGCTTATAAACAACGTGAGAAGGGCTCAAAATGGCGACATCCGAGTCGGAGTCAGAAGAAAGATGCAAGTGACGGCGACATCTAGAAGAGCGGAGGGAGGTGGAGGAGGGACGGGGGGAAGGCGAGGGAGAACGGCGACGGTGACCAGTTTTGGGGGGAAAGCGAACTAAATCGACATGCGAAGCAGCATCAGAAAATAACAAGTACAGTAAGCCCTAATGAAGGATAGCTCCTTCCCCGTCATGAGCCAGCTGAACAGAGTGCTCTAATGATTGATAGAGGAAAGTTTCCATATTAATCTTTTTTCCCCAATGCAGATGAGAAAGGATGAAAAAATGAGGGCCGTAGACCAGACGATAGCGGCCGTTAATGGTGAAATAATGCATGATGACTTCAAAAACTTTGTTCCATGGGGGAGGCAGGGAATTGCGAGTGTAGCCAGAGAGATATTTGACTGGCTTATCCCTTGGAGCGATGAAATCCTGCATTTTAGCATGCAATGAGTGCTTGAAATAAATATTGCTGGCGGCTGGAAGACCCTTGGCATCAGCGATTACATTGGTGGAGATAGTAAAAAGCGTATTACCAATCTGGACATGCCCCCTTGACCAGGAAGCCATAACAGCGTACGAGACTAGAGCCGAGTAGCCCACCATTCTCTCAAGGAAAGTAGTGATACCATTTTCCAATAATATGTTCCAGACCTCATCATCTTCTTTAACCGTGTTGCAGGCAACAGGCTCAATTCGCTTCAGTTAGCCACCCATACTGTTGAGAGATTTGGAAAGAGTACAAAAGAGAGAACGCTGGAGGGCATTAAAAAGCCCGCCCAGGGCGTGAGAGCCGTCGGCTTCGACATCATTACCCTCTCGCCAGTTCATCATATGATTAAGGGGAGGAATTACGCCATGCGTGAGGAAATCCTCCACATCATAACACATCTCACTCTTCAAATGATTCAGCGCCAAAGGTCTTTTCATAATAAATGAAGCATAATTACCGCTGCCTTTTTAAGGAGGCCATAAAGGCATTGCTGAAACCCAAATCAGCTCACCCTTCCACCAGTCATCATTGGGAAGAGAGGTCATTCTGGATAATTTGGAAGAGATCAGCTGGGAAGTTGTCTGTCCAACTTTGTTGACTCTCAAGGAGAACTCCAATGTTAGCCAAGTGGTACGCCGCTGTGTTTCCCTCCCAGAGGACGTGATGGAACTGAATTTGTTGGAAATTCCTTTGTAGGATTCTGATATCAGCTATGATATTTTGGATTGACCATTGACCAGTAGCTGCAGACTGCAGGAGATTGATGATGTTGAGGGAATCGCTTTCAACTTGGAGAGGATCGTTGCCAAATTTGATAGCCAGCTCAAGGCCTTTGAGGATGGCCATGGCTTCCGCATGATGGTTGGTGCCATAATTAAGATTATGAGCAGAGGCAACAACAATGGAACCGAAGGAGCAATGAAGAATGGCTCCTCCACTTGATTTACCAGGGTTGCCTTTCGAGGCCCCATCCGTATTAATTTTTCTCCAGCCCGGTGGGGGGGGAAGCCATCGTAAAACCCCGATCAAAGGTAGGGGCTTTACTTACAGGATGATTAGCCAACATCCGTTGCCACTCCCGAGAGTTACAAATTTGAATCTTTTGTTGATATTTGGACCAGAAGTGAGAGTTGAGATTATCCTAGAAAGTTAGAGCTATTTGGGTAGCCACCCGATCAGGTTCAAGACTCTGGTCTTTGAAGATTCTTCTATTCCTTTCTTTCTAGATGCCCCAAATTCCATGCGGGAGGAGAAGTTTCCAGGCCGGAACCAGGGTCGAGTGAGTGAAGGGGGAGCTCCATTGAGAGAGAGTGTCCTGAATGGACTCAGGGAAGGTCCAGTTCACACCCATCCGCGATAAGAACCAATGCCAGATAACTTGCGAAAAGGGACAGTGGATCAAAAGATGGGAAGAGGATTCCACCTCCTTAGTACATAGCACACATCTAGTGGGAAGAGAGAAACCCCTCCTTTTCAAATTTTCTCCTGAGAGGAAAGCATTCTTAGAGGAGAGCCAGGAAAAAAAACCAAATTTGGGGATGATCTCCTTCGGCCAGAATTTGGTGAGGGGAGGACCAGAGTCAGTACAATGCATTGAAAGGTAAGCAGCCTTAACCGAGAAAGAACCAAACGGGGAGAGGGACCAAATTAGCTCATCTTCAGGCTGGGAGAAGGGGATATAGATGGATGAGAGCACGGTTCTAAGCGAAGTCAGGAGCATGCCCTGTTGATCACTTATATCATCCCAAACCTGAATATTCCAGGAGGGAATGGAATCCACCACCTTCCAATATCCTGAAACTAACCTTCCCTGCTTATTAATGAGGGTTCTTTTCACAGGATCCCATGAGAGGTTGCGATCAAGCGGCTCGTCCCCAACCCAATGATCCTGCCAGAAGTCAATAAGCCTACCATTTCCAAATCTCCATTTAGTGCCAGCCCGAATAATGGGGAGGGAACTAATAACAAAATTCCAAATGGCCGAACCTCGAATTGGATTTGAGGCGAGAAAATTTTCATTATTAGCAAGGTACTTAGCTCTAAGAAGCTGAGCCCAATGAGAGTTACCTTTAGCAACATCCCAGCCAAGTTTGGCTAGGAGGGCCACATTCGTGTCAGCCATCCTTCTTAACCCGAGCCTACCATGAGAGGTCGGCTTACGCACTTCCTTCCAGGAGACCAGATGGATCCTCTTTCTTTCTTCTGCCCCAGACCACAGGAAGTGCTTTTGGATTTTTTCAACCACCTCCTTCACCGAGTTGGGAACTTTGAGAAGGGACATGAAGTAAGTAGGAAGACTTTGGAGGGTGGCTTTAACCAGTTGGAGTTTGCCAGCCTGACTGAGCAAAGCCCCTTTCCAGGCAGCGAGCTTTTTTTGATATCTTTCGATGACTGGATTCCAGAGATTTTTTGTTTGCTTACCTTGGAAGAGGGGGATGCCCAGATAGGAGGTGGGGAGGTCCAATATATTGCATCCAAAAATATCAGTAATCTTTCTCTAGGTCCTAGGAGCAGTGTTGATGGAGTTGCTGCTCTTGTTGAAGTTGATTATTTGCTGAGAAGCTGCTTGATAAAGAGATAGGATATCCATGAGAGCTCGGGCTTCAATCACAGAGGCAACACTTAACAGCAAAGTGTCATCAACAAATTGGCTATGAGTGGCAGAAGGGAAGCTGGAGGTGATTTTCAGACCCGAAATGACAGACTGACTTTTAGCTGCCTCCAGGGCTCTGCTGAGGGAGTCTGCCAAAAGAACAAAAAGGAAGGGTGACAGGGGGTCACCTTGCCTGATACCTCTGCTGCTTTTGAAGAATCCAGCCGGAATGCCATTGATAAGAATAGAGAAGCAAGGAGTCGCAATACAGGAGAAGACCCAACTGCACCATCTTTTATCGAAACCATATTTTTCTAGGACCCTGATCATAAAAGGCCAGCTGACTCTATCAAACGCTTTTTGCATATCAAGCTTTAGGATCATTCCAGGGGATTTCGAGTGATAGGCCGAGTGGATAGCCTCATGTACCGTAATGATACCACCTTGGATGAGCCGCCCATTAATAAAGCCGTTTTGGTTTTGCGAGATGAGGACATTCATTAGGGGTTTAAGCCTGGAAGCCAACATCTTAGTGATAATCTTGTAAGCGGTGTTGCATAAACTGATTGGCCTAAAGTTGGAAACATCTTTTGAGCTATGCACTTTTGGGGCAAGGGCTACGAAGGTGGTGTTCCATTCTTTTAGAAGGTTGTTATTGATCTGGAACTCATTAACCGCTTTGAAGAGATCCTGCTTGATGGTCTCCTAGAACACTTGGAAGAAAGCAACAGGAAATCCATTCGGACCCGAAGCTTTGTCCCTTTTCATGGCGAAGACCACTTTGTGAATTTCTCCATAGCAAAAGGTTTGATCAGACTATTGTTCATCTCAGAAGACACAAGCTGGGGGATATGTTTGAGCATAGAGGCCATTGATTGCTCCGAAGGAGGATGATCGACCTGGAGGAGGTTAGAATAGAAGGAGACAAGCTCATTGGAAATATTAGCCTCAGATGTTAACAGGGTACCCGAGGACGACACCAGCTCTCTGATCTTGTCTCTGCTCTTGTGCTTTGAGGCAGTGATGTGAAAGAATTTGGTGTTATGATCCCCCTGCTCGAGCCAAAGGGCTCGAGAACGCTGCCTCCAATAGGTCTCCTCTTCTTGAAGCGTGTTGTGGTAATCACTAAGGACGGAGGTTTCTTTTTGGTGAAGGTGATCCAATCTCCCCTTAATTTCCATTTGAGCAGAGACTTTAGCCAAATCCTGTGACAGCTTCTGCTTGCGGAGCTTGATGTTGCCGAAGACTGTAGACTTCCAAATTTTGAGTTGTTTCTAAATTTCTTTGAGCTTGCTGGAAAATATAAACATGTCAGCGCCCTCGATATTGATATCCCACCATTTGGCAACAAGAGGGGTTCAAGTGATTATTCTCAAGCCAGGCAAGCTCGAACCTGAAGGGAGGGTTCTTGATATTCAGATTGTGATTTGCACTGAGTAGGAGAGGGCTGTGGTCAGAGGCAACCCGGGGGAGGGAATTGAGGTAGAAGTCAAGAAATAGAGAGATCCAGTCCAGAGAGCCCAACAATCTATCCAATCTGCTTTGAATATGGTTCCTACCCAATCTGCGGTTTGACCACGTAAAGGAGGATCTGTGAAGGTCCATGTCAAGAAGTGAATTCTTCCTGATGAAGTCAGCTAGAGCTTCCATGCTGACAGGCGTGGTAGGAGCTCCTCCCTGATTTTCCAAAGGAAAAATGGGGCAATTAAAATCCCCCATTATTAATATGGGGATATTACCGTAAGTGTTGATAAAGTTTGAGATATCTTTCCATAATTTTCCACGTTGAGTCTCCAAGTTGGGGGTGTAGACATTGATGGCAATCCAAGTGTAGTCAGATCCAATCTCTTGGAAGAGCATGCACAGAAAGTTGGGATGCTTGAACAAACAATCCCCTTTGAAGCTTCTGGGATCCCATAGGGTACATAATCCTCTCGAGTTCCCTGCCGAAGGTTGAGATTCAAAAGAAGTAGCTGGCCAAATTTTTAGGAGGCGATTGTCTTTTTTTATTTTAGTTTCCTGCAACATTATGATATCAGGAGAGTTCTGGAATTTGATATCTTTGATGACTCTTTGCTTTTGAAGAGAGTTGAGACCTCTTTTATTCCAAGAGACGATCTTCATTTCTTTGATTTGGATTTGCTCCCCACCACCATGGGGATTGTGCTCTGTGTTCCTTGAGCGACATTAAGAGCAGCTTCTTGCTGGAGTTTGATATTGCTCGGAATCCTTCCCCTAACTTTTTCCAGTGCCAATATCAGGTTTCTTGCTGCTGCTTCTTGTACAATGGGGATTAAAACTATCATCAGAAGAATGGGCCGAAGGGGAGATGGCAGAGTCCAAGGGAGGGGGAAAGAGGGCTGTCAGGGGGGGAGAATCAAGGAGGGGGGGTTCGAGGAAAGGGAGCCAGAAGTGGGAAGGGGAGGGATAGAGGAGAAGACAGAGGTGGAGGAGGGGAGGAGGAAACAACCAAGGAGGGGTTAACCTCCTCAGAGGGAAGGGGGGGAAGAGCCGAGGGAATCAACGGGATGTTGAGGGACTTGAGGGCCAGGGAGGGGGGAACAACGGTGGAAAAAGGATCAGTGGAAGTGTTTATTTCACCCTCTTCTAGGAGAGCAAAGGAATTTGAGGTGGGGATGATTGGAATCTCAGCAGAAGACGATTTAGGAATAAAATTTTTCTTAGATTTTGGTGAAAGATTTTGGGATTTGGGTTTCGGCTTAGGTTTGGAGGGGCAACTAGAGGCCCGATGGCCAATGCTTTTGCAGAAGGAGCAGGCTTGAGGAATATATTCATAGTCAATATTCTGTTTCTAGTTCCCAAGATCAGATATTAGCTCTATCTCTTTTGGGAGGGGACAGCTGACGTCAGCGTTAACACAGAAACGAGCATGGATGAATCTAGTTTTAGCTTTAGTGGCTTGATCAATAGCTATTAAAGATCCTATGGAGAGAGCAATACCTTCAATAACTGCCGGATGCCAGAACTCCAGGGGGAGCCTCGAGAGGCGAACCCATATTGGAGCTTGGGTCATGGATTCAGTATGTGGGTTGAAGCCCAGAGACCATTTCCTGAGGTAGAAGCCACGTCTGCCAAAAAACCAAGGGCCACCGAGAAGAGCTCTCGCAAAATCTCTTTCATGCTGAAGGAGAATAACATGAAACCGTTGGGCATTGCCGCTATTTCAAGCGCTCCACATGGTTGCCATCTCAACTATGCCCATTTTTTGATATCCTCCAAAGGGGGTCTAGGGCCCATCAGTTTACCCACCAAAGAAAGATCACGAGAAGCAGCAACAACCTCAGTGATGGCCCATCTGACAGCGAAGGAGAGAGTTTTTCCGAACTAGGAGCGGAGGTGGAACCCTCCACGATTTTATTCCAGGAATCGGGTGGCTTGGGAGAGAGGGCCCCTCACATGAGGGACCCCTGATCAGGACCAGAGGGGTCCGGCTTCTGAGCTAACACCAGAGAAGCAGCAGGCAGCAGTAGGTGGTAGGGTTTGCTCACATCATAATTACATCATAAAATAATGTTAGAAGCACTTAAGTTAATTTATTAATGACAAAATAAAAAAAGAAAAGGGAAAAAGTACTTTATATTTTTAGTTTCCCCTAGAGGAAAAATGCGACCCATGTGGAGAAAAAAATAAGCAAGGGAAAATATTAAATGTGGGTAAAGTGAGCTGATTGGTTGTTTTGGGTGGCTAATGAGCCAAAGCAAATTATAAAAGGAGGCCGCCATGCATGTAGAAGATATTTTTTTGACATTTTATCATTTCAGAATTTTGGTCTAAGCTTGGATGCTTTCTAATTTAACTTTAAAGGACGAAAACCCTTTGTAGTTTTTCTTGAGAGGACGAAATCACTCTTTAAGCTTAGGAAGAAGAATGAAAACTCTTCTTTCTTTTGAGAGGAAGTCCTACTAAGGGGTTTCCATTGATTTCCAAGGCTATATTTTAGATTTCTAGCAGTTGTTGAAGATTAGAGTTGCAGTTTGGTATTGAATCAGCGAGCGTTTGAAGGAAGAAGTTGTTGATTTCTGCTCTTCATTTCCAGCTCTCCTACAGTGGAGCGACCTACCTTGGAGACATTTCAGGGTGATCTAGGGCTTGTTGGGACCAAATCTGATTTGCTGCTACATAATCAGATTTTTAGGAACCAAGATTAGCTGATTTGCATGTGTTTTGGGTTGAGGAAAGTCTATTTCCAGTTAAGTGTGTAATTCTCATTTTGCAGAATTTTTATAAATAAAATTCCATCCCTATTTGATCCAAATCTTGTATTTTTCTAGTGTTCTTGCCTAATTAAAAATAGATGATCTGTTTTGGTAAAGAATACAATAATTTTACTTCAATTTTGAGTGCCTCCAATCTCCCAGGCAAGTCGCATTTTCCATGAATAAAGCAAATCTACAGTAATTTTATCAAGTAACTATTCTACAATTTGTTTTGAGAAATCAGATTTACTGCTGTTTCGTTTGGGGGCAAAATTTGTCCATTTGGGGACATTACTCACTATGGAGTTTATGAACCCACAAGGCTTATGCATCGAAGGCAATCCATCTAACATTGAGAGTAGGGGCAAGAGAGCATTTTTGATGTAACAAATGATGAAGCTGTGTAATGTCCCCAAATGGACATATTTTAACCTCAGATGGATTTAAGGCAAATCCCAAATAAAACGGAAGTTGGAAATTATTCTTTTTATGACAGCAATGCAAACAACCCAAAATTGCTTTCCAAAACCCTAGGAGATTTGCCTATTGGTATAAAATAGCCTCAAAACACTTTCAAAAATTTTGAAATTAAATTTGTAGCTAGCCCTTGAATTATCAAATATAAAAATACTTATATTTTTGCAAAATATTGAAAATTTGATTTTTAATTGCAGAAAAACAGTCGGAACTTCAGAAATTCATAACTTGGAAAATACCCAACAATTTTTGACAAATGATAGCTCAAATTGAAGATATAATCACAAAATTTCTAGTGATACCAAAATCAGAATTTTCCGCTGGGTGGAAGGCACCCAAAACAGGCTCGGAAATCTGGAATATGTAGATGAAACCCTAGTTGTACCCGAAATCAACAATAGTCATTCGCCCCTCTTGGAAAGCCCTCAAACACTGCTAAAAAACACAAATAAAAGCTTGATCTTCAATGGAAAACATAAATTAATCCTTGATCTTCAATGGAAAGCCTTGAATGGAGAATTCCTCTCACAAGAAAGAAGAGTTTTCGTTCCTCTTTCTCTAATCCTTAAGAGGGTTTTCATGCTTTAGAGCTAACTCAAAAGGATTTTTTTCCTCGGGAGTTTATTTGGAAATCTTACAAAGCTCAGACAAAAATCAAATTTTTTATAAAATAAAAGAGATGCTTTACAAAGCCAAGTACCACTGATTTCTTTTTTTTTCTTGCATATCTGTCATCCTTGGACTCTTCGTTGTTGTTAGAGTAACCCTTAGGATGTTGTCCATATGTAAGTGTCATATTATTAAGCATAAAACACTTGTTAAAAACAAAAAATGACTCACCACTATCTGTTGTTGTGTTTGGATCAGCAAGTTACTTGTTATCTCATTTCCTTTCATCATCTTGCTTCTCATGTACATCCTCATGTACTGCTGTTACTGAGAAGGTAGCTAGCTGAATACTAACATCCATATTCGGAATTTGGGCTTTAGCCACAAAACTCTCTTCCCCAACTTGTAGATCTGAATTTTCTTCCTCCTTAGGGGTATACTCCATGATTTCATTTCTTGTTACTTCACCACCATGCATGCAATCATTAGAAGGCAAAGAAACATTTTCAATGAATGAGACATTTTTACCTTGCTCATCCTTACAATCTTGCACATCAAACCTTTCTAGGAACCTTTGGGCAAAATCTTCAAGGGAGACAATGGATTCGACCCCATGGGTCTTGTTATCACCAAAAAACAACACCCTCCGATTTGTCATGCTTGTGTGAATGAGCAAACGGTGTTTTTGGATAACATTGGATCATCTCTCAAGTTGTGGGACTTGCGGGCTTGAGATGATCCTCTAGAGAAAGCTGGTTCTTGCTCCTAAAATACCTGCCACAATCTACTCTAATGCAGGCAAACTATCTAATCCTAATCTAGCTTTCCAAGGGACTAGGGAGAGAGAGTGCATGAAAACAAAGCCTACACTAAAACGGTGATACTTCAGAAAAGGAGGGTGTGAGAATAGTCTCCAATGTGTGAAAAATAGAAGCAAAGTGCATACTAGAAGGGGTGATAACAGTTCTTCACAGTCTAGCAATTGCATTCACAACAATATTGCATACACACAATGATAATGAATCCCTGCAACAACACAAAATAGACACAATATATTTGCAATGAGGTTGAAGAGGTAAGAAGGATGCAAACAAACACAACAGGGGAAGATACATCCACAAACTTGTATCTATTCTTTCATTGATATGCACAGTTCAATCTATTACAAAATAAGGGCCTGGATCACCATGCAAGGAGTCCACTACAAGGGCCTGCAGCACATTGGCTTCACAAAACCAATTTGACAGAGTTTTGCTACTCCAAAACTATCTCTCCTTTACAATGAGCCCAACACTCTAATTTATAAAATTCAAAGAGAGAGAGAGAGAGAGAGAGAGAGAGAGAGAGAGAGAGATAAGATAAGATAAATATATTAATGTCCAACGAATGACCACAAAAGTAGGTCAATGGGACTGCAACCCAAACAATATACAAAGTGCGAGTGGGGACAACTCAAAACGAGTTCCCAAGAACAGAAAAGAAGAGAAAATACAGCAGAAAGAAAACCCGAAGCCAAATACCCCCACAGGCGGGGGAAATAGAGCAAGCGGGGGAGAAAAATGAGGGAAGCAAAGAAGGGAATGAAGGGGGGGGACAAAACAAGGTCCAATGGTCTAATCACGGATGGTAGCCACACCCCTCCTAACATTAGAGGCCGATTGTGAGAAGTGTGAAGGTCCAACCGGGGACGAACTGATCTATGCACTGTATCTGGGTCAGAAAGGCTCTGTCATTTAGTACCTCCACTAGTGGGTAGAACCGGAAAGAAAGTCGTAATCCGTCTCGTGGGGACGACTCTCGGAGGGGATGAAGAATGTGGTCTCGTAACAGAGAGAGAGAGAGAGGGAGGGAGCGAGGGAGGGAGGGAGGGAGAGAGAGAGAGAGAGAGAGAGAGAGAGAGAGAGAGAGAGAGAGAGATCATAAATAGAGTGAAATGATGGTATGTTGCTTGCAAAAGGCTCCCCATGCTGTCCCATAACTTGCAACAGTGCAAAATGTCTGCCCATGCTTCATTAAATACATCCCAATTACCAGTAAAATACAGTTCTGAACTTGGCCACGTTTTCATCAAAATCGCCATCAGATCCTCATCAAATTCCGGATTTCTTGATTTTTGTGTGTTGGTCTCACAGCCACGATTCCAAAGGTACCAATTTTGCTCGATTTTGTTGAGAAATGCAAAAGTTGTGGCCTTCTGAGTGTGAGCAAATGTTTTGAGTTTACCAGGGATTTCTTGTATTTTACGGGAATGAGCATTTAATTTATCGTCTCTGGAGATGTTTCTTTTATTTTCATATATTTGCCCTCATTAAAATTAAGAAATTCAGTTTTTGTGGCGTAGAGGACGTCGTGCCTTTTCTGAAAACTCAAATTTTGTGAAAATCGGAGCTCTGGGTCAAAAGTTATGTCCGTTTGAACTTCGGGGGTCGGGCGTTGACTTTTTGCGGGTATGGCGGGTTTTTGGGGAACTCATGTCCCTGTGGTACTCGTACCATCTAGGCTTATTTTCTCCGCCTTTGCCGATTCCTTCCTTGTGCAGCGATTTCGGGTTTGGATGTCCATCTTGTCCCTGTGTGGCTTGGGTCAATTTTCTCCGCGTCGTCGACTCGGGTTTTCCTATCCCGCGTGTTCGCCGTTGATTGGGCCATCGGGGCCGTTGATTTCCGTGTCGCCTGACTTTGCTTTGAGTGCGCCGATTTTGGGGATTTTGGGTCCAGGCTGCATAAGTGTCCCGCGGACTGTTCGGGTCGATTTTTTCCGCCTTTTCTGCAATACACTAGCTGCGGGATTTTCGGGTTCCGCGCATACCTCTGTCCCGCGGACCGCGCGGGACGATTTTTCCCGCTTTTTCCGCAATTCGCTTAGTTTCGGCCTTTTTGAGCCCGACTGTCCCGGACATATTTTTTCGCTTTTTCTGCAATTCGCTGCTTCCTTTGCAAATAGGATCCGAACTTGGTATGACGAACCCTGGTACGACTTGCATTGGTTCCATCCGCAATCCCCAGACCTGCAATGCACTAAAACAAACCCTTGACTTCATTTTTTCGGATTTTGCAAATTTTTACTAACTCCTTGGATTTTTCTTAGATAGGGAAGTTAGAGGAAAGCAAAGAGGTACCCAAAAATCCAAAATTTTGGCCCTTCACCATTTCTGCTTGTTCCAGCCTGAAGGAATTTGTGCAAGTTATCCAAAATTATCTTGGGGGGTGAATTTCGGATAATAGGTCTTCAACAAATGATGCCACCTCTTATGTGGTATTCCATCCATGTATCTAGAGATGAGCATGAGGGCATCATCCCGACACAGGATTCCATCGCAAATATGTCGCAAATTCCTTCAACCAAGATCTAGCAGAAATTTCATCAGTACCATAAAAAAGGAACTTGTGTCCACTTCATATTGAATCTTTCTAACCTCTAGCTTCCAAATCTGATAATTTTTTTCTTTCCTTCACTAAATACTATGTAGGCAAACATTGCTCCATTGATACAATTGTAATGTCCCCAGTTAGACAAATTCTTACGGTCTAATGGATTATGCTTGCAGATCTCAATCTGGAATAGGACAAGTAGTAGCAATTCTACTTCATTTAATATGGGCAGATTTGAATGGTCCAATTGACAGGACGACTTGTGGTGAAGTATTTTGAGCTTCTACTCTGTAACTGTTGTATATAAACAATAATTTCTTTCCCAAACTCGGTGACCTGAGTTATCTGTATAAGGACAAGAACATGAGTTTATAAATACCCGATTTGTCATCAAGCACAAATTTGGTATTTATTTATGTAAAATCTGTAGATGACTAACATCTTAGACAAGACTGAAAACACAATTATCGTGGACCGTCAATAAATATGCAACTAAGATTCTTTTGGCCTCTAGCAGTATGACATTTTATCTTCGTGAGGCTATCCAAGTACAACCGTGCACCATTTGTAATTTATCGAAGCTTTATTCACAGGGGTGTAGGATAGTCCTAGTTTTAGATTTGGCAATATGTATTTAGACTTTAGGGTGACAAAAGCAGAATTCCTTGGTGGTGTTCCTAATATCTTAGTTGTTCAAATGGTTTGCTTCTGTGTTTTTCTGCCTCGGATATCGTTGCATATGTCTGAAGTAGATCATTTGAAAATCAGCATGGTTGCACATTGCTTAGGGATTCCTGTCAAAATATCTAAGAATATTCGTTTTTCTTTCAAGAATCTTAATGACCAGTTTTCGTCTAATCTAATCGGCAGCTTCAATGGGTATGTTGACCTTTGGATTTTATATGGAAAATTTGCAAGCATTTCACCATCACAGTCTTGATAATGAACACAAACATAGATAATAAATGCTTTAGTCACAATTTGTCGAATGTTGCTATTGTATATCAGTTCAATAGCAATTTGTGATATAGGTCACCCAGAGCCAGACAAAACCAAGAACGTGGTGATCAGGGTGTCTACATGGTCATGTGACGATAGTCTTCCTTTGGTCCAAAGAAGCCACTGTTGGAGATGGGTCATAGCCATTCGTTCCTTAGGGAAACATAGGCATATTAGTCAAGTAACTATCATTTTATTGTGTGTGTGTGTGTAACAACTTTACCTTAGATTAGGATCAGTTGAGAGAGAGAGAGGGATTATCATTAAGGGATTAACTACAAACTGTACTTAGTAGGAGAAGCATATTGTATAAATATCTCTCAGTTCTATTGAATAAATTGAATCATTACTATTTTTCCCTGATATTCCTATCTTAGCCAGCGAGGAAACCCATACGAGTCTGAGGGGCACCTTCAAGGATCTTCTGAGTGCCCCGAATGATGAAAATATGTTGTGAGAGTCACGTAGGAGATTTTTGCAAACTCATGGGCTAGTGATTAATAAATTGTTTGCAAACATTCATGGGTGTTTTAGCATCCCATCAAGGTCATTTTTTCACAGTTTAATGTAGCCATTCTCAGGTGCATTCCTGATATTGTGGGCATATTACATCTCTGCTAGATATACCCATTGTGAACACGTCCCAAATCTGCCAACCATGAATTGTCACCAAGGCCCACCCAGTATGACTACCGGATACTCTCTAAGTAATCAAGCTTGCAATGTCTATAGGCAGCCGCCAACATGTTTCGTGCGTGTGAAAGATCCATCGATTTGCAAAGCCTGTTTGATCATCTGTGATTTTGCTGTAGTTCAAAAGAGCTTTTTTTCTTTACCTTCACAGTGACGTGCTATGAATAATCCGTCTCATTACTGAATTTTCTCAAGAAGAAGTTCCTTGAAAGATCATACGTCTATCAGTGCTGTTCTGGTTGCAAGTATCAGTGCCAGTCTTGTAGCAATATATCTTCAACCCCAAACCACCTTGTGCAAAATTCATTCTGCCAAACTATCCCACAACGTGCATTAGAAGACTCTTCCATTACGCGAGCTTCATTGATTTATGCTCCTTGTGCTTCCAATTTCTCATTTATGTTCTCTTTTAAGTACTCTGTCCATCCACTCATGAGAACCTTGCCACAAGTATAATATTTTATTGTTGGCCAGTAATTCTGATGATATTTCCCTTTTAGGATATCACTAGTAATTATGTACTCAGTGTAAAATCTATCACCCATCGGTCAAACTAGTATTTCTGATTTTTCCAGGACAGCCAGGGATATATTTTGGCTTAATAAAATTATCTCTGGTTAATAATATTCACTTTTAATCAATTTTGTCTTGGTATGCTGTCATAAGTTGATAAGAAAACTTTACAGATGTCAAGTATATATTAGTCATTTGTTCCGAATTCTTTGATAAGTAGACTATTCAGGTGGTGAAAAGTGATTTATTCTGATATTCTTGTTAGGCTAAGGTTAATAAGCGTCATCTAGATAGTCTAGTGTTCTGAATTAACTGGTAGATATGTCTAAAGATAGATTGCTATATTCGATATTGTGTCCAATAGTCATCGAGTGTCTAGCTAGTCAGTTTATTTAATGTATCCATGTTTGTATCCGTAACTGCTCCTCAAATCTAGAACTTAAAAATAAAAGTGTAGAAAATAGTTTGTCAAAGTTGAATTGAAAATCTTGAATGTAAGAACGCATCATCAGGAGATATGACGATGTCCCATTAAATGTGACAGTCCATTTTGAGTGGATATGGATCTGAATTTTCTCATCGAATGCAACATCCATTTGGACCCAGCTTGAAATGGAGCTAAGTCACATACCGAGGTTGAAGGATCCTGGAGGAAGGAGACCTTCACAAGCAATCTTGAGTGCATCACTAAACATCCAAGGTTGCTGATAGTTGTAGCGCCAAATTGCAAAGCACTATGAAAAGACAACAGTAGATGGAGTGTCAGTCATTACTGCCAAGTGAACTGATGTTTTGGCTTTAGACAGATCTTAGAAGCTTATGTAGCCAAACCTGACTGCAGTAAAGACTTACTGGTGTACAGTGCAGTGGAAACCGTTTTGCTGTTTGTGATCAGGCGGAAATGTTCAAGTACAATGGCTGCAAATGCGTCTGTGAGGTGGCCTTAGCACCCACTTAAGATATAGTGAGGATATCAGTCCATTTCTTTCTATGTCATCAAGGTATCGTGTTCATGTTCGTTTGTTCGGCGAGGATGAAATTTATCGATTAAGAAATTCGCCAGCAAATGAAATTCGGCTTATAATAATATTCGTGAATAAGTTGCGACGAATATAATTTAATATTAAAATAACAAGTTTCCCTTGTATTCCTCCATTGGCTTTTGGGAATAACATAAATGGGCTAAGTGTCAATTAAAATCCATTTATAGGATATTACATTTAAAAACCCAAGAATAGGTCTTATGTAACTTATGGTCGAATAGATCTAAATTGCTAAAAGTTACAGAACCAACGGTTCAACATATTAATAAAAAATGAATATGTAAATCGAATATGCAAAAGGGATGCCTAAAATATAACGTACAATAGCCCCTGGGTGTATAGAGGATTAGTGTATTGGAATTTTAAATAATATAATTTTTGCCAACCAATCAGCCATATATGTGTAGATGTCATGATGATTAACTATTTTTCCAAAAATTGTGCAAAATGTAATAACAAGCAATAACAAGTACTCCTATAAATGAGTTTTCGGTTGCTTGAATAGAAAGGAGAGTCATTTGCAAAGTGATTTTTAAACGTTTGAGAATCATTAGGCAAATAAATCTCTCTAACTCTTTCTTGAGCACGAGCAACTTCCAATAGATAACCCAAAGCATTAATCGTTAAAAACAAAAAAAACAAAAACTATTCTAATAGAAGCCTATGACTAAAGCTAACGATCGAGATACTAATATTAATGAAAAAGTAATAGTATTCATTTTATTTTTATTTTAGTTAAAACATAGAACTAATAATAAGCTAAGTCGAGATAAAGTGCTAAAACCTATACTATTCATTTTTATTTCTGTTCCTACCGTGGTGAATACAGATTAGCAGAGCCAGCGATGAAGACAGATTATTGAGTTCGGCGATAAGCTTTATCAATGTCTATCTTGATGAACAAAATCTAACCTATTTCTACATGGCCGCTGTCAGCAGGTCCGAAGAATCACAAATGAAGCTTACAGTGACTTTGCACAGGACAGATAATGAGTGCAAAAGCCCTAATGTCTAGTTTGAAATGCCCTTGAATTTCTAAATGATTTATTTGTTCTTTACGGACAATCCGGTTAGCAACGCTTCTCACTTGAAGTGCAAGATCCTTGGCAAGAATCTTCTACACAACACTTGAAAGAGTGATAGGCCTCCAACCACCTATGGTGTCCCTCGCTAAAGATTTAGTGACCATCTTAATTAAACCCTAATTAAGGAAGTCTGACAACAAGCCAAAAGAAAATATTTCACCTTTTAAGCATTTGAAATCATTGCCAAATGTTGCCCACATCTCCTTGTAAATTGATAGGGTAGTCCATCAATTCAAGGGGATTTTCATTCTACATCAAGGAAAAGAGTAATGAACAATTCTTCTTGGGAAAAATTATTGTCTAGTTTGCTGCAATCACAAGTTGTCACTTTATTAGGGATCGCCTCTAAACTGTTTGAATATGCAGAGAGAGAGAGAGAGAATAAAGAAAGATTAGAATGTACAAAGAACGGATGGAGAGAAACCGGAATGCTCACATTATCACCGTGTGTCCGTCATTTTATTATGTGAAAGATGATTACAAAGTGGTTGAAGTAGTTTCAACCATTTATTAGTTAATAAATAACTAATATTAAGCTAAGACCAATAAATAAGTCTTATATTTTAATACCCTCTTTTAAGGCTTACTCTATAGAACATACTGACATAAGATTAAAATAACAAAACAAAACAAGACCACACATTCTTCAAAAGCTTTGCCTTTTGAAAACAATGCTTTGACCATGTAGAACTCCATCAAGCCGACTCCTTAACCCTTGTAAAGGTGTAGTTTCTGAGCTGAATTCCCAAGTTCTTGGATTCCACCTCCCCGAACTCCCGAATTACAGTATCTCCCGAATTTTTGGACAACCATCCATATTGAGCTATTCCCACAATAATCCATCAAGTTGTCGCATGACCCTCGTAAGGGCAAATTCGTGAGATCCACAGACTCCCGAAGTAGCTGGATAGCCATCCATGCCGAGTTTTACCTACACTGGATTCTTTCATGTCTTCAAAGTATTGGGATTCTTTTAAAATACGCATTCTCTATTAGTGAGTTCATCAATTTCAGCATCCGGTGAATTTTTAACAATGGCTTTATTTGGTTTGTCTTGGAATTTTCCCCTCATCTTTGGCTTGTCATAAATTACAAGATTCACAGTCCATTCATGACCAAATAAAAATCCCTGAAATGATTTCCTCTTGTCACATACATCAATTTTACTGTGTTCGGGATTGTAATACAAGAAAGATATTCCTGGGCCCTTGTATATGATAAAACACTCTGATATTCGTACCGTGCCTAGCAGATAAAACAAACACTCTGAAATTCGTATCGTGCCCTAGCACATGATTCATGACTGGAAATAACTCTTTTAAACCTTCTGTGACTGCATTATCTTCTGATTTGCTGGTTTTCTGTTCTCTAGCGCAAGATTCACGACTGGAAATAACTCTTTTAAACCTTGACTGTATTAGCATCTGATTTGCTGGTTTGTCTGATATATTCGCGATTGTTATCAATGATAGCACTGTTAATGGCGGAAATGAAGTCTTTGGCTGTATTTCGTCCAAAACATTGTGTCCCTAAATGTTCGCTGTAAATTAGTAAAAGGCCCTTGTGATGACTGTAAACTCAAACTGTGCCCTAACGGAACTAACTTGAACTTCTTTCCTTCTCTTTCTCTTTGCTTGCCCCGCTCTGATACCAATGTTAGAATATGTAGAGAGAGAAAGAATAAAGAAAGATTAGAATGTACAAAGAACGGATGAAGGAAACTGTAATGCTCACATTATCATTGTGTGTCCGTCATTTTATTATGTGAACGATGGTTACAAAGTGGTTGAAGTAGTTTCAACTGTTTATTAGTTAATAAATAACTAATATTAAACTAACACTAATAAATAAACCTTATATTAACCTTATATTTTAATAGAAACATGTATTCCCTACTATCATAATTGGAGGTGGGGAATAAGGAGAAAAAATCTTTTGAAAGTGTTGCAGAAAAAAAATTCTGATCCCTTCTGGGTCCCAAAGGAGAATTTAGATCCCTCATCACCCTCTTTAATCCATTGAGGATGGGCATGAACCTGAGCTCCCCTTGCAACATATTCCTCTTACTTCCAAATTAAATCTTCTAAGTAGGCAACCTCTTCATACAAAAACTCACTATGGAGATCCTCTGAGGTGATGCAGGCTGACACCAGCTTGTGCTTAGCTTCTCAAAGAGTATGTCTGCACCATCAGGCAATCATATGCCCCGAACTCCCAATAAATTTCATGGTTTGGCAAGCAGCAGACTCCCACCACAAAATCCATCCTCTCTCCACGAGGTTGAGGCATGAGATTCCAGACATGATGAACCAAAGTGAGGAAGTCGAAAGATTGTAAATCAGCAGCATTCAATTTAAACAAAGAAGAATGTTTATCCTCTTTTGAATGTCCTATTGAAAGGGATGTTTGGATTGGGAGATGATCTGAATCAGTTCCTCCAATTAACACCTCAATTGGATAAGAAGGGCCTGAAAACGGAAAATCTTGAGGGCCATAAAACGGTCCAACCTTGCCTGTATTTTGTCCTTTCCTCTTTGAAAATTAGACCATGTATACTAGCCGAATTTTGCTAAACCTTTCTTTCCCCAGTTTGGATCAAAGAGTTGGAGAGAGGCTTTGCATCTAGACCATGCCATTCTTTCTAAACTAGATACAATCTGCATCCCCACAATCTGCACTTTGATTTCTAGGAAAAAAGTATTGCGATTGTTTTTTGCACTGGGTATGGAGTCTCTAGACACTGCCTCCTGCACCAGGCAACTAGTTTGTAATTTGAAAAATCAGTCAAAAGATTTTTTTCTCCCTAAGAGGGGTTTCTCCGCTAAATTTAGTGGATCAGTTAGCTACAACTAACTTTAGTTGCTCTGCTAAGTTTATGCTACAGAGTTGCATATTGAGCTGGGCGAGCGAACCCAAAAGGAGAGTTGCATTGGCTGTGTTGATCAACGGAGGACTGAGCTACATTGCTAAGCATTCAGATCCCCTGCTCCAAGTGGTGGTTAATACATTGTAGGCGAGCTAGTAAACGGGTGATCAACGTGTTTGAGCTATGCATTAGCAGTTGAGCCAACACATTGCGAGTTATTTCTATACGTTGCATTTGATCGAGCCATTGACTGAGGTAACAATCATTTAATAGTTTATCACAAAGCGGTTTGTGTTACATAGTTTGAATCCTTCGAGCTGAGTTCAATAGCATATCGGCCGAGCTAACATCACACCGGTCGAGTCCCCTGTCACTGCATTTACTTGAGCTCACATTTGGGGTTGCATTGTTTGATTCGAGCTAAGTGGCGAGCTAAACCCCCCACTGACCGAGCCCTCTCCTGGATCCTGCACGAGTTGGAGCCTTCCTTTGCCACAAGCCAATCATCCATTCGACTTCCATTGCAATCGAGCCAACAATACAAAGCCAAGCAGCGAGTTGGGACCATCCTCCAAACAACCAGACATTCTCCTCTACGGTCTTGTGCGGCTTCCTTTGCCACCAGCCAATCATGCATGTGGGTTCCATTGCAATCGAACCAATAGTACAAAGCCAAGTGGCGAGTCGGGACAATGCTTTGAGCACCCAGACTTTCTCCTATGCGGTCTTGTGCAACGCTAAACAAAACCAAAACAACCAACCTGCAGAGGAAATCAGTAGAGGGGGCCAAAATAAAAGCTAAATACATAATAATCCAAAGGCATATCAAAACGAAGCAAGCGGTTTCTCAGGGAAACCTAAACCACACTTGCACACCCAACTGCCACGTGGACTTCTCTAGCAATGGCCACGTCATGTGTTTTGCAAGGTTAGTCTTTTTTTTTGCAGTGTTTAAATACATTTTCCTCCATTTGATTGCCCATGCGCTATAGTGGCTAGTTGAAGTGCTTTGGGAATTGGCAGGTTAAGGGATTGATACCCCCCCTCCCCTACCTCTTGAAATTTTTAGTGGCACATTTAGCGGAAACCGCCAATGTTAGCGGTCAAAAACCCCGCTAAACCAGATAGTCACAACTAACCCCCCTTTTGAAAGTTTTTAGTGGCACTTTTAGTGGAAACCGCCAATGTTAGCGGTCAAAAACCTTGCTAAACCAGATAGTCACAACTAACCTCCCCAAATTTAGTAGGAAAAACACTAATATTGGGCCAATTTTTTTTTCCCACATTGCTTAAAAACATTTTCAACATTTTTTTTGCAGATTTTCACTGTTTGAGCCATTTTAAGCTTCCGGGGCCATTAGGGCCCCACAAAACAAAAACTATTTGCCTGCCATTCAATGTTTCAGCGCAAGTAGCTGTAATTTAATATTTTCAGTGAATTGTTGCATTGTTTTGTGAAAACGTGCCCTCTAGTTGGGAAAAATTCTAATAACCCACTATGGCAAACAATGCTCCCAAATTCTTCTTGCTTGACTCGCAATTGCTTTGTGGTGACAATTACGCCGCATGGGAGACCAAAATTCGAACTGAACTTGAGTTTGAAGAAATTTGGTAGGTTGTAAATGGTTCAACAACTAGATCAACAGATGATACAACCCAACAACATCAGTTTGATAGGGCCAATCATAAGGCCAAGTTGATTATCTTGTTTGCCTTGTTCGATGACATGCAACCCCACATTCGAGATGCCAAAATAACCAAAGAAGCGTGGGACAAGCTGAGCACAATGTACCAAGCCAGAAACAAGAACACAATACTGAATTTGTAGAGTCAGTTGCATACCTTGAAATTCAAGTTGAATGAGAAAGTGGAGGCTTTCTTGCGTAGAGTTACAACATTGAGGGCTTCACTTCTAACCATGAGAGAGGAGATTTCAGATACTGCTCTCGTGCCCATTGTGTTGAGAGCACTTCCTCCCTCATACTGCATTTTTGTGACGACAATCAACTTATTAGATCAGACCATCAGTTTTGAGAGGCTAGTGAATTTGTTGTAGCAAGAAGAGTCCCTAAACAAGAAGGATGAAGAAGAATAGCAGGCATTATCTTCTCATGAGAAAGGGAAGAACAAAGTTGAATCTTCCCAAAAGTCCCAAAAACAACATCAAGGGGACAAACAAAAGAAGAAATGTCCTATCTGTAAAAGAGGACATGAGTTTGGTACAACATGTACAAGAATGGGTCATCGTGCAATTCCGGACCTCACAATCAACAATCACAATAGGGACAGTCACATTATAAGTAAGGGAAAGAGAAGGGGAACTGGCGAAAGAAACCCCATCAACAAGGCAATGTAGCTGAGCAAGAAGATCATTTGGATGATGAGGACTTCTTGTACACTGCCCATTCCAGTGAAGCAACCACGTCATCTAGTGCAATCTGGTACGTTGACTTGGGTGCCACTCGACACATGACCGGACGCAGAGATTAGCTCACCATAATACGAGACACACCTCCAAAAACCATGTTTCATTGGGGAGCGACTCTTCCTACACTATGTTGCTAGGAAACGGAAACGGGTACGAAACGTGGAAACGACAATTTTCAAAAAACCTTGGATACGAAACGTTACGGGAAACGTCCGTACAATATATATATATATATATATATATTACTCATTTTATAATTGTACTCCATGGACCATAAGAGATAATTGATAAAGCACTCAAAATATTTTGTATTCATTGAAATTTGAAGTTCTAAAGCTTCATCATTCAACATATAAATTTATACAATAAAAAATATTGAATAAAATTGTAAGTGAATTATACTCTATAAGTTATAAAATATTAGAATAAAATGAACTATAATATCTAACTTATAAAAAACTACCAAATATATATAAATTGAAATCCCAAAAAAATTATTCAAATTATATTTTATAATATATAAAACATGTAATAAAAAATCTAAAAAATAAAATACAAACAAAAGAAAATCTTATTAAATAAATATACTAAAAATTCTATTTAAAAAACCTTAGAGAAATAAGACTCTCGAGAAAGAAGAATTCGCACTTACAAAAATAAAACTCGACGACAATTACAAAGACATTTGGCTCATTTCTTACCTGCCTGAACTGCAAGTCGCAAATAACAATGGCGGATTTTCGAAGTCAATAAAGTGGTAGAGACAGACACAGTTTTTATAGTCACAAACAAAAGAAAAACTAGTTGTAGTTTTGAAGGAAATAGTTAGAAATACAAAGAAACCCTAGTCGTGAGGGAAGAAGTACTGCCTTTTTCTCCTGTCGAGAGGGCAAATATAGAGGAGTTGTTTTTTTCCATAGTTGCGAGGGTTTTTTCCCACCGATTTTTTAAAAATGTTTCCACAATGTTTCGTGCACGTTTCCTATTTCCGAAACGTTTCTAGGGTGAAACGTCACCCCCGTAGCTATTTCCTGGCTTCACAGTTCCCACACAATCCAAGGTATTGGAAACATTTCTCTTCCTCTTGGTTCACGAAATTGTAGGTTATCAAATGTCTTGTATGTCCTCGTAATGTCCCCATTTCCGAGCAGGTGGCCTAGGAGGCCTTTCATCCGTCTTAGTCTTGGTCATGCCCAAGGGGCTAGTGACGTTGATGGTTATTGGGTATGGTTTTCACCTTCATTTCACTTATATATCATGTTTTGACGTTGGCCACATACTTTGAGGTGACTTAAGTGAAATAAGGTTGCGTGATGCTCCCCTAAGGTACTTTATGTTATATTTTGTCGATGACTTAAGCGATGGGTGAATATATGGTACTTTATTTTCTATTTCTTCGTTGGGGGTAACTTAAGTGTACTTTTGGTAATATGGTGATAAAGTAACTTAAGCTATTTTATTATTATGCAAGGAGGTCGATTAGGGTTCTTTTGGGCCCTTTGTTGCATGAAAAGTTATAAAAGGAAGTGCTTGAGAGAAAAGGGCATTCATTCATACACTTACCTATTTTGATATTGGAGCAACTATTGTTTAAACTTTCTTTGCTTGTGGAGTAAGATCCCACTGGAACCCTAGCTTCGATGGTGAAAGATTCACACCTAGCTAGCAAAGCACTCTTCAGTGGTGAAAGATCCTCCCTAGTTTGCTATTTTGGAGCTTTATTCAGATTTTTGGATTAGATTTGGAGAGTAATCAGAAATCCAGTTTCAGAGTAAGAGAACAACCCTCTTCTTCATCAAGGGTTTCAATTCAGATTTGGAACAACTATTTTCTAGGGTTTTATCTACTCAGTTCCATATTTAAGGAGCAGTTTTGGAGGGGTTTCTGTGGTCCGATTCCAGAGATTTCGGAGTTGGAGATTGTTATCATTATGAAGATGCCCTAGAATTCATTTCCATCATTTTTCCATTGTTATTCTGGAAATTACGGTCAACTGTATTTTTTTCTCATTTTCTGCCCTAAAAGAAATAAATAAAATCAGATCTGAGAGATAAAAAATATTTCTCTTGTTTATTGTTCTATATATTTTTCTGAGTTGTTTGAAGCTTCTGGGTAGTGCTGGAAGTGATTAGTTTGCAGAATACCAAAATTTCTTTATTTCTGCATATTGCTATCATAAAAATCAGAATTCAGTTGGCTGTTATTTTATACATATTTTGTGAATTTCAAGTAATATCCCACAAGGGATATTTCAGTCCTTGGTTTGACTAAGAACGTACTATCAGTTAGTCAACTTCTAGATCATAATTTGAAGATTGATTTTGATAGTCATCTGGTAAGAAAGTCTTATTGATTTGAGATAAATCTAGAAGCTCGAAAATTGTTGCAAAAGCTTCAAATGTGGGACGAATGTTCCAGCTTGATTTTGTCCACAGGGATAATCAGGCACTAGCGGCTAAGAATACTTCTTCTGCACAGTTGTTGCATTGGAAACTTGGCCACATCAGTTTTAGATATCTCGATACACTTTGCCGGTACAATATGGTGAGAGGTTTGCCCTCTCTCAAAAAGGATATAGACAAGTGTCCTAACTGCCTCGCAGAAAAACAACACAGAGCTTCATTCCAGAAGAGTACTTATCGAGCTCCAAATGAGCTTGATTTGGTTCACACCGATTTTGACACGGAAAGATGGTAAGCATAGTAAAAATCATTTTGTTGTTGATCACAATGTTTGGACTCAACATAACATGGTTTTGTTGGAATTGCATTGCACAAAGATCTGCTATTTTCGGGTATGTGAAGGAGAAGTCAAGGATGATATATTTATACATAATGACTTCATTAATTTTGATCATAACACTGCTGTTACACACACTTCTAGCTTGCACAGTGACATATTTGTAAGCATACAGGTGGATTCAGTCATGGAAAGTGTTGGTTTTTAGTTTATAGCATTGTTGGCAATCAATATAGGATCATTTTCAGCTCCTATATCACTGCTGTATGGATATCATCATGCATATCATACTACAAGGAATGATGAGGAGAGAAGCACATATTTGATTCAATTTCAAGTTTTTTTTCCGCATATGGGATATGGGTGTTTTTGTGAGTCTTGCCAAAGGACAAACTTCTGATCTCAAGTTCAGTACTACTGATAATTTTATCATTATGAGTGCTGGGATGAGGGAAAAATCAAACGAAACTTATGGGGAACACAAGCAATTTGACCATCTTCATAGAGGAGATTGTTTGCATCATTTTAATGCCATGCAATTGTTATGTTTGGGTCATCAAGGTAAGAATTGTAATTTTGATTTTTCGATCTATGTATTGCTAACCCATGGTTCCATGAAAGAACCGAAAGCAATGTGGGAAAAGTGAAGCAATTATGATGAAGTTGCAGTTGTACATATATCAGTCATAGAAGGAATTGATGATGTATCTAAAGGGAAAAATGATAAGCGTGCTCTTGAAGTAAGTACTCCACTAAGAGAAGAGGCCGAGTTCACAAATTTTGTCTCAAATCGAACATGATGAATGTTATCTAATAGTTCTCAATATTGTATCTCAGCTGGAAGTTGGTATAATAAAAGTCGTGAGAATTCCAAATTTTGGGATTTCAACCATGCTGGCATAAGCTTTTATGTGACTGTTATAAACATTTCCAGCCACCTCTCCATGTTGCTATCAGCTGTAATAAGGTTTCCAGCCCCTAACATCATGATTTCCAAAAGAGAAATGGATGGGTACAATTGTGTTTGGTAGAACCAGAAGGAAAATATGAGAATTCATCCCTTGAGGGGAGTTTGCAAAATTTTTGCAAGAAAAGAAAGAAGACTTGCCATCATGTCCATGAGATATGAGGAAGCAAGGATGTTGAAACCTTTTGTTTTCTTTAATGAATTTGTTTCATGTGTAGGTACAAACATGAAGCCAAAGGACAAACTGAGATTTATTTGGGATCTGGGCACTTGCAATTGCTTGAGGACAAACAATTTTGAGTGGGGAGGACCGTAATGTCCCCTAAATGGGACATAATGAGAATTGCATTCATATTTTTTCTAGTTTCGATTATGTCTTTGTTTGGGTCAATATTGGCTCGATGGATGATGAATTCTACTTGGTGTAATGGCGTAAAAGTATTTTTAAATATTTTATGTCGAGTTGGGCATGGCGGCCTCTTATTTGGTTCGAAAATTGTGGAAGGATCCTCATGGGTCAACCTTGATTGGAGAGCCTACATAGAGGTTAACGAAGAAATAGATTTACTTGAAGGTTGGCCTATGCATTGGGCTTCTATTTTGATGTTGGCGCCACTTGAGGATATATAAAGACATCAAGGTTCATTTGAATGGGTTATGCATGTTTATTTTGAAGATTGATATCTTGAGTTTGTGAATAGTGTGCCCTAGTCTCCACTAAAGACGAAAACCTTTAGTGTGGCTCAACTTTGGGGATGAAAACCTCCATTGTTAGAAGATTAAGGAATGAAAACTCCTCAAGCTTGAGGGTAATGCCATATGAGGGTTTCCAAAGTGCCTCAAAGAGGTTTATTGCTGGGTTTTCCCCCTTCTTACCGTTGGTGACTTGCATGGGTGGAGGGTTTGGTATGTTTTAGGGCTGATTTCACTATTTTGGTTTGATGTTCTTATTCGGCATAATTTATAAGTCTGCAATCTGAACTTTGGATAATTTTGGTGAGGATTTACTATTTTCCCCAGCCCTCGGTTTGGCTGAACTGCTACTGCCATAAATATTTAATTCCATCTGTGATTATCAGATATTTCTTCAATATTTGATGTATTTGTGATGCATAAATATTGTCATGGCTATATAAATTATTTTGTGGCATTCTACATTGATTTGCATAATGAAAAGTGGATTCAAATCTCATAGGCAGTTCACTGCCCTAGGAGACTGCAGATTTTGTATTGGTTGATCATTTTAAGATATTCTCTGCTATTTTCAGATTGTTGTGTGTGCTGGGACGTGTTTTCAGATCAGATCAATTCATGATACCCAATAAACCCTTTTCTCCATTTTCAGCCCAAAAAGGGACATTACAGCCCTCGCTTGTAGTTGTTCGGTTGGAAGGATGTTACGAGTCATAATTGCTGAGCACTAATTTTAAAGCTTTAATCTTATCATGCTAGAATGAACATGATTAGTTTTGCATTAAGGCCGAGCCCTTTTAAGCTTCTAGGCATTTTATTACAAGCTGTCTAGCTTTTTACATTGTACTGAGCTTGATGGTGATTAAGATTTCTACTAAGGCTTTATATATATATATATATATATATATATATATATAACTTGATTAAACCTTCCCAAAAAGCTCACCTAACCCCTACTTAAAGCCAGGCTTTGAAATTCAATTTCAGCCATTGATTGGGCTACGGATCGGATGGTGCTGGTGAGAAGAATAATATTGACAGAAAAGATCTTACCACACATCAAATCAACGGTGCTACAGCCATACAAGCTTGCTGCCAGTCTTTAATGGCTGACCCTGCCTGGAAATAGATCTATTTTATTTCTTTTCATGATAGATATTCATTTATCACTGCCCGTCAAATGATGAGACAGTTAATGGTTTAAAGAGGGCTGCGTCAAAATCCCATGTGTTTTTTTTTCTATTATCCTTTAGAAATTTGGACAGCCTTTATAAAGATTGCCATTGTCATTTTTAATATGTTTGATTCTGTTTTACAGAAATCAAGAGTTTTTTCTTACAAAGAAAATAAAGATCACTAAATGGACAGCTTATGCTAGTCCAGATCAAAAGGCTTTCTAACTCATCATGCTATTTCTGCAGTTTCTTAACCGCCTAGGGTTACAGTATTGCCACAGCAAATTTCTCACTTATTGGGATATGCTCCTTACTTTTTAGCTGCCTAAAATCAAAATATTTTATAAACTTCAAATGCTTCACTAAAAGATTCACAAGTTTAACGGTGGAAACATGAAAGTAAGACCATCCTTTACAATGAAAAAATAACTAACTTATCTAACAGAGAGAGATTCCCGAGGCTTAAATGGATTTTGAAATATTTTAATTATTTAGCCGTGCTAAAGGATTTCACGGCATGAGAAGCAATTATAGATATACAAAACCCATCGGTGGTCTTTACAGCTTTTATACACACCTTTATAGTCATTTATATAGAATTAAAGAAAATACTTTGTATACGTCTTCACAAATTCTTATCATGAATGAAACACAGAAAGTTACGGGATGACAACAATTTTCCCTCTGCCTTTGAAAATAACATTTATAAATTCCAATTCAAGCATCCAAGAATAACTAGTTTCCAAGGCTTCTGCCAAGTCAATCACTGATTGCAAGCTACTAATTAAATGCACAACTATCATTCTCTTCAGAATCCAAGCTAAGTAATCCAAAAACATATATGATAAATTACTAATAGAGGAACGAAACGATATCAACAACTCATCTTTCATTTGTTCTTTAACCAAAACAGAAGTGGAATGAACAAGAGCAGGGGTAGGAAATTGTGCACCAAAACTAGATGTGTTGTTCGTCCGTCTTTGACCCATACTGAAGCAGAGAAGGTTGATGCTTTTCATCCCTTAGCCACCTTCATAATGGTTGCTGGGGTCTAAGACGTAAAGAGAAATTCTCTACTCTGTACTAGCCACTAAAGCTTTTCACTCTCATAGCCATTAAATTATCACTTCCCAACATTTAGCTCATAATAATAAAAAATTGCTGTTCCATGTCATTCAACACAATTTGTTTTAGTTCATATCTCATCTTGGCTGATTTTTCTTAGTTTAAGGATCAAGGAGAAGGGCATAAAAAGATGGAACAATGAATGGGAAGTGATCGTAGGAGAGAAGAATTTCTTAAATGATATATATGTTTTTAAAAGAAGTTTTCACAAATGGAATATAAAATATATTTAGCTCAATCAGTGAAACAAGAATAAATATGTTTAATTAGTCAAGACTAAGTGATTTTCTTTATCTTAACAAATAATTATTAATGCTTTTTGTTTAATAATTTAATTTTGAATCAATCTAGTCCTACCAATTAGTCAAATTTACAAGGTATATTACTTAATTAAATTATTTATTATTTATTTGAAACTCGTTTTATCTATTAAATCATCTAGGTGCATTATTAAAATATTTAGTTATATAATTAAGTTTCTAACTTCTAATTTAATTCACCCCTTTTCATAATGTTATTAAATTATTAATTAAAATTGATTAAAAATAAATTCCAATTCATCATTTCAACTTTCTTCTAAAACCTTTTTTGCTCAAGTCTAATCTCCTAGCTTCTCGGCTGACTAGTCTTTACTTGCCTGTATCACAACATACGAAAGGTCAATACTCACTTCTTCTTGAACATTGGCTTCACTCTTCTTCCCCTAAAGATGGATCCCATAGTGAGATCTGAAATGTCTTTAAAAAACTTGTTAACATGGATGAATCCAAAGAATATTATTCATTATTGCTATGTGAAGAAACCAAATTGAAAACTATTAATAATAACTTTTGTTCTTGCATGATCAATTATAGCTCTTAACCATCTTGGAATAATGCCATTAGCTTCATTCTTTGCAGAAGCCTGAAAATGGATTTGAGCACCATGAACCTATGCCAAGTGCACCTGATCCTGATACGGTATTATAGCAGAAATCTTCGTCTTGGTTTTGAGTAGATTATAATCTTCTGTTTAAGACTATTAGAAAAATAGATTTAAAAGAAAATTGACTGCAGCTTGTAACAAGGGAGAAAATTATCGAGAGCTACCTCACTGATCCTCGAATCCCTGTGTAAGATGCATTATCTTGGATTTAAATGACTTTCTCATGATCTCATGTCTCAGATTGGCCTTTTAATAGTTATTTATGCACGCCCTTACCATTCTATGTTGATCAACAGGTCCAACAGGAAAAGACTAGCTAAGAGAAAGCTTGTTCCATGGCCAATAGAGATTCGGTTTTGTGAACCTGATGGTGATGTCCATTTTATTGCACGAGAGCCAAGGTAAGATTGAGGAGAGAGAATACATTTTACTGGAAGACTTTCTTAATCAATAAGATGTTTGCAAAAACATCATATGTTTGCGATTTTGTAAGATTTTTTCACCCTAATGTGATTTATGGTTTCCTGAATGAGAACAGACTAAAATATTGGTTCCGGGCAAGAGGGAAGCTCTCAGATGACCTAGCTTTGCATCGGTATGGTACTTGTGGAATCTACTTTTTTGATGTATTTCAATGATTGTAGCTTGGTACATCTAATACTAGGAAACTAGTGTATTACAATTATCTGTGTCATGGCTTTCTTGAAATTATTGGATATCATATTCCATGAAGGCAATATTTTTTCTATATCCTCATATAAAAAACAAATATCATAACATGAATTAGAGCATTGAGAGAATTGTTTACCTGGAATACATGTTTGTGCCTTTCTCATTTTGAAACAAATACATAGAGAGAAAAATCAATGCCAACCTTTTGGAGAGAGGGAGAGGAAGTGGGATAAAGAATGTGCTGGATACTTCGAAGGATAAGGGCCCTTTTGGTTGCAATTTAAGTAAGAGATATAGCAGAGACTATGGGAAAATGCTTTTTGTGTAACACAATTTTTTTACAATAAACATTGGATATTAATTGTTTGGAGTCCTCTTTCGTGGTATGCAAACAGATATCTCACCTAACTTATATATATCATATATGATGCTGGTACATTGCAAAAATTGTAGACCTTTTCCGATAATTTACTTGGGAAAAATGTCAGCACAAAGCCCTAGTATTGAGCATTGGGAAAATCCCTGAAGGTAGTTGCAATCCAATTTGTGTGAAGTACTCGATCCAAAGTTTGGTTTGCTTTTCTCTTCAAAACCTACTAATTGCATCACTTGTAGGTAATGTGCGATAGGCCTTTGTCATTGGTTATTTGATGCATATATGTTACAAAATTCTAAAGACCACTTTCATTTCAAAATTTTAGTTGATCCATCTCCCTTTTTGGTACCCACAAGGTTATTGTTCTTGTTTAAGTATTTTACTTAATATTTAATGAACTATGAGTTTTGAACTCATTATTGTTCAGTTATGAACTTCCACAAATATATTGTAACCTCTTTTGGTATAATAAATACAGGCACCACACACATCTCAAAGCGTGTCGTGTATCCTCTCATTTCTCGTCATTCTTTTTGGGTTCACATCTTCTAACATTGGTATCAGAGCCATTGGTGCTCAAAGTGTTCCCTGTTCGAGGAAGACTTGGAGCGGGTACAAATTGTGGGAGAAGATTTGTAGAAAGTTGAGGGAAAAACGCAAGAGCAAGACAAAAATATAGTCAGGAGATCTAGTGGACCATTACAGTTGCCATTGATGATGTAGACCAGGTCGCCATTAATGAAAGACACAAAACCTTGAGTTTAATTTCCAGTCACTAGAGACACACAATTGATTTGTAGAAACGTGAATAAGTCGCAGATCTTCAAAGACGTGGAAGAGAGAAAACTTGACCAAACATGATTTTGTAGACACATTTTCTTTTCTATCAGGATTTGAGATGCATTACAGTCATTTTGAGTTTTAGGGTGATTCTGAGGTCGTGACTTATAGCCTGCAGTTTCGGGGCCCATCAAAATTATAAGCCTTATGCCACAAAATGTTTTTCCATTAGTTATTTTCTAGGGAACTTACAAAATGCCCAGAATGTGCAGATGCAAGGACAAAAATGTGATTATAGTCTTTCTTTTGCAGCAAGAAGGTATACATGAGTTTCGAGTGATTTAAAAAGCAAGTTTCAAGTGATTTTGTAGACACCTAGGGCACGACAGGTGAAAGACCAAATAGTCACAAACCAAATGTTGTAAGTTTTCTTGAGTTTCGTGCTATAATCATCCGTTTCCACTTGCATTGATCTATGTGTTAGAAGTTAGAGTATAGACTATACTTTCATTTATTGTGTCAATTTGTAGGACAAAACTCAAATATCTGGTTTTTGTGCTGTACTTTTTCCTGTTGCATTGTTTTTTGGGTTGAAAAAATCAAGTATTGTGTGAAAAATTGCCGATATTCAGAATCTTGTTCCACCAAAGGCATAGAAATTGAGTGGCCAAAATTACAATGTATGGAGTCACAAGATGATGATGATCACAAGATATTGGGATTGTGATAAAATCATTCGTGATGATGAAAATGGGCTTGTTGCAGATTTTACTGATTATGACAACCATCTTATGGAGGCCTTGTTGCTGAAGTTGTCGGTGTCAAATGATTTGATACTTGAGATCTGGAATGCCACTGAGGCTAGCGTGCTACATACAACTCTAAAGAACAAATACATGAATTCAGAGAAGAGTCAAGTTTTATACATGAATATTTATTGTTTTCAACAAGGTTGCTGGAGGATGGGTCCTTGTCAGAACACCTTTTTCAGATGAAAGATCTTTGAGACTAATTTGGTTCACTCAATAAAAAGGTGGATGATGACGACTTGGCGGTGCTTATTCTTAAATGTCTACTGCCTTCCTATGAAAACATTCGTGGAGGCTATACATTTGATGGCGGAAAGGCAGACCTTGACGTCTGATCAAGTCAATTACTATTTGCTGCAAAAGAAACACAAGAAAACACAAGCAGTTAAGTCTAGTTCTGGACAATCAGAGAGTGCATTGACTGCTTAGTCAAAGGGAAAGTGAAGATGTCACTTTGGCGAATCTTCTAGATACTAGGTGAAATGTCATGACTATCATAAGTTTGGGCATTTCAAAAAGGATTGCTTGAAGCGATAATATGATCTTTCCCAACACAACAAAAAACTACGAGATGAGGCAAATGTGGCAGCAATTGAAGGATGGGATCTAAAGAGAGTATGCTCTCATGGTATCAGGCTGAACTAATAATGATGTCAGTTGTAGGTTCAGTGATTCCGGTGCATCCAAACATTTCTCATGTCGTAGGGACTAGTATGTAACATTTACTGCAGTATTTGATTTAGTTTTATTAAGAGAGGGAGAGTCACTGGCAATAGAGGGGATTAGAGATATCTACAATGTTTTGAATAATGCTAAACAACTATTAGTAAGGAATGTTAGGTATGTTCTGAGCACGTATAAAAATCTGGTTTGTTTGTCAGTTAACAGAAAAATCGCAATATTTTTGTAAATTTCTCCCGGCGAAGTGTGTTGTGTCAGATGTGATACATGGACAAGTAATTACCCTAGGCATTGGACATGGTGGTCAATTTAGGCTTGTTGATTCTGCTATAGTCAACTTAAAATCACTCGTGGAGGGAGACACCGCCATTTAGGATGTTCTAGAGGATGAAATTCCTCATAAGCTTGTTGACCCTACTTCAGTCGACCTACATAGGTAGGGAGTATCAGCTATTGAGAATGTGCAAGAGGATGCAATGCCGTGGGAGGATTGAATTCCTCGTTCAATACAGAATATGTGGGAGGCAAAAATAACTGGGGAGGATGGTCTTCCTCATTCAGATGCACGATTAATTGTGGAGGGAAACTCCACTATCCAAGATGTGTTAGAGGTGCATGGTGAGATGGCAGGACACACCACTCAATTACAGGCATTGGCTCGAAGGACAAAGAGCATGAACAACTTTCTCATCTTGTTGTGAAAGGCTTTTCACAACATACTATGGAGATGGTTGTTTCGTCTTCTGAGAGTACCTTCTTACTCATGCTTCGGATACTACAAAAATGGTTACATTTTACTTGAACGTGCTCATTTGAGGTTTTGCAAATTGATTGAGTCCATGTGACCAGATTCTCTTTGATCAACATCTCCAAGATTCTGATTTTAGAACTATGGAGGTCGGGTTAAAATTATTTGCCATTGATGATTCATCACTGGTCAATGAATCATTTTATAAACACTTGGTGGACCACTTGTCATATGTTATGTCCATATGACTAGATCATGCTTTTGCTGTTAGCTGTCCTTTTCAATTGTTGTCTACGCCAAAGCTCATAAATTGGACGGTAGGAAAACATCAGATGACTGCTACAGATTTCAGAGTAATATCTAGGGTGCAGCCTACAATTTTAATGACTTAACTCCTTGGTTTTATTGTATTTGTAAAATTTCAAGACAAACATGTTGTCTCTGGTTTAGTCATTAAGGGGGGCTATTAAAGTATATCAGTTAATGTTTAATGAACTATTAGTTATCACCAAATTAATGTTCAGTTATATACTTCCCCAACTATTTTGTAACCTTTTTTTCAGCATAATCAATATGAGTACCACACACACTCAAAGTGTGTCCTGTGGCTTTCTATTTTCTATTCATTCTTTCTTTGTTCACATCTTCTAATAATTCTACATTTGGGATATGTGAAAGACTAGCTCTTTATTGCATATAAGATGAAGGAAAAGAACAAGAAATAATCATGGGTTAGTGTGATATACTCAAGCTCAAAGAGTATGCTGGAGTATTGGTTATATAATATTAATTTCCTTGAGGGATAAGTTACAGACCTCATCTCATAAGATGCTTTTGGGAAAGTCTATTAATTGTCAGAAAAAAGCTCAGATTGTTGCATGTAGAGAGCTAATTGACATCATTGAGCCTATATTACTTAAAATTTCTGTTCGGTGCATTTTTGAAGAATTTTGCAAGACAATCTCTCAATTCTGTTGTCTACACATCCCTTTTGAAACAATCTCAAATGTATGCGACTTAGTTGAATCTTTTCTATGTAACAGAAAATAAAGTTCCACACAAAATGCCGAACTATTATTTCTATTTCTATTTGCTTGATCAAGTTTCCTGAATATTTTTTCTTGAATGTAGTTTATGATTTTTGTTGCCTCACATATTTCATATTATTAGAAATCCACCATGTTTAGTTCCATGGTTATGTTGGTCATTTCAAAAAGAAAGTTTTTGTTAAAATATAACACATTATATAGAATGTAAAAACAGTTATGTAGTTGTTCGGTTGGTAACTGTTCAACCACCTCTCTCTCAATAAATAAACCTCTGCCTGTATCATTTGGACAGTGCAGTTTTTGCCTTCTGTATTCTTTCTTCTTTGTGCATCTTCCAACATTGGTATCAGAGCAAGGAAGGTTCGCAGTTCGAGGAAGCCTTGTCAACAGGCACGAATTGGAAGTTTGGGGAAGCCCTAGTAGGGCACAAACTGAAGTTATTCCATCCAGTGCAAAGAAGAATCGTGGTCGCAAATCGTGTGAAAGGAGACAGTTGCAGATAGATAGTCGCAGAAATCGTGGAGCAAAAATCACTGGTTCATCTTCACGAGGGCACACGACGTCCATTGGAAGAACAAATGTCAAAGAAAAAACGTGAGACAATACAGTCGTTTTTTGTAAAGCTGTGAAGGAGGGCAGAATCGTGGATCGTCGTTGGAGAAAAACGAGGGCACAATGCATAAACTCGTGAGGGCAAAAGGGCACAGTGCATAAAATCGTGAGGGAAAACTTGTGTAAAGTCTGCAATCGTGGGGGCAGAGTGCACAGAAGTGCGGGAAGGAGAAGACGTGAGAATCTTGTCGTGGCCAGCACCAGCAAACAACAAAAATCAGAGGTACTTGCAAAAATCGCTTTAAGGTAGAGTCGTTTGAAAGAAGGTCAGTGAAATAATATTATTTTCAACAAAGCTATTCATTCACCTTTGCATAATTAATTTTAATATTTTTAATATTACTTATTGGAATAAGTAATACTTTTGGTGGAATAAGTACTATTTTATTGAGTGTGGGTAAAACTATTATTTTATTATTTTCGTTCTTTTGGAATAATAAAATGGCAAATATATCACACTTAACTTTGCCGGAGACACAAAAGTTAACGGGCACGAATTTCAATGTTTGGAGTCATAAGATTTTAATGGTTGCAGAGTTTCGTGATTGTGATAAAATCATCAAGGGTGATGAAAGTCACCAGCGACGAACTTAGAGGATTATGACAAATGTGGATAAGGAAGTGTTATTGCTTCTCAAGTTATCGGTGTCGGATGATTTGATACCGGAAGTGCAGAATGCCATTGTGGAAAGCACGTTATGGGCCAGTCTGAAGGGATAAATATCATAAATAAGAAAAAGAGTCGGGTTTTATACCTGAAAAATATGCTCTTTTTCGTAAAGTTACAAGAAGGTGGATCGCTGTCTGAGCACCTACTTCGGATGAAAGATCTCTGAGACCAGTTATCTTCCATCAACAAAAAGGTGGACGACGATGATATGGTGGCTCTGGTTTTTAACAACTTACCTTCTTCGTATGAGTCATTTGTGGAGGCACTCCATTTAATGGCTGAAAGTCAAACACTCACGTTTGACAAGGTGAGTTCTTACCTGTTGCAAAAGGAACGAAGACAACTTCAGGCAGAATCTAATTGTGACCATGCAAAGAGTGCTCTTGTCACTCAGTCTAAGGGAAAGTGGAAACCTCAATCTGGTGAGTCTTCCACTCGGTATCAAGTCACATGTTATTACTGTCACAAGGTTGGGCACCTCAAGAAGGATTGTCGGAAGCGGATGTATGATCTTTCGAACAAGAACAAAAAGCCATGTGATGAGGAACATGTGGCAGCAGTTGCAGAAGAACGGGATTCGGATGACGGGCATGCTCTTTATTGTCTTACGACATCATGCTCGAATGACAGTGGTACCAGTTGCTGGATCATTGACTCTGGTGCGTCTGCACACTTTTCATGTCGTAGGGACTGGTATGTTTCATTTACTACAAATATATGTTTTGAATCAGTAGTACTAGCTGATGGAGAATCACTTGCAGTAGAAGGGATAGGAGATATATGCATTGTATTGAATAATGCTCATAAATTGTTGGTACGGAATGTTAGATATGTACCTTCTTTACAAAAGAATCTTCTATCTATTCGTCAATTGACTGAAAATCCCAATATTTCTGTGGATTTCTGTGGAAAGAAGTGTGTTGTCTCTGATGTGAAACAGAGACGGATAATTGCCCTTGGTATTGGGGAAGGTGGTCAGTATCGGCTTGTTGATCCGGCTATGATCAACATGAATGCACATGTGGAGGACAACTCCACCATTCAGGATGTGCAAGAGGCTGCAATGCCTTGGGAGGAAGCCATTCCTCACAAATCTGTTGACTTGGATACAGTCAAACTACATGCACCTATTGTGGAGGGAGTATCCACTATACTAGGTGTACAGGAGGCGGACATGCCTTGGGAGGATGGATTTCCTCATTCTAAAGAACAATTTGTTGTGGATGGAGACTCCACTATTCCAAATGCACTAACAATGCATGGTGAGATGGCATGCCCAGCCACTCACTCAGAGGTGCTTGCTCGAAGGACAGTAGAGCATGAACAATTTGCTCATTGTGTTGTGAAGGATCTTTCCCAACAGAGGGGGATAGATGAGCAAATAGATAAGACGGAGATGGTTATTTCCCCTGTTGAGACGGAGACCACTGCTGAGACGGAGATGGTTATTTCTCCTACTATTGCGGAGTTGGTTCTAACTCCTACTGCACAGATGGTCACATTTCTCTTCTTGAAAAAGTTGGATGAGCACTACATGGTGGTGCAAGGACGTGATCGAGGTGACTTTGATTGCAGGATAATTGAGTCTTTGTACAGACTCCAGCAGGCTACACAAGCCTGGAACAAAGTTTTCAATCCACTTCTCTTCGAGGTTCTGATTTCAGCACTCTGGAGATGGGGCTGACACTCTCAGCCATTAGTGATTCATCACTGGTCAATGAATCACGTAACAGAGAACCAGTGGACCACTTGCCATATCTTTTGTTCATGGGACCAGATTTTTGTTTTGTGGTTCTTCTTCATTCGACAACTGCAACACAGTTAAGGATTGCTGATTTTAAAGTACAACTTATGGCACAGTCTGTAGATGTAATGACTAAACATATGGGCTTTAGGAAATTTGTAAAATTTCGGGACAAACTTTGTCTTGTTTCCGGTTTAGTCATTAAGAGGGGGTGTTAAAATATAACACATTATATAGAATGTAAAAACAGTTATGTAGTTGTTCGGTTGGTAACTGTTCAACCACCTCTCTCTCATATAAATAAACCTCTGCCTGTGTCATTTGGACAGTGCAGTTTTTGCCTTCTCTATTCTTTCTTCTTTGTCTCTTCTCTCTCTCTCAACAGTCTTCTTGCATGTTCCAGACATTACAAGAATATTCATGGTTATGTATTTGCGAAAATCGGGGGTCTGCAATTTTTAGTTTTCAAAGGGATTCGAGGAATCCTGCAAGTAATGATGGTCATAAATGCAAAGACAAGGACATTAAACTCCAAAAACACCCCTTCAAAATGGAGTTGCATAGCAGAGAAACTGTACCATTTTCAATGAAAATGGTAACAGTAGCGTGATTATGCATTGGAAAACATTGTGGTTGCATTGAAGCTTACATTGGTAACCCTGAAACCTCCATGAAACACTCTCCATATTGTATCTGGTTGTCATAAATATCCTTCATATTCAAAGCTGAAAAGAGGAAAAAGCTAGTTATAAGTGGTAAGCAAGTGTGTTGCTCTTGGGTATGGAAATGGCATTGAGTGGAGTACAAATTGTCATCGAAAACTAGACTGGTCACCCTCTCTATCGCACGTCTATCCTCTTTCATTCTAAAGAATATAATGAGGATCCTTATGCCAAAGATATGCGCAGTGGTTACATTCGACTAGAACATCCCAAGAAGCATACCATAAATCAGAAGTTAGAAAAGGTGTATTTCAACTTACCGATTCCTCCAAGATCAAGTATATACCTCCAATGATGTTGTCTGATGAAAGTGCATTAAAGGAGGAAAAACCCTGTCAATAACAAGCGGATTGATGAATAGCTACACTTAGTGCCTGAAAGGTGTAGTCTGTTACTAATCTTGCATATGATAGGAATATTTCGTACCATTTAGTAAACCAGATAATGATGACTCACAACCATTCAATGGACCTGCTCTTGTAAATACCAAGGAGGAGTGAATCTCAAATGAGCCATAGATTTTGAGTCTGCATAAGAACAGAGAACAATAGGATCTAGGCTAAAGTTGCCATCCTGAAAGAAAATTGGTTACAAGATGGAAAAATCAAGAAGCATCTCTACAATGGTTGCAAGGTGAAATGGAAAGAGTGTAATGTCACTTTTGGGCTCAAATTTGAAAAAATTGGATTTTCCCCAAAGCCCTAACGGGATCAACATTGCTGGGGTTCTATGACTCCTATTGCATAAGTGGCTTCCTATCATTTATGACAGTTCATTGATTGTGTATGCATTTAATTTAGGGATTTGTTTTAGTTTTTCTACAAAACCTAAGAGACCTGGTAAAAAGAAATTTAGTATGGCGCAACACAAAGTCATCAATAGTCAAGGGGTCAACAACTTGTTTTACCACTTGAAGAATTCACTTTAAATGGCTTCAAATAATCACCAAGGATACAGACTCAAAAGTGGAATTAAGTTGTTATCCAAAAAGCATTGAAACTGCAACAAGGTTCATATTTTCAGTGTACTTGCAGAAGGAGGGAAAAACTTTGATCGTAGTTCTCTATATGCATGAAATCTTGTTACATCTAGTAATTACAAGAAATTATCAAGTAGGTAAAGTATTTCCATCGTCTACATAGTTTGAATGAAAAGTGATCTGAAATCCACAAATGTTCATTCTGGGTGGAAATGCATGTAAAAGCCCAAAAAGAAGCGTGCCATAGCTAGATCAAAGTGCCCTAACAAAATTGGGATATTCGTTTTGAAATTTTGAATATTAAACCTATGAAATGTTCTTCCTCTAGTCAAAAAATCTCGCAGCACAAATTCGAAGAGGAGTTAGGGGACATTCTTAAGTTTCCCGATGGCTGAGGGTGGTAAACGGGAACCTTGATGTCATAATGAATTTTAATCACAAAGTGCAGACATTGCACATGTTAATAAGCAGTAGTTATTTGTCATATTTATTAATGACAAAGTTAAGGAAGCATTAGAATAATGACAAAATGGAATTTCAGAAAAAGAAAGGGTCACTTTATTGTTATTTACTAAGGGTAATGCGACCCATGTGTAAGACAAAAGAGAGTCTACACAAATTATTAAATGACTACGGAAAAAAATCTTGGATTGGTGGTTACTGGGTGCCATTAAGGCAAATCAACTTGTTTGATAAAAGTTGGTTGAGCAATTGTCAAGGGAAGGATGTCTTTTGCATATTGACCACATTTTGATTTATGCGTAGAGGGAGCAATCTATGTTTCCATAAAATGTTCAAAGGACGAAAACACTCAAAATTTGGCTTTAGAGTACGAGAACTCTTCTTTCTTTTGAGAGGGAGCTGCAATTTAGTCTCCAAAGAACTTCAAAGTATCAGTCTGTGTATAAAACATGTTGAAGGTGAATATTAGATTGTAAGGCACAGGATGGAGGACGAGGATATTGTTGGAGAATGTGCCTGAGATTGATAGGAATGTTGCAGATTCGACGAAGGCATTGACTATTGAGTAGCTCTCTTGGTGCAGGAAAGGAAAGGACTTGGAAGCCCACTACTGCTAATGAATGGGTTTAATGCTCCCTTTATGCAAAATGTTCAACAAGTGGGAGAATGTTGTGAATGTCTCAATTTCACATAAAATTGTGCAAGGCATTTGGACAATGTTTAGTAGTGCATAGACTTGCACAACATTGTTGTGCAAGAAAAGTTTATGCAAGGACAAGTGCATAGGTATGTGAGCACATGGGTATTATGTGGGATTTATGTATTTTCTTATATTTTTTCCTCTTTTTCTTTTAGATGTTATATTTTTGAACTTCATGAGCCAACCAACTACCAAAAGGGCATATTAGTCTTGCATTAAATTGCCTAATATATCCAAACAGCTTTCTACACAACCATATAACTCGCAGATGGTATAAATCCTTAAACATTTGAATGCAACAAAAGCCTTCCATAAGTTTTTGAGAAATTATCATAGAGCTTGTAATAATTTGCTATTTTATGAGCTCAATGAGTTTTACCATCTAAAGGATTTTGAGGGGCTTTGGTAGCCCAAGCCACTCAGTAATATTCTACAACTCTTGCAAGAAAAGCTCTTGCCGAATATATATGTGCATCTGTGGCATAATCGGTGTCTTACTAACTTAAGACCTTGGTTTAAATTAAAAATAATAATTAGTAAGGACATCCCAATAAGTTTGTTCGAGTCCCTGGACCAGTTAGAACATCCGCCAAGCCTCCACATCAGATTTTCAGAGCCAAGTTTCTCCAAAGAGAGGAACAACCAGTTGAGGAGGAAGCCATAAATGATGTTGATGACATGGACGCATGAGGTAAAGAGTATGCAACACTTAGTTTCAAGGTGAGAGCTATGTTGTCCTTCAATGATTTTTGCGAGTTGAAAGATAGTAAGGGCACCAAGAAGAATAAAAGATCTCAATAGGAGAAACCCACCATGCAAAAATTTGAGATGAAACAACTCATAGAGTATTCCACCATACAATTTGAAGGAGAAGAATCTTCAATGGAAAAAGGTATGACTTCTAATGAGCAAAATGTTTGTATTAATGGGGAAGGAAAAGAGGAACAAACAATACTTGTTGGATGCAAAATTGAAAAAGATGTGTTATCAAAATCAAAGCACCCCCTGAATGGCCAAGCAATGGATGGGGCATTCAGCGTGATTGTACAACATGGAATTATCCTAAAGTGTGAGACATTGCGAAATGGGATAGCTCTCCGGAGAAGGCTAGTTCCTCTTCCTAATCCTACCTGCCACAACTACTCCTAATGCAAGCAAAAGACCTATCTAAACCTATTCTAACATACCAAGGAGACAGGGAGAGAGATTGCATGAAATAGAACCTACACTAAGAGCGGTGATACACCAAGAAAATGAGTGTTAATCATTTTCTCAACTTGTAAAATAGTGAAAGAAATGAACCTAGAGAGGGTGGTATAGCACCACAGTTCAGATCACATCAAATGCATTACGGAGAGGATAGAAAGCAGTATCTTAGACCATGATGCAAACATTCACCATTCCATGTTAAACACAACACACCAAATATGTAATGAGACAAGAAATATGCACAACCACCTTGTAATGTCCCCTTTTTGGGACATTAATAAAATAAAAATATTGGAGACCTTTAATCCATTCTTCCGACGTATTAAAGAAATTTATTGGGGAAAATTGACCCACCTCTTGTGCATTTAAATTAATATTTATTTATCTTAGGCAAGTCGAATTAATGAGGGGCAAATCGATTTATTTTATGAGCCAATTAATTATTATTTGAGGGTAAATCGATTTATTTGGGCAAGTCGATTCCTATATGTGCTTTTAATTAATATTTAATTCTTCTCTTGCATTTAATTCAAATATATTTTTGGAAAGAATTGACATTTGAATTGGAGTTTGACTTTTCAGGCCATGAAGACTATTTTAAATATAAATCTCTCCCATCTAGAGATTGGTGCCGAAATTGAAGGGAAAACATTGGAGATTCAAATTGCAAAATCTATAAAAGGAGAAGAGGCATCCCCTTAGAAGGCATGTTTGACGGTCTGATAAACTTATCTTTATGCTTGAAGAGGGATGTATGCCTATTTGTGATCACAAACAAAGGTGCTCTTCAACACCATCATTATTGTGGAGAGTGTGAGACCTTCCAAGCCTGCATTGATGATTATTGCATGATATAATTATTCTGTGTGGTGCCTATTATTGGAAGCATATTTGCATGGTTTTAGAGAGCTCATTGAAAGATTTAATGGTGGTTATAATCTGCCGCTACTGCTGATTTATTTTATGTCAAGTCGACTTGTATTGGAGACAATTTTGGTATGTTTTAGTGCATCTTAATGAGGGGTTCTAATCTGATCTGTTCTTGCACATTTTTCCAAGAATAATGCACATGATTTGATAAATTTTGGGCTCCTAAATACTGCTGGAAATTATCTAAAGTGGATCGATTGGGTTATGGTAATTTAACATCATATTTTGGAGTGTTTTTGGTAGATCTTCAAGCTGCTGTTATTAATTAATTATTTTGGATATGTGGGGTGATATTTTGAAGGTTTGGAAGCAATAACAAAGGCTGAAATTAATTTATATATTTTCTCCTAACCCTAGTGACGAGGTTTGTGATTTTGGGGACTGTTTTGGAAGGGCTACAGTGGTTCAAAAATTTAGATTGATAGCTCTTTGGAAAGCTCTTGATTTATAGAAAATTCTGCAATTTATTTGAGGGCAAAATATGGAATAGTAAGTTACGAAATTTCTAAGTTTCATTTGTTCTGGTGCATTTTTATTTAATTTACTGCTGCAATTAATTAAGGAAGATTAATTTCCTGACCGGTTCTTCCATATAACCCACCACCTTGGCTCACTCCAACCCCATTTGGGTTGTTTTGAAGCTAACATTGGGTTATTTGAGGTTGAACTAGGAGGGTTTAGTCCTCCTAGCATGGATTGGATAAGTTAATTTGCAGATTTAGATAATATCCCAAAGGGGGATATTACAGTGGTATCAAAGCTTCTTTCCTCCATTCCTGTGAGGTTTTATATTGTAGGTTTGGAATACAAAAGGTTATAAAGGTCTAATGGAAAATATGCATTGGACCCAAGTTCCTTTCTTTTGTGGCAATAGTGAAATTTTTGCTAAATCTTGGTTGAAAAAGTTTAAGTCATTGTTGCAGGAGAATCCTATGTGTCAGGATGATGCAATTGACCTTATCTCCATCTACATGAATGGAGTAACTCATAAGTGGTGGTGTCAATTGTTGAAAACCCAAGGGGTTGAATCTGTTGCCTCACTTAGAAGATTTTCCCCAAAAGTTCCTAGAGAAGTTTGATGTGTAAGATGGCGAAGATGAGAAAGGTAAAACTATTTCATGAGTTGAAAACATTCCTTCGATTTTTTATAATTGCATGCATGTTAGTGAAGTAACAGAAAAAGGAATCATAAAGAAAGAGTCGAAGAAGCGAGAGAAACTTGATCTACAAATTTGCATGGATGAACAACATGAGGATAGCCAAAAGGTAGAAGAGCAAGAAGAGAATTCAGAATTGTGAATTGGGAAGGAAAGTTTGGTGATTGAATCACCAATCCCTAAAAAGGGAGTTGATTTGCAGCTTGCTATCCATTCGGGAACAACCAACATTATGAAGCAATCAACTAACATTTATGGCCTTGAAGGGAATCATAAGGATGATCCTTACATACTTCACCCTAGCATGGAGGTTTGTAGTCATCATGGGGAGCCTACAAGCCAATTTGGTGGAATTATGGGTGCATTCGGTCACATGGAAGACACCTCGATGCAAGGTCACCTTCACGAACACTCTAAGATTGAGAAGCTTGTTATGGCAGCCACTATAGAAGGTTATACCAATTTTTGCATCATTTCTTTTAATGCAACATTTTTGTCTACTTTCATGTTGCCAAAAGAAGAAACCATAGAACATTCATCCAATGGTAATAATCTATTAATGCTTGATGGATTATTGATGTCTACTAACTGCACTGAGCTGGACATGAGTAGAAAAAAATCAGTTTTGAAGAAGGAACATGAGGGTGGCATGGGTAGAAGTTGTACCCATAAAGGAGAAACATTTCCGGGTACTTTAAACCATTCTCAACTGGCCGGTCTGCGCGTAACAGCAGTCATTCGAGAGCAATTGAATGCCTTTATTCACCCAAAGATGAAGTTTAAGAAAAGCCCACATGAATTTCAAATAAGGCTGCATGATTCCAAGATAGAAAGTGATGTTTGGCTCGAGAAATCTAAGGAGTATGAAGGTATTCCTTGGTGCAAAGGTAGGATGGGCAGCCCCAATCATGTTGCAAATGTATGGCTCCCTCTCATAAGGGGAATCCATTGGCATAATGAAAGGTATGAGTTTCCTTATGATTATGGATGCACGAGTTATATTTCTGGTTTTCTTTTTTATACGAATGATGGAATAGAAACAATGGGGTATCATCATGCTACTACATGGTATGACGAGAGGAGCAACAACTTGAAATTATTTGTATTGCTACTTTCATGTACTTACGGGATGATCAAATTAAATACTCTATTGTTCTTGTACCATGATGAGTTTCAAATTTGGATCATAAGGGAAGTTGAGATGATAAAAGAAATAGGGGAGATTGAATCTACCAAGAGATATTTCGTTTCCCCAAGCAAGAGAAATCAGATTATGGTTTGGGTCTTTCAAATGCTAAAGGTCTCACAAGGTAACACTGCTGTACCATCTTCTTTTTATATGCTGTTTCTCATGTTTGTTGGCCAAGAAATTAGTATTATTGTTTTCAAGATCTTTTGTTGGCTTTGCATTTGGGTTACCGCCGTACATTTAAGGAATGTCATAACAAGGAAGAATTTTCGAATTGTTGAAGTTTGGTGGGTCAATTATGAGTTGTTTTTAGTGCCTACATCATTGACATTTTGGAGTTGCAGGAAGAATTATGGGTATGATAGTAGTTGCACCATTATTCTACTTGCTATCCACATCACACTTGTTGTCACAAGAAAGAAGGCAACCATAAGAAATGGTCATTTTCAATTTTTCAAGCCTAATCTAATCACTCACGATGTATGTTGGGTTGTAGTCACTTCGTTGCATAGTAGGATACACATTACCCATCATGAGTTGGACAATTTGTTGGGGTTATGGACAGCGGTAAGTATGCAGCCTGGAACACTCTTTTTGGTGTTCCAAGCATTCACTCTCGGGAAAGGAAAAGTTCTCCCACCTCAAGGTAATTGTTTGAGTACATCAAGTATATGACACCACTACATGATGAATTTTCAAGTAGGCGTGATGACTGATTTTAGTTGCGAAGTGAGAAGAGATTTGACATGTATTTTTGTATTTTTTGGGATACTTTCTTTGCACCGTTGGTTAATACAGAAAGTGCATATTCATGTGGCTCATACGTTGGGAATTTATGCCCAAGAACCCAAAAATCAAGTGAAGAAAAAAGAGGTGAGTACTATACCCTTTTCTAAGATTGAGAGGGATTGGTCCAAAGCTGCCATATGCTTATTTAAAGCCCCTAAAGGTGCTGTCATCAATTATGACAGCCAGTCATATCATTCAATTGCCTTCATGTTCATGATTGAGGAGCTATCTTGCACTTTGTGGAACATTATTGATGTATGGGCCAAGCTAGAAATTGTTTGTTCTTGCCAAATTCATGATTATTTTTCAGATTTCTTGCCAATGTTGGGTATGACAACAGTTGATTTTCTTGGGCAGCCTTGGGAATTCAAGGAAGAATGGGGCAGCCATTGCAAGATGTTGTTTTTACTTCAGTTCTCTCATTTGACAGGCACATGAGCACGTTTGTGGAAGTTTTGTAGCATAGATACATTGGCTTTTGGGTTGAGAATTTGCAATTACTTGAGGAAACACAATCTTGGGAAGGGAGGATTGTAATGTCTCCTTTTTGGGACATTAGTGAAATAAAAATATTGGAGGCCTTTAATCCACTCTTCCCATGGATTAAAGAAATTTATTGGGGAAAATCGACCCATCTCTTGTGTATTTAAATTAATATTTATTTATCTTGGGCAAGTCGAATTAACGAGGGGCAAATCGATTTATTCTATGAGCCAATTAATTATTATTTGAGGGTAAATCGATTTATTTGGGCAATTCGATTCCTATATGTGCTTTTAATTAATATTTAATTCTTCTCTTGCATTTAATTCAAATATATTTTTGGAGGGAATTGACATTTGAATTAGAGTTTGACTTTTCAGGCCATGAAGACTATTTTAAATATAAATCTCTCCCATCTAGAGATTGGTGCCAAAATTGGAGGGAAAACAATGGAGATTCAAATTGCAAAATCAATAAAAAGAGAAAGGCATCCCCTTAGAAGGCATGTTTGACGGTCTGATAAACTTATCTTCATGCTTGAAGAGGGATCTATGCCCATTTTTTATCACAAACAAAGGTGTTCTTCAGCACCACCATTATTGTGGAGAGTCTGAGACCTTCTAAGCTTGCATTGATGATTATTGCATGATATAATTATTCTACGTGTGGTGCCTATTATTGAAAGCATATTTACATGGTTTTAGAGAGCTCATTGAAAGATTTAATGGTGGTTATGATCTGCCGCTACTGCTGATTTATTTTATGTCAAGTCGACTTGTATTGGAGACAATTTTGGTATGTTTTAGTGCATCTTAATGAGGGGTTCTAATCTGATCTGTTTTTGCACATTTTTCCAAGAATAATGCACATGATTTGATGAATTTTGGGCTCCTAAATACTGCTGGAAATTATCTAAAGTGGATCGATTGGGTTATGGTAATTTAACATCATATTTTGGAGTGTTTTTGGTAGATCTTCAAGCTGCTGTTATTAATTAATTATTTTAGATCTGTGGGGTGATGTTTTGAATTAATTTATATATTTTCTCCTAACCCTAGCGACGAGGTTTGTGATTTTGGGGACTTTTTTGGAAGGGCTAGCAATGAACACTTGGCAAGTCCGAGTTGGTGAGTTTTCCTTGCAAGTATTCGTTTTCTCAAAATTCTGGTGAGTACTCACCGAGTTTTCCTACTATGATTTGAAGCGTTTGGGCATGGTATTAAGCATATTGGAATAACAATCTCTCTTTGCCAAAATATCAAAATGTGAATTTGGAATGGAGGCAATTTTATGTTTGGGGCTTGTCATCAATGCTAAAGGAGTACAAGTGGATCAACAAAAGATCCAAGCTATTATGGATTGGCCTTCTCCTACCACATTGACTCAACTAAGGGGATTCTTGGGTCTTTGTAGCTACTACAAGAGATTTGTGAAAAGATTTTCACAACTTTCAGCCCCCTTGACAAATTTGACACAGCATGGAGCTTTCAATTGGTCATCTTGAGCCCAACAAGCATTTGATAAGCTCAAAAAGGTAATGAGTTCATGCCTTGTACTTGTTGTTCCAAATTTTTCAATTCCTTTTGTTGTTGAGTGTGATGCATTCGGAGATGGTATCAGAGTTGTTTTGATACAAAATAAGCATCCAATTGCATTTGAGAGTAGAAAAATCAAATATATTGAGAAAAAATACTTTATTTATGATAAGGAAATGTTGGCAATCATGCATGTCTTGGTGAAATTCCGGCAATATTTTGTTTGTGGCAGATTTGTAGTGAAGACAGGTCACAATAGCTTGAGGTACTTTCTCAACCAAATTGATTTGAATGAAAGACAACAAAAATGGGTGAGTAAAATTCAATCTTTTCACTCTAATATTGAATTTATGAAAGGCAAAAATAAAATAGTGGCTGATGCATTGTGAAGCTATATTGCTGTTCTATGACAAAAATTGCAGCGTATTGGAGGGCTGTTATAACAACGGATTATGCAAAAAATCAGTTTGCTAGTGTTGTCCTAGAAGGGGAAATTGATTATGAAAGGTACAATGTGGTTGATGGTATTATACTCTATAAAAATAGAGTCTATTTGACTTCAGAATCCAAGGTAAACCATAAAATTTTAGTGGTTATGCATGATTCTCCCTTGGCTGGTCATCCGGGGTATTTTAAAACATACAAACAAATTAGGGAGACATTTGTTTGGAAATGACTCAAGGGAGAAGTTCTTCAACACATAAGGGAATGCCGCACATGCCAACAAAGTAATGTAGAACATGAATTTCCAGCAAGTCTTTTGTAGCCTCTACGAATTCCAAAAAAAATGGGAGAGCATTTCTATGGATTTCATCACCGGTCTTCCCACGGTTCAAGGTAAGAGTGTTATTTATGTTGTGGTGGATAGACTTACTAAGTATGCACATTTTTTTCCTCTTCCCACTAAGTTTGATGGACCACTAGTGGCTAGGATATTTTTTAAAAAAGTTTTCAGACTTCATGGGCTACCAAAGAACATTGTGAGTGACAAGGACAACATGTTTATGAGTTCTTTTTGGCAAGAACTCTTCCATCTTTTAGGTACATAATTGACTCCTAGTACAAGCTACCATCCACAAACGGATGGGCAAACATAAATTGTCAACAAATGGATAGAAGGGTACTCAAGGAGTTTTCTTATAGGTCAACAATCAACTTGGATTAACTGGTTGTATTTGGGGGAGTTTTGCTACCATACTTCCTATCACATGTCGATTGGTATGTCACTCTTCAAAGTATTGTTCGTTATGATAACTTTTTCTTTTGTGGATGTTGTTATTCCAAATAGTAGAGTTCTAAGGGCTAAAATTTTTGCACAATAGAGTCAAGACATCATGAAAGCACTCAAAGACAACCTCCTACATGCCCAAAATTAGCAAAACTTGTATGCAGATCAACGAAGAGTTGAGAGGTCATTTGAGGTAGGAGATATGGTTTTTTTGAGGTTGCATCCCTATAGACAATCTTCCCTCAAAGGGAAGGGAGTTGAAAAGTTAAAACCAAAGTTTTATGGTCCCTACGAGGTCTCAAAGAAGGTGGGGATTGTTGCATAGGAACTAGAGCTTCCGGCACAAAGTAAAATTCACAATGTCTTTCGTGTTTCATACCTCAAAAAGGCAATAGGACAACATATCACTCCCATTGAGTTGTCCCCTCTTGATGATGAGGGCAAATTGATCATAGAATCGGAAGCCATAATAGAGGTATGTGAAAAGTAGTTGAAGAACAAGATCATAAGGGATTATTTGGTACGATGAAAAGGTCTACCTCTTAAAGATGCTACATGGGAAGGTGCAACAATTTTGGAGCATCCAAGCTTGTAATTGCTTGAGGGCAAACAATTTGGGAAAGGGAGGATTTAAATATCCCCTTCTCAAAAAATAACTGGTCGAAGACCCTTAGCCTATGTTTTGTTTCCTGACGACTAAGGGATGAGAAAAAGGGAAACTAAGTCCTAATAAATTAATTTTAAAGTGCATAATGAAATTTTATCATAAGCACTTAAAATAATTATTAGTGACAAAATAAAAAAAGAAAATAGAAAATTACTTCATGTTTTATTTTCCCCTAATAGAAAAATGCAACCCATATGGGAACAAAATAAAGCAAGGGGAAATTATTAAATGAGGTAAAGTGAGCTGATTGGTTATTTTGGGTGGCTAATATGCCAAGACAAGTTATAAAAGCAAGTCACCCTGCATGGAGAGGGCATCTTTTTTTGCATATCATAATTTCTGAAAATTGGTATAAGCTTGCATGCTTTCCATTTTTACTTTAAAGGACAAAAACCCTTTGTAGTTTTGCTTTAGAGGACAAAACCCCTCTTTAGCCTTGGATTAAGAACGAAAACTCTTCTTCCCTTGTATTTTCCATTGAATTCGAACAGTGTTGAAGGTCACAGTTGCAGATTTTTGTTTGTTCTAGCTAGGGTTTGAAGATGGAAGCTTGTTGCTGATTTCTACCCTTCATATTTAGCTCTTCTATAGTGGAGTGACCCACCTTGTGAATATTTCCGAGTGATCTAGGGCACATTTGGACTAGATCTGATTTTCAGTTCCAAATCAGATTTTTAAAAGCCAAGATCAGCTGGTTTGCATAATTTTTGGGCTTGGGAAACTCCAATTTCAGTTAAGTCTGTAACTGTCAATCTGCAAATTTTATAATAAAATTCCAGCCCTCTTATTGGTCAAAAAATTGGTTTTTTTTTCTCAATATTCTTGCATACATAAAATTTCTGATCTGTTTTGAATAAGATTCAAGTGGTTTTACTTTAGTTTTGTGGAATTATCACTCCTAGAGCAAGTCACATTTTCATATAAAATTCAGATCTGCAGTATTTTGTTAAAATACATGTTCTATAAATTGCTAGTTTAGATCAGATTTGTTGTTGTTCCATTTTGGGGCATAAATTGTCCATTTGGGGACATTACAACCTAAATGAAGAAAGGTCTAGATTCTTCCTCGTCATCAAGAGAAATCTTTGAATTGTCAAATGTGATCTGTGGTGTGAACTCTGATATCTTTGTGGTTAAGTCAATAATGCTATAGATAGGATGCGTGTCAGGAGTAAGCCTATGAAGTGGGCACTGTGTAATAAGTTGTTTACTTCATCACCCTTATGAGCCTCTGTATGATTAGGTACTAGATGAGTAAACACTTTTAACTTAGAATTGGGTTAAACAACTATTATGTTGGTAGGTGTATCCAAGTCTTGTACAAAATAGCATTGGTGTCAATAGCCCTTGGATTTTGCGGCATGATGTGAAACATCAATTAGTTGAGTGTCTGACACATCTATGGTAATTACAATACAACCTACTATCAAATTTTACTCTGTGGTCAAGACATTGATTATAGTGGTGGAGGTAACTCTTATAAGATAACTCTCTAGTAGTGTTTGTAATATCTTATGAGGAGCTTCCGACAAGTGGGTTCATTGTTGTTTTGAAGCCGAAATAAGGACCATGGGTAGATTTGGTTGTGCAACCTTATCAATTTTGTCATTTGTTTTTTTGTTGTTATTCAGTTTGCTTTTGTAGGATGGTTTTAGGTTATTATTGCCATATTTTAGCATGTCTACAAGGAGTTTGGTTTGATAAACCTTACCTGTGTGATATAAGCCTTTAAAGGATGTGAAAGTAGAGAATAAGACCTTTTTCTTGATTTGTGGGATAAGGCTAGCAATGAACACTTCTTGTAATTCACTCTCATCGATGTTCTTAGGACCTCAAGAGAGCATGGTCTTGTAATGCATGACAGTTTGGTAGCTTCCCATTAAATTGTTTCCTAACTTGTGTGATTTGGGGAAAGAATAGTTGTTGATCAATGTTGATAGAGAAATGAGAAACGAAACTATCACCTAATGTTTGAAACCAATCTAACGCATATTCTTTGAGACCATATGGATATCACTCAGCCAATAAGGTATCGTTACTGACATATTCCATACATGAAGCCTTAAAGGCACGAAGATGTTGTTGGGGATCAGTCTTGCTATCATAGAAGGAGAATGTGGATGGAGCAAACCTAGGTGGTAATGGATAATTAAGGAGCTCAAGGGATAATGGATTATTAAGTAACCCTTTAGAGCTTGTAATGACTTGTGTTTTGTTTTGTGTAAGAGCTATCTGAGCTTGCATGTCTTGGAGTTGTTGAGCATACAAATTAGGAATACGATTTGAAACCACCTGTAAAGTGATAGGTACCGTAGTTTAGGCAATGCCCTATATAGGCACAAGCATAATAATTTGGGAATTCATCCAAGATTCCTCCATAATAGGCACACTAGATGTAGGCAACACTTGGTTAGACACACGAGTGCTAGCCCCTAAATGGAAAGGAGAGCCTCTAGAAGGTGGATTTGTGTTGCATGAAGGTTCAACATGTGTCTCCCCTACCTTGGCTTTTTGTGAAGTTTGGTGTTTATGGGCGTCAAATAGCAGTGCTAAGACTCCATCAATGTCATTAGGTTTCTCTTGAAGAATGTGATTGAATAACTCAATTGGAATCTTAGGTGGGATTCGTTGAAGAATAGGATCTTGGTTGTCATTAATATTATATTGGTCACTCTCATGATTAGATACGATTTTCAAAGATAGCAGTATCCTTAGTGACATGTGTGGCATTACTATAAACATAAACAATGATTTGTGTCAATGTGAGAATATAAGGCTTACCTTTGTAATTAAGTCACCTTAGTGGCTTTAGTGAGTTGTGGACTGTTGGCTAGATTTTCTGCATAACACAAAACCTAGGCAGTCATGAGATAAATCTCCCTCATTTAACCGGTGAGGCTCCCGTGTTAGATTTGTCAATTAAAGTATGCTAATATCTAAATGGGGTTTTATTTTAACTACTCAGTTCATGAACTATAACTGAATAATTCTGCAGCAAGTAAGCAGCTGTTTAAAGAAAGGAAAAGTTATAGAAGAAGGTAATTACATAAACATATAGAAGAAACGGGGAAGATGTGCATCCCAATCAGTAGATGGCAGAGTTGATTGCATGCACATAGAAGAATCCAATAGATATAACACAGAATTCTAAAACAAAGGCAGCTCTAGATCTAGATCTAAAATAACACAATTTATTAAGAGATCTAAGATTAAAAGTAAGAAACATAGTACACCGTGACACAAAGTTTTCCAGAAACCTGTTCTTTTGTATTCCTTTGCTCCAAGTGGCTCTCAGGGGTTTAGCACAAAGTCTAGAACACAAGATTGCTGCTTACAAATTCTGATCATTAACTCGGAGGTTCTTCTCCTACTTATAGAATGTAGGAGGGAAAGTACAAATGGGAAGTCTAACTGAACTAAAACACAAACAAGTAAAGATGACATTTGGCAATCATCCTCCACTAACTTCTCCTTAAGTGACACATGTATCACCTAACTAATAGAAGTGTTCCACATAACTTTAAGCAATGGTTGCAAAACCAATAACTTCAAGTTTTACAATTTCATCCGAGAACATAGAAAATAGAAGAAGAAAGAACAAAAGAAGAAGTCATGCCATCTGTAACATTTATGTCTTCTTTTTGTTCTTATATCGGATATACTTGTCGAACATGTGATTCAACATCTTTCCATATGTTTTGGCCACTGCTTCCTTCTCTGTCCTAAACTGCAGCAATCCTTCATTCAACACTTTGATGCACGCCTCCACATCTTCCAAGCTCGGCCCAAACCTCGCAATATTTGCCTGCAGCGCCACCAGTCTACTAATAGAATTCATCGTGAAAGGCTTAGTAGCTTTATCAATTCTCTTTTGTACCATCAGAAGAGACCCTTCCAGGGAATTAGGCACCTTGCTAGGAACGATCCGCACGTATGAAGTAACACCTCCGACCACGTCCTCCTTAGTGAAAGAAATGATATTGTCTGGTAAGGATGATGTCCTACTCTCAAGTGCTTGCATCCTCTTCAGCAAAACTCTACAGATCTCTAAACGGAAAGATACTGCAAACTCTAGCTGCTTCCCCTCCTCAACTAATCCATCCGGTATAATTTGTTCTGCAACCAATACATCTCCTGACAGCTTGTTGATCTCCCCCAAAGTACTCAGGTTACTCTCAACAACTGTGTTCATGTCCAGAATGCTCGTTACCAGTTGCTTCAGCTGATTTGCTACATCATCCATAACCTTCAGGCGGGCTGACACTTCTCCAAGTTGTACAGAAGTTTGACGCATAATCAAATCCTTCCATTCGTCAATAGCTTTTACTTGATTGCTTGCATTCTCCATTTCCTGCATAAGATGATCACTCACCTACTCTGAAATGGGCTGAATGGAAGGCTTAGCAACCTTGGCTATGATCTCGCACAACTGAGATACCTGCTTCTGAAGTTCTTCTTTCTCCGCCTTTTCACTGTCAAGCCTAAGGAATAGAGCATCTATCAATGTCTGCGTGTCCTGCTTCAATCCTTCAGTGGTGGCTTGACCGAGGGGTACTCTGGTTACTGTAACATCTTCTGCCGTGAGCTCCTCCTCCTCTCCTTCTGCCGGAATTGATATCTTAGCAAACTTCTGCCCTGATTCCTCGATGATCAACCTAGAAGTTGCTTTAGCAACTTTAGGCCTTCTATCTCTTCCACCCAGATTCTGGAGTAGCTGCAAGTTGTGCTCTTCTAAGTTCATCTCCACTCTCGCTTCTAGAACCAACTGCGAAGCTAACCATTCCGAGAAGTTATTCCTCGGAGAATGAGAAGTCGCTGAGTGCACTACCATCTCCACTTATGCCTCCTCTCCATCAGAAAGTGCCACGGTGTTATGGCTGCCATCCTCTGAATCATCCAAGGACAAAGCTCTTTCGAACTCCGCCATCTGCAACTTCAACATCTCCTCTGGAATAGGTGCTGAACGAAGTGGTTAACGAGAGAAGATGAATGTCGCCGAATTCATTGGAGGCATGGAAGTGTCGTGCTGTGGTGCAACAATTGGTGAAGTACTGGGTGCTGGAGAAGCTGGAACCAAAGTCATGTTCGTGGAAGTGATCTTTTCCTTAGATTGAGATCTTCTGTGTACTTTCAACTTCTCAGACTTTCTGCTGCTTTCTCCTAGGGAATCTCCTACGCCGAAGTTGCCCGTGATTTGATTCATCAATACTTCATCAAGACAATATCCCTTTGTCAGCAACCGGTTTGAAGTATTCACCAAAACAGCTCCAGATCTTTCTTCAAGTGTGGCAGCCTCTTATGTTACCCTGAAGTATGGCTTTATCTCCTCTCATTTGATGGTAAGTGTCAAGTACCACATTCCCATCATCTTTAAGATCTGCAAGTATCCGCGCTAGTCCAAAGTTGAACACTTGCCTTGCTGACAGTCTGTTGAAATCTCTCTTTCTAACCTCATACTCACTTTTGCACTTCATCTAGAAATCTTCTAATGAAGGCACATGTGCGTACTCCTGGAAGATCGTCTTCATAGCTACTCCAAATGGATTGAAATTCAGCCGTGCGGGAAGAACTCTTGCTCATACTCGAATAACATCTGCGTCTCCATCCCCCGAGCTCTATGAATGCTAATGCAGCTATAATGTCCCACAGTGATTGGGAAGAAGCCCGTAGACTTGTGCCGCTTTGACTGAAGGTCGTGTAACTCCACAAGTTGCCTGCTCAACTCCATGGCTATCAGTCTATCATTCGGATACCTGGGCATCTTTATTGGTTCTCCAGAAAAGCCCGTAACCCTGAGGTATGTGAAATCTGCAAACTGAATGAATAGACTGCCAATCTTGGACACGGCTTCCCACGCTTCCTTGCTTACCCTATTGGCCTTTAAGTCTTTGTCTAGCCTGCAAATGAAATCATAGAAGAATTCATCGTTGACCACTTTGAAATCTTTCTCGCACGTAGGTACAGTAAGCTATGGGTAGCATTCGAAAATGGGGTCCTTAGAAAGAACACCACATCTATCCAGCTTGGAAAAGACGCCTTGTGAAGCTGCAACATACACCAAGTAGGAAGTCATTTTGAAGCTGAAAGTACGCTTCATGTTCCAGAGTTGCTCACCAATGTTGTCGCTAATAATTTCCGACCAATTGATTATGGAATCAATTTTGTTGACTTCAATGGTCCTGATGAAAGCATACATCCATGTACGAAAAGTGTAAGCATTCGCCTCGCCATTCATCCTGCATAGCAATTTGACCACATCATCGACCTCCTGCACCAAATTGGACCGTGAAAGAGTTCTTGGGAACTTTGAAGGAGAACTAGGCTTCTTCATGTATCTGTTATTCATTATGCTCACGCAATCAACTCTATGCTTCTCCCACCTGCTGCCGGCATCCTGGAGACTAATGGAAGTCACCACCTTTCGCACTAGAATCTTCAAACAATAATTGATGAACTCTGTGTCCAAACGAATTATTGTCTTTTCCATAGCATCACACACTAATCTGGATGAAGGATGGTAAGATCTAGCGCACTCCATAACAAACTCTGGCGACTGGGTTGTGCATGGAAAGGCTGCAGCTCGGATAATTCCATTGCTTTTAACTGCACGCATGAGTGAAGTCTTTCCCACTCTGGATCTATCAATCAATTCGGAAAGAGGTTCCGGACCTAGATCTGTGTCTCCTATGTCTGCAAGTTTGGAAGCGATGCATGACTACATCGTGCTTTCTTTTTCATCTCTATTCGCCATGGCTTTGTCTATCTTTGTCCGAATAATTCTTTTTCTTCTTACTTGGCCGGATTTCTTCAAAACTGGTGCAGATCTGGACAATTCTTCAGATTCAGAGGATATATGCAATGTATTAAACATTGATTAAAGCTCTTTTTCTTATGTAAAACACCTGTAATGAATTCCTGCAATTAATTCAGACAAAAATGGCCATCGGAGGATGAATAGTGAATTTTAATTGTAAAAATTTGCACTTTTCAAGCCTGTTGCCCCAAAAATTGATGTTTAATTTGCACATAAAGAGAGCATGAATCCTTTCAACAACACCTGAGCACTTGTAACACCTATGCAAATAATTATGCAGACAAAGATCAACCTCCTTCAAAGCATGCGCCAAATTGGGAAACTTTTAGCCTTGTTTCCACCTTGCCTGAGCAAAATCCTTCTTCAAATGGGGCGCACTTTTCCTCTTGGCTGCAATTCTTTACCTGTGAATTAAATAATTCACCCATATGGTAGCCCATGCTTATATAACCCTCACAATTCTATAATTAATAATTGCCCTTCCTATTCCTGGCAATTAAGTAATTAAAAATCATGCTTCTTCTCTCTTTAAAAATAGCATGTTTAAGGACAGCCATCCAATAAATTAAATTAATCCAATTTAATCCTTCACACTTCACTTCACTTAAGCTTCACAGTGTGCCTTGACCATAGCCACTGAAAATAGAATTTAATCTAATGATTTAATGCCTCAAAAATCATTAAATATATCCTAAATGGGGCGCACTTTTTGACATGAAGGGGGCAGCCTTTAAATAAATTAAATTTAGTCAATTTAATCCATTTAATTCTATTTCTTTTATTCCCCTTTGACTTCTTGACTTTCTTCCATGCTTGGGTGCCTATTTTAGAAGGAGAAATAATTAATTAAATCCACTTAAAGGCTGTCATCATCTCACCAAAGGGGGCGCACTTTTTTGCACAATATAATTCTATTTTTAAGAATTTTTCACAATGGGATTCTTTACCCTGCAAGGCAACCCCGGAAATCCCATGATCCACTTAAGTGATTTGACTTTGACAATGGGATTGTTTACCATGTAAGGTAGACAATAAAATCCCATGATTTCACTTAAGTCACTTTCCTTTTATTTTATCATGAGAATTTTTACCCTGCAAGGCAGGCAATAAATTCCCACTTGCCTACAGCCTCTAACTTTCCCATAGCAGCTTAAGTGAATTTTATATCATGGGAAAAAGTACCTTGCTAAGCAAGTACAAAATTCCCACCTTGCCTGCTGCTTCCATTTTTCCCATTGCAGCTTGAATCTTTTGTTTTCCAAAAATGCACCCAACCCCGCAGGGGCTTTTCCGTGCACGACTTCGCTTTTTCCTAGTGATCCAAACCTCTGATGGCGACTTCCTCTGGGCATAACATGCGTATATATTTTCTAGCGGCTCTAGGCCAAAAATCGGGCTTACCCGGGAAAGGAATTGTTCTAGAGAAATTTCACAGAAAACGAAACGGGACAACACAAAAACATGAAAATTTGCCAAAAGGCACAAATAAAGCCCAAAACTTATTCCAAGTTAAAACCCTTCTGGTACATAGGAATAATGACATGTTCGATCATAATAGAGTTAAAACGGAGCGCAAATAGCCTCATACGGGGCTCAAAATAATTAAATACAAATTTTCCGCAGACAAATCTCGACGACAGAATATAACAATTTTGGGCATCTGAGTATTTGGCGAAAAAGTCTAATTTGGCTCTTTGGGAATATCTTGACGCAATACAAGAACTTTCAGGCAATAAAAATACAAAACGACCCATTATTTTAAAAGTACGAAATTTTTTCGGATAGGGTAGTCGCAGATTTCAGGATGAAATCTGGGTGACACCATGGACAAAGTGTCATTATGAACTATTATTTATGTATCAATGGCAAGTGTCATTACGAACTATTAGATATGTTTTAATTAATGTTTAGATGTAACGTCCTCAATCATTTTGTAACTATCTCTTGCATAATAAAATCATGAACACACAATCTACCAAGTGTGCATCTTGGTTTCTCTTCATTCTTTCTCTGTTCTTGAAATTAGAGCCATTGATGCTCAAAGGTGTTGAAGTTCAAGGAAGTGCTTTCTGTAGAGTATGAACATTGAAGAGAAGGCTGGTAGAGGTCGTGTAGACCTGCAAATTGAGGAGAAAGAGGAGGACTTGAGGTCAAAATTGCAACATAAAGAAGGAAGGACATCACGATGCCATTGTTGATTTCGAGAGCAGGACATTCATGTTTGTATTTATGAAAGACATCTTTGTTTTTACAATCGTGTTTTCCTTTTGTTGGGGCTTGAGCAAGGGCATGAAGGAGATTCGGTTCACATGGAAAACACCTGTAGTCGAAAGACGTGAATTTATAGTGGTTTAAGACATGTAATTCCTGCAACCATACAACCATTCGCGATTTCTGGAAGAGACAATTATTATGGCACATTGGGATGCAATTTCTGGAAGAGTACAGTCATTTTGTAAATCAGTTTGCCTTGTAAATACAACAATGTCATTTTTAATCTCAATCAAATACATTCTCAAACTCTAGGAGATATTATTTCAGCTCTTTTAGCTGAAGAAAAGAGAACAGTTATAGGAGATTCAAAAGGTTATCCTCAACATGAGAGTGCATTATACTTAATAAACTATAGTATAATATCAAATAAAGACAGATGGTAGATTGATGTTATTACTACAAGAAAAGAGGTAACACAAAATGGAATCAAAAAATTAGAGCCAATGATGTTCTCAAGGGAAAGTTCAAAGAAAATCTAAATGAAGTTAATATAGCCATTGTTGAAGATCCACCAGATGTCGATTGCGGTGAAGAATTCACTGACGAAGAATACGTATTTTAAAGAAACCCACACTTTGAAGACTGGAAGTGATCTAGTGTAGATGAAACCTAGCATGGATGGTTTTCTAGTTAGTTTGGGAGTTTGTGGATCATTGGAATTATACCCTTATGAGGGTCATAAGACAACCTAATGGAGCACTGTGGATGTAGCTCAACATGGATGATTGTCCAATAACTCGGGAGGTTTGCAAATCAAGAGTTTAGGGAGTTGGAATTGATAAACTTGGGAATTCATCGCGGGAGCTACATCTTTACAAGGGTAATGAGGTAGCTTGATGGAGTTCTACTTGGTCCAAGAATTGTTTTCAAAGAGAGATTTAAAAGAATGTGTGGTTTTGTTGTTTTAATTTTCTGGTAGTGTGTTTTGTCTTCAGTTAGTATGTTTTTATGTTTTGTACTGTAAGCCTTAAGTGGGGGTGTGACAATATAATGGTTACCTTTGTAATTAAGTCACCTTACTGGCTTTAGTGGGTTATGAACAAGTGTCATGACAAATTATTAGTTGTATTAACTTATGTTCAGTTGTAACCTCAACCATTTTGTAGCTATCTTTTGCATAATAAAATGATGGGCACACAATCTACCAAGTGTGCATTCTGATTTCTCTTCATTCTTTCTCTGTTCGCATCTTCTAACAGTTAACGACACCATCTATAGCTGAAGAGACATGGGTATCAGGTACACTTGTCATTTTTTAGGATGATGTGGAACCAATGGCACTTGAACATAATCAATGTGGGTACCACTTAATTGAGCACTTTGGTGAGTGGGAGTGAGGGACCTAGTTTGCATAAATCGATAGATAAATTCGGTTAAGCAATTTGTAATATCAAAACTAGGGTTAATGCAATTAAGATATTGCAATATGTGTAAATGATAATCCAAAGCGACAGATAGTAAATAAAAAAGTCTGAGATTATGAAAGGATGATATTTTCACTCGATAGACTTCTAGAAAGTATATAAAAGTAACTAGGAGTAAGATTTGGAACATATTCACCCCACATTGAGCTCAAACTATATGATGGTGGACTATATAACTGGCTGAAGATGCTGTGCAGGTTGTCGTAAATATGCTTGTGAAATATGAGAGCCTAACACCAGGCACAAGATAGGTTTGTCCATATGGGAATAAGGTTGTTGGCCAAATGTGTCCTTCGCTACTATGATCTGCAATCTGCCTATAGCACCTGCTTCACTTGTATCTATGGATTTGTTTCTTGTATCTCTATATATGCAATGACTCTTCACTAACTGCATGTCTTCTTTTGTTTTCAACCCCTAGCTCTCCTCCTTTGACCTAAAATGGGGTTAGTACGATTTGAGATGGACTAACTTCACCGCACTCCCATCAAAATGATGAGCATTGCACTATGTACAAATACGCCAAGCGGGATCAAGGCACACAGTTTTCCAAGTCCTATGATGGTGCTGAGGTTACAAAATGTAAACAAAGATGGAGGTTATGATATCCCCAAAAGGGAAAAATTAAGAGCAATTCGGAATTCTAGGAAATCCTTTTGACAAAATGCAGAATTCTGATTTTATGACAGAAAACTCCTAATTTCCAAATTATGACAAGTACAAATTCTGATTTCTTTCATTTATTCTCCAAATATTTCATTCCAACAATACCCAGATAGTTCAAAATGCTGAGAAAATTAGAAATATATATAAAGTATTTAGGAACAAAGAAAGGATTTTTCCAGCCACCAAATGATTTTATTTATTGCAAAAACAATTGCAAGTTTCAAAATTTTGTACCTAGAGAAATATGCCGAGTTGAAACTTACATAATAGCTGAAGTCGATCTATGAAATGTTAGCAGTGATAGACAATTATGGAAGAATTTTCCAGCAATGGAATCATGCCAAAATGTTGTTCCGAAATTCCAAAAGGGATCGCCCAAGCTGAAAATGCCCTCAAATGGCTCCAAAAATGTTGTAATCCAACTGCATATGGAAATAGGTGGCTGTCACACACCCAAAAAGTCTAAAAATCTGATTTCTCTTTGATGCCCTAGTTGTAGATGTGATGCAGGAGCATCCATGAAGAGATCTTCAATTGTAAAATTCATGCTTCTTGGGATCATTGTATGCTGTGAGAGAGATGTAGGGGTTCTAAATGGTCATGAGGCATTTCAAGTTAGTAGTGGAGTTAGAAATTTTGAATTGTTCCTCTTTTGTGTTTTCCCTCCAAAAGGGATGTTTGAAAATTCAAATGTATGTAATGAGGCATATGGACTTGTAAGGGTGTTTTGAGTGTGCTAGGAGTTTATTAAGGTTTTATAAGTGTTTCATTAAGTTCTAGGTCGTGTGCTGAGTGTTTGTATGTTTGTGCATCATTAGGATGCTTGGAATAATGTGTAAGGGCAGTTATAAGCCTTATAGAGGGAAGTTGAAGAGTCACTAGAGAGGCCAATCATAATGTGAATCTTAGGACGTCAGTTACATTGGGGGTAGTTGGTGCATGTGTGGAAATTCGAATTTAGGAAGGGGTTAGTCAGTTTTTGCGGCATTCCTCGTAGAGAGGAAGAAGAGAATAATGGAGGAGCAAGTTTTTGTATGAAGATTTTAGTAAAACATATACATATCTCTGGTTGTGTGTATGTTCAGCGCTTTCAAGTGTGTTTTCTGAGTTGGCATCAAGACTAAGGTATTTTTCCTTTCAATGCATGAAGAATACAACTGTGGAATGGTTAATGAGATTGGTATGTGTTTGTTTCAAATTGGTATGAGGAATTCAACACCCTGTTTTGATAGTCTGTGACTGTGTGTGTAACCTGTCCCGAACCAGTTAGCATAACTTTCTCATTTTAAATCAAATTCACTTGCAATTTTGACCACAAAAAGATGAGCACCTTTTGCAGATGGGTTTTGAACCGTTTTACTTGATTATCAATATTTTTTGAGTTATAGCACATTTTCCTAGTTGGACTGAGGTTGCACACAATATGTTTGACCGAATGTCTGTCTGGTAAAATGAATGTATCTCTCATGTTTTGAAGACTTAGCCTATGAAATTTGGAAGGTAGAATGTTGGGATGATTGTTCAAGTGGGTTTTGAAGGGTTTGTTGATTTGAAATCCGTATGATGAGATATTGATGACAAAAAAATTATGAGTTTGGTAAGAACCCATGGTGTGAAATAGCTCATATTTGCAAGTTTAAGCCATTCTAGTGTTGTGCATATGATCCTCATTTGCAGAGAGAGGGTGATGTTGTTATAGGAAACCTCCTTTACTAGTTGAATGTATGCATGTTAATATTCTCTTTGCATCAAGATGGTGCCCTAGCTTTGAAAACAACCCTGAATTTATGACAATATTGATTGAAGAATGATTGCAACCTCTATATGAGATCACCACTGAAGATCTTGAGGGGCTACGTCCACAAATCTGTAAACTACTTAGGGTTTTCGTCCTCGATAGCCTACCAAGTAGGGTTTTTGTCCTCTATGGCTGAAAGTGAAAGCAATGCATCCAACTCTCCATTAAAAGTGATACCTTTCGTTGCGTTTTTCCAAGTTGGGTGCTCCATGTGGGACTAAAAGTGACTTTTAATTTATAAAGTGACTTCCTTATTTCTATTTTATCGTTATGAATGCACCTTATCATAAAGTTACTTTAATAATAGAGTATAAGTGCCTTTATATCATAAGTTACTTTTTAGCACTTAGGTTAAATTATTAATTTTATTCAGAAAAGGGGACATTACAATCCTCCCTTCCCAAAATTGTTTGTCTTCAAGCAATGCTGATTCAACCTATCAATGCTAGGATAAATGCCAAAATATTATTGCGAAGTGCCGAAGGAGCAACTTTTGGATACTACATGTTGTCACTGTCAATAAAGAGGACTTCTTCACTAGGTAAGGTATCTTGGATTCTTTTAGTGATAGGGACTGAGTGGCCTCTAGTTGTTCGAAAATGATTTGTCCTTTGATAGACTTTTGGGTAATGATTTTGTGAAAAAATCCATGACAAACATCCATTTTCCTATCCTAATAATAGGCAAGAATGCCTTTGAGAAAAAGTGGTGTAATGGATCCGTATGGATCATGATAGAGGTAGTTTGATATAGCAATAAAGGCGGAGCTTGTTAGTGGCGAAATAGATGGTGATGCAGGAGCATTCGGGTTCATTTGCTATCTTGCATCACCAAAAAGTGTTTTATAAGAGTAGAGGTTGCATAACCTTGTGCAATTTTGTGTTGTGTTACTTGTAAAAAAGAAATTGTAATGCCCCCAAATGGATGTATTCTTACCCAGATGGATTTCCCGCAATTCCCTACAACTAGGGCCAAATCTAATTAATCCAAAAAGACAAAAATCTCAATTACTATCAAACTGAATATTTTCTAGAAAACCCTAGTTGCTGCCCTAGGCTAGAGATTTAGCAAAAATAGCTTTTTCCTCCTCAAAATACCTCTAATTGTTTGCAAGTAGATAATGAATAATCAAAATAGGATCTCCAATTAGATTCAAAAAATATTAATTATGGAATTTATTAGGGAAAAAACGCAGCAGAACTTGTAAATTCAATAACTTGCAGAATACTCCAAATTTCTGGGCAAATGATAACTCGAACTAAAGCTTGAAAAATAAGCTTTCCAACGAACCCAAAATCATAATTTTTCAATGGCGAGAAGGCGTCCTAAACGGATTTGTAATTCTGGAACAATGTAGATAAACCCTAGCTGTAAGTGAAAGCTGGAAATACAATTTCGCCCCACTTGGGAAAGGCCAAAAAAACACCTCAAAACTGATCAAACACTTCAGATTTGATCTCTCCTTGAATTTCACTTGAAATTGATGCCCTAGCAATGCAAAAACTGAAAATGGAAGCTTCAACAACACTCCTAACAAACATGCAATATTCAGCCCTTGTAGGTCTTCGAACAACTCATGAACCGGCAGCAATAAGTCTTTAACAACTGCTAGAAAACTACTGGAAAACACAAGTATCCTTGAATCTTGATCCTTAATGGAAACCCCCGATTGGAAAATCCTCACAATATAGAAGAAGAGGTTTTGTCCTCAAGAGATAATCTCCAAAGGTTTTTGTCCTTATAAATTATTTTGCAAAGCTCAAGCTTCGACAAAATCAGAATTTGTATAAAATAAAGAGATGCTTTACGAAGCCAAGAACACTTGCTTTTATAAGCAATCTTGGCTTGGTAGTAACCTCTAGCACCAATCACATGCTTTGGCCCACATTTAATTTTTTTTTGGCCTTGTATTATCCCCAACATGGGTCGCATTTTCTCCTAGGTGAAATAAAAACATGAAGTGACATCTTTCCCTTTTCTTTTGTAATTTCACTTTATTTTTTATTTTCGTTTTGGAACTTTTATTTTTTATTAAGTCATGAATAAATTAATATAAGTGTTTTTTATAAAGTTCTTTTTGTGCACTTCATAATAATTTATTAAGACTATAGTTTCCCTTTTTAACACCCCTTAGCCGTCGGGAAACACAAATTGGGCATGAAGGTCTTCGAACTGGATTATCTTAGGAAGCGGTACAACAAATCAGTGCAACTCCCTTCCCCAATTGCTTGCCCTCAAGTAATTCCAAACTCGTCTGCCCAAGTGCCTTCAATGTGCAAGAGAGAGTACATGAATCTAAGTGCTTGAATTTAAAGTCAGTAGACCAAAAAAGAATTAAATGGACATAGTTCACCAATTCCTTTATATGTTGAGGAAATATATTGTCCTAAGAGATCTTCCCCCTCATCACATTTTATTCTCTTTCCCCACATTTTCTCGAAGTCTTCCATAGAGTCATGAATTCTCAACAACAATTGATAAAAGAAAATGAAATGATACTAAAGCATCCAAGTAATGTTCATAATGCTTTTCAATACCATGAATAAACTTGTGCGTGACTCCCCATTAGTTTCATTCCACCGTAAACACTAAGAGGGGGAAATCAAAATTAGGCAACTCATCCATCCATAACATGAGTTCATCATTTTGAAACCAAAGGATCCTCATACCTTTTGTTGTACCAATTGGACTTCCGTCATGAGCTAGAAGCCAACACTTCTGAATTATCATAATTAGGGCTGCTCCACTCATACCTTTGCAACTCAGAATTTCTGATATAGGATCAACACCTCTTCATTAACCAATAGTTTGGAACTTCAAACCCGAAAATTCATTTCCACCTATAAATCATGCAACCACTGTGCCCCAAGACACAACCTTCCAAGTGGTCTCTCCAGCACCAAATGAATTCAGAAAATCAATGTCACGATTTACCCCATTAATGAAGCTTTAATCAGCAACTGTCCCATTAGGTCTGACTGCTACTATGGGCAGACCTAGATGCAAACTCCTTAGGTGATGATCCACCTAGAAAAAGTTTCACCCATGAATTGGTAATCAACTTCTCCTTCAAACCCTTGATCAACAGATTTGCAACTTTATTGATCCTCTAATTGAAGACTAACTGAGGATACCATATAACTGCAGCCATGATGTTTCCTTCCAAAGGACTCAACCCTTATGTTGAGATAAAAATCAGTCATCGGGCTCTATGATAGCATAAAGACTTTTTCATCCTCTCTCTATGATTGCTGTTATGCACAAAATGCTCATACAACAAATCTGAAATTATGAAGATAAACAATTTGATCTCCTTACCCTTTCGACTGGCTGTCATAGAGAAGAGTTGAGCCATAAGAAAACCAACATTAGTACCTTGAGAGGTACTCTCCCTTCTTGCACTCCTAGGGAGTCTCCAAACAAGAAACCATGCTTGTCCCACACTTGTAATTCCAGAATGACAATTCTGAATTCCTTCTTTCCCTTATGAAATTGCAATCACAAAGTTTTCAAAATCAGAATTGGTAACTTTGGACAAATGCAACATATCACTTGGATCCCATACCTTATAAATGAACAACTGTATCATGAGAGGTGTTCCATCTTTGCTTCTTTGTCTTCATGATGAATTGAGTTTGATGTACCAAATCCTTAACATTCTTATCCACGACAGGATGAATACCATACGACAGGATGAATACCATTATGATAAAACTGCTGTAATGATATGGGATGAAAATGAAGAAATAAATCCTTGCTACTCCTAACCTTCTATTAAAGAAGATCATCAAAAGGTTTAATATGCAGTCTATTGCTGTTCATTTAGAAACCTCCAAAACAACATCTCATCCCTATTGTGACTTCATGATTTTAGACTTCAACACAAGAATCCTTACACTTTTCACAATTTCATGCCCATCATACTATGAACTTGGTAAAGCCATCCCATATGACAATGACTCATTGCGTATGTACCTTTGGAAGATGAAACATCTTTTTCGGTTGCTTTGCATCTCCAACAATCACCCATGTTTGTTCCTCACTAATACAATTATTTTTCTCATTAGAAGCTCATACCTACTTTATCCTTGAAGTCTCTTCTTCTTCACTTTGCATGGTGGAATACTCTATGGGCTGATTTCTCTCCAATTTTTGCATTCTTCAAGTATTGTTTTCTCTTGTTGATATCTTCTATTTTTCCTCATGCCTTTGCTACCTTTCAACTCACAAACTTCTTCAAATGGTCAATACTCGATGGTCTTTTCCCCTATTGAGCTGAGTGTTGCTATTCTTATTCTAATGCCTTTACTATCTTTCAGCTCACAAAATTCTTCAAAGGTCAACATAGCTCTTACCTAGGAACTGAGTGTTGCATACTTTTTACCCCATGTCTCCATGTCATCATCCTCAGCTGGTTGTTCCTCCTTTTGGAGAAACTTGGTTCTAAAAATCTGATGTGGAGGCTTGGCGGATGTTCTAACTAAGTCTAGTAGAGCTTCCTTCACCCTTGTTGCCTTGATTTCCTTGTGTGCTTGGTATGGCAGTACTCATCTCCAATATAGATCTGCTCAAATCAGCAAAGGCTCCTATAACAGTCTCTTAGATCTCTCTGAGCATCCACCCAACATGTTTGCAACTCTTTGTGGCCTCTGGTGATCACTTCATTCATATAGCTTATCTTAGCTGTAGTAGGAGCTCTCTGATAATGCTCTTCTTCTTTGTCTTCAGATCAGATTTTCTCTCTTCTTTTCTTCACAGGCTGGGAGGATATACTGCTTTGAGACCATTGAATGTCCCCAAATGGATATATTCTTACCCAGATGGATTTCCTGCAATTCCCAACTAGGGCCAAATTTGTTTAATACAAAAAAGCCAAAAATCTCAATTTCTATCAAACAAAATATTTTCCATAAAACCCTAGTTCGCTGCCTAGGCCAGCGATTTAGCAAAAATAGCCTTTTCCACCTCAAAATACCTCCAAAAATTATGAAAATTTGTTTGCAAGTAGATAATGAATAATCAAAATAGGATCTCTAATTAGATTCGAAAAATATTAATTATGGAATTTATTAGGGCAAAAACGCAGCAGAACTTGTAAATTCAATAACTTGCAAAATACTCCAATTTTTTGGGCAAATGATAGCTCAAACCGAAGCTTGAAAAATAAGCTTTCCAATGAACCCAAAATCATAATTTTTCAATGGCGGGAAGACATCCAAAATGGATCTGCAATTCTGGAACAATGTTGATAAACCCTAGCTGTAAGTGAAAGCTGGAAATACAATTTCACCCCACTTAGGAAAGGCCAAAAAAACACCTCAAAACTGATCAAACACTTCAGATCTGATCTCTCCTTGAATTTAGCTTGAAATCGATGCCCTAGCAATGCAAAAACTGAAAAATGGAAGCTTCAACAACACTCCCAACAAACATGCAATATTCAGTCCTTGTAGGTCTTCGAATGACTCACGAACCGGCAGCAATAAGTCTTCAACAACTATTGGAAAACACATGTATCCTTGAATCTTGATCCTCAATAGAAAATCCTCAGAACATAGAAGAAGAGTTTTCGTTCTCCTTCTAGATCCCAAGAGGGTTTTCGTCCTCAAGAGATAATCTCCAAGGGTTTCTGTCCTATAAAATTATTTTTCAAAGCTCTCAAGCTCAGGCAAAAATCATAATTTGTATAAAATAAAGAGATGCTTTACAAACCCAAGAATACATGCTTTTATAAGCAATCTTGGCTTAGTAGCCACCCACAAGCACCAATCACATCCTTTGGCCCACATTTAATTCTTTTTGGCCTTGTATTATCCCCAACATGGGTCGCATTTTTCCCTAGGGGAAATAAAAACATAAAGTGACCTCTTTCCCTTTTCTTTTCTAATTTCACTTTATCTTTTCTTTTCTTTTTCACTTTTATTTTTTTTATCAAGTCATGAATAAATTAATATAAGTGCTTTTTATAAAGTTCTTTTTGTGCACTTTATAATAATTTATTACGACTATAGTTTCCCTTTTTAACACCCCTTAGCTGTTGGGAAACAAAATTGGGCTAAAGGTCTTTGACTAGATTATCTTAGGAAGTGGGACATTTCAGAAAGCTTGGCATAGAGTCTCAAGTTATGTGCAACCTGTTGAGTTGTGCTTTGAAGCTTTTTTCGCGAAGGACCATGTGCAAATTTTGCATGCACTTTATGAGTTTATGCACTCTGTGAATCTTGTGTTCTTGCACACCCATCAACAACAAGCAAGTTGTTACTTGAACATGTGTGCCTTGATATGTTTTCTTTGCTATCTGGATGATCGAGCGATGTAGTTTTTTTAATCGAACAAAAATGTCCCTATGAGTGATTACCTATTAACCGGATGAGCTAAATTGATGGTGATCGAATAAGGAATCTTTGCAAAGGTATCTTTATTTCTCTTGTCAGATTCTAGAAATAGAGGGAGCAATGTATGTGTAAAGCATCCATGAGAGATCAAGAGAGCCAAAGGGAATTGAGAATTAAGCAAGTGCCTATTGTAATGAAGTCTGAGCAGCTTAAGTGAATTGTGTCAAAGCTCCATTTCAAGGGACCGAGTTTAATTCAATAGAAGTCTTGAATGTTTGCAAGCATAACAATGAGTAGTTCCTAGGAGTTGAAATCATGAAAAATTCTGTAGTCTTCATTGTAAGACGATAACAAGATTGTGATGCTTTGTGCCCGAGTCTGCATTATTTTCCTCATGATTAATAGAAGACGCTTTAATTGTTTCTTTCAAGCTGCATAGAGATCCTGTGTGAGGTCTCCCTTTGAGAATTTATGAGCTGCTTGGTCTAAGGCATCTCTTCATTGAGACCCCTAACCGCACCTACATCAGTTTCGTATCAGAGGTGGATGTTCAAGTCCTGTAGGTGAGTGATTTTCAGTTTGCTGCTTTCCATATGTGTGAGTGTGGGTAGAAAGTGGTTTTAGGCATCTTCCAACATTTGAGATGTTGGGTAGAAGCTGTAGGTTGCAGTATTTTGTTACTGTTGGTGTGTGTGAATTACTTGAGATGGCACATAGAGGTATTCCTATTAGGGGAATGAAAATTAAACTACACAGAGTGACTAAGTTAGCAGATCCAATGAGAGGTTTGAAGCTATGGAAATGGCTTGGAGAAGACGGGCTGGTGATGATTGAGACTTTGGTGAAGACAAGTATCTATGAGCTATTTCAAGAATTGAAGGTAGATCACGCACGGATGTCCCAAATTATTTAAAAGTTTGTGTCATGAGGATCTCATTGATTGGATTGTGGAATTGTGGAAGTATTTTGACTATTGAGCCTATAGAGGACCCAAAGAAGGTACATTTTGCCTGTACAAAGCTGAAGAGGCATCCATCTTTATGGTGGGATCATGTTGAAGATGATAGAGAAAGAAAAGGAAAGAGAAGATTAAAGCATGGAGAAGGATGGTTTCCAAATTGAAAGCAAAGTTCGTGCCTGTGGATTATTAATTAAACTTGTGCAAGAAGTTGCAAAATTGGGACAAAAGGAGAAGTGCATTAAGGACTACGCAAAAGATTTCTATCTCCCAGAGATTCATGCTACTTGCATGGAAGGTGGGGCAGAAAAAGTCTCAATGTATGTTAGTGAATTGCTTGTTTACATTCAAGACGAGTTTGGCATGATTAGACTAAGGTTTGTAGAAAAAGCCTATCAGTATGCAGTGACGACAGATGAAAAGTTATCCCACAAACAACAAAGCACTGCACAAGGGAGAGGAAAGTTCCATGCAAAGTTGCAACATTACACAGTGATAAGCCAGATCATGTGCATGATAGTGAGGCAAGTACCTCGCATGGACAAAATCATGTGCAGATAGGTGGAGGTAGATCTTTCACGATTCATGATTGAAAATGATCTTTAATTTGCTTTAGGAATATATGCTGCATTGCCTTTTATAGATTGTATGTTCCTTTCCTTCAATTTCTCCATGCAAGGTTTTCTTTCCTCATTACACAATAGTTGGATGAATCCCTTCCCTCCAAATTTGTGTACAGAATTTTCCTCTAAATCATGAAATTTATCTTCTAGTTTACCTTCTTCTTGTTTGAAATTTTTGATAGATTGGATCACTTGCAATCTACAACATAATTAATATGGTAGTTGTGTTCTGTGTCAGGGCTTGAACTAAAAGCCTGGGCAGTTTGGTGGTTTAAGTATTTTTCACAACCGGAGGTTGCTAGCTGAATCGCTTTATGCTTTAGATTAGATTCACCTATTTGGGCTCCAATACCATCATGGATGTACCTAGTCAACTCAAGTTAAGTGTTAGCCTTTCATGACAACTCAGCTCAAGCTTGAACAGTGCATTTGTTGTTTGCTGTTTGGATACATAAATTGTTACATTTGATCAGGTGGACAGACCAATGCTTTTCTTAGCTCTCAGTAAGAGATAAATTCAGAATTTCACTGAATGTAGTTTTTTGTTGTTGCAGATGTGTAGCTGCATATGCGTCAGATCTTGTCTTTTTGGAGACCAGCTTGCGTCCACATCGCAGAGATGGGTTGAAGATAGCATCACTCAGTCTGGATCATTCGTAATGTCAAGGATCCTATTTTTCTGATGATTGCACTGAAAATGAACAATTTGGTTACTAAGGAAATAAGGTTTTTGAAAACAACTGTAGATGCAAAATATAAAGTGAAAGAGTATATGGTAGATGCAAGAATTAATTGACTGATAATGTATGTTTGTGCTGGCATTTATGTGGGAGTTGTTTGTTCATTTCTGTTCTGGCCTGAGAAGGATAGGAAATTTGTAAAATGAATAGGAATTTATACTCCCATTTTACTTGTTTTATTTTCTTAAATGTATACATGTTGTATCTCTTTGTCAAGAATGTGTGAACTCATTGCGTCCTTATTTACATAAAACATGCATTTTAATTTACTTATGCCTCGATTGTTCTTGCATCATTCAAACCCATCTAACTATTTTGGTAAAACTCCATTGCCAAGTGTCTATTTAGGGTTACAGGTTTTCCTCCTGTTTTTTTGCACAGATTGGCTTATAAATATGGCATAGGTTAGTGATTGGACAATCCCGCTTTCTTTTTTCTCTGTCCATTTTCTACATTTTCTTGAACAATTGAACATTCTTTTCCGGTTTTCGGGTTACTTTTAAAATGTTCTTATTTTCTAAGGTTGAATGATGATGTATCTATTAGGAGGATAATCATGGCCAATTATCTTAGCCATTCATAAAAACTTTTTTCCTTATTGTTTCCTGTATATATTATCATCTTGTATTTGACTGATCTTGATATTGACACAAACAGCTTAAGGCTAGTTTCTCATGACTTTAATCCATAGAGTTTTGCTTTTGTTCAAGATAGATCGCTTATTTGAAATAGGTAGTTAAGTTTCTAGTAATTCAGTTCAACTTTTCTCCATTAGCTCATAAGTTGATTGACCATTTTTACCATATATTATCAGTAGGGAAAGGTTGATTTGTATAATTCTTCTTATTTATACGATATTGGATTGTCAAGGGTTGGTGCAAATTCTTCACTGAGAATTTACTAAGTGCTCTTCTTTCAGAAAAATCATGATAGCAATTCACTTTTGGTCGGAGTTTGGTTCAAAAATTTTAACTAAGACATAAACCCAGTAAAGTATCAGGTTATTGCTGCCACAGAAGGTTCAATAAGATTAGTAAGATTCAAGTACACTGTATGAACAACCTGTAGGCATCTTGAATAAAGAAAAAGCATGCGACTCTAAATAAGTCATTCAGGGTTGTAAAATTTGGTTTGGTTTGGTTAAGTTTGATTTGTTTAATTTCACTTCATCAAGTCAATTCACATAATCTGATTTGGTTTTGCATTGGACTTAGGTATTTGTTTCTCAAGAGTGGCCTGCAGTCTCTGTGTTTTGTTTGCCTTTGAGATGGGGGTTTTGACATTAAAAAAAAAAGTCAAAAAAGAATTCTCAATAGATTTCCACCCTGTGCAAGTCAAAAACCAGCCAAGCATCTTCAAGTTGTATGCACTGCTTGGATAGTTCCAACCTATTGTGATATAAACTGATTGGCCTCTTGACAGTCTTTGGATGATATATTGTTCATGTGTGTAGTGTGGTCCTAATGTCACATGTAATTTTCATTGTAAGCATTGAATGACTGTATGAATAATTTCATATATGTCATGGAAAAACAAAGGCTATGCGTCAATATCTCTAAAATAGAACCTACAGAAAACTCGGAAACAGGAAACATAGACTATGTTTTGGTGTGTGAAAGGAGGTTGTAAATTGAGAAAAGTTGGTTAATATAAGACAATGGTGTAACTTTGGCCTTATTCTACTTAGTTATGACCAAAAATATTTATATGAAGAAGGCATGAAAGCTATGTCTTGGAGTGCTGAGAGAGTTTTTGGCATTTTGGAATTCGTCTGATAAGTCCTATACAGTATGGGAGCTCCTAGGGGAAACGCTAATAACGCCCAAACCTTTCTTTTTCAATTTTTGTAAGGTAAGAAAGTTGCAGGTCCATAGAAAGGTGAAATTTGTCATGGATTTTTATGTGCATGTATTGTTGGTCATCTCTTATAATTAGCTTGGGATTGCTATATGAAGATGAATTTGACATAAATAGAGCTGGGTTTGCCCAATGTGAAAGATGCCTGGAAGTTTCTGCTGACAATCATGTTTGTTAGATTTTAGGGGTTTGTCAAAACCTGTGTTAGTTGCGTCCTGTGCCATGCAGCCTATAAACCAAACAAAAATGGTAACACACCTCTATAAGCTCTTATGCTTACACCTGATGCGTACTTGAGTAGTTGTACCATTGATTGCAGAGGTTGTATTAAATTAATCCTCCATCTATGCTTGTTTATACTTTTCCACCTTGATGATTTTAATATTTTCTACGTCAGAATATTCTGAGTGCAAGAAAAATACGTCTGCAATGCCTATTGTATTTCTAGTTGGGTTATTTCAACTTAAAAAAATAAAATGAGGCAAAGCCATGATGTGCTATTGTTGTGGAGGAGCTTGTAGCCATCTTCTGTCTATTATCATATAGAAGTTTCATTTTACATATTATATTCAGCTTATGTATTTCACCACTTCCACTTTATGCTGATTAGCTGTATATGTTGCGTCTTTGGCAAATTTGACAAGACCAAAATAAGCTTGAAAAAGGAAGAAAACGGGATTGAAAATATATATTTAAGAAATAAGAATTTAAATGCTTCACAAGGACTAAGCTCTTCTTTTGGTTACAGAATGTGGTTCCACAAGCCTTTCAAAGCTGACGAATGGTTGTTGTATGTGGTAAGACAAAGTTTGGAAGTTGACTTGTAAATATAATTATTGACACTGAATATATTTTTTACCAGCATATTTCTCACCTTAACCCCTTTATATGATGTGTTTCATCATATAGATGGAAAGCCCAATTGCAAGCAGTGGTCGAGGATTCAACATTGGACGTATGTACACAAGAACTGGAGAGGTAAGTCAAGAATATACTTACACTATGACTGCTTCATGAATTTTGGGTGTTCATAATTATGTTTCTTCTCTTAAGTTCTATAGTTTACTAATTTAGAAATACATTGAATGGCAGCTTGTAGTGTCATTGGCACAGGAAGGAGTAATCCGAAGAAAGATGCAGCCTACCTCAAAACTTTGATCTCCTGTATAACTTCATAAGCTATTTGTTATGTAGAGGAAAAAAGTGCTTGGAGTTCAACACCGTTATTCAAACTTAATATCTAATATAACTTTGAGTGCTAGATAGTCTGGAAATTGTATCCGGTGCAATGACCATATCCAAGATGCTAAACTATTTGTTCACGGACTAGATGGCTTCACGACAGTACGCAAAGAATATGTATATTAGTGATTAGTTAACATTTAAAAAAAAATGATTCCTTTTAGATGCCTACCGCAAGTTAGCCAGTGGGGCCAAACCTGAACTTGATTGAGATTTCTTTGCAGGGTGGCTGAATATTTCTGCATGTCCCCAAATGCGTCCAAAGTAGAACCTCAATTATTAAGGTTTTTCTGTAGTACCATGATATTCTTATTGAATTCTCTTCTTAAGGATTCCTTTTCTTATTTATTTAAAGCATTAAAGATTTGCACAGAAAACAAAACTTGGCCATATCTTCTTGTATGATAAATCTATGGTTCCATATTGTCTTTAAAAAGATGAATGAGTATTCTCTTCAGAATACCAAAACGTGTTGCATTAATTTGAAGCATTTGTTGATAAGAATATTTTTACTCGTAGCATTAGTAGAAACACAAGTGTGTGGAAGCTCTAGTAAGAAACAACAAACACAAACATCTCTAGTAGCGATTCATGGCTAACACCACAAAGGAAAGGGATGTGATTCAAGGAAGATTTATAACATTTAGCGTTGATATGCGGTTTAAAATACATGGAGGTAATTATCATAGAGAAAGTAGTTGGCTTTGGAAGTCTGCAATGCTTAGTTGATGATTGTAGTGTGGATAATGCTACAATGTTCTCCTTGATATTGATAACAAAATTGAGTAGGCTCGGATCTTCGACTCTTAGGATTTGTCATAATTCTTTACCTGCTGTAGCATTAACTAGTGCTGTGCAGTAATATAAATTTGCATGTGCCATGCAAACATGTTGACAAAGAAGTATTTTGTTATCATCACTGTAATGTCCCTTTCGGGCTCAAATTTGAGGAAATTGGATTTTCCCCAAAATCCTGAACATTGCTGGAATTTATGACAGCCCCCTGTATGAAGCTGATTTTTTATGACAACAATCTGATTTGATGCAAAAATTAGGGCAATGACCTGTTTTAGGTCAACACAAAACCCTTAGTGACCTAGGTAAAATTCAGATTTTAGTATCTTTCACACACAAATCTTCAGAAATACATCAACAACATGAAACCCTTGATGAACTCGTGCAAAATAAATGCTTCAAAAATGAAATACAGACTGCTGGAATTAATTATTGATTAAAAAAACTGAAACTTCAAAAATCCAATCTTCATAAATACTTGGAGATAAAATTTAAATGATAGCTCAAAATAACCACAAAAATGACAACGATCAAACAAAATAAAAAAGAACCACCAAAACCCTTTGAGATGTTGTCCTAAAATCTCAAAATGGGTCACCCAAGCTGGAAATGAATGTGGCAGCACCAACGAGCGTGTCCTAGTTGGAATTTGTGCTTTAGCATGGATGGAAATCCTTGCCATTTTGAAATTCTAAATTTTAAACTCACTTGTGATTCCCAAATGAAGCCACCAATGCAACAAATGAGGGTTTTTGTCCCCAAGTGTTGTTGCTATTGCGGGTTTTCGTCCCAAATAGGATCCAAAGAGGGTTTTCATCCTCAGGGTGAAAATGAGAGCTCAATGCCTCAATTCTCGAAAGAGAAGTATCAAATTCACTTGATGATCCTTACAATGAGCCCCAACATTTGCTTTTATAGCTTTTTCTTTCTTTTTCCTTGTGGAGTGCACCGTATGGGACCCTTTATTTCTTTTTTAACATCTATTTTCCTCCTTTTTTAGTTCTCCTTTTGGGTCGCCCCACTTGGGCATTTAAAAATAATTAATAAAATGCATTTTTCCTTTTTTTTAATAATTTAATTAAAGTGCCAATAATTAAACTTACTTTAGCACTTAAAATTAAATTATTAATTTACTTCCTTTCCCCTCCTTTTAACTAACTTAGAATAATAAAAATAGACTAAGTGTCTTCTTTCTGCTTCAGTATTTAAAATATAAATTTTATACTTAATAATAATAATTATTAAGTTACCCATAAATAGAGAGTTATTTGGGGTCAACTTCAAAATATTATTGAGTATTCCAAATTTAGAAAAGGGGGCATTACAAACCTCTCTCCCCAATTTTGTTTGCCTTCAAACAAATGCAAGTTCCCTTCTACAAATACCAGGATCCAAAAGCAACCTCAGGAACTCTTCAGAGAGTGGAAAAAAATTAGCAACCTCTTCCACCTTTGTTGCAACATGCTCTTCATCCTCTACTTGGGATGAAAACAAACTCAACTGCTCCCACTCATGCTTATCACGTGTGATGATATTTGTACTCTCCTTAGACATATGCAAACAATGCACTATTTACTCATAAGAGTCTCATTATCAACACTCATATACTTTGTTCAAACACGTGCAAGGTGCTGCAATGACTTCAAAATAGTTGCCATGATGATTTGCTTTAGTTGCACCCTTTTCCTAGCTTCTTACATCTGCAAAGCCCCCCAATATGTGCCAACTTACAGCTGTACATGACTATTAACAACTGTTCTAACAGTTTGACAATGTCATAACAACAAATAGATTTGATCTCCTTTTGCCCCATTCAAGGGTGTGAACCATGTAGGAGTTGAAAATGCTCTTGGAAGTAAGGGCACCAATGAAATAACAGTACAACAACATGAAAGTTGGAAAATTGCTCGTGACAACATCATGGAAGTTGGAAAATTGTGGCATGGTTGTCCCAAATTTTGAAATTGTATATAGAGCAAACATGTCAATGAAATCAAGAGCTCCCAATGTCACTCCTTCAACCACTTCATCATGCCTCATAGGTATGTTATTCAATCCTCTTCTCATTCTTGCAAACAACCCCTCATTGATGGTAGGTGGGAAATCCTTCCACCTTGTCACTTAAAACACTTTTGTGATTGTCATAAAAAGTGTTAAGGGGCTTGTTCTCTTGTAAACAACAACAAAAAGAATATGACAACTGTCACTTTAAATTCTTCAAAAAAATCAGAAATGACACTGATATAGGGGCTGTAATCAACCATATAGTAACTAAATATGCTTCAACAATATCAACAAACTGAAGATTACTCAAGTATATGATTGAGACTACTTGTATGGCTGCATACAAAATGTGAAGTTGGGTGGAAATGTGGGTGGCAACAATTCTACAACCCAAAATAGTGAAGTTTTTTTTTTGTAAAAAACACCTCCTCATTGAGTTCTCCTTCACACCATGTGACTGAAAACACTTTTATGGTTGCTATAAAGTGTGAAAGAGGTCGTTATTGTTGTTGACAATAACTAAAAGATGGGTACAACAACTACCATACATGACACTTCGCCAAACTCAGCCATGTGAGTGATCTGGGGGCCGAATACAACCCTTCTTGGACCACTTCCCATATCAAGTATCTTGTTGCCCTGAAAATGGTGACTATCCTTATAGCCTTGTTCTTAGAGCATTGGTTCTCCAACATTTCTTTAGAATGCACGACATATTTCATAGGGGTCCTCATGAACTTCTTTTCTAGCCAAATGCATGAGGTAAAGAAATGATTAAAATTAGCAACATTGAACTCCCCATAGACTTTACCCTTCTTGTATCTTCAAAGATCACCTGGATCCCTAGCTTCCATGTACAAGTAATTTGAAATTTGTATGAAAGGGTCTATGTGCCCTTTGCCCCTTATAATGTTCTTCACTCTATCACCATTTTAACTATGTTGTCCATGATGACCACAAATTCGTTGTAATATACTATGAAACATTAAACTTGACATATGATCATTATTTTCAAGATACTGCCCATGATGACGATACATTTGAAATGACATAGTAGGAAGTAACAAATCCACAACACTTTCATACCTTTGACTGTCGTCAACTTGTTCACCTTCCTTTCCTGGATGAAGATTGGTTGAAATATTTTCAACACTTCCAACCTTGTGACTCAAAATTTTTGAGTTAGGACCAATATTCTCCGTTATCTTTGATTCTTCATATTCAACAATTGAGACTCTTTCCGCCTTGACTCCATCCATAGTTTGTTGACACATGCATGAAGCATCTTCATGGTTCTCATCAAAGTCATATACACCATCACCTTGTTTCTTATAGATTGGTAAGAAAATTCTAGCAAGTTGAATATCAACATTATCATCCGGAGATTTGGCTTCAACCACCAAATTCCCTCCACAATTTTGCAATTCAGATTTTTCTTTTTTCCTTGGCTCATCTCCTTTGGCTAAAGTAAGAGCCTTCACACTATTAAGCTTGTTAAGTGCCTTCCCATAACTGTCCTAAAAATCCATCTCATATGGCAATGGCTCAATCTTTGAAATGCTCGGAAGATGGATAGGGGCTTCTTGGAAAAGATCCTCTTTCCATTTGGAACTTGTCAACTTATCCTCACCGTTAGAATAATTCTCGTGATAATCAAAACATTGTAAGGACATACTATGACGGAGATACAATAAATCAGTGCTTTGTAGATAATCAAATTGTTTACCATTAGTTGCTAATATGAAAATTCCAGCATACTAAAAATAATCATTAGTACTTGGTGAGGTACTTTTTTCACGTGCATGCCTTCCCACAAAATCTTCTTCAAACTCCCCCTCATAAACTTCATGATTTGAAGGGAAAATTATTGTTTTCTTTTTTGCCACCTTCATATACTCCATTTTCTTTAAATTTTTGTAGTTGTTTTGCTTGAGCAATTATTAACTTAGCTTCCCTAGCTCTTCTTAGCCATTCATCACACCTTTGTTGAGTCTTCATTAGATCTCTTGTAGTTGAAAATGTAAATTCTTTTATCTATTTAACCCCAACATTTTGTTCATTTGAATCCATACCTTTTCCTTTGGAGGACTCTTCCACTTCAACTTGCATGGTGGACTCCTCTATGGGTTATTCCTTCTCAATCTCCAACAACTCTGATTGCTCTTTTTCCTCATGCTCCACCATTAAAATGTCTTCCTTAACAACTTCTTGAGGTTTTGATTCTTTCTCTTCTTCATAAAACCTTATTTTTAATTGCTCTAATCATATCACCACCATAGGAATGGGATCTAACTTTTCTTCCTTTTGTAAGAACTTCTCTTGAAAAATCATTGGTCGCTTAGTTGTTCTCATGATTCACAGGCTAGGAAGATCATGTTTTGATACCACTATAATGTCCCTTTCAAGCTTGATTTTGAGGAATTTGGGTTAACCCCGAAACCATAATGGAACATTGCTGGAATTTATGACAACCACTTGTATAAAGCTGATTTTTTATGACAACAATTTGATTTGATGTGAAAAATAGGGTAGTGACATGTTTTAGGTCCACAAAACCCTAAGCAACCTAGGAAAAAATTAGATTTTAGTATTTCCCAAACACAAATATTTAGAAATACATCAACAACATGAAACCCTTGATGAAATCATGCAAAACAAATGCTTCAACAACAAAATAAAGACTGCTAGAATTAATTATTAACAAAAAATAGTTGAAACTTGAAACATCTATATCTTCAGAAATAATTGGAGATGTAATGTAAATGATAGCTCAAAATGACCACAAAAATGACATCTATCAAACAAAATTAAGTTCATATTTTTCCAACCACAAAAACCCATTGAAAAGTGATCCCGAAATCTCCAAATGGGTCACCCAAGCTGACAATGAATGTGGCAGCCCAAAAAAGCGTGCCCTAGCTGGAATTTGTGCCCTAGCACTGGATGAAACCCTTGTTCTGAAATTCTGAATTTTAAGCTCACTTGTGACTCCTAGATGAAGCCACCAATGCAACAAATGAGGGTTTTCATCCCCAAGTGTTGTGACTATTGAGAGTTTTCATCCTCAAAGGTTGAAAATGAGAGATCAATGCTCCAATTTCTAAAAGAGAAGTATCAAATTCGTCTGATGATCCTTACAATGAGCCCCAACATTTTCCATTATAGCCTTTTTCTTTCTTTTCCTTGTGGAGCATTCCACGTGGGACACTTTAGTTCCTTTTTAGCATTTACTTTTCCCTCCTTTTCCCCTTCCATTTGGGTCTCTCCAATGTGACACTAATTTAAAATAACTTAATCCCTTTTAGTTCTCTTTTTGGGTTGCTCCACTTGGGCATTTAAAAATAATTAATTAAGTGCACTTTTCCCTCTTTTTAACAAATTAATTAAAGAGCCAATAATTAAATGATTGTTGTTACTGATAGAATCTTCGGCCTCCTTAACGACCTTATTAGTTACGAATCGACGGATTTCCAGCTCATCACGTACAAATGATGGCTCTCCAACAAAATATTGGCAATAAGCTTAACAAAGGGGCTCTAAGGCCACAAAATAAAAACGAGCTTTAATAAAGCCCTTACAAAATGCTAATGAGCCTAAATTCACTAGGCCCTAATACAATTATTTTTAATGCCTTTATAATATGCTACAAAAAAGACTTGAAGGCTTTTAAATGCCATGGAACATTGTTTGGAAAGCTTTGAATGCCTTCTCCATAGCCATGGAGGGTTTTTATACCCTTTTAGCCCCCTACAAATGGGTACAAAATGCTAATCAAGTGGCTAAAATTAGCCATGACACTATATAGTGTAATAGTTGGCGAAGAAATCGTGACCTGTTGGGTGAGGGGTTTGAATCCCCCACCTCCACGTTCCTCGTTTTTGCTCACTTGATGTATTGGGGATGGGATGTAATCCCACATTCTTTGGGCGAAAGTTCAGGTAAGGCTTTAAAAACCTCGGCACTGGAGAGAGGACCCATGATATGACCACACATTGATCTTTATACTAAATGCCCTAAGGGATTTCCAAATTGGTCGTGGTGTTTAATGAGTTGGCCTTGATATTTGGGCTCAGTGGTTGAGTTGTGGACGACAATAGTTGGGACGCTTGATGGGGTACGTGGATTATGCTTGTCACTAGTAGTTGACAAATGTATTGAATTCTACTTGGTCTTGGATGTTGGAATATAACTCGACTAATAGAGCTCGATTGTCGACTTGGTCATGAGCTTGCCCATAAAACTCGGTTATTGAACTCAATCCATAACTCTCCAAGTAGCTTTCCCTTGAGCTCCCCAAGCTGGCAATGTGGCGAGTTAGTAAATATGACCCACCAATGAGCTTGATGACATCACTATGGTGATAAGGTGACCAAGTCTCCCTCCTAAGAAAAGGTGGACCCCACTAGTTGTTGGGGCCCCAACCGACACATACTATGGGTGCCGCATTAGATCATCTTAATCATTGAAGACTGGACGTTCATATAAACCCATTTTGCCATTTTCACTCTTCATCACTTGTCAGCTCTCGAATAAGCCGATTGGTGATTTCGCGTAATATCACTTGTCACTGCACCGGAGCCTCCAATTTCCCTATTGCACATGATCTTGCACAAACATGTTGTCATGCAAATGTGCAACAAGAAAATTTCATATTTTCAAGCATGACAACGAACCCTAATGTCAATTTTTTTTATTGTGACTGTTTCCAGACACCCCTTCAAGCCAGTCCATCCCTATACTAGGCCTATCCTACCCTGAAAAATGGGTCATATGTGTTGTGTCAACCTTTCCTGTAGGTGATTTAGGGGTAACAAGTACATTCAAGCACTTCCAAGTCAAGATCTTTCAAGACAAGTTTTTCAAAAAGCTAAGAATAAGAATGGCTATCTTTGGTAATAGTAATACTTCCTTCTCCAAAGAAGCATTCCAAATTTTGAATAAGATCGAAGGATTTTCAAAAAATAAAAAGAATAGAGGTTTTGTTGCTACTTATTCTTTCGTACATAAAGGATATTTTGGATATCCGAAAGAAATGGGCAACACAAGGCTATCTTTGGTCTTTTTGAGGCTGGTGCACACTGCCGAAGCAGAATGAAAGGCTCAAATTCATTAAGGATGTGTATTGAGGAGCTAAGAAAAATATGCAACTAGTTTTTGAAATATTTTGGAAAGTTTCAGAGGTTTTTGGACAAGTTCAACAAAAGCATATTCTTGAAGGTGAAGGAGCTTGGAGATCAAAACAACACCTGAGCTTCGAGAAGTGATTTTGGGAGCTCTAGGATGAGTTGGAGGTAAAAAAAACATCATTGGAAAGGTATTTCAGTTCTCTAAGTGATGGTGGTTTCACATTTTTGACAAGACATAAGAAATTCTCCCCACAATCTGTTTTCTGCATGCACAACTGGCGATCCCGAGAAAAAAGATATTTTTGAGGGGGTTACAGGTAGAATCAAAGGATGAGAACCATTCCATTCTTCTCAAAATGCCTTTACTAATCAAAATCATATAAAGAAGTTCCAAAAATACCTCTGGATGCTCAAGTTATGCCTTTGTCAAATTGTTCCCCAAGGTACTCTCTAGGAGTTAGTCAATTTTCTAGGTGGACACGTGTCACTCCCACGTTCAAATTGCAAAATTTCTTGTCAACAAATTTCAAAAAACATAGTTGGGATACTTGAGACACAATTTTTTTTCCCAACCTCATATTTAGCCTTCCTAGACCCTCATATGAACTCCGTTGGAGCTCTAAACAATCTAGTTTAGCCCTTGTACACCATTCCTTAGCCATCGCCTTCATCGTCGAATCCCGCACTGTACCACTTGTCAACACCAGCGTGACGGGCACATTTTTTTGCATCAACTGTACCAAAATGTTTGAAACAGTTGGGACACAATTATTTCCAACCAAGCCTATCTCGTTCCTTGGTCACCCACATAACCTAATTTCAATTCCTAGGTAGATTTTTACTCACACTGCTCTCTCTCTCGCTATCATCTCAGTGGCCAATCCCACTGGTGGCACTTGTCACATCCATGGTGAAGGCACATTATCTGTGCACCAAATGTCCCAAAAAATTGGGAGACTCAGGGACAAAAAATTTCACCGTGCCCAAGTCATTGAAGAAGTTTGAAAATACCATTTTTGTTACAAAAAGTATAGTTGCTTTTGTACTACTTCTTCCCCATGCGTGCAAGAACTTCATTGCTAGAAAGAACTTGCAAACCTCCATTGCCATTGCTTCCACCACTCCATTTCCTCCTTTCCTTACCAATCCAATTTCTCCATTGACTCCAAAACTATAAATACATTGAAAGGAGTGATTTTTTAGATGCTTCCATGCTCATGTTGTTTACTAGAAGAACTCCACAGTCAAAAACCTTGAAAGCTTCATATCTCACAATCTAGAAACCAGGTGACCTGCTGAAAATTTCTGGCCACATTCTCTTCCTCTCAGGTTCCTTCAATCTGTAGACAAACAGATAATTCCAAAGGTGCCCCCATATTATTTATAGAAAACAAAACTCAAAAACAAATCTTCTTCAGTTTCTTCTCCATCAGTTTGCCTAGTGAATCCGGAGAACGGTTGAAAGCTATAAATTCAAGCATTGCATCCAGATGAAAACCAATTACAAAGAAGTTGATTTCATTACAATCTAAGGTGGGAAATAATTATTTGAAAATATATGTGACTCCATTAATGGATGTCCATGGTAGCTTCATACCTGAAAATTGCACCAGGAAAAATTTCATTTTTAGTTTTCAAGGAGTCTAGTAGGTCAAATCACGGTGAAATTTAGAGCATGAGATCACAACGGCGAGCCAAATCTAAAAATGTCATCCCCATCGCAAACTGAGGTCAGTTTATAAACTTACTAAAAAATAACATATTCTATGCTCTTCCACATACTAAAAATAGTATGTTTCCTGAGTTTCAAGTTTGGAGCATCTAGGTACAGTCTATAAAGATTCAAACTGAAAGATATGGAAATTAAATGTCAATTTTCCCAAAATAGAAGGTCAAGGAAAAACAACCCGCTAAAAAAATATAAAGTTTTCAAAAATAAAAATACATCATCAACCAAGGAGGATGAATTGTTCCAAAAGGTTCAGAAGGTCGTATTGAAGAAAAATGAGGCGATATGTCCTAAAATAGCAGGTCACAGTCCTACCTACTAAAAATAGAAAATCTCTATTCTAGGTGTAGAAAGTTGTAGATGGCCATGTCTTCACTCATCTTTCTGCTTTTTGAACTCTTCACATGGTTACAAAATGATCTCATAGTTCACGCCTCCATATGGGTCTTGAAAACATTTTCTTGGTCTCAGTATTGCCCGAGAACATGGTAAAGCACGACAGAGGAATGTTTGGACCACCGAACAACTGGAAAAATTCAAAGAGCATTAAGCATTCATCAGAGTAAGTCATCATGCTTATCATATGAGCTTGAAAACATCATCACCTTATCACGATGAGATGGTTAAAGTGATAAGATTGAGCTAACTGAGTTGATCTCGGTGAGTTGGGTGAGTTGGTTGTAGTGAGATAGTTGGCTAGTTGGGTGGATTAAAGTAAGTTGAGTTGAGTTGGTATTATTTAGTTTTATTTGGGCTGGTTATGGAGGTGAGATATGTCATGAACCCATCATTTTTTTACGAAGATGCCTGTGTTAGTGAATCCAAGTCAAGCAAACTAGGTGAGCTAGTTGGATTACAGTGAGAAGAGTTAGTAAAAAAAATGAGTTTTGGTTAGCATCAATGCACTAGTTGAAATGAGCTCAGTGAGCTTGATGAGTTTAGTGAGGTAATGGAGTTGATTTATTTGAGCATCAAGAAGATCATCATTAGCAATGTATGCTAGTCATCTTGAGCTTACATCAAGGTATCTCTCAATAAGTGTTTGTAAACACACATTCAGTGAACTTGAGGGGCCCATGTAAATCATGTCAAAGGAGGAGATTGTGATCGTCATCAGATAATTTCTTCATCGCAGGAGAGCTTCTTCATCAGATGTGTCAACTCCCACTTCTTCCTTCTCTCCTTCTCCCCTCGTTTCATATCTCCCTCTTCTAATTCTTCATTGTGTGTAATCATGCTAGTTTGTCTTATTCATCAAAGTGACTTTATAAAGTTGAACTGTAAAATTCCCTTTGATTTATCTAAAAAGGGAATTTAATTTTCTAGGTCCTAAGAAGATAAAAAGTCACAAGTTGTAATAAGGACATGAAGAGTTCATGTGGGGGGTAGATGAAAGGTCAATTCACTTTACTATAATTTTGGATGGCTTCTCCATTCCAAGGGATCATGGAAATTATGTACTTTGTAAGAATAGTGGATTGTGCTATGTTTTTGAGCTTTGTATCACCAATACACATGAAATAAAGGATACATTTCTTCCATTTTTATTTTCTTGTATTCCTCTACTTCTCTCTTTTTTGCACATTGCAAGTATAGTGTTAGAGAGGAACTTTGCATCCTTGATAGATGAATATAATAACTTTTTGTTTTAATTCATTGGTCCCACTAGCTTCAATGTTTCCTTCATCTATATTGAATGTTGAGCTACTCTGATTAGATGGGTATGAATTCTTGCAATTGGCCTACTCATGACAAGTAACCTTCCTTTCCTAATTTTTATCCTTTTCCCCTCATCATTGTGATTTACTTCCCTTGTACCTCGTACAAGAAATTTTCCACATGTTTAGTGGAGTGTCCCTATGTGATCTTAGAATTATTTTTCCAACCCATGACATTTAAGTTTAGGATTAGATTAGTTATATTCAATAATGAGAGATTTATCATTCAATGCAAAGGGGCATATCCCAGTGAACATTGGTGGAGACATCTAATTTTCCCAAATGAAAATTTTCTCACCAATAGTTTTTGGTGACTCTATTAGAGAGAGATTTTCCCAACTACACCCAAAAAGATCTCTACTAACAAAAATACAAAAAAAGTATACATTCAAAAAAATAAAAATTCACATTTCAAATAAAAATCATTTTTGAAGGCAACTCAGTCAAGGAACGAGTCCTTGTCACGTTTGTTTCCCGTAACAAAATGAAGAAATTTCTATTTTAGAGTGAAGTACTAATGACTGATATTGAAGAAGAAGAATAAGAAGACAATTCCTAAGAAATGCGGATTGTTGATCAACCATGGTTCTGGACCAGTTCTCGCAAGGAGGAGAATTCAAAAATGGTATAAGGGTCTCCTACTTCAAGCAATAATTTGCAATTAGACAAAGGAAAGAAAACAAAACTTGCTGACAAAGAAGAAGGTAAGGAATGATTGAAAAAGGCATGAAGAAGATACAAGATGTTGTGTGAAGCCCAAGAAGAACCAAAATCTATGGAAGGTAATACTCTCAATTGTGCACATATAAATGAAAAGCTCGGAGCCATGTCTTTCATCACCCTCCCTTGGGATGATTTCCTTGCATATATAAATGATGAAATGGAAGCCTTAAAGGTTGAGTATGTGAAAAGAATTGCAAGCACCATACAAGGAAATTTCAATCCTCAAATCTACCTTGAAATTATGAAATATGCTAAAGCCTTGCAACAGATGTATGAACAACTTGAAGAACTCCCTAACAAAGATAAAGAAGAAGAGATTTTTCCTATGGAGGAAGATATCGATGATTGTCTACACTACAAGGTGTTCTTCCTTGGAATATTTTGTGACACTTTTGAGGAATGTATCATCCTTGAACCCTCCATTTGAAATCAAATAAACACCTTTGAAGATGATGAAAAAGACATGGAGGTGAAACCTCCATTCATCAACTCATTATGGCTCAAGGCACAACCCATTGGAGGAGCAATGGATTCAATAGAAGAAGATTCTTGTTGTATGATGGATGATTCAATGCTTTTCGAAGAGCCCACCAACAATGAAGAAGTACAAGATGGTGAGTTCGGGGTAATCATGGAATGGATGGAATGGAGATATGTGAAGAAGTGCAAGAAAACCATACCTCACTTTAGAATCAAGATGATGAATATAAGGTATTCATGGATAATTTTCTTTCCAATTTTGAATTATCAAACGATGGGGAGATGTTAAAAATGAGATAGAAGCAATTGAAGAATAAAATTCTATTACCGATTCAATCATAAATGATCGGATGGAAGAGGCCGATTTCCTTTTCGAAGCCAAGGAGAATGAACAATTTGAACACAACCTCTTTTCACCCAAGGAGCAAGATGATCATCACAGTGAATGTTAAGTATTTCATTTTCCATATGAGCAAAAAGGTTTAATAATGAATGATCAAGATAGAGTTAAAAATTCTTCCCATATTTTTTTCCCAACATGGTTCTATGCTTCCCATAAAGAGGATGATGAAATGGATTTCGAGCTCGAAGGAATGCCCTTCCCAAGAAGCATGGATATCTTCTCCTTGTTAGAAAATATTGAGAATCACCTATGCATGTGCTTACAAGAGGGTAAGCCGCAGGTGACAAAAAACATAGAGGAGATGAACAAGGATGTATCAAATGAATCATGGACATGTATGGACCAAATTTTCAACCGTCTCCTAGAAACACAATGCAAAGATTCTTCCAATGATGAAGATGAGCATATGACAAGATCAAAAGAGTTATCTTTGCAAGACATCTTAAAGGTTGTGGAAGAAATTGGAGACTCTCAACTTAGTCTCGAGTTCCTGACTTGGGCCATGGAAATGCAAGATAGGTATGAATCAATTTGTGCTTCTCTTTTTGATACACTAATGTTTTATGTTGAGATGGAGCAAATAGATGATTTTGATGTACTCCCCAAATCCTTAGTCAGTGAGAGGGAATGCGAAGATATGTATTTCTCTTCCCTACTTTGTGAAGAAGATTATAAGCGCAAGATAGGGAAGGTTCTTGAATCTCCTATGATTTTTATCGATCTTGAAGACAACATCTCCATCATGGATGATGATAGTTAGAAAAATGTGGAGCTAGTTTGCACTAAAGAGAGTTGCTCAGAAAAAAGTGAAAAGTTACAGGAGCCTTATGAATGTATTCAATATCAACTTACCACAGTTGGATGCTCTACCAATGCAGAACAAGAATTCATGCTGCAAAGTTCACTCAAGAATGAAGAATTCCTCTATGATCAAATCAAGGATTACGGTTTTGAGAATGATTCCTGAATCAATTTTGAATAGATGGATATCAACCAAGATGGTTCCAAAAAATGAAACAAGGATGTGTGTGAATCTTTTGAAGGAATTCAAAATCAAATTGAGCTCACTATTTCGCAAGCCCTGATTTGTCTTAAACATACTTCCATGCTACAACAATTTCTCAAAGATGATGAAGACCTTCGGCTGAGTGATGTAACCTCTATTCTTGAAAGTAGTTTTTTGAAGCAACAAAGTGAGACATTCAGAGAAGCTATTGAATGGGAAGAAAATCAGTTTGTTCTCACTCCTCCTGAGTACCTTGCTGACTCAAAAGATGTCTCCATGTTGCATTTACAAGATGAATAACATTTCCGTAAAAAGATCAATGTTTCCACTTTTGAGAACATGGAGGAATGCCTTGTCATGATTGTAGGACATCAATTGGAAACCGTAAGAGGAAAAACCTCAAGCATGAAATGAAATGTTCATTGGATGCAAGAGCGTTCTCAGTGTAATATGAGTTTGAAGACAAAATCTTGTTGCATCTTCTTCTTCTCAAGCCATGCAAATTCATCACAGGAGCATGATAAGATCAGATAATGATTTTTTTGCATTATGTTGTTCCATGGTGGCATGTATTTTTCCCAACTTGTTTCCGAGTATGCATACATTGTTTCGCTGTCTCTGTAAATATCCCTCACTTATAACATAGTTTCCCTTTTATGTTGTGTTTTGTTTCCTTTTTGGTGTGTTTCACTTCTGTTTGTTTGTTTGGAGGAAGGGACTCCATAAAGCCCAATGGATAAGACACTAGTCCACGAAGTAAATTGAGAGTTTAGGATTGCTCATGATATGTCCTCGCTACACTTGATCCACAATCTGTACCCAAGCTAGAGCAAGTTGTTTTCATGCAAATGTGCAACAAGAAAATTTCATATTTTCAAGCATGACAACGGACCCCAGTGTCAAATTTTTTTATTATGAACCTTCCCCGACACCCCTTCAAGCTAGTCCATCCCTGTACCGAGCCTATCCTACCCTGGTAAATGGGTCATATGTGTTGTGTCAACCTTTTTCGTAGGTGACTTAGGGGCAATAAGTTCATTCAAGCACTTCCAAGTCAAGATCTTTCATGATTTTTTTAAAGATTAAGAATGGCTATCTTTGGTCTTTCTGAGGCTAGTGCACACCCTCAAAGCAGAATGAAAGGATCAAATTCATTAAGGATGTGTATTGAGGAGCTAAGGACATTGTGGAACTAGTTTTGGAAGATTTTGGAAAGTTTCAGAGGTTTTGGGACAAGTTCAACAGAAGTAGATTCTTGTATCAAATGTTCTATGAGGATCAACTCGGAACCTCGCACACATTGAGCAAGGTTATACTTTAATGGAGTCGTGAACACTTCATGTAGTAAGCAAGAGATCAAATCAAAATGAGAATCAAGCATTGAAAGAAAATAGTGTGTTTGACATGCTCATAGATAAGAAAAGAAAGGTACATATAGGAGTGTTGTGTAGCTCATGTATATGACACATGTACATTAACCCTATTGACATATTCCACTTTGACCTATTCTCAATAAGTGAGATGACTAACCATCCATGGTGGAAAAGTCATTGAATGATGATAAAATAATTCATATACACCAAAACCCCCTTCTTCGAAGTTGAGGTAGAGGTCATGGAAATTCACAATGAAAATAGAACTCCACTAGACAACTAAAAAATATGTGTCAATGAGACCCGACTACTAAGCCTGATAAGGTACCCATGTATAAACAACGACTTTATAAAAATGAGAAAGAGGAGAAGAATGGGTCTCGATAACTAGCATGATTTGGTACCCATGTATAATAAGAATCTCATTTAATGGAGGAAAAAACCCTAAGGGAGAACATCCACTTACAAGAGATAAAATACACCTCTAAACAACCTAATAAAGATGCATAAAATGATAGCCCATTTGGTTTACCCTAGCAGTGGGGAATGTGGGCTATATGTGGGAGGTCTTGGGGTCTATTCCCCCGGGGTGGCCACCTCTATAGCTCGTCGTTTCTCGGCTAGGTAGTTCCGAGAAGGTCAGCTGACTTTGGTGGCGGAGGTGGTCTCTCGATGTGGTGTCAAGCCGATTCGGTGTTCAATGCGAAGGGGTTCAAGGTCAGGCATGAATCCTGTGTTCAATGTGACAAGGCATGTCTGGCATTGTGGCACGAGAGTTATCCCAAAACCACTTTTTCCAATGGGGTGGGAGTGGTGTGGTAAAGTCACATGGTTATGTGCTTGCCCACCCAGGTTCAAACCCCCTCGAGGCATGATCCTCCTCGAAGATGGTTTCACCGCTAGAGGTGGCTTCTCTGCTCGTGTTGACACTGGTGGTTACTCCTCGCTGCTGACGCTGGTGGATCTTCTTCTCACTGTTGATGCTAGTGGTTTCTCCTCTCGACTGTTGACGCTGGTGACTTCTTCTCTCGCTTCTCGTCTGCTGATGCTAACACTGGAGGCTGCTTCTGCTCACTATTGATGATCCTCTCACTGCTGACACTGGTGGCTACTCCGCTTACTGCTGATACTAGTGGCTACTCCTCTAGCTACTGATGCTGGTGGATATTCCTCTCGCTCCAATCATTGATATTTTTCCCACTCACTACGGTTGTTGTCGTTGGTCACTGCATCTTCACTATGGTTTCATGGTTTCTCCAATTGGGTTCCTAAATAGTGGTCCCCTTCATTGTAACCAGGTTATGGATCCTCTTAAGAAAATTCCTCAATTGTACAAGGATGTGGGTCCTTTCAAACACCCTCAATTTACCCTCAATCCAAAAAAGATGCATAAAATGAGTCCCAAAAACTAAAGGCCTAATAAGGTACTCATGTACAAACTGCAATCTTTCTAGAAGAAGAAAAGCAATGAAGAAACACTATCCATCCTCTCAAGATGAAAAGCGTGTCGAAGACCACCTTGTATCAAGTTAAGAAGAAGATCCCCAAAGTGACAAGGTGTGGTTCATATTTAAGGAGCGATGCTCCATATGTGAGGTGGAAGTGCCAACTACTCCATGAAGGGATGGTGAATTTGAAGGAGTGGAAAATAAGGAAGGTGGAATATCTTGAAGACAAGAGAAAGACAAGAAGGCCCAAAGAAGATGTGTGGAAGCAGTAGTGAACATCACCCCAAGACGAGAGAACAAGGATAATTGGCTTCAGTGAAGGGTTCAATAAAGAATTATTCAATCAAATATGAAGTCTGAAACTCTACGAAGTCTCTAAGAAGAGTGTCGATGATGTGGTCTTCTATGTGTAGAATAAAGAAGATCCATCCGCATCGAACAATGTTCCTGCCCTTAGGAAGGAAAGAAATGGAGTAGTGGAAGTTTGCCCATTCCACAAATGAAATTGAAGGAAAAAGTTTGAAGAACTCTGAATTTGGTCCACAAAAATGCAGAAAAGGTCTGGTAAGTAATTTAGAAAGAGCCGAAGGTAATTTCATGAACGTAGAACTGTTAGAGAAGGGAACATCCATCGAAAGGATGCCAAAGTGAAGTGAAGGCAAAGTAGTAACCCCCACAACTATCAAAGTGTAAGAAGAAAATGGGATCAATGATGGTCTCTGAAAAAGTGGAAGTGATAAGAGTCCCATAATGGGCACTCCCAACAAAGTATATGAAGAACTACTCCAAAACACATGTAGAAGGATGAGAAACTCCATGTATGGCGACACAAGTAGGCACTGCAAAGAGACGAATAAGGTATGTCAGATAATCGTTCCAAAAGGGTGGCTAAAAAAATAGAAGAGCAATGTTGGACATGTATGAATCATCAACATATGAAGGAGGAGGATGGAAAATGGCCTCACACACTAGAAGTGGAAAGGAGGAAGATGTAATGAGAGTATGAGGATGAGAATAAGAGTGTCTGATATCTGATGAGAAGAGAGGAGTGTCAACGTTCTCTGAAAGATGGATGAGAAGGAGGAGATAATTCCTCATTTGTACTCTTGTCATGAGAACTAGAATAACGATCCTCGTCATCAGGGATAGAAATAACCAAGTTTAGGTAAGTAGAACTATCATTACGTGAGGAGGAGAAGGAGAAAATTGTATCAATGGGAGAAGCAACAACATTCTCTGAAGGGTTTCCAAATAAGGAATGAAGGATGCTCCAAATAGTGTGAGTACACTCTATGTCCACCACATGATGGTGGAGAGGCCTGGAAATGTACGTTAACAAATGACCAATCACTATGCTACAAATTTCAAGCTACTCTTCAAGTTGATTAGGATCATTGGGGGATGTACTCATCCATACAAGAATAAATAAAGGTCATCGTGAATAAGAAAATGTTTCATAATCGAAAGCCACAGTACATAGTTAGCCCTACCAAGAAGAATAGATAAATTTTTTAATGTAGAAACAATCCTATGAATCGTAAGTTTGGGAAAAACAATCTCCATGTTGCAAATCCAAAAAAGAGTAATAAATGCGGAATGCAAGAATACACCAATCTTGCAAGACGTCAGACTCAGCCGAGAATACGTCTACATGCAATACGACACCTAAGAACAATGATAACCCCCTTTTTTGCAACACTTTATAAGTAGTGCATTGATTACAACAGGGTGTGTTTGTGCGATGTGGGATAGTTGACCACTCATCTTGCAATAGACGATGAATCACACAAGAGTGGAGGTCACAATAAACAACACATAAAAAAGCACAACAAAGGAGTAAGCAAGTAACAAGGGGACAACACAAAGTCCGGTGTGAGAAAAAGTGTCTCACGTCCCAGCAAAAACCCCCTTTTTGTAAGACTGTGGTGGTCGCACTCACTAGTTTGCACACAATAATAAGGGTGATTACAATGCAAAAACGGGCTCAAGATGAGTCTCGAGGACCTCTAGGATGTCGAAAATGCTCTCGAAAGGCAAAAAAAATGCCAGAAGAGGCGAAACACACTCCAGAAAAAAGTTAGTAGCAAAAATGTCCAGTAACGCTAGAAATCGCACTTTGAATTTTCCCTATTAGTCTAATTTGAAAAAATTAAAGAGATAAAAAACTGCAATAACGTTAAGAAAACGATAATTTTTTTTAAAGTACTAAGATGATAAAGAAGAGCTTAATTTAAATTTAATTATTTGCTTAGTTAAAAAAGCTCTTTAAGTAATTAAAATTAATTAATTACCTTTGAAAATATTAAATTAATTAAAATCTAATTAATACTAAAAAAGTAGATCTTTAAATTAAAAAAGACCTACAAAACCAACCCTAATATTAAATCAAACCACAATTTATAAACCACTTTACCTTTTTTATAAATCCCAACATTAAATATATAAATCGACCACCTTTTTTTAAAAAAACTTTTTTAATTTAAAAAAACGACGTTAATTTAATATATTTACACCCACTTCGATTTTTTAAAGCCCGATCACCTTATCAATATAAAACAAACATGGTTTTTAAAAAAGGCAAACACGGAAAATTTAATTAAACCATGTAAATTTGAATGAAAAGGTCCACGCAAAAACAACAAAAACGGAGATTAAAAGCAGAGAGGCAAATGGGCGGAGGCCCGATCAAGGGCACGACAACACCAAAGAGAATCCAACGCAGGCGAACGAGCATAATGAGCATATCGTGTGTGGGATCGCTGGGAGAACAACCCAGGAAAGACAACGAGCCAAAAAATGGGTCAAGGGGAGGCCCAACAGGTCAGAAGGAGCACGAAACTTGAAGAAGCCCAAGTGACATGGAGGAAACACAGAGAGCTGAGGTGACTTAACGGGAGCCAATATCCAACACAACCAAGGATTTAACAAGAAATACCAAAAAGAAAACTTGCAGAGCGCAAAGAAATGGAGGAAAAGCCATGAACAACCCATAAATGACTCGACGACTAGGGGAAAGAAAAAACCGACCCACAACTCAGAAACTACCAACTCGAGGTAAAACCAACCCAGGCGAAGCCAGATGCAAAGATACAACCATTCAAAGCACAACGAATAATAATACAAACAAGGGAAACTTGATGCAGAAAATGGTCAAGACAGATAAATAGAAGTAAAGGGACGAACAAACCATATAAGGCAAGGATAAAGCAGGATAAACACATGGAAAACAATAAACCAAAGCAAGATAAACACACACAATGCAATACAACCTAAGATCACTAAGAGAAAATGTAGGGGAAAAAATTAAATCAGGCAGAAATTAGGCCATGAGAGGCTTACAAACCCAGAAATTTAAAAAATGATTCATTCGCAGTTCAAAATTACTGATTAAAAACCAGAAATGCAAAAACGAAATCTACCTCTAGATTTAGCGGATCCACCAAACTTAGCTGCAATTAGCTAGATATAGCTAGAAAACACATGTAACCCACACATGAAAAACCAACAAACCCACACAAACTCCAAAAAACATATGGTTAAACCTATAAACAAGATTAAAAAAATAATAAAAACTTGTATGAGAAGCACGAAAAACCAAAAAATGAAGTAATAACAACTAGATTAATTGAGTGCACATTTACCAAACAATCGCTTTGATACCATATTAGATTGTTCTATGAGGATTAAATCAGAAACCCACACACATTGAGAAAGGTTTCACTTCAATGGATTCGTGAGCACTTCACATAGTAAGCAAGAGATCGAATCAAAAAAGAGAATCAAGTATATAAAGACAATGATGTGTTTGACATCCTTATAGATTAAAAAAGAAAGCTACATATATGAGTGTTGTGTAACTCTTATGCATGACACGTGTACAATAACCCTATTGACCTATTTCACTATGACCTATTCTCACTAAGTGAGATGAGTAACCATCCATGGTGGACAAGTCGTTGAATGACGACGAAACAAGTCATATACACCAACATCTTGAAGGTAAAGGAGTTTGGAGATCAAAACAACACATGAGTTTCAAGAAGCGATTCCAAGAGCTCTAGGACGAGTTGGAGGTCAAACAAAACATCATTGGAAAGGTATTTTAGTTCTCTAACTGATGGTGGTTTCACATTTTTCACAAGACATAAGAAAATCTATCCACAAACCGTTTTCTACATAGACAATTGGTGATCCCAAGAAAAAAGGATATTTTTGAGGGGGTTGTAGACAAAATTAGATTATGAGACCCATCCCATTATTCTAAAAATTCATTTTCCAGTCAAAATCATATGAATAAGTTCCAAAAAAGGCCTTCGGATGCTTAAGTTATGCCTTCGTCAAATTTCTCCCGAAGGTACACTCTAGGAGTTAGTCAATTTTCTGGGTGGACACGTGTCACTCCCAGGTTCAAAGTGGAATTTCTTGTCCCAAATATCCCAAATATTTGGGACTCATGGAAAAAAAAATTAGGACCAACCCATATTTAGCCTCCTGGACCCTCATGTGACCTCAACGAAGCTCAAACAAGCCAATTAAGCCCTTGTGCTCTATTCCTTAGCACCCTTCATCGTTGAATCTTGCAGAGCCACTTGCCAACACTAGGTGAGGGAAAATTTTTGTGCACCAAATTTCACAAACCTTTGTGATGGATGGGACATAAAATTCCACCCAAACCTAGCCCCTTCCCTGGACATCCATGTGACCTAGTTTCAGGCCTTGTGTGTTTTAAAGTGCTTTTTCGCTATATCTCACTGGTCAATCACAGGGTGCCACTTGTCATAACGAGGTTGAGGTAAATTTTTTTGCACAATATATCCCAAAAAATTGGGACACAGAAGACACACAATTTTTCCCAAGCCATTGAAGAATAAAAAAACCATTTTTTAGAAAAAGTGTGTTATGTTTGTTGTTTCTTCCCCATGCATGCAAGAAGTCCACTACCAGAAGAAGTTGTAAATATCAATTTCAATTTCTTCCACCACTCCATTTCCTCATTTCCTATCCATTCCAATTACTCCATGACTACAAAAACATCCAAAAGAATGCTTTTACAACTGCTACCATGCCCGTGTTGCACTAGAAGGACTCCATAGTCAAAAACCATGAAAGCTTCATATCTCACAAATGAGTAGTTGGGTACTTCCGAAACGTTCACCATCTTCCTTCCTCCCAGGCACCTTTGGTCTCCCCAAGATTTCACCCTAAAATATGGGACTGCCCCTTTTAAAAAATTTCGTTCTTTTCAAAGTAACGGGTCATTTTGTGTTTATTTTGACTGTAGTTGTTTGCATTGCTCTAAGATATCCCCAGAGAATCATAAAAGCCAAATTTGCCAAATACCCACATCCTAAAACTCACTCTTTCCCTTCGCCAGGTTTTGTCTAAGAGAATTTTATTTATTTATTTATTAAATAAATAAAGTTCTTTTAAAAATAGATTGAGATAAAATTGGAGGATTTAGGTTATATAAAGCATTTCACCCCCATCATTATTACCACAGAACATTCATCCGGGGGGAAGAATTTTTGCAGATCAACTAATTGGAGAAATTTTTCGAGCAATTACCCGTAACTGTTTTTGTTTTGTTTTATTTCTTTTTGTCTGTGTTTTGGTTTGTTTTCTCTGGCAATTCCTATAGCCTATTCATCCTTCTTGCTAGATCTTTCTCCAGGCATAGGGTTTTTAAAATCTATCAAGTATTTTTAATTACTAATATGTCTATAGGTGATCAGAGCTCGGGATTGTTTCAGAAGATTGCAAGAAGTTGCTTGGTCCAAAAAGGTGCAAAAATGGATTTTATAAAAATAAGAAAAATATTGCCATCAATGTGTAGAGCTCGAGAAAATATGCACTTTTAGAGAAAATGACACCTGAAACGGAGCCACATAATGAAAGTTATGGCCCATGCAAGTTTTTACTGCTACATCTTCCCGGACCCTTTCCAAAAATGGAAAATTTTATTCTTTACTTTGTTTTCTTCACCAAAAATCCAAAAAAGGAAAGAAATGTTGTCTTCATGCCAGTCGCAATTTTCAAGGCCTTGCACGTCCAATTTCCACGCTGTCTTAAGTGATGAATTTTCATGCAATTTTTAATGCAAAAGTCACAATGCATGTCACACTTTTGAAAAGGAGCTATTTTCCATACAAGTCACACTTTTGGGAAGGAAGGGTTTAAGCTGCCAGTGAGAATTTTAGCAGTGGCAGGTAGTCAGAAATTTCTTGCCTGCATAGCAGGTTACTTTTTCCCATGAAGTCAAAATCACTTAAGTTGCAATGAGAATATTAGAGGTGGCAGGCAGATGTGAATTTCTTACTTGCCTTGCAGGGTAAAAAATTCCCACTATAAAAGAAAATCACTTAAAGCACCAGGGGGGAATTTCTTACCTACCTTGCAGGGTGAAAATTCCCATTATGAATGTAAAGTCACTTTAGTGAAAAGCGGGAATTTTTTGCCTGCCTTACAGGGTGAAAATTCTCATTATGAAAGTAAAGACACAGAATTTCTTGCATGCCTTGCAAGGTGAAAATTATCAATGCTTTGACTTCTTATTTTTAACAACCTCCCTTGCCAAAAAGTGCGACCCATTCTGGCATAGCTAAGTGCCTAAAAGTTGACTTTTTTAATTGCTGGGAAACATCTAGTTTTGGCGAATTGGGTTGGAGAAGATTTCTTTTTATTATTCAGAGCATCTGCGTGTTGATGTGAGTGCACAAGTGAATAAAATAATATTTTTAGCTTGCTTGGCATGTAAGCAAAGTCTAAAAATAGAGGGCAACAAGATTTATAAGCAGATTTTGGTGATGAAAATTGAGTATTCATGCCATGGACTCCATATTTGTCTGAATCAATTACAGGTATTGATCACAGGTGTTCATATTGGTGAAAGGAAGTCAAAATCGATGCCATATACATTGAATATATATTCCGAATCAGAAGAAATTTCCATATCTACACAAATTGATCTCATAATGGCAAAGGCTTCTAACAAAAAATCATTCTCTTGTTTCTAGCGCAGCCCATGTGGAAGTCAGTGTATGGAAAATTCCTTCCAGGATCTTGTGCATGTGCTCCCAATCTTCTCGTTGAAGCCTTCATTGAATTTACTTGTATTTGCATTCACCCAGAGTTCTTTCTAGAATTTAAAATTGCTCATATGCAATTAGAAATAAAAGATGATGATTTTTGTCTGAATTGTTTACGGAAAACATTACACTGGTGCACGTACTGGAGAAGAACTAAAAAATATTCAAGGATAAGAGGGAAGACATGTCAGAGGAAACACCCATAAGAAAAATCACATTCAGTTACTTCCAAATCCAGTTTGGTGAGAATCAAAGGCAAAAGAGTTAACCGCATGCAGAATATGGAAGAAGAACAAGGCTGGGAGTGTTGTAGCTTTCTTCTACTTTCTTTTCCACTTTCTTCTACTTTCTTTTCCACTTTCTTCTTCTTTCTCTTATTTTCTCTGATAAATTAATTGAGAAATCTTAAGTGATTGGTTTAAAATATGTTACTTGAAGAAGTCAATTACTTAGAAATAGGTGGAAGACATGCAAAATAGACAGTTTTATTTTCAGTCATAAATCATGCATGTCATGCAAAGAGGAATTCCATGGGGGAGATTTCCAGTTGTTTCCTTTACAAGTTCCACATGTGCCAGTTCAGTTATAGTTTCCTATTTGTAAATCACCCTCTATACACTATAAATAGAGGAAGAACTTACGGGTTAAAAAATCAGAATTTGTAATCAACATTCTTGTTTTCCGGACTTTGAGCTGAAACCCTTGATAGCTTTCTGAAAGTGGAGGAATAGAGATGAGGCATATTTCTGGAGAACTTCTTCTCAATGGTGCATTTGTTTCGTATTTTTTTATATCTCTGCATAAATTTTGTGTTGTCTTAGATCTAGAGCATAAAATTTCCTTTGCTTCAAATTTTGCATTGCAAGATCTATTTGTTTCGTCTATGTGCATGTGATCAACTATGTCAACTATTGGTTAGGTTTCACATCTCCTTTCCTTTCTTCTTGTATTTAATTATTTCCCTTTCTTGCACACATTTCTTACAGCTGCTTATTTGCTGCAAAATTGCCTAGTTATGGTTCATGAGCTAAGCAATTAAAGTAAAACCAACAGATAGATACTAGGAAATATAATTGATAAAATCTTACACGGGAGCCTCACCGGTAAATGAGGGATATTTATCTCATGACTGCCTAGTTGTGTAGAAAATCTAGCCAAAAACCTTCAAGATGCAACAAAAAAAAATACCATAGGTTTTCCATATTATTAATGACAACAAAATCCTAAAAATATTCCTTAGTTTCTTCTTCCTCAAATTTTCATCAATCCAAAAGCAGCTGAAGCTAGAAATTTGAGCATTGCATCCAGATGAAAAACCTATTCCAAAGAATTTTATTTCATTACAATCTAAGATGGATGTTTATCAATATTTTGTGCTTCCTGCTTTAGATTAGTGAAGACTAAACTAGAAATCAAGAAAACCTCAGAAAATGGGAGGTTTTGGGGACCTCCTAATGTGGATGGTGATGAAAATGGTACAAGAACAAAAAAGTAGATCTCCCTCACTACGAATCAATGAACTACAAATAAATGAAGACTAGACATGAAAATGGATTACTGACAGATATGGTGGGCTGCGCGACGAAGTCAATTTTTAGAAGTGAAAGATTCCTAGAAAGGATGTCAGCCCACATTTTGATAATAAAATTAGATGATAAATAATGAAATGGGAATATGCAAATAAAATAATATGAGATGTATCTAATAAGCTAAGATAGTCTAAAATGATAACTGATATTATAAATATGAAAAGTAAATCCATACTAGGGGGGGTCGATGGTGACCTGAGAGCAGATAGTGGGGTAGACGACAACTAGAACAGACTAATTCTGTAGAAATAGGAACATGTACTGTTATGAGATTTCAAAGAAGATGGAAGAATGCTCAAAAGGTAGACATATTTTTGGTTAAGTGGCTGTTAGAAAAGAGGATACGTGGGATGTAAAACAGGTGGATAAGATGCCAAATAAAGTAGATTCAGTAGATGGTGGATATGGGTTGACGACAATCAAAGACAAGTGGTGTCGACTGAAGAAATTTGGGATGTGGACCAAGGAGTAAGGTAGATAAATGGATCTGAGATCAGTGATGGGTAGTAGAAAGGGTAAAAATAACTCCGAGAAAACCTACAAACCTGAAAACCTATAAATAAAGAAGAGCATGCACAAAGGATGTATCCAAGTATCTTCACCATACTCCAAGCTTCACCAATAGGATGTAGAAAGATAACCAAGTGGTTCAACTAATGATAATAACTCCAAGGTCGATGCAGGAAACAATATCATAGAGTACATGAGAGATTCAAGATTTTCTAGCCCTCAAAGAGGAGGGGTGAGTGCATTTAAATAAGCCAGAGATGAGTCATCAACGACTGACATAAACAGTCTGCCAAGAGACATTAGGATCATAATGGGGTGGCGAGGAAAGGATAATAAATAGGTGGAAATGGGAATGTAATGGCTAGCGGGCTATTTTTAGTCCTACACACCTATGAGGGGATATTTAATGGGTAAGGGTATCTTAGGAGGGAATAACTGGATAGAAGGAATCTTAGGAAGGGTTTAAATGAGGGATAATGATGAGAGGGGATGAGAATCACATGAGAGTATTAAATGGGGAATTTATTGATAGGATTAGGATAATTAGGGGATAAATAAGAATTTTAAGATATAAGGATGAATGAGGATAGTAAAATAATGATAAATATATAGGATAAGGTAAGGTGGTATATGGGAAAAATAATATTTTAAGGGGGAATATGGAAAATGTTTGAGAATAAGGTGAAAAAGGGGGAGCATTAGGTGAGAGTGAGAGGTGTAGGTAATACAAAGGCATGAGAATGCCAAAAAAAGTGTCTACATTATGCCCATTTTGTTGAGGGATTCGCAAAGGAAAACTACGAGACAAAAATGAGAAGAGATTAATAGGATAATTGACGAGGGATCAGTGATGAGGTGCTCCCCCTCAAACTAGGGATTGATGACATGAAGGGGAATTGATCACGAGTTTCAAAGAGATGGATGAAAAGGGAGGGTGGGAAAGAATGGGAAAAAAGTAAAGATCTGACATAATGCCCCAGTGTAGGAAATATTCAAGCAAAAATTAAGGATTAAAAATATGGCGGTGATCTAAGGAGTCACTTCGGTAGGGAACAAGGTATGGCCTTAATGGAGATGACGACAATGGCCTATGGACCTGTGAATTGAAAAAAATCACTGGCAGATGGAGGGAAGCCACTCAAATAACTTTGTAAGCTGTGGGACCCATGGGTTGACGGTGGACATCATGCACAAGAAAATGTGAGGATGACAACGTGAACTTCCTTATACATGAGGAAGCGAGTGAATATGTGTCTGGAAAATATAGGGATTGATAAGAGAATGGTGCCCTAGCGAGGCACAAAAAGATGGGAAAAAAGGTAGTATGATGTCAAAAAGAAGGAAATGACCGAAAATAGTGTGTTATGGGTGACACACCAAAAAATGGAAGATGGGCTAATTAAATGATGGAAAATGGTGAGGAAGAGGAACGAGGTAAAAAATAGGGTTAAGTTGATGATGACTAGAGTGGGTCGACGACGACCAAGGTAAAGTGGCGGCGACCCTAAGGGGGTTGACGTTGATTGGGGGTGGTGGGCTATATAAACCCATGAGTTGTTTGATTAGGCTCATTTGCACACGATGAAGTGATGATCGAGAGCTATGAGTTTAAAAGAGAGAAAGAGAAATTGAGAGAAATGGAGGCTAGAGGAGCTAGGAAGAAGTGCCAGAGGGTTCAAAGGATGGTGAGTATCGAAACCTTTTCTTGTTTTTACATTTTCTTGATGTTTTTTATTTAATTTTTTACATTTTTTTAATTTTTTAGTTTGAAGCCAGGGGCGGTTGGTGGCGAATGGATATGGTTGTCATCGACCGGGCCTAAAAAGGCATCGAACCTAACCTAAATGTGTCGACTTGAGGCGGGTCAACGTCAATTGGGGATGGGAAGGTAGATTTTTGATTTTAGATGAAGGTTGGATGAAATTTGATGACGAGACTTCTAATGATTACGTGTTTTGCTTGTTTTTCAGGCTTGAGAAACCTTTTATTTGAGGGATAGAGTACCATCCCTTTACAATCAGATTATAAGAGATATAGTCGATTCCGAGTGGGATCATTTAGCAACAGTGAGATTGGGTGGATTCTGACATTACCAACAGGTTCCACGTGATGTTGGTTTAGTGATTTCTCTGGTGGACTGGTGGGATGTGTGTACATGCACATTTTGGTTCAGGAAAAGTGAGATGACTATCACCCTAGAGGATGTATATAGGATTTGTAGACTACCTATACATGGAGAGCAGGTAGTGTTGATTATAGTAGATATAAGATTGGAGATTTTGACGTAGCTATTTGGAGCTGATGCCCCACACATCACCTTTTCTTTCAGGGAATTTTTTGTATGAGATGAGATATGATTGTGAAGTTCCTTAGAGCTGATTTGTTCCCTTGGTGATGATGGTCATATCTTGTTATGCACTACCAAATTCAGGAGGTGCGAGGTTCCCATGGAAACTGACAAGGGTTTTTTCAGAGATAGTGGATCAAAGGACAATGTTCTCTTTTGGGACAACATTACTAGCACAGGTGTACCATGAGTTGTTAATGTATAGATAGAGGTGGAGGATATGACTAGATGTGGGGTTTATATGCCACTGTTGGTCTTATGAGCATATAACAGTCATTAGGCTGCCATGGCTGCCGTGGGTGACTGATGATCACATGCAGCTGGAGGTTGGATTCTTGAGGTGGAGAGCTGACAAAGATCATGGTGACAGGGGAGTGAGGGATGTTGATTGGTATGGTGAAATATTTGTGGAGCTAAACATAGAGCAGGTGAGTTGGCGACCATATCGCAACTTCCTTGTATGGTTGGGAGTTGATGTGGAGATAGTGGGCATGAGGAGGATGAGGTGGGTGCAGGGTCAGAGGATTGAGATGATCGAGGCCATTTAGTTTGATAGGGTCTAACGATAGTTTGGTATGGTACAAAAAGTGTCGTGAGATCTGATTGTATATAGGTGGGATGAGGCTAAGAGGGATTTTCCTAGTCCAGTCATGACAAATATTTTGGAGGAGGCGAGAGCTCCTTGCGATGATGATGATGATGATGATGTCAGAGTGTGGATAGGCTATGTAGATTGGATGACCAGGACATGGGCGGGTCAGATGGAATCTGAAGGGTCCAATGGAGGAGAGGAGGATACAAAGATGCTGACCATAGGGGAGGATGCAGTGTTGAGGGGGTGGTGATGGTGATGATGATTGAGAGATTGTTCGGTTGAATGTAGAACACGACTCAATGCGAGTGGAGAGAGACACACCTTGCTAGGATAGTGGTGCATTGGTAGCATCACAAGGGGCCGGGAAGATGGGGCCTCTAGGGACTGTGCCTTTGAGTTTGTATATAGTAGTAGCAGAAGAGGTGTGATATTATGAGGATATTGTGACAAGAAAGCTGTCCCAGACATGGAGATATGCGGAGCATCTGGTATTACATCGAATAGAAGTGGGTGGTGTAACATAACCAACACCCTCTAGGAGCATGGGGAATGTGGCGTAGCCACCGTGAGGGGCGGGCCAAGAGGGTGGCAACGAGGCCCCAGGATGGTAGGATTTGAGACTGTAATGTACAATTTATTGATTTTGATGATGTATTAGCTTTGAGACAAGACCCTTAGAGGCCTGCGACATACAATGTTTTGATGTATTTTGGACCTATGATATATATATGATGATGGTTTTGGTTGTGATTTTTCATGTGTCATATGTTTTGATTTATGATTTTGATGATGCTTATGTTAGATGTGGATGTGATGGTAATGGATGTAATGATTAATATTATAGATTTAGATGTGGATGCTTATGATTTGTTCTTGGATATAGATGTAATGTGATTATGATGAGCATGATTATGGATGGTGACAATGTTTAAATTATGGATTTATTATGTTTGGAAAATTAATAATATTATATGATTGTGATGAGATATGATAGACATATAGATGTGATGGATTGAGAAACATGGTATGGGATGCAATTATATAGGACATGGAATGTAAATTGGTGGAAATATGCTTTGATAAAAGAATGATGAATGAAAAATAGGATATGGATAGATGGCTAGAGATAGGAATGACAATGGGTTCATATGACATTAAATAGGGAAAGGAAAAAATGGAGGTTTAGAAAGGGTCACGACTCGATAGGTGACGACCAACGAACACACAAAGGACACTACACTATAGAGAAGGATGCAAGTAGAAGGAATGATCCAAACTGGATTAGAGGCATAACAAGAATGGTAACCAAACGAAGTAATGCACATGCGACCAAAGATAGGTGTTAGCACAAAACAAATGCTAACTAGTCACTCTCATGATCAAGAAAGGAGAGATGGGAGGAAAATCTTATAGATCTACTGTTGACATGACAAGGGGTTAAGATATAATATGCACGTAGGGAATAGGATCTCCTTGGGTGGTGTTCTTAGGATTATGACCTAGCTATAATGACAAAAATTGATTGATGCAGGAAGCTTTCCTAGGATGATTTTTACATATGAAAGGCTGATCAATGTGGGAAGCCTTTTATTGCCATGATATAATGGGGTAGCCACCTTTGAGGGAGTGGTCTACATTTTTAATTATTTTGATGTCCTTTATTTTTCATTTTTCCTAATTTTTTTTGAGATGGCAGGATACACAATAGATGTCCTTCGAGGGATCAATCTATTTATTTTATTTACATGAAAAGTTTTCCTTTGAGGGAGCAGTCTATTATTAAGATAAGATAACTTAAGGAGCATCATTGATTTGAATTTTACAGAGAAGATGGGGATAACCAAGTAGACCACTTGGGGAGGGTAAAAATAAAGATGCACAAACTATACTTAAATGATCTTATTATAAAAGGAAAATAAGAGGGGAACAAAAATAATGATCGTGGAGTTCTCACCAAGAGGGGAGAACCTATCCATAAGGAACATGTTATGAGAAGATTAGTGGTGCCCATATTTAAGGTCATATGTAAGATAGTGATTGTGGACCACATAATTCCAAATCGTTACAATGATAAATGGAAGAGGTAAGTGATGGAAAATTGAGATCGCTAAGGTAACTAGGATCACATTGGTAGATATGCTAATAGTAGAAAGGTTGCAAGTGCAAAGTTCTGAGAGGTTTTGGTTTAGGTTTACCATCAAGAGAGCTAAACGATAAGCACTAGACCCATACTTATGCATGATAATCTATGGTCTGATCCATTTGGGATAAAAATTTCCGTGTTGGCTCTTTTCTAGAGTAGTGATGTTCTAATTTTATTTAAGGACAAGATCACAAATGTTAAATTCATGAGGTTTAAGATGATTTTTGTAAGCATGTATAATTCAATATTGATAGACTTGATGATGTTGGAGGGTGATCAAGTGGCGTTCATCTAACAAGTCAAGTTGTGCTAGATTCTCTTGATGATAGTCATCGTTATAAAAAAATTTGCGGAGGGAAACACGCAAGGAAGGAATTTGAACTTCCAGAGGGAGGATGGCTTCAGATCTGTAGACAAGAGAGAAAGGAGTAACACCCATAGGGGTGCAAATGCTAGTTTGGTAGGCCCAAAGGGCGAAGGGAATGTGAATATGCCAATCAAAACCTGACTTATCAATAGTTTTAGAAAGAATTTTTTGAAGGGTATTATTGGAGGCATCATCCTAGCTGTTATCCTGGGGATATTAAGGAGAAGAGAAGCTAAGATTAATATTAAAGGAGTCGCAAAACTTATTTAGGTTTTTATTTTTGAATGAATTTCCATTTTCTATGATGAGCTTGTGAGGGATGCCAAAATGGTAGATGATCTATTGATAAATGAAGTTGATGATTTGATTAGCTTTGGTTGAAGTGAGTGAAAAAAATTCCACCCACTTGGTGAAGTACTTGGTAGCAGTAATAATGGAATTATGACGTCGCAAAGAGTGTAGATTAATAGTGGTAATGAAGTTGAGTCCCCATTGTGAAAGGGCCAAAGGTCTTGGGTTGGATGCAAATCCTAGCTAGGGACGCAGATAATATTGGAATGCTACTGGCATTTAACACACTTTTTAACATACTCACAATAGGATTGGTTAAGGGTAGGCCAGTAATAGCCCATACGAAGGACACACCTATCGATAGCTAAGATTCTAAAGTGTCCACCACAGATGCCGTCATGGACCTCTTGAATAACATAGGTAGATTCATAAGACTTAAGGAAATGTAGGAGAATACCATCAAACCCACATTTGTAAAAGGATGACACTAAGGATAACATAGCGAGTTACACATTGAAGGAAGGATATCCTACTGTTCTTAGAAATATAGGAACGAATTTTGGATTGGGACAAGTAATTGAAGATATGGGAGTATCACATATCAGATTGATTGGTATCAATGTGATTGACACGATGAATATCATGGACATGATATGGTTGATCAAGATGTTGAAAAATGATGAGGAGCTTAGACTCTTCCATTGTCCATGGGATAAGGGATGCGAGGGAAGCCATAGTGTCAAAAAAATGATTGGATGATCGTGGGATGGCTTGGATGGTATATGAATCGAATGCTTCAAGGAGAAAGATTATGACATCACTATATTTTTGAAGGATTTAATTTTTAAATTGATAGGTTGTTGTGACTTGATTGACGATGAGATGGGAATATCCATAATTTCAATGCCAAGTATGATGACTATTTGAAGGCTTAATATGAGAGCTTTAAACTCAACCATATTGTTGGTGCATTCGAAATCAAGTTTATAAGCGATGGGAATAAGGGTTCCCCAAGGAGGAATACTGATGATGACAGTGCCTCCACCTTGTTGACATTTTTAGAGGAGAATATTCATGTTGGAAGTGGAAGATGGATTCATTGGGAAATTTTTCATGGGGGAGTTGATTTTCAGGGAGAGGGGCCTCAGAAAGTTGATTGGCAATAGCCTGGCCCTTGATGGATTTTTGAAAAATGAAACTAGGTAAAACTATATCATGAGCATGAGCCATCAAGTGATATGATCACTATGATAAGGTTTAGAGTACATGGTTTTAAGAACGTAGAAGTTGGTAACAATGAAGGTTTTATGATTAAGGAGGTAATGACGAAACTTAGAAGTAGCAAAGAAGAGGGTACAACATATATTTTTAGCTTCATTGTAGCAGGTTTCATAATCAAGAAGGGTATGAATGATATAATAGACAACCTGCTTCCTGCCTTGCTTGTCATGATGCACTAACATGACACCTATAGCGTGATTGGAGGTAGAGATATAGAGATAAAAAGGCTACCCCTTGGGTGGAGGTGTAAGAAAAGGTTGTGAAAGAAGATACTACTTGAGATCATCGAAGGATTTCTAATAGTTGACATCCCAATAGAACTGGGCGTTTATACAAAGAAGGTGATGAAAGGGTTGACAATGATTGGAGAGTTACAAAATGAAGTGATGGATCAATTGGAGATGACCCTGAAGACTGCAAAGTTGCTCAGGATCATATGGGGGAGGAATTTCAAGAATATCCTTAATTTTTACAGGTTCAACTTCAATACCCTTGATAGAGACTATGAAACCAAGTATTTTACCAGATAGTACTCTGAATACACACTTGGTTGGATTAAGGTGAAGAAGGAAGAAAATGAGGAGCTCAAAAAGGATTTAAGGACAGAAAGGTGGTTGTGTCGATGCTTGGATTTACCTAAGAGGTCATGAACATAATATTACTCATTTTTTATGGATAAGGTCATGGAATATATAGGTCACCACACAATTCTAAGTGGCTGTAACATTTTTCAAATCGAAAGGCATGACACGATAAAAAAAAGTCCCTCAAGGGGTGATGAAGGAAATATTATGTTGGCCTTTTGGGGCGATAATGATTTTAATGTAACTAGAAAAAACATCCATAAGGGAGAGAATCTCATGGCCTACCGTGAGTTCAATTAATTTATCAATATTGGGAAGGGGAAAATCATGTTTAGGACAAAGAAGATTTAAATCTCAGAAATCAGTACAGATGTAGAGATTTCCAAATTTTTTGGCAATAGGTATGATATTGGAGACCCATTGCGGATAATCGATAGGCTGGATGAATTTAGCGGAAAGAATGCAAAGTAGCTCTTCTTTGACAAGAAGGGAAATGTGGGGATGCATGCGATGAAAATTTTGTTTAACAGGTTTAGCATTGGGGATGGTGACAATGTTATGGATGATGATAGAAGGATCAAGACCCGACATGTCAGAGTACAACCATGCGAAGGCTTGGTTATGCTTGGACAAGAAGGAGGTAAACGATTTGAGTTCTTGGGGACCAAGAGACTGGCCAACATTGAGGATGCAGGGATCTTGGGGATTCCCTATGTTGATGTTGATGGTGGATTCATTGAGGAGGGTGGAAGTATCAGGAGGAAGGGAATTTTGGATATGAGAATCCTCGGCCCCCATGTAAGAAAGAATTGATTTTTCATCACTGAATTGGAGGACATCAATGGTAGGGGAATCGTCCCCTATCATCTTAGGATACTTAAGAGGAAAGGAACAAGTTTCATTTTCAACCTGATAAGTGACCAGTTCAAGGGAGATGGTGGAGACTAAATTTTTTTAGGGGGGATAGATACTGTATCATCTGGGTCTATGAGATAGATGGATGGATAAATGGGAGGTGATTCAATATCAATGTGAGAAGAGGAAGAATTGTATGGAGGAGGAGTGTAGGGATCTTAATATCTCAAGCCAAATTTCTCACATGATTCGTGGGATTTTTTGAGGACAGGGTTGTGAATATCTTGTTCATAACATCCTAAACTGTAGCCCTTCATGTATAGTGATAAAATGTAAGTATGGATGATGGATTTTTTAGAGAGAAAACCAAAACCATTAGTGTATGGTTTTGTGTGGGGGATATCTTCAAAATGAGAGGAAGGGTGATCAAATCCACCACAGACCAGATTGGTTTTTAGAAAAGAGGGACCAAATGTGATGACATCCCAAACATTGGAATGATACATAGGCGCCTTGTTTGGACGTCCAAGGTGATTGATGGGAGGAAGAGAATTAAGAGTGAGGATTTGGTACTCCCCCAGGGAAAGGCACTGCATCACATTATTGAAAGATCCATCATGGTGTAACTTAGACGCAGGTATAGAAGAACTAGTGGTTGCTTCGAAAGAAGGGTCTGGTTTAGGGACAAGCATGTCATTTTGTCGATAAGTCATGTAACATGCTTTGATGGGAGAGAAATCAACAGGGAGAGTATGAATATTACCTTCTTATTCATATTTAATACAACAGTGGAGGATATATGGGACACAACACATGGCATAAATCCAAGGGCATCAAAGAACAACATTATACTGAAACTCCCCTTCTAAAATGTAGAAGATTGTGTGAAGGAGTTTATAGCCGACACTAATGGGAAGGATAACTATGCCCAAAGTGGGAATGAAAACATCATTGAAGGTGCGAAGAACAATAAGGTATTCGATGACAATGGTGTCAAGGAGTTTAAGTTTATTGAAGGTATGGGAAGAAATAATGTTAATACTAGCACCATTGTCAATCATGGATCGATAGATGAAGGTTTCGTTGATGTTAATCATGATGACAAGAGGAAGATCATGGTATTCAGGAATAATGTTGGGGATTTATGAATCCTCGAAGGATATGGCGGTGGAAGATGTGAGAGATCCAACAAGGGACGTAAGGGGTTAAGGCTCATTGGATGATACGAGAAGGCGCTGTAAAGCTTCAATAAGATCCTGTTTGTGGTTAGGGGAACTTTGGATGAGCTCATAAAAGGAAATATTAATAGGAGCTTGGTGCAACTATTTTATGATGGTCTTATCGATGGAGGTGGGATTAGGAGTGGTTAGGATAAATACCTTGGCCTTATAAGAGGAGGGGGAAAAGGTAGCACATGAGGGGAAGGATCAATGGGATGAGCAACAATGATGACTTTGGATTTGGATGAGGTGGATGGTTGGGTCTTGTAAGGGTGACACCTAGTGGTAATACAAATAACATCTATGTAAAGAGGGGGATTCTCTTTGGAAGAAAGTGAATCCATGGGAGGAATAATGGAAAAGGAAGACTTATAAGTCTTGGCCTTGTACGGAGGGTCAGATTTGGATGAGGATGAGTTGGGGGATATAAGGGTGTTTTCTTCTTCAATAACGATATCATATTCTTCCATAATAATATCGAAAAGAGTATGGATTTGCAATTCTTGGTAGTGTGGCTTGGAGCACGATGGTAGGAAAAATAACATTAGGATCAAACAAAGTGGGTTTTGGCCGACATGGGTCAAAAGGTTTGATGGGTGGAAGGGTGACCACATATGCATGGAGAAGGTGTTGAAATACCTTTGTAGAAGATTCAATGGGAATTTTAGAAGAAGTGGATGGAGGTGGAAGAGAGGTCTTATCCTTACGACGTTAGATAGGATTCTTGGCCCCATATTTGAATGCAGATGGAGTGGTGGATGATAAGTGAGATTGGGATAGTTTTGATGATGAAGAAGAATGAACAAGTGATTTGGATAGAGGAGTGATAGATGATTTAGATGTAGTTATAGAGGGGCAAGTGATGGATTTGGATTTTGATTGTGTGATGATGAGCGGTTTGCATGAAAGGCCAGGTCCTAAAAGTGAAGGGGGGATCCTTAACATGGATGTTTAGACACTAGGTGGTTGGGATTGGGGAGTCTTAGGAGGGGGAAACTATAGATTATTATGTGGATGGGTAAGCGATTTTTTGATAGGTGCACCAAGGTAATTAGGTTTACGTTGTAGGTATTTACTCTTGGCATGGATGAAAATAATCTTGACAGGAGGGATATTTTGAAAGGTGGATGAGGATTTTAAGATTGGTGGTAAATTGGACTCACTAGGAGATGATGAGGAGGTCAATGTAACAGGAGAGGATGTAGAGGAGAGGGATAGAATAGGGACATTGTTTGGATATGTATCTAAGGAAGGTGTGGAGGTAGAAGGAAGAGTAGGATCAGATGCAAACATAGGGGTGGATGTCAATGGGATTGTCAATATAGGGGTAGTAGGGTCGGAAGAAGGTGTAGAGGAATAAGTAGGTGAGGGATCCGGTGTATAAGTAGGCATATGAAGAAGAGAAGGAGGTATGATGGATGTGGGAGGAGTAGGCTTAGATGTGGTAGGTATAGGAATGGTAGATGTAGATATGATGGCCTCAAGGATACATATGAATGAAGCTGATGAAGTGGTCAATGAGGATGACGTAGGAACATGACTTATGGTGCTAATGGTATGAGATTCAGGTGCTTGATATGTGCAAGGGGTTGTTTGACTAGTAGGAGGATGATTGAGAAAATAATGTTTAAAGACGTCAAGTGGTTGATTGGGAGGGGCATTAGGATTACTCACTTGAAGGTCCCCTTGGATAATAAGTCATTGAATAAGGTTCTTAAAGGTATGCAACTTTTCAATTTCGTGCCTATGGACTTGAGATGTTTGTAATAGGATTCCTCACGATACGTAGTGGGTTTGGCCCATGATTAGTCTAAAGCTTGATTGGAGGGAGTTGGATGAGATTGAAAACATTAAGATTATCAAATATGGAACTATAAGACTCCCCGAGGTGGGTATCGTTTGGGGTAGGATGAGGAGCTCATTGCGGAGGCTCGGTATGGGATGTAGTAGAAGAAGATTAATTAACGACAATAGCCCTTGCTACACTATTGGATTTGTCTTGATGGTAAAAAGAGGAGGATTTTTCAAACTCTATCTTAGGTTTATTAGATCCGACTTTAACATGGCCTTGCTCAAGGGAACTAAGTTCTAACTTACGAGCCATGGAAAAATATTATTTGAAGCTTTGAAAGGATTGAATACGAAGAGTGGAGGAAATGCACTTATTGTAAGATTGAGAAAAAATCTCAATGAGCTCTGTCTAGGGAAGGGAAAAGGATAACTGGCTAATGATGCCACACAATATTGTAATGAAATCTGAAATGGATTCATCCTCGAACTCTCTAATGGTGTATAGATTAGTGATTTTGATTTTGTGAGAAATTTTTACGGATAAATGCTCTAGAAATATTTGGGAAAACTACACAAAGGAGATTAGGGATTTTTGGGGGATACCATCATACTAGTCCAATGCAGGGCTGGATAATGACATGGGGAAGGTTCTAAGCATGAGATCCTGATCATGAGATATGAGATAATATGCATGTATGAAGGCTCGGAGGTGTTATTGAGGATCCTCTTTGTTGTTGAATTTAGAGAACTTAGGAAGTTCCCAATGTGGAAAATAAAGCTTGATCGGGATGGAGGAGTGGATGGGCTCATTACAATTTTTTTTGTACATGGATGAGATCTTAGAACCCAAAGTAGCAGCTTCTAGATTGTCCAGTCTACTTAGCAACATTTGCATGCATTAGAAGTAGGTGAAGGAGATGTTGAAGGATGAGGTTGTTGGATGTAGGAAGTGGATGAGGGAGATTAAGGTTGGGCTTGATGATGCTGAGGATACATAGGAACATGAGGAGGTGGTTGATAAGGAAGAGGATAAGATATATGTTGATATTAGATAGGTTGAGAGATGGGCTGATGAAAGGGCATGTAAGTAGAAGGATAAGATTGAGCGATTTATATGACAAGGGGGTTGGATTGAGGGTGAGTGTGATGAGGAGGCTAAATTGTATGGATAAGTTGATGATAACAAATATGTTGGAAAGTAGTATGAGGAGGGTGTTGGTGTGTCTCAGTAGATCCTGAGGGGAGTGGTTGTGAAGAGACCATATTAGGATGAATTTTGGATGTGGGAACAAAGACCGAGTTATGAAATGGGTGCTCAATTGTAAGAGGAAGAGAGATGGATTCATGAAGGGGATGAGTGAGGATATCAGCGACCATAGCGGAGGAAGATGTGATGGGAATAGAGGAGGAAGGAATGGTACTGATACGAGGTAAACCAGATGGGATGGGGACAACCAACTGAGTAGATTGATGTGTGGATGAATCGAAGGAGGCATGTTCATGTTGGACAAGGTTAATTCATTAATTTCTCGAGGGAAAAAATTACAATTTGAGATGTTAGAACCTGGGTATTCTAGGTTGGTAAAGGTAGGCATAGATATTTTGAAGGGGAGGCCCATCAATGGAAGGTGAGTATATTTATGGATGAGATAATCACGGAGGTTGATAGGGTTAACATCTAGGAGTTATTAGAAATCCACACATCTGTAGGGGATAAGAGGGGGTCTGAAGGCTTCAATAGAAGATGTTGACAAGGGAGTGGCTAGTCAGGAAGGGATCAAATGGTTTGAAAAGGAGGGATCAATGTCAACATGAGAATGAGAGTTGTTGGTGAGAAAATTTTTTAGCGGATAAATTGGTGGTTATCTTACCAATGCTCTGGGATTCTAAGTCCATCTACTTAACTGGTACAACTTCCGTATATGCATGCACGAGTGAAAGTGAGTTTTCTCTGGGTGGCCTTATGGCCAGGGATCCAACAGGGGAACTCCACTAACCCTACGACAAAGCTAGCAATCTATTTCTAGGGAATACTTTGTCTGAAGAGCGGGAAAGAGGAGCGAGATATGATATGGGAGAACTAACGTTGCAGGTTGAAAATCATATTCTTGTACAAACTAGTTAGAAATTTCAACACATGCATTTATGAGAAGAAACAACTCTACAAATAGCAACAAGACCAAATCGAATTTATTGATCACAAAGTATCAAGAAATCCCTTGGTCAAAGAAAGCTAGAAACTCCTTTTTATAGTATTTACTTCTTAAAAAAAAGTTTTACATAGTGTGGGAATGGAGGAAAACTAGTGAGCAGGAAAATGGAAGAAAATGGCTATCTCCTTTGTTCTCTCAAAGTACAATACACTCTTGAGTTCAAAAAATCAATCACCACCCCTTTGAAATGGGAATGAATTTACAATTTATAAAATGAGAGGTGACTCATTATCTACCCCCAATGCCTTTTCATATGCCTCGTTACAACTTATGACCTTTTACATTCTTAGGAAAAGATCAAGTCCCCTTTTATGACATAAGGGTGACTTGTTACATTAAAAAAAGTCATTTTAAATTAATTAAAGGCATTATGAAAAAGTGCAACCCCATCGAAGAATTAGAATGGGGAGAGAGAAAGTGGGGGAAGAGAAGAGAGAAGAAGGGGAGAGAAATAACTAAGGAGGAGTGCTTCAGATCCTTTTCAGATGATCCAATGAAGTGCACCATTGTAGAAAAATGTACATCTCCAAACCCTTTGCACCCTGAGAAAATAATTCAAATTAACCCATGAACACTTTCCAGTTGAATGAGTTGTTCTGCCAATGACCAAAACTTCCAACCTGTGTATGATATACCTATGACTTGAGCCATGAAGTGAGTGTTGGGAGACATTTTTGAATTCTCTGAGTTGAGTCTCAAATTCCCTATGAGAAATGCCAATGGATGATCCCGAATGATGGTGTGGACCTGAATGATCATCCCTCTATGTCCCATTGTTCCAAAACTACCCCTTGAGTATGACTAACCACTAATAGTGAGCACCCACATGGGAGACTTACTATTTATACTAAGAGGTGATCCTTGTTTCTTCTTGACCATCTTAATGTGGTGAAATTCTTCATTCAATCCTGTGCACACTACGTTTTCCTTGACCACTTCTTGGGTTGACTTACTATTTTTAGTAAGCACCCATATAGGGAACTTACTATTTTTAATAAGTAGTCATTTTCACTATTTTCTACTTTGAACACTCATTCTGACTTCCTGGTGACCTTTGGTACACACTGCTTTCGCCACAACTACTTTTGATGATGGCTTTCCAAACATAGCAAGTATGTATAGGAAAACTTACTATTTTTAGAAAGTGGATTTCTAGTGATCGGTTTGCGATGAAACATATTTTTTTAGGCTTTTCTCATCATGGTGATCACATCCTCTGAATTTCACATAATGTTTCCCATTAGAATGCATGTAAATAAAATTTAAAATTTTCATCTGGTAGTGGCTTCAAGTATGGAGCTTCCTTGGTGGCCATTAATGGAGATTGAAATTTATAGGTCTGGTTTTTGTCTCCGTTTGTGAAGAAAATAACTCCATTGTGATATGTTTTTCATTTGGAGTCCGTGTGTAAGTTTTTAGCTTGTTTCTATTGCTAGATTGATGGGAAATTTGACAAATGTGAGCCAATGCACGAAATGGGGATTTTGTTGGAAAAAATGTTTCAAGGCACCATTCGACCTCTCGTTTGTTGCATCTTGATCATCTTGAAAAATGTGGAAGTTTGCAAAAGATGAAACCTCAATCCGGATTATATCTTGCAAGATATGAAGATTTTTTGATTGGGTGACTTCATGGTTATCTGGAAAACAATCTTCATTTTCTCTACGTTCTTCATTTCTTCAACACTTTTGATCAATCCTTCCCCTAATACCTATTTATTTTCATGTATTTGAGTTTTTTATTTGTTTTGGTCGAGCTGAGTTGAGCTTTGCCAATGGTGGAGTGGTGGTGAGAAGCAATGGTGGACAAGTTACAGAGAAATGATAGGGTGAACTATGAAGAAGAAATAGGGGGAAATAACAACTAAGTGCCGAATTTAAATTATTAAAAAAATGTGCAGAAGGGCCTGGGTGCATTTTTATGTCCCTGACATCCCTCACCTCAAATGGACATGAAGGACATAAAATTCCACATTGAGCAAGGTGATGACACGTGGAAGAAATCCGACGGTGAATGTTTTAAGCTCCCGCAAGCACCTTAGGGTTGAACTGGCAATCCTAGAGGTCATATGTGGGTTTAGAGGGATTAAAGGGGTCTGTTTCCATTTTCCCAACCTTTATGTCCATGACCTTGAGGGACGTCAGGGAAAGAAAATCCCGCCAAGCTCATGGAGGTGAAAATTTGACTAACTCCTGAACCTTGAGGACAACTTGCGACAACAATATCTTGAGCTCCCAATGGAATGTTTTGATGAAATTTTATATAATATTGACTATAAATGGCCTTAGAAATCAAATGGTTGGGGTATTATGTCTTGATTCATCCATTTATTTTCTGAAAAATCATATTTTCGATCTGGTACTCCACCTGTGTATGAGAAAAACTGCTTGCAAAACCATTTCACCAAAGTTTTTTGAAAAACATAATTTCATCATCTTGTAGATATTTTGATTCCATTTAGAAAGATGTTTTGTTTTTATCCTAACTCTATCCAAAGCTCTCGGAATCACCTTCCAAAGCTCATCAACGTTTTTGGCCTGTGCACTGCCTAGGCCTGTAAAACCTAATTTTGATCAAATTACTCCAAACTCCCTAAATCTTCCCCAGATCTTCCAAAATCACTTCCACGATGTTTCTAGGACTTCAATTCACCTCCATGTTACATTTTTATCCTTCATTCCACTTGAAGGGGTTTCTCCAGTCCTGGGAAGGCCAGTGATAGCCCTTCCCACAGCTGCCCAGAGACAACATTTTTCAAAAACTCCTAAAATCAGCCAGGGGGTTGATTTGAATTTCCTAAATCACCTTGGGGAATGAATTAACACTAATTGGGAGGTTACTGGACTGATTAAGATGACTCGGGGTGCCTCGGAATGATAACACACGAAAATTTTGCTACAGGGGTATCGTTGTCATGATTGGAAATTGTAAATTTTCTTGTTGCACATTAACACGAAAATAAGTGTGAACCATGGGAAGCTTACTATAAGATATTGTAGAAGTTATGGGAAGAGTAACCATAGAGGAAGAGACAATAGGAGGCACTTACATCTGCGTAGAAAGAGGGGTCGAGGTGGGAATTTTGGATGAAGAGGCTTGTTCCATTTTTATGATTTTCGATCGAGTAAGAATGGGCATGAAACAAGAAAAAAAACCTACACTAATTAATTACTAAAAAAAGCAACACACACACATCATATTTTTGTTTAATCTTGATTATTTAGAATAAGTTTGAAAAGAAAATAGGAAGGATCAAAGGGAACCTAGGATGTGGCCGATCTAAGGATGGTTTCTGGATGTTTAGGGATGGATTCCTCGATATACTTGAAGGTATGTGAGGAATGAATCTGTGATGTGTACTGGTATGGGGCTTGGTATTAGGGCCCGACCCCTCACTTCACAGTCCCACTATGATAAGGAAGTCAGGTGCTTAGCCATTATACCAGTAGATAAAAAAATTATAACATGACCCGAACATCCGGTGGATTTCCTACTGGGTGATGAAATCCCAATAGTTCCACCTGGGAGGAATGTTTAGATGTGTGAATTAAAGCATTCTATTTGGATTTGTGTGGAGAGGAGTGTATACAAGAGATTAATCCCCTAATTATACTATGTGAGCAAGAAAACAATGAGGGTGTTCTTTTTAAGACCCGAAAATGAAGTGTGGAAATTTGATGAGGATAGACAACCAAAGTATGCAGTTTGATAAAGAAAAGAAAGGAATGGGGAGAAAAAACAAGGAATACCTAATGTTATCTTTTCCTTTTTATTTGATCTTCAAGATGAGAAAAAATCAAAAGCGAGACCGAGAAACCCACAATCCGACACAAGCAAACAAAACTAAACTCTTACCTATAAGGTTAGTGTAGACACAAAATCATGCACTTTAGACATTATTTATCATAGTTTCATACTATTATTTAGAAGGTTCTTGAGTGAAGAAAGGTCTTTTTACCATCTTGTTTTATTTTATTTCTTCATTACCGACCTTTTACATCCACATGCCCAGTCATCTTCTCTCATCTCATGTTATTTTATCCTCAACTGGGGTACCTAGCTTAGTACCAAGATGCTTGTAGGCACCCTGGTCTTATGAGGGGTTCCCCTATCCATTTTGCACTTTTCTGCCATCTTTTGGGCTCTTTCTAGCCATTTTTCCTTCTTATAATTTTTGTGGCTGACCATTTATCAAGAGAAACCTATAAATATAAACTTATGAGACCATAATGAGGGACCTAGTATCATTCACTACTATCATCCATCTAAAGTTGCATCCATCTATTGCATTGGAGATCACTTGCATCCACATAAATCCATCATCAAGGCACAAGGCTAGGACATCTGCATCACACTTCATAGGCGGAGGGATTATATTCTATTCCATGCACACATACTATTACATTTTCTACATTTAGTTATTGATAGTTACTTCACAAAGTGTGAATGACAAAAGAGCACCTAGGGCACATTATGCACACACTCACTAGAACTAAATTTGGGTCTGAAATGTAGTGCAACGCTTAGTTAGTAAGCTCATTGCTGTGGTAGCTAAGGTCAGGGAAACCCATTCATTTACATTTTTATTTTTTAGGGATTGATGTTTGTTTAGACTTTTACAGGTCTTTCTATTCATCTTGGATCATTGACGAAATCCATTAAAAGATAGTGAATCTGATGTGACACACAATGAGGGTTTAAAACCACCTCCCAACCCTATGACAATAAGTTTAAGAGATTATGCACAGATCAGGGCACCCAATTTGTAGACTAGAGCTCTCGTAGGTGCCTTAGTCCCTTCCCAGGTTCTCCAGTCTAGGGAATCAACCCAGATCCATCCTTTTTGGAGCTTGTGAAAAGTCATTTCCACCTACATATTTTCCAATCACTTTTTTGACACAGTCCTATGAACATCTATTATTCAGTCAAGTTCTTTCCTCTTCTCTCTTGCACATTAGGGTTAGCATTTTCTTCTATATATATGTTTAGGTCATTTACATATTGCTTTACTGCATTCATTTACTTTATTTATAGATGTTCATAGCTTAGATTAAATATCCTCACATACTACATATTAGTAAATTTTAGTTAATCATTTAAGCAAATCAAATCCTTCTTCATTGCACCTTCTAGGGCTTGTATTTACATGCAGACATCATAAGTATCTCTATTACCGATTATTTGCTTCTTCCTCCTGACCTTAGAGTTAAAATCCAACATCTTCTCACTACTACTTACATTCCTCCTGACTCACACCTTGAATCCCTCTATCAAGTCTTTGATGATGCATTCTCTAATCATATATCATTTCAGTCTCCTCTTCCTGTCAATGATAATAATTTTGATAATGACCCACCATTGTGCATAATATTTCATATTTATAATGTAGATGTCAAACACACTTTAATTGATAATGGCTTTGAACTTAACCTATGACCTATGTCATTTCTTAAGGCCTTAGGTTTTTCCACTTCTGCCATTAGTCCATCTTCTATTTCATTGTGTGCATATGATGGTTCCATTTGCCCATGTCTTGGTCATATTACACTACCCATCACTTTAGGACCTAAAACTATCAACACAGTATTTTTTGTCATTGACCTTCCCATATCTTAAAATTATTTGTTAAGTAGACCATGGATTCATGTTGTGTAGATTGTTGCCTCTACTGTCAATCATTGTGTTAAGTTATTACATGAAGGTGTTGAACATACTATTATTTGTGACCGTGATCCATTCAAATATTGTGACCATGCTCCTCATACTGGTCTTCTTGTTCCATGTACTGACACTATGGATGAGCCTTAACCTGTCAAATAATTACCTCATTTACCACCACTTAATGGTACTGTTGACCAAAATAAGCTCACACTTATTTTGGGTCAATTGACATCATTTTCCCCCTTTTGTGCTTTAATCCAAATCTTTACATATTTTAAACACTTAAGGTCCCTTGAAAGCATTTCTATCAGATAGGAAATTTCTTCCCCTTTCCAGAGATATAAAGAAGTCCTTATAACTATTCATATTTTTCAGGTTATGGGTCGGCGGGCCTAGGAAGAATTTTTTGCCAAAAGCAGGGTGGCGGGCCTAGGGAAGATTTTTTGCCATGGAAAATTATGGACTGGCGGGGTGGCGGGAGATATTTTGACCTTTTTCCACTTTTCACAAAGGGGAAAAAGTACAATTGTGGTCCCACTGGTCCGGGAAGGATTTATTTTTGTCCAAGTGGAAAATGCGGGCCGATGGCCCGAGGATGACTTTTTGCCAAAAAGTGGGTCTGCGGGGCCATGGAAGAAATTTTGCTCAAGTGTGACTGCAGGCCAGCAGGTCTACGAGGGAATTTGAAATTTTGTCACTTTTCACAAAATGGCACAATGTTCAAGTGTGGTCCTGTGAGCCCACAGGGGTCTCATCGGCCGTTGAAAAGTTTTAGACCCATGGAGGGTGCCATGTGCCTCAGTGATGCAACTCCAAAGATAAGATCTAAAATGGAGACCCCAAACAAGCACCAAACTTCCACATGTCCCAGGTCTGAAAAAGGATAGAGTCGATAGTTGAAAAGTTAAAATGGGGCAGAGCCAATGGAAAATTCCACGTGTCGACTCAACACAACCTTAAAGATCAACTCTGAGGGAAGTTCTCCAAATAAGCACAGGCTCGCCATGTGGTCAGAGTCAACAAAGGGGGATAGAGCCAGCCATTTGAAAAGACTAAGTATAAGGGTGTCAGCAGAAGCCTCCATGTGTCACATCAGTGCAAATTCAAAGGCGCGACCGAAAGCGGAGAATCAAACAAGCACTGGCCCTCCATGTGTCTAAAGCTGAAAAGGTAGAAGTGGTCATTAAAAAGTCTAAGTAGAGGCAGACTAGGGGAAGGGGCCAAGTGTCAGCACAATGCAACTTCAAAAGTAAAATTTGAAGCAGGTTCCCAAATGTGCACTGAGCCTCCACATGTCCAGGGTCAGACTTATGGTTCCACCAAGAAAAAGGGACTTAGCCAAAATATAAGAAATAGGGAAGATCCGTGGAAGGAGCCACATGTTTCATCGGCGCAATTTCAAAGGTGCAACCCAAAAGGTAGTTCCCAAATGAGTGCCATCCCGCCACGTGGTCAGAACCTGAAAAGGTGAGGGTAGCTGTTGAAAAGTCCAAAATCCTATGGAGGCCTCCATGTGTCTTGACCTAGTAACTTCAAAGGTAAAATCTAGGGGTAGTTTCCAAATGAGCGTGAAGCCTCCACGTGTTTCGGGTCAGGCACATTGTCTTCACCAATAGGAGGGACTCAAGAAAAATATAAAGGATCTCATGGAAGCCGCCACGTGTCAGTATGATGTGATTTCAAGAGCGAAAGGAAGTGTTGGAAATATTATCATTGATGTCAAAAGAGGTGCTGAACTGGTAAACAAAAATCTATTAGAAAGTAACAGAATTATTAACGAAATTGTGAGTATGTCAACAGAAATAACCAGCAACATATAAAGTAGCAAAAAGAGCAGAAATCAGATATTTATATATTTGAAAAGGGTCACCTTTATATGAGAAATACAACAGTATCTGTGTAAAGCGAACAACATTTAAGAAAGAGGAAGATCTTGACAACCATGATGAGAAGAAAACAACGCTTTTTCATGAAGACTGTGATTTATCCTTGGAAGCCCACGATTTGCACAAAAGAGGGCCCATGACTTGCTTAGAGAACAACACTCATGTCTTAAGGGGTTGCATTGAATGTTTAGGTGATAATTAAATTATTTGGGGTAGTCTTTATGTGTGCATTAATTAATTCAAAGGGGGCAGTGACTTGTTTAGAAACAATAAATTAATAAATAAAGGCCGACTATGTTAATGAAATGGTGTGATGGTTTAAGGTGTGATGCCCTTTCAAAAAGGTATGAAAGGCTATATAAGAAGATTCATATGAGACTTATAAAGCATGGATTCAAGTTGAATATCTTAAGGAAAAAGAAGAAGAAGAGGAAGCGCAAGGGAAAAATTTTAGAACAACAAATCTGAAAGTAAGAAGAAGAATTTTCCATTATTCATTGAGAAAGCAACAAGTTTAAAAGTGGAAATAAAATTTTGTAAGGAAGTTTGGTGCCTTCATATTCGAAGAGATCGGTGTCTCTTACTGAGTTGGTGTTTAGAAAAAGGGGTGGGTGCTCATGTAGGTTGGTGCCTACAAAACTGTAATTTGGGGATTAGTGTCTCTAGTAGGTTGGTGCCTACAAATTTTTGAGAAATATATATAAAGAAAGAAGTTTCTCCATAATTTTCTGCCGAAAGGGTTTCCACGTATATTTGTGTCTACTTGCATTAAGTTTTGTGTTCTTTGATTGATTTGATATATTCACATTGCTCGTGATTATAGATCTAAGTTCAAGTATTAAAGTTTGAAATAATTTCATAATACTGATTCACCCCCCCTCTCAGTATTATCTTGTGCTCAACAATTGGTATCAAAGTAGGTTCCTTCAGGAACAATCTAATAGTTGGAAGGTAGATCTCAGGAGCACATATGGCTAGTCAAGTACAAGAAGGATTTTCCTCGAACAAGGATCCATTGTTTAATGGAACAAACTATGCATTTTGGAGCATAAGGATGAGAATCTATCTAATGGCACTAAGGTTTGATATTTTGCAATCAGTAGTAGTCAGATATACCATTCCATCAACTCCGCCAACAGACCAAGCTGGAAAGAAGGATTTTGAAAATAATGCCAAGGCGATGAATGCAATCTTGTGTGGTCTGTCAGAGTTTGAATTTGTTAAGGTAATGCAATGTGACACGGCAAAGGAAATATGAGATAAAATTCAAACAATATATGAAGGTGATGATAAGGTTAGAAAAGCTAAGATTTAAACCCATAGGAGAAAATTTGAGAGCCTAAAAATGAAGGATGAGGAAGATGTTGTAGCTTATCTTCTGCGGGTGGATGAAGTTGTCAACGCCATAAGAGGGCTTGGGGAAAATATTGAGGAACCTGTGATCATCCATAAGGTCTTAAGATCTTTACCATTAAGATTTGATGCTAAGGTGTCTGCCATTGAAGAAATGAAGGATCTTGACAAGCTAAGCATGGACGAACTACATGGAATACCGATGGCTTATGAAATGAGGACCGAGGCTAATAAACTAGCAAATAAGGAAGCTGCATTCAAAGTCTCAAAGAAAAAGGCAATCAAATAATCTAAAGTGAATGATGAATCAAACAACGAAGAAGATGAAAAAGAATCTTTATTCATTCGAAAGCTAAAGAAAGGATCCGGGAGATACAAAGATAAGTTACCATTTAAATGTTTTAACTGTGGTAAAATTGGTCATTTTGTAGCTAAATGCCTAGAGAAGGAAGATAACAAAGATGAAGAAAGCAAGCCCAAGTTCAAAAGATAATTCAGGAAAATTAGAGGCAAGAAAATATTTGGAAAGCAAAAGAAGAGTCTATATTCAAAAAGAGGTAGCAGCTCATCCGAAGAAAGCAGAATAAGTGATTCAGACAGTGATGATGAAGAAACATTGTTTATGGCTATAGAAGAAGGTTCATCAACCAAAAAAGTTGATTTGAAAAGAATCGAGGACATAGAGGAAGAAGGTGAGGTAAACCTCGAAGAAGAACTCATTTGTGTGTTGGGTGAAATAAAAGCACTCAAAAAGAGGAATCAGAAGCAAAGACTTCAGCTCCAGAAATATGAAGAACAAAATCAATATTTTGAAGCTAAGTTAGCCCAGAGTCTTACAGAATCAAAGAATCTAATCATTGACCTAAAGACCCAGATTGAAGAAGCAAAGAGAATTGAGGAAGGGTTGAGAAGTCAGCTCAAGGTGAAACAAGAAGAATGTGAAAATCGTGAGTCAAAGATTGTTGCGATGAGAAAATACTTAGAAAAGGTAAATACCAAACTAATGAACAAATTGAAATTTGAAAAGAGTACTGAGGTTCTAGATGATATTCGAGAAAGTCAAAGATCACCATCGCACAAGTCAGGATTCGCATATGAAGAAAAACTAGAGAAAGCTTCAAAATCCATTGAGCTTCCAGAGAAGAAAGGTTTAGAAAAGGCAAAAAGTTATGCAGAAATTCTAAATACGCCTATGAAGAATAAAATTAGAAAGGAAGAGGAAACTACGAAGACCATTTCCATCCACAAGGAAGGTGTTAAAGAGAATGACACCAAAAGACCATTTATTCCACGACATAGGAATATGAATAGGTTTGAAAGTTCTTTTCATGGTTATTGTTTTTATTGCAATATATATGGGCATAAAAAAATAGAGTGTAGAAAGTGAATGAGTGATAATGAAGCCTTGAAAAAACCAAAATTTGTTCATAGAGTGTTGAATATGAACTATAATTCGTTTGGCTCCACTATCCTATTATAATGAGGAAGCCATTATCTGCTACAAGTGCAATAATTATGGACATATAGCATGCTTTTGTAGAAGTGTGTTTGACTCGAGACAAGATTAAAAGACAAAGCCTTTAGAAACAAAGAAAAGGGAGGCTACAAAATCCTGAACAAGGAAGTAGGAGGAAGATGGGCTAGACAAAGAAAAATCCATGCTCGTTCAAATAGATTTTCATGCTCGAGATGAAGGACAATAGTGGTACATTGATAGCGGATGTTCAAGACATATGATTGGTGATAAAATTAAGTTTCTCTCCTTAAAGAAAGTAAATGAAGATATAGTAAAATTTGGTGATAATGCTACAGCGAAGATCGTTGGCAAAGGTATGCTGAATTTGGATAATGGAAAAACAAAAATAGAGAATGTTTTGTATGTTGAAGGATTAAAACACAACCTCTTGAGTGTGAGTCAAATGTGTGATCAGGGACACACTCTTAAGTTCTATGCCAAAGGATGTGAAATAAGGAAAGCAAATATAGGAGAACTAATTGCAGATTGCCACTGAACTGAAAATAATCTATATATGCTCGGAGAAATAAAAGAAGAAAAATGTTGCCTAAGTCAAGTTGAGGAAAGTTGGCTATGGCATAGAAAGATGGGACATATAAATTTTGATAATCTTGTGAAGATAAGAAATAAGTAGGCTGTACAAGACATGCCTAAAATAAAAAAGCCTTCGAGTACTGTATGCAAACAGTGCCAGCTTGGGAAGTAGACCAAAATAAGATTCAAAACAAAGGAGTATTCATCGACCAAACCATTTGAGCTAATTCACACGGATTTGTGTGGACCTACTAGAATGAAAAGTATTTAAGGTGAGAGTTATTTTATGTTACTCATTGATGAATACACTAGAATGAAATGGGTAGCATTTTTGAAAGAAAAATCTAAAGCATTTGGAAAGTTCAAATATTTCAAGGCATTAGTAGAAAATGAAACAGGGCTGAAGATAAAATGTCTAAGGTCAGATCGTGGAGGTGAATTCATGTCAAATGAATTTATTGAATATTGTGAAGACCATGGAATTAAAAGACAATACTCAGCTGCAAGAACTCCAAAACAAAATGGAGTAATAGAAAGGAAGAACAAAACTGTTCAAGAGATGGCCCGAACAATGCTGAATGAATCTAAGCTATCAGATAGATTTTGGAAAGAAGTGGTAAGTATTGCCATTTATATTTTGGATAGAGTGCAAATCAAAGTTAACCATGAACAAAATCCATATGAATTATGGAAAGGAAGACCAGCCTCGGTCAAATATTTTAAGGTATTTGGGGGTAGATGTTTAATTAAAAGAACCGAAGAGGACTTAGGAAAATTTGATTCAAGATTCGATGAAGGGATTTTTCTTGGGTACTCCACTAAAAGTAAAGCCTTTAGATGTTATAACAAGAGGTTGTGAACTATCATAGAAAGTGCAAGTGTTAGAGTGGATGAGGGTCTGGATTTAAAGACAAAAGAAAATTCAAAAGAGTCTTTAGAAATACCATGTCTTGTGAAAAAAGAACAAGAGGAAGAAGAAGATATTGAAGAGTGGAGTAAATCAGAAAGACAGGAAACCAAGACGCCATCTCGCTTTGTTCAGAAAAATCATGATGAAAGTCAAATTATTAGAGAACTTGATACCAGGGTTCAAACCAGAAGAAGAATTACAAATGCTTCTGAGCAAGGGTATTTTTCTCTGCTATCTAAGGTAGAACCTAAGAAATTTTTAGAAGCAAGACATGATAAACATTGGTTAAAGGTGATGGAAGAAGAATTATATCAAATTGAGAAAAATGAAACTTGGGAACTGGTTCCTAGACCAAAGAGTCAGAATGTGATTGGCACTAAGTGGGTATTTCAGAAAAAAAAAAATGGTCAAGTCACTCGAAATAAGGAAAGATTGGTATGCAAAGGGTATGCTCAAGTGGAAGGTGTTGATTTTGAAGAGACTTTTTCTCCGGTTTCCAGACTAGAAGCAATCAGAATGTTCCTTACTTTCGCAGTGTTTAAAAATTTCAAATTCTACCAAATAGATGTCAAATCAGCCTTTTTAAATGGGAATTTAGAAGAGTAGGTTTACATACAACAGCATGAAGGGTTCCGATTATTAGAAAATGAAGATTATGTGTGTAGGTTGAAAAAGGAATTGTATGGATTAAAACAAGCCCCCAAAGCATGGTACTCAAGGCTTGATCAACATCTACAAGACCAAGGATTCAAGAGAGGACATGCTGACAGTAATCTTTACATCAAAACTAAAGATGAACACCGATTAATTGTGGTTGTATATGTGGATGACATAATCTTTGGAGGAGACAATGAAGAAATGTCTAGAAAATTTGTAGAAGACATGCAAAAGGAATTTGAAATGTCTATGTTGGGTGAGTTTTCCTTTTTCCTCGGATTGCAAATTTCTCAATCTAATAAAGGAATATTTATATCCCAAACCCAGTATGTGAAGGAAATTTTGAAAAATTTTGGTATGGAGGAGTGTGCACCTGTCAGCACATCGATGATCACTGGAACCAAGTTAAGTAAAGATGACAAATATCCAGATGCTGATCAATCTCTCTATAGATAAATGATTGGGAGTTTATTATATGTGAAAACATCCAGACCAGATATCATGCAAGAAGTGGGTATGGTGGCACGTTTTCAAGTAGGGCCGAACGAAACACATGTAAAATTTTTAAAATGCATATTCAGATATCTAAAGGGAACAATGGAATACAGGTTGTGGTATCCAAAAGGAAAATATTTCAGATTGAAAACTTATACAGATTCAGATTGGGTAGGATGTGTAGATGACAAAAAAAGTACAAGTGGAGGAGCATTTTTTCTTGGAAACAGCCTGGTATCTTGGCTAAGTAAGAAGCAAAATTTTGTATCCCTATCCATAGCAGAAGCAGAGTATATAATAGCGGTACTATGTTGGACGCAAATTTTATGGATGAAGCAGACCTTGAAGGATATCAAAGTAGAGTATGATCATCCCATCTCCATATTATGTGATAATACCAGTGCAATAAGTATTTCAAAGAATCTAGTTATGCATTCTAGAACAAAGCACATTCCCATAAGATATCACTTATTAAGAGAGTAGGTGGCAGAGAAACAGGTAAAGTTGGAGTATGTCGCTACATCCGAACAAATATAAGATATTTTCACTAAGCCACTTCCAAAGGAGACATTTGAATATCTACGACATAAGTTGGGAGTAATTTCTTTTACATCTTTACATTGAAGAGTCAAGGGTAGCACTGGTTAAGGGGGAGCTAAAACTTTGCAAATTTTTTCAGCTCCTAGGATGACCCTTTGCCATTGATGTCAAAGGGGGAGAATGGTAGTAAGGGGGATCTACGGCAAGAGGAAGCTGCAGAAGAGGAGATTTTTTTTTTTGGGGGTTTTCATTAATGACAAAGGGGGAGATTTTTGGAAATATTGTCATTGATGTCAAAAGAGGTGCTGAACTGGTAAACGGAAATCTGTCAGAATTAATAGAATTATTAACAGAATTGTGAGTATGTAAATGAAAATAACCAGCAACATATAAAGTAGCAAAAAGAGTAGAAATCAGATATTTATATATGTGAAAAGGGTCACCTTTATAGGAGAAATACAACAGTATCTGTGTAAAGTGAATAGCATTCAAGAAAGAGGAAGATCTTGACAACCATGATGAGAAGAAAGCAACGCTTTTTCATGAAGACCGTTATTTATTCTTGGAAGCCCACGATTTGCACAAAAGAGGACCCACGACATGCTTAGAGAACAACACTCATGTCTTAAGGGGCTGCATTGAATGTATACGTGATAATTAAATTATTTGTGGCAATATTTATGTGTGCATTAATTAATTCAAAGGGGGCAGTGATTTGTTTAGAAAGAATAAATTAATAAATAAAGGATGACTAATGTTAATGAAAGGGTGTGATGGTTTAAGGTGTAATGCCCTTTCAAAAAGATACGAAAGGCTATATAAGAAGATTCATATGAGACTTATAAAGCATGGATTCAAGTTGAATATCTTAAGGAAAAAGAAGAAGAAGAGGAAGCATAAGGGCAGAATTTTAGAACAACAAATCTGAAAGTAAGAAGAAGAATTTTCCATTATTCATTGAGGAAGCAACAAGTTCAAAAGTGGAAAGAAAATTTTGTAAGGAAGGTTGGTGCCTTCATATTCAAAGAGATTGGTGTCTCTTGCTAATTTGGTAATTCACAAAAGGGGTGGGTGCTCCTGTAGGTTGGTGCCTACAAAACTATAATTTGGGGATTGGTGTCTCCAGTAGGTTGGTGCCTACATTTTTTTGAGAAATATATATAAAGAAAGAAGTTTCTCAATGGTTTTTTGCCGAAAGGGTTTCCACGTATATTTGTGTCTACTTGCATTAAGTTTTGTGTTCTTTAATTGATTTGATATATTCACATTGCTTGTGATTATAGATCTAAGTTCAAGTATTAAAGTTTGAAATAATTTCATAATACTGATTCACCCCCCCTCTCAGTATTATCTTGTGCTCAACAAGAAGGAGCCGAATCTTCAAGATGTGCGAGGTTTCCACGTGGACCCGGTATGGATGGACTATTTTAAATATTGCGTGCCCACGACCCTGATCTTCAGACAGCTATATCTTTTGACTGGAAACTCAGATTTGGGTGGGAAAGGACATTTTAGAAAGATATCGGCGCCAGCTTCTCACCTGCCTCCATTAATGTTTTAGCCCACTAATTTTGGGGCTGTCAAGTCTCTCACCTTCCACCATGATGAAAAATGGGCCCCTTTCTTTCCCAGTAAGGGAAAACAATGGGGGCATGGGTCTTTCAGTAAAGACCATCACTATTACAGGTGGAATTCAATGCATTATAGGGGTGGTTGGAGCAGATTTCAAAATTTTCCTCTCTTTCCCCCTCATTCTTCTATATATTGTAAAGGAGGGGCATATTCAAAGGGTTGGTCATTGTTTCTCTCCTGCCCCCCTATCTCTTTCTTCCTTATGGTAGAATGTGGAGTCTAAGCCTCTTCTCATGCCTCTGTAATGGTTTTTTCTTACCTCTTGCCCACTGATGATGTACTGTGTGACTTATGGAATAATAAAATCTATTTTTTGATGCATCTTGTCCATCCTTTGATTATTTTATTGTCTCTCCTTGCCTCTCATCGTTGCAGGGTATACTGTGCATACTCTGATGTTTATTGCAGGTTTTGGGAGTTGTGTTTGATGGGTTTTGAAGTGGTGTTCTGTGTGATATTTATCTTTGGTTTGTGATGCATTTGTCCATCCCCTCCATCGCTCATCTCTCTCCACTTCAGGTAGTTGGATTTGTGATCAGCCACTTCCTTTTCTTGTGTATCACCACTTAGTGTAGGCTCTCTTTCACTCTCTCCTTGTCTCCTTGGAAAGGTTAGATTAGGATTAGATCAATTCTACTTACACTGGAGTAGCTTGTGGCAGGTAGATTAGGAAGTAGGAACCAACCTTCTCTGGAGGTCAATCTCAATTCCGCGAGTCCCACAACTTGACAGATGATCCAATGTTGTGCAATCACACCGAATGCCCCATTTCAAACTCGAGGCCATTCAGGGGTGTTATGATTTTGCACTAACAGGTACCATTTGTGTGATAGATACAATTTAATCTATGCCACCTACTACTACTATTGCTATGATTCCTTATCAGGAGTTTGTCCAGTAAATGGATGTCAATCTATCGCATCCACCTTTACATGCACCACCTATCTTAGCATGCCCACCATTCACTTGCACGATTTTCATGAATAACTCATATTGGGAACATATCCCATTTGACCCTAAATGTAATGTCACTATATGTTCCCATGACGACCTCACTCGTCTCGGTTTCACTTTTGAGGATCTTCATGCTTCTACTCATGACCCTCACCTCTACTAAGGCTTTGTTAATATTATTGCTGATTATGGTTTGTGTGTATTTCATCTTATGGTCTACTTATCACATACTCCTCATTCTTCTCCACTCATATTAGGGAAATATTGGCTTACTTACATTGGAGGCACATTAAATCCTACATGTTGGAGCTCAAATTGTGCATCTGTGCCAGACAACTCGGTATTTGAGACAACATGGGACTATCTCTAAGCTATGGGACTTGAACTGATACATACCTCTGGAGAAGGTCGGTTCCTCTACCTACTCCTAAGAAGTGATATGCAACTAATTATTGATTCCAAGTGAGCAGGGAGAAAGAGAGAGTGCTTGAAATGAAATCCTAAACTATAGAGGTGACAACACTAAAAAAAGGGTTGGAGATATTCCTAGTGAGTGAAAATGGAATAAAATGAAGCAAGGAAGGGCAGACAGATGTGCCACAGTCCAAAACCACACTCAGATTCCCATCTTCATGGAGCACATTAGATCTGGGTCCTGCAAAATAACAATATATGCACAATACATCTGTAAATGTAATATAAGGTAATAGAAACAACTCAACTCAAGCTAAGGTAGAAATAACCACAAAACATAAATTTTATTGCTCAAAAGGATGCATAATCCATTATAAAGTAGATACAAGGTAAGAAATCTTTGCTGAATGGCCATATTTGAGGCCTACAACTCACAAACATTTTCTGGAACAATTTGATAGAGTTGCTTTATAATTCTAAGAAAATCCCCTCGAAAAATGGGGGGTCAATTACATTATATAGGAAAGTTTTTCTACCTACCTTGCATTAAATTCCTGACAGGTAGTTAAACAACCTCAACTACCACCATTAATGTGCTACTCACATGTGATATCCCATCTAAGTTGTGGGCTAGCTAACCTCATTTTCATCCAACCTGGGGGTTGGACGACTGTATAACTTATAGGCCGTACAATTCCAAAGAAACCGCCAAACCAGACGAGTTTCACCTTTATATCGTACAATGCACCACCCAACCATCCTTATAGCTATCTAACCTATCAGTATGTTGTCAAGCATCGAACCATCGCCGAGTTTCTAAAATGAGCTATCCGGCTAGGGGGATTGGACAAAAATTTATCCCCTGTACTATATATCATCTAACTAGGGGGGTTGGAAAGTTGTTGATATTTATCGTCCAACTAGGGGGTTGGACGAACATCCATCCTTGTCCATACAATGAACCACCTGACCATCCCGATGGTCATCCATCTCAGTTGACCAACATGATCGATCACCCCAACTGACCAACCTGACCATCCAACCAAGCTACTCTTCCATGCAATGCTACCGTCCAACCGCCGACCAACCCATAACCCATCCAACCTCTGACCATTCTCCACATCTTTTTAGCTTGCCGCAAGTTAAGACCAAGTTGGCCGAGCCAAGGAAATGACATCTTTCTCTTTTTATATTCAGAGATGAAATTTGATGGCCATTAGAATATCAGAAGCTCATACTTCATGTTTTGAATAGGTTATTTGGGATAACACTAGTCATACAAATATTTAATTTCCTATGCCCTTCGGTCGTGTTTTTATCTGTAATAGTTATTTTCTAGGGTATTCACAAAATCTCACTCATTGGTATACACATGGTTTCCCACTTCCTCCATTCACCGATGAGGAGTATACTATGGGCATGTATAACTTATACCTCAATGGCTCATTGCATGATCAACTAGACACTATTGCTTATCAAGTAACTAATTCTTATCCATATGACTTTGACCCTGAGGTTAATGATCTATTAGATGACATTGCATGATAACCTCTTTCACCACACATACTTGGGGGGAATAGTATTCAAATCCCCCTTTTCTCATCATCATATCATCATAGTCATACCCATCATTCTTGCATTATCATTCTTACATAGTATTACATCACATTCTTAGCATTTATGCATACATCATTATAGCATCTACTCACATCTCATATTTGCATTACTCAATTTCATAGCATATGCATATTCATTCTTACTATAGTGTCACCATTTCCCGATGAAACACTCTTGTTCTTTGGTTCACATTTGAATGTTGAAGGATTACTACACATGAACCCCATACATTGTACTATAGGCATTACACATTGTGTTTCTTCACACATCCCACATTATACACCATACATTTTACATCTAGTCTACAACATTTTAACATTTGTGCATTTACACATCATATATCATCCTAGTATTCATCCCACATGAGTCTAGCATTGCATCATCCTACACATTATGTTACTAGTCTATCCACATACACTACATTATACTATACACATTCTACACATCTAGTGTTGTATTTTACAAACTATGCTCTTCGACACATTACCCATATTGCACTCTACACTATAAATTGCAATGTTATACATACTACACTTAATTTACATCACACATATTACACTGGGCAGTTTACATCATACATTACACATTCCACTCATCACATGGTCATTTTTCATCATTACATATACTACATTGTCTTATACGTGCTGCACTCACCACCCTATGACGTGCTTTAGTTCCTCGGTCCATACTCGAATGACGAGGGTTTGAAAATCAAATGGACCTTATACTCCTCACAAATTTACTATTTGACCTCTCATCATGCTCCATTCCTAGGCTAGTGACGTACACTTTATGCTAAATCATCACATATTATATCATTTTGTAGTGGTATACACCTTAGGTTACATCATCACTCCCTCATTTCATGTTGTAGTGATATACGCTTAGGGATAAATCATCACTCATCCATTCATCTTATTGTGATATAATATTAGGCTAAATCATCACTTATACATTCAATTTGGTCACGATATACGCTTCATCTATAGGGTTCACATACACATAATTTCTAAGTTACATCTCATCAATACACGTACACATTCATCACAACGCGCTAGACACAACACACACTTTGACCATTACCCGATGACAAACTCTCGTTTATGGTTTATTCTTGAATACTAAAAGGGAAAACTAAATGGACATCACTGAATACATTTCCATTCATTTGGGGGTCATGTGTCTCCTATCACTCCATTTTTCATTCCATCTCATCCATCCACAATATACTCCATATTATGGTTTATTTTACTCTTGCTTACTTTAGCTTGTTCATGGTCACTTTATTACACATGATAATTAGCTTACTTGTATGTCTATATCATCCACACATGCGCGTTCATGTCTTTTTCTATTTATGATCACAGATACATGTTTCTTACACACAACATAGATGATTGCCTTCTACCCTTCCTACACTGGTCGTTTAGGGCATCCACATTCGTCTCTTTCAGGTGCTATGTTTCATTTTGTACTTAGCACTTTACATTCCTTGGTTATACATGCTTTTAAATACTAGTTATCTTTATAACATGCTAACGGGTGCCTCATGTGCAAAATTTATTATGCAAGGATATTTGCTTCCATACTTTTTTGTTACATTGTTTGCTATGGTTTGTTCTCGTTTGCGGGCATTACCATTTGTTTGGTGTGCACACTTGTTTTTTGTTTGCGGCCATGATGGCCTCATGTGTCTTTTGACATTGTGAGTGATTTCCCATGTTTTCAGCCCACTTTGTGAGACTTACTTTGTCTTTTTGTGTGTTTACTACATTGCTTGGTAGTTTTTACACTATTTGCATAGATTACACATTGTCTTTTTACATGCATGCTTGTTCATACTAACACTTGTCTTTGGCTATCCATCCTTGTTTGTGTGCACCTTGGTCTATACCAAGTGCATTCCCTTCCCCTTATAGGGTAGAGTTTCAAAGTTCATGTGGTTTTTCCTCTTTTTTGGCCGCATTCTCATATCAACGACATCACATGCACCCCCAAAGAGGGGGGAATCATTTGGGGTTTTACATACTAACACATCGCATTTACATCAGTCTAGTTCATTTCACTTTCCTCCCTTGGCATTGTGGGTTTACATACAATGAGTGAGTTCAGACCAGTCTACGAACTCCATACAAAATGGATTTTACAGGACATGGTGTCCTTAGCATTCGAGGGAATAATTAACGATAGGAAGATAGAACAAAATAACTCCCAATACTTCTTCTACCGTCGACGTTGGATTTCCCAAAAAACCAGGACAATATAAATATCTCTTCACACATAGTTCAAGGAAACAGTTAAAGGTTAGAGGACACAAAGCATTTCCTCCCTATAATTCTTCGAACTATGGTGTCAGATCGCCCAAAAAACCCCAGTAGTATAGGATATCCTTCTACACCCTTTCTCTCGATATGGACCAGGTGCAAATGTTCCATTAACATTTTTCATTTTGCGTACTTTAATTTTTACATGCATCTTTTACATTGTGTTTTTACACATATATACATACATATTTTACTACTTAATATTTTTCTCCTTGTAGGTCTGACCATATGAGAAAAAAGTAGTCAAATGAGGGAAACAAAAATGGCGTCAACAACAACACTTCGTGACAACATACAATATACTAACCACACAGGTACACTACACACATCAGCATCAGCACATGCGTTCCACCCTAGGTTCACTCTCATCACTTTTTTGCACATTTTTATTTTTAGTTTCAACTCTCCTCCATATTTTTGTCATTCCATGCTTTGTTTAGTCCTTTGGAATATTTATACTAAAATTTTCGTGGAAATCATGTACACATCTCTATCTACTTTATGTTACCGATTTTTCTGCTCACTAACATAAAGTGGGGAAAAATATAGACACAAAATCATGCACTTTAGACATTATTTATTTTGGTTTCATACTACTATTTAGAAGGTTCTTGAGTGAAGAAAGTACTAATCAACCCTTGTATTTTGGCCATCTTATTTTATTTTATTTCATCATTACCAACCTTTTACATCCACATTCCTAATCATCTTTTTTCATCTCACATTATTTTATCCTCAACTGGGGTATCCAGCCTAGTACTAGGGTTCCCGTGGGTGCCCTTGTCCCACTAGGGGCGCCCCGGTCCCTTTTGCACTTTCTTGCCATCTTTTGGGATCTTTCTAGTTGTTTCTCCTTATATTTTTGTTGGTTAGCCATTTTGGGGTTAATTACAAAATTAGATAAAGAGAACCTTATAAATATAAAGTAATGAGATCATAATGAGGGACCTAACATCATTCACTAATATCATCTATCTAGATTTACATCCATCTATTGCATTGGAGATCACTTGCATCCACATAGCTACATCATCAAGGCATAAGTCTAGGACATCTGCATCACACTTCATAAGGGGGTATTCTATTATATTCCATGCACACATACTATTACATTTTCTACATTTAGTTATTGCTCACTACTCCACAAAGTGCGACTGACACAAGAGCACATAGGGAAAATTATGCACACACTCACCATAATTACATTTGGGTTTGAAATTTAGTACAACTCTTAATTAGTAATCCCACTATTGTGGTAGCTGAGGTCAATTTGACCCATTCATTTACATTTTTCTTTTTTAGGGATTGATGTTTGTTTAGGGTTTTGTAGGTCTTTCTATTCATCTTGGATCATCTGTGACATACGTTATAGGAAAATGAATCTTATGTGACACACACCAAGGGTTTTAGGCCACCTCCTAGCCCTTTGAGAATTATTTTAGAGCTTTTGCATAGACCAGGGCACCGATTTTGTAGACCAGAGTGCCCCAATCATTTCCTAGGCTCTCTAGTTTAGGGAATCAACCTAGATTCATCCTTTTTGGAGCTTTTACATAGTTGTTGCCACCTCCATATTTTTGAGTCACTTATGTGACATAGTCCTATGAGAATCTGTTATTCAGCCGAGTTATTTCCTCTTCTCTCTTGCACATCAGGGTTAGAATTTCCTTTTATATATTTATTTAGGTCATTTACATACTTCTTTATTACATTCATTTACTTTATTTATAGTTGTTCGTAGCTTAGATTAACTATCTTCACATACTAAATATTAGAAAAAATGAAGGCTCAGAGGGAACCTAGGAAGCGGCCGATCTAAGGATGGTTTCAGGATGTTTAGCCAATATACCAGTAGATTTTTTTTTATAACGTGACCAGAACACCCAATGGATTTCCTACTAGGTGATGAAATCCCAATAGTTCTAACTGGGAGGAATTTTTAGATGTGTTAAATAAATATTTTTTTTAGATGTGTGTGGAGAGGAGTGTATGTAAGAGATTAAACCCCTTGTTACACTATGTGAGTAAGAAAACAATGAGGGTTCTCTTTTTAAGACTCGAAAATGAAGTGTGGAAATTCTATAAGGAAAGATAACCAAAGTATGTGATTTAATAAAGAAAAGGAAGGAATGGGGAGAAAAAAATGAATACCTGATGTTATCTTTTACTTTTTATCTGATCTTCAAGATGAGAAATGAGTAAAATCACATCTGAGAAACCCACGCTCTGACACAAACAAGAAAAAGTAAACTCTTACCTATAAGGTTAGTAGAAAAGGGATATGGAAGAAATTATGAAACGATAGGAATGAAAATTCAAGAGACCTTACCAAAGAAGGGGGTCCCACCGGGTGTGCCAGAATGTTTGTCAATATTTCGTGCTTCCTGCTTTAGATTAGTGAAGACTAAACTAGAAATCAAGAAAACCTCTGAAAATGGGAGGGTTTAGGGACATCCTAATGTGGATGGTGATGAAGATGCTACGAGAACACAAAATTAGATATCCCTCACTAAGAATCAAAGATATGCAGAGTAATGAAAATTAGACATGAAAAAGGATTAGTGAAAGATATGGTGGGCTACCCAACGAACTCGGTTTCGAGAAGAGAAAGCTTCCTAAAAAGGATGTCAGTCCACATTTTGATAATAAAAGCAAATGATAAATAATTAAATGGGAATATGCAGATAAAAAAATATGAGATATATCTAATAAGATAAGATGATCTGAAATGATAAGTGATATTAGAAATATAAAAGGTAAATACAAACCAGGGTAGGTTGACGGTGACCTGAGAGCAGATAGTGCGGTTGACGATGACTGGGGTAGACTGATTCAGAAATGTGTAGAAACACGAACATGTACTAGTTATGAGATGTCAAAGTAGATGGAAAAATGCTAAAAAGGTAGATAAAGTGTTGGTAAATTTGTTGGGAAACAAGAGGATAAGTGGGATGTAAAACAAGATGGATAAGATGCCAAATAAAGTGGATTCAACAAATGGGGGATATGGGTGGATGACGACTAGAGACGGGTGGCATCGACTGGAGAAAAAATGGGATGTGGACCAAGTAGTAAGGTAGAGAAATGGATCTGAGATCAGTGATGGGTAGCAGAAAGGATGAGTAGAACTCCCAGAAAACCTACAAACCTGCAAAACAAAGAAGAGCATGCATGAAGGATGTATCCAAGTATCTTCACTATACTCCAAGATTCACCAATAGGATGTACAAAGATAACCAAGTGGTTAAATTGATGATAAGTGTTCCAAATATGATACAGGAAATAATAATCACAGAGAACATGAGACATTCAAGATTTTCCATACCTTAGAGAGGAGGGGTGAATGCGTTTAAATAAGGGTTGGGTCACCGGTGACCCAGGTTATTCGTTGATGACTGAAACAGACAGTCTGTCAAGATATGTTAGGATCATAATGGGGTGACGAGAAAAGGATAATAAATGGGTGGAAAACAGAATGTAATGGATTACAAACTATTTTTAGCCATGCATGCCTATGAGGGGATATTTAATGGGTAAGTGTATCTTAAGAGGGAATAAATGGATTTAATGAATCTTAGGAAGGGTTTAAATGATGTATAATGATGAGAAGGGATGATAATCCCATGAGAGTATTAAATGGGGGGTTTATTGATAAGATTAGAATAATTAGGGGATAAATGAGACTTTTAAGATATAAGGATGAATGAGGTTAATAAAATAATGATAAAAATATAGGTTAAGGTAAGATGGGATATGGGAAAAATAATATTTTAAGGGGAAATATGGGAAATGTTAGAGAATAAGGTGAAGAAAGGGGAGTGATAGGTGAGAGTGAGGGGTGTACCTAATACGAAGGCATGAGAGTGCCAAAAACAATTGTCTACAGTGGGAAGGAATTATTTCAAAAAGTTTGGTGACTTCATTAATGGATTTCATGGTAGGTCTGTGCTTGAAGTGTGCACCAGAATTTTTTCTTTTTTTTTTCATTTCGAAGCACTCTGGTTGTCGAATCCCAATGAAATTTGGAGCATGAGATCATGACGAAGAGTCGAATCTAAAAATGTCATCCCCATCACAAACTAAATCCATTTTGGAAACTTAATAACAATAGCGTATTCTATGTTGATCCATGTACTAAAAATAGTAAGTCCCCTTAATTACAAGTATGGATCATCTGGAACAATTAGAAAATATGTAAAATGAAAGACATGAAAAATGTCAATTTTCCCAAAATAGTAGTTCAGGCAAAAGCAACCTGCTAAAAATAGAAAGTCACCAAAAATAACAATGCATCATCAACCGAGGAGGATGAAGTGTGCCAGAAGGTTCAGAAGGTCATATTGAAGCAAATTAAGATGAGATATTCCAAAATAATAGGTCATGGTCCTACCTGCTAAAAATATAAAATCTTTATTTTGGGTGCAAAAAGTTACAGATGGCACCGTCTTCACTCATCTTTCCACTTTTTGAACTCTTCACATGGTTAAAAAATGATCTCATTGCTCAAATAGATAAATTAAACCTCTATATGGGTCTTGACAACATCTTCTTGGTCCTAGTTGTGCCCAAGAACATGATAAAACATGACAGGAATTTCCATACCACCGAACAGTTGGAAAAAAATCAAAGATCGTGAAGGAATCCATTGGTTCATTAAAGTAAGTCATCATGTTTATCATATGGGTTTGAAAACATCATCACCTCATCACGATGACCTGGTTGAAGTGATAAGATTGAGATGACTAAGCTGAGCCCAATGAGCTGGGCGAGTTCGTTGTAGCGAGATAGTTGGCTAGTTGGGTGGATTAAAGTAAATTGAGCTGAGTTGAAAATAGTGAGTTTGAGTTAGGCTGGTTTCAATAGTGAGATATGTCATGAACTCATCCTTTTTCAAGAAGATACTTGTGCTAGTAAACAAGATCAAGAAAGTTGGGTGAACTAGTTGGATTACAGTGAGATGATTTGGTAAACCAAATAAGTTTTGGAAAGCTCAATGAGTTGGTTAGAGTGAGCTCAGTGAACTAAGGGAGTTTATTAATCAAGCATCAAGGGGGTCATCATGAGAAATTCCTGCAGTCATCTTGAGATTACATCAGGAGATCTCTCAACAGTGTTTCTAAAAACTCATTTGACAACCTAAGGGGTTTGTGCATCATGCCAGAGGATGAGATTGCGATCATCATTGGAAATTTCTTCATCGCAGAGAGATTCTTCATCAGACATGTCAAATCCCTCTTCTTCCTTCTCTACTTCTTCCCCCTTTCTTCTCTCCCTATTCTAATTATTTGTTGTGTGTAATCATGATAGTTTGAATTATTGATCAAAGTGATTTTATAAATTTGAATTTTAAAAGTCCCTTTGATTTATAAAAGGGGATTTAATTTCATAGGTTCTATGAAGATGAAAAGTCACTAGTTGTAACAAGGACATGAAGATTCATGTGGGGGTATATGAAAGGTCAATTCACATTACTATAAATAGGGATGGATTCTCCATTCCAAGGGATCCTAAATTTTTGTATACTTTGTATAAATGGTGGATTGTGATATGCTATTGAGATTTGTATCACAAATGCATATGAAATAAAGGCTACATTTCTTCCAGTTTCCTTTTCTTGTATTCCTCTACTTCTCTCTTTATGTACTTTACAAGTATAGTGTTGGAGAGGAACTTTGCATCCTTGATAGATGAATCTAATAACTTTGTGTTTTAATTCATTGGTCCCACTAGCTTCATTGTTTCTTTTGTCTATATTGAATGTTGAACTACTCCGGTTACTAGGTGTGAACTCTACAATTGACCTACTCACTACAGTAACCTTCCTTTCCCAATTTCTCTCCTTTTCCCCTCATTGTTGTGATTTACTCCCTTGTACCATGTACAAGCATTTTGTCACAGGTTCAATGGAGTGTCCTTGTGTGATCCCTGACCTATTTGACCAACCTACTACAATTAGTTTAGGATTAGATTAATTACATTCAATAATGGGAGTTTCACCACCCAATGTAGAGGGGCGTAGCCCTATGAATGTTGGTGGAGACATCTAATTTTCCCAACCGACATTTTTTCTCATCGAAAAGATAATATATCCTACATACATTATCTTTTCCACTTTATTCACTCCAAGATATTCTATAAGCAACAATTTGTGGGAGATTTAGGAAATGTTCAAAGCATAAAATTTCCTTTGAATCATACCTCTCCACTAAGAAGGATTTTGATACACAAAAATTTGATCACTGATCATTATTGGTTCTATCCCATGATACAGTACTTTAAGCTCTCTTTTGAAGATGTTGCGAATTTTCCCTATACACACAAAGAAAAACAACAAAATTCATTAGATTTGAAAGTGGTGTTATATAAGGTTACTACAATTACAATTCACCTTTATTGGGGTTGTATGTAATACAACACAGGTTATCTTACAATCATTTCCCAATAGGGTATTAAAAAATTGCAATATATACAAGAATTATAAATACAATTTTATTTACAAACACCAACCAATTCATGTCTTAAATATTACACACAAAAAAACAAAATAACATTTCTTAAATCGAGTACAACTCGCCCAAGCTGCACTTCCCTCATTGATTTATGACCACATTGTCTTCCCTAGGAAGATAAATTCGTATCATTTTCAAATCTATGATGATGATCATTGTCTCCACTACTAATGTTTACCTTGTTTTCTCTGAGTACAATTATCTTCTTAATCACCCTCAACGAGTGATCCACCTCTTGAACATGGATTAGTCCTTTCTGTATTTTCAAAAAGGAATCCCAAAGCTTAAAATAGAGATGTAATAATTCTAATAAAAATCTAGCTATGTTGTAATATTGTCCATGAAACTAAAAAGCTTCTTCCAAACCATTCTAATGGATTCTCCTCCATGAATTACTTCATGGGTTTTACACTGGACAATTAGGCTTCTTCATGGGTTACTTGTGGAAGTGATGACATAATACCAATGCTTTCATATTGTTAGGAAAAAGGGATAAAACATGTGGAGCAATCCCTCACTGAATCGCAACAGTAGAAACTAATATGCAGAAAATATTACAGATCTCAAATAAAAGCGTAGAATAAAAATAACACAACACAAGGAGAAAATATTTAACGCGGTTTACCCAATTTGGGCTACATCCACAAAAAATCACATACTCAGATTTTATTACAAGTCACCGCTCTCTCAATACAATACCTAGATCTATTTGGAGCTATGCTCAACAAACTCTACAGAATTCACACCTAAATTTAGACACCTCTGCAATGTTACATCAACCCTACCATATGCACAAAACCACATAAATAGGCAACATCTTAAGAAATTTTACAATACCGTGGGTACCAAAAATATGGGCCAAAACCGTCCCATAAAGCTATTGGTCAAAAATCCCACCCATATAAGAAGAGCACGTTTCTCGATATATCAGTCACGTTTTTCAAGGCCAAAAAAATTCTCGGGGGCTGCACCCCTGAACCCTGGTGAGAATACATAAAGAGGGTATAATAATTTTATCATATAGTCTTCAACACTTCCACACATGAAAATAGGCTAGACAACATAACACATAACTCATCTCCTATTTTGTAGAGGTTCGAATAACTCGTTTGTCATTCCTCAGACGAAGTTGCAGAAGAAGCTACTAGACGAAGTTACAGATGAAGATACAAGCAATTATCAACCATGTGACCACTCATATGACAGTGAGTGAAAAATATATTGTCCTTTCTCTTGGATGAAGATCCCTTCTTTTCCTTTTCCAAACTCTTCCTTAGAGAGTAGTGCTTAGAAATCTTCTTGACCAAATATTTCCACTTCCAACACTTGCATACATAGTGGTTAGAAAATACACAAAATGTGCACAAACATCAATACCACAAAATTTTTATATCAATACCATCCTTCACATAATCAAAGGGAACATTATAATACCTGCGTTGTCCATTATTTTTAGGAGTAACATCATTGCAAACATGATTAAGAGAAACTATTTTACCTTCTCTTTTAGGACTTCCACCTTTCTTCGTAGATGGATTGCACACTCTCCAGTTGTTTTTCCCATGCTTAGAAGGTTTCTCTTTTTTGTAATCACCCTCACAATCACTATGAGAGACTCATTTTAGTGGTATAACTAAAACTCATCTTGCCTTAACCATTTTAGAGCATTCACCAACTTTCCTCTGACCACCATTGCTATATCGCAACCCTACGTATTGAGTCCTATCCTTGATATATATGGGATTAAAAATTCCCTTGATACTTACGCTAAGGCCCTTTCTATCACATCCCATCTTGGCGAGAAAATTTGATCCAATACTCTTAGCGTTCTTCTCAAATTCACCAAAATCAACATTGAATTCACGATGGGAAGAAAAGGAAACTGGTGAATCACTTGCAATGCATTCCTCTAACATGGTTTGTGCACTTTGGTAGAGTAATATCTCTGCTAACTCATAGACCCATTTGTCTCCCCTAATCTTTCACCAATATGCAATTTCTCCAAGAGCTCATCCTTGACTTGTAACTCAACTTTCAAGGCTTCAATGACACCCATGAGAAATTATCCATGGATTTTACATTTCTCATAATGCTCCTTATTCTCATCTTCTATGGAGTGCCATCTCTTTCGAAGTTCAGAGTTCTCCTCCTAAATATGATGGCATACGGCTTTGATCTCGTTCAACCTTTCCTTATTCAAATATTTATCCATGATTCTTGTTACAACCTATAACTCTAAATTGAATCAATACAAAATCAAGAAGAATGTTATCAAGACAACCTGATCTGATACTAAACTTGATCCATAAATAGGGTGTTATGAAAACTAACTCAGTTTTCCCATTCCTCTAGATAATTTAATTTCTCTCCATTTACCTTGATTTACATTTAAATTGGCCTAATTATGTTGCAAAATAACAAGTGAATGAAAAGACACCAAAAAATACAACACCAAAATTGATAATGGAGTTCACCTGATTTGGGGTACATATTGGGTCAGCTTAATGAAAAACTGATATATAAATGATGTTGCAAAATAAAATTCTTACATCAATCAACTCTTGGTCTATAATGTATGATGGCCTGACTCTGGCTACTGGTTTTGGATTTGTCAATCTTGATGTCCTCTTAGCTCCATACTATGAGACCTCAACACAATTGACAATGATGGCGACTCCATTCACATAGATAAGTGACTCACTTGGATATGAAGGGTACAATGTCTCTATAATGGGAACTTAATGCTTTTGTGATGATAATGTCAGTACAATACGTGTTATAATGTCCTCTCTGCAAGAATGCAATGACAACAAGATCGTTGACCTCCTTGCAATAATATCAACGAAATAACTGCTAAGTTTGGTCAGAGTTTACAAAGATTAAACATGATAATTAACTCATAATATTATATTATTATTAACATATGAGAATTACATATTAATAGGAGGAGATCTCCTAATAAAAAGAGTTCCAAACTACCTCTTTACTTGACATAGAAGAGTTGTTCAAACAATTCATAACAAACATACTAAATATCAATAATCATTTACATTATTTATTCTACCCACATAATATCATAGAGCACTAATTAAAATATTTTCCTAACATTACCTCCCTTAGTGTGAACATGGTTACAAACTTTCACACTCTCAACTGTAGTTTACTCACCTTTACGTGGTATTCCCATCTTCATGGCTTGTGAACTTGATATAAACAAAGGGATCTTCGTTCAATATTTCATGGTTTTTAACAGGCTTACCATGAACATGGATGTGAATATACCCCATCAATTGTTAACCTCATGTGGTTTTCTAGATTTCCACGAATATTTTTAAGATCCATGAATTGCATTAATGCTTTTGATCTCTGCTACATGTTTACATTAGGGGTTAACATTGGAAGTTTTGCTCACACAAGGAAATATTTCACATTACATCCCATAAGAACAAAATTTTCTCAATGGTAGTTATTTTCCAAAATAACACCCATGCTATTTGGAAAACTTCATTTAAGTTAAGGAATTAAGTGTTTCTTGTTTAATTAAGTTGGGGAACAAAGAAACTCAGTGTTCTGTGGAGTTGGAGATGAGTTAGTGTTTCACAGAAGTTGAGAACTCAATGTTTTGCAAAGTTGAAAGGAACATAGTCATGGGGAAATATGTCCCATAACAAAGGATGAAGGCTATGCAACATTGCAAAGAGTGAGTAGAGTATGAAGGTGATAAAATTTAAGAGTGGAGTACAAGCCGCATAGGGTTTATTATTTGCGCAACAAATAATTTTTTTGGAACAAAGGAACGATCATCTACAAAATAGGGAAAGTACAAAGCCATAGTAAAAATAGTTCATGATTCAAAAGAAAATGCTATAAAACACATAAGACTCTATGGAATATAGTAAGCTCCATGGGAGAAAGATATAAAATACCACAAGTGGTGAAAGGAATTATGGAGTTAGTTGTTATTCGCGGATTAAGGCAAAAAATAAGAAATGGATCTGAAGATCACCAAATTTTTTCCAAAAAGGATAGTAAACAGCGCAAGATAGGATCAAGGCTATGGAATATTATAATATCATGGTGCATAACAAAGACACCCTAGTTTAAACCAGGCACTCAACCGCTCCAACAACCATAACTTAATGTTTAACGTCGTCGGCCTCCTACACTAGCATTCTGATGGCATGAAATCTAATAAAAATGGGGCACCCTCACATGTCTTGTAAAATCAATGGCGAATGGTCCTTGATATAAGTATGGTGGTTGAATCCATTCATATGCGATCTTTTCCCTCTTCCTCTCTCTGAAATTCTATAAATGTAAGTGTGAAAGCACATGTAAAGGGTTCATATTTTTGTTAAGTCCGAGAGCTCTATCCTTTTGACCTTGAATCTTTTCCTTAGACACCTCTATAACATGCTTGTGAAGATTTTATGTGCCTCGACTCTACTAAATAGTAAATGGATATGTTCTTGATATTGAATGCAAGTGTGATTTCTTTCCTTTGAATTATTTTGTGTTTAATGTGAATATTTCTACCATCTTATTAGTCTTCAGTCTTATTCAGTTTATTTCTACCAAGTTTTGTGTGCATTGTCTTGGTTCTTTGCATATGTTTTCATATATGTGTCTCTAGGGCCATAATCAAACCATATTGTAGTTTGGTGCATTACTTATCTTTATTTCAACATTTACCTCTTTTAACCCTGGTCCCTTGGAATTATTATGATAAGATTAGTTAGCCATAGTGTAGTGCTAGTTGGTTAGTCGTAGTGAGCTAGGATAGAAGGAAGTTGGCATTCTACGGAGATCGACATCAAAAGGCACCATTGTCCCACACTTTAGAGGTCTTTCCATGTTTCCATGATGTGATGAACCTAGTTTTAGGAGGGGTACAACTTTAGGTGACAACACTTTTTGGCAGACTTGATGAGACTCTTTGAGTCACCTATATCTCACTTGCGGTCTTATTTATCTAAGATTGATGTGTATATTAGTAGATTTCAGCCTTTAGAGGAATATTTCTATACATTTCGCAACTCCCAAATTCACTATTTTCAAGCAGTCTAGCACCTATTTCATGAAAGGATATAAACAAGATAGAGTGTAGAAAGAGGTGATTCTTTTGATTACCTGCAAATTTCACCTAGAAGAAGAAGAGAAATATCAATTCAGAGGTCTTCTTCACCTCCCAATAGAAGTATTTCCATTCCTCCTCAAGGTAGGTCTTTTTTTTCCATCATAAATTTAATACATATTCCCTTCATGGACCATAAAATAAATTTTCCTTTTTCAACCTTCAATGGAGGTAGACCTTTAGCCCCGATGGCTCATAATGATATCCTTGTAGCTACTCTGAAAATTATTCCATTTTTTACTAGTGAAAACATTACTACCCATGTTGAACATATTCAAGACATTGCCAATATATGATTAGTTCATTATGTAACTGATGATGATGTAGTTGTTAGAATTTTAGCCTCTTCCCTAAATGGAAAAGCACTTCAGTGGTATAGAATTCTACAACCTACTTCAAGCCATTCATGGGATGAGCTTAGAGATGTACTTTGCATACAGTTTGAAGAAAAGGCAGATAATATTTCTCTATTGGAACAACTAATAACCATTAAAAGGGCCCCTAATGAGCTCATGGAGGATTTTAACTTCATATTTAAAAAAATATGGGACATAATTCCAACTCTTCTGAGAACAACCCCTCAAGGTGATTTCTTATACTTTCTAAGAGATCTAAATTCTAATATGGGCATAATGATATAATACATAGGAGCTATAACATTACCTGATGCATATACAATAGCCATTAGGGTTGAAAATTGTCTAATTCAATATGAAAAAATAGCCCCTAGATTAACTACACCCATATTTCCTAAACTGCATCAGAATATTTAATCTTCCCTTTCTCCTATCCCTGAGCCATATGCTTCATCATTTGTCTCTACATCTTATTCCTCCACAAAACAAGATAATAATGATGACATTATAGCCTCAGTTAAAAATATAACTAATAAAGTCATTTCCCTCAACAAGAACCAAGTTGAAGCATCTAGAAATTACCCAAGCTTCAACCAAGGTCAATTTTCTAATCAAATGTTTAATCAAGGTTATCAACAACAAAGAGTTCAATATCTAAATCAGAGGTATGACGAAAATAAGTAGACAAATAGATTACAGGGCCATAATCCAAATTTACCTCTTCAAATAGTTTCTCCTACACAACCGCTTCCTACTGTAGGCACTAACAAAGCTCTTGTCTTAGTGTAAAATAATTTTATTCAAAAAGCTAATGTTATTTTCCATACTTTCAACTACATAGTCATAACACTTTTCCAAATGGTATACAAGTTGTTTAGGCCATCATGGTACACATTTATCTTAATAATCAAGAACCACTGATGGAAATGACAAATACTATTGTATAAGAAACACAAAAAGCTGTCACAGAATCCAAACTTATGTTTTGTACTCCAAAATAATTATGTGTTGTTAATCAAGCCACAAAAAACTTAAATAGACCAAATCTTCATTTTGCAGATAGTACAAGGTTCAAGAAGAGGTAGATAAAGACGAATGCTCCATCCCCTTCAGTGAAAAGTCCACATCTTAAAGAAAAAAAACTGTAGAATTTAATGGAAGCACACTAGTGGCTCCCCCTTTAGATAGAAAACCCACGATACAACGAGAACCCACAAAATAAAGAAATTTCTCCATCCAAAGCATTACTTCTTCCAATTGAATAGATAAGAAGAGAGACCTCAACACCATTGATGCATATACCCGTAAGTATTCCTCTTAACATTTTTGAATAAATTAAGAAGACAAATCTAAATATGAAAATGTGGGTTGCCTTATCTATTCCATCTCAGAGGGATCTCTTACAACAAACCTTGACATAAATACCACAATCTAAACCGGTTACGAAGAAATCAAATTCTGTGGTTAACATGTGCCAACCAAAGGATGAAAAAGTAATTGAAGTTGTGAATCCTCCATCTTTCTACATATATCTAATTGTGGGAAAATACCTAGTGTATAATTATATGATATCTATTATGGTGCTAGTACTTTTGTCATGCCCAAGAAGATAGCAGACATTATAGGAATTGAGTATATCCCAACCTCCAGGGGAGTCCTGCAGCTTGATGGCTCAGCTGTCAAAATATTAGGAGTGATAAAATATCTTGAGTTGACCCTCCATGTTTTTTCGAGCCTAACCATAACTCAAGATATCTTAGTTATTGACTTACCTCCTTTCTTTGTCATATGATTATCAAGAGATTTTAAAGACAAAGTGGGTGGGTATTTATATTTTGAATGGCATCTTGTGCTCTTAAGAACTAGATATGGCATGGGTGGAAGAACACTAGTGTGTCCCACTTGTTGTCCTAATAACATGAGTGGGAGTTGGGGTGGGGTACGGATTTAGGGGTGTTTGCACAAACACCCCATTTGGGTGAATTGTGTTTGCGCTAATGGTTTTCATGTGAACACCCCCTTTATATATACTTGGCAGCATGGAGGTTTCCATTTTTCCTTCGACCCACTGATAGATCTTCTTTTGAATGAGCATGTTCCATAATATTTCACTCGAACAAGCCTCCCAAGATTCTATTTCAGGTATTTTGACATTTTTTAGGTTTTGTTTAGTTTTATTTTTCCTAAAAAGTGAAAAAATAGGGGGGCTAATTTTCATTTTTTTAAAAAGAAATGAAAAAACATGGAATTTCAACATATTAGGGTTTAAATATTTTTGTGGATGAATGAAAATTGTTTATAATCAAAATCAAATTCAATTGGGTTTAGGGTTTGTTAAATCAAAATATGAATTCAATTTATTGTAAACAAATAATAGTAGCTAGTATGGATTGATTCATTCATTTGTGACAATGTATTTACCTTTATAATTTGGATTTATATGTATTTAGTATGGATTGATTCATTCATTTGAAAAATTTGGATTCTACAAAGCAATATTATGTAAAAAAAGTGGATGTGATGATGATAAATCTCTAGATTTGCATAAATAAATTAAGCAATAATTAATTAAAATCAACACTTGAAATGAAAACTACAGAAGATAGAAACCAAATGTAAATAGAATGGAGAAATTTATATTGAATATGAGAGGGAATTTTATACAATTTCTTGCTCCTAAAATCACGAAGTCAGGTCTTATCATTTCATCCCCATATCTCTCCTTTATTCCCTAGTCTTACTCTCAATCCCAAGATATTCTCACACATTCCTATCTCTATGAGTTTTGCATGACAACTAATTGTGCACACTCATATATTAATTTATAAATATTAAAAACTATTACCACCAAATAACCCAAACCACTCCTAAGTGTTCACACTATGAATACTATTTTGGTAACAGTCACCCCCTTAGTGTGAACATGGGGAAAGCTATCTCCTGTACCTGCTCATGATCTACAAAGAAATGAAGGTTTTCAATGAGTACCAACAACTCAAACAATATGAAATTTTAAAGAGAACCTCCAACTCAGAAAATGGTTTTCTAGTCGAACCAACCACTACATAGTAGCGTACATTATTTTTCTCACATCATTGTTTCTAACTTAGAGGGATTACAAAACAGAAATTATGCTCATACAGGAGCTTTAAACAAGAATGTTACTTATGTTCATTATTAAAACATAAAGTATACACACCACACAACAAAAATAAAAGGTCACCAATACCATGAAGCAATCTCTTTGTTGGTGACTAACAAGAGATGCCAATTTGCCTCCATCCTCCTATGCCTCCATCCTCCATCGTGATGTTGCTAACTCAGCTGAATTTTTCTTTGAGGATCATTTTACAATTATATTGGGTGTCAGTTGAACTGATAATGAACCCTTACAATAGTAACCAGATTTATATTTAACCAAAATAATAAAGCATATCAAATTTTTATTGCCGGAAATCACTCACTATTTTTGTTTATAAAATAATTAGAAACGTCAGAATTGTTTCCACAATTAATCTTAAAATACGAAATGGGTTTCTGTAATATTTTGATTAAATCTTCCCATAATACAAATAAACAAACCCAAAAAATTTCAAAAAATTCTGAATTTGGGTTTTTGAGAAAAACACGAATTACCAGTCATTTTTTTAAAAGATTAGAATCCAAAAAATTGCGATGGAAGCTTTAAAACTCTCATATTGCATCCTTGAGGCTGCGGTTTTGTCTTGTAATCACTCTCATAAATCTTCCTAACCTTCTCTGATATCAGAGGATGATAAATATCTAGATTTGCATAAATAAATTAAGCAATAATTAATTAAAATCAACACATGAAATGAAAACTACAGAAGATAGAAATGAAATGTAAATAGAATGGAGTAATTTCTATTGAATATGAGATGACATTTTATACAATTGCTTTCTCCTAAAATCATGGAGTCAAGTATTATCATTTTATCGCCATATCTCTCCTTTATTCCCTAGTCTTACTCTTAATCCCAAGATATTCTCACACATTCCTATCTCTATGAGTTGTGCATGACATCTAATTATGCACACTCATATATTAATTTATAAATATTAAAAACTATTATTACCAAATAACCCAAACCAATCCTAAGTGTTCACACTATGAACAATATTTCGGTAACAATAAAGGTAGTTAATAATAAACAACGATTTGCTTGATTTTACAAAAGTACAGAATCAATGAAATATTAATGAAGTATTGCAGAAAATCCTACCATTCATTTGACCCCTGCCCCTCCCAATCCCAATCCCATCCATGTTACCGTCATCCATCCCCCACCACTTCAGGTCAGAGGAAGATAAGAATAAAAAATCCCTCCTTCCCGATCAACCATCCTTTTCCCTAAAAAAGAATTATCTGTAGCATTCAAACAAAATATTTGGAACTTTCCCAAAGCTTGTTACGCATGGGACAACCAGGTAAAAGTAGTGAAGTGATGGAGAAAGATGGAGAATCATAGAAGCGGCTAGAGGAAATGGAGAATGAATTGGAGGCCCTGAAGAAAGACCTAAAACAGTTGGAAAAAAGAGAAGGAAAGAGAAAAATGGAGGAAGATCCTGGGCTTGCTAAAAGCCAAATTCAAGAGATATATAAGAAAATAAACTCTCTTGATAAAAAATTTGTGCATATGAAGGGAAGACATGAATCTATCACCAGATCTCTTAAGGCAGTTTACAACTTCTTGGAACAACAAGTGAAGAACATTTGTATGCTCAACAACATATCAAAGAACATATGGGGGGAAGGAACAACACAAGCTCAAGTATTCAACCATTTTTACAAGAATGACCCTACCCAGGTCACTGTCATCTCACTTTTCAGTGCACTACAAGAATTAAAGAAATCTGTTGATAGAGAATCCAAGTGATGTTTCTATCAAAATGTTGATGACTGGCAGTTTAGTTGCTGATTTTTTTATTGTTTTGATGTTGTTAACCTACGTTTTTTTTGGTATTTTTGGTACTTGGATTTACATTTTTACTACTATGGTTGTGATTTCATGTAAATCATCTGATTTTGATCACTCTCTGATATGTATCTATGTAATATATGGCTTTTGAGCTTTTTTGTACTGGGGTATAGTCCCTCCCAAAAAACTATTTGCCAATAATAAAAAAATAAAAAATGGAGGGTAAATAACTTCTTTTAAATTCATTTTATTTATATGTTTCCACATTTTCCACACACCCCTAGCATGATAGTTGTAATTTCACAAAAAAACATACAAAGGCTCGCCCCCCTAAAAGAAAAAGTAAACAAAAAAATTACTCCCCCTCATGGTTTTCATATGTATTGTTGGTCTAATTGTTACATTGTAGGTGGAATATTGATTAATAAATACTCTTATACTATATATTAAATGCATTTCCTTTTTTCCAATCTTCAATCTACTTGTCTTTCACCTATATATCATTTTATAATAAAATATTTATGTACCTACACCTCTTGTTTACTACATATTAAAACACATTCAGATCTAGCATCCACCTATCAAGCATATGCAAAAGTAGATTACTCTCCCATTTCCAATAATATAAATAAAATTTGACAATAGTAACGACTTGATAAATAGTGTATTATCTTTTGTATTCCATTTTCATTTCTATATATCTATAATATTCTGTTAAGTATAGCTTCTTATTTATTTATTTATTGGTTCAAAACTTTACATACACATCATAGGGTTATACAAAAGAACCGTCCCCATCCTATAAGGATAATTTTATTTATTGTTTCCTTCAAATAATACAATCCATACAAGCATAAATAAGTCTCTTATGTAAAACTGATCATAAATCACCAAAATCTCCATTAGGATACTCAATAATCCTTAACCATTTAAAGTTCTCAACTACCCTCTACCTATTTGATTTACTCCACTGAGAGTTTCCTCTTATAATGGAAATACCAATACATTACTTACCAAGGTATTTATATGTATCCTCAAGGAATATGCACTTGATTTGTTTTGCATACTTATTCCTATATCTATACATACATACTAAGATATCACTAATATAGCTTCCTCTATACACTTTTCAATCAATATTGGGAAACATTTATCATTTGCACTAATCATACAAGTCAAGAAAAAACCACTTAAAATGGTGGTATATTATGTATTACACTATAATACCTTGATTTATCCTATACCTATAAACATTAAGGAGACTCAATTGATCAAAGTATACAATATTATTTTAGATACCAATATTCACAAACAAGTAATGTTTCTTAACTGCACATATAAGGAGAAACTCCATCAAATAGTAAAATTATATGAGACCAAGCTAATGGAAATAGATATGTTGACATATGAAGCCACCAAATCATCAGAACAATAAAAAAATCAAAACCCCCATACAAGGTTAATCTCATTAATACTAATAAGGTTGAAATTATTGATGTTGCAAAACATACTATTGCAACAACTACTATTACTACTTCTACTAAATGCTACAAACATTTATCCTAACTTCCAAGCATTATTTTACACAAGTTATTCAAGTGTATTCTTATACAAATACTATCACCTAATCTTACACTAATAAGCTTGAAACTTTTTATTTTGCACAACATACTACTGCAACACCTATCATCACTACTACTCAATGCCAAAAACATTTATTTTAACCTCCATGCATTATCTTACAAAAAATTATTAAAGTGTAATCTTATACAAATAATTTTTCCTGATATTATTGACACATATAAGAAAAAGGATATATATCTGATGAATTTTATGCTTTCAATTATCATCAATGATGTGGACATTATACAATTAATGTATTATACTATGAAGAAAATCCAACAAATTTTTGACAACAATACCATGTCTATACAATATCTTGAGCCACCATACAATAGAATATCTTTTCAACTTGATTCATGCATGTGTTTATTTATTGATCCATGACCTAATCACACGTGTTGAAAAAAACAAGGCCAAACAATTCACATGGATTATCACATTGTTTATCCTTCACTGACCTATACATCTAATACCCTTCCATTCATTATTATCATCAGTGTTACACATAGTGTACAATCAAATATACCACCAATTATATTTTCCAGTTCATAGATTCATCTTAATGAGAATGATGTATCCTAACCCATAATCATTCACACATAAATTAATTCAAAACCAATTCAAATGTTTATGGTAGAAAATAATTTTACCTGCAATATTTGCATGATGGAACTTCTTATATATCTTTTCTATACTATATAAGACCTAATAGGTACCACTAACACGGTTCAAGGCTTTAACGATAGAGAACAACAATCACTTGAAGGCATAGTTTTTAATCATAAAATTTGGTCTAAATGGATAGCCATAGTGTTACTTGTAGTTTCTTCCAATGAAATAGTCAATGAGTTACTTAGATTCCTTTAGATCCATGATGTGCATGTTATTCCATCAAAATACATTGATGTTTGAAGTTTGTATACAAAATCATAGTTGTGACTATCTCTAAAATACATAATGAGCACGATATTATCTCTATTCTGATTCCTTCTATAGTACCTACTCTATAAATGATGCCTCATACTGAGACATGACCATTACAACCTACTATACTTATTAATGATAACTTTCTTCAACATATCTCACGACATTCCATAAATCATCAACATCACCACACTATTATGCCCATTCCTCATATATGTATTTTTTTTTTATCTAAGTATGTACAATGCACAATAGTTTGAAAATAATCATGAAAGAGTGCTCGTCTCAAAATACATCAATGCACTCTCATTCACACTGATACTTTATGGTTACTATGACTACTAGTAATAACATATTCATAGATTCACATTATTCTATTGAGGGTAACGAGAGTCAGTATCACATTGTGTATGACTCTGTCATCAATTTACATGAGAATTATCCACTTCTAGACTCAACTTCTTCACACTTACCTCGACATAGTATATGTTATCACATAAACATAATATTTGGTTTTCTTCTTATGAATGTATCACTACACCACACATACACACACATGTTTTATAAAACTTATATCAATCATTTCACACATTTTACCCTATTTATTTCTTATACATTCATGCAAACATATTAAATTACCTTTCATTACATAGACACATACATTTAATAATCAATTAGTTAAATTATATTTGGTGGTAGTGTATTTGTGTTTATTTATGATTATTTCAAGTTAGGATATTATTAACATGTATTTCCTTTTATAATCATTATCTTAACTTTTTTAAATTTTTTTATCTAGATTCCTTTGGTTCCCTATGTGATGAATATGTCAAATTAAGGCATCTAGGTGATATCATATTGATATAGTGAATATAGAGATTTAATTTATTTTCATAAATAGTTTAGTTTTTCATATTACAAATTCTTTTTTTACATAATTTTTTTCGAAAATAAATTTAAATTTATGTGAAATTATATCAATTTAGGGTTTATGGTTGCTAAAAATGTATTCTAAATTGAATTTTACTTTCATTTTTAACAGTTATGGAATCTTCCTTTGTTAATTTGTTTGAGAGAACTGATTTAGAGATAACAAAACTATAATATATTCTTCAGCTTCTAAGTATAGTTGGGAAATTATAAAACACATTGTGAAAATATATTGAAATATCTTCAAAATATACAAACAAACTTGAAAACATATAACCCTTTCCATCCTGAGCCACTAAAATAATTTATGGATGAATTAAAATCAAGTGTGATACGCGATGTGGGATATAATGAAGTCGTAGGTAGACTTCCTAATAAGGAATCGGTTAAGAGCTCGTGTTGGGTGAGTTATGTAGGTAAAATGAAAATCAGGGCATATTATGTAAACAAATGTACATGTCACCTTTGTGCACCCTTGATTTATCCATGATTTGTGGCCTCTCAAGGCCAATTTCCTAATAATGATCAGTTACCATTATATTTCATTATGATGCTACACTCTGAGGTTCACCTAAACCTAAAAGTGAACTATTTAGACATCCCTAATTATTTCATGAAGGGGCGTGGCTGCATTAGTGACATGCCTACATATCAAAAAGAATGATCTCCTCTTGTTGTTGATGTGCGACAAATTGTAGATAGGCCACACCATTTCTTACCTAGATTTCAAGATGTCATTACGCCTATGATTATGAGTGCCCATGAGGGTACTATTTAGGGTCTTGGGAGCATTGCTTTTGAGACCCAATTTATCTCTTTTTACCATGTGGGTCTATTCCTTGAGAGTTGTGGTAGCAGTGGATGATCTAGTAGCAGCAGTGAAACACGTAGTGAGTTATATGCCCATGAACATTTGATATCACCTGATGAGTTTGAGGCAGTTACGAATGGTACGAAAATACATCGGCTAGGACACATCATGGCTTCCAACTTGTTTGATGCATATGAACTAATTACACAGGACCATGACATTCCATTATCGAGGGTTTTAGATTATATATGGCAGATTATTGTTCAGGGTAGTGTATCTTCTATTTAGGGTACTATTGCAAATGATAAAGTTGGATCTCCTGTTGTTGGGATTGTGACACTCGATGTTCAACACTTTTTTGTTCCGGTGTGTGAAAATTAAACCTTAATTTAATTAATTAATTTTCTAAAATTATTACTTTACAATTCATTGATATTTAAATAGATATATAAGATCTAGTGTTGACATACAATATTGAACGTTTACTTGTGTGTTTAGGCTTCTACTCCAGGGCATGCTGGTGAGTATTGTGGTGCTTCCCAGCCCATAACATATCCATATATGGCATATACACATATCTTGAATGATTTGATCCATGATGTATCACTTTATGTTGAGGGCTTGAGTCATCTTGGTTCATTTGTCTCGTTATTTTTTGGTGTTGAGGTTGTGGGTCAGCCAGAGATAGTTGTTGGTGGCAGTCCCATAGATTTGGAGACACATTCCACTGAGGTATATATGTATGTGTGTATGTATATGTGTGTATGTGTGTGTGTGTGTGTGTGTGTGTGTGTGTGTGTGTGTGTGTATGTATTGTGTTTTAGATTTAATATTTAATCTAAATTGAAATTTGTGAAATTAATGTTTTATTCAAAAAACTTGTTTATCAACTTCTTACATTTAATTTATTTTGTTTCACAGGGATCTACAGGCCATAGATCTACACATAGTGTAGATAATCCCAACATCTGCCCACAGATAGATACAAAGGTAATCAATTAAATATTCATATTATATATTCAATTATTCAAGAAAGTTTTGTGGAATTTTTCTTATATTTTAATAAGGTATGTTGTATATAGTTTCTGATGTGTATATTTCTTTTTATAAATGCAGGGTGTAGCAGAGCATAGTGAGGGATTTGGTACTTACCCTATTAGACAGAAGAGACTATCTAGATGATATGTATTGTATTCATTTTCATGTACATGTATATAGTGTTTACACTAGATTTTGATATGACTTAGACATGTATAAATATTTTTGGGATATTACTTGTATATAGATATTGATTTATCACATGTATTTTTTTGATCTATACACATGTATTTTATTGATTGACTTAGAAATGTGTTAAATGATTGATTGATTTATGAGTTGTGATTAGAACATGCAATGTGATGATAAGAATGGATTTAAGAACATGTTATTAAATTTGTAAGATGAGTCATTGATTTATGTTACTTTAGATAAAATGATCATTTAATATTATTTGTGCACTCAAGTAATGCATGAACCTAAAACTCTCTAACTTAGATATTATGAACCTAATGAAACATGAACCTCATCATAGTAATGCATATAATATTATGAACCTAATGAAAATATAATTAACTTTGTAAGATGAGTCACTGATTTATGTTACTTTAGAGAAAATAATCATTTAATATTATTTGTGCACTCAAGTAATGCATGAACCTAAAACTCTCTAACGTAAAGATATTATGAACCTAATGAAACATGAACTTCATCATAGTATTGCATAGGATATCATGAACCTAATGAATGTAATGAAACATGAACCTCATCATAGTAATGCATTCATTTATAACCATAGGTCTAAAGACCAAAATAATAGGTAATAATGGTTACACAATATCAAATGTTAAAAATCAAACTTTAGATTTCATCTCTAAATCTCTACAAGTAATTTCATTTGTCCATAGAGTATTCTTCCTCATAAATTACAAATAAAATAATTTACATTATACACCCACTAAGGGGATGGAATTAGTCCATTATAATAATAATATTACAAAAAATGAATATTTTAATTAGAAATTATAGTTCTTACTAAGTTATCTCAATAAGAGGATCATTCCCAATAATTATAACCATAATAAAATGCCTTAGTAAGAAAAAAATAAAAAACCATAAGTTCACAAAACATTCTTATGATCTTATCTTCTCTTTCTTTAACAATAAACATCAATATAAAATTAAGAACAATCACTTATTCACACACATATATGTCTATAAAAATTTCCTAAAACCATGTATGGGATAAACATACTAAAGGTATGATGTGCATCCATCTATAAAGAAAGCATGGTAATAAAAATACATAACCCATTTTCCCCTTGCCAATAATTTTGGGGTGTGCAACAAAGAGGGTACAATAATTCATACACAGTCCATGAAAATCAAGATATTATATTTTCTAACCAAGAAGTAAGTGTATAGGTTTGTTCTCTTGGATTTCTAGTGAGCGTGCATCCTCACACCATGAAATATTCTACATTATTTCATTATTAATCCTGTAAACATATCAATATAAGAGAAAAATACAAACCACATTCTTGAAAGCATTCCTTGCTTCTCTATCCATTTTCCTCTTTTTTGTTGTTAAAATTTACCCTTGGTATTTCCCATAGAAAATGTCATAAATTCCCACTAAGTTAGTTACAAATTTTAGGCTCTATAAATCATTGATGGTCATTTCCATGGTACCCATTAATGCTCACTTCCAATCAATTAGCTCAATAAGGAGGCCCATATCAAAAAAATAATTTAAATGAAAGTGATTATACACTAAAGATTCAAGAATGATGCACAAAGAAGATTCAAGAAGGATACAACCTAATTTAAATAAAAATGAGGGAATATAATATTTTGATCGTTTGATAATACTAAAAAGTCTATTAAAAGACTTTCCAAGTTGGGATTGTAAAAAATGAAAAAATATGATTAGATGTTGGGCATACTTGATCAAAATAAAATCATTAAAGAGATGATGAGAAATATCAATTTAGAAATGTTCTCTTGATAGTTTCACACATTGTGCTCTCAATTTAGAAATGTCTTTAGCTTTTCCACATCATCCAAGATCTCATAGACTCCAATGCACTTGAATGGGATGATCCTATTGACTATTGATCATGTTTTGTTTCCTCATCTTAACACTAAAATGTATAAGTTTAAAAAACATAGCTCATGTGATACCAGTTATGCCATATTACAATCACCCCTATTAATAATCATAACCCCATTGTATAAGCTTAAATTCATAGCAAGAAATTTCAATCCATAACATATAGGAGGAGGATATAAGTTTTAATTCATAGTAAGAAATTTGTCAAATATTTATGCCAAAGTGAGAAATAAAATAGAGAAAATATTCCATTCAAAAGACATCAATATATAATATTATAGGTCCTTCTATATAATACCAAGTGGCTCAACTCATTGTTCAATGACCTGAAATTTTTTTTCATGATCTTCTATATCTAATCTCCATTTTTTGTGTCCATGTGCATTCTTCACCAAATGCAATTGTAACCCAGTAGTAACTATGTGATGGGTGTAATGATAAACCTTGTTGTTCAGATTTGTAATCAACAAATTGAATCCCACTTTGGAAGACTTTCACTTGTTGTAAATATGTTCCATGCACTACAACCAAGCCAATATAAAATTTTGTCTCCTTATTATTTCACTTGTTAGCTTTGTTCTCTCTTTTGTGCAATGCAACAAGTAGTACTCCACTTTCTCAAGATCATATTCTTTTGTAATGATAGCAAATACATCACCTACGACAAAATAATTGTACAAATAATTTTTTTGATTAGAATAAAATGAAAAACTATTCAATATGATCTATATACAAAAAATATATATTAATTCAATGATCAAAGACAATCCTTTAAAAAAAACCTTGTTTAGCAAACCCTGGTATGTGGTCATAATTCAGGTGAAATCAAGGGCACATCTTCAAAACTATCATCCTGATCTGATCCATATGAGTCATCCACAACTAAAGGAACTTGTTTCCACTCACCTACATAACCACATTTTTTACTATTGCACTATGTATATGATTTTTCATGCATTAATAACAAAAACAAGAATAATCTCTTGTAAAGATTGTCTAGTTATTACTATCCACAATCATCATAGAGTGCAAAGACCTAGAATTATGAATCCTTTCACATCCATGTTTTTTCATTCAATCAATACATGATAAATTTATACAAAATCAATAAAGTTTAGCAAACATAAAAATTAAGAAAAATAAATGTACATGTACATAATTTTATGTGTAGCTTGTAATCAATTTCACATCAAAATACATATGTTGTGTGTGTACCTATTATCTCCCAAAACACTCTATGTGGGGGCATGTTACTTTGATATGATGTTGAAGCCTGAACTACAAAATGTTGCCTTAACCATTCAACAACAGTGTAGGCATCAATCAATCGATCTCCCTCATAATAAAAGATTTGTTTCTTTAGAGCATGTTTGATGCATGCACCCGCACCATCGTGTTCTCCCTTCCCATGACCACTCTAAAAAAACTCCCATAAATGAGGCATTTTGAGATAATGTTGATAGCGAATAAGTGTAAAGAAATGGCAGAGAGGATTTGAATTGTGATGCAAAACCATCCGACCAAACAAAATGTTGATCTATTTGTACTCGTTGATTAAGATATTGGAAAAATAATTCAAAACAATGTTGTATGAAGTGGGTGTCATGTTCTTTGTCATCACTTATATAGAAGTGATACTCCTTCTTAATCACTTGCTTCACATATGTACTTTCAACCCCATCCAAATCCAATTGTGCATGCCTATAAAATACATGAACCATGATGGTAACCTAATTAGTATGATAATATTGTGTTTGAATATATTTTTATGAGAAAATGAGTAATTCTTAGCAAAATCAACCATATACAATATGGAACCAATAAGGAATCTATCTCTATTGGTAAAAAATTACGTAGCCTACTACTTTGCATAGTGAGAATGTTTGATGTACTGACTAATCAAAATTTAGAAACTATGCATGAATGTTGAAATGGGGATTTCTTCTTCTGTCAAGTCCAACATGGTTGCATTATTTCCAAGTCGTGTTGAATATTTTATGTATTTGAACCTAAAAAATCAATACATAATGGACAACTTGTTATATTCATTTGCAATAAACATAAAAATAAAAAATAAAATATGTACATCCAAATTTAAAATTAATTAAATTTTCTTTAAAATAATCACCTCTTGCAAGTCACCATTTGAACTATGTCAAGTCTTCATTTGTTTCTGGAAATAATTTCAAGTCCCCACACTTGTCACCAACACCTTTGATGCAAGCCATAGGACCGTCCACATTATCATAAGATATTGTGCAAAGAATAGAATCTCTGAATTCACTCACACACCTGGGGGGAATTTTTTGGACCATTTGATGCTTCTTGTAACTTTCTATAAACTTGAAAAACATAGATTTTGATTACATACATTAAATCACATCTCATAAAATAAAATAATCAAATTTCTAATAAACCTATAAATGAAAGCACACCTCAATATATGTAATATTTTTTGTGTACCTGATAGTGATAATAAAACTCAACATGATAGTGACAATAAAATGTTTCAAGGAATTTATCTTTTCACACATACCAAAGCTTCAAAATATCAAACATTCGTTGTCTAATCTGAACATGTAGATGTTCTTCTTTAAACCTGATGTACATATCATGTTGTGATATTTCAAGCCAATGTTTTATATGTTCTACATATTCATTACGAGCTATCATGTGCTTCAAAACATCCTTCACATTTGGAGAAGCATGAGTCCTCTCACTCCAAAAAGTAGAAATTATCTTCACAATACTATCTTCAATTTTATCGGAACGTGGATTTATAAACATTAGTGCCCAATTTTCTTCTATAGTAGAATCATCCAATGTCTTCCTCCTCTTCGTATACCTACTAATATTATTTACAGAAACACCCAAGCCCTGAGCAATAACGCTAATATGATTCTTTGTTGTATCTTCACTTACACATGAAGTTAATATTGTTCTACGAAAAATAATCTTATCAGTAGAAATAGTTTTTGTACCCAGTGAACTTATTATTTTACACATATTCGCAACAAATTATTGTTCCCAATGTTGTGACTTTCCTCGTCCAAAATCGACACCCAAAAATTATAATGTTTCCTTCATATCAACATGATTCAAGAACGAAACCAACAAATGTGCTCTAACAACAATAGTCAAATTAGCAAATTCACTATATAATCTCTCAATGGATTTTTTTTTTTATATATTGGTTCTTTTTGGAAAAAATATTTTAATTTGTTGAAATACATATTCACCAAGTGTTTGACATTTTTCTTGGGAAGTAATTTCATAAATTTTGTTATCAAACCAACATATGATTTAGGAGAGGGGGGCCTTCCTATTACGCATCATCTGTGTCCATAAACATTGCAAAAAAAGTAACATACATGATTACACCATTCATGAATGTTTAAAAATATATATAAGAGCTTGTTTTGGAACACTGATTAAATTTATCTTTAGTAGATTCTTATTATCATGCATATTAAAAAAATAATTATACAAATGAAATATTAGGACTATGAATGGAAAGAATGAAGATACACTTGTGCACATGTTTCATGTATGCATAATATGAAGTTAAATCTCTACAACATTATGATAATATGAACACGAGAGCTATGCGAATTAGTACTCATAATGAAGAAAATAATAAGGTTTATTAGATTGAGATAAGAGATACAAGGAGATATGAGACCCATTATTCGCACAAGGTACACAAAAATAGGAATGTGTTGCATGGTGGTGATAAAAAATGATAGCATAAAAAAATTGGTATTTGTGAAGATGATATGGAAGTTAGGATTGGAATGGATACCACATCGAAAACCTTATCTAGAAGGTGATTATATGGATGAAAATTGACATGTAACCTTCAACCACACTCGACCCTCGAGCTCATGCTGGGGTAGCCAATGTGCAAATATGTGTGGCTAACTATAGGATGATCAGTGACTAATATCTGGTAGTGTGATCTCCTAGTAGCTGAGTTGGCAAAGGGGAGATTTAGAGGCTATGAATGGGTAGCGTAAATTCCCTATGGTTTTTCTAACTAAATCTCAATGTTAAACTAGTTTGAAGTGTCCAAATTAACTAAGATGAAACTAATAATCTATGCTACTTATGAAAGGAAATTAACCTAAATAAATCAATAAAACTGAAACATCATAATTACACACAACAATTGCTTTTACTCTAAACAAATAAATCCTAAACAAACAAAGTAGCCAAATGTGGCTATTTGCTTGTGCATTTGTGAATTAAATCTAAAATAATTAATTAATTGAATCTTTCTAACAAAAACCTCAATCATGCCTTGTAGAGAATAAATCACAACATCAATGAAGCTATTATTTCCTACAACTTCCCTAACAATATTAAAGAGAAAACTTTCTAATGTGATTTGATCTATGTAATTCCTTGATATTTGAAATAATGAAACAATTTCTCTACTGTATTTGATATGGATTTGGATTGATAAATGTAGAATTAACAATTAAAATCAATGAATTAGACAAACAACACCTCTAGCCTGGATATGCAAGAACAATGAGAAATATGGTTGTATGAATATTTTTCCCCTTACTTTATCTTTTCAATTTCTATATCCACACGAGTCCAATGGGTGGGAATGTAGCAACAACATAAGAAGAAAAGTTTAGGAGTAACAGTAGCTTGGATTGGAATACTGGGAAGCAATGCAGGTAGAAGAATGCAAGCACAATTGTATTGAGATTGGCTTTGGCAATTTCCAACAAGAAAGGCATCAACTTTGCAATAACAAGAATACTCAAAATTCTCAAGGTTTTTCTTGAGAACAAGTAATGGTTATATAGGAATTAACTGGGTCATGCACACAACCACATCATCACATGAAGTGGGGGTTCAAATATGCAATTACAAATAGAAGTGCAAGAATAGATTTCCACAAGGCAGTTGGGCCTTGGAATCATCTAAAAAGAACAACAAACGCATCTAAAATGAAAGCTAACTGAAGTCATGCATGTTTAATTTACACATGAAGCTTTCTGGAAAAATCGTGTAGAACCACCACCCTGTGTAGGGTGATAAACACGAAACCACCGCCCAAGCAGGGTGACAAACACGAAACTGCCACCCAAGCCTAGATGGGAGTTTTGACACTAAAGGTTAAAACATGCATAAAAGAAACGGGAAGCTAGAAGAAAAAAAAAAAAGCTAAGTAGGGATGTCTAGGCTATAAATATCTACTGCAAATGGGTTTAGGAACTCGAACACCTTCTGAAAGGATATAAATAATCATTATAGACCTTTTGTAACCGTTTTTCGACAATGTAGCACATGCAATTTTAGGTGCGTACAATGACATGGTTTATGAAAGGAATAAAAATCATTATGAAAATATAATGTGAATTATAGAAGAATACTAGTTATAAGAGATATTACACATTATATATATATATATATATATCATGTTACTTACGTACCTATAGACCTAAGCTAAGAAAAGAGTTTGATCTCATCTCTAACCTAAGTGGGAATGTAGTGAGTGAAGGACAATGATAACTGAAGATTTCAAGGATGTAATATTTACGCAATGATGGATAAATAAAGTAAATGATAATAAAATTATAGAATAGTGTGTTTCATATGGTGTGATAGATAAAATTGACGAACTAGGTATTATAGAAATTATACTTAACTAGAGATAGAAAAGTATATAAGTGTAAGCCTATGATAGTTCCATCACATTTACATGAAAAGAGATGTTATGAAATATAATGTATAACATTATAAAATTGATAAATAACATATCAAAATATCAAGTGAGAAAAAAATAGTAGAAATAAACCATAATGATTTCATGAGTATGTAAAGCATGAATATAAAAGATTTTAAGTGGATAAATAGTACTAGAAGATCAAGAAATGTGAATTTATTAAAAGAATTCCAAATCTTGTCTAAATTGTAGATTATAATGGGTTGTTAGAAAATGAGTTGAATTTATTTGTATAACCTATAGATGTTAGGGGTAGCTAAATTGTTAGACTAGATGACCTTTCTAGAATAAATATGTAAGGAGAAGATAAAATAACATACTAATTTGGCTATCTAAACTAAGGATTATAATTGAGAAGAGTGAGAAAAAGTATAATGAAAATAAAATGTACGAAAATAAAGGGTAGTATGAGGACACGTGAATGAAGACAAAATAGGTGGATGAATTTCTAAAATATTAAGTGAGAAAAAAATAGTATAAATTTAAACCCTAATGATTTCATGAGGAGTATGCATAAAGCATGCATATAAAAGATTGGAAGTGGATAAATAGTACTAGAGAAGATCAAAAAATGAGAATTTAGTAAAAGAATTCTGAATCATGTCACAAGGAGTCTATTATTTTATATATGCAGAAACAACATGTCAAAATATATCGGAATAAATAAATGGTAAAATTATATCTAAACGATGTTGTAAGTAGTATGTAAATTGTAAATAATATGTAAAGGCATAGTCAACATGTGTGATCTAAATAAAATATGAAATAAGTAGATAATGTAGGATTTTAAGGGGTAGCGAAGATAATTAGACTAACCATTTTGTCTAAATTCTAGATTATAATGGGGAGCTAGAAAATGAGTTAAATAGATTTGTATAACCTGTAGATGTTAGTGGTAGCAAATTATTAGACTAGATGACCTTTTAGACTAAAGATGTAAGGAGAAGATTAAATAACATACTAATTGGGCTATCTAAACTAATGATTATAATTTAAAAGTTTGAGAAAAAGTATTATGAAAATAAATATACGAAAATAAAAGGTAGTATGAGGACATGTAGACAAAGACAAAATAGGTGTAACAAATCGTAGTTGTAAGTTTCCTCAATTATCTCATAAATGTATCATTGAATATCATAAAATGTATGGATTATGGTGTATTTTATCTCTTCAAATATGTGAGATACTTTTTAATGGATAGCATAAAATGCATACATCATTAATTCATCCACTCTCATCGAAATATGAGGAAGGATATCTCGGAAAATATTAATCAAAGAGGGTGGGAGGGTAGGGATGAAAAGAGGAGGGATATATACCTAAAGGGTTCGAAAGTAAGGATTTGATACCTTATCTAGTAAACAATGTATGTGTTTATGTAGATGAATAGTCTATAAGGTACTTGGTTTAAAATTTTAAAATGAGGTTAAGAATTGTTAGTGTTATGGTTTTTTATTGGAAATATAATATTTTAATGTGATATTGGAAATCATAAAGGGTCATATGAGTTTGATAAAATTTAATATTTCTACACCACTTTTAGGATATCATTATACCTATTTCTTTTGGATTATCATCATTATGCAAATATAAATTGAAAAAAACTTAGAAGATTAAGGTTTTCTAGTTTTTGGAGGAAAATATAGAATTTGAGGTATGACAACATGTCTTGAAACTATGCAAATATATGATAATATGAAGATTTATAATTATGTGCAAGATAGATTTGTTGGTAGGAGGATAGGATTATAGCCAAACTTGTCTAAGGGATTCCAAGATCATAGTTCAATACACAATACTAATCATATAATGTATTCTAAAACACACAATACAAAAGAAAAATATAGAAAAACAATACTAATCATTCTATGGTATTTATAATCTAATATTCTTCTATCTAGAAGGTGTGCTTAAACTAAAACTTCACATTTACCCTAGACAGAAAAATATAATTACGATCTCAAGGGTTTCAATAAAGAAGCAAAATACTAATCATTCTATTGTATTTATAATCTAATATTCTTCTATCTAGAAGGCGTGCTAAAGCTAAAACTTCAAATTTCCCTAGACAGAAAAATAAAATTACAATATAAAGGGTTTCAAGTATGTATGTACCAATGTTTGCTTTGTTGAGTATCCTCTTTTATAGCCTTCTCTCTGTCTTTTTGTTTCTCCCTACGAAGTGATATTTTAACATTATCCTCTGCTCTTCTTTCCTTGGTACGCTTTCACTTATTATTCTTCTCATTTCTCATGATTCCTCCACTTCGATAATTTTCACCTGCACACAAATTGAGCTAGATCTGGATCTAAGAATAAATTCAATGGAAAACGATACACATGTAACTCTTATTATATAGAAATCTTAATAGAAATTATGTTTTTTTTAATTAGGTGTTTTTCTAACTTTAAAATTACTTTTCTAACTTTAAAATAATTTAAATGTAATATACAATTATTTAATAATATGAAAAACTATATTTTTAAATTATAACCATTGAAATTGAATCTAAAAATAAAATAAAAACAAAAACTATGTTCTAAAACTATAGTTATTAAAAATAATTAAAAAAAATAAATTTAACATTTCAAACAAGAGTGGGCGGCGCTTGGGTAGCATAATTAGAGTTTTTGGGATGTTCGCATGAAGGGGGTTCACGCGCACAACCTCACGTGGAGCCTATGTGACACATTTTGGCCCTTAATCTATTTGGAAGATAATTATAGGCCAAAATGTGCCACGTATGTGCTGCGTATTTAGGGTAAATTAATTAGTTAAATTACAAAAAATTACACCAAAATACAGTTTTTATTATCTTTCTAAAAATATAATTTTCATTTTAAAAAAAATATGTTTTACTATTTAAAAAAATCCAATGTATGGTATTTTATGACAATCAGTAGTACACTTTTAACACAATTTGAAAAATAATTAAATATATCCATTTAAAAAAATAAAATAAATCTTACTATTTTTTAAGTCTTCTTCGTACCCATGAAAAAAATTCAATTTCAATATAAATCTGAAAATATATTGGCATAAACATATGTATGCCCTTAATTTGAAAATATCTTCACTAAACAACTAATTAAAAATATAAATAAAAAATACGAAAATTTGTTAGGAACTTGATATTCAAATCTAGAACATATATCTAAAATTCGAAGATGAAAAAATAAGTTTTCATTTAAAAAAATGACGCCAGTAGATTGTTTCTCTACTATAAAATAAAAAACAACGTATAAATAAAATTAATAAAAAGACCAGATTTTTTTCTAAAATAAAAAACAAAAAAATTACATGTATTCTGCACTCTAAACACAACATTTTGTTAGTTCGTGGAATTTCATGAATGTGTATGGTTTTGTGGCTATTGCCTTTGGAATTTAAATGAAACTAAAAATTCATGTTTACCATAAAAGTTGAGCCAATTTCCTCCTACCATATTGAATCTAATGACCTTGCTCCTCTCAATTCTAATTGCATAATCCAATAAGAGGAAGAAAATGAATCAGTTACGCTACAACAATTTACTCCTCCTTGTTCAATACCTGATCTTTTATTAGATGAATAGGCCAAAGAGCATTATGAATTTGATCCCTATGATACAACTATAGAAACTTGTTTGGGCACCTATTACATTCATGAATAAGAATTCATAGCCCCCCTTCACATAAATAAGATGACGATGCTTATGATTTATGGAAAATGTTCTTTGATGGCTCTAGAAGCAAAAATGGAGCTAGGGCGGGTGTAGTTTTTATTTCTCTAGTGGAAAAAAAATTCGTATTTTCCTATATGTTGTAATTTGCATGTTCTAACAATGTAGCAGAATATGAAACTTTGATTCATGGCTTGCTATTGGTAGAAAAGGGGTGTATTAAACCCTTGCAAGTGTTTGAAGACACTAAGATGATTATTCACGAGGTTAGAAGGTGTGCTGCCAAGAATAAGCTTCTCAAAGCTTATAGACACGAAGTATGGGATCCCATGGAGGAATTTGACACCACTAACTTACAAGTAGTGCCAAGATAGTTAAATGCATAAGCATATCAAATGATGGTTATTAGATCACAATTATCTCCATATGAGGACCTGTTATCACCGAATCACAGCACCCCTGTGCATATACTTGAACTCACAGTGTGATTGGATAACATGGGTACTATCTCCAAGTTGTGGGACTCGCTACTTGAGATAGACCTCCAGAGAAAGCTGGTTCTTGCTCCTAAACTACCTGCCACAATCTACTCTAATGCAGGATAAGCTAACTGTTCTAATCTAAATTTCTAAGGGACCAGGGAAAGAGAATACATAAAATGAAAGCCTACAATAAAGCAGTGATACACTAGAAAAGGAGGATGTGAGAGTAGTCTCCAAATGTGTGAAATACAGAGGGAAAGTGCACACTAGAAGAGGTGATGACAGTTCACCATAATCTAGCAAAATGCATTCACAACAATATTCCAAGCATACACAATGTTAATGAATTCTTGCAAGAACATAATAATAGACACAATATTCTTGTGGAAAGATAAAAGGGCAAGAAGAATGCAAGAAAACACAGTAGGGGAAGATACATCCACAAACTTGTATTTTATTGCTTCCTGGTATGCATAGTTCAGTCTATTACAAGATAAAGGCCTGGATCACCATGCAAGGAGTCCACTACAAGAGCCTGCAACACACTGGCTTCACAAAGCAATTTTGGCAGAGCTTTGCTACCCAAAAAATCTCCCTTTTACAATGAGCCCAACCCTCCAATTTATAGAAAAATGAGAAGGAAAAGAGAAGGGAAAATAGAAAATCCCGAAATCTGTCCTTCAACCACCTGTAAGAGGCATTAAATTGAGTGGAATGGTTATCTATTACTTGCAAAAGGCTCCCCATACTGTCCCATGTGCTGCAGCAGAGAAAGAATGATGACCATGCCTCTTAATTGCACTCCCAGCTACCAAATAAAACACTGTTCTGAACCTGGCCACGTTTTCTTAACAATATTAATCAATTTCTGATCAAATCCAGAATTTATTGATTGCTGTGCATCGGGCTCGGAACCACGATTCCAACGGTACCAATTTTGTGCGATTTCGTTGAGAAATGCAAAAGTTATGGCCTTCTGAGTGCGGGCAGCTATTTTGGGTCTGGCAGGCGTTTTCTGTCATTTGACGGGAATGAGCATTAACTGACTGGAGCCGAATATGTTTCTTTTATTTAAATATATCTACCCTCATTAAAAATAAGAAATCCAGTTTTTGTGGCGCAGAGGACGTCGTGCTCGTTCCAGAAAGTCCAATTTTATGAAAATCGGAGCTCGGAGTCAAAAGTTATGGCCGTTTGAAGTTTCCGGACCAAACGTTGACTTTTCTCCTCTGCCTTCGGCCGCTTCGGCTTTTCGCGTCCCACGCGTCCCTTTGTCCCATTTGTCCCAAATGCTGCGTGGGACAAATTCTTCCGAACCGCCCGAAATGGGCTTCCATGTCCCTTTTCTGCCGGTGACACGTGGCATGATCTGATTGGCTTTTGGCTCCTTCGGCTATCCGCGTCCCGTGCATCCCTTTGTCCCATTTGGCCTAGTGCTGAAGTTCCCTGTTTCGGCCAAACCGGCCGGTTCGTGTACTCGCGGCACAGATGTCCCATTTGCTTTCGGACCGTTCGGGACAAATTTTCCCGATTCGCCCGGTTCGGCTGGTTCGCGTACTTTTGTCCCGCGCTTCCCAGACTTTAAGTTCTCATTTCGGCCGATCCGGCCGGTTCGCGTACTTCGCGTACTTTCGGCCCAACTGTTCCGGGCTGCCTTGACTCATTTCGCTCGGTTCGGCCGGTTCGCGTACTTTTGTCCCGCACGTCCCAAACTTCCTGTTTCAACAGTTAGTCAATTTTTTCAACTTTTCGGCCAGTTCGGATTTTCGTGTCCCACGCGTCCCTTTGTCCCAAATGCTGCGCAGACTGCCTGGCGGCCTTTCGGCCGGTTCGCGTCCTTTTGTCCCAATTGTCCCGACTGTTGTGAGGACTAGGACTTAGCCATTTTTCATGATTTTTTCTGGCCCGAGCCTGTTTTTTGCAATTTTTCTTACCTTTCCTCGGAACTTTCTCTCTTCTACTTGGACAGGGGAGTTAGAAAAATATGAGGGGACCCTAAAAACATGAAATTTTTGCCCTGACTCAATCTATTTGCTTGGGACAAAAGAATTTGATGCATGTTATCAAAATTACCTTGAGGGGTGAATTTTGGATAACAGGACCTTCTCCAAGGCAATGAGCAACATGTTAAGATGGTGGTAAGGCCATCGATTCCAGACAATGAGGTCAACTAACAGGTTTTTGACAGTGATGAGAAGATTGTCAAATTCATACAAAATGAGGTAGAGTTTTCATCAAACTTGCAATCTAAATTGCATGAAAGTTATGTTAATCATATCATTCAACTACGAACAAACAAATTGCCTTAAGGACTAGTTACACTTGAGGATATCTTCGGCCTATATGATGAGATCAAAGGGGAAGGAATAATATAACAACAAAGGAGGAGGACTACCAGTTAGTCACCATCTCACATGACAAAGAGTTATTTCTGGGAAATATATTTAATGAGGTTAAAGGAAAGGATTTTATTTCCTTGTGTCTAAAATTTAATAATCTATTCTCTTAGAGTTGTGAAGATCTTAGATGGTTTGACCTAAACATTTCTCAACGTGCTATAGATCTTGACCCTATTGTCAAACCAATTAAACAAAATTAAATGCATGTTAATCCCAAAGAGCTCCTTATGAGAAAATAATTATCCAAACTCATAGAAACCAAAATCATAGTCCCCTTCAAGTATTCCTCTTGGGTTGCTAATTGTGTTCCTGTTAGGAAAAAGAATGGATAAATCAGGTTGTGTGGATTTTAGAGATTTGAATAGAGCCTCCTTATACGATCATTATCCTTTACCCTCCATGGACCAAATTTTACAAACAGTGGTAGAGGTTGAAAGGTTTTCCCTTTTGGATGGTTATTCCAATTTCAACCAAATTAGAGTTAAAGAGGAAAATCAGCCTAAGACAACTTTTAATCCCAAATGGGGAACATATGCCTATGAAAAGATGCCATTTGACTTGACTAATGTATGTGTTACTTTTCAAAGGGCCATGTATATTGCATTCAAGGGCTATATAAATAAGTTTATTATCATCTACTTGCATGGCATCACAATTTTCCCAAGAGAGGATGAAGATCATATGAAACTTCTTGAGAAAGTGTTTGAAAGATGTAGAGAGTTTAGAGTATCACTCAATTTGAAGAAGTGCATTTTTTCAGTTCCGTAGGGTAGAATTTTTGGTCATGTTGTCTCGAAGGAAAGTATTGCTATTAACCCAGAAAGGATCTCAACCATTCTTTCTCTTTCACTAACAACTCACAAGAAAGCACTACAATCTTTCCTGGACAAGATTAACTTTGTTAGGAAGTGCATTCATAACTTTCCAGGACTTGTTAAGCTTATCACCTTAATGTTAAGGAATGATGTGGCTTTTAAATGGAACAAGGAAGAAAAGGAAATCTTTCCCTGGACAAACAAGAAATTTATCAATGTTGGGGTGTTAATATTAAGTGAGGACACCATTTAGGTGGGCCACCACTTTACACCCTTTGTTTAAAGTTTAATTATAAACTTTAAATTATTAGGCCCCCTTTCTACTTAATGTGGATGTGTTAAATTAAATATTATGATTTAATTTGTGAAAGTGCACATTGGTGCAACGGAATCACCTACCGTGATCTCTCCGAGAAGGATAGATTGGAGTGAAGATTTCATCTTTAGAATGATTCTTTGAATATTGTTGTGCAAGTGAATTGTTGTAAATTCTGCACAATGTTAAACTATAATCTGAATGTGAATTTTTATGCTTGGATAATTTAATTTAATAATTTAATAGTTATTCCTAATTTTATGACATGGTATCAAAGCGAGAGTTTTAGTTGTGCATAAAAACTTAGAAATTGAAAATTGCAAAGTTGTTCCGAAAATTGCAAGTTCTACAAACTTGATAGATGCACAAATTCGATTCAATTTTATTCAAATAGATAAATTGCATACAAGATAAATTGGAAAATATTAAAAATTATATACAAAGTCCTTAATACAATTTATATTTAAAACTTATTTTTGGCTTTTTGTGGCCTCGAAAATATAAAAATACAAAATGGCAAATAAATACTACAAATACATCTATATGCCCTGCTTGGCCTGGTTAAACTATTCATATGGCTGGAATATATTTGTATAAACCGTGAATTTTATTTTTCCCTCTTAAATCGGAAGTTTAAATACATGCAAACACTACAATAACATTGATAAATCAAAAAATGCCTTGATTTGATCAAATCCGTTGTAAAAGGTTGTAATCTCCTCTAATCAAATCAAATCACCTCCATTTTGTGATAATCTCTACAATTTTGTTTGAGAATACAAAAATACGTGCAAATAAACAACAATAGTTTATTAAAATTAAATGATAAATAATAAAAAAATTGCAGATTTAAACCCTAGGCGCCTCAAGTAATTGGGAAAATATGCATATATCTCCCATAAATCCCTTGGCTGTCTTTCTTTTTTCCTAATAAACTTGTATACCTGCAAAAAGAGTTTGTTTTTGCTCTATCCCTCAAAAATGGCTCTGCAACTTTAAATAAATGTGTATTTTTGCAAAAACACCCTGTACAAGTATTTAACTGATAAATAAAACAAAAAAAGATTTCATAAATTGTTAAAAATTGTTGTGTATGAAGAAATCCACCCCTAAGATCTTTTCTTTTTTTTTTTTTTTTGACAAAAATTACCCTGGGCGTCTGCTATTTAAGCTAAAAAAAATCAACATAATGGTTAAAATCTGTTTTATATGTATAAAAACTCCTCTATTTAAATCAAAACAACAATATATTTACAAAATTTTCACTGATAAAGGTTGGACGACCTGCCAGTGTGATCTCTTGGGATGTAATCCTCAATTCCTCTCTCATCGTGTGCACACAAGGAAAAACAAGTGAAAAAAAGGTCAATATTTTAAAAGCTTTTAAAAATATATCGCGAAACCCTAAAATCAAAATAAAGATTCTTGTTTAACTCTTATTTTAAATTTTAAAATTACTCATAATTAAAAAAAAACAAGAAGAAATTTTTACACGTGTGTAATTTTTTTTTAATTTTTATAAAACGTAAACTAGAGATTAAAACTAAAATCTCATTATTCCTAAGAGTTAAAGAGTTCAACTCCCTATTCTTAGGAATAATGAGATTTTAGTTTTAATCTCTCGCTACTAGAGTTAAAGAGTTTAACTCCCTATTCTTGCAATTATTTTTTTAATAAATCTTTTTAAAAATTTTATTAAAAAAATTAGCAAAAAATTCAAATCAAAATTATTTAATTTTTTTGCAGTTTTTATAAAAATGGAGGAAAATACATTTAGGTTTCTTGTTTATGTAAGCGGATTTTGAAAATTAGAATTTTATTTTAAAGTTAATTTATTTTATTATATGTTTAAATTTTTTTACTAAATTCTTTTTTTTTAAAGTTAAATTGTCTTAAACTATGCTTGTGTGTATTTATCATTGAAAAATGGTTAGAACGACCAGTTTTTTAATGGATAAATTGCAATTGTTAAACGGAAGAAACTCGATCCGACCTCCTACTCCTGTATATTTGTTGAATATTGATATCACACAAAAATATTATGAGTATACGATCCTTTTAAACATGACATAGTTAAGGATATTGATTATATGGTTGGAATTATTATAGATGCCTTGATGAGTGAGAAAGGTGTGCAACACTTGTTATCCTACAATTACTCATATATTTTTTGGTTTAGTATCTAGTGCCTTATATGCTTGATTGTGAACACAATTACAGGACATTCCTTCTCGTCTTAGGAGTATTAAGTCTTGTAATCCAAGAAACATGGCTAATAAAGTACATAACTCACTTATTTTCATCATCATCTTCCTGAGAAATCATTTGATGGCCTCAAAGGCCTCTTGAATTTATTGGCTCCATGTGATATTGGTTTCCTTCTAGAGAAATTTGTTAATAAGATGGACATCATATGTAAGACAAGGTATGTTATTTTTTATAGCTCCTAGTTTTTCTAAAATGACCTAATTATGGATTCATTAGTCCATGTGACCATCTCAATGATGGTGCAAAATTTTATGGGTTTAATATTTATCCTACATTTCGAGATGATGAATCCTAGGAGCTTTCCACCCATGACCCTATATGAGGTTGAACTACAATCTTTCGAAGAATCTAGTCAAGATGATAGATGGATCAAAGCTATTAAAGATGAATACAATGCCCTAATTAAAAACAACACTTGAAACTAGTTCCCCCTCCTTCAAAACGGATCATTGTAGGATCTAGGTAGTTCCATAAAATTAGGTATAACTCTGTAGGAGAAATTGATAAATTTAAGGCATGGTTATCTTTTAGGATAATAAATCTATTGTTGCATCTCAATCATAGTATGCTACTTATTTAGTTAAAATATTTTACATGGAGTTATAAATTGAATTAATTTGCTTCACTTTTGAATTATTGAATAACCTATAAATCTTGATGGAAGAAAAATGTGGTGATCTTTTCTATAAATTTGTTTAGCATACTTAACTTTAAATGAGATAAGGTTTCTTATATGGTGATACTAAACACCCTATGAGAACTGATATTAACTTTTTTACATATAGTTATATTAATGGTGATGTAATTTTTCATACATTTATTATGAGATATAAACTATCTTGTTAAGGTAATCAATCTCTATATGAAACATGTTTTCCTCTTTGATTACTAAGACCCCTATTTTATGCACATTAAATGAGAGTTGGGGATGCCCTTCATATTTGTATTGGAGAAGTCCAATAATGATTGCATAAAATATTTGTCTCGTCATATTGATCAAAATTAAATTTAGGATATTATCATTAACATATGGTATTTTTTAAAGAATATAACTCTTTTGAAGTTCTAATTTTTTTTTTTATAATTTAAAATGATTGATTATAACACATGCTGCCATTCCCATTCAAGTTGGTCCTAAATTGGATCCAAAACCTACGTGTGATGAATTTAATCCTACTCTTTATAGCTAGCTAGTTAGAAGTTTAATTTATTTGACTATTACTAGGCTAGATATTTCATATGCAGTAGGAGTTGTTTCTAGATTCATGTAGGATCCTTATGAGGATCATTGGAAAATGGAAAAAATAATTCTAAAATATTTTAAAGGAATAATTAAATATGGGGTTTATTATTCTTCTTGTAATGATGCAAAATTATTTAGATATTGTGATTCTCACCATGTTGGTAATATTATAGATAAAAAATATACTTTTGGATATGTGTTCAAGTTTGGTGCATGTGCCATCACTTGGAGCAATAAGAAGTAATCAAAAATTTCTATCTCTTCTACATGAAAGAAGTAAAATAAGCCATTTAGTTGAAAGGATTGTTGAATAAACTCCATTTGGTTGTCAAAGGAAGCATTACTCTTCTATGTAACAACTAGAGTTGCATTTCTTTTACGAACAATCCATTTCAACATAACAGAACAAATCATATATAGAGATTCATATGCATTTAATTTGAGAGAAGGTTATATATATATATATATATATATATATATAGTTTTGTTTGATTGAAGATCAAATTGCAGATATTTTCATGAATCCATTGAGTGCTATGAAGTTTTGCAAGTTTCATGTCTTGTTAGGCCTTTCTGAGTTTCCATTGAGGGGGAGTGTGCATGATAATACCACCTCTTATATATATATATATATATATATATATATATATATATATATATATATATATATATATATATAGTTTTTTTCGATTGAAGATCAAGTTGCAGATATTTTCATGAAGCCATTGAGTGCTATGAAGTTTTGCAAGTTTCATGTCTTGTTAGGCCTTTCTGAGTTGCCATTAAGGGGGAGTGTGCATGATAGTACCACCTCTTAACAACCTGTTGTAAACTTCCTATACTTCCTCCATTTTATAAAATATTATTATATGCGAGTCTTAAGTAAATAATCACAACACATGAGTTTACTCGTAAATCCCAGGGAAACATTAGTTATAGGATTTTCTTATTTTATAAAAGATCCATAAGTTTATGTAAGTCTTCATATGCAAACCACTTGTCATTAGAATTTTGTGTGGGAATATCTAGATAATTTCCCTTGTTTACATGCTAGCTGAAATCGTCGTTGATGATTTATGGATTGTAAATCCTTTTGTAGATAAATTTAATTTAGCATATATTTTGCACTTAACATTAAGGGGGAGTGTTGGGGTGTTAATATTAAATGGGGACACCATTTAGTTGGGCCACCACTTTATACCATTTGTTTAAAGTTTAATTATAAACTTTAAATTTTTTGTCTCCTTTCCAATTAATGTGGATGTGTTAAATTAAATATTATGATTTAATTTATTTAGAGTGAAACTGTGTGCACGTTAGTGTAACCAAATCACCCACCCTATTTAATAGGGTGATCTCTCTTGAAAGGATATATTGGGGTGAAGATTTCATCTTTGGAATGCTTCTTTGAATATTTTTGTGCAAGTGAATTGTTATGGGACCTGAGGAAGAAGTAGAGGTGTTGGGTAAAATTGTGTATGTAAAATTCTTAAACAAAGGATAAAGTACTTTTTGTGGGGGTTTTTACCTTTACATTTTCCCCATTTAAAACATGTGTTGTGTTCTTATCTTTTACCTTTTACACAATTACCTTTTAAGTAACTCATATTTATATTTTGCATATTGCTAAACTATAATCCTAGATGTGAATTTTTCTTCTTCAATAATTTAATTTAATAATTTAATAAGTATTCCTAGTTTTTCTGAGACTCAATAACCCACAATCATCAACACATATTATTTGAAATATTTCATTATATATGCATATGAGGCTGAATCTAGCATTACCACAACATTAACACAACAAAATGGTAAAGGTTCAAAACAAAGAGTATCTTTCTTAATTCAAATGCTAAAGGATTGTGCGTTGGGATACCATTATGTGGAGAAATATGTTTTCCATCATGAAAGCTCTTAAGAAATTCAAATGTATGCTCACAAATAATTTTATCAAGGTATTAGTCTCTCATCCTATTGTGAGAGACTTCATTATGAGAGATGACATCAGTGAAAAGAGAGTTAGATGGGTGAAAATATCATGGAATATGATGTGACTATCAAGGATACCAAATTGTCTAGAGGAATAACTTTGTGCGAGAAACTGGATTTTGATGCTATAAATGATCAAGAAACCTCCTATCTCATGGAAGAAGAACATGAACAATATGTTGCGGATCCACCTAGTGACAACAACTGGATAAACATGGCCAAATTTTAATCTACCGAAAAGCACCCTTATGGTATGAGCAAGGATAAGAGGAAAATTTTGAGGTTGTAATTCATTCGTTGTGTGTTAATTGGAATATTTATTTTTAGAAGGAACCTAGATGGAGTGTTACTAAGATGTATTGAAGGAGAGAAAATGTGGGGTGACACTAAATATTGATGTTTACAAATATTGTTAATATTATGAAGTCAAAAGATTCCTTCAAGTGCATCAAGTAGGATAAAGAATCTTTTGAGTCCATCAAATATTCCATTTCCAAAGCACCCACTTTAGGAGGTACGCTTGGACTTTAATAAGTAATTCATCCTTTACTCTTACGCCTTTGAGCATATTATATTTTTCATCCTAGTACAAGAGAATTAAGAAAATGTGTAATCACCCATCGCTTTTATAAAGGAACATGAACCTAACTACTCTCAACATGAGAAGCATGCATATACAGTAGTAAGAGCACTGAAAAATTTTAGATTCTACCTTCTAAATTCTCGTTTTGTAGTCATGGTCTCAAGTCCAGCAGTTAAGTATATCCCGATGCAACAAGACCAATGGAAAAAAGAGGACTTCAGTCTCAAAGTTATATGAGTATAATTTGGAGATCAATCCTTCCGATTTGGTGAAATGGAACAAGATGTGTGAGCTTCGTGCTCGAGAAAAGTAGGAATATTTTTCAAATTGTTACTTGAACAAGGACCTATCCCTTGTTTTTTTCATGAGTAAAATTAATCCATGGTATGCTAACATAACTTACTTCTTAACCTATGGAATTTCCCCTTGACCTCAATCAAAATCAAAGGAGAACTCTGCACCTTAGAGATGCAAAGTATTTCATATGGGGAATGTTCTATATAAGAAAGAAATAGATCGTACATTCTTCAAGTAGATAGATGAGGAGCAACAAAAGAAGATATTCAAGGCATATCATGATAAAACATGTGGAGGCTACTTCAATGAAACATAATTGGTAGGGAGTGGATAAGAAGACATTTTGGGTGCAAGAGAATCGTGAATAAGAAGGGAAAGATCAAGGGATGGAGAGAAAGATGAAGTAGTTTGTTGTAATTGACAAATTTGTGCTTGCAAACCATGATAAAGAGATACTAAAGCATGGGTTCCTAAAGAGGAATTAGGATGTACAAGTGAATTTAGAGGAGAAGAATAATGAGTTGTAGGGGTACGAATAGACATGTGAACAATGAAGACTAAAATATCGGAAGGAGAGGAAGAAAGTGGGATAGAAGAAGTAGTAATGGTAGAGAGTGCCAAGGTACGTATCATACTATTATGGGGAGCATTATCATGGGCGTGTTGGGAAGAAAATAGATAATCTAGGATATGTGAAACATGGGTCTCATGATTACGCATTGTGGAGAGGAAATTGATAAGGGAATCTAATTGGGTTTGATCAACATTGGTATCTTCGCTATAGGAATGTTCATTTTTGGATGCTTCTATGTCATGGAGATCTGGATTTGCTTGGAATTTCAAAGAATTTTATCATTGATAGAGTCATCCATGGTAGAATAATGATGAAAAGTGGGTGGGGCAAGCTCTATATAGTTTTGGGTTCCAAAGCAACCACTATTGGAAATGGGCATGAAAGAATACATCCGCAATGGGAATCCAAGAGGTCAGGTTTGCGAAATGATTTAATGAAATTTAAATCTAGAGTAAAGAAACTACTTATCAGATAAATATAGCAGTATTAAATCAAGATCTAGTTAATGAAGTGTAATCAAAAGTGAAAGCTAGGTTTATAGAAGTTGACTAAGGATGCCTCTATAGGTCTGAATTGATTCTAGGTTGATGATAGGTTTGGAAAGGTGAATTATGGACTGGGAAAGATGTCAGCTAGTCTACAAAATTGTAAGGTGTAGTCCAAAAAAATAGGATTAAAACAATGTGAAAGCAAAATAAGTAATGTTAATGACTAGTTCTCTTGCTTAGGAATCATGCATATAAATTAAATATTTTGAGGCTAGACATACATAGTAAGTGCATGATTTAGTGACTATAGTCCTCTCAAGTTTTTAATTACTCAACATGCAACCATCAACCATGAGTCATGTCATTATATTTACATTATATTATAGGTAGGGATTTATGAGAATTATTTGAGTGGCAAGCAACCAACACTTCCATAAACCAAGTCCTACATTACTTTCGACCTATAAAAATGGGTTATACCAAAATGGAAGGACTCATCTTAGCAATAAAAATATACATCAAGAATTTAAATGAAATTTTTTTGATGAAATAAATAATAGATAATTTAGCACATTTGGTTGGGTTGAGCACTTATTCTAGAGAACGTGGGTAATCTTCAATAATATTAATACTAATTAAACAAAGGTATGCCATTTTCAGGTTTAAGCACTATTTTCTTTATTTAACAAAAAAGTAAAACATAGTATAACATTGACATAAGGCCACCTCATAAGACAACTGGAGGGCCTAAAACAGATCCATGAGATATTGGCCAAGGGGGAGATTGTTTAAATGATGTAGCAGTTTGGCCACACAAAGGTGGATGATAGAGAGGTTGAGAGCGTTCTTGGGACTAACCCAATCAAATGCGCTGAAGGGGATGGGCCTTTAATCCCACACTTTCCTAGAGAAAACACATGCTTTACCCATAACCACATGTATGCTATAAAATCCCTTACACGTAATTTTTTGCTTATGAACAAGATAGTGATTTTAATCGTCATACTTTTGGACATTTATGACCACATTTTCCTGATATGTCTCATGTTTCTCCAACTAAAGAGTGGTCGAAATGCCTCAGAATGATCTTCAATTTGTCTGCAAAGCAACATTGGATATCAAATTATGTGTTTTTGTTAAGAAATGAGGGATAAAATATGTAGAATAATCCCTCACAGAATCGCAACAGTGGAAACTAATATGCTGAAAATATTACAGATCTTCAAATAAAAGTGCATCGTTGGGGTAAAATTTACACAACACAAAGAGACAGTATTTAACGTGGTTCACCCAATTCGGGCTACATCCACCAAGAATCATTTTCACAGATTTTATTACAAGCCACCACTCTCTCAATACAATACACATATCTGTTTGGAGCTATGCTCAACAAACTCTACAGAATTCACACTCGAATTCAAAACATATATGCAATGTTACATTTTTACCCTACTATATGCACATAACCACATAAGTAGATAACTTCTTAAGCAGTTTTACAAAACCATGGGTATCAAAACCATGGGCAAAAACTGTCCCATAAACCTATGGGTCAAAAATCCCGCCCATATGAGAAAAGCACGTTTCTCAGTATATCGGGCACATTTTAAGGCCCCCCCCAAACCCCGGCGAGACAACTGTGGAAAGTGTATAGTACTCTTAGTGTATAGTCTTTAACACTTTCTCACATGAAAATAGGCTCCACAACCTAAAAATTTCCACCTTGACATCAATTCACAGGTCATGGCAAGGAGGATTTAAACATGTCAAATAATTTCCCTAAAGTTTCTCTAGTTAGCATTACTGAAGCTCATAAACTTTCCCACTTTATTTCTTGACTAGGCCGGTTGGTGGTCACTCAAAGATAGATCAATGCTCTTTTAGATTGTATGAAATAATTTGATCTAACATTGGGGGTAGTTAGAGAAATCTCTACTAAATGTGAGAAAATTCATTGTGAGCTCGCTACATGCTGAAAATTTAAAAAATAGATAATTTACAATGATTCTTTCTATTGCCTCAAATAACCTGATAAATCCATTAATGAAACATAAAACCATTTGAATCATTTTTATACCCAGAGTCTCAAGAGGGGTAAGCATTCCCATTTATTGAAGGATATTGTGAGCCTTATTGAGAGTAACACATTTTCTATTTTTCACGGACTTTAATTAACTTTATAAGGAAACATCTACAATATCAACCAGATGTGTATTAATCTTAGGGGGCACCTCTTTTGGTTGGATTTTTTGAACTAATGAATCCCTAAATGGAACAACATATATAAATATCAGATTTTTCTACAAAGATCAATATGGAACCTCTATGCACATTGAAGAGGGTTACACTTCTAATGGTGACAATGAATGCTTCAATTAATAAGCAAGAACTTGAATCACAAATGAAAATCAAGTATGAAATAACAGGGTCTACTCATTCTCATAAATAAAAAATAATGGTACATTTAGGGTCTACTCTTGTGCATGACACGTGGACACATGAAACCCTAAATAACCATAATGACCTATGATCTCACTAAATGAGATGACTAACCACTTCTATGTGGTGGACAAGACATTGAATGACAACAAGATAATTCATATACACCAACCCCTCCCTCTTCATCAAAGTTAAGGGAGGTCATGGAAATGTCAGAACAGAAAGAGAAATCCCCTAGATAACGAAGAAATATGTTTCAATGGGGGGTCGAAAAATAAAGTCTTGATAAGGTACCCATGTACAAACAACATCTCTTTGGAAAAGAAGAAGAGGATAAAAAGGGGTCTCAGTCAGCTAGGCCTAATGAGGTACCGATGTACAATAAGGATCTCAACTAATGGAAGAAAACCCCTAAGGGACAAACATCCACTTACAAGAGATAAAATACCCACCTAAACAACCTAAGAAAGCTTAAGAGCTTGTTTGCATTAGCCAAGCTAATAAGGCATTTTATCTTGGCTATCCTCCATTAAAAGAGCTTCATCTTACACCCATGATAGGTTAGTAATGAAATAGCTAAACTTGGCCATGTAGCCATTTTAGTGAGATTCATTCACCCTCATGGAGTAAAACAACAAAATTGATTGCTTAGATCCTTATTAGGCTCATTTATTAAGCTTTCAGAATCTTGACAATACTGTAAGTCGATGATTTCATCGTGAATCAGCTCCAAAATGAAGTGTATATGTATCTCAACATGCTTCATCTGATGATGCTGATCTAGATTTTGGAAAATATAGATGGTGATGATTTTGTTGTAGTAGATGATAATAGGTCACTAATAATGAATACAAAACTCTATCAAGATACCCTGTAACCAAACAACTTTTGTGGGAGCATGAACTTCTCCTCTATATTTTTCCTCTATAGAAGATATCGTAATTGCATTTTACTTCTTGCTATACCTACTAACAGGACCCAAACCAAGAGAAAAATGATAGCCTGAGTTTTATTTCTGATGATATAAATCATAGGCCCAATCAGAGTTAGTATATCTAACTAATTCAATATCTACTCATAGATAGTGGATGCCATTTGTGTAAGTGCCAAAAACATAAAGAAGGATTCACTTTGTTTCTTTCCAACGCAACTCATGTGGATCCTGCATAAATTTGGACATGATCCTAACAAAATACGATAGATCCAGATGCGTGTGATTAAGGTAAATCAAGTTCCCCACCAAATATCGATAACGGGTACCATCAACCAAAGGAGTAGAGCAATCATAAACCAACTTAACCCTGAAAAGGAAAGGAGTAGGAAAATGCTTACAATTGGACATATGAAACCAAGTAAGCAAATCAAGGGAGTAATTAGGATACAAAATTATAATTCCCAAGTTAAATTATGAAATCTGAATCCCAAGAAATTAATAAAGTAATCCTAAATTAGACATAGAAAACTTGTTGGAAAAGGTAATCTTCACAGAATTGATGATAGAGGAAGAGCTGCCCATGATCAACAAGTCATCAACATACATAAAAAGGATAAGTATGGAGTCATCCTACTACAAAATGTAAACATTTGAATCACAGTGACACCGATTGAACCCTAATGTAACTAAAAAGGAGTTCATCTTGGCATACCAAGCCCAAGGGGCTTGTTCAAGACTATAGAGGGACTTAATATGTACAAAACAGAAGAGCTAAAATATCATATATGGAAATCCATCATAATCCATAATGCTCAATATATTAGATATCATTAAATTTTATTGCATTGCTTAGTAAGAAGGATGTACATATAGGAGAAGGGAAGTGCAAATAATACCTAAATCAGTGGTGAATAAATCCCACTAACTGATACTGGTAGTTATGTTAACTCTACAAGACTAACAAGATAACTCCACACAACTGGTAAGCTAATTCAACACAACTAGTAAGCTAACTCCCACAACTAGTAAGCTAATTAAACACAACTAGTAAACTAATTCCACATAACTAGCACACCTAAGAAAGCTAACCCAACAAGTGTAGGGATAAAAAAAGTGCAATAATTACTCCTAATAAACAAATGGAAAAGGATACCATTCAGGATAACCTACACTAACACCCTCCATAAGACTATAGTTTCAGGTTGACGAGAAGAAGAAGCGTGGATCTTGGAAACAAGGCTTGGTGAAGTACTGCACATACAATAACTAGGAAAAAAGGACACTCGCAAGGTACCCAACACTCCAGTAATAATAAGTAGAGAGATAAAAATCCCAGCTGCAACGAGGATCCTAAGAAGCTCAGGATCAGAAGCAGAAAATTCTTACAATGCTGAAGAATTTTGGTGAAGGATTATGGTTCCGAATCAACACTGCTCGATCAAAAACTCAAAAATATTCTGAAGCATGAGGGCTTCACTAGAATAGCTCCATGCAAGGAGACTATCAATGGAGTTATTTTGAAAGTGAAAAAAAACACCATCTGAACAGTTAGATTTAGCATCAAAGAACATAAGGACCTTAATAGGTGTTTCATGATCCAGTAGAATTATAACCAGAGGTAACATGGTAAGGATCAAATAATACAAAGAAGTCTGTCGATATGCCATCATGTTAGTGCTTGAATTTGATTTCACCTCTTTTATTTAGTGTATGCCTTTCGAAAAAAATTCACTCTGACTAGTTTTCTCATATGTAAAAATGTATATTTAAAGGTATAATCATGTTGAATGTGAATGAAAAAACCTTGTGTTTAGGGCATGTAAATCCTCTATTTTCGGTCGAGGAATGTAATGGTCAGTTGTTACTTGCCTATGAAAATCCCTGTATAAAAGTTGGTCATGAATTGGGTGTAATCTTGAAAAATATCCTTGTCTATCATCCTTTGACTGCATTTTTACAAATTTCATACTCTGCTACTTCGCCACCCGAAGATACGTGGCATGTATTCCCATTGGTTACAATGTTGCGGGATTAATTTGTCAAAGTTGCAACTATTACATAATACCTAAAAAATGCAAACTCAGCCCCATGAGGCCTGAATGAATATTCCTGAGGAATATTCAAAGTCAAATGATGAAAAACAAGAAGTTGACCCTACTCCCAAAGAGGTATACATGTGCTAAAATATTATTGGAACGTGAGGAATCAGGGCTGATGATGTTCTCTTAACAATAAGTCAGATAAAAATGCGAAACTGAAGAAAAATTTCTGATACCCACCAAGGACATGTGGCATATTCTTAAGAAAAGGTCAGAGGAGTAGGGCCTTCAGGTTGAAATGGTAGTTTTTTGTTCAATCATGGAAAATAGACGGATATGAAAAAATATCCCATATATCCGCCACCTTTAAGATTTAAACACATGTCAGGATTGCACAATAAAATTCAAGGTCGGGTGATTGGGTAAAATGTGTAAACTTGTTTAGCATTTAAAAAGTAGTGCGAAAATACAAAAAGACTCCCCGAGCCCGCATAACATGGAATTTTTCCACATGGATGACCCACATTAAAAAATGGGAGGCATGATGGATGGTCACGATTCAATATATTTATGGCTACCACCATTAATGTATTTTTTGCACAAATTAAGGCAAAATTATTTGAATTATTGCAAACACTTCGATATTTTTATTATCACATATGAGGATTTGGATAACCTTTCTATCGGAATTTTTAGAGGAATAAAAGTGAAATAAATTAAAGAGCATTGATTGGGAGATGAAGTCTTGAGAATATAAGAAGTAAAGGTAAAAATACATTGATATTTACATAAGAAAACTAATAAGGATTGTACTACTCTCATACTTTCATTATTTTTACTCCACAAGTTGCAAAGAGTTTGAAATTAGAAGCTAGGACATAAAAGATGAAGACATTGTCCATTTAGGTTTTCATGTCACATCTAGAATTACCAGTTATTTGGATAATATTATAGACACAGATTTAATGAATGTTGATTTGAATGAATTCCGACAAAGATTGAATAACCCAGGATAAAAGTGAACTCATGGAAGGAAATCGAAGTCTAGTGACATTTCCTCAACTGGTTCCATACCTCCCTTTATGCATTTCCATGAGTTGGTGAAGCTTTGTGCCATGAACTGATAATCCAGAAAATAGATAAGTCTTAGATGGGAGTGGTGAAGCAGTATTGACTTTAACACCCAAGGCATTTAGGATAACACTTAACTTACCAATAATCAAAACTCTGATAACCTTAGGTGTTGAGCTAGCCCTTAAATACTATGAATCCAAGAAGAGAGACTATTCTAAAAGCTTATAAACACTAAATGGATGTATTAGTAGACTAGAAGGTAACCACCATAATTCCCAAGAAGTTAGTTAGGGCACACTTTTTGGAAGAAGCAGAAGATGTAGTTATGTTGCTAAGTAGGATGGCTGGTTTGGAAACAACAAATGAATTAAAAGAATGGATGTGCCCATATATGTGGATTGTTTTAGAAAGGAAAGGGAACATTTGTTGGGAAACCCTTATTGCTGATTCAATTCATGATCATATTCTAACACTAGAATGTAAAGATAAAAATGGGTGGTTTTTGAGGTGCTCAAGTTTTAGATGATGACATATCTAATTTACAATATTGCTAGGAAATATACATTTCCCTAGCCCTATACCACATGCCCCTTTCAAATAATAAAAAATACATGAGGTTTATACCAAATTACAATTGAGTAATTAAAAGGGAAATGTAAGATTGGTGAACGATACATTTTTTATGCACCTGTCATATGCTTATTCAAACTTGAATGTGAGCAATGTAGAATATCAAAAGAAGATAGAAATACAATAATGGAATATGGTTGCTTATTTATTTAGTATAGGATGTTCACTTACATAACATCTTGTGGGTTTGAGGGTCATTCGAGAAAATTACAAAGGTATTTAGATGATAAGATGGATTTATGTGAGTTGGAAAGACAATTAACACCTGTTCATAAGTTGATTGCTAGGAGATATAAGACAAACATCAAATTTCCCATTAGGATTGGAAGGTATTCATGCCCCTCTATTATAAAATCTAGGTTTATGGAGGAGTAAATGGAAAGGTTTGATATGGAGAAATTTGACACGAGGTCTAGTTATGACATTAGATAGGTGGTCAATACTTTAGAAAACTAGTTTGAGCATGAACCTCACTTTGGGGACTATTTGATGAATTACATAGATGAAGAGGAGGTCAGACTCAGGGATTTCTCAATGATGACCCTCACATAGATCATTGATTTTAAAATTTTTGTAGTGCCTGAGGAAATTGTGGATGGCCAGTAAATTGTGAGTCAATTTTATACTCATAAAAAAAAGGACAACAATTGACCCCCATAAAATGGGATGAAAAATAATCAAATGATCAATATGACAAGATTTCTCAAGTTATGAGGAGAAATCTAATTTGGTTAAAACAAAATAACATAGATTTATCTATTTAGAATACAAAGGTACTCAATAATTTTAGGGAATTAGAGATTTTGAAGGAAGATCTTCCCCCTTTGAGGGAAGGAGCTGATAAGATGGATACTCTAGGAGGTAAATCCCCCCTATTACCTTCAAAACAACCTACTACAAGAATTTTTTATGAGTGGACCACTACTGCTAGTGGGACAGGAACCTCCATGTCTACTTTGAAGTAGAAAATAGAAGAAATGCTTCTAAAATCTATGGAAAATGCTCCTATCACTTTTGCAATGGAAATTCAAACAAAAGGATAAGGGCTTAGCTACACAAAGGGTCCCTCTAGAGGTTTTACCAAAATCCTAGAGTACTAAAAAGTTGATGAGAGGAGCCATGAAAAGTGCCAATATACAATCTTTTGGTGCTCAAAATAGTCTCACCCCAGTTTGCCTTTGAAAATCTATCGATTTACGGCCTCTGACACTTTATTTTCCACATGTTGTGCTTGGTTAATCTTTGTTGCCATTTTTAATTTGTTCCTGGGTCGTAGATCACTTATGGGTCCATGGTTTTCTCTTTGTTTCCTCGTTTCTTTAGAAAAGGTATGTAATTTGGGTCTCATGTTCTCTGTTTGTCTAAAAAACTCAGGTTCTACCATATTTTCCATTCTCCATAGTCAGGATTTGTTTTCTTTTTCGTTTCTGCCCTAAATACTTGAATAAAAATGAATGGATGTGTCTCTGATGGACGTATTTGAGCCTTGTAACATTTCTAAATTCTTTGTCCTTGGAGAAATTTTCATTTTTTCGGGCTCAAATGATCATTTTTTTTGTATTTTACAGTTTGATGGGTGTTTCTCCCAGTCAAATTTACATCCTTGCATGGACAGAGGGATGTGGCACCTTTTGGTTGGACGCGGCTCAGGTGGGGTACTTCAAAATTTCTATGAATCGCCTCAACTTAAAATGTGTCCCACATGGAGGAATGGTGCTCGTTTGAAAGATCTAAACTTTTTGGTTTGGCCTTGGAGTAGCAGCCGAGGAGGACACGTGGAGGCTTTCTGCTACTTTTCCTAGACATAGATAAATTTTATGTAGCTAAAATAGTTTGGTGGAGAATAGAGACACATGGAAATCCCACGCTCACTCAGATTCTTTTAAAGAAGTACCAGGGGGACATTTGGAGGTCTCCACTCACTTTGCATTTTGCTTGGAATTTTCAACATCTAAAGGAGACTGCCTAGAGCATGACACTTTGCACCTTCCACTGAGCTTCGAGCCTTCAAACAAATTTTTCCTGGCCAGGACACGTGGTGATCCCGTGCTCATTCAAGGTCTCAACTTTTGGGGACTATCTCAAGATGTGCCATTATGACACATGGAAGTTTGACAAGTCAAAAGGAGTGGGGAAGCAGACCATTGAGGGCATCTTAGAATTTTCACCTCTTATGCTCAAAAGGGTTAAGATATCAAAAATTTCCCATAAGCCTGCCAAAGGATTAGTCAAAATGTGTTTCAAGTCAAAGGGGCGGGGAGGCGGACCATCAGGGGTAACTTGCATTTTTTGCCCCATGATATTGAAAGGATCAAAACATCAAAATGGCCCATAAGCCCGATGGAAGAAAGGTCAAAGCTTGCTCCAGTCAACAGCGGAGGTGTGTGCTTTCGGAGGAAACTTGGAAAATTTTCCCTTTGTGGGAAAAGGAGTTAAAATTATAAAAGGGAGTGTGGTTCCGCTGGGACCCACATTAGAAACTTGAAGCAGAAGGGCAGAGTTGTAGGGAAAACTTGGAAAGTTTTCCTTTTTCCAAAAAAGGGTCAAATGATAGAATTTATCCGCGGTTCCTTTGGGACCCACCTCAAGACACGTGTCAGTCTCATTTCCCAAGGGTGGAGGCGTGGAACAAAATATGATTTTTTTTCATTTTTCCAAAAGTTGTAAAAAGTTAGAGGGAACCCCCAGGTCTATTTTTAAGATTTGAATCTTCCACGTGGATGACCCAAATTCAAAGTAAAGATCAACGAAAACTGAGAGTTTGAATCTAATTTTCCCCCCATTTTACTAAAACACACCTGGAAGTGCGAGTCTTCATGATTTCTTGGTATTTACTACACGCCAGGCAGAGAGGGGAGTTAATGGTTATATTTGAGATTGGTGGGGAGATCTGGAAGATGTCTTTCACCATTAAAATGGTCTGACTATCGAGCTTGATAGGATTTTCTATTTTTCTTCTCTCGAGCATGCAAGGAGCTAGATTTGATAGATTAGGGGTGGAAGTGGTTGGAAAATTGAAAAAAGAGTGATCTACTAAAGGAAGGAGTTGAATGGGGGAGATATTCGATGAGATCTGCCCCGTCAAGCACCTGGCTACTTTTTATAGATCTGATCCCAGAAATTGTGATCGTGATCATGGTAAGCACTCAATGTCTAGATTTTCAGGGGGGAAACTCTGTTGTAAAATGTTATAAATAGCATGAAATTTTCATGCAAATGGTTGGAGTGTTAGGGTTCGGGACTGAATTTTCTAGTAGAAAAAGGTTTGACATAGCCCATCATTTTGAGAAGTTGTTTGAAAAGCTTGTATATCTCTTTTGTATTAAATCTGATCATGTCAAGGTGGTTGCAAGTGTACAACCATTAACAAGCTCTGAGAATGTTCTAGAAACTTTCCCCTGCTGATAGATTTAATGAAATTCGAGTTATTCTGTGTTGTCTTGAGAAAAATGTGTTTGTTTTATTTCTGAGTGTATGCGAGTAGTTTTTCTTGTTTCTGTTGCAATCTTGTATTAAAATCTAATTCAATCACACAGGCCTCAATCCTTGTGATAGTTTAGTGGCATCTGCAATTTCATTTCTCAGAAGAGCTTTCATCTGGGATTGGAATAAATGATTTAAAATCACTTTTCTTTTATCTGTTGACAGAGATTGTCTGTAAGCCTCTGCGTGTACCTTAGGCGTGATTTGACTCAGATCTTGATGATTTATTGGATTTTCTAACTCAAGCCTTTGTGATAGAATCTCAAAGATTGTGTGAAAAGTGCTAATCTGGGCCTCCATTGAAGCACATATTCTAGTTAAAGAAACATTTTAGCTATTATGTGGCATTTTGTTGGTTTAACCTTCCATTTTTTAAGATTCCTCAAGGATTTAGTGAATCAAGTTCATCCTGCCCCTCCTCCCACTAAAAATTTATTGAAAAACAACCAATCCTACACGTACTACCCCTGTTTGTCATGTGTGTATGCCAATGCATAATCCCCATCACCGAAACATGCTGAAGCAATCAAGATCCCAAATTTCTTTAGTAACCTTTTCCTTATTGTGAAAATATCTCCATGATTTGGAAGTGACAACTCGTGAGAGTCAGATTTGGTGTGTTGATCATATTTTCCCAAGGTTTTCTCTATAAAATTTATGCAAAAGAAGGATTTATCATTATTCTTCAATACAAGAGGTTACAAAATAGGTTCTCTTACCTTGGTTGAAAGGCACAACCTAAAATAGTTAGGATCAGATCACATCCTTTTAAAATTCTACCCACTCCTTTCAAAACCTAAGTGCTAACAAGTCAGATAGATTGCTTCCCCAGCTACACAACGACATACATGATTATCTATCTACCTCTGATTATCCTGTCAAATCCATGATGCTGCTCGGTCTTTGAAGGAGATTAACTTTGGGTACCAACAATCTTCTGGCGTCGTTGTCGGGGAATTATTTTGAATTGCTAGGAACTAATTTACATCGCTAAAGATTGATTTGTTGATCTATTTTCGGTTCAAATCTGTTTGGCCTATCAACACGCTTCTGGAGTGGTTTCCAGTGAATATAGTTTATACTCAGACCCTGGTGTTGTGTGCAACTTTTCTAGTTTTTACACTAGCTTTCATTTGATAAATCTGGGTAAAAAAAAGTTAGAATCTTTCCATTTCCAGTTTCTAGCATTGACAAACATTTGATAGATCATATTTAGTGCATTTTCACAACTAAGGTGGAAATCCTTAGAGGTGACTCCCTATGTATCTGATTTTAATGAATACTAGTGTCTTAACCTCTGTCAAGTGAGTTTTGTTACCAAACTTTGCAAAGATGGAAGGAAGAAGATCTTTCTTTGCTAGGGATCTTGCTAGGACATTGTTTCCAGATCTAGGAAAATAAAAATTAGAAGGAAGAAAATCCTGGAGAGTTGTGGGGGATCAATTGACAAGGAGAGGGATCTCCATTGATGAAAGTGATCGGCCTATTATTGAAGACTACCATTCAAGTGACTCTGAATCAGGTAGCCTCTTTGTGGAATTGAATTCTCCAGCTGGAGAAGGGCCTTCATTTTATTTTGAAAGGTTTGCTTCACATTATGCACTTGTCTTTTTTGAGGTTGATAGGGATTTCCAAGAGACAAGGTCTTTGGGGGGTATCCATTCTGAAAATTATACTCTTGTGTTCCAAGGACCCTCTGCCCCTTATCAATTTGTCACCCCTCTAGGGTCACCTCCTCAAAACAGTATGGCCTAGCCCCCACCCAGACCTCCATTTGTTGTAAACACTTTTTGACCTATAAATTTTGTGGGAATGGTTGGTTATCCAAATGCAGTTCCTCAAGATGTAAGGAACAAACTACCAAAGTTCCAAGGGAACAATGCTATTATTGGTGATCAACATCTAAAGCTTTTTATCAATATGATGGAATACTTTGAGATTGAACATGAAGATGTATATATCAAGCTATTTATCCATACCTTGGAAGAGGATGTCAGGGACTGGTATAAAGCATTTCCAGATAACTCTATTGATTCTTGGACTGAGATGAGTAATGCATTTATATTATAGTATAGTGATATAACTGACCCTAGGTTTCTTTTGACATAATTTGAAAACATAAAAAAGAATCCTAATGAGTCAGTACATGATTTCAACACAAGGTTTAATAAGACCTTGAGGAGATTGCCTGTTAGGATAAGGCCTTGTGATGATTCATGTTTGATAAAATATTCTGATGCATTTGATAAAAAGGCTGCATATTACTTAAGAGACAAGAACCCCATAAATTTGAGGTAGGCCTTCACCATGGCTCTGCAAATAGAGAACAACATCAAGGCAATTGGAAAGCCTCCAAAAAGGGAGGGTGTAAAATTGATTAACCCAGAAAAAACTCAAACAAGTAAAGTTGCTGATTTGGAGGAGGTTGTGAAAACTTTAGCAGGGGTTATCAAAGAAATTTCCTAAAAACTAGCTCGAGCTGAGAAGGGAATTGGGTAGAGCTCACAAGGTCAACACAAGCAAAAAATCCAAGACAGGTTTACAAATCACCAAAGATCTGATGATAGAGGAAAAGGACCTGTTGGATTTGGAAATAGGTAGCCCCAAGGTAGGGAAAATAGAATGGTGCCTGACCCTTTGGCTGTCAGGGTTGCTGTTGTGGAGGAAACAAATGTCATTGATTGGTGTGACAAATGTTTCATGCCCCATGCTCCTTGTGAAGAAGATCAACAAGAAGAAGAAGAAGCTAATGATAATGATGATGATGTCTACATGATGGGTTGTTCCACAAGCTCACAACAAGGGGGAACTTCAACTGAGGTGATAAGTGCCCAGACTGCTGCCACCTTTTGGGACTACAATCATAGGGTACCTATTCTTTCTCCCTCTCATACTTTAGAAGTAGATACTATACAGGCTTTTGAATTTCCCAATAATGACTTTGAATATTTAAGGGCTTTAATGATAAAGAAGTATGATGGAGGAATTCCATTTGAGGAAGATAGGCAGTTACTGATGAATTCTATTGTTGCTCAAGAGAAGGAATATAACACAAGAAGTAAGGTTGTCAAAGGGACAGGGCCTCAAGCTAAGCCAAAATCTCCCTTACTTTCAAACATTCCTAAAGAGGCTCCTAAGAAAGATGCATCTGCCAAAATCCCTATAGTTCCAAACAAAAATCATATCCCTCCTCATGCCCAAGTTGTCAAAAATCATGTACCACCTAATGAGTGTGTTGGCTTTCCTTCCAATACTGCCTTGCCAAGGAATGTCCCATATGATATTGCCCAAGTTTTAAGTCAAATCAAAGTCTTTGTTCCAATTTTTGAGTTGCTTAGGATTCCTGAGCACAAAAAGAGAGCATTTGAATACTTGGGATTGAAAGAAGAGAAGACTTCCCTAGGCAGAAATGTAAATATTGTGGAGACTCCTCCAATCATTCAAGAATTAGAAACACCACCAACATTGGAGGAACTAGGTGAACCACCTGAGGTCTATTTGGGGACATCCTTGGTGGACTCTCAGCTGAATGTGGATCCATTCTTCACCACTTTGATCATTAAGGATAGACTGCTACACAACTGCATGTTTGACTCAGGGGCATCATGTAATGTCATGCCTCTGGAAGTCATGAACGAGCTGAATATCAAAGTGACAGCAGCATATGGGAAGTGCACTGCCATGGAATCTAGAGAAGTGCTAATGGTGGGATGTGTGAAGGGTTTGGTGGTGCAGCTTGCAGCTTACCCAGTAAAGATTTAGAACTTGATGTTGTCATTGTTGACTTCCCAGCCAAGTGGGGTATGTTACTGTCAAGAAAATGGGCTGCTAGTGTTGGTGGGAGTGTCCAAATGGATATGTCCTATGCCACCATTCCAATTGAAGGAAGCCTTGTCAGGTTGTATGGGGAAAAGAAAATGTTGCACCTTATTGAGGATCCCAACAATGCATCCTATGAAGTATTGTACACAAATGTTGATGCTGACAACTTTGTGGGATTTGCTGATGGAAAGGAGCACAAGATTGAGGAATGCAGGTGTCTTGAACAAGCGGGATCTCCTTGGACTCTATTGTTTGATGGATCTTGCTCTAAGTTTGGGAATGGTGTTGGTGTTGTTCTACTTTCTCCAGGTCAGGAAAAATTTGTTTTTTCTTTCAAACTCAACTTTGAGTGCACTAACAACATTGCTGAGTATGAGGCACTGTTGTTAGGTTTAAGAATTGCTTGAAATATGGTGTCAAGGATGTCATTGTCAAAGGATACTCAAAATTAATTGTAAAAAAAGTCAAAAAACTATATGCCACAAAGAATCAGTGAATGAAATAGTATAAACATGTAGTTTGGGATCTTATTGAGATGTTTGATTCATTCAACATAGTGCATCATGATAGGAAATTCAATGACTTGGCAGACAATATTGCAGTGTTGGGGTCTCAGTTTGACAATTGTACAATGTCCCCATATTGTGAATATGAGGTTGAGGTATTGACAAGACCCTCTGTCCCTGACAACATTAAACACTGGCAGGTTTTTGATGATGATGCTCAGATCATAAAGATTTCTGTACAAACAAGGGAGAGTTTATTGATCAATGTGCATTGATTTGGAGCCAATGGTATGTATAACAGAGGGAAAGGAAACCTTGTTTAGCAAGGGCATCATCCAGTTAAAGACCAATACCATTCCTAGAGGGCTTGTTGCTCTTGAGTCCAATTTTGATAATGTTGATCACATTGTTAACAGATGTATAGCAGCCTCGAGGGATATTGAGGAGCATACCTTGGCACAAAGGAGAAGCCACGGAAAATTTGGTTAGGCAGTAATCTCAACAAGGAGGAGAAGCAGTCATACATCCAGTTGTTGAAAAAATACCAAGATTGCATGGATTGGACCTATTTTGAACTAAAATCATACAGAGAGGACCTGTTTCAGCATGAGATTCCCTTGGAGTCTAATGCAAAGCCATTCAGGAAGAAACAAAGGCCAATCAATCCACTCTTATCTCTCAAAATGTAAGAGGAACTGAAGAAGCTAAGAGATGGAGGGATTATTCAGCCCACTAGGTATTCTTCTTGGGTTGCAAACCTAGTACCAGTAAGAAAGAAGAATGGTGATATCAGGTTATGTGTAGACTTCAAGAATCTGAACAGAGCATCAATGAAGGATAATTATCCTTTACCAAATATGGAGAACATGCTTTAGTTAGTGATTGGTTCTGAGTTGCTTTCCACCTTGGATGGTTTCTCTGGTTATAACCAAGTTGTGGTGAAGGAATCATAAAGGATCAAGACAACCTTTACTACTCCTTGGGGGGCGTATGTTTATGTTAGGATGCCCTTTGGTCTGATGAATGTTGGAGCCACCTTTCAAAGAGAAATGGATGTTGCTTTTTGCTGGTTACATCAATGAGTTTATTATTGTTTATCAAGATGATGTAACTGTATTCTCTAGAAAGAGAAGTGACCACTTGCTGTACTTGGAGAAGATGTTGATAAGATGTAGAGAATGTGGCATCTCACTCAATCCAAAGAAGTGACATTTTGGAGTGCAGAAGGAAAATTTTCTTGGTCACATTATGTCATAAGAAGGAGTGATGATTGATCCAGAAAGAGTAGAGGCCATCAGCAAGGTCCCTATTCCAAGAACCAAAAAGGGAATTTAGTCCTTCTTCAGGTAGATAAACTTCATTAGAAGATTCATATCAAACTTTGTTGAGTTGACCATTCCAATCACTTCCATGTTAAAGAAAGACCAGGTCATCAAATGGGAGGAGGCTGCCATCCAAGCTTTCAATGGGATCAAGGAGGCATTAAAACATGCCCCTATTTTAGCAGCTCCAGATTATAAGAAGCCTTTCCAACTGTTTTCCTTTGCTTCAGAGAACACTATTGCTTCTGTCCTGTTGCAGAAGGATGATGAAGGGGCTGAGAGGCCAATTGCCTTTTTTAGTAAGGCCTTGTAGGGGGCTAAGCTAAAGTACACTATCATGGAAAAGCAATAATTTTCCTTGGTAAAAGCAACAAAGGTTTTTAGGCCTTACATTCTAAGTTCTAAAGTGGTTGCTTATGTTCCCCACACCATGGTGAAGGACATATTGTTAGAGATGGAATTCTCAAGCAAAAGATGTAGGTGGGTGAACAAGTTGCAAGAATATGATATGGATATCCAAACCACAAAGTTGGTGAGAGGTTTGGGCTTGGCTAAGCTTATGGATGAGAGCAACTTGCAAACTATTGAGGTAAATGAGGTAGAAGAAGAAAGGGCAGGTGTTTTTGAAAGGTTGATGAGTTCTGAGTGGTACAAGGATGTAATTTTCTATCTCAGACACTTATGTTGCCCTGAGTATTTAAGTAAGAACCAGAAAAGAGCTCTTAAGTTGGCTTCCCAGAAATATGTCATCACTGATTATGGGTTAGCTTGGAAGAACCCAGAGGGAGTCCTCTTAAGGTGCATTACCAAAGAAGAAGCCCCCAAGATAATTACTGATCTCCATGGAGGAATTTGTTGGGGGGATTTTGCTGCAAGAGTAACAACACACAAGATCATGAGGGCTGATTATTGGTGGACAACTCTCTTCAAGGATAAAACTCTTTTGGTTAGAAGATGTGAGAGTTTCCAGCACTTCTCTAGAAGACTGAAAGCTTCAGGATCCCTTCCTTTGCAACTTGTATCAATTGAAGCTCCATTCAAGCAATGGGGAATGAATTTCATTGGTGAGATTTCAGACCCTTCAAGTGCTGGCCATAAGTGGATTCTTGTAGCCACTGATTATTTCACCAAATGGGTGGAAGCAATCCCCACCAAAAGAGAAACACACCAAATTGTCATGGATTTTCTGTTGAACCATATCATCTACAGGTTTGGGGTGCCAGTCAAGATTGTTGCTGACAATGCCATGAGATTTAGAGCTAAACCTTTGATGGCAATGTGCAAGGAGTATGGGATCAACTTGACATATGCCTCTAATTACAATCCCCAAGGAAATGGACAAGCTGAGTCCAGTAACAAAAACTTGCTGAAGATTATCAGAAGAACCTTGGAGCTAAACAAGAGAAAGTGGGGTGAATAGTTGAAGTTTACTATTTGGGTAGATAGGATCACTGCTAAAAGAGCAACTGGAAAGAGTCCATTTGAGTTGGTGTATGGAACTTAGGCCCTAATGCCCCTGCATATGCAATTATTCTCATATTAGTTCATTCAATAACTAGAGGATCAAGAGGTAGGTCCCTATGATGCTCGCATTAACCAGATTGTTGAACTTGATGAAGAGAGGAGGGCATCCCACTAGAGGCATGTAAAGTTCAGAGCAAGGCTGAAGAAGTTATTTGACAAGAAGGTCACTCCCAGGGCCTTCAATGTTGGATATCTTGTGTTGCTATGGGATAGCAGACATGAAGATAAGGGAAAGCATGGAAAGTTTGACTCATTATGGATGGGCCCTTACTCCATTGATATTAGAATTGGTGAACATACCTTCTTCCTCAAGGACTTGGATGGTGAACTGCTTGAATTTCCTGTTAATGGTAGGAATTTGAAGCATTTCTTGGATTGATTCCCCTGAATCAAGGCAAAAATCTTGTGTACAGTGTATGGTTTATTGTTTGTTCTTGTCTTTTGTGTTTTTGTTCATTCTGGTCCTCAGTGACCTGTTTTTGTTGGTTTCTCTATTTCATTTTTTGGAGATGGCTTTGTTTCTCTTCTCTACAAATTGACTTTATTGCCCAATGGATATTTTTGGCACTTGGTCTACCTTTGTTCTTGTGGACTCACAGGGAGTGCCCATCCCCGAGTCAGAGCTGATGTTGGTGCTCAAAATAGTCTCGCCCCAGTTTGCCTTTGAAAATCTATCGATTTACGGCCTCTGGAACTTTCTTTTCCCCGTGTTCTACCTGGTTAATCTTTTTTGCCATTTTTAATTTGTTCTTGGGTCATAGATCACTTATGGGTCCATGGTTTTCTCCTTTTTTCTTCATTTCTCCGGAAAGGGTATGTAATTTGGGTCTCTTGTTCTTTGTTCATCTAAAAACTTGAGTTCTCCCATATTTTCCATTCTCCACAGTTGGGATTTATTTTCTTTGTCATTTCTGCCCTAAATACTTGAAGAAAAATGAATGGATGTGTCTCTGATGGATGTATTTGAGCCTTGTAACATTTCTAAATTCTCTGTCCTTGGAGAAATTTTCATTTTTGGGCTCAAATGATCATTTTTCTATATTTTACAGTTTGACGGGTGTTTCTCCTGTCAAATTTACATCCTTGCATCTAAAGGGGACATGGCACCTTTTGGTTGGACGCGGCTCGGATGGGCACTTCAAAATTTTTATGAATTGCCTCAACTTAAAATGTGTCCACGTGGAGGAACGACGCTCATTTGAAGATCTACTTTTTGGTTTGGCCTTGGAGTAGTGCCGGGAGGACACATGGAGGTTTCTGCTACTTTTTCCAAACTTAAATAAATTTTATGCAGCTAAAATATTTTGGCGGAGAACAGGGACACATGGCGAGCCTGTGCTTTCTCAGATTCTTTTAAAGAAGCGCCAAGAGGACACTTGGAGGCCTTCGCTCACTTTGCATTTTTCTTGGACTTTTCAACGGCCAAAGGAGACTACCCCAGAGCATGACACTTGGCGCCTTCCGCTGAGCTTCGAGCCTTCAAACAATTTTTTTCGGGCCAGAACACATGTGGTGAGCCGCACTCATTCAAGGTCTCAACTTTTGGGGACTATCTCAAGATGCGCCATTATGACACGTGGCAGTTTGACAAGTCAAAAGGAGTGGGGAAGTGGACCATCAGGGGAAACTTAAAATTTTTGCCTCTTATGCTCAAAAGGGTTAAAATATCAAAAATGGCCTGCAAGCCCGAAAAAGGATTATGTGTTTCAAGTCAAAGAAAGGTCAATTTTTTGCTCCAGTCAATGGCCCACAAGCCTGATGAGAAAGTGCTGGGCCTAATCAAGAAGGAAATTTGGAAAATTTTCCCTTTATGGGAAAAGGAGTTAAAAGTAAAAAGGAAGCGTGGTTCCGCTGGGACCCACATTGGGACACATGTCAGAAGCATTTCTCAATGGTGGAGCTGTGGGGAAAACTTGGAAAAATTTCCTTTTTCCAAAAAGAGGGTCAAATGGAAAAATTTATCTGTGGTTCCTTTGGGACCCACCTCAGGACATGTGTCAGGCTCATTTCCCAAGGGCAGAGGTGTGGAGAAAAATGTGAAATTTTTCCATTTTTCCAAAAGTTGTAAAAAGTCAGAGGGAACCCCCGAGCCTATTTTTAAAAATTGAATCTTCCATGTGGACAGCCCAAATTCAAAGGAGAAGATCAATGGCAGCTATGAGTTTGAATATGATTTTCCCCCCATTTTACTAAAACACACCTGGAAGTGCGAGTCTTCATGATTTCTTGGTATTTCCTACATGCCAAGTAGAGAGGGGAGTTAATATTGATATATGAGTTTGGTGGGGGGATATAGAAGATTTCTTTTGCCATTAAAATGGTCTGACTATCGAGCTCGATCGGATTTTCCATTTTTCTTCTCCCAAGCACGCAAAGGAGCCAGATTTGACAGATTAGGGGTGGAAGTGGTTAGAAAATTGAAGAAAGAGTGATCTACCAGAGGAAGGAGTTGAATGCGAGAGATATTCGATGAGATCTTACCCCCTTGAGCACCTAGGAACTTTTTACAGATCTAATTCTGGGAATCATGATCGTGATCATGTTAAGCACTAGTAGCACTCAAGGTCTAGATTTTTGGGGGGAAAAGGTGCTCTATTGTAAATGTTATAAATGGCACAAATTTTTTGTTCAAAGGGTTGGAGAGTGTTAGGGTCGAAGAAAATTTTCTAGTAGAAAAAGGCTTGACAGAGCCCTGTCTTTTGAGAAGCATTTGAGAAGATTGTATATCTCTTTTGTGTTAAATTTGATCATGTCAAGGTGGTTGCAAGTGTACAACCATTGACAAGCTCTGAGATTGTTCTAGAAACTTTCCCCTGCTAATAGATTTAATCAAATTTGAGTTATTCTATGTTGTCTTGAGAAAAATGTGTTTGTTTTATCTCTGAATGTATGTGGGTAATTTTTCTTGTTTCTATTGCAATCTTGTATTAAAATCTGATTCAATCACACAGGTATCAATCCTTGTGATAGTTTAGTGGCATCTATAATTTCATTTCTCAGGAGAGCTTTCACCTGGAATTGAAATAAATGATTTAAACTCACTTTTCTTTCATTTTTTTGATAGAGATTGTCTGTAAGCCTCTGGGTGTACCTTAGGCGTGATTTGACTTAGATTTTGATGCTTTGTTGGGTTCTCTAACTCGAGCCTTCATGTTAGAATCTCATAGGTTGTGTGAAAAAGTGTTGATCTGGGCCTCCATTGAAGCACATATTCTAGTTAAAGAAACATTTTAGCTATCATGTGGCATTTTGTTGGTCTAACCTACCATTTTGTAATATTTCTCAAGGATCTGGTGAACCAAGTTCATCCTGCCTCACCTGCCACAAAAATTTTATTTAAAAACAACTAATCCTACCCATACTACCCCTTTTTATCCTATGTGTGCTCAAATGCACAATTTCCACTACCAAAACATGCAGAAGTAATCAGGGTCCCAAATGTCTTTAGTAACCTTTGCCTTGTTGTGAAAATATCTCCATGATCTGGAAGTGACAACTCGTGAGAGTCAGATTTGGTGTGTTGATCATATTTTCCCAAGGTCTTCTCTATAAAATTTATGCAAAAGAAGGATTTACCAGTTCTTCAATAACAGAGGTTACAAAATAGGTTCTCTTACCTTGGTTGAAAGGCACAACCTAAAATAGTTAGGATCATATCACATCCTTTTAAGGTGCTACCACTCCTTTCAAAACCTGAGTGCTAACAAGTCAGATAGATTGCTTCCCCATCTACAAAATGACATACATGATTATCTATCTTCCTCTGAGTGTCCTGTCAAATCCATGATGCTGCTGATTGATCCTCCCACACTCAATAAGGAATAAGGAGTATCTATTTCCATAGTTCATCAAACAACTCCACCACCAAAACAAAAAGATGTTAAAGTAATTCCAAATGTACAGCCAATGTTTCTAGCTTCAGCTTTATCTCCAAGAGGAGTAATAGTTGATATTAATCATGAAAAGGTATCCCCAAGTAATGTCCTACCTAATCCATTAGATAGTTCTATGTTAGAACAAGAGTTAATTTTTTTTTTGCAACCCCAGTTGAAGGTGTGAGTATACCTCTTTTTGATCAATTGCATGAATTAACAAAAGAATCAATTGAAATGGTAGACATAGACACAAATGAGGATATTCCTGTACCAAGGAATTTGAAGTATCAGTTGAAATGCAAGTTGTAGAAGATACATGTATTCTCCAGTCAGGTAAAGGAGTGAAGGAATCCACACATGTGCCAATTGTTGAGTCAAAAATTCCACTGTCAGAAGTATAATCTGAAGACCAAACTACTTCAGAAATGAGCAAGTAAAAATTTCAAGGAGTTTTTGGTGGGGAAAGTATGGACACTAGGGCACTATATGAAAAGGATCCCCAAAAGGAAACCAATGTTACCAGAAGTACTGAATCACCTGAAAAACAAAAGTCTACTGAAGAAAAGGTGATTAAAATTTCAAAAGAAACCATTACAAAGGAAAATATTAATGATATTTAAAGTATACATGGTATTGATAAAGGTAAAGGATCCACTATTAGAATCCAACACACTGTTCCACAAAAGGAGGTATTAAAAGAACAAAAGGAAATCAACATACCATTTTTTGAGGATATCTCCACCAAACACCAACCTCTAAAGGAAATATAAATTGTAGAGGGAAAGGAATTACCTATGGGAACAATATCAACCCAAGAAGTTCCCAAGGAAAATGTAGAGGTTATGACTACATCAGTTGAGGAGACCAATAGAGAACATGTTCCAAATGTTGATATGACTCAGAAGGAAGTTGGTCAACCTCAAGTTCAGGATCAAGGAAAGAAGCAAGTGGGGGAAGTGCCAACACAAGATGAACCCAGGAAATCAACATTGGAAGTGGATAAAGTGCACCATAAAGATCCATTAATGTAAGATGTTCAAGAGATGTCTAAGCAATTGGTGGTTGTCCCTGAAAAAACTTAATTGGAATTGCAACAGATAAAGGTGACAACTACTCTTATAAAAGGCTGGATAGGAGAGTTGATTTCATAAGAAGAAGAAGAGGTTGTATTTTTGAAAGCTATAGATCTTACAACTTTGGATTTCCCAAAACCCACAAAGGATCCAAAAAAGGCTAGGGTCATTACTAAAACTCATACTGACCCAAATGGATCCAGAACTTTGGAGGTGGAAATTCCACATGAAGGAAAATCAAGAAGTGATATAACAAAAAATGACTATAATGTTCAACTCATTCCTTTGGAAAAACTTCAAGAGATGCATTAAAGCAAGGAGTCTCAAAAGAAGTCAATGATTTGTTGCAAAAAGTAGATGAGGACAAGATAACCAAAAGAAAATTGAAAGGATGGGTCAAATCATCAAGTTTATGTTTACAAAAGTTAGTTGGCCAATCCAGTGGAGGCCAAGAAGATATCTCCATTGATACTCTTGAGGTTATGGAACACATTGAAAAATCTATTGAAAAGGATAAAGATGTTGATACTTGGGTGGAGAAGTTAATGGAAAAGGGGAAGAAATCCATTGAGAAAGCTAGGAAGAAATATGAAAATCTCAAGAATAAGCTCAATGAGATTGATGAGTTAATTGAACAGTGTGATAATGAGCTTTTCTATTTTGAGGGAATTCTCCCCAAGTTGAATCGTATTACTCAATTGGATGAGGAATTAGTTGAGAAGGAAGGAATTTTTCCAATTGAACACATGGGAACTCAGTATGGAATTAAAGACTTAGCCAAAATCATAGTTGAGGTTTTGAATGGAATCAAAGAAAAAATGGAGATAGAGAATAAATGGGTTCAAAATAATATGGACACTATTGATCTAAAGTTAGAAAACATGGTATTTGATAAATTCAAAAAGAGTTATGGTTATATGAAAAATGACTTCTTAATTAGTTCTTTTGATAAGAATATCCAAAGAGAAAAAATTTCTTATGAGGTCATTGAGAGACTAATGACTGTAGAAAACAAAATTGTAGATTTAAAATCAAAATCATGGGAATATAAAAAAATATGGATCAATGCATGGAAACACTGAGTATGCAAGCCTTGATATTTCAGCACCATATAGGTCTAGATGAGGATGATATAAAAGAACTATTCTTGAAGTATGATGCATATGTGGATAGGAAACCCAAGGAAGAAGAAGATGAAGACACAAACATGAAGACTGATGAACAAACATAGGCTTGTTTTCCTTGAACTTGCTTTTCATATTATTTGACTTATTACTATTATTTCATAAACAAACTGAATATCACTTTGAAGTTTTTATTTTCAGATATGTATGTAATTTGATACAGTACATTATACTTTTGTATTGCTTTGATAAGATTTCAAATCCATCGTGAAGCATGTAAACTTATCAAATTGTTTGTTATCTCTTATATTATGAAAAAAAAACAAAATGGGGTTCTATAGGGGCCCCAACCCATGAAGAAAGAGTTACATATATTTGTGAGAATTGTATCAAAAAAGGGAAACTAGAAAAATAAACCTAATCATTCACCACCATAAAATCCTCTCTGCAAAGAGGAAGTTTCTTCACTAGTCTATTCTTCCTCTGAACAAATACACATTTCCCCAATGTCATTTAATTAAACACGATGTCTCTTGCTAGTGTGCGAGACATACCCAAAGACCTGAGTTCATCAATAGTTGTCATAGGTCCATCTAACAATTTGAGTAATTGTGACCTCCTCTCATAGGAGGAAACCCATTCAATCGTGTTCAGACCTCCTTTAGGGAAGACATTTTTCCATGTTGCTTTGAAAGTGGAGGATGGGTTGGGACCTTGAGCTGGAAGTGCAACCACAAATGATCTTAGAGTAGATGGAGTAGGAGGTCTGGAGCTAGACTCACCCTTATATTTCTTCACATAAAAAGGTGATGCTTCAGGAGGCTGAGAAGGCATGGTCCCTGATGGTTTGTTATCCAAGATTGAGATACATTGCTCTAGCTCATTCATCCTTCGGAAAAGGGTAGGCATAATACCCAATGAAATCTCACCATCAAATACATAATAACGTAATGGGATTTCCTTGACATTAATTACTTCATTACAAATGAAGGGGCATTGGTAATTGGTAATGGGACTTATCTTGATAAGAATTGTAATCAATGCAACCTAAACAATTTGATATTTCAAAGGACTGGTACAATTTTCAAGATCAACAATATCAAATTGCATTCTTACGAATGCCTCATTAGGGACCGAAAGATCACAAATTGAGTGTAAATCCTCAGTGGATATGTATTTCAAGCTGGTTGCTACTGGTGTTTCCACCATATTGTAGATAAATTTCCCTAAATTCCTTACACTTAAAAAAGAAAATGTGAGTTTATAAAGGAAATAGTGTGAATTTATAATAAATCTGAGATAAGCAAGTTGAGCTGAGTATAATCATGGTAGCATAATTTCTAAAGATTTGAATGTGATATTCACATGGGAGAAATACGTATGAAGTAAGTTGATATTATGTTGAAGATAACAGTTGGCTTGGTATGACATGATACATGCAAAAAAATCTGCCCAAAAAGACATGAAAGTGAATGCGTGTTTCCCAAGATGGATTCTCAAAAAGTGAAAGGGATTACACGTCAAATCAAATCACTTAGAGATGCTCAAAAATCATCAAAAAGGGGTTTATTTGACCACTTGAAAAGCTAAATGATTAAAATAAACATTAAATAAGTGACATGACATCCTAGTCATTCTAGGATAGTGGAAAACGTTAATGACTTGTAATTTTCCTACCTGGAAACATAAAAAAGGATATTTCCAAAAGAATAAAGATGGATTAGATTATGTTTTGCAAAGAAAGTATATTCTTCAAAGATTCATGCTTTTGGGCGGAAGATTAAAGAGTGAGTGAGTGAGATTTGTATAAATGCGATGAGAATACTCTTGCATAGGGGGTTAAAATTTTCTAAAATTTTAGAAAAGTAAGGCGTAAACTTAGAGAAACCATTTTACAAGAACTTTTTTGAGAAACCTATTAATTTCTTTAGCTTTCAAATAGACTCATGTCAAGATGGTTGCAATTTTACAGCCATTGACAAACATTAAGACTACAAATAAAACTTTCCCTTGCTGATGAATTTGATGAGTTTTGAGTTAATTGTGTTTGATCATGAGCATTGTTGTGTCTTCTTTTAATTTGAGATATTTCAAATTAGATATTCATGTTACTGTTGTAATATTATGTTAGGAATCCCTCTGAATCACACAAGACCTTGTTCTTGTGGTAGCACTTTGGTAATTGCAATTGCGTTGTGAGGAGAGCTTTCATTTCATTATGCAATAAACAATTTTAAATTCACTTTGCTTCCATTCTATTGATGAAGGTTGTTTGTAATTTTATGAGTGTATCTTCAGCATGATAGATTGAGGATCCTTGATGTTTTATTGAGTTTTTGACATGAGATTTTATGTTTGAATTCTCAAATATTGCATAAAATCGTGTATTCTTGGCTTCCATGGATGCACATCTTCTAGTTGAAGGTTCAACGTTAGTTGTTTAAAGTGTTCTTGTCTTCTCATTTGGAAAATCTTCCAATATTTGTTAAAATTTATCGAAGATTTTTTATAATCAACTTTATCTTGCTTAATTCCCCAAAAAACACATACATAATTGATAAATCCTACAAGAACCACCCCTTCTTGCACTACTTATCCACTAATGCTAAGGATATTTGATAAATTTACCCATCCTTTACCCAAAATATGTAGGAGCAAACCGGTTTTGTTATTGTTTTTAGTAAACCAAACCTTTTCTAGGAGACATCTACATTTTCTAGGGTGAGAACCTGTGGGAGTTAGATTATGTAGCATTGACCATGTCTTCTCAAGGTTATTTCTCATTGACCTGAAAGGGAGAGTCAAATATTGTTGGTCCATTCATTTCCCTTACAAAAATAGGTTACAAAATGGGTCCTCTAAGCCTAGTTGAAGGTAGAACCTAAATTCGTAGGGTAGGTCAAACCCTTAGCACATTGCTATTCAAATTTTCCCAAGCTCAAGTAACAAAGATATAGTTAGATCCCTCCCTGGCTACAAAATGATTCAAATTCTAATCTATCTTTCTCTAAGCATCCTACTCAGCCTATTGATGCTTCTTGACTTCAAAGGGAGAATTGATTTGGGTACCAACAAAGCTCATGAGTAATAGGCTTCAAAAATTGATATCCCTTCACACCATCAAGATACCATACAAATATAAAAGGTTTAAACTATGGTTCCAATGTCTTTAGTTTATTTTTGGGAATCCAAGCTATAGCCTTGGATCCGAAGAATCGAAAGTTCTCAACATCAGGCTTACATAAAAACTAGGATTTAAAGGGTGTCATCCCTTTTATTGCCTTGTGTGGAACATGATTATTAATATAACAAGAAACATTCACTGCTTTGGCCCTAATACGGAGGAAGGGAATTTGAGTGAACCATACAAATGGCCATCACCTTAAGTATTTGGTTCTTTCTTTCTACAACTCCATTTTGTGAAGGGTTGTAAGAAATTGTACACTACAAAGAAATCCATTCAGAAATACAAAAATACTTGAACCTCTTGCTCACATACTCACCTCCATTTTCATTTATAAGAAACTTGATAGACCATTCCACTTGTTTTTTAGCAAGTGCCTTAAAGTCCTGAAAGTGATTAAAAAATTCAAAATTAAGCTTAAGAAAATACACCCAAGTGTAACACAAAAATTCATGAATGAAGGTTAATATATAAATATCTCTAGTAAATGAAGGAGATAGGAAAGGGCCATAAATGTCAAAATGAACAAGATCCAAAAGACGAGTAGCTCTCTACGATTTTACTTCGTCAAAAATATTTTCAAGGTACGTCTCAAAGGCATAACCATCACAAAGACCCTTATAAAATATGATGCGAGGTAACCCGTTGACCATTTTATTTTGGATCAATTATTCAAGGTAACAAAAATTTAGATGGCCGAAATGCTCATGTCATAGCTTATTAACCTCATCTACATGAGTGACCAAAGCAGTGGGTGTCAAATCAGAAGTAAAGTGGGAGAAGGTATACAACCGTGAATGGTGAACTTCCTTTCCCTCAGCGACAGTAGTGTCAGAGTGAAGCTCATGAATAATCACAAAGTTAATACTAAGTTCCACTTTCATTCCTTCACCAAGGTGAGTAATTTGGTAAACCGATATGATATTGGTAGGTAGATCAATAATACTCAACACTTGGTTAAATGATCCCCCATCCATCTCTATTGATCCACTATCAGAAACTGATATTGTAGTGTGATTAACCAACGTGATTTAAGACATGCTACATGGATCGATGTTGGAGAAATCAACATGTGAAGAATCCATGTGGTGCGAGGCACTAAAATCTATAATCCACATCAATGAAGGAACAACTATAGCTACAAGGGAATTTCCTTTCTTTTTATCATATTTAGACTCTCTTGCAGTGGAAGACTCAGATTTCAGAGCATTTTGTGTGATAGACTCAGGAACACCTATATGATTTTTCTCAAGTAAATGAGTAAGGTGATCAATTTATTTTCTCATAAATTTATTCTCTTCATGACCAGTCTTCTTGGAATATGAACACTTACACTTTTATTTTTTTTCTTTAGGCTCAAAAGTCAAAGCATTTGTGTTTGGTTTGGTTTTGGCTTGGTTGGTCTTGGTTTCCTTCTTAGGTTGGTCCTTTTTCTCTTTCTTCTTTTCACTCTTTTTTACTTTACCAGTACTTGCTACAATGGCATGTGACTTGGACCTGAGATACCCAATTTTAATGATTTTTTCCTATTCTCGAAAGAGTTGGGACGAAAAATTGTCAAATGAGAGCATATTACAAGCACTGTCCAGAGTGACTTTTGTAGCATGAAAAATTGACACAAAGATGAAATATTCAGGACCTAACTTAGAAAGAATAAAAAATATCAACTAGGAATCTTTCTTCTCCACTTTACATTCCTTTAACAATGATCTAGTGCATACGAACTTTGAGAAGAATGCATGTAGGTTTTCAAAGTCACTAGGATTTAATCCTAGTAGTTTGTTTTCCAAATCATGCGTTGTTATGTCATCTTATTGTCTGAACATATCATCTAACATTTTCTACAAAAAATTATGTGCTTCAGATGAATCAATGTGGAATATAAAGTTAGGAGAAACAAACATACAAATAATGCCTAAGGCTTCGTCTCTTCGCTTTAACCACTTAGATTATTTGAGCTCATCGTTAAGTTTAGTATCAGTTCCCATGGTGATGTGAAATAACCCTTAACCCCTTATTTTCATTACCATTTTCAATCTCCATTTGAATAATTTTAACAATATAAGTAAAGGAATTTAAATTTCATCCATAGTGAAGAGAGAGAAAGAATGTAGAAAATAAAAATAAGCAACACAACCACCCATGAAAATATTATAACCCCTTGCTTTTAGAAATTTATATTTTAGTGCATTAGATATAATCTAGTGTGAATATGCGTCATGAATCAGTTGGTCACTCACCTTGCAATCAACATAATAATTCACAAGAGAGGAGACCAAAATCAAGTTTTGTTGATCGCAAAAAATCGACACCGTAAACAAGCACAAGTTAAAGAACAAGAGAAGGGGAGAAATCAAGTCCTGTTGTGAGAAAGTGCATGTCACATCATAGTAGAAAACCCCTTGTTGCAGGACTATGGTGGATACACTCACTAGTCCATAAACAATAATAAGGGATATTACAATGCATAAAATGGGCTCAAGATGAGTCCCCAGGACCTTTAGGACACCGAAAATGTTCCTGGAAGGTAAAAAATGCTAGAAGGTGTGCTAGACACTCCAACAAATGATTAGTGTATAAATGTCCGATACTGCTTAAAATCACACTTTTAGAAAATGCCAATTTGTCTAGTTTTAGAGATAAAAGACTAAAAGGACAATTAATAAAATGTTTAATTTGGCGAAAAATAATTTAACTACTAATTAGGAAATATTGAAGAGCTTAAAAAATTTAAACTAGATGCCTAGCTAATTTAAATTAAATCTTCTAAGGCTAATTAATTTAAATTAATTCTACCTTTGGAAGATTGATTATTAGATCTTAATAAAATAAAATATAATAATTAATTAAACACCCTTTAAATAAGTACCCACCTATAGAGAAACCCGACCATACTTATATAAACCCTGCCATTTCCTTTAATAATATTGAACCAACCACCTTTAAAACCCACGACCTCATTGACAAGGTTTAATCTAACCTATACAAAACAAAGCCACGTTTAAACCAAAAAAAATAGTATTGTTTTTTAAAAAAAAAATTTAAGAGGAGTGTCAAGGAATAAAAAAGGATGGTCAAATGCTATGAGGGGCGTGAGGCTGAAGACCTGGTCAAAGAGAAGTAGAGAGTGTGGGCTAAAATGGCCATAACATCTTGGCCAACACATAGAGCGAGATAGATCCGGTGGGAAACATGGCATGAAGAGTTTTAGTGGGTCGCAGGGAGACAACCCAGAAGAAGAGCCATAGGAAAATAAATGAGGCAATGTAGTAGGCCATGTGAGTGATGGCCAGGTAAGACTAAGAGAAATGCAGGGTCGAATGACATAGAGATTTCGGGGAAGACCAACGCAGGACAAAAAACTTACTGCAGAGAAGATAGACGGGTTAGGTCGGTGACCCAATAAAGAAAAGAGCAAGGTTGACCCACAAACAAATGAAACACCAAAAAAACTCGCCAAAGACAAGAACCTTGTAGTGAACTCAACAATGACTCTAAGGGAAAAGCACGAATTTATGAAATGAAATAAAAAATGACTCGATTCACAAATAAACTTAGATTGGCATCAATGCAAAAAACAAACCAGCAATGTAAAAAACACCTAAGAAAAACTAAAATCAGAGGAAAAATAAACTCATGCAAGTTAAATGAATGCAAAGAAAATAAAGAACTCACTAGGATATAGCTAACCAACTCGACTCACAATGGAAACAACTTGAACAAAAATGCAAATGTAGTGCACAACCAGATAAATCAGTGAAAAACCCAATTCCACCAAGAAACCATAATTTCGTTAAATATGGACATTTTACTAAGAATCTAGATTTATAGTATTAGTATTTCTAATTTTATAATTGTTGAAATTGGATTCCTAAATTACTAGTATTGGTTTTTATCTAGTGTGATATCGGATTCCAATATGTTTATTATTGGAATTTAATTAGTGTAATATCGGATTCCAATACTTACACTATGCTATACAAGTATGTTCCTAATTCTATATTGAGTTTATGAGAATGGGAATATGTCCATTCTCAACACACTTATAGTACAAGTATATTCCTAATTCTTTTTATGTGTATTTGCTTTATCTCAATTCTTTTTCTATGATTCCTATATGAGGCATTTTGATCCCTTTTGAAAATTAAAATAATGTGATATGGGTACATGTTGTATGAACTACGAAGAAACTATTGAGTCTATGAGAATGGACATATGCCCATTCTCATCACACTCATGTTACAAGTATGTTCCTAATTGTTTTTATGTGTATAAAAATTAATTGTTTTTATGTGTATAAAAATTATATGTATTCTTCTTCTATAATTCATATATGAGGGATTTTGACCTCTTTTATATCTTGGTAGACAATAGATTAAGTCATGGAGCATTTCTAGACACTGTTGTTTAGATTGTTAAATAATATATCTTGGCACTCTAAATAATATAGTTTTGCATTCAAGAATTAGGGGATTCTAGTCATATAATCTAGTATCTACACTTCAGAAAGGTTTGCATTTTATAAAGTTTTAGAACAATTACACAATAAGTTATCTAAACTTCTGTACATAGCTTCAGGAAAAGACCATATAATTTTGTGGTTGTAGTCAATGCATAAATCAATTCATTACATAACATGAATTTTTGAAATGATTTCCTTGTAAATCACATCCATGTTCCTTTAAATCACAAGATCCAACTCCTTGTAAACTTAGAGAATAATTATGGATTTTTTTTGAAATTATATTATTTGCATGGTGGAATTTATATTATTAATAATACATTAATAAGATAAAAAAGTTCCATAAGAAACACAATGTTATATTATGGAAAAATATTCTAAAGTAATATAATACTCCGTCTTTCATTTAATTATGAAATAATGGTACAAATATAAAGTTTTATAGGACCAGGGTTTGGAATATTTTTTTAAAAAAACCCACATCCCGGGACAAGATGATTTCACATGTAAATTTATAAACTTCAATAGTTTATCCAAGTCAACATTTCTTATCCTGTTCAAGTAGTTCAAGGTATGATTTAATGGACAAGTGTCCTTTATCGAGTATCTTTATGTATCCACTTTTACTTTTTTTGTTTGGTGTCCATGCCCAAATGATGCTATCCACATCAATATCTTCTTTAGGTTCGTCTGAGATGGTCCACATTTTATTTAGCTTTAAATAATCCTGATACAATGTTGTACCTTCTCCTCTCCCTACAGGTTTACAATATTGAATTCTCAACTTTTTATTTACATCATTACTTTCCTATTGAAGGAAAATATCCCCATCTTCTCTCCCCATCCATATATTTTCATTATCATTTCTTGGTCGTATAAGTAGCATTTCCCCCTTGAACTCATCCTTCAACGGATTGAATTCTTGGTTAGATATTCCACAAATAGGCCCAATGTAATATCTAATTGATCACTATGTACAAGGTGTATACCATCTAGTTGAGTACTCTCTTGCTTAATCATAAGGTAATGTCTTGTTTCATTTAAAATCAATGTTTTAAAGGACAAACTATTGATTTATTAGGTTGTAGAAAGTGTGATCAATCAGAACACATATTTACCACATTTTCTATCCATACACCAAAATTCAAAGTACCCAACTTCTCTCCATCAATTTCATGAACTTCTAGAACATGAGTTATATAACCCATGGCTATGTCATCATCTCTACTACAAGATTTGTGTTTGAGAATGAAATTGTTTGTGACAAAATCTCTTCTATCTTTAGGACCTTAATTGATGGTGATTTTAATGTCATCACTACAATCTCCATCACTCTCTGCATTGTAATCCTCTGAACCACTAAAAAAGTTTTCACTTCCCAAATTAGGGGGAATGGATGAATCTGCATGCTTTGACACTTCACTCTCTTCCCAAGAAATTTAGTGTCCTTTATTCCTGACATTTACCAAGGTTTCAAATTCATCAACTGAGAAAGGAAATTTTATTCTTCCATTCAATACTATGTTAACACTGACAAGCATAAATCCTTTTCCCTCACCTTTGCAATGTAGTGTATTCTTACTCGGATATACTCTTCCCTCTGCAACTTTGGTTCCTTTTGAAAAAAAGTCCACATGATCATCCTCTACAAATGCAAAAGACTTCTATGCTGTAACAACATAAAATAAAAAGTTTGTGAGATGATGGAAAATATCTTAAAGAATTGCATAAAATAATTAAAAAATTATCATGTATGTACAATTATAAGTATATTGAATACACATAGCACATGAGCTCTAAACTTCTATAATTTAGTAAGGTTTGGAAATACTTCAAAATTATGCATATAATTTGGAAATATTAATAACATGATTTATAAACTATGATTGAACTTGACTCAATTGAATTTAAATGACGAGAAATAAATAGAGGTTACATTTCCATTCGCTAACCGCTTCATCCAAATAGAGGTTAAACATATGAGGTTGAATTTAAACGATGAAAAAAAAATAAATAGTGGTTAAAAATAAGTTAATTAGAAACTTGATTATTAACCGATTCATCCAAATATCTTCATCATATTAACATAACATATATTACTTTTACAAAAATTCCTCATACTTCCCATATTCCCTAACTATGAGAATGTGCATCTGTCCATTTTCAACATTCTCATAAAAGGATGTAATTTTCATTCATTCTTTATGTTTTGTGTAGGAGAATATTGAACCTTCTTTCTATATTGAGTTTATGAGAATGAGCATATGTCCATTCTCATCACAATCATAAAACTCTTTATTTGTATGAGAAGGGGCATATTCCTATTCTAACTATTCTACCTCATTGAAAAAATATTGAACTTAATCATTTTAATATCACTATAAAGGATGTAGTAATGGGCAACTGTCCATTCTGAAAAAATTAAATATTACCTCTATTTCTCTTATATGATTCTTATATGAGAATACAAGATAAAAAAAAAGTTTGTTTGTTTGAGAATGAACATATGCCCATTTTGTCTATGTGTATTTTTCTTCTGATTATTATATGAGAATGGGCGTATGCCCTTTCAATACAAGATAAAAAAAATATTTGTTTGGATGAGAATGGACATATGCTCATTTTGTCTATGTGTATTACAACAATCATTTTATTATTCGTAATGTAAAATATTATTTGAAATTTATAAGTATTATTAAATGATACAATATTATTTCTTTTATTTAATTATTAGTGTTATTAATTAATGTTGTTAATTAATTAATTTTGATTGGCCCTAATATGATATGTTAAATACATATTCTTTGATTTCTATTTTTTTATGATTAAAGTTTAAATATTTTTATTGGCCCATTCTAAGCATATAATTAATGAAGCATTATAAATATTAATGGAGTTTATGTCCTTAATTAGTTTGATAAAGTTTTACTATATTTTTTATAATTATTTGAAAAATATGCTATAATTAACTAAACATTAAAAATAATGGCAATTAAGTTGTTAAATTTTTTTATAAAGTTTAATTATATTTTTATAATATTATTTAATTATTTTAAATAAAAAAATTATTTGTTTGATATCTAATGTAATTAGATGTCATTTTTAATCTAATAATTATAGTTTATTAGTAATATTAATTTTTGTAGTTAATATTAATTGACATGATATCTTTTTGAAATTAATTATAGTTTATTAGTAATAGTAATTCTTGTAGTTAATATTAGTGGCTTCCTTGATCTGTTACAATTTCTAATGGGCAACCAAATCTGGTGACAATGCGTTCATATATGAACCTTGCCACTTCATCCATGGAAGCTGTTTTCAATGGCCTAGCTTCAACCCACTTGGTTAAATAATCTGTGGCAACTACAATATACTTATTTTGGCGTGAGGTAGTTGGAAGTGGACCTACAATGTCTATTCCCCACTTTTCAAAGGGAAAAAGTGGAAGAATAGGGCATAATGGAGCTGATGAAGTCTTACGGTTACCATGTGTTTGACAAATATCACATGTCTTACAATAATTATAACAATCTTTAAAAAGAGTGGGCCAGTGATAACCTGCATCCAAGATCCTTCTTGCTGTAAGTTGTCCAGAGAAGTGCCCTCCACATGTACCATTGTGGAATTCTTCTAGTAGTTCCTTCCCTTGATCACGTCCAACTGCCCTCTTGTACTGTCCATCAGGTCCTATTCGAAATAATACTCCATGCAAAATAGAATATGGATGACTGGCTTGAGTAATATTTCTCTTAATCTTTGCATTGGCACTATCAGGAAACTTGAATTCATTCAGATAATTCCAAATATCTATGTATTCACTAGGGATTGTGTCAAGGGATAACAATGTTGCATCGGGGAAATCATCATCATCACAAGATGATCCTAAACCATCATAGGCTCGAGAGAGTGCATCTGCATTGACATGCTTCTTTCCTGGCCTATCTATAATATCAAATTCAAATTCTTGTAGCAAAATTATCCATCTTGCTATCCTCTTTGATGGGTTAGGCTTATTTACAATATATTTTAGAGCCTGATGATCTGTTACAACTAGAAATTTTTTCCCCAGCAAGTAATTTCTAAACTTCTTTACAACAAAAATGATAGCCAGAGCCTCTTTTTCAGTTACAGTATAATTTACCTCAGCATTGCTCATTTGTCTGCTCCTAAAGTAAATTGGATGTTCATTCCCATTTTCATCCTTTTGGCTCAAAATACTTCCTAGTGCTGCATTTGAGGCATCAGTGTACACAATGAATGGCTTGCTCCAATCTGGATTCTTTAAAACAGGTGAAGACACCAGGGCTTCCTTCAGTTGTCCAAAAGCTTCATGCGCCTTATTTCCTGGTTCATAAGTAACATCCTTCTTCAAGAACTGGGTTAGTGGCTATGCAATCTTTGAGAAATTCTTGATGAACCTTCTATAGTAACCCACATGGCCTAAAAATGATCTCAACTTACTTCTATTCATAGGAAATGGTAAATCTTTGATTTTTGAAACTTTATCAGGATCAGTACCAATACCATCTCTAGATACAACATGCCCTAACAAAACGCCTTTTGAACATCCACCAACGAGGAATGGTCCTGGCAACGGAACCAAAATGTCATCACCAATCCGGCACTATGATAATTCTTCACTGGGAACTCCTCGTGCTATGATTATTTACTAATGCACAACCTTTAGTTTGGTGGATGTAATCTGGAAACAAAACAACAAACATAACACAAGAATACCATCGACTATGATAAGACAGAATGATGACAAATCTGAAATATCAAAGTAAATTATAATATTAACATGAAATTGTTACATTCTCATCCATGAGGTACTTCAAGTGTTATTGACTTCACTTGCCTTCCACCAATACTATGGAAGAAACTTTACAATTACACCTCTTAATGACTTCTTCAACACACCTTTAAACTAATGGCTTCCTTTACACACTTCATACAATATTTCTCACTACTTCTTTCTATGCTAAATGAGGGGGGTGGCCTCTCTATTTATAGAACTTCCAGGCTTATCCATCTTATCTCTAAGATAGGATAAGAAATCCACTCTGACAAATCATATTCCATACCTTAACTCTTATCTGTACATGTAAGCTTATCTTTTAAGATAAGATAAACCTTATCATTTTACATGGGTTCCACATTTTTAGACTTTTTACAAATAAAATACACAAAATATTTATGACCTCACTCCTTGTTCTTATTACCAATATAATATTTCTAATTCCTAATCATGTAGACCCTACTTCTCTAATTACCCAAACTTTGACATTTTAACATTATCGGACCACTTACGACAAATATTTACTTTTTACCACAACATTCCTATTGTACTTTTGACTATTACCATACTATACATTATTGGTAGCGTCGTACTAGCAGCGCCGTTATCTTCTATCAAACGCTACTACTAATTATACTTAGCAACATCCTATTCCTAATACATACATTAATGAAATAGAAATTACGGAAGAAAATTTTAGTGTCGACAGATCCTAGGAGTGCCCTTTCTATTATTTTTGTTTAGCTTATGCTATTTAAGGACTGACACATGAATTGTGAAATAGAGTTTTTGGTGAGGATGGCTTCCTACGAAAAATGAGATCTAAAAGGTGAGGTTTCAAGTATGTTATGGCGGGGGCAGGCTTCGCTCTGAAGTATTACTCAACAGAGAAGTGAGCTAGGTGCCCACTGTGCCGTGATCGTGTGATCACCTACAAATTTTTCCAGGTAAGATATTGTTTAAGAATGTGTGTATTTTTTTATTTTTGTGAGGTTTGGTAAGACTCAGAGAGAAAGAAAGAGAAAGAAAGTGCTTTCTATGGTTTGTTTGTCAACCATCAGCTGGTCATAAATTCCAACGTATAGGTTGCCCTCAATTAAATGTGAGCTAATGCAATGCACTTATTTTTAATCTTAAATCAAAGTGTGAATTTGGATGACACAATAAAATGAAGAGGAAGAGGGATGCTCTTTCACTACAATGCAGAAAACACGAAGAAATGGTTCTTTTTAATTACACCAAAAGAAAGGTTTCCTTTAGAGAAAATAGAAAGAAAAGGTGGGTTACCAAGGAAGAAGATTAATGTGTATGATTTTCAGAAGGGAAACAAACACATAAATTTTCCTAGGAATGAACGAAATGCAAGGAACCCTAGATGGGTCCCACCGGGGGTGCCAAAATGTTTCACCATTTCTAGATCATTTCTTTGAAGTATTGACGAAACAAATAGGGTAATGGGCATAGGAGGAATACCGGTTTAAATGATGGTTGATGGGTTGTTGCACGCGTATGACTTCTGAATCCACAGCTGATTGTGAGATCTTCCTTTTGGTTAGGAAGAACTACCTGTAATAAAAAACAAGACCACCAGAAAAAGTTAAACAATATATGTAGTGAATTGCCTAGCATATGCTAGATCCGGGAAGTGTGATACTTCCTAGATGGATGTCAGTCCACTGTTTTAAACAAATTAATGTAGTAAATAAGGTAAATCCTTTTTTAATTCAAAATGATTTAGGTGTCTCACTTAAAACACAATAAGAAATAAATCTAATATAACAGGCTAGGTTAGAATAGGATCCGAAGGCCAAGTAACTGGTTCTGTGTCTCTGCAAGTCTGATAGAGGTCTCAGGTAGATCACAGGTGAATGAGGGTGAAAGGGAATTAGGTGGATAGGTCACTGTTCTAGGTTGTATGGGAAAATACAGTAACCGATGTCAGTTAAGGGTGACCGGTGGCAGTTGGGTGTAACCGGTGCCGGTTACTGTGGAGTTCTAGGAATGCCATAGAACGAGATTTAGGTATCCTTTATGATTGTACAATGGAATTTAGTTGGTCAGGATGAGGTATTGGGTGATTTAGGTAGGATTTGACGGGGTTTTAATAGGTATATGGAGGGGTGAGTCTTGAGGGAGGTCAATGGGTGGCTAGGTAAACAAAAGATGATAATATAATGATGAAATGGAATAAACCAGAGAAGTATAACATTTAATTACTTGGATTTTGGTCTTAGATGCCTAAGAGTGAGGGATGCAGGTGCTGATGAGAGGTTTTAAAGGCTGCAGGTGATCACCAACTGAAGGAAAGCTTCTGCATGGGCTGCATGTACATTCCTCTTTGCTTGGTTATATCAGATCATTGCTGGGATGGTTGTGCAGAAAAAGATGCTTGCTCTCCTTCCTTGCATGTGTGTTCTCGCTGGAATTTGCTAAGGTTCGCCAAATTTTCCAATCATTTTCTAACCTTCTGCCAACCTTAAGAATAAGGTTTTTTTGGGGTTAAAATGGTAAACGACGGTGGTTCTGGCTTAACCGACAATGGTTAGGGGTAACCGGCATCAGTCAAGGTGGGATTTCCTAGGTTTACTAAACTAGGGAGATTCTCTTGATTTCCTCGGATCTCATGTCATTAACCCATGGATTAGACTAGGAGATTCTTGTAAGCATGTGAGAATGTGGTTAGAGGGAATGTAGACATTGAGTTTTACGGTTTGGGTAAGTCTTAGTTAGTTATGACAACTTACTAAGGATAGGTTTTAGGTTGAGTTGGCTTGATGAGGTGTCTAAGTGAGGTGTATGTGTGGATATTATTTAAATTAATATATTTAAATAATAAATATAGTGAGGATAATGAATTAATTTAATTAAATTAATTTAATTAATATTAATGAGGTGAAAGGGGTCATGGCTAGGTTAATGTGATGAAGGGTGCTTATTTGTCGAGGGACCAAAGGGGAGTGTGACCTAATTTTAGTGTCTACACTTGTATTAGAATGTTTAGAAGGAGCCTTTTCCCATTTATATACAAACAAACATTTATTTCTTGTATTAAATGAGAAGATTCCCATTGACATATATGAATCATATATGAAGAATATAGATAAAATTTATTTTGTTATAGAATGGGCAGTTTCCCTTTATGAAATAGGAATCATATAAGAAAAGTAGATCAATTTTTTTTGAATGAGAAATTTCCCATAATCTCAACCTTCATAGGTTTTAAAATGATTATGTTCAATCTTGTATCGAATGAAAAATCCCCAATACCATATAGGAATCATAAAATAAGAAAATAGATAAAATATAATTCATTTTAGAATGGAAAGCTACCCACTCTCATAGACTTCATATAGTTTTTACATTGATTAATTTTAAAATTTCTTATATTAGATTGAAAATTCCTTTTCACTCTTATATCCTATTACTTTCCCATAGTAATGATCAAGTTCAGTATTGATTTTATTGCAATGATAAGAATGGGCATACGCCCATTCTCATACAAATATTTTTTTTTATCTTGAATGGGAAGATGCCCAGTCACTTATAGGAATCATAGAAGAAGAATTTAGTTTGAATTTATAGGATGATAAATTGATAAATAGAGGTTAAATAGTTGATTGCTAACTATGTCATCCAAATATTTTCACCATATTAACATAGAATATATTACTTTTACAAGAATTCCTTATACTTCTGATATTCCTTGACTATGAGAATGGACATCTGTCCATTTTAAAAATTCTCATAAAAGGATGTGATTTTCATTCATTCTTTATGTTTCACATAGGAGAATTTTTATTTCTTTCTATATTGAGTTTATGAGAATGGGCATATTCCCATTCTCATCATAATGATAAAAATATTTGTTTATATGAGAAATTACATATGCCCATTCTCATCACATTAAAAAAACTCTGTGTTTGTATGAGAATGAGAATATACCTATTCTAACCATTCTACCCCATGAAGCAATATTGAACTTAATCATTTTAATATCACTACAAAGGATGGGGAATGGGAAAATGTCCATTCTAAAACAAATTAAATATTACCTCTATTTTTTATGATTCTTATTTGAGAATGGGCATATGCACATTCAATAAAAGATAAAAATTTAAATATATGGAGAAGGTGCAAAATGTAATAAACATTTAAATATATTCATAAATCTTATATCCAATTCGTAATAGTAAAGTAAATCATAATATTCATAACATATATGACATGTCATTAATAATATAATACTATTAAAATTTGTAATAAGTATACTAATCATCTATGATTGCATATCTCCCTCTCTCTAGTATAAATTAGTATTAATTAACTTTGTTGATTCTCTGCAATAGGTTTTTTTGTTGATTCTTAGTGCTGCCATGGAAATCCCTCCGCTACTGGGGATCTTTCTTAAACGGGAATCAAGGGAGATGGTATTCTATGGCCCTACATCCTATGCCAGGCTTCGAACAATATTCTAGATTGATTTTGACTCGGTGGAGAAAGCCATAAAAATTATTATTGGGGAGGATTACATGCAAGGTTGTGGTCGAGCTTACGTTAACGCCAAGGTCACTTCCTTTTTTGTCACCCACATGCTACTCCTCGGAGGATTCAAGGATGATGCCCTGTAGATTGCTCAAAATTTTATTCAACCTAGAAACACAGTCGGTCTATTGGAAACAATGGACAATTTCAATTTTCCCATGGATCTTTCAAAAGTTTCACTGAAAGTTGCATGGGATTTGGTTACTCGGGGCTATGTTGAAAAATTAGAAAGGAGGTATCAGACTCTTTTGGATTTTTTTATTTTAGTTCATCAGAAATATCAATTGAAGGAGGAAGGTCCCGCCTACTTATCCTCCTTAGAATCTACCCTAATTCTCCATGATCCAGCTTGAATTGACAAACTTGAGGAAGGTCCTGCCTACATAGCCCCTAGACTTGGAAGATTTATCCTTTCCAATTGGCCATGTTCCAGCTCGAATTTTCAAACTCAAGAGGGGCAGGATGGCTTCATATACTTATCTACTAAGGGATGCATAGGCTATCTCTCAAGAACATTGCAACAACTCTATATTGAAGGTTCTTACTCCAACTAAAGCTCAGGAGGTCAAAGTGAATGCTGAAGTTTCTGAATTGTCAGAATATTAATGCTCCTGCATATCTTAGTTATATTGTATATTTTTTTGGTTTTGTTTTTTGTCATTTTTTCAGGGCATCCATGCTTAAACTTCTTTCCTACTTTTGGGCTACCTTGCTTCTCGATATTTTATATAATTTTTTGTAAGGGAGGGGACCCAAGAATCCCCTAGTTCAAATCTCCAACCAAAAGCATTTATCCATTAAAAAAACCTCAAACATGGCTATGATTTTTTTTGAAAATTTAAATTTTATTTTAAGTGTAATAATTAAACCTAAAACATGGCTACAATATTGTTTAATATTTACATTTGTTTTTGTCCATGGCATAGTGAGACCATTAATTTGAAAATAAATTTTTTACCACCTTTTATTGATTGAAGGTACTTGTTTTTCAAACACGTATTTGAGAACTCGTTGGAGGGAAATTTGTGAAATTAATGGCAATTGATTCTTCCATGGCATGGTAGAGAGAATGAAAAAAGTTACTATTTTTGATGATGGTAGAGATCTTGGGAATCGCAAGATTAACCACAGTCGGTGAAGCTATCTCTTTCTTGTTCGTCCTTTTTCACTTTATTTTTCATCCAGTTTCAAATTTTTTTTAGTCCTTTTGCTTTGGGTTGTCTGTATTTCGTTATACCATTTTATCCAAGAAGCAGAAGATTTGTGTTTAGTTACACTGTTTTGTCTTGTTAAGCAGAAGATTTGAAGAATATTTAGAGATATTGTTTGTTCTCTCCACTAAATTTTTGTTGACCCTTTAAGTTTATGATTTGGGCTCCCTCTATTTCGTAAGACCATTTTGGCTTGTTAAGCAAAATATTTTAAGATAATTTTAGACATGAATTATTATAACTATTCTTTGCTGAATATTATTAGATAAAGAAGGGGCATATGCCCATTATCTTATAGGAATCATATAGATAAAATATAATTTTTTTTAGAATGGGAAGTTTCCCATTGACATATAAGAATCATATAACAAAAATAGATCAAGTTTACTTATGTGATCCCTATATGAGAATGGTCATATGCACATTCTCAAATAGGAATCATAGTAGAATAATAGAAAATTAAATTTCATCTATATTATTGAATTCAATAATTTTTAGAGCTATATAAATATTGTGATAATGGGGAATTGTCCATTTTGAAACAAATTAAATTATATCTCTAATAATTCCTGTGATGATGTATGAATTTTGTTTATGTAAAATATTGACTATGAAATGATCTTATTTAATGTTGACATTTGAATCATTATTAGGTGCTACTATTACCTTGTTTTATATATTGATTATTGTGATGATGAATGACCTTTGTTTCTTGCTAACAATATTTTTTGGTTGTTTATATGATTATAAAATTAGTTAGCAATTTTTTTTTTCCAACAGAGATTGCATTATTACCTTGTTTATTGATAATATGTACTATATAGATATAAAGGATAGTTAATCATTTTGTAATATTCATTTTATAATCATTCAACATGATTACAAGTTGAAAATTCATGCAATTTTTTTGAATTGACATGCATACATTTTATTATTTTTGTCTAGTATACAGGAATCAGATTAATCATTATGAAGTGACACTTTGGATTTGAAACACCTACAAAGTCCGAGATTGGGTAAGTGCCCACTCTAAACAAAGTAAATGTTATTTTTATCTTATTCACATATCTCCATAAAAAATAATGTAATTTCTATTATGATTGAAATTAAAAATAATAATCATATGCCCATTCTTCATACAAACATTCTCATACAAACAATTTTTATTTTATGAGAGTGGGCATGTGCACACTCGTCAATACTTACTAAATACTTAGTCATTTTAATACCTATTTAAAATATGTGAGCATATCTAATCCATACTCTTATTTTATGATTGTTATATTCCCTAATAACTCTTTTTTGATTCCTATATGAGAATAGAAAAATTCCTATATGATAACAGACATCTTCCCATTTGATACAAGACAATGTAAACATGGTCAATCAAAATTTTACCTATTTAAAAGTTGTGAGCATTTATAAAGCATACTATTCTTTTATGATTCATATCTACCCAAGAATGTCTTTTATGAATCCTACATTAGAATGGGTAGATTAAAAATGCAATGCATATTAAAAAACAAGATGAAACAATTTTGTTTGCATGAGAATGGGCATATGACCATTCTAAACATTGTAATACAAACAATACTGATTTTATGAGTATGCCTCTATTATTCCTATGTATATATATTTAAAAAATGTGAGACTATTTTATCCATACTCTTCTTATTCTTATTTTATGATTCCTAAATGAGAAGGGACATATGCCCATTCAATACAAGACAATGCCAAAAAGCTCCATCAATTTCATAGCTCTTTTAACAAGATGTGAGAATGGGTGCCCATTCTAAAACAAAGTAAATTTGATTATTCCCATCATAAAGGGAATATGCCCATTCTAAACTTTATAATACAAGTAATATTTATTTTTTTAAGAATGGGAATGTACATAGTCTAGATTGAAACATATTTTTTATGATAATTGGCATATGCCCATTCCAAACATTCGTTAATACTTACTCCATACTTAGTCATTTGAATACCTATTTAAAATATATGAGCATATCTAATCCATATTCTTCTTTTATGATTGCTATCTTCGCCAAGAACTCTTTTTTCATTCCTATATGAGACAAGACAATGTAAACATGGTCAATCAATTTTAGACCTATAAAAAAGTTGTGAGCATGTATAATGCATACTCTTATTTTATGATTCCTATCTACCCAAGAAAGTATTTTATGACTCCCAAATGATAATAGTCAGATAAAAAATGTGATGACCATTCAAAACAAGATGAAAACATTTTTTTGCACGAGAATGGACATATGCCCATTCCAAACATTATAATACAAGAAATACTGATTTTATGAGATTGCATATATTATTACTATTTATATCTATTTAAAAATAGTGAGAGAGTTTTATCCATACTCTTCCTATTCTTCTTGTATGATTCCTAAATGAGAAGGGGCATCTTCCCATTCAGTACAAGACAATGCCGAAAATCTCCATCAATTTCATGACTCTTTAACAAGATGTGAGAATGGGTGCCCATTATAAAACAAAGTAAAAACTTGATTATTCCTATCATAAAGGGAATATGACCATTATAAACTCTATAATACAAGTAATATTTATTTTTTTGAGAATGGGCATTTGCACAGTCATGATTGAAACATATTTGTTTTATGAGAATGGGCATGTGCCCATTCTAAACATTCTCATACAAAAAAAAAATTGATTCTATGAGAGTGGGAAATTACACACTCATCAATACTTAGTCATTTGAATACCTATTCAAAAAATATGAGTGTATCTAATCCATACTCTTCTTTTATGATTGTTATCTTCCCTTAAAAAAAAATTCCTATATTGATGCACCAAAATTAGCAGGAACTTGACAAGGTCATATCTTGAGCTCCGGGAGTCTGTTTGAGTCCAATTTTTTTTGAAACCACATGTTTTGATGAGACAAACATAGTGAAAACCTTCCCTACCAATTGGAGAAATTTTTTGGTACGTTTTTAGGCCCTAATTCTGCCATCTTAAGGCCAAAAATTAGGATTTAAGTTATAGTTCAGTTTTTTCCTATTTTTGGACATTAGTTAATTTTAGTCTATTAGTTGCATTATGAGATAGAAAGTTGTAAATTACTCTAATTTAGGGATGTAGAAGATGCATGGAAATTTCTATGCCCATACAAATAAGCATGCAAAATTACTAAGAATAACAGGTTCTATTAAACTTCTAAAAATAGTAATTTCTGCCACCTAGAGTAGATTTAGTCAGAGTTAGCTAGAGTTTACTTGGAAACTTGAGTTGGGAATTGTTTTCCTATTTAGGAAACGTTGTAATTCATTATTCAATAACAAATAAGGAGATCTATTTTCTTTTGAGTTCATATTATTTGCAGTAAATCAAGTTTGGTTAGAATTTGGCTACATTATATATGAAAATAGGAAGATTCCTATATGAGAACAAGCATCTTCCCATTTGATACAAGACAATGTAAACATGGTCAATCAATTTTTTACCTATTTAAAATTTGTGAGCATTTATAAAGCATACTATTCTTTTATGATTCCTATCTGCCCAAGAAAGTCTTTTATGATTCCTATATGAGAATAGAGAGATAAAAAATGTAATGCCCATTCTAAACAAGACGAAATAATTTTGTTTGTATGAGAATGGACATATTCCCATTCTAATCATTCTAATACAAGCAATACTGATTTTATGAATATGCCTCTATTATTCCTATTTATATCTATTTAAAAAATGTGAGATTGTTTTATCCATACTCTTCTTATTCTTATTCTATGATTCCTAAATAAGAAGGGGCGTCTACTCATTCAATACAAGACAATTTTAAAAATCTCTATCAATTTCATAACTCTTTTAATAAGATGTGAGAATGGGTTCCCATTCTAAAATAAATAAAATTTGATTATTCCTATCATAAAGGGCATATACCCATTCTAAACTTTATAATACAAGTAATATTTATTGTTTTGAGAATAGGCACGTGCACAGTTGTGATTGAAACACATTTTTTTATGAGAATTGGCATGTGCCCATTCCAAACATTCTCATATAAGCAATATCAATTTTATGAGTGAGGGTATGTGCACATTCGTCAATACTTAGTCATTTAAATACCTATTTAAAAACTGTGAGAATATTCAATTCATACCCTTATTTTATGATTCCTATATGCTCAAGAAAGTCTTTTATGATTCCTATATGAGAATGGGTATCTATCCATTCAATACAAGACAATGTAAAAAGCTCAATCAATTTCTTAACTTTATACAAGCCGTGAGAATGGGTGCCCATTCTAACAACAGTAAATACAAAAATAGTAAATATTACAGGTGTCTAATTAGGTATGACAATAAATTATAATATAGATTTTTCATTATTCAAATATCTAATTAAAACATAAATTGGGTCCAATCAATTCAAATATCTTTGGAAAATATTTGCGATAGACTTAGGATATTAGGATATTAAAGAATTTAAGCATTTTGGCATTAAAAGGTGTTGATTTATTATTGTAGGATAGATTCAATTTTTTTATAACTTTATACAATCCGTGAGAATGGGTGACCATTCTAAAATATAGTAAATACGTAAATATGACAAAGTATTTAATCAATATTTTAAAAAAATCTTTAAAATTTCACGATTTCATTATTAAAACATATTTTCGGTAAATGTGGACATTTTAAAAACATTAAATATGTTTAATTTTGTATGAAAATAAATTCTACTATATATATTTCTTTATTTAAATTTATATTTAAAATCAATTCAAATATTTAAGCATATTAAAGCATTTAAGCATTACATTGGGATAATAGCATATTAAAGCTTTTAAATATGTACCCTTTCGTGGTTAAGTATTTACAATCGACTTAGTATATTAAAGGAATTTAAGCATTATAGGTTGGTGATTTATTATGGTAATATAGATTCAAATTTCGAGACTTAGGATATTCGGATATTAAAGGCATTTAATCAATAAGGGTGGTGATTTATTATGGTACCATAAATTCAAATTTCAAATTTTCAGTGCTTACTTTTAGAGGTGATTTTTCTTGGTCAAATACTTTACAAAAATATTGAATTTAAATGGCTTGGGTATTGATTTTTTGTTCTCTTACGGCTGAGTTTTTATTTTTTCTCTCTCACTGTAGACACTGAAATCATGTCGTAATCACCTTGGTCCCCTACCGCAACTCTATAATCATTTCCTCATCCTCAACACCTTAGCACCTACCTCTTGCACCCCACACATTTTAATTTAATTACTTTAATTAAATTAATGCCATTTATCTTGATACATATTAATTTAATTATTTTAATTAAGTTAATGACCTTTTACCCACACACATATTAATTTTATTATTTACATTAATTTAATTCACTACCCTCACACATCTAATTAATATATTTGCCTTTATTAAATGCACCTCACCTAACCACCCCCATAATTTGACCCATTAACCTAAACCCTAAACCAATATCCTAAATAAAACCTAACATTAGACCTATCCCCTCACCTCACATTAAAAGCCTCCTAAGGTCAGTTTTTGCCCCGAGAAAGGAAGAGACCCTTATCAAATGGCGGAACAACTTCCTAGGAAACTTTTGAACAAATTGAGATATCTCACCCAAACTGACGTCGGTTTACCTTAAACCAATGTCAATTTCCCTAAACTGATGCCGGTTATGCCAAGATGGACCAAATGGCCTATTTAGACCCATTTACAGCTTTGTAATAAGGGGTTGTTGGTTGTTGGTTGGTTTTTGTTTGAAATACTTCCGATTCTGAATTCCATTTCTACAGATGCAGCAACATCACGAAGACTGATTGGAGATCAACAAAGGAAACCAAATACACTGGCACAACGATGCAACTTTCTACCCAACATTATCTAACACAACAACCTCTTCATCATTCTTCAGACCCATACCTCACAGAAGAGTAAGTATCCTCCTCCAACCTATTTCATTTGCTTATCAACATCTACAATACTTTTGGTAAAGGAACTTAGTCCTTCACCCTCTTTCCAGCTACAACCACCTTCTATACCTAATCATCTTAATACCTTGCCTAATTATCTATATAACCTCTTCAGTAATCTCAAACCTTCGCAACATATTTACACCCCCTCTTTGATCAATCCCTACCTTCCCCTAACTCCACTTTTTCCCCCAAAACTCCCAAAACTCAGACTGTGTGATTTTACCAGTTCCTAACCTGACCGCCATCGGTTCTCCCTAATTGTCACTGGTTACGGTAAGACCATCATCAATTTTGTAGAACCATGGTCAGTCTCTATTTTCCCCAATCTCTGCCAAAATAGCAACCTGTTTGTGACTCACATTCAACCTAACCTCATTTTTCTCGGCTTATACCTACCTGAACACCTATTTGACCTTCAGATCTGTATCTAATCTAGCCTGTTAGCTCAGATTCACCTATAATCAACCTACTTGACCTCTAGATCTCCTTCTATCCTAGCCTGTTAGATTAGATCTAGCCTATTGCATTTTGTATGAGATGCCTAAATCATATTAAACTATAGTAGGACAACATTTACTTTGTTTCAGCATTGAATTGTTTTAAACAGTGGACTGATAACCATTTAGGAAGTACCATACTTCCAGGATCTAACACATGCTAGGTAGTCCACTGCATATATCATTTAACTCTCTTTGGTGGTCTTGTTTTGATTTTTCATACAGGTAGTTCTTCCTAGCCAAAAGGAAGGTCTCACAATCACTTTAATTCAGAATTTAGATACATGTGCATAAAAATTTTAACCATCCCAAACAAGGTATTCCTCTTACCACCTTTACCTTATCTGTTTCATCAAGTACTTCTTAGAAAAATGAAAAAATCAGGTGAAACATTTTGGCACGCCTGGTGGGACCCATTCGGGGTTCCTTGCATCTTTCTTCATTCCTAGGTGAAAAATTGTGTGTGTTTGTTTCCTTTCTAATAGCATTCAAATTAATACCTTCTCCTTAGTAACATTCTCTCCTTTCTATTTTCTCCAAAAGACACATTTCTTTTGGTGTATTTAAAAAGAACCTTCTTCCCCTTTGTTTTCTACATTTTAGTGAAAGAGCATCCCTCTTCCTGTTCATCTATTGCTATCATTGAATATCATACTTTTGATTTGGGTTTAAAACAAGTGCATTCCATTCTAATTTAACTCATTAGCTCACATTAATTGAGGTCAACCTATATGCTGGAAGTGATGACCAGCTGATGGTTGACAAACAAATCATAGAAAAGCACTTCTATCCTTTTCTCTTTCTCTGAGTCTTACCAAACTAAACAAAAATTCAATATACATACATTCTTAAACAACATCCTACCTAGAAGAAGTTGTAGGTGATCACACGATCATGGTATAGTGGGCACCCAGCTCGTTGCTCTATCGAGTCATACTTCAGAGCGAAGCCCGCCCCCGCCATAACATTCCTAAAACCTCACCCTTTAGAATTATTTCTTCGTAGGAAGCCTTCCTCACCAAGAAATTCTATTGTTCTGTTCATAACAGTCAGTCCATACAAATAGCATAAGCTGAACAAATGTAATAGAATAGGCACTCTAGGAACATTCTTTCTTAGTGTTCTACTTGATTTGAATTTTGAGGTGAGAGCTTTTGATCATCATTTTTGTCTTTCCTTGCACACTCCCAATCATAGTCAGTGTATTCTAACTTCGTTTACGTGTGCCTGGACCACATCTACATCATTCTCAGACTTTTGGGTTTTATTCAACACCATATTTTTAAATCACAACCATCTTTCTTATTCTCTATTTCAATTTCACAGTAACCGACTATGGTTACCTTTAACTGGCATCGGTTTAACCAAACCAGCATCGGTCTGAAGTCTTTTTGGATACCTATCCAAAAGACACCTATTTCACTTTCTGAGCTGTAAAAGGATCCTATCACCTTCCATATTGTCATTACTTCAATCACAGTCACCTTACGTCTCATCCTGCGTGAAAATTGTCAGTCTGGGATCATCATTTAACAGACTGTTAGTTTTTCACAGTAACTGACACCAATTAAAACTAAGTAGCATCAGTTTACATGAATTGGCGTCTGTCACCCTGTGCTATTTTACAGTTCACTAGCCAACCCAATTCACTTACCGTTGATTGTTTTCCTAGTTCTGTTGTGTTTTGTTCCATTCAGACATAACACAGTCTTGCCAAAATTAGTTCCTATCCACATGGTGCTAACCTGTAGTCAGGAAATCACCCTTGTATTTCACACTAGTCGACTACCACTCCCACCTATCCCTTCATCACCTAGTCCTTCACCACCTTCCATCTCATCATCCATGGATCCCAATCAACCCATCACCATTCCTACAGGTGACATGGATTTTTCACGACTCTTGGATCATAATCCCGCTACTTTGAGCCACTATTTCACCCATGCCTCCACTCAAGATGCCTCATGCCAATTGATCTATGGCATGCCCATATCCTTATCACCATCCATAATGATCACTTCCACCTCAGCTCTACCTCCTACTACAGTGACCTCACCCATTTTATCCCTAGTTGTGTCGCTAATAGGTCCCATGCCAGCTTTGACCGCCACATCCACCACCTCTATTGCATCCGTATTCTTCACCACACCTTCATCCACCACCCAAAACATAGCATCCTCCATACCTATTGTCTCATATATACCAGTTGTAATGCTACCACCCTTGGTGTCGTTAACCTCTACCCCATTTCAAAATGTTATCCTTTCTATTCCCCAATCTCTACCTCCCATCTCTACCAGGGTCACTACGAGTGTTCCACCCTCACATACCTACTACCAGCCACCTCCTGTTTCATCGGTCATTCAGTCTGGGCATATACCCCCGATGTTTATCTCTCAATTCCTGCCTACTTATTTGACACCACCATACTCTGGAATGTCGTATTCTTCATATATCCAACAACAACCTCCTTTCACTCTAGGGGGTACCAAATCCTCACAACCTAATAATGAATTTATCAAGTTAATGATGGACAAGATGTAGACATTAGAAGCATCTATTTCCAGCTCTCGTAATTCTCTCACCTATGATGATATTTTTAATGAGCCTATTCACCCATCCATTACCATTCGCCCATATCCTGTATATTGGGAGATGCCTAAGTTTAACAACTTTAACAGTAAAGAATACCCGTAGCAACATTTGTGATCTTTCAAACATGGGTTTTATTTAATTTCCCATGATGATGCTTTGCTTTTGCAAACCTTTCCCATGTCCCTAATGGGTCCAGCATTGGACTGGTATAGTGGATTACCTAGACATTCCATCTTCTCATTCAACCAAATAGCCCAAGCCTTCTTGGATCACTTTTCAATTAACGTTGTCAAGAAGGTTACCATGACTGATCTTTACTCCATGTGTCAATATGACGATGAATCTATCACAAATTTTATCACTCATTGGCGTAGTCTAATCAACCAACTCACTTTCAAATTACCGCAAAATGAACTCATAGAGCTCTTCACACGAGCCTATGCTAGACATATCTCACCTACCTTATAGGTGTAAAGATTTTGGACATTTGATGAGGCTTTCACCATGGCACGTAAACTTGAAATTTGTGCCATCAAAGAGAAGAAGATACAAATACAAAACAAGAACTCCTTGTTTAGATCACACGATACTTTCTCTTCCTCAAAACCTCAGATGAGTTAGTCCAAATCCAAGGGAACTACCAATGCAGTGGTACTTAAGGCTGGCCCTGCCCATCCATCCAATCATGCTAAACCTTCATCCAATATGTGACCATTCCAAGCCTTCGAATTCAAATGAGAACAAAAGAAATACACCTCAATTGGGGAACCATATTCATCTGTTTTAGAAAAGCTTATTAAAGCTAATGTCATCACCCTTCCTCCTATCAAACAACATACTGGTTTTGACCCCTCTCGCCCCATACCAGGTTAGTACAAGGAAAATGACTACTGTAACTATCACCATGTAAATGGTCACAGTGATAGCAATTGTATCACCTTTAAAAACATTTTTCAGGGAATGCTCGTGAGTGGCAAGTTAGTCCTAGATAACCCTAATGCACTTACCAATCAGGACCTTTATATATTCAAGAAACCTTTCCCTAACCATTCCCCATCTAATGATCAAACTGGTGATGCCTCACATAACAAAATTAATACACGTGAGGTACATGTTATCTTTACTGACTTACCACTTGATTCCAAAATATCTCCTATTCCCTCCATTGAGGAAATCCTAGCCCGAAATCCTACCTGCACAGGAACCTACTTTATTTGTTCCTCTACCCATAGAGGAAATCCCTTCACCTCCCCATACACCTACGGAGAAGTCTCTCATTAGCATCGATATCATTTCCCCTTTAGCTTCCCTACCAAGTGAATCACTACCAATTATACCTCCTCCACCCACAGATGAGTACCCATCATATTCTCCACCTACTCAGGATCCAATATATTTTCCGTTACCGCTCGGTGACCACTCTCCATTAGCTACCCAAGATCTTGCAAACCTACTTTTGGCTCTCTTACCTATAGAGGCTGAAGCCAGTGAATTCCCTGTTTATCAAACACATTTTATGGGAATTGCCACTCACTCCACACCTACATCACCTAACATAGTGTCGTTCTCACATCTGGCTGACCGCCTGGACTATGTTGATAGGGCTTCACTTTGGGGGCATCTCTTACTCCCAATCTCAACCCAAATGCAATCATCTTCCACTGACACCTCTACCATTTATCTGAAGAATTTTAAACAACCCAAACTACACATGAACATAACTCTCGATACATCTTCTACTGCATCAACCTCATCTATACCCACCTCTCTACCTACTGGCCGACGTGTTCCAACACCATCTCTTATATCTAAACCTATTAGTGTTCTAGGGTTCACACCCGCATCAAACCTTGCACATCCTCCTGTCAGGATATAATTGACCACATCTTCCCATATACCTATTGAATCAATCCCTCAACCTAAACAAAAAACCCAACCTTCTAATCCACACACACTGACCTCACCAACTACACCTTTATCACCTTCACCCCTACCATCCATCTTGGGACCTCACCCCTCTAGCTTAACAAAATCTACTCTCTCCAAGGGTAAAAATAAAATTCCCTTGACCCCTTCACCACAACCTGTAGCTCTACCTAGGCGAGCCTTGCGTCCTTCATCACCATCTATAAATTCTTTGCCTCCTATACCACCATTACCTTCTATACCTCCTTCACTACCTATGGCATTTTCTTCCACCTCACCTGTACCTCCCTCTCGCCATCGACCAACACCTACTGCTGTACCTCAGTTGCCTCCTTAGGTCACTCATCTTCTTCCACCATTTGCCTTGCCATCTACATCATGTGCTCCCCTACACCTCTACCTCAAAAAAGTAGAAAAATTTGAAAAAATCATTAATTTCCAAAGAGGTGGTTAAACCTACCCCTCTTTCTGTTGCTGCACCTACACCAAAGAAAGTACAACCCAAATCCAAGACTACATCATCTCAACTACCACCACCACAACTACCCAATCTTCTAACCAAACCTACTTTCACTTCGCACTGTGATCCACTGGTAGGATCATACGCCACCATCTTGGCTAACCTCCTGGAAAGATATGATATCACCCTCTCTCCTCTTAGACCTTACAACCCTCTTAAACCTAAACCGGAAGGGTTTGATGATACTAAAATTTACGCTTACCATCGTGTGCCAGGACATGATATTGAGAACTGTAAGGGTCTAAAGGCTACCCTCATTCAATTATGTCCTTCTGACCCCAATTTTGATGACAATGACCTCCTGGATGATGAACCTATTTTATCCTCATCACCTTCTTCACATCTTCCTCCTCAACCTATACCACAACTTCCACCCTCACAGCTCATAGAGCCACCCCCAAAATTTGAGATTAACATGGTTCACATCAAAGAACTTGCCACGCCTCCACCTAAATGTTTTTGTGCCCAACTAACCTCACAAGGATTTTCTCCTCCAATAGGTTTTTTACCTTCATGTCATTATACCACTTACCCTACACCTTATCCATTTGATAACTTCCATCAAATCAACATGGTACACATCACTACACGTGCGCAGAAGGGCAAAGAAAAGGTAGCTGCCCCACCAACCAATCATATACCCAACATACCATCTGCACCCATACCTAAAATAAATATCTATGACCCCATGTACCCCATTTCTAATGGCATCACACATCGCACCATGCTCAAACAACTACACCAATCTCCCCTCAAAATCTCCTTATACGATCTCATATAAACCTCGGAGTCACATCGTCAAGCCCTCATGGAGGTCCTTAAATTTATTGAGGTTTTACCTAATGACCCCACACCTGTAGCATCTATTATCACACCTCATCATGTCACTTCTCTTACCAAACTACCATCTACCTAATCACCTCCACCTGTTCACCAAGCTGCTATCCTTAGTTTCTCGGATGACAAAATTGTCCCCCACCAAACTGATGACCCAAATCCTACACTTCTCATCTCCATTCATATCAATAATATATGCGTCTGACATGTTATGATCAATGGGGGTGCTAGCATTAACATCATCTCCTCTCACGCATTTGAAAAAATGTGTATACTCGATAACTACATGTATAAACATCCAGTCATGTCACATTCATTCAATGATGCTATCACCTATACACTTGGCACTATCATCCTCCACATTCGTGTGAGTCCCTGTACTATTCCTGAGTTGTTCTATGTTTTGGAAGGGGAGTTTCAATACAATTTATTGCTTGGTAGACCCTGGATTCATGTCATAGGTTATGTTCCTTCTACTTTCGACCGATGTGTAAAGTTTGAACATAAAGGATGTTCCTATACCATTCCATCTGACCCATCACCTTTCAAAACCTGTAACATGCTTTACCGGCCCAATGATGTCCTTGTACCCATTAAGGCATCTACCTCCTTACCTACATCTTCTCACACATGACCCCATCCACAGTGCTATTACAACCTCACCTTCACCCAAATCTTCTCTTCCCACCACTGTTGTCACTTCTACCAATCACACATCAGCTTCCCAACTAACCGACACCTCTGCCGATCCAACTTCTAACACTTCCTCCATACCAACCACCAATATATTAACTGCTGATCCCTTGGAAGGTATTTTTCAATGCCTCACTACGGGGGAGTATCACCTGTACAATGTCAATACATTCCTTACTCCATAAGAGTATGAAAACCTTCACCAACATCCTCACTATGATCATTGCATAGGTGAGCATCTCCTTTATGGTCCTCCCCACCTCTATACCCATCTTACCTATGGGGGATGTGACATTTCCACTTACCCACTTGAACCACCATCACAAACCCAACCTTTTTCAGATGACCTTCAGTCACTTACCAACTGCCAATTCTCTCACACTTTCCTACACCAATGTGCCTAGAAGGTTTTCGGCTTTGGCCTTTATGAGCAAGGTCATCACACCGTTATTTCATGTACCACGTGTAAACAAAATGATCGTAGTGGAATTGGTTTTACCAAACTACCTGCCCAAAAGACCCATGTTGAACTCATTGAAGACATTGACCCCTCTCCACCTTCTTCACCTACCCAACCTTCACCACCTTCACCAACAGAGTCGATGGATCCTGATGTTTCACCTTTTTCTTAGATTGTTCCTTTCAATCGTTGATGAAACAGATAGGGTAACGGGTGTAGGAGAAATACATGTTCAAATGTCAGTTGATGGGTTCTTATGCATGTATAACTTTTGAATCCATGGTTGACCGTGAGAGCTTCCTTTTGGCTAGGAGGAACTACCTGTAATGAAAAAAAGACCACCAGAAATCATTAAATAATATGGGCAGTGAACTACCTAGCGTGAGATAAATCCAAGAAGTATGGTACTTCCTAGATGGCTGTTAGTCCACTATTTTAAACAATTTAATGCTGAAAACAAAGTAAATCCTATTGTTATTTTAAAATGATTTAGGTATCTCACTTAAAACACAATAAGAAATAGGTCTAATATAATAGGCTAGGCTAGAATAGAATCCACAGGTCAAATGGTTGGTTCTGAGTTCTGCAGGTCTAATGAAGATATTAGGTAGGTCACAGGTGAGTGAGGGTGAGGTAAAATGGGGTGGATAGGTCTCTACTTAAGGCTATGTGGGCAAACACAGAGACTGACATAGGTCAGGGGAGACTAACCGTGGTTAGGTACAACCAGTGTTGATTACTGTGAGATGTGGGAATGTCACAGACCAGGGTTTTTGGTCCCCTTTGTGATTGTAGAAAGGATTTAGTTGGTTGGGAGGAGGTATTAGGTGACCGGGGTAGGTTTTTACAAGGTTTTGATGGGTTTATGAAGGTACAACACGTTGGAGATCGTCAATAATGGAGCTAGGTGGACAATAAGTGGTAAAACAATGATGAAATGAATTGACCAGGAAAGTATGTTATTATTCTTGGATTTCATTTCTGAAAGTCTATGTGTGAAGGATGGAGGTGCTGATGATGGGTTTTGGGGGCTGCCAATGATCACCAACTGGAGAAAAGCTTCTACATGGGCTGCATGCAGACTCCTCTTTTTCTTGGGTGGATTTGGATGTTTCTGGGATGGCTGTGCAGGAGAAGATGTTCAATCTCCTTCTTTGGATGTGAGTTCTTACTGGAATTGACTCTCTAAAGATGCGTTATATTTTTGAGATCTCGTTCTTGCTCATCAAATTGATTGCTCCCAATGTTTTCCAACCTTGAGAATAAGGTAGTTTAGGAGTTAAAAAGGGGGAACTGATGGCGGTCCGGCTTAACCGGCAACGGTTAGGGGTAACCAACATCGGTCAAGGTGGGATTTTCTAGGTTTTCCAAACTTAGGGGAGATCCTCCTGATTTCCTTAGATCTCATGTTGTTATCCCGTAGATTAGACTGGGAGCTTCTATGAGCATGTGGGAATGTGGTTAGAGGGAGTGTAGGCATTGATTTTTAGGGTTTGGGTAAGTCTTAGTTAGTTATGGTAACTTGCTAAGAATAGGTCTTAAGGTGAGTTAGCTTGATGAGGTGTCTAAGTGAAATATATGTGTAGATATTATTTAAATAAGATATTTAAATAATAAATATAGTGAGGGTAAAGCATTAATTTAATTAAATTAATACTAGTGTCGTGAAGGGGGCCATGGCTAGGTTAAAGTGATGAAGGGTACTTATTGGTCGAGGTACAGAAGGGAAGTGTGACCTAATTTTAGTGTCTACATTTTTCCCCTTTTTGTTGCGTGTCTTGTATTGGTAAGCGATGCTAACAAAAATAAGGTGTGGTTGCCCCATGTGCGGGTGAAGGTGATCCCCCTTAAACCAGGAACTGATGAAGCAGCCGAATGAAGTGGTGAGTGGTTTGATAAAAGGTAAATGTGAAAAAAAGGTAAACGGGTGTAGGGGAAGAGGGTGAAAGGTCTACTTGGGAAATCTAGGTAATAGGTCAGGGTTAAGGTAGGAACAGTCAAATGCACACACATGTATAAATTGTAGCACGCTACCAGGCTGAAGAGTAGGAAAACTCTACATCGGCTAAGGTCGATAGGTTTCTCCAAACAAGGGCGAAGTGAATCTGGTAACCAAGGTATAGGATAAGGTCAAGAAAAAAACATATGTTAGGTGCAGGAACGTTTAGGTATATTTTAGTACACCAAAGGTAGGGTCAGGATAAATGATCATGACAATAGGATAGGTAAGGTCATTAGGTCAACAACACAGGTAATAATGCCATAAGGTATAGTGAACACATGAGGTCAAAGGTCACTAGCAATGGTCCAGGTCCAAATATCAAGATCACGGTATGGGTAAGGTTGAGGTAAAGGAAAAATAATAAGGCATCAACAGTGGATGCGAGGAGGTTGAAGAGGGTGGAGGGCCAGAGGTGAAGGTAAAGTGGTCCAAGTAGGTGTATGGGGGGAAAAAGAGAAGGGAGGTAAGGAAAATGAGGTAAATGGGGGTAAAGAGTACATAGGGTATCTGACATTGGTTGTAATTAACTGATGATGGTGTAAGGTAATCGACGACGGTGTAAGGTAACCGACGGCGGTAGTCTAGGGAAACAGACCGACAACAGTCAATGGTTAACCGACATCGGTTGTGTTGGGTAGGGTATAAAAAGCATATAACCCAAATTTGAAAATTCATTTGTACATGTGGAAAAGTAGAAAAGGAAAAACAGAGAGAAAGAGGAAAAGGACAAGAGAGTGCAGTAGAGGAGCTTGGTTGGTGAGCCACATAAGAGAGAGTGGGTGATTGGGAGGTGGGGCTGCGAGATCAGGTGGCACAATTTGTGTGGTTGAGGATTGTTTGTGCATTGGAGGATGACAGAGGCTGGAGAGGGGTCGGGTGGTCCACCTGTACAATGGCCGGATATACCACCATGACATTGGAAAAAGGATGAGGAAAACTCTACACCATTACTCAATTATTGGATTGATTAAGTAGGCTGAAATATGGGTTGTAATAAAATGTGGGGGGAGGTTTTGAATTTTGGATTGGGAGAGGTAAATTGGATATAATTAGGGTGGGGGAGGTTGGAATGTAGGTCAATAGGAGTGGGGAGGGAAGTAGGGAAGGTGTAAGTAGGTTTGGTTGGGTAGTTGGGTTGATTTGGTCAAAATGAAAAAAAATATAGTGGGGGGTTTTGGCGTTGTTTGCTATCACAGTGACTGGCGATGGTCCTTGTAGGCCGACGTCGGTCATGTAGAAGTGGGATCGGTCAAGACATAGGTGACTGATAGCAGTTAAAGGCCATCGGTGACGGTTATGGGTAACTGGAATCGGTGTGAAAATAAAAAAATGGGGCCAAAAATAGGCAAAAATGGGTTAGGTAGTGGAATAAGATGATCAATGGGTAGGGTAAGGGATGGATAGGTGTGGTTTAAGAGAGATAGAATGGGTTGTGGTTGGTTTTGTCAAGGATTATGGTAGAGGGGGTCAGGAAGAATAGGTGGTTAGGGGTGAACACAAGCTAATGGAACAGGCATACTTATATATAGTGTTGGTTGGATACAGGCTAGGGATGAGCTGCGGATGAGGGATCGAGAGCCGCTTATATTACTAGAGCAGCATGGATAGGTGAAATTCGAGGAGTGGAGCCACATTGATGATGTCATCTTGATTGGGATCCGGCGTTATGGGTGGGTTGTGAGAGAGCAGAGTCTAATGGTCGCACTCATCGAGAGATGGGATTCGTTGACTAACACCTTCCACTTATCGACAGGGGAGATGACCATCACCCTGGAGGATAAATATAGGATATTGAGATTACTGACTACTAGAGACTAGGTGTAATCAGTGACATTCGAGGTCATGGTGGGGTGTATAGATGAGGTATTTGGAGAGAGAGCAAGTGAGTTGCATTACCACAGTGCCATCCTGAGTTACAGAGAGGTATATGCTGCCCATCCTGAGGAGATGTGGTTGATAGTGTTGATGATGGAGGTGAGAGATGACCTGTGGATGAGAGCCCAGGTGCCACCCTTGTTATTGAGATTATGGGCAAGCGTGATGTAGGTGGAGTGGTAGCATGTGGTAGAGGTGGGATTGATAGGGGTGAGACGCTATCGAAATGTAGTCTGAGAGGTGAGTCTTATGGTTTCCCTCATTGATAGATGGGACTCGGTGACCAATACCTTCCATTTTCCAATGGGTGAGATGATGATCACCCTGGAGGATGTATACAGGATCCCGTGCGGTTGCCCATATTGGGGGCCCAGGTTTATTCTATCTCATCAGAGGCATCTGAGGAGTTACTGACACCCATTTTTGGTGAGGGTGTAGCAGACCTGACGTTCCATAGTGCTAGCATGAGCTATGGAGCGATGTATAGAGCTCATCGAGAGGAGATGAGGTTAGTGGTACTTGTGATGGAGGCAGTGTGTTGCTTCACACTGCCGGATACAGAGGGGGGAGATTCCCGAGGTCACTGATGGGGGTTCTCCATGATATGATGGTACATCAGACATGATTCGCATGGGCACCTGCATTGCTGACATAGGTGTATAGAGAGCTATGGGCCTACGGGTGACTACGGAGGTTCAACATCTGTTGCATTGTACTACTACATTGTTGGGCATACGAGCACATTGTTTGTGTGCAACCAGTGGGGATGCCTCGGGAAGATGAATTCCCATGAAGAGTTTTGAGAGTGGGGTATAGGCGGTGGGTACTGGCCATGGGGGAGGCCTGAGGTGCCAGAGCTACGCATGATGTAGCTCATTACAGGAGGTTATTGGAGGGGTTGTCTGGGGTGGACGTCATTTGGAGGCCATATGTGGGCTTCCCTTCATACCAACATATGGCCACGGAGCTAGCTGGGCTACAGATACATCTGTGGATAGAGGGGAGGAGAGCAGGAGAGCATGAGTGGATACCTATAGAGTGGGTTAGACGTCAGTTTGGATTGGTCCAGGGTGTACCGCTGCCATTCCCTCAGTACCGGAGAGATGATGTGGAGAGACCTATGTCTCCACCATGACCCACAGTGCCGACTGGACAGGAGGAGCAGCCTGTAGATATGTAGATTGATGATGTTGGGGTTACAGATGGGTATAGGCAGTGGTGGGTGGCACAGCTGAGAGCCATACCACCAAGGCCAGGGCAGCCAGACTTAGCCACCATCATAGTTCAGAGAGATGCCCTACAGGGGTAGGTGGCTACATTGGTGACACAGCTTGGGATCATGCAGGGGTAACTGACAGGTATAGAGGCATAGGTTACCACATTACAGGCCTAGATAGCGATTCTACAGGCTCAGGCTAGGTAGGGACAGGTACCTACATAGGTGGAGGCAAGGGGAGATGGAGATGGAGAGGAGGTAGGTGGAGATGGAGGGCAGATAGCCACCCTACAGGCACAGGTTCAGGCTCTACAGGGCTAGTTGGCCATAGCGCAGGGACAGGTTACAGGTCTGTAGGGTCAGCTGACAGCAGCACAGGCATAGATTACTACCCTGTAGGCCCAGCTACAGGCACAGGCATAGATTCCAGGGCCGACTCAGGCTCTAGCACCAGTACAGGGCTCAGTGTAGGTTCAGGGACAGGGTCCGATTATACAGGTACCTACACAGGTAGCAGGACCCATGGCACCTCCATAGATAGTGCCCATGGCTAGGTTCAGGGATGCCCTAGGAGAGGCATGGTATTACCATGATCATTTGTTAGCTACCGGGATAGATGTGCCCTCCTATGCCGAGTACAGAGCACAACAGGCCTCTAGTGAGAGGACTAGATCCCGTACTCATAGTGTGGAGAGTAGAGGGGACCAGCGAGCCCAAGGACAGGGTCATGGTGAGGTCACTAGTGCACAGAGGCTAGCCCCAGGTGAGGGGCCATTAGCAGGAGGTGAGGCAGGTGTCAGGCCCCAGACAGGTGTGGCAGAGGGGTCTGGAGAGACACAGGCACAGGGAGCATTCCCCAACATCAGATGGGGAGATGATTGACCTGGTTATGGACCGACCTGCGTGCCGAGTCATTTTTGTATGTATGATATATGAGACCGGCCTGCATGCCGAAGAGGTTTTTGTATGTATATTTTGTTCATGATACACGCCTGTGAGCCGAAGACATTTTTGTATTGATTATTTTGTACATGATACGAGCCTGTGAGCCGAAGATGATTATTTTTAGTATATCGGCCTACGTGTCGACATTTTTGAGATGATAGCCATGATGAGACAGGCATGTTTATTGAGATACACATTTATGTGATACGGGTGTACATTGTATTGATACACACATGTATATATGAGGAGATAGATGATATTCAGGTGATGTTGTTGTGATATGTATGAGTTGTACTGTACTGATGATATGGATGGAAAATAGATGAGTTAGGCATGATATAGTAAGGTCATAGGCATGGATCAAGTTAGGTTGGTGTAGGCATGGATCGAGTCAGGTCAGTGTAGGAATGGATCGAGTCAGGTCGGTGTAGGCATGATTGATCAGGTCATGGATCAAGTCAGGTCAGTGTAGGCATGGATCGAGTCAGGTTGGTGTTAGGCATGGATCGAGTCAGGTCGGTGTTAGGCATGGATTGAGTCAGGTCAGTGTTAGGCATGGATTGAGTCAGGTCAGCGTTAGGCATGGATTGAGTCAAGTCGGTTTAGGCATGGATCGAGTCAGGTCATTTTAGGCATGGTTGAGTCAGGTTTGTTTAGGCATGGATCGAGTCAGGTCGGTTTAGGTATGGCATAGTCAGGTTGGTAGGCATGGATGTTTATTTTGGTATTTTGGTAACAAATGGCAATGTAAATGTATGAGATGGTGTAAAATGTGGAAAATGTTAGTTATGTTATGAAAATGTGAAATAATATAAGTGGCAAAAGGTATGTGGGATATGGTTCAAATGTCGAGGTTTTTTTAGATAGGAATAGGAAATCAGGTAAAGGTGGGGAAAATGGTTAGGGTAAAGAGTGGTCGAGCTAACCTTCCAGGGCCCCATGCCCTAAAAGTGTTTCTTACATAGTCTCGATGAAAAGGGACCTCAAATCAATGTAGTTCTCCCATAAGCTAGGGAAGAAAGATGAAAATGAGTTAGTAGGTTTTTAGGCATGTAGTGGGTTTTAGGTTTAATGAGTGTGGGTAGATTATAGGTAAAATGATGTAGGTGAAGGTGATTATGGTGAAAGGGGAGTGCTACCCCCAAAGGTAAGTGACAAGGACCAATTCCTGTATAAGGTAATCAGAACGTAAACAAAGACAGTTTAAAAGATAAGAGGGGGCCATAGAGCCACCTGATTGGGTAGGAACCTACCGAGTAGATCATACCTTGGAGGAGGTGATAAACACAAGACCCAAAAGACACCACATGATTAATGGTTCTACGATGAAGGTAGTCACAGGATCACCAAATGTCTAAATTCCAAGATGTCCCTTGAGGCAATGGAGGAAATGAGGGTAGAAATGGTAAGTGGGAAAAGGTAGTTAATTTGATATGTTTGAGTGATAGGGATTTTGGGCAAGAGGTCCTAGGGCACAATGGGAAAGTCCATGACTAAAAATTTATGTTTCTTGTGATAGACTGATCGATGCGGGAAGTCTATATGGGATAAATAATATGGTACTCCTTGAGGTATTCGTGAAGCTGATCGATGCGGGAAGCTTCATTTTCTTTCTTTCTCTTTTTTTTTAAAGCTTCACATAGTTGTCCTTCGAGGGAGCAGTCTATTTATAGTAGCAATTTGGTCTAGAGGAAGATGCCCTATTGAGAGAGTCATCTTTTATTAGAAGTTTGACTCAAGGAGTTTGGTCCCATTGGAGGTCTTTGAAATCATGGACAAGACCAAGGTGAAGGATAGGACTCTTGTTCAAAAGGCAAGGTGGAATGACCATGGGATCTCATCTAAAGATAGATGAAAAGTATCCATGAGAATCATGTTATGTGCAGTGTCGTGGTGCACGTATTCAAGAGTAGATAACAAGTGACGGGTACTCACATGATTCTTGTTTAATCATTAGGGAGGTGTATGAAGTGGATAGCGCTCAAGGGGCGAGCCTGTAAAGAGACACAGGGTGAGGTAGGACAACGAGTCAACAATAGAATGGTCGAAGATGTAATGCGTTGAAGGGGCTCAGGTTCAGGTTTACCCTCAAGTGAGGACAAATGATAGGCACCTGATCCATAGGTATGAGTTACGATGTAGGGTCCAAGCCAATTAGGAGAAAATTTTCCCCGTTTTCTTTTCTCTGCTTTGGTTACGTGTTGATTTTCTTTCAAAACAAGGTCACCCACTTGAAAGGTTCATTCATGAACATGTTTTTCATAGGCACGCTTGATGCATTTTTGATAGAACTTGGAGGTGATCTAGAGCATTAAGATGATGTTCATATAATAACTCCAGTTGTGCCAAGCGGTCCTGACGAAAGTCATCATCAGTAAGCATGTCATGGAGAGAAATGTGAAGTGAGGGGATCTGGACTTTAAGAGGAAAAATAGCCTCTGTACCGTAGACCAGTGAAAAGGGTGTAGCCAGTGGCAGTGTGAATACTAGTATGGTATGCCCATAGAGCAAAAGGAATGTGCATATGCCAATCCTTCCCAGTATTCGTCAACCACTTTCATGAGAATTTTATTGAGGGTTTTGTTAGTGGATTCAGCTTGGCCGTTGGTTTGTGGGTAATAAGGTGAGGAGAAACTAAGCTGAATGCCGAAGGCGTCACAAATTTTTTGCAGTGTTTTGTTTTTGAATTGTTTTCCATTGTCAGTGATGAGGCGATGAGGGACACCAAAGTGACATATGATGTGATGGTTAATAAACTCACATATTTTCTCAGCTTTCATGGAGATAAGTGGTATGGCTTCTACCCATTTGGTGTAATATTCGGTAGCAGTTATAATCCATTGATGGCGTTGGGAAGAATGAGGATTGATTTCTCTGACAAGATCCAAACCCCATTGAGAGAAGGGCCAAAGGTCACGAGTGACCTATAAGGCATGACTGGGTGTATGATGAAGGTTGGAATGTTGTTGACATTTCACACAGCATTTGACATAGTCGCAACAATCATGGTTAAGGGTCGGCCAGTAATAGCCGAGGTGAAGAATATGCTTAGCAACAGCAAGACCACTAAAGTGGCCTCCACATATGCCATCATGAACTTCTTTAATGGTGTAGGGGATTTCAGAGCTGGTGAGGCATCATAAGAGAATACCGTCAAAGCCACATTTATAGAGAAGGCCACCTATGACGACATAACAAGAGGCCTGTTTGAGAAAAGTGCACTGTTCGTTACGTGCGAGATCAGGAGGTAAAATAGAAAGGGAAAGGTAGTTCGCAAGCTACTTATACCAAAGATATGGTGTGTTCAGCAAGGTAGTGTGGATGAGGTTAACACAACAAGATTTATAAGAAGGTCTCGGTATGCATTTTATGGTAACAAAGATGTCTGAATCGTCAGGCGAAGTGGGTATTTGAGAAGCGAGGCAGGCCATGGTATCCGTGAATTTATTGGTGGATCGCGGAACGGTTTGAATTTTATAGCAGTCAAAGGTAGTCAACATGATGCCGACGTAACACTTGTATTCTTGAAGTATTTCATTATGACACTGATAAACACCATTGACTTGGTTTACTACCAGTTGAGAATCACCAAAGATATTAATGGACTTAACGTCTAAGGCATAGGCAGTCATGAGACCCAATACGAGCACTTCATATTCGGTGACATTGTTGGTGCATTCGAAGTCAAGTTTAAATGATAAGGGCATGGGTTCACCATCAAGAGGAATGAGGATAATTCCTGCACCACCCCCATGCTTGACATTTGGAACCATCGAAGAATAAGGTCATTTGGTAAGGGTTGTCATCCAAAGAGAGGTTAGTAATGGATTCGTCGGGGAAGTCAAAATTAGAGGGTTGGTCCCTGACAATAGGTGCATCAGCCAGTTGGTCAGCGATAGCCTGGCCTTTAATGGACTTTTGGTGGATGAATTCGAGGTCAAGCATAGCTAAAAGCATAAGCCATCACACAGTATGCTGATTTTGATAAGGTTTGGCGTAAATGATGTGTAAAGGGTCGGTGTTGGTCACGACATAGGTTTTGTGGTTGAGTAGGTAATGGCGGAGTTTGGTGGCAACGAAAACTAAGGATAAGAAAGTTTTTTAGGGTGAGTGTATCAGGTTTCATAGTCCAAAAGGGTTTGGCTTATATAATAAACCACCTACTCCCTATGTTGTTCATCATGATGAGAGAGCATAGCCCCTAAGGAGTGATCGGTAGCTGATATGTATAGGTAAAAAGGTTGGTCGTCTTTAGGTGGGATAAGGATGGGTGGTTGGAGAAGGTATTGTTTTAAGGCCTCAAAAGCTTTGTGACAGTCATCATCCCATTTAAAGGAGACATCCTTCCTAAGCAGATGATGAAATGGTTGACACCGATCTGATAATTGGGAAATAAATCAGTGAATGGACTGCAATTTACCTTGCAGGCTACGAAGTTGTTTAAGGTTAGTGGGTGGAGGCATTTCCAGAATGGCCTTGACTTTAGCTGGGTCAACTTCTATACCATGTAAGGAAATGATAAATCCCAAGAGCTTTCCTGAGAGAACCGCGAAGACACACTTTTTAGGCTGAAGGCGGATGTAATATTTAATGAGGCGATCAAAGATGGTTTTGAGGACAGCAAGGTGCTCGGCGCGACATTTAGATTTAGCCAAGAGATCATCCACGTAATCTTCCAATATGCGATGCATGATATCATGGAAGATGTAAGTCATAGCACGCTGATATGTAGCACCAGCATTTTTAAGGCCAAAAGGCATGACTCTATAGCAGAAGGTCCCCCAAGGGGTAATGAATGTGGTCTTGTGCTGATCTTCTGGGGCAAGAAAAATTTGGTTATAACCCAAAAAACCATCCATGAGTGAGAGCATTTCGTGACCCATGGTAAGGTCTACCAGTTGATCAATACCAGGCAAGGGAAAGTCATCTTTCGGGTAGGTGAGGTTGAGGTCACGGAAGTCTATGCAAATACAAAGTCCCCCTGTCACCTTAGTGATAGGGATGATGTTAGAAATCCATTGGGGATAATCAATGGGTAAGATGAAAGAAACAGAAAGAAGACGCTGAAGTTCTTCTTTGACGAGAAGGGAAATGCGAGGGTGCATCTTCCTTAGCTTTTGTTTGATAGGTTTGGCATCGGGAATGGTTACGATATTGTGGACCACTATGGTGGGGTCAATACCGGGCATGTCTGCATAAGACCAAGTGAAAGTGCGTTTATGCTCTCAGAGAAAAGAAGTGATGGCTTCCTGTTCAGCAACATCTAAAGATTGTCTGATCTTTAGGATGTGTGGGTCGTCCTGAGTATGAATGTTGATTTCAATAGTCGATTCATTCAACATGGTTTGTGTCTCAGATGGTAACGACCGATGAATATATGAGTCTTCTACACCAAGGTAGGTGAGTATGGATTCATCATCCTGACATTGAACGAATGTTAATGGTTGGTGTGTCGTCATTGATCATCTCAGGATACAGGAATGGGAGAGTGGAAGGGGCCTCGCCTTTGCATTGATAAGTCAGAGGCCCCAAGGAAATGGTGTTTATGAAAAAAAAAGTTAGGAGGGATAGATTCAGGATCTATCGACTCTGTTGGTGAGAGTGGTGATGAAGGTGGAGAAGGGCTAGGGTCTGCAATGAGTTCGATGCGGGCTTGTTTGGTAGGAGGTTCAGGGAAGCCGATACCACTACGGTCATTATGTTTGCGGGTGGTACATGGAATAATGGTATGGCGGCCTTGCTCATAGAAGCCAAAACCAAAACCCTTCCACGCACAATGGTGTAGGAAGGTGTGGGTGAAATGGTGATTGGTAAGTGATTGGAAGTCAGCGGAAAATGGGCGGGGTTGTGATGGTGGTTCAGGTGTGTAGGTAGTAGTATCAAGTCCCCCATAGGTGAGACTAGTACGAAGATGAGGAGGACCATAAAGGAGGCTTTCTCTGATACGGTGATCATAACGAGGGTGTTGGTGAAGGCTTCCATACTCATGCAGAGTAAGGAATGTGTTGACACTATATAGGCGGTACTCCCCCAGAGTGAGGCGTTGAAAAACACCTTCCAAGGGATCAGTGGTTGGTATGTGGGTAGCTGGTATGGATGATGTGTCGGAGGTCGATGCGGAGGTGGTGTTAATGGATTGGGGAGCTAATGGGGCTGTAGGAATAGAGGAGGTATGTGTGGTTGAGGTAGCGACTGTACTGGTAGGTGGAGGTGTAGGTGAAGTGGTAGTAGGTGCAGAGGTAGATGGCGTGACAGGTATGAGTACATCATTGGGTCGGTAAAGCATGTTGCATGTTTTAAAAGGTGATGGGTCAGCTGGAATGGTATAAGTGTGTCCTTCATGTTCAAACTTTACACAACGATGCAAAGTGGAAGGAACACAACCCATGACATGGATCCAGGGTCTACCAAGCAACAAGTTATATTGGAATTCCCCCTTCCAAAACATAAAACAATTCTGGAATAGTGTGCGGGGGCCCACACGAACGTGAAGGATGACAGTGCCTAGTGTGGAGGTGATAGCATCGTTGAATGAATGCAACATGACCGGATGTTTGTGCATGTAATTTTCAGGTATGCGCATTTGAGAAAATGCATGGGATGAAATGATGTTAATGCTAGTGCCACCATCAATCATCACACGGCGTACCCATATGTCATCAATGTGAACAGAGATGAAGAGGGCTGGGTCCGGGTCCTTGTTTTGGTATGGCACAATCTCCTCCTCTGAGAAGCTAAGGGAGGCCACTTGGTTAACAAGGTGAGGTGAAGATGAAGGTGGTAATTTGGTGAGGGAAGAGACATGATGGGGTGTGATAATGGAGGCTACGGGTGTAGGGTCATTGGGTAAAACCTCGATAGATTGAAGAATCTCCATGAGGGCTTGCTGATGGGATTCTGAGGTTTGGATGAGGTCATATAGGGACATTTTGAGTGGAGATTGGTGTAATTGTTTGAGCATGGTGCAATGTGTGACACCATTAGAAATGGGGTATGTGGGGCCACAGATAGTTATCTTAGGTATGGGTGCAGATGGTATGTTGGGTATAGGATTGGGTGGTGGGTCAGCTACTTTTTCTTTACCCTTTTGCACATGTGTAGTGATGTGTACCATGTTGATTTGAGGGAATTTTTCAAATGGAGAGGGTGTAGGGTAAGTGGTATAACGACATGAAGGGAAAAAACCTACGGGAGGAGAAAATCCCTGTGAGGTCAGTTGGGCACAGTGACATTTGGGTGGTGGTGTGGCAAGTTCTCTGATGTGAACCATGTTAATTTCAAATTTTGTGTGTGGTTCTGGGAGCTGTGAGGGTGGAGGTTGTGGTTGTTGAGTGGGTAATGTGAGAGGGGGTGTAGGTGAAGTAGGGTCCTCGTCAAGAAGGTCATCATCATCAAAGTTGGTTTCAGGTGGACACAATTGGATAAGGACGGTTTTCAAGGCCTTACAGTTCTCCACATCGTGTCCTGGCACACGATGGTATGTGTAAATTTTGGTATCATCAAACCCTTTTGGCTTGGGTTTGAGGGGGTCGTAAGGTTGGAGTGGCGGTAATGTGATAACAGAAGTCTCGAGGAGGTTGTTTAAAATTTTGGCATAGGACCCTGCTAGTGGATCACAATGGGAAGTGAACGTGGGTTTGGGTGTAGGTGTGGTTGGTTGTCGAGGAATTGTTTTGTGGATTTGTAGGAAGGGGTCGAGCTATGGATTTAGGTGCCGGTGTGGTTTGAGGTATCTGTCGGGTTTGTTTGGGTAGGGGTATAGTAGATGGATGGGTAGGAGGGTGTGGTTTTGTTTTGATTACCTTGTTGTGTGGCAATGGGGTTTTGTTTTTGGGGTGCACCTTCTTGGGTAAAGGTGATGTGGGCATACGAGGTCTATGAGGGAAAGCAGATGGAGGAAGAGGGTGAGTTACCCATGGGGATAACGGGGTGCTATGAAGGTAGATGATGTGGGTCATGCTTGGGGTGTGAGGGACAATGACTGAAGTGTAGTAGGTAGTGAAGCAATGGCTAAAGGTATCGGAGGTATTGGTGGTAAAGAGACTACAGGTGTGGGTATGAGTCATGTTGTGTGCCTGGGTAGGTTAGAAATTTGTGAGGTCGAAATGGGTGGTTGGGTTATTGGGTTATGACTGGGTGAGGGGTGCTTAACCCTGTTGGGCAGCTGAGGTCTGAAGGCAGATGGGACATGTGTGGGTGTGATTGATGCGGTAGGGGTATGAGGTTGATGAGTTTGTTTCTTTAGTTTGGGTGTCAGAGTAGGTGTGGTTTTAACATTGGAGGATGTAGCTAAATCCAGTTTAATAGGTTGAATGGGTAAGGCTGGTGGTTGGGGTGACCCCTAAAGTGGTAATAGGTTTAGTGGAGGTAAATGTTGTAGGTATGGGTTTAGGTTTAGGCATAGGTTGGGTTATGGGTAAGGATGTGGTGTGAGTGCTAACGAGTATCGTGGAAGGGGTTGCAATAGTAGTGGTTGTATGTGGTTTGATGGGTGGAAGTGTGCTTGGGTAGATGGTGGAGGTGTCATCGAGGGATTTCTACATTTGTGTTGAGACAGGGAGTAAGAGGCACCCCCATAACAAGGCTCTATCCACATACTCTAAGTGATCAGCCAAACATGAGAATGGCACATTTGTGGGTGGAGTTGGTGAGGACCTCATGGGAATTCCCGTAAAATGAATCTTGGAGACAGGGAATCGGCCGGCTTCAGCTTCCGTGGGTAAGAGAGCTGAAAGTAGGTCTGTTGGATGTCAGGTAGCGGATGGAGAATGTTCACCACGAGGTAAAGGTATCTCTACTAGGTCTATGATGGGTGGAGGAGATGATGGGAGCTCCTCTGTGGGTGGAGGAACTGATAGGTGCTCCTCTGTGGGTGGAGGAGGTAATGGGTGCTCCTCTATGGGTGGAGGAATTACGGTAGGTAAAGGTTCGCTGAGTGGAGAAGCTAGGGGAGAGATGGTCTCAATGTCAGCAGAAGACTCCTCTATAGGAGATGAAGGGTGTTCCTCTATTGGTGAAGGAACAGTGATGGTTAGGTCAGACATGGAAGGAGGGTTTCAGGCTAGGATTTCCTCTATGGAAGGGATGTGAGGTAATTGAGATGCGACAGGTACCTCGTTAAAGATTGCATGAACCTCACGAGTATGGGTATCGTGAGTGGATGTCTCACCTGTTTGATTGGATGAAGGGGCATGATTGGGAAATGGTTTTTTAAAGATTTGTAGATTTTGATTAGGGGCGGCATTGGGATTATCCACAGTCAACTCACCTTTCTCGAGCATTTCTTGGACAATATTCTTAAAAGTGATGCAGTTGCCATCACTATGACCCTTTACACGGTGATAGTTACAGAAATCTTGTTCCTTATACCATGCGGGCATGGGGTGAGTAGGGTCAAAACCAGTGTGTGGTTTTATGGGTGGAAGGGTGATGGCACCAGCTTTGATCAACTTTTCTAAAACAGAAGAGTAAGGTTCCCCAATTGGGGTATATTTTCGCTGCTCTTGTCTAAATCGAAAAGCTTGTACAGGTGATAAATTAGATGAGGGTGTGGCTTGATTAGATGGATGAGCTGGGCTGGCCTTGAGTACCACTGCATTAGTGGTACCTTTAGCCTTTGAATAATTGGTTGGTGGTTTAGAAGAAGAAGAGGTTTCGGTCGACTTGAATGTCGAATTCTTATTTCGTAATTGGATTTTCTTCTCTTCAATAGCCTGAATTTCTAACTTTCGTGCCATAGTAAATGCCTCATCGAATGTTCTGAAAGTTTGGACCTACAAGGTCAGGGAGATATGTCTAGTGCAAGCTCGAGTGAAGAGCTTGATGAGTTCAGTTTGTGGCAGTTGAAAGGTAAGTTGATTGATCAGGCTGCGCCAGCGAGTGAAAAAATCTGTGATAGATTCATCCTCGTATTGACGTGTGGAATATAGATCGGTCATGGTAACTTTCTTGGCGATGTTGATAGAAAAATGATCCAAGAAAGCTTGGGCTACCTGATTGAATGAAAATATGGAGTGTTTGGGTAACCCACTATACCAATCTAATGCTGGTCCAGTGAGGGACATGGGAAAAGTTCTCAAAAGTAAGGCATCATCATGAGCAATCAAATAACATCCGTGTTTAAACGAGCGCAAATGTTGTTGTGGGTCTTCCTTACTATTGAAGCAGTTGAATTTAGGCATTTCCCAATGCACAGGGTATGAACGGATGGGAATGGATGGGTGAATAGGCTCATTGCAAATCTCATCGTAAGTGAGAGTGTTGTGGGAGCTGGAAACCAATGCCTCCAGTGTTTGCATCTTATCCATCATCAATCTAATTAGGTCATTGGTGGGTTGTGATGATTGGATGCCTCCTATAGCATGAGGAGGTTGATTTTGGGTGTATAATGGGTGTGACATTCCAGTGTAGGGGGCTGCCATGTAAGGTGGTGAAGAAGAAGGAAATGAAAGAGGGGGTACATACCTAGAATGAACAATAGACGAAATAGGTGGTTGTTGGTAGTATGTATACGGGGGAGGAAGGGTTGTGGTAACCCTAGTGGCAATAGGGGCTAGTGATTGTGGAATGGAAAGAACTACGTTCTGAAATGGGGTAGGGGTCACCGACACTGGAGGTGGGAACGTAGCTACAGGTATGTATGAGACATGAGGGGTAGATGAAGTTGTATTTGGGGTAGTCGCCGAGGGTATGGTAGATGTAATGGATGCTACAGGGGTAACAGACGCGGCAGTCATAGCGGGTATAGGACCTAACTGTGAAATAATTGGGGATAAAGTGGAAGCGGGTAGTATGGAGCTAGATGGGGCTAAGGAAAAAGTGGGTGCGAGTGTCAGGGGGATAGATATGGGCATGTCCGTATATCAACTGACCCAAGGAATCTCGAGTGGACGAATGGGAGAGGTAAAACTACAAGGCAGCAGGGTTTTGGTCAAGGAGTCGTGCAAACTCCTCATCTCTGGTAGCGATATTGGTAGGCTGGATGGGGTCCATGGCTGGTGATAGAATAGAGGGTGGTGAAGGACTAGGTGGGAGTGGCTGGTGACTGGCATGGAACACGAGGGCATTTTCTTGTCTTCGGGTCAGTACCATGTGAACCGGTACTGATCAGGTGGGGCTGTTTCTCTGTAAATAATATAGAAAATAGCAGGAGCAGGTAAATCTGGTGATAAAAAAAAATGGATGAAGTAACAAATGGTGAGTGGAATGTGAAATAGGGTAACCGATGCCGGTTAGGGAAAACTGACGTCGGTCAGGGGTAACCACTGTCGATTACTGTGGGAAATAGGCAGTGAGTAATCAGTGAGGCAGAAGGTAAAATCGAACAAGTATGTCAAATCTGGGGATGTGTAAAATGTCAATGGAAAAGGTGACAGTAACAGAGACTATGGGAAATGAAGAAAAGTGAAGTGAGAACTGTCCTTTTGAATAGGTTAGAAAAAGGACCTGGAACCGATCGGTGAGCGTAACCGATGGCAGTCAGAAGTAACTGATGACGGTCACTGTGAAATTGAAACAGTGATAAGAAAAAGTGGTTGTGAATTAGAATTTGAAGTGGAATCAGACCCAGAATTCTGGGAATGATGGTGATATGGCCCAGGCACACTCAGGTGGAGCTGGAATACACCAGCTATGATGGGGAGTGTGCAAGGAAATACAAAAATAATGATCGAAAGCTCTCACCTCAAAACACAAATCAGACAGAACACTAAGAAAGAACGTTCCTAGAGTGCCTATTCTATTACGTTTGTTCAGCTTATGCTATTTAGGGACTGACACATGAATTGTGAAGTAGAGTTTTTGGTGAGGATGGCTTCCTATAAAGAAGGAGATCTAAAGGGTGAGGTTTCAGGTTTGTTATGGTGGGGGCGGGCTACGCTCTGAAGTATGACTCGACAGAGCAGCGAGCTGGGTGCCCACTGTGCCGTGATCGTGTGATCACCTACAGCTTCTTCCAGGTAAGATGTTGTTTAAGAATGTATGTATTTTGAATTTTTGTGTGGTTTGGTAAGACTCAGAGAAAGAGAAAAGGATAGAAGTGCTTTTCTATGATTCATTTGTCAACCATCAGCTGGTAATGACATCCAGCGTATAGGTTGCCCTCAATTAATGTGAGCTAATGCAGAAAATCAGAATGAAATGCACTTATTTTAAACCCAAATCGAAAGTATGATATTCGATGACAAAAAATAGATGAAAAGGAAGAGGGATGCTCTTTCACTAAAATGCAGAAAACATGAAGAAATGATTCTTTTTAAATACACCAAAAGAAAAGTTTCCTTTAGAGAAAATAGAAAGGAGTGGATTACCAGGGAAGAAAATTAGTGTGTATGCTTTTTAGAAGGGAAACAAACACACAATTTTTTCCTAGGAATGAATGAAATGCAAGGAACCCCGGATGGGTCCCACCGGGCATGCCAAAATGTTTCACCTTTTTCTTAGATTGTTCCTTTGAATGGTTGATGAAACAGATAGGGTAACGGGCATAGGAGGAATACCTATTCAAATGTCGGTTGATGGGTTGTTGCACATGCGTATGACTTCTAAATCCACAGCTGACCATGAGAGCTTCCTTTTGGCTAGGAGGAACTACCTGTAATGAAAACAAGACCACTAGAAAGCATTAAACAATATGGGCAGTGAACTGCCTAGCATGAGCTAGATCCGGGAAGTATGGTACTTCCTAGATGGCTGTCAGTCCACTGTTTTAAACAAATTAATGCTGAAAACAAAGTAAATCCTATTGTTATTTTAAAATGATTTAGGTATCTCACTTAAAACACAATAAGAAACAGATCTAATCTAACAGGCTAGGCTAGAATAGAATCCACAGGTCAAAGGGTTGGTTCTGAGTTCTGCAGGTCTGATGAAGGTGTTGGGTAGGTCATAGGTGAGTGAGGGTGAGGTAAAATGGGGTGGATAGGTCTCTGCTTAAGGCTGTGTGGGCAAACATAGAGACCGGCGTTGGTCAAGGGTGACCGACCGCGGTTAGGTACAACCGGTGCCGGTTACTGTGAGATCTGGGAATGTCACAGAACGGGGTTTTTGGTCCCCTTTGTGATTGCACAAAGGATTTAGTTGGTTGGGAGGAGGTATTAGGTGACAAGGGTAGGTTTTTATGAGGTTTTGATGGGTCTATGAAGGTACAACACATTGGAGATGGTCAATAAGAAGCAAGATGGACAATAGGTGGTAAAACAATGATGAAATGAATTAACCAGGGAAGTATGATATTATACTTACTTGGATGTCATTTCTAAAAGTCTGTGTGTGAAGGATGGAGGTGCTGATGATGAGTTTTGGAGGCTACAAGTGATCACCAACTGGAGAAAAGCTTTCTGCATGGGCTGCATGCACACTCCTCTTTTGTTTGGGTAGATCCGAATGTGGCTGGGATGGCTGTGCAGGAGAAGATGTTCAATCTCCTTCTTTGGATGCGAGTTCTTGCTGGAATTGGCTCTCTAAAGATGTGTTATATTTTTGAGATCTTGTTCTTGCTCGTCAACTTTCTTGCTCCCAATGTTTTCCAACCTTGAGAATAAGGTAGTTTAGGAGTTAAAAAGGGGGAACCGACAGCGGTCTGGCTTAACCGGTGGCGGTTAGGGGTAACCGACGTCGGTCAAGGTGGGATTTTCTAGGTTTGCCAAACTTAGGGGAGATCCTCCTGATTTCCTTGGATCTCATGTCATTATCCCACAGATTAGACTGGGAGCTTCTATGAGCATGCGGGAATGTGGTTAGAGGGAGTGTAGGCATTGATTTTTAGGGTTTGGGTAAGTCTTAGTTAGTTATGGTAACTTGCTAAGAATAGGTCTTAAGGTGAGTTAGCTTGATGAGGTGTCTAAGTGAACTATATGTGTAGATATTATTTAAATAAGATATTTAAATAATAAATATAGTGAGGGTAAAGCATTAATTTAATTAAATTAATTACATTAGTACTAGTGTGGTGAAGGGGGCCATGACTAGGTGAAAGTGATGAAGGGTACTTACCTTTTTTTTCCATAAATATCATTTCCTTGGGGCCTCTAACCTATCATTGTGATGGCGAGGCTCCTTCCTCTCTTCCTTTCTTGTATCCTGACATGATAGGGGACGATACTCCTATTAATGTCATTTAATGTCAGGATGATGAGTCCATACTCACCTACCTTAGTGCTGAAGACTCTTACATTCACCGGTCGTTACCTTCTGAGATGAAAACAATGTTGAACGAATCGACTATTGAAGTCAACATCAACACCCAGGATGACCCCAAAATTCTCAAGATTGGCCAATCTCTAGATACTGCTGAACAGGAAGCCCTAACTTCTTTTCTTAAAAATCATAGCCACGCTTTCGCTTGGTCCTATGATGACATGCCTAGCATTGATCCCACTATCATGGTCCACAATATTGTAACCATTCCTAATGCCAAACCCGTAAAACAAAAGTTGAGAAAAATGCACCCTCGCATTGCTCTTCTTATCAAAGAAGAACTTCAACGCCTTCTCTCATTTTATTTTATCTTACCCATCGACTACCCCCAATGGATTTCTAACATCGTCCCTATCACTAAGGCAACAGGGGGACTTTGTATTTGTACTGATTTCCATGATCTCAACCTTGCTTTCCCAAAAGATGATTTTCCTCTGCCTGGTATTGATCAACTGGTTGACCTCACCGCTGGTCATGAGATGCTCTCACTCATGGATGGCTTCTCGGGTTATAACCAAATCTTGCTCGCTCCAGAAGATCAACACAAAACCACATTCATTACCCCTTGGGGGACCTTCTACTATCGAGTCATGCCTTTCGTCCTTAAAAACACTAGTGCCACCTATTAGCGGGCTATGACCTAGATCTTCCATGATATCATGCATCGCATATTGGAAGATTACATGGATGATCTCTTCACCAAATCTAAACATTACGCCGAGAACCTTTCCGTCCTTGAAACCATCTTTGACCACCTCATTAAATATTGCATCCGCCTTAAGCCTAAAAAGTGCATCTTCATGGTTCTTTTAGGAAAGCTCCTTGGATTTATTGTTTCTCTCCGTGGTATAGAAGTTGACCCTGCTAAAGTCCAGACCATTTTGGAAATGCCTCCACCAACTAACCTTAAACAACTCCGTAGCCTGTAAGGTAATTGTAGTCCATTCACCATTTAATTCATAATTATCTGAACATTGTCAACCATTTCATCACCTTCTCAAAAAGGATGTCTCTTTCAAATGGGATGACGACTACCAAAATCCTTTTGAGGCCTTAAAACAATACCTTCTCCAACCACCGGTACTCATCCCACCTAAAGATGACCAACGCTTCTACCTATACATCTATGCTACCGATCACTCCTTAGGGGCTATGCTCACTCATCGTGACAAACAACATAGGGAGTAGGTGATTTATTATATAAGTCGTACCCTTCTAGACTACGAAACCCAATACTCTCTGTTTCACACATAATTTTTATTCCAGAATAGAGTTATTTCTATCTTTTCATTCTTTTGAGAAATAGATAAGGGTTAGGGCTAAGAGGAATACCTATTGAGTTTTGGGAAGGTGTGCACGTACTGTAGAGATATCAGACCGATTGTGAAGAGATCCTTTTTGTCTGGGAAGGACTACTTGTAAATAAGAATGCAAGACCACCAAATTTTAATTAAACAATAAGTGAGGGAACTTCCTTGGGCCCAGGAAATATTAGACTTCCTTTCGAAGGTGGTCAGTTCCCTTTTAATACAAATTAATGCAAATGATTATAAAGAAGCTATTGCAAAATCACGATTTAGGTACCTCGTTACTAAAAGCAATAGAGATTAAACTACCAATAATAAAATGTCATGTTGTTTGCTTGGTCACTAGTTATTGATACGTTCAGATCAAGTTATAGGGGTAGACAAGGCTGGATATGGGATTGTTTGGAGGTAAATAGGTGAAAGGTTGGTTTTTGGTATAAGTCACAGTGACCGATGCCGGTCACTAGATAACCGACCACGGTTATAAAACCAGTACCAGTAGGGGATAACCGATATCGGTAGGGGCAGTGGTTTAGGGTTTTTTAAATGGTGGTTGGTTGTAAGGTGGTTATGGGGTTCAGAAGGTTGGTAGACGGTTGAGGGGAGTAGTAGGGTGATAGAGAAGAATCAGAGAGTGAGAAAGCTATCTTTGGGGCAATATAGAGATGGATGAATGAAGGTTAGGTGCAGGCTGCTGCCGAGTGTTAGATCCAAGAGTGAGCTTATAATCACTATGAGTTAAAAGTTCACAAAGTAGTGTCTAGAAGCATACAAGGTAATAAAAGAGACTACTTACTAGTTTCTGATGTGGATGCAGGTCCAAGGAATGCAATGGCAAAGGCAAGGCTTAGTTGGGATGATCTGGAAATCATAAGTGAGTTGATGAAACTATCCTCTGACTTTCCGAATGTTTGGATGAGTGTGATAGTGATCTCATTGCTCAGTTACAGTCTTGGGCTCAATACTCCTCTCTACAAAATTAATTCGGATGCTTTCCAAAATGAATTCCCCTCTCTTGGTTTTGGTTGGGTGAGGTCATTTATAGGGAACAGATGGCGGTTACCTAACCGATGCCGGTCGAGTAGGGACCAATGTCGGTTAGGTTAAAGTTGGCTATTTTTAGTAAAATATCCAACTTTCCCTCCTTTTCTCCTGAGGGGTCAGTTGTGGGCTTGGTCAAGTCATTATTAGGTTTGTTTTGGTGTGGGTGAGGGGTGATGAGTCATGGGTGTGGGTCTGGACCAAGTTATAGGTCTTAATTAGGTTACTTTAGGGTTAGGGCTAGGTCATGGTGAGGTGGTGAGGTGAGGTGGTAGGGTTGGAGATGTGGATTTATTAATTATAAGGTAAATAAATAATTAAGTGTGTAAGGTTTAGGTGGTGAAGTAGGGTTAGGTTGCGAGATGAGATGTAGGGCACATGGCGTCGTAAGACCCAAATTTGGTGTCTACATTTGCCCCTTTTTTTCATATATCTTGTCTTGTAAAGCTGCACTGACAATAATACGAAGTGGTTGCCCTAGTTAAGGGTATAGGTAATCCCCCTCAAATCTATCACAGATTGAGGCGACATGAAATCAGGGATAGGGTTGATAAAGGGTGAATGATGATGAGATGATGGTAAGATGATGGGGTAAGTTCAAGGAAGAGGACGCACATTGAAATGTAGTAGTATGACAAGGGTACATGATTTGAAGAGCAAACAAGCAATACATAGGCAAAGGTCGATAGTTTATCCAAACAAGGTTGATATAATCCTGGTATCCAAGGCATAGAAAGTAGCTGTAGGGGATATAATGGGTAAGGTACCGGAACATTTAGGCATGTTTAGCAATACCAAATGGTTGGTTTGGTTAAGATAAACATCATGGTCACGGTTTAGGCAAAGCTGGTCGGCTGATCAATTCAAGTATCGTAGTCATGCTAAAACATGAACAGGTGAGCTCGATTGAACAAAAAGCGACATGATGGGTGGATAGAATCATAATTTTTGGGCCTCGATTGAGGTAATTAATTGGTGCATGTTATCTAAATGTGCCCCCTGCTCATTTTGTGGCTAACTCCTCTCATTCTTCCCTCTCTTGTGCCTTAGTCACAAAATTTTGCTTTTCAGGCACTCAAAACCTTCTGGAAATGGCACCATTGGATAGAGCTCTTTCTCAGCTTTCCAGAAAGGTAAAGTTTTCCTCCTAACTCCATGTATTTTTCAAGTTATGGCTTGGCAGAGTTTTTGTGGGAAATTTTCCCCTAGAAGGCCCGCAGCCAATCAGAACTCGCCACGTGTCCAGGCCAAAAATATCAAAGCGACCCGATTTGGCCCTATTTTCCCCTAAAATTTCAAATCACCATATCTTTCGATCCAAAGCTTGGTTTTTCACGTTCTTTATATCAATGGAAAGCTGGTGAAATTCTCTACAAGATTCTAGGGTCAATTTTGCATTTTGGTGGATTTTGGAGAGAGAAAATCAAAAAACACTTCTGGCATGTGGTCATGAACAGAAATGACGTTTCAACCACCGATTTTAATGAAGAATGGCTCGCATTCTCTCCCAGCATGGTTAAAAATGTCAGGGAATGGGTTTTTTAGGATGCCCATGCTATTTTAATGCATCTTCATTCAATGGGGAATGGCTTCCATGTTTTTTACACATTTTCTCTCTCCTGGGCTTGACCCATGCATTGTAAAAGCTAGATTTGGCTCATTTTTTGAGGTTGAACATTTTTTTTGGATAACAAGCTTCTTCTTTCACCTTCAACAAGTGATTTTTGCAAGTATCAGACCTTCTTCATGATTGTAACAGGTTTCTACCTCTTTGATGTTGCAAATGCAAGGATTTTGACAATGAAAAATGACAGTGCAGACTTTGTGATCAATTTTCAGTCCTTTGTTTATATTGTTTTGCTTCATTTCACACCTCTAATTACATCTTATCAGCCTGTGTATGATGTTTCATGTTGCATTTTATGAAATTGTGTCAATTTGCATGAAAAAGAAGTGTTCACCACTCCTTTGGTGTATCACCTATTAGTTTAGTTTTAATTTTTGCACTTTCTATCTTTGTCTCCTTGGAATTTAGAGTAGGATTAGGATTCAAAACTCTGCAATTGTGCAAATAATAGATCTGATCAGAGGAGTTTGAGGAACCAGCCTCTAATCTAGAGATTCCTCTCTCATTTTACAAGTCCCACACTTGGAGAGAGGTTTCAATGTTGTGCAATCACATTGGATGCCTGAAACATCAACTTAGAAACCTGATTTGCATCCAGGTGTGCTACTGATTTGTAACAACAATTTTGGCATGCCCAGTGGGACCTTAGAGGTCTTTCACTTTATCTTTGATAGGTTCGTGTGTTCTTGTTAAATATTCAGCCTTTTAGATGCACTTTTAAAAGCACATCTGGCGACTCCATCTGGTAAACAACTCATTCTCTAAGTTGCAGACCTGTTTTCCATTCATTTCCATCCATTCTTCTTTCCATCATTTTCATTCTTTTCCATTCCATGAAGTTGTGCAATCATGACTTCATTTCCATCATGGAATTCACATTTACAACAGCAGTTTATCACACCTCCAACATGTTTTGCAAATCCTCCAAATCAGCATTTTGATCAAATTCAAAATCAGCATGTCTACCCATATGAGCAGCAGTGCCAAAGTCAGTTTGGATATGAAGCATGTCAAGCACAAGGGTATGCTGGTTGTGAGGGCAGTCAAGAAAAAAATGCAGATCTGTTGGAACAAATCCAAAAGATGGAGGTGAAGATGGTGCAATCAAGAGCAACAGCTCAAATGAAAGCTTTCAAAATTCGTTACAGGACTCCTTTTCCATGGGGAGGCCCTTTTCCAAGACACTTCAGCCCTCAGGAGAAGCTGTACTTCATGATGAAGATGCTGCCCCAACTTGCACAATGGACAGTAGAAATAGAGGCCTATACACTTGGTGTTGAACAACCTTGTCAATGGGTAAGTTCTACACCATCATCTGGTTTTTCTCTTCCCATTACTCAAGTAGCATCATCTCATTTGGAATTTCAAATTCTAAATCCAGTCAATGCTGCCCCAGGAGTTAATTCCATTTCTCCATTCCCTAGTCTTCCACCACATCTCAATTCTTCCTTCCCCTTTCCTTCCAAACAGTCATCTCCTCCAAAAAAGCTAACAGAAATACCCTCTCCTCCAAAGAAACAAGATTTTCTACCTCCTCCACCACCACGAAAAATTGCAAAATCAATTGAGTTACAATCCACTTCTCCTCTTGCATTCCCAAATCCATGTTGGGAGGATAAAAATCAGAATTCTAGTCAAGGAAAACAACAGCAAAAAGAAAAGCCAAACAAGGATGAAGAAATTCGAAGTCTCAAGAGTTGGGCTCTTAAATTTGGGATGACAAAGATCCCCTTGATGGTTAAGCCTTTAGAAGAGGTTGGAGTTGGAAAACAAGTGGTGGTTAGGATTGAATTTGCTACAGCAGGAGAAGAGCAAAAAGAAGAAGTAGATTAGCAATCAGTTTTCTCAGAAAGTAGTGTCCATGTTAGCATTCTATTTGAAGAGAATTCTGATTCAATTCAAGTTGCACAATCAGCCATGGAGGAAGAAAGCTCTGAAGAAAATCCTACAGTCCCAACTTGTCTTATAGAGCAGCAGATCGAAGATTTTGACGTAACAAACTTCGTGCTAGAGGAAGAGTTCTATCAAGAACAAGATTGTCTTCAAGTAGTAGAAGAGGGAGAAGCTGCTCCAAATCCAAAAGAAGAGAAGCACATTCTAGTTGTGGAGGGGAAAATTACAGGTCCAAGGGCTTTGAGCGCAAAGCAGGCTACAAGAGAACCTTCAATTCTTCTTTCTACTTCATCTCTCTCGAGTTCTAGTGCTAAAGAAGAGTTTGATCTCTCAAACTCAATGTTGGAGGATGAAAGAAACCATGATGATCAAGTTACAAATCAAGAGGATACCATGGAGGAAGTTGAGCATTTGTAGTAGGACAACAATGAGGTAGTTTATTTGTCAAATTTGGAGGACTGTTTTGATGAAGAAGAACCAGTTGAGTTCCTACCATTCTCTCTTTCATCATCCACGTTCCAAACACCTGAGCCTACTGTCATGAAGGAGAGCACCCATTTGCAGTAGCCTGCATCTTATAGAAGCTCTTTGGAACCAAGATTGGAAGATTTTAATCTTTCATGTCCTTCATTGGAGGAAGAGAAAGGGCAAAAAATTTCTACCTTTGCTTCTGCACCATCCATTCAAAAGGGTTTACAAGAGAACTCTATTCTTGGAGTTGAAAATCAGGGCAATGGGTATACTCAAAGGACCATACCTTGCCCAATCAGGTATCTGGCTTCATTGGAACCAAAGGAGAAGTCACAACCAGTCATGCTTGCTCCTAAGCATGAGGATGAGCTACAAAGAACCAAGGATCAGCTGTCATACCTCTCCAATCCAAATGAAGAACAACTAAAAGAGGTATTGAATTTTCCTTCACCTGATACCTTGATGATTTGGGTAGAAGAACAACTTCTTATTGATTTTCCATTCATCCAATTAGCCATGTTCAATGCCAAATCAGTTGTATGGTTTCCAATTTTGAAGAAAGGAAGCTATTTTGCACAACTAGTTGCAGGGTTTGTTTAGCTTACCTTTGCTTCTAGTTAGAATAGGATATGTAGTTTTGCTTTCAGTAAAAGAAGTGCTTATGCACACTCTGCATGTTCCATTTTGGAGCATGTATGACCCTTTAGTTTTGTACATAGTTTTTGTGGTGCTAGTTTTGCTCTTGCACAGTCCATTTCAGTGGGTTTCCAAGTGGCTCAGAGAGGAGGTTTTCAAATTTCAGATCAGTTTGTAGGCTAGAACTCATGACTCCATGCCCAATGGATGCTTCAGGCAACTAGTAACTTCATCCAGCAGGCAGATGACCCCTCTGAGTCACCAAAATTGTTATCCAAAATGTGCCCCCTGCTCATTTTGTGGCTAACTCCTCTCATTCTTCCCTCTCTTGTGCCTCAGTCACAAAATTTTTCTTTTGAAGCACTCAAAACCTTCTAGAAATGACACCATTGGATAGAGCTCTTTCTCAGCTTTCCGGAAAGGTAAAGTTTTCCTCCTAACTCCATGTATTTTTCAAGTTATGGCTCGACGGAGTTTTTGTGGGAAATTTTCCCCTAGAAGGCCCGCAGCCAATCAAAACTCGCCACATGTCCAGGCTAAAAATATCAAAGCGATCCGATTTGGCCTTGTTTTGCCCTAAAAATTCAAATCACCATATCTTTCGATCCAGGGCTCAGTTTTTCACATTCTTTATATAAATGGCAAGCTGGTAAAATTCTCTACAAGATTCTAGGGTCAATTTTGAATTTTGGTGGAGTTTAGAGAGAGAAAATTAAAAAAACACTTCTGACACGTGGTCATGAATAGAAATAACGTTTCAACCACCGATTTTAATGAAGAATGGCTCGCATTTTCTCCCAGCATGGTTAAAAATGTCAGGGAATGGGTCTGTTAGGACACCCATGCTGTTTTAATGCATCTTCATTCAATGGGGAATGGCTTCCATACTTTTTACATGTTTTCTCTCTCCTAGGCTCGACCCATGCATTGTAAAAGCCATATTTGGCTCATTTTTTGAGGTTGAACATTTTTTCGGATAGCAAGCTTCTTCTTTCACCTTCAACAAGTGATTTTTGCAAGTATCAGACCTTCTTCATGATTGTACTAGGTTTTTGCCTCTTTGATGTTGCAAATGCAAGGATTTTGACAGTGAAAAATGACAGTGCAGACTCTGTGATCAATTTTCAGTCCTTTGTTTGTATTGTCTTGCTTCATTTCAGACCTCTAATTGCATCTTATCAGCCTGTGTATGATGTTTCATGTTGCATTTTATGAAATTGTATCAATTTTCATGAACAAGAAGTGTTCACCACTCCTTTGGTGTATCACCTATTAGTTTAGTTTCAATTTTTGCACTTTCTATCTCTGTCTCCTTGGAATTTAGAGTAGGATTAGGATTCAAACCTCTATAATTGTGCAAATAACATATCTGATCAGAGGAGTTTGAGAAACTAGCCTCTAATCTGGAGATTCCTCTCTCATTTTACAAGTCCCACACTTGGAGAGAGGTTTCAATGTTGTGCAATCACATTGGATGCCTGAAACATCAACTTAGAAACCTGATTTACATCCAGGGGTGCTGCTGATTTGTAACAATAGTGCGGCCTCGGGCCGATTGGTTGGGTGCGGCCATGGGTCGAGCCGATTGGTTGATTGCGGCCTTGGGTCAGGCCGATTGGTTGGTTGTGGCCTTGGGTTGAGCCGATTGGTTGGTTGCGGCCTTGGGTTGGGCTGATTGGTCGGTTGTGGCCTTGGGTCGTGCCGATTAGTCGGTTGCAGCCTTGGGTTGGGCCGATTGGTCGGTTGCGGCCTTGGGTCGCGCCGATTGGTCAGGTGTGGCCTTGGGTCGGGCTGATTGGTCGGTTCCAGCCTTGGGTCGGGCCGATTGGTTAGTTGTGGCCTTAGGTCGGGCCGATTGGTCGGTTGCAGCCTTGGGTCGGGCCAATTGGTCGGTTGCGGCCTTGGGTCAGGCCGATTGGTCGGTTAAGGCTATTAGCAAAGCTGGGGGTAGGCGATGTGGTGAAAAATGGAGATTGGTGGATAAGGACAAGAGTTAGGTTAAAATAAGTGGGTAACTGATATCGGTTAGAAGACCGATATCGGTCTTCTAGGGCATGACCTAACCAATATCAGGAATGTCATTTCACATTACGAATTTGAGTTCCAAAACATCTCTTGTTGAGTTTTAAATTGATTGTGTTGAGCGTTTGGGCTGAGTTGGCACTAGTTGAGTGGGTGAGTGAGTTATTAGTAGGCCCCAGAGATCGGGAGGAAAAGCTTGATTGGTTGAGGACCCTACTAAGGAGATATGGAGCTATGGCACAGGCTGGAGGAGTAGGAGGTGCTGGAGGAGCTGGACCACCACCACCTATCCCACCATGATGACGTGTAGTCGTACCGGTAGGCTTAGAACCCCTATTTCTGTCAATTTTATGAATTTAGTTGGGATTTTGGTATTGGGGTAGGAATCCAAATTTTGATAAAATAATGAATAAATGAAGGTGAACAGTAAAATGGATTGGGTAGATATGTTAGGTAGGAAAAAATGTCAAGGTGGGTAAGGGTTTAAGCAATTGTACTAGGTAAATTGGGAGAAATAGGGGAAAAAGGGGGTTTGGGGGCCATTTTCGGTTCGGCCCCTAAACCCCATAGTGACCAATGTCAGTCACTAGTTGACCGGCATCGATCACAGTTTTCAGGTGTAGATTAGTAGGTGCAGAGACCGGCGTCAGTCAGGTGTCAACCGACATTGGTTCATAAAATTTTGGCCATAGGGGGCGAGTGGGGGACCGATGACAGTCGAGGGTGACCGATAGCGGTCACCATGGGTAGGAGGTAGGATTGTAAAATGGCTTTGTTGGGTGTGGTTTTAGGTGGGTAGGATAAATTATAGGGTTGAGGGGGGAGAAGGTAGATTTGCTAGGCAAGGTGGGTGAATTGCTAGTGGGGATTAGGTGGGACAAGTTGATTGGGGTAGGATAGGTTATGGGTTGTGTATGGATTGGGATGAGTTGGGTTGTGTATGGGTGGGTGAGTTAGTATAGAGGGTTAGGTTGGTTGTTTTGTTAAGGGTAGGCCTGATGGAGTGGGTTGTTTTTGCAGGCACGCCAGCACTTGACCATGCGAGATCGGATGCCACCCCTGTTAGAGCAGATGCAGCCACAAGTGACCGTAGAGTAGTGGGTAGTTATGTAAGAGGTTGGACTCGACAGAGTCCAGAGGTATAGGGCTACGGATAGGGACCATAGCCTGATGGTTGCCCTCATCGAGAGATAAGATTCAAAAACCAATGCCTTCCATCTCCCTGCTGGAGAGATGACAGTCACCCTAGAGGATGTGTATCACATCTTGTGACTACTGATCATAGGTGAGGAGGTGTTCTAGGTGGATGCTGAGACAACGATCGATAACATCCTGTAGGTATTCGGGGATGTAGCCCCATTGGTTACGTATCATAGTGTGAGCATCTGCTATGGTGAGATGTATCATGCTCATCGATGGGAGACACGGCTTGCCATGTTGATGATGGTCGGTATCACCTACTTCACCCTCCCTAACTCAGAGGGAGGCTACTTTTCATGGGCTCTAATGGGAGTTTTACAAGAGATGGTGGAGGAGCACACCTACTATGCGTGGGCACCAGTGTATCTGGTGCAACTATATAGAGAGCTCTAGGGCTATCACCGTATGAGGTGATTCATTATATGTTTGACATTCTTGTTACACTGCTGGGCATACGAGCACATTATGTGTATATAACCAGTAGGGTTGCCCCAGCAGCCAGGGCCACAGGAAGTATACAAATATGGGTTTCAGAGGTGGTTGGGGGTCGTGGGCCAGCCACGAGAAGTGGTTGCAGGGCAGGATGTTACCTTTTAAAGGCATATGTTAGAGGTCCTGACTGCATTAGATATTATATGGAGGCCATACAGAGGCCATCAGCCCCATGGAGGAGCCTGAGCACAGCTACGATGGATCCAGTACATCTTCTGGATAGCTGGACGGAGACCCGGGGAGTATGAGCGGATTCCCCTAGAGAGGGTATGATGACAACTAGGACTATGGAAGGATGTGCCACCTCCCCTCCCATAGTATCAGAGGGAGGATGTACAGGCACCACTGCCTCTACTGCAGCCATTTGACCTAGTCTGGGTAGCAGAGAGACCGATAGATGACACAGTGGATGATGTCAGGGTTACAAGCTCATTTTTGGTTTGGTGGGTAGGGCAGAGGGTGGCCGTGAGAGCACAACTAGCACAGCCAGATTTAGTGGCTGTTACAGTGGAGAGGGATCATCTCCTTGGTCAAGTGCAAGTACTACAGGGGCAGCTTGCTGCCACATAGGCATAGATTGGGGTGTTACAGGGGTAGTTAGCCCAGGCACAGGCACAGGCACAGGTACAGGTGCAACCTCAGGTCCCTGTTCAGGTTCCGATGGCAGCTCCACCACCACCACAGGTATTGGCTCAGGTTCAAGGCATACAGGTAGGGTAGGGCCCACTTCTATTAGGATCCGAGGGACCAGGCCCACCAGCCATGGTTACATGGGCCTGTTATATGGAGGCTAAAGTGGAGGCCCATTACTATCAGGACCTACTAGATGGTACCGGTGTAGAGTATTAGCCATACGCGGCTCATAGAGCCGAGACTTCCTAGAGTCATAGGTCACAAGCAGTCGTAGCCACATCCGGTGGGTTAGTTACAGGTAGGAGGCGAGACCCAGCATAGGGGCCAGTTGAGGGATGGGTCAAGGCAGGGGGAGAGAGATGAGTCACCCCAGGAGCGGAGACACTTTTGGTCAAGTTGGATAGATGATTTTTGATAGAGACATCAGTCTGCGAACCGAGTGTGCATATAGGGGCCTGCGTGCCCACATAGGATTTATGTATTCATTTTTGTTGTATATACTGGCCTATGAGCTGAGTACATTTTGTATAGTTGATACCGGCCTACGAGCTGAGTATATTTTTGACATGAGAGACCAGCCTGCGAGCCGAGTCGAGATTTTGATAGAGACAGTGGCCTGCATGCCAACTTTGTATTTTGGATTACAGAGGCTCCATGTAGGGCAATTTGTATATTTTGGCATTGATTTGACGATATATAGATGATGAGTTTGATCCATATGGTGTGTATAATTTTTGATTTGATGCATATATTATAATGTTTCATGTATTTTATCGATGGTATTGGAATTTGATGTATATAGATGATGTCGATGATGTTTTGATGATATGTATATGGATTGAAATATTGATGTTATTATGATGATGGATGTTGATAGTGATGTCGTTATGCAGGGAAAAGAGGCGGGCTCCGCCAAAAATTTGCAAAAAACAAAGAAAAGGCCTAGGTATAAGCAAAAAGAAGACATGTGACTGATATCGGTTAGCTAACCGATGTTGGTCACTATGTGTCCGATACCGGTTATGTAACCAATATCAGTTATGCTAAAACAATCTTTTCTGAAAATAGAAAAGCTTGGCAGGCAACTTAAATTCTTATTTTTAGAGTCATGCAACATGTTAAATATGAGGATGTGAGGCTATTGACGTCCATACAAGTTAGTTGCATGGGAGAATCGAGTGATAAGGAGGAAATAGATAGGTAAAGTGATTGTGGGCTTGGATTAAGAAGGTGTAAATGCAAGTTATAGTGAAGAGGGTGGTGAACATGGCTGAACAAGGAGAAGCATCTAGCGGGCAGAGAGGAGAAGGAAGACAGGTTCCACCTCAAGCTGCTGCATCCCAAGAGGTATAAGTTTTGGTTGGAATTAGATTTTGCATGCTTATGAATAGGATTTGGTAAGGTAAGTGGGTAGAGATGAAAAGAAAGGTGATAGGCAAGGGTTTGGGATGGGGTGAGTGTTATGGGGTAGGTAATCAGGTGTTTCAGATATGTTTTTAGGTATAGAGAGGGAAAAACAAGTGAATAAGTTATCATAGGTGGTGTTTTTGAGCAGGGTGGATAGAATTGTTAGTGACCGATATCAGTTTAGGCATAACCAGTATCGGTTAGATAACAGATATCGGTTACTATGTAAAGTTATAGATTTTGATAAAAAACACTTGGGGATTTATCTATTGTTCGTTGGTTTGATGTGTGCAGGAAGAGGCAGGGTTGAGGATGAATGATAGGGTTCCAGCTTTGTTGTCACGGGTCCAAATGGATGTAACACTAGCTGAGTGGGCATTAATAAACTATGTGGGGTTAAGCAGAATCCGCTATTATTCACGAATCGCACGCAATCATGCTATTTTGCAGATGCTGATTGAGAGATGGAATCTAGAAAATAATACCTTCCATCTTCCAACAGGGGAGATGACAGTGACGTTAGAAGATGTGTTTCAACTTTTTATACTTCCAATTACAGGAAGACCAATGTATCAGGCAGGGCCCAACGTGGCGCGGGCAGTGATAACGACAGTATTTTGTCCACGCATGAGATCTGACACAACGAGGCTTGACATTTACTTATGGTATAATGTTTGCAGCACACCCTGAGGTAACAAGGTTGGTCGTGGTATTAATGATCGCAGTGGGGTACTATGCATTACCTAGAGTGGACAGGGGAAGATTTCCAAAATCATTGATGTGTATTATTCGTGAGATGATAGAAGGTAGCACTACTTTCGCATGGGCACCCGCATATCTGGCGGAGCTATATAGGGGTTTATGGGCATGCAGGTGAAATCACAGGACTACACTAGATTGTGCATACTTATTACATTGTTGGGCCTATGAGCACATTGTGTGTGTGTGACCAATAGGCTGACCAATCCAGGAAGGAGAGACAGGATTACTAAGGTTGGGATTCAGGTGATGGGTCCAGACAGAGCAAGAGGCAAGAGCCGAGACTGTGACAGATGATGCCGAGCATTATAGGCAGATGTTGGAGATGGTGATGATTTTGGATATCTGTTGGAGGCCTTACAGGAACTACATGGTGACAGTGAACATAGCCGAGGATTTGAGGGGTGTAGAGGGATTGAGGTGGATCACAGGACACAGGCCAAGTGAGTACGAGAGGATTTCTCTAGATCACATCCGGCAATAATTTGGATTTGTTTAGGATATACCCATGAATCGTAGACCATACAGGAGGATCGACGCCGAGGCACCATTCTCACCTCCATGGCCAACACTTCCAGAAGGACCAGAAGAGATAGCAGTCGATCACAGGGTAATGGATGTAGGAGTGACAGAGTCTTATAGATTATGGTGGGTAGTAGAGCTGTGAGGTACACACGAGAGGGCCAATCATCCTGACATAGCTGTGATTTTAGTGGAGAGATACCGTCTGCAGGGTTTAGTTCACCAGCTGCAAACACAGGTGAACGAGACCACGGGATTGTTAGAGGCTTCGTAGTCACGAGTGGAGAGACTAGAGGCAAGACTCCACGCGAGAGGGCATATTCGTATGTTATAGGAGAGATTGGTGGATCAGTGGGAGGAACCAATAGCAGTGGTACCTTTGAGGATGAAGAGGCCAGGTGAGCGGCGTCAACGATCACCATCGCTACCTAGTTCGGGACGAGGTGTGGGGGCCTAAGTGAGTTTCATACATAGGGATAGAAGAATAAATAAGGATTCCGACCTGCGTGTCAATGATAGAGAAGATGTATTTGTTTAACATCTAAATAAAATGAATATGTATGTTGATTTGAGTTATGATAATAATAAGAATGTTTGTGTTTTGAATGTTTGGATTGATAAAGGACAAAGGTGAGTGTTATCAATATAAATACGTGAAAATATTTATATTTTTAAGGAAAACACAACACATGATAGGTTATGGTAGGGGATGGTCGAGCTAACCTTGGGAGACCCCATGTCTCCTAAGTGCTGCCTACATAGCCCATTGCACAAAGCAAGGAGGGGTCTCAGACTGATGTAGTTCTCCCTTAGGACCAGGGAGAGGTGAATTCAGGCAATTTGGTTGTGGTTAGGCAATTTTTTGGTTGGTAAAAGTTTGATGTTGGTAGGGTAATGTTGTTGGTGTTGGTGTGGGTATAGGTGAAGCGAGGGTTAGCTTACCCAAGCATAGGAAACCATGTCCTGATTAAGGTCAACACATAATCCTAGATTCGGGTAAAAGAGGCAAAAGTGTCCCATAGTTGGAAAGAGCTAAAAAAACCACGTATTATCGTAGGATGAGCTTGAATCCCTAGGTACCTTGCATAGGTGAGAAGTCGATAGGTGAAAAGAGTTGTATAATCACAATATATCGGATATACGTCATGTCCCTTGAGTTTTTTTGTTTTTGAAGAATGGTGAGGTGAGGTGGATGGTATAGCTGGGGCACAGAGAACTTGTTATAAGGTGATTATTCTGACGAAAGAGAACCAAACCTAAATAGACAAGTCCATGACTCAAAAGTGCTTTTGAATACTACTTTTATTTTTCTGGATATAGACTGATCGATGCGGGAAGTCTATATGGGATATGCATTTTATTGTTCTTGAGGTCTTCACGAAGCTGATCAATGCGAGAAGCTTCTGATAGAGGCTGACTTTGTATAGATGTCCTTCAAGGGAGCAGTCTACTTATAGTAGCAGATGTGGCTTTGCACATAGCTGTCCTTCGAGGGAGAAGTCTAGTTATAGTAGCAGATGCGGCTTTGCACATAGCTATCCTTCGAGGGAGCAGTCTAGTTTATAGCTTAGAGGTCTAGATGTTTGTTTGGCATGAAGCATCTAGTTTTGCAGGAAGTTTGACTCAAGAATATCCCAGAATTGTATAATTGAGAACTTGTTATTTTGATACTTTTAAGTCATGGACCAGACTAAAAAGGGGAAGGCATCTTTAAGAGGAGGTGATGATCAAACCATGTGAGTTTGATTCTACTTTGAGATGCATGAAACAAGGTGTATGAGGTGGTAAATGAGCTCAAGGGACGAGCGCAAGGTAGATAAGAAGTGATGTAACACTAAATTCAATAGTAGAATGGTCGGAGATGCAAGGCATTAAGGGGTTCAGGCTCAGGTTTACCATTAAGCGAAGCTAAACAGATAAGTACATGATCTGTAAGTGTGAGTGATAATGTAAGGCCCAATCCAATTAGGAGAAAATTTTCCACGTTTTCTCTTTTCTAGTTTGGTTACATGTTGATTCTCTTTGAGGACAAGATCACCAATTTTAAAGGTACGCTCATGAATTCACTTATCATAAGCACGCTTGATGCACTTTTGATAAATTTGAAGGTGGTCAAGAGCAGTAAGATGAACGCTCGTCAAGAAGCTCCAATTGGGTTAACCGCTCTTGGCGGAAGTCATCATTGGTGAGAATATCCTAGAGAAACCATCCATGAGAGAAAGCATCTCATGGCCCACAGTGAGATCGAAAAGTTGATCAATACGAGAGGTTGAAGTCGTCCTTTGGGAAAGGAAGGTTAAGATCCTGGAAATCCATACATATCCGAAGTCCCCCTGTCGCATTAGTGACAAGTACAACGAAATCCATTGTGGATGTCAATAGGTAAGATGAAAGGGCAAAAAGGAGTCGTTGATCATGCTCTTCTTTAACCAAGAGGGCAATCGTGTGGATGCATTTTTCGTGAGAATTCTGGTTAAATGGTTTGGAGTTTGTTTCAGAGTGATTTTATGGACAACAATGTTAGGATCGATTCCTGGCATAGTCAGCGTTAGGACCAAGATAAAGCTTGATTGCAAAGCATGTCACAAAGGGCTAGTGAAGGTGGCTTGTTTTGATGCATCGAGAGATTTGTCATGATCAGTTATCAGGCAATGAGGATCGTCAAAACTGATAGTAATGTGATGATTTCTGATAGTCAACTCATTCAACATGGTTTGGGTTGAAATGAGTGGTAATGGCCTGCACCCATTTAGTGAATATAAGAGTCATCTGCACCAAGGTAGGTGATGATGGAGTCGTCATCTTGGCACTCCACAACATTAATTGAAGGTGAGTCTTCTTCGATCATGTCTGGATACAAAAGGGGAAGAGAAGATGGGTCTTCACCATCACGTTGATAAGTGAGAGGACCTAGGAAGATAGCATTCATGAAAAAAAAAAGTTAGGAGGGATAGATTCCGGGTCTATCGACTCCGTGGGTGAAGATGGAAAAATGGGGCGATGATGGTTTAGAAGGGGTGACTTCGTCATCTTCCTAGATACAATTGACACGAGGTTTCTTCAGTGTAGGTGGTTCAGAAAATCCAAGACCACTACGATCTTTGTGTTTGCGTGTAGTCATGGGAATGATCTGTATGTCGGCCTTGTTCATAAAGACCGAAACCAAAACCTTTCCAAGCACAGCTGATGTCAGGAAGGTGAGGGCGAAATGACGGTTGGTTAGATATTGAAAATCATGATTGGAAGGGAACCACACCAAGGGGAGGTTTTAGGGGTGACAGAGGATGCGTCGACACCCCCATATGTTAGGTTGGTGCGTACAATTAGGTGGTCCGTAGGAGATCACCTCCCCCACACGACGGTCCTAGGTAGGATGCGCATGTAATTGTCCATACTCTTATGGGGTATGGAAGGTGCTAACGTTGTATAGGCAGTACTCCCCCAGCGTAAGGTGTTGAAAAACACCTACCAAGGGATCTGAGGTTGGGATGTTGTCCGCGAGGAAGGAAGAGAGTATTCATGTTAGGTGGTTTCATTGGTCGAAGGTGTGGGTGCGGCTAAGGTGGATGGTTGAGGCGTGGTTGAAGTAGATGGTTGGGTTGGATCAATGGGTGTCTTGACTGGTACAAGCACATCATTAGGGTGGTATAACATATTATAGGTTTTGAAGGGGGAAGCGTCAGTTGTGACGGTGTATGACTTCCCCTCATACTCAAATTTTATGCATCTATGTAAGGTGGAGGGAACGCATCCCATAGCCCGGATCCAAGGGCGGCCTAACAACATGTTGTATTGGAACTCTCCCTCAAGGACATAGAAGAGTTCAGGTAAGGTACGTGGCCCTACATGAATGTTAAGGATCACGGTGCCTAGGGTAGAAGTAATAGCATCGTTGAATGAACGCAACATGGTGGGGTTGGCACACATGCAGCTAGGAGGGATATTCATCTGTTGGAAGGATTTGGAAGAGACGATGTTTAGGCTAGCACCCCCATCAATCATAACATGATGTACCTGAATGTCCCGAACGTAAGCCGAGATGAAAAGAGCGGGGTCAGGATCTTCTGCACCAAAGACGACAATTTCTTCTTCGGAAAAACTGACAGCAGCGGCTTGCTGTACAGGGACAAAGATGGTTGTGGAGGTAGGTTGTTTGGTGAGAGAAGCGACGTGGTTGGGTGTTAAGATGGAGGTGACATGCAGGGTTTCGTTAGGTAGGACCTCTATCCCTTGGAGGATCTCAATTAGAGCTTGTCGATGAGATTCAGATGTTTGAATGAGATCATAGAGTGTCATTTTTACAGGATATTGGTGAAGTTGTTTGATCATGGTGCGATGGGAAACTCCATCAGAGACGGGATAGGAAGGTCCACGAATAACCACTTTAGGTGGTGGTGTCATCGGGATGGTGAAAGGAGAAAGAGAGGCCGCAGGTGTGCTCTCTTTAGCTTTTCCATTGTTTTTCTGACCTCGAGTAGCAATGCTAATCATGTTGATCTCATGAATACGAGATGAGGAAGATGGCAGGGATAAGTCATTGTTCTCGAGAGGTGGGGTTGCAATGATGATAGATTTTGGTGAGGCGGGGACAGATGGTATAGGAGAAGGGATCGAAGCTAAGGGTTTTTCCCTCTGTAGGTTGTCTTTCTTAGATTTTCTATCCCAGATAGGTAGCTGGCGAAGTATGGATTTCAAAGCTTTGCATTCTTCTACATTGTGTCCTGGTGTGCGGTGGTAGGCACATATTTTAGATTCATCATAACCTATAGGTCGAGGTTTAGATGGATCATAGGGTCTGAGTGGGGGTAGGGAAATGGTCGCATCCCCTACCAACATATCAAGGATCTTGGCGTAAGATCCTTTGAGCGGGTCAAATTCAGATGAAGATGAGGCTATTGATTGAGTGGGTGAGATTATTGATTTTTTTGGTAATGGTTGGGTACGAGTGGTTCGTACGGGTGGTGGTTTAGGTAAGGGATTTTGATGATTGGGTTTAACTAGGCGTGGCTTCTTCTACGCAGAATTCATGTTTAGCTGGTTAGATGATGAGGCCACAGATGACGTGGTGGCAGGAAACAACCACGGGGAAAGAGGAGCGACGGGAAAACAAATTCCTTCCGTGATCAAGTTTTCTTAGGGTTGGTAGGTAGGCAAGATACATGGGGTGACAGTGTTGAGATGCCTATGGATTTTTGTATGGGTGCAGAAGGTGCAGGTCGTGTTAAAGAAGACGTGGGAGGCATGGTGTATTGAGGCAAGGTGGAGGGGTGAGGCCCCAATATAGAAGGTAAGTGTGACGGTGAGGGTTGAAACCATGCTTGCTGTACCGGTGTGATCGGGGGCATGAGGGTTTTAGTTGTGGCGGAGGCATAGATTGGACTCGAGGAGATTGGGTCTGTCTCCTAGGTGGATTGACATGGCTTTATTTTTCAGATAAATCTAACCATTTAGGTGGGTGCGTCAGGCTGGGTATTGGTGAAGTCCCAAGCGTAGGGGAAGGTTTGGTTAGGTTGATAGAGGTGGATGAGGTATTTGGTAGAGATGAGGGGGGTGAAGGTGAGGACATAGGGATTTTGAGATTTTGTAAAAACTTCAGGTATATGGTAGAGGTGTCTGGATTAGTCATCTGTATTTGAGTAGAGCATGGTGTACTCAAACGTTCCCATAAGACTCGTCTATCTTCTGGGGGATGACAATCTTCACGTGTGGATGGGAATTTTGGTATGGAAGAGAAGTGGGCTGTGATTCCGGTCCACTGTGGGTGTGATACAGGGGGCGAATGAGGTGTTGTATCAATGGGTGTTAAGAGGTCAACCGATCGCTGGAAAGATTTAGGTGATGAAGAACTGATAGGGAGGAGGGCTTGTTCTAGAGGATCTTTCATGGTTAAGGAGTTTGGTGATGTAGGCTCGAGGGGTTTCTCCTCTAAGGATGACAGAAAAAGTGGTGATCCTTCTTCTTTTGCAGCAAGAGTGGTGGAAGGAGATGTTTGGGAAATAGATAGGTTGGATAACATCCACTCACAGTCTTGCAGTGGATGTGGTGTAAGAAGGCTCTTCTGTGAGAAGAGAACTCTAGGCGGTTGATTCCTTTATGGGTAAAGGAATAGTGGGGCTGTCCTCTTGTCCTGATGAAGGAGAAGGGGGTGAGGACCCCTGCGTTGGTGAAGAGGCTCGATTCAGAATTTCCTCGATGGAAGCCCTTGGTTGGGAGTTGAAAACCACATGGATTTCATGCACACTCTTCTCCTCGGCTGAGGTTTCTTGGTTTGTGTTACTGTTAGATGAATGGTTTGGAAATGGTTTGTTGAATATTTTTAAATTTGGATTAGCAGGGGCATTATGATTTATCGAGAGTTATATCCCTTGCATCAACCATTTCCTGCACTATATTTTTCAACATCTTTCAGTTTTCATGGTTGTGTCCCTTCACGCGATGGAAGTTACAGAAGTCATTTTATTTATACCAAGAAGGTATAGCGCGGGCAGAGTCAAACCCGGAGTGAGGATTAATAGGAGGCAAGGTGATAGCTCCTGCTTTAAGCAATTTTTCCAAGATCACATCATAAGTTTCTCCCAAGGGAATGTAGTTGATGGGCTCGGCTTTATACTTAAAGGTTGATTTCAGCTGGGTATAAGACGGTGCTTGATATTTGACCGTTACCACGTGTATGGATCCTTTTGATTTAGAAGCAGCCGATGCATGAGATTTGGTGGTGTTGGGTTTGTTAATGGAGTTTTGGGTTCATAAAGTTTGAGTTTTTGTTGCGCAACCTCAATTTCTCCTCCTCTAAGGCCCGAATCTCTAGTTTCCGAGCCATAGTAAAGGCCTCATCAAAGGTGCGGAAAGTTTGAATTTAGAGGGTGGGAGAAATGTGTTTAGCGCAGGACCGCGTTAAGAGTTCAATGAGCTTGGCCTGAGGTAAGGCATAACTAAGTTGATTGATGAGGCCCCGCCATCATCCAATGAAATCTGCGATAGATTCGTCTTCAAATTTTTGGATGGCATAGAGATCGGTAATGGATACTTTCTTGGAAATATTGATGGAGAAATGATCCAAGAAAGATTGGGCTAACTGGTTAAAGGAGAGGATTGAGTGCTAGGGCTAAAACACTGTACCACTCTAAGGAAGGTCCTGATAAGGACATGGGGAAGGTACGGAGTAGTAAGGCATCATCATGAGCAATCAGATAGCAAGAATGTCTAAATGATCGCAAGTGTTATTGAGGGTCCTCCTTACTATTAAAGCGAGTAAATTTCGATAATTCCCATTGAGGAGGATATGTATGAAGGGGGACAAAAGAATGAATAGGCTCTTGACTAACTTTCTCATATGTCAAGGTGTTACGGCTTCCTGAAATAGAAGCCTCAAGAGTTTGCATCTTGTCCATCATTTGTTTGATTAAATCATTGGTTGGGTTAGATGATGGTGTTGTCGTCGTAAACGAAGGAGGATTGGGCCAAGAGCCACTACTAAACAATGGTGGGGCTAAATTTTGATAAGGTATCGATGATGGATGTGTTGGGGTGGCCGAATAAGGGTGTCCTATATATGATGTTGAGGCCACTGGATGCGTTCTACGGAAATGAAAAGGTGGGCGGAGCCTGAGAGGGAAAGCTTGTGTGGATAGGTGGTAGAGAACTAGTTTTGAAAGAGGTAATTTACGGAGAGGGATGAGGTAGGGGCAATGGACGGTAATGATATGTGGGGCCCTAGATCAACCAAAGGAAATCCAATGGGTGTAGTATGGACCATCGAATCCACTGAGATGGGAGACGGGGCCAAGGATGAAGACAGTGAGGCGGAGTTATTAGGTGGGGAAGGAGCTAAGTGAGCGGCTATACTGATAGGCATACCTAAAGAGGAGCTGACCGTCGGGTGTACAGTCAGAGGTATGAGACAAATAATACTATATGGTGCCAAGATTAACATCCAAAAATTTAGCAAAATCCAGATCTCCGATAGAGATCTTGGGAAAAGCATTGGTGTCCATAGGATTCCCCATAGGATGCGAAGGGGGTGACTCAGGCAAAGACATGGAACAAGCATGTGAAACCATGGCTGCGGCTTGTTACTCAGGTGATAACAACCATGGATAAGAGGATACAACAGGGAATTAATCAATCAGGAACAGAAACAACAACAAAATGTTGGAATTGGTAGGTTGTTGGTTTGTCAGGAACTGTGAAACATAGTAACCGATATCGGTCTTGTAACCGATGTCGGTCAGACGGTAGCCGACGTCGGTCAGTGTAACCGATGTTGGTAGAAGAGGACCGGTGTCGGTCACTGTGAAGGAAAAGAGAGAATGTAAGAGGCTGCTGGTTTGGGGATAACAAGGCTTAGTATACCCACCAAACTGTCTGAAGTGATCACTGAGACAGGGTATAACAGAGAAACAGAACTGAAAGAAAAACAAAAAACAAGCAAGATGCACAAGCAAATCAAGAGACTAACCCTAGGATTAGTTTTAATCACTTTGGGCTTATGCCTTAGACGCAAGATGATGTCAATCCTAAACAAAAGACCTAAGGGAGATGTCAAGTTTGTTTTGGCTTGTAAGGCTACCTCAATCGGGTGGAGGAATACCGTGGGAAGGGGGGATGTTTGAGATGTTGTGTAGATTATGATGTGATTTGGTATGTGTTGTGAAGTGAGAGTAAGATTAATTTCTCGTCAATACCGTGGATATCACCCCCACGTGTATGACCTGTTACTTAATCTATGTTCACTAGAATTAAAAACAACAAGCAAGAATGTGATGCATGTGTTTTAAACCCAAATCGAAAATGATATTCGATGAAGCAAAGAAAGAGAAGAGGTTAAGAAGATGACTTTCACTAATGCAAAGATGTGAAAGAAAGACAAGTTCTTTTACCAAAATGACAAAATATTTTGTGAATATTTAGAAGAAAGAAATAACAAGTGTGCTCCCTATATGAAAACAAGCAAGAAAGAAAGAAACCCGAGAAGGGTCCCACCGGGCGTGCCAAAATGTTTCACACAGAATTTTTATTCCAGAATAGAGTTATTTCTATCTTTTCATTCTCTTGAGAAATAGATAAGGGTTAGGGCTAGGAGGAATACATGTTGAGTGTTGGGAAGGTGTGAGTGTACCGTAGAGAGATCAGACTGATTGTGAAGAGCTCCTTTTTGTCTGGGAAGGACTACCTGTAAATAAGAATGCAAGACCACCAGATTTTCGTTAAACAATAAGTGAGGGAACTGCCTTGGGCCTAGAAAATATTAGACTTCCTTTCGAAGGTGGTCAATTCCCTTTTAATACAAATTAATGCAAATGATAATAAAGAAGCTATTGCGAAATCACAATTTAGGTACCTCGTTACTAAAAGAAATAGAGACTAAACTACCAATAATAAAATGTCATGTTGTTTGCTTGGTCACTAGTTATTGATACGTTCAGATCAAGTTACAGGGGTAGACAATGCTGGATATGGGATTGTTTAGAGGTAAATAGGTGAAATGTTGGTTTTTGGTATAAGTCACAGTGACCGATGCCGGTCACTAGATAACCGACCACGGTTATAAAACTGGTACCGGTAGGGGATAACCGATATCGGTAGGGGCAGTGGTTTAGGGTTTTTTAAATAGAGGTTGGTTGTAAGATGGTTATGGGGTTCAGAAGGTTGGTAGATGGTTGAGGGGAGTAGTAGGGTGATAGAGAAGACTCAGAGAGTGAGAAATCTGTCTTTGGGGCAATATAGAGATGGATGAATGAAGGTTAGGTGCAGGGTGCTGCCGGGTGGTAGATCCAAGAGTGAGCTTATAATCACTATGAATCAAAAGTTCACAAAGTAGTGTCTAGAAGCATACAAGGTAATAAAAGAGACTACTTACTAGTTTCTGATGTGGATGCAGGTCCAAGGAATGTAGTGGTGAAGGAAAGGCTCAGTTGGGATGATCTGGCAATCAGAAGTGAGCTGATGAAGCTATCCTCTGACTTTCCCAATTTTTGGATGAGTGTGACAATGATCTCGTTGCTTAGTTACAGGTTTGGGCTCAATACTCCTCTCTGCAAAATAAATTCAGATTCTTTCCAAAATGAATTCCCCTCTCTTGGTTTTGGTTGGGGGAGGTCATTTACAGGGAACCGATGGTGGTTACCTAACCGACACCGGTCGAGTAGGGACCGATGTCAGTTAGGTCAAAGTTGGCTATTTTTAGTGAAATAGCCAACTTTCCCTCCTTTTCTCCTGAGGGGCCAGTTGTGGACTTGGTCAAGTCATTATTAGGTTCGTTTTGGTGTGGGTGAGGGGTGATGAGTCATGGGTGTGGGTCTGAACCAAGTTATAGGTCTTAATTAGGTTACTTTAGGGTTAGGGCTAGGTAATGGTGAGGTGGCGAGGTGAGGTGGCAGGGTTGGAGATGTGGATTTATTAATTATAAGGTAAATAAATAATTAAATGTGTAAGGTTTAGGTGGTGAGGTAGGGTTAGGTTGCGAGACAAGATGCAGGGCACAGGACGTCGTAAGACCCAAATTTGGTGTCTACACTCTTACCCTGAAAAACTTTGCTTAGCCTTAGTTTTTTTTGCCACCAAACTTCACCATTACCTACTCAACCACAAAACCTATGTTGTGACCAAAACTGACCCCTTACACTTCATGTATGCTAAACCTTACCAAAATCAACATGCCGCATGTTGTCTCATGCTTCTTGCTGACTTAGACCTTGAATTCATCCACCAAAAATCTATCAAGGGCCAGGCCATTTCCAACCAGCTCACTAATGCACCTCTTTCTGTAATCAACCTTTGAATTTTGATTTCCCTAATGAATCCATTGCTAACCTCTCTTTGGATGATGACCCTTACCAAATGACCTTATTCTTCGATGGTTCCAAATGTCAGTGTGGGGGTGGTGCAGGCATTATCCTCATTCCTCTTGATGGTGAACCCATGCCCTTATCATTGAAACTTGACTTCGAGTGCACTAATAATATCACCAAATATGAAGCACTCGTATTGGGTTTCATGACTGCCTTACATTAGATGTCAGATCCATTAATATCTTTGGTGATTCTCAACTAGTAGTAAACCAAGTCAATAGTTTTTATTAGTTTCATAATGAAATACTTCAAGAATACAAATGTTACGTCAACATTATGTTGACTACCTTTGACCACTATAAAATTCAAACTATTCCGCGATCCACCAATAAATTTGTGGATACCATGGCCTACCTCACTTCCCAAATACCCACTTCACCTGCTGATTAAGACATCTTTATTACCATAAAATGCATACCGAGACCTTCTTATAAATCTTGTTGTGTTAACCTCATCTGAACTACCCCACTAAACACACAAGACCTTTGGTATAAGCAGCTTGCAGATTACCTTTCCCTTTCTATATTGCCTCCTGATCTCATATGTAATGGACAGCATGCCTTTGTAAAAAATGCCTCTCATTATGTCATCATGGGTGGCCTTCTCTATAAATGAGGCTTTGACGATATTCTCTTACGATGCCTCACTAGCTCTGAAATCCCCTATACCATTAAATAAGTTCACGATGGCATATGCGGAGGTCACTTCAGTGGCCTAGCTGTTGCTAAATGCATTCTTTACCTAGGCTATTACTGACCAACCATCAATCATGATTGTTGTGACTACATTAAGCGTTGTGTAAAATTCCAACAACATGCCAACCTTCATCACACACCTAGTCATGCCTTATAGGTCACTCATGACCTTTGGCCCTTCTCTCAATGGGGTTTGGTTCTTGTCGGAGAGATCAATCCTCACTCTTCCCTAAGACATCAATGGATCATCACCACTACTAAATACTACACCAAATGGATTGAATCCGTACCCCTCATCTCTACTAAAGATGAGAAAATATGTGAGTTCATCAATCATCACATTATTTATCGCTTCAGTGTTCCACATCATCTTATCACTGATAATGGAAAACAATTCAAAAACAAAACCCTACAAAAACTTTGTGATGCCTTCGGCATCCAGCTTAGCTTCTCCTCCCCATATTACCCCTAAACCAATGGCCAAGCTGAATCCACCAAAAAAACCCTAAACAAAATTCTCATGAAAGTGGTTAATGATACTGGGAAGGATTGGCATACGCACATTCCTTTCGCTCTTTGGGAATACTGTACTAGTATTTATACTTCCACTTCTGCTACTCCCTTTTCTCTAGTCTACAGTACCAAGGCTGTTTTTCCTCTCGAATTCCAGATCCCATCTCTCCGTATCTCTCTTCAAGATATGCTTACTGATGATGACTTTCACCAAGACCGTTTAGCACAACTTGAGTTATTAGACGAATGTCATCTTCATGCCCTCGACCATCTCTAAATATACAAAAAATACATCAAGCGTGCCTATGAAAAACATGTCCATGAGCGCACCTTCAAGGTCGATGATCTCATCCTCAAGGAAAATCAACATGTAACCAAAGCAGAAAAAATAAAACGGGCCAAATTTTCTCCTAATTCGCTTGGACCATACATCATGACTGATGACTATGGATTGGGTGCTTATCACTTTTCTTCATCTGATGGTAAGCCCAAACCTAAGCCCCTCAATGCCTTGCATCTTCGACCATTCTAATATGGACTTCTAGTCCTACATCACTATTTTTCTAATTCATGCCCCTCCCTTGAGTGCCATTTACCTTTTTCTTTTCCACATCTCATCTCCAACGTCTAAACAAGAATCATGTGATTACCCGTCACCCTTTTGCCTTATCTTAAATATGTGCACCATGGATCTACATATGGCATGATTCTCATGGATACTTTTCATCTTCTTTTATATGAGATCCCATGGTCATTCACCCTTGCCTTCTTAACAAGAACCAAATGCTTCGTTATAGTCTCGTCCATGATTTAAAAGCCAAAAAAAATAAATTATTACCTCGAAAATAAGGGATTAACTCCTTGAGTCAAACTTCCAATATAAAAGATGAATCCATCAAAAGGACATCTTCCACCTTCAATTGTCACTATAAGTAGACTACTCCCTCGAAGGATAGCTATAAAAAGCTTGCAACTCTCTACATAGTCTTTTCAAAAAGAGGACTATTTTCTCAAAAATAAAAAATCAGAAGCTTCCTGCATCAATTAGCTTCACAAAGACCTCAAGGAGACATATATTCCTCCCGTATAGACTTCTCACATCGATCAGTCTATCTAGAAAGTCAAAAATAAAAGAAAAAGCAAAGTAACCTTTTTCGTCATGGACTTGCCTATTGTGATCTTGGCTTTGTTGCCCAAGGTATTTTACTTCCCATTTTATGACGTAATTACCTTCACCTCCTTACCTGTGTCTTTTCACCTCATACTACCTCAAGGGACCTACTGAACCTATGAAATTTGGTGATTCTGTGACTATTCTTTACCTTTAGAGTAATCAATCATGCAATGTCTTTAGGTTCTTACGTTCACTAGCCTATCTGTAGATGTGTTTCATACATTTTGATCCCTGCCAATCAGGTGGCTTTCTTTCCCCCTCCTATCTTTTCTCTTCTTCATTACCTTTTGATATTCCTATATAGGACTAGACCCTCGACACCTAACTTTTGGGGTTTTCTTCTCACACCTCTATCATCCTAAAATAACCTTTACCTATCTACCCAAACATTACCTAATCATACCTATGGCTTGGAATCAACATTACCTATCGACCTAAAATCACCCATACCTATCTACCTATATTCCACCTAACCTAATCTACCTTGACCTAAGCATACCTATTGGCCTAGAATCAACACTACCTATCAACCTAAAATCACCCATACCTATTTACCTATATTCCACCTAACCTAATTGACCTTGACCTAATCATACCTATGACCTCGAATCCAACCTAACTATCAACCTCACTACCTATTCTTCTATGTCCTCATATTCTTCCCTAGCTTATGGGAGAACTGCATCGGTCTGAGGTCCCTTTTCACTGGGAATATGTAGGCAACACTTCCAAGGCATGGGGCCCTGGAAGGTTAGTTTGAACACTCTTTACCCTAACCATTTGCCCCACCTTTACCTGATTTCCTATTCATATCAAAACCTTAACATCTAAGCCATATACCACATAACTTTTACCATTTACATTATTTCACATTTTCATACATAACCAACATTTCCGACATTTTACACCATCTCATGCCTTTATATCGCCATTTTTTATCAAAATGCCGAAATGACTCAACCATGCCTCAAAAACCTGACTCCACCATTTCTATAACCTGACTTAACCATGCCTAAACAATTTTAATCAATCCATGCCTAACAACCTAACTCGATCCATGCCTAACAACTTGAATCAACCATCCCTAAACCAACCTGACTCTATCCATGCTTAAACTAACCTGACTTGATCCATGCCTAAACCAACCTGACTCGATCCATGCCTAACCTACCTGACTCAATCCATGCCTAAACTGACCTAACTCCATCATGCCTAAACTCACCTAATTTCCATCCATATCAAAGTAACCAATCTATATATCATCTAACACAAGCCATAAACCAATATCTCATCAACACATTAACACATCACAAAATACCATGAATCTCATCATATAAATCAATAACTGTGTATCTCAAAATACATGCCTGTCTCATCATGGCCATCATCTCAAGAATGTCAAAACGTAGGCTGATATACAATACAAAATGTCATCGGCATGTAGGCCGGTCTCATATATAAAAAAATAATGAATGATCCAATACAAAAATATCTTTGGCTCACATGTTGGTATTATGTACAACACAATAATAAATACACAATCTCTTCAGCATGCAGGCTGGTCTCATATATCATACATAAAAAAATGACTCAGCACGTAGGCCGGTCCATAGCAGGTCAATCATCTCTCCATCTGATGTTGGGGAATGCTCCTTGTGCCTATGTCTCTCTAGACCCCTCTACCGCACCTGTCTAGGGCCCAAAACCTGCCTCACCTCCTCCTAATGGCCCCTCCCCTGGGGCTAGCCTCTATGCACTAGTGGCCTCACCATGACCCTATCAATGGGCTCGCTGGCCCCCTGTACTCTCCACACTATGAGTGCGGGATCTAGTCCTCTCACTGGAGGCCTTTTGTGCTCTATACTTGACATAAGAGGGCACATCTAGCCTGACAACTAATAAATGATCATGTTAATACCGTGCCTCTCCTAGGGCATCTTTGAACCTGGCCATGGGCACTGTCTGAAGAGGTACCATGGGTCCCGCTACCTACATGGGTACCTATATAATGGGACCCTGTCCCTGAACCTGCACTGAGCCCTGTGCTGGTACTAGAGCCTGAGTTGGCCCTGAAGTCTGTGCCTGTGCCTGTATCTAGGCTTGTAGGGTAGTAATCTATGCCTGTGCTACTGTAAGCTAGCCCTATAGACCCATCACCTACCCATGTGCTATGGCCAACTAGCCCTATAAATCCTGCACTTGCGCCTGTAGAGAGGTCATCTCTCCTCCATCTCCACCTACCTCCTCTCCATCTCCATCTCTCCCTACCTCCGCCTGCGTAGGTACCTATCCCTGCCTTTCCTGAGCCTACAACATAGTTATCTGGGCCTTTAAGATGACAACCTGTGCCTCTGAACCTATAAGCTGCCCCTGTATGATCCCAAGCTACGTCACCAAAGTAGCCACCTTCCCCTATAGGGCATCTCTCTGAACTGTGATGGTGGCTAAGTCTTGCTGCCCTGGCCTCGGTGGTATGGCTCTCAGCTGTTTCGCCCACCATTACCTGCATCCATCTGCAACCCCAGCATCATCAATCTGTACATCTACTAGTTGTTCCTCTTTCCCTGTCGGCACTATGGGTCATGGTGGAGACATAGGTCTCTCCACATCATCTCTCTAGTACTAAGGGAACTGAGGCGGTACACCCTGGACCAATCCAAACTGGTGTCTAACCTACTCTACTAGTATTTTCTCATGCTCATCCTCTCTCCTCCCCTCTATCCACATATGTATCTGTAGCCTAGCTAGCTCTGTGGCCATCTGTCTATATGAGGGGAAGCCCACATATGGCCTCCAAATGATGTCCATCCCGAATAGCCCCTCCAAAAACCTCCTGTAATAAACTACATCATGCGTAGCTCTGGCACCTCAGGCCTCTCCCATGGCCAGTACCCACCACCTGTACCCCACTCTCAACACTCTCCGTGGGAATGCATCTACCTGGGGCATCCCCACTAGTCGAACACAAATAATGTGCTCGTATGCTCAACAATGTAGTAGTATGACGCAATAGATGTTGAACCTCTGCAGTCACCCGTAGGCCAATAGCTCTCTATACACCTATGTCAGCAATGCAGGTGCCCATGTGAACCATGTCTAATGTATCATCATGTGATGGAGGACACCCATCAGTGATCTCGGGAATCACCCCCTGCATTCGAAAGTGCAAAGCAACATACTGCCTCCATCATGAGTATCACTAACCTCATCTCTTCTGGCTGAGCTCTATACATCGCTCCATAGCTCAGGCTAGCACTATGGAATGTCAGATATGCCACACCCTCACCAAAAATGGGTGCTAGTAACTCCTCAAATGCCTCTAAAGAGATGGAATAAACCTGGGCCCCCAATATGGGCAACCACAGGATCCTGTAGACATCCTCTAGGGTGATCATCATCTCACCCATCAGAAAATGGAAGGTGTTGGTCGCCGAGTCCCATCTATCAATGAGGGCAACCATAAGACTCACCTCCCAGACTACATGTTGGTAGTGCCACACGCCTATCAATCCCACCTCTGCCACGTGCTGCCACTCCACATGTGTCATGATTGCCCATACTATCAATAACAAGGACGACACCCAGGTCCTCATCCACAGCTCGTCTCAGGCCTACATCCCACAAAAGCAATATATTAGTACACCTTTCCAACTTACCTTATTTTTACCCCACATCCCAACCTAATCTCTTTCTGTACCCCCATCCCATTGGCCTTGTCACTCACCCAAACCTACCCAAACCCATCCACTCGAACCTATCTACCCTAACCCTCACCCAAACCTACCCAAACCCATCCACCCGAACTTACCTACCCACACCCATCTACCCGAACCTATCTACCCTACTTATCTACCCAACTCTATCTACCCTACCTATCTACCCTAACCCTCACCCACACCTACACAAACCTATCTACCCTAACCCTCACCCCTACCTACCCAAACCTATCTACCCTACCTACCTACCCAAACCCATCTACCCTACCTATCTACCTTATCTACCCTAACCCTCACTCCTACCTTCCCAAACCTATCTAACCTGCCTACCTACCCAAACCCATCTACCCTACCTATCTACCTTACCTACCTACCCACACCCATCCACCCTACCTATCTACTTTACCTACCTACCCAAACCCATCTACCCTACCTACCTACCCAATCCCATCTACCCTACCTATCTACCCTAACCCTCACCCAAACCCATCCACCTGACACTATCTATCCTACCCTACTTTCTCACTTCCCCTATTACCTAATTATTATGCACCCTACCCTTACTCTCTTCCCTTTTTTTATCCCCACTTCATCTTAGGATTGACCAACCATGGTCACCCTTTGACCGAAACCAATCCCTATTCTTGTGACCGGTACCAGTCACTATCCACCGATGTCGGCCACAAGTCGATCGACGTCGGTCACTGTCTTGCCCCCCGCCTCAACTTCCCAACCCTATTTTTTCCCTTCCTAATCATTCTACCCACCCAAATCTATCCTTACACCCCTCATTGTTCCTACATTACCCTTTTTCTCTACCCGTACCCTTCCTCATTCCCATTGCCCTTTATTTTTCCCGTTTCGAAATTCTTTCCCCCTCAAAAACTACCATTTTTCACATTTTTCATATTTTTACCAAATTAACTCACAAATCACTAACAAAGGTTTTATTTCTACCTGATCCCACTTTCGTCGAAGTGGAGGTACCTCCGGCCACCGCCCTGGTCCACCCAATCCCTCTCTAGCCTTTGCCATCCTCAAATGACCTCCAACTCTCTCCACCAATCACCTCGCTCAATTTGATCTCGTGGCCCCACTTCTCACCCACTCAATCTCACCTATATGGCTCACCAACCAATCTCTCTACTGTACTCTTTTGACCTCTTCCTCTTTACTCTCTTTTTGTCCTCTTCTTCTCCTTAACAACACACAAATGAATTTTAAAACGTGGGTTTTCCACTTTTTATACCCTACCCAACTCAACCAACGTTGGTTAACCCTTGACTGCTACCGGTCTTCTACCCTAGTTAACCACCGTCGGTTCCTCTCCACTGTCATCGGTTAATACTGACCACTATCGATTACCCTACCTAGTCTTCTCCCTCACATTTACCTATTTCTCCTTACCTCCCCTTTCTTTCACCTCCCCTACACCTACCTGGACCACTTTACCTTCCCCTCTAGCACTCCACCTTCCTGAACCTTACCTCATTCGCCATGTATGCCTCCTTATCTTACCCCTACTCTGGCCTTCTCATGTTGTGACCTATCTACTTGGACCTGAAAAATTGTTTGTGACCTTTGAACCACTGTGCTCGCTATACCTTACGACACTGTTACTTGTGTTGATTGGCCTAATGACCTTACCTAGCCTATTGTCGTGACTGTTTATCTTGACCCTACCTTTGGTGTACCAGAACATACCTAAACCGTTCCTGCCCCTAACGTACATCATGTTTCCTGACCATATCCTATACCTTGGATACTGGAATCACTTTAACCTTGTTTGGATAAACCTATCGACCTTAGACGATGTAGAGTTTGCAAGCTCTTCAACCTGGTATTGTGTTGCAATTTATACATGTGTGTGTATTCACCTGCCACTACCTTTGACCTTGGTCCGTTTACCTGTTTACCTATATGCCTGATTTTCCCTTTACTCATTTCCCCATTTTTCACTATTCTTCTTCACATCCACTTTTATCAAACCCCTTGCCGATTCTCCCTATCACCTCATCAGTTCCTGGTTTGAGGGGGATTACCCTCATTCTCACTTGGGGCAACCACACTCTATTCTTGTTAACGTCACTTACCAATAAAAGCTACACAACAAGAAGGGAAAAAATGTAGACACCAAAATCATGTAGTAATCACCTTGGTCCCCTACTACAATCCTATAATCATTTCCTCATCCTCAACACCTTAGCACCTACCTCCTACACCCCACACATTTTAATTTAATTACTTTAATTAAATTAATGCCATTTATCTCCATACATATTAATTTAATTATTTTAATTAAGTTAATGACCTTTTACCCACACACATATTAATTTAATTATTTACATTAAATTAATTCACTACCCTCACACATCTATTTAATATGTTTTCCTTTATTAAATGCACCTCACCTAACCACCCCTATCATTTGACCCATTAACCTAAACCCTAAACCAATATCCTAAATAAAACCTAACATTAGACCCATCCCCTCACCTCACATTAAAAGCCTCCTAAGGTAAGTTTTGGCCCCGAGAAAGGAAGAGACCCTTAGCAAATGGTGGAACAACTTCCTAGGCAACTTTTGAAGAAACCGAGATATCTCACCCAAACCGACGTTGGTTTACCCTAAACCAATGTCGGTTTCCCTAAATTGATGCTGGTTATATCGGGATGAACCAAATGGCCTATTTCGACCCATCTACAACTTTGTAATAAGGGGTTGTTAGTTGTTGGTTGGTTATTATTTGAAAGACTTCCGATTGTGAATTTGATCTCTACAGACGCAACAACAACACGAAGACTGGTTGGAGATCAACAAAGGCAACCAAATACACTGGCAAAATGATGAAACTTTTTACCCAACATTCTCTAACACAACAACCTCTTCATCATTATTCAGACCCGTACCTCATAAAAGAGTAAGTATCCTCCTCCAACCTATTTCATTTGCTTATCAACATCTGCAATACTTTTGGTAAAGGAACTTAGTACTTCACCCTCTTTCCATTCCCTCTTTCCAGCTACAACCACCTTCTATACGCAATCGTCTTAATACCTTGCATAATTATCTATATGACCTCTTCAGTAATCTCATACCTTCGCAGCATATTTACACCCCCTTTGTGATCAATCCCTACCTTCCCCCAACTCCAATTTCACCCCAAAACTCCCAAAACTTAGACTGTGTGATTTTACCAGTTCCTAACCTGACCGTCATAGGTTCTCCCTAACCATCACCATTTACGGTAAGACCATCATCAGTTTTGTAGAACCGTAGTCGGTCTCTATTTTCCCCGATCTCTGCCAAAACAACAACCTATTTGTGACTCACATTCAACCTAACCTCATTGTTCCCGGCTTATACCTACCTGAACACCTATTTGACCTTCAAATCTATATCTAATATAGCCTGTTAGCTCAGATTCACCTATAATCAACCTACTTGACCTCTGGATCTCCTTCTAACCTAGCCTGTTAGATTAGATCTAGCCTATTACATTTTGTATGAGATGCCTAAATCATATTAAACTATAGTAGGACAACATTTAATTTGTTTCAGTATTGAATTGTTTTAAATAGTGGACTGACAGCCATTTAGGAAGTATTGTACTTCCAAGATCTAGCACATGCTAGGCAGTCCACTGCATATATTGTTTAACTCTCTTTGGTGGTCTTGTTTTGATTCTTATACAGGTAGTTCCTCCTCAAAAAAATGAAGGTATCAGAATCACTTTGATTCGGAATTTAGATACACATGCATACAACCTTTAACCATCCCAAACTAGGTATTCCTCTTACCACCTGTACCTTATCTGTTTCATCAAGTACTTCTCAGAAAAACTAAGAAATCAGGTGAAACACTCACGGCTGAGTTTTTTCATTTAGAGATTTTGTAGGAGAAATACGAAGGTATGCTAAAGGATTTGGGATGATTGGATATATATATCATTGAAAAATAAACTTGTTGTAGAGGTGATAAAACTTTTTGGGGATGTCATTAAAAAAGACACAGAGAGAGACAAGCATTACTGAGTCCATCTAATTATTTTTTTGCACCATAAACAAGTACGCATTTTAGACCTTACGACATTAAAAAGGGAACAAAATAATTTTGATTAGTATATTTGGTAGCTAGTACATTTAGGTATGTAAACAAATAGATTTATGTATTTTTTTGTTGTTATGATTATGCAAGGAAATAGATCGATATGTTTTTCATACATTAAAATAAATGAGATATATGTAAAAACGGTTCAAATAGTTGATTGTGAATTAAAATATCTTTGTTAGTATACACTTTTTACACTTTAGAAGTAAACTTGGAAAAAATGAGATATTAAAACCTTGAAAAGCCTACTCTTCCATTGTTGTATTCTGTTTGAGAAATCTTCAATAGTATCCCTTGCAAAATCACTATATTAGAAGTTGTTTCTTCTTCTTTCTTTTGTAAAATCTCTGTATCTTTGTATCTTTTCTGCTATCGGTAGCTATATCTTCTTCTTTCTTTTGTAAAATATTTGTATCTTTGTATTTTTCTGGCCACATCTATGCTCTTTGTCTTTCCCCAACTAAATCTCTGAATGAAAAAATATCGGTCCCAATAGAGAGAAAACTAAACCCTGATTCATTTGAAATCCATATTTTTATAATGTACTTGGCCAAAATAAATTGACTCGTAAAAAAAGAGTGCCAAAAATTCAATATTTTAATAAAACTTGACATATTAAATGACAATTACGAATTGCCTCCCAAAAATTAAACTATATAATTTTTTTAAAAATGCCAAAAATTCACAATCTAAATCAAACCTACCATAATAAATGACCGGTATGAATTGCCTCCCTATAATAAAGCGCCAGAAATTTGAAATTTGAAACAATAGAAATCAAAGTGTTTCTAATCAAGATGTGATATTAGTAATTAACACATCATCAATAACATTGATTACTAAAAGAAATCAATTTGATTACATAATATTAATATTAATTAATAATATTATAACTAATTAGTATTAGTGCTAATTTAAATAATTAATTAGTAATATTATTATTAATTTCAAAAAATATCCTATTAATTAATATTAGCTACAAGAATTAATATTACTAATAAACCTCAATTATTATATTAAAAAATGACATCTAATTATATTATCAAACGAATACAAAATAATTAAATAATGTTATAAAAATATAATTAAACTTTATAAACATAATTAACAACTTAATCGACATTATTTATAATGCTTAATTAATTATAGTGCATTTTAAAAATAATTTTATAAAATTATAAAAAATATAGTAAAACTTTATAAAACTAATTAACAACATAAAATCCATTCATATTTATAATGTTTCTTTACTTATAATGCTTAGAATGAGACAATAAAAATATTTAAACTTTAATCATAAAAAATTAGAAATCACATAATATGTATTTAACATATCATATTAGGGATAATCAAAATTAAATAATTAACAACATTAATTAATAATACTAATAATTAAATACAAGAAATAATATTGTATCATTTAATAATACCTATAAATTTCAAATAATTATATTTTACATTACAAAAAATAAAATGATTGTTGTATGTGAATGGGCTTGAACCCATTTTAATACCTCTATAAAGGAAGTTAAAATGTGTTTTCTTTATTCTTTGACTATGATTCATATTTTAGAACAGGCATATGACACTTCTAAAAATATATCATTAGAATCCACCCTAAGGCAGTGAGAGTGAACATCCCTTATTCTATCATTTTTATATGATGTTTGCTATGAGAATGAAGTAAACTTTATTCTGAGAGAATTATTTTTTATGTTGTATTCAAGATAAGATGAAAAAATGTATGTTTGTGTGAGAGAATGGGCAACTTCCCATTATTAAACAAACATTGAGTTAGATATGATTATTATAGAAGCGCTAAAATGACAAGAAATTTCTTCTATTACTCGTATTATAATATGGATGTGAAAATGATACAAAGTATATAACTTATAGTACTCACATCGGAGGTTTATATTAGATGCTTTAAATAATGAGATGGTACCTTCGAAATAAATTTAGAGCAATTAAATTTTATTCCTTTTTGAGATTTTTTTTTATTAATGGCTAAAAAAGTGAGTAACAAGAACAATGAAAATGAGGCAATACACATAGACAAAATGGGCATATGTTGATTCTTATACAAAAAAATGTTTTTTCATCTTGTATTGAAAGGGAGTATTTCCATTCTCATATAATAATCATAGAAGAAAAATACACATAAAAAATAGGTATATGTTCATTCTCATACAAACAAACATTTTTATCTTGTAGTGAATGGGCATATGCCCATTCTCATTTAAGAATCATAGAAGAGAAAAAGAGGTAATTTTTTTTTAGAATGGACAGTTGCTCATTCCCACATCCTTTATAGTGATATAAAAAATTATTAAGTTCAATATTGCTTCAATGGGGTATAATGGTTAGAATAAGCATATGCCCATTCTCATACAAACAAAGAGTTTTATGATTGTGATGAGAATGGGCATATGCCATTTCTCATATAAAAAATTATTTTTATCATTGTGATGAGAATGGAGATATGCCCATTATCATAAAATCAATATAGAAAGAAAGAAATATTCTCCTACACGAAACATAATGAATGAATGACAATTACATCTTTTTATGAGAATGTTTAAAATGGATAGATGCCCATTCTCATAGTCAGGGAATATAGGAATTATGAAGAATTCTTGCACAAAAGTAATATATGTAATTAAATCCTTTTATGAGAATGTTTAAAATGGACAGATGCCCATTCTTCTAATCAGGCACTATGGGAAATATGATGAATTCTTGTAAAAATAATATATACTATGTTAATATGATGAAGATATTTGGATGAAGCGGTTAACAATCATGTTTCTAATTAACTTCTATTTAACCTCTATATATTTATTTCTCTTCTTATAAATTCAACCTAAATTCTTCTTCAATGATTCCTATAAGAGACTGGGCATCTGACCATTCAAGATAAAAAAATTGTTTGCATGAGAATTAGCGTATTCCCATTCTTATCATTGCAAAACAAGCAATATTTAACTTGATCATTACTATGGGAAAATTAATATGATATAAGAGTGAAAATGAATGGTCAATCTAATACAAGAAATATTTAACTTAATCAATTTAAAATCTATATGAAGGCTGTGAGAATATAAGAGTGAAAATGACTTAGATTTTATTTGTATTCTTATTTTATGATTCCTATATGGGATTGGGTAGTTTTCATTGGATACAAGATTGAACATAATCATTTTAATACCTATGAGGGTTCTTCCTTCTCATTGGATAATGTCAAAGAATATCCAATCGAGATTATTGATGTGAAACTAATATGGACTGTTAGTTCTTCTGTGGTCTTTTTCAGTAAATTAAATATGCATTTTGTAGTTTTCTCTCTCCGTGTTACCTTTTTTTTGGTCACCGCTACTTTTTATCACTGGACATCAAATTTATTTTTAGCCCTACAATTACTTATCTTAAGTTTCCATGTTCTATAAAATTAGCTAAATTATTGACCTTATTTTATTACAATCACATGTAGAATTATAGACACTGAAATAGAGTAGAGATAAAATAATTCGAATCACAGAAGAATAATAGACATATAAATAATTTGAATCACATAAGAAGAATAAAGATAAAATTTACTATGATCATATTAACTGTATAAAAGTACAAATAATATATATAAGGAGATGATTAAAAAATTATTACAAAACATACAATGCACATCTTCCAATTCTCTATAGTATAATTCTTATATGAGAATGGGCATATGCCCATTCAAAATATATTTTCTTCTTCTATGATTCCTACACACACACACACACACACACACACACACACATGTATGTATGTATGTATGTATGTATATACATACATACATACATACATACATACATGTATATATATATATATATATCTTTTCTTCTTCTACGATTCCTATATATATATATATATATATATATAGGAATCGTAGAAGAAGAAAAGATATTTATGTATATATATTTGTTGATGAGAATAGGCATATGCCCATTCAAAATATATATTCTTCTCTTATGTTTCCTAAATGTGAATGGATATATATCCATATATATTGTAATATGAGAACTACATAAGGCTTGATCCCTCTTGAGGGTATGTAGAACATAATATGCCCATTCTAAACATATATTATTCTAAATTTATTAATCCATAAAGTCTTTTAGAATGTTTTCACACTATAATTAAATGGGCATATTCTCATTCAATTCATATCAATTTATTGTTTTTTTACGTATTAGAAAATGTACATTGTATTCAATATAAGTTGAATTTTTTTTTTTGTTCGTATGAGAGAATGAGCAACTGCTCATTCTTAAATAAAGACAGATTAAATAAATTTTACCTCTCCACTAACATATTGCATTATGGACAAGCTATGAGTAATATAGAAGTACTAAACATACTAATTTCAACATTGCAAGTATTAGAATGTTTAGAATTAGCATATGACATTATATTTGAACATTTCTTATATTAGAATGTTTAGGACATGAGAATATACCCATTGATAATGGGCATATTCCCACTCTAATATAGGAATCACTAAGAAAAATAGGCATAAGGAGAACTATATATGGCCATATGTCTACTTGAATTGGAATGACATGAAGATGAAGTGTGTCGTCCCCCATTTTTCTATGGAAGGAAAACCAGATGTTATTCTTCACATTGAGAAGAGTTGGAAATATTCATTTTTTTCTATAGAAATTTCCTTCATATTCTTCATGAAAAGAGAGAGATCTCAAAAGTGAAAGAATAAACAACAATTAGAGATATAGGCTTGATCCCTCTTTAAGGGTATGCAGTGTAGCACTAGGCTCTGCCAGGGATAGTCCAACCAATATGATACAATTATTAACTCTTTAAATACTGTTAGAGTTTTTTTACACTATAATTATTCTTCTAATATGGTCCTCCTTACATTACAATGGTCCTCCTTCCATGAAAAATGTGGGACAACCCAATATTAAATATTTGTTTGTTTAAGGATGAAAAAATGCCCATATTTCTAAATAGTCCAACACAACTGACCAAAAATCTGGCCAGAACAAAATGTTAAAATGTCTAGAGAATGAGCTAATTCCTATTCTCATTATTACTCCTATAAGAAAATGGGTAGGGAATGGGTACCTTTCATTTCTAAAATAAATTAATAGAACTATATAATATGACGATGGGCATTTGCCCAAGAGAATGTAGTACAACAATTTTTAGAGCCAAGATGCCCATTCCTAAAACAAAATAATATAACTACATAAGGCTTGATCCTTCTCAAGGGTATGTAGTGCAGCACCTGACCGAGCCAGAAACTGGCTTTTCCAGGGTTAGTCCAACCAAAACGATACAATTTTATTCCAGAAAAAATGAAAAAAATATTTGACATTTTTTTGTATGAGAGAATGGGAAATTGCCCATTCTTAAACAAAGATAAAGTCAATTTTATCTCTCCAATAGCATCATGTATTGTACAGTTAGATATGATTACCATATAAGCACTAAAATGACAATATATGGGCATATTTCTATTAAGTGGTCAATGAAATTGGCTAATGTACATTGTATTTAGGTCATGGTTATTCCCTCTCTTCCTGCCATTTTTCTGTGAAGTGACAGAAAATAAATGTCCTTCTTTAATTCCATTTCTCGGCCATGTCTCAAGAAGAGTTTTAGGCTTGATTTGATGTATGTGTGTGAAGCCATTGAACATGTTCTGGGTGACACTTATCGTTTTCATTAAAAAAGAGCTTGGTTCAACTTAGAAATTTCCTCATTATTTGTTTCCAATCTACTTCTGGTTAGCCATAACAAATTATAAGTTTTTACTATTGCTCTTTTTTTAATCTTTCCCTCACATAGGGTTGGTTTCGATGAAGAACTCGAGTATTGTAATCTAAACTATCTATCAATGTTCGTCATTCCTGATGTGGAACTTGGTTGGATCCATCGTTCTTTAGTGGAACCTTTAGCGCAGAGGGCCCGAGGCCTCACCTAATTCGTGCAGGCTATCTTAGACTATTGTATATCCAAGGACCTAGACTGACCGCCTCTCCATCTTCCTAGAACTGTTGATTTAACGCAGGTTCATGTTCCTATCGTCTGTGAGTCTATTGGTGTTTTTTACATTGCAGGAGATACTACATCTCACCTACACATTCTTGTTAAATATTTCCACTACTAGTGGTGTTCACTGTCATATGGCTACTCAGGGTATCTCTGTGAGTTCTTCCTTCTCATTCGATAATGTCAAAGAAGAGCCAATCAAGATTTCTGATGGCCACTAATTTGGATTATTAGTCCTTCTGTTGTATTTTTGGGTAAATTAAATATGCATTTTGTATTTTCCTCTCTACGTGTTTCCTTTTTTGGTCACTGCTACTTTTTATCCCAACAATTACTTAATTTTTTCTATGTTCTGTTAAATTAGCTAAATTATTGTTCTTGTTGTATTCTAATCACATGTATAATAATCATCATATCTATTTAAGCATAACCATTTTTAGGTTATTTACATTTATAAGTAAATGGTGATAAATGATATATTTGTATGGTGGTATCACTATGTCATGGTCAAGAACAAATATAGATTTAAACATCAACATATATACACACACCCGCGCGCGTGCACACACACACACACATAAATAGTAAGATGAGAACTACTTAAGGTTTGATCCCTATCAAGGGTATATAGTGTAACACTTGGCTTTGTCAGGGATAGTCTAGCTAGTATAATATAATTATAAATAATTACCAAACAAAAACATTTACTGTCACAATGCACAACTTCCCATCCTGTATATGTTACTATCACAATGCACAAATTCCCATTATATCTTCTGTAATTCCTATATGAGAATGGTCATATGCCAATTCAAAATATATATTATTCTTCTATGTTTGCTAAATGTGAATGGATACACACACACACACACATTGTAAGACGATAACTAAGAACTACATAAGGCTTGATCCCTCTCTAGGGTATGTAGTGCAGCACTTGGCTCTGCCAAGGATAGTCCAGCTAGTATAATACAATTATTAATAATTACAAAACAAAAATACTATCTCACTTTCCCTCCAATGAGTGGTCAAAGACATGTTTTAAGAGAATTACCTTTTATTAATAAATAAATAGTGGTAAATAATACCCTCCAATGAGCAGTTGAAGACATGTTTTAAACAAATTACCTTTAATTATTAAATAAAAAATGTTAAATATATATAATATGAGAAAAAAATTTATTTTAATGATAAATGACAATGGGAATCTACCCATTCTAAAAAAAAGAACTACATAATACGAGGATGGGCAGATGTCATGGTGATAAAAAATATATTTTAATGATTCCTATATGAAAATGGGTAGAGAATAGGCATCGACCCATTCTAAAACAAAAGAATAGAACTACATAATATGAGAATAGCATCTGCAAATTGTAAAATAGAATAATAGTGGCCAAAACGAGAAAAATATAAACAAAGAGATGTAATGCTTAGTCCAACCAAAATAATTGAGTTCAATATTTTCCATGCATTCTAAAAAAATAATAGAACTACATAAGACTTGATCCCTCTCGCGGGTATGTAGTTCCACACTTACCGGTGCCTATACTTTGCTCCACCAAGGTTAGTCCAACCAAAATGATCTAATTATAAAAAAAAAATAGAGCTACATAAGGCTTAATACCTCTCGCAGGTATGTAGTGCAGCACTTTTTGGTGCCTGTACTTGGCTCCACCAAGGTTAGTCCAGCCAAAATGATACAATTATAAAAATAATAATAGAACTACATAAGGCTTGATCCCTCTCGCGGGTATGTAGTGTAGCACTTGGTGGTGCCTGTATTTGGCTCCACAAAGGTTAGTCCAACCAAAATGATATAATTATAAACAAAATAATAGAACTACATAATACTTGATCCCTCTCACGGGTATGTAGTGAAGTACTTGGCGTTGCCTGTACTTGACTCCATCAAGGTTAGTCCATCCAAAATGATACGATTATAAACAAAATAATATAACTACATAAGGCTTGATCCCTCTCACAAGTATGTAGTGCAAAACTTGGCGGTGCCTGTACTTGACTCCACCAAGGTTAGTGCAGCAAAAATGATACACTTATATAAATAAATAAAAGAACTACACAAGGCTTGATCCCTCTTGCAGGTATGTAGTGCAGCACTTGGCGCTTCCTGTATTTGGCTCCACTAAGGTTAGTCCATCCAAAATGATACAATTATAAACAAAATAAAAGAACTAAATAAGGCTTGATCCCTCTCATGGGTATGTAGTGCAGCACTTGGCGGTTCCTGTACTTGGCTCCATCAAGGTTAGTCTAGCCAAAATTATACAATTATAAACAAAATCATAGAACTACATAAGGCCTGATCCCTCTCACGGGTATGTAGTGCAACACATCACTCTACTAGGAATAGTCCAGCTAGTGTAATACAATAATACTAATTACTTCAAAAGAAATAATGTTTGTTTGTATCAGAATGGGCTTGTGCCCATTATAAATGTGCACATCTTCTATGAATGTTTTCACAATGCATGGCTTTCCATTCCTTCCCATGTTAAAAGAAAGTAAATATAATATGTTGAACTTAAAGTTATTGATAATATTTGTATATTATATATAAGAGATTTCTATTAGTTATACATGAGAATGAGCAAACTTATCTCTATTCTTCTTTTATTAGCTATGTATGAGAATGGGCATCTTCCCTTTTAAAGCTGAAAGGATGAACAAATAAAGTAGAGAGAGTAAAAGTAGCATAAAAATTTTCTTCAAATCTTATTGAAACTATCACAAGGCACATCTTCCAATTCTATTATATAATTGTTATATGAGAATAGGCATACTCTCATTTAAAATATTTATTTTTCCTTTATGCTTCAAAAATGTGAATGGATATATATCTGTATATATTGTAAGATGATAACTACACAAGGTTTGATCTCTCTTAAGGGTATGTGGATCATAATATGCCCATTATAAACATCTAATATATCTGAATCTATTACCCCAGCCAAAATGATATAATTATAAACAAGAACTTGAGATATGCAATGAATGATTTCCCATTTTGTGCAAGTTTTAGGATGGGATGTAGGAAAACATGAGCATCTAATCATTTCTTCAACAAGGAATATTCAACTAGCAGTCACAATAGAAGTTTATCATTTAATCTCGAATATGTGATTCATGCTGATGTTTGGTAATGCAAGACCGTTATGTACTTGAATCAAATATTTGGAATGAAATGCATCACTTCTATTAATATCTTGACACTTCACTTCATCTTCAGAACAAAATTCTTCACTTCTATTACTACGGTCTTTAATATGATGAGAACTACATAAGGCTTGATCCCTCTAGAGGGTATGTAGTGCAACACTTCTATTACTATGGTCTAAAAATCAACTATTTGACTCCTTTTTAGTCCCATATTACATCCAAGACATCCTTTTCTCAAATCCAAAAAACTATAAATAGAGAGATACCCCTCCATTTTCCTAAGAACTCTCTCTCTCATTTTTTATTTAGTCATGTTTAGGTCTTTTAGAGTTGATTTGTTATTTTCTAATCCTTTCAAAGCTTTAGGTAAATGGGAGAAGCCAAATGGTGATAAGCTTTTGATTAATAAACATAAAAATGATTGCTTGAGATGAAATGTCACTTCTATTACTATCTTGACACTTCACTTCATCTTCAGAACAAAATTCTTCACTTCTATTACTACGGTCTTTAATATGATGAGAACTACATAAGGCTTGATCCCTCTAGAGGGTATGTAGTGCAACACTTCTATTACTATGGTCTAAAAATCAACTATTTGACTCCTTTTTAGTCCCATATACATCCAAGACATCCTTTTCTCAAATCCAAAAACTATAAATAGAGAGATACCCCTCCAACCTTTTCCTAAGAACTCTCTCTCTCATTTTTTATTTAGGTCATGTTTAGGTCTTTTAGAGTCATTTTATAGTTTATTTGTTATTTTCTAATCCTTTCAAAGCTTTAGGTAAATGGGAGAAGCCATTAATGGTGAGCTAATCTTTTGAAACATTAATAAACATAAAAATGATTGCTTGAGATTTAATAGGCTCACTTATGGATAGCTTTCATGGAGTAGAGAACTAATATAGTCATGTTTAGAGGTTGATTGTTTGTTCCAAGCTTTATATATACATGCAGATAGGTAGATCTTTCTTATCTCTAATCTGATGGTCATTTGAGTTGTTTTTTCCAAATATTTTAGGGTTTCTTTAAAATTTCTTACCACATTTTCATAGATTTTGAAACTTTTCATTGTACACATCACTCGATAGAGTGATCTTACAACCAAGCATTGCACTAAATCTTAGACTCTGTGTAGTTCTTGTGTGTTTATGTATAAATCATGCCCTAGAATTACCTTATGTGATTGCACTTGAGAACGGGCTAGCTAGATGTGGTAATGTAAATAAAATGTGTGGATAGAAAAACAAAAAATCCCCTTCCTATGTTGTGTATGTAGAAAATATAGTCTCTTGTCCCTTGATTGAATGCCAAATGGATTATTTGAATTTTATTAAGAGTCTTTTGAGTGCAAGATTAGGTGATAGTAATGATGCTTAGAGCTTGGTCCTTTATTTTGGTCACGTAGATATGTATTTATTTGATTCCCTTATTTAAATTTCGTAATTGAGAAATGGAAGACTGAACCATAAGAAAATAAGATTCCAAAAAGATAAAAGAAGTTAAAAAAGAGTGAGTAAGGTGGAAAGAGGTTAGGGGCACCCAGAGGGGACGAGGGCACCTTGACACTGGTGTCGTGGCCGCGCGTTGGTGTTTGAAGTCATAAAAAGATAAATAAGTAAAGTACCAACTGGGATGTAGGGTATGAAACACCATATAGACAAAAATAAGAAAAGAAAAATGGCCAAAGATAGTCGTAAAATACTATTTTTCTTGCTTAGGAATCATATGAATGCTAGCATGTGTTTATGGACCTAGAAATGTACCACAGTACATAATTTTTTATCTACATTTTCTCCCACTTTATTTTGTTGAGTGAATAATCAATGACATAAAGTAGATAAGAGATGTTTACCTGATAACCATGTAGAATGTGATGGTGATAGTGTGTCAAAGAGACAAGTGAAGCATGGAATAATGTAAAATATGAAGCATGGAAACTAGAAAGGGAAAGTGACCATAGGGGTGAAGTGTATGCATGTTGTACTTGTTTTTGTTGTAGCTAGTTGAAAGTTGCTTCTTGTTACGTATTAAGGGTGGACCTGCAAAGTGTGAAGAAGTAATCAAAGATGTGTATATGAAAAAATTTCACATGCAAAGCATGTGAAAGTATGTAAAAGTAGTAAATGGAAAGTGTGCACCTGATTTGTGAACAGTGAAAAGGATAGAAAATGTCCTAAATAGTTGTAGAAGAGTGAGAGTTTTGGGCGATCTCATGCCAAGAGTGAGATTTTTGGGGAGATATCACACCAAAAGTGAGTCTTTTGGGCAATCTCATGCAAAAAGAGAGATTTTTAGGAAATCTGATGCCAAGAGTGAGTTTTTTGGGAATTTTCACGCCAAATGCATTTTTTTGGGAGATCTCATGCTAAAGAGCAAGTGTTGGGGAGAGAGGTCAAGTTTTACTCTCCTTACATGACTCTACCATGATTGTACACCATTGTAGATGGTATGATCATGTTTTATTTCTATTTTCCCTGATTTTTTCCATATGTATTGATTATTTCGATTGAAATGGAGATAGACTGCATTCTGTTTGCTAGAGGATTGTGCCTATACTATGAAACCGTTCTGTAAACTATTATGAATTGTGATAATCTGAGAATATTTTTTTGTGTGCCCCATGACATCAGCACCTAGGGGAAGAAAGAGGTTCTCGGGTGCCCCTGTCTGATCCTGGGTGCTAGTGTCTATGTTTTGATAAAGACCTAAGTTAGGTTATGGGTTGTTCTATGACTATATGACTATTATGTTCTTGTATTGTATAGGTTTTTACTATAGCTTTGAGTTGTTGTATGGGGTGAACGATTCACTGAGTGTATGTCCCCCCTTATTTAGGGTGCATGTAACGTTGATAGGAGAATGCAGCCCAAAGAGAGGACCTGATGTTGAACTAAGTTATATCCCTACATGAGGGAGGGAATGTGCATGGTAAAAACTAAGGCACGTGCAAAAAATTAGCTAGATACATGTGTTAGTAGAAAAATTAGAAAGCATGTCATAGAAAGACAAAGTAACAAGAAAATGTGCATACAAGATGGCCTACGAAAAGTGGGTTTCAAACATGGGACATCACTCACAATGTCATAAGATAATCAGGGATGAAGAGACCAAAAGCATACAAGAAATGATCAAACAAGACATAGGGCATAACCCGCAAATAATAGCATGTAAATAGAAAGCAATGGAAAATCATGTCAAGAAAAGTATCAGTCAACCATGGTGGAAAATAGTTCCTATAAAAAAAATATTGCACATGAAGCACCCGTTAGCATTGTAGAAAGATAAGAAGTATCCCAAAACATGTATATACTAGTAGAAAGTAGTTTTCTAGGAAGTGGTAGTAAATAATGAAATAATAGCACATGTGATGTGTGACAGTAGTAAATGAATATGCACCCAGGAGCCTTGGTGGGACTGGTAAGAGGTATAATTTCAAGCATCATTACAATGTGTAAATATATATAAGAATTATGCATTTTTTGGCTAACGGGTGGCTTATAATGTCCAACATGGGATGAGTTGAAATGGAGGTTTGTAATTTGGTGTTGTTCCTTGGGATATGGAACTTGGTTTGACCACCAATAATGTGTGGAATAATTAACCACTATTAATTATCCCGTGTAATATGAAATTTAACTTGTCTAATGGTATATGATTAGTTTACCGAGTTGATATGTGAATGGCTTAATTTAGGAGCTAAGATTTAGTTTTTTATTTATTTAGTTTTTAATCAAATTATTAAATTAATTTATTATATTTCCTATCAAATATTGAAAAATACTTAAAAGTTTTATCTTATATTAGATAAGGAATTTTTTAATAAAGAATTAGAAATAATATTTTTAATACGATGATCAAGTAAATCATTGTTTTTATTGTCAAACTAATATATCGTTTTGTAGATTATATGCTTAACATGTCCTTTTTTCATCATAAATTCATCGAAATACGAATGTGTGGCTTGAATGACAGGGGATTGTTTCTAAAATTCTTTGTGTAATGTTTTTCCTCCATGAAACCTAAATTATTATCAAAATGTTGATCATACAAATTGTTGTAATAATCATAAATTAGTCCTCACAAAGAGTTAATTTTTATCAATTTCAAAGGAGGAGTAAATTATAAATTGTTCAATACCTTCTATGAACAAAACCTCACCTTTGTGTATGTAGTGATTCTTGCATGATTTAGTTATCTGTTCATATTTGTTATCTATCAAGTCTTATATCATTATTTAAAGGCTTAGAATAAGATATTGAAGATATATGTTTTTGATAAAACACTTCTAATATTTCTTAGTATGTGATTACTAAAATATTCTTATATGCATATAAAATGAAACTTAGAGACCCCTTTGTGTTTTTATTGGAGATGTCCAATACTGATTGCATCTAATATATATTTTACAAGAGTAATATGTTGAAACTTTTCAATATATTTTAAACATGGTTAGTTGTTAAGCATATTATTATGTTAGTTACTATACAACTAATGTTCAACTGTTACAGATGGTTAAAAGTGAAATCAATAATGATTCATATTTATATGCTTATTATAATGTCTATATGGATATTTTGACTCAAACCATGTTGATGTTGTGTTAGATATAATAACTACTAGATTTTTGTTCAATTTATTTGGTGCAGGTGTCATTACTTACAACATCAGAAAGCAACCAATAGTCTCCATCTCTTCTATTGAGGCATAGCAGAGAAGTGCAATGGAAGAAGAAAAGAATCTATGTGGCTAAAGTGGATGTTGGAAGACATACACATGAAAGCTAAAGAAAGTATTCCTCTTCTATGTGATGGCCAATATTGTATTACTATTGCTAAAGAATCCAGTTCAACATCAGAGAAAGAAGCATATAGATTTTCATATGCTACTTTATCTGAGAGAAGGTTATCTATGGTGATAGATATCTCCAGTACTGCCAAACTGAAGATTATATCATAGATATGTTCACGATCCATTGTGTGATATAAAATACTACAAGTTTTATGCAATTCTTGGCCTTTCAGAGTTGTCATTGAGGGGAGTGTGCATGGTATTGTTACCTGCTAATGGTCATCTGGTTGTTGACTCCTACTCTATACTTTTTCTTTGGTAAAAAGCATTATAAAAAATATATTTTATGATCTATGTAAACTGATAGATTTAATGGTATACAGTCTAGTGTGTTGCATCTATTTTTAAATGAGGTAATTGTGTTATAAAAGGATTCTAGAAATGTGGTTTTAATAATTTTTCCATGAGAAACGGTGGGATGTAGTCTCACAAATCATGTTTATCCTAAATCATACTTCTGATTTATGGATTCCAATTCCTTTTGTACCAAAAGGTAATTTAAGAATGATGAAGTTGTTATAATTCCTTCAAAAATACATATGCTAGTCTAAACCTATTGTGGTTTATGGATTTGTAAATCATGTCGTACAAACAGGTAATGTTGGCATATGGATCCCAACTTAATATTAAAGGGGAGTGTTAGAACATAATATTAAGTGTTCATATTATTCAGTTTATAATTAAATAAAATTGAATATAGGCTATTATTTATTATTTAATATAAACTATGTATTAGGTTTCATTAGTTATTAATTAAATAATCATTAAATTAGGGTGTACCCTGTCACTTAAGAGGTTATAACCATGTGGGTTAGTTAAATATGATAGTGGGCCATATTCAAACATATGGATTTTACTTTGGGTTAAAAACATGGAGCAAGTTTTGGGCTGTGTAAAAGTTTCTCAAATAAATGGAAAATTCTTTTTTGGTTTTTTAGCCCATTGGGGGTTTCCATGTTAAATATATGTCACTGTGTATTAATTAATTATTGCATGTTCAAATTTTTTTCCATAATGTTTGATGTGATATATTAATTCAATTTCGTTGATTAATATCTAGGTCCTAATAAAAAGATAGATTGACATACTAAGTATCTATATATCATGGTGTTGGAGAGAAAATTGTTCAAGTGGACAAATTGGTGGGTTTCCGCCAACACTATGAGACTCTAGGTCCCTCTGCTTGAATGGTGCAACTCCATTTATCATGCATGAGTGAACACTCCACTGAATTTATGGAAAAATATTACACTTTATTGTAAGGGAGGAATTTGATGAGAAGGTGGGAAAGGGAGTGGGAAAACACAAAGGGGTATTAATATCACATGTAGAAAATCATATTCCTATAAACATTAATCATAGTATTTCATCACACAAAATTGTAAAGAAATAAACTTTGTTACTAATACCAAAACAAGGTAGAATTATGAACACCAAGTTTCAATAATTCTCTCATCAAGAAAAGCAAGAAACTCCTTTCTTCTTCATCGATATTTTGGAAAAGTTGTACATAGTGAGAAATGTAAGAACATATGAGAGGAAGAATAGAGGAAATTTTATATCTCTTTTTCTTTTTCACAAGTATTTATCTACTCATGAGCATACAAAATTGAAAACCCTTAAGAATGGGGAATTCATTACAATTTATATACTTAATAAAGGATCTTCACCTCCCACCACATGAGTGTTCATGTCCTTAATGAACCTGTGAATTTTTGTATTTCTAGGAAAGAAAAAATAAGTCCCCTTTTATAATTGCAAAAGGGAATTTTACATTATAGAAATATTTATAGCCACCTTAATGAATAGAAAAAAAAATCATGATTTTTCACAACGAAGAATTAGAAGAGGGGGAGAAAAAGTGAAGAGAGAAGAGGGGGAATGATCTAAAGCATGGACAAGGATGTCTCTGCCTTTGATGAATATCAGCTCCACAAAGGTTGAAGATGAAAATCTACCCCCTGATGATTCTCTACATTGATATGTTGATGAAAATATTCGATGAAGATCACTTTTAACGCCTTCCCCCCATTTTAAAACTTCTTTGAAATTATGAACCTTTCCACATTTCCCGGATGCACTAAGAAGGTGAGTGATGAGCATTGATGATAATGAAGAGTACCTTATTTTACTTGAGACAACCAATCCAAACCATGAAACACCACCATTACCTCCTGATCAATTATGCATATGAATGAGATAATGAAACAATTACTTATGTTATGCAACCATGATGCTCATGTCACCCTGAGGTCATTGACGACCAAAATTAGGAATCAACCTGTATGAATCACAGTTCATATTTCACTCCTTCGTAAGCATGAATTTTTTATTTCCATTCACATGAGGATATCTCCAAATATAATATCACCACTTAGTGATAGGTGAAAAGTTATCAGAACTTCCAATATTGACTTTTCCTATTTGAGACATCATATGTTCACTACACCCAAGTATTATGATGTGAAGGCTATCAATTCGAATCTTGTGACTGATGATGACACCTATTTGTACCTAGAATGAGAGTTTACTATATTAATAAAAATTTCTATTTTCCCTTTTTTCCTCCTCGGATCACTTTGTTTGTTGTCCTAGTTGTTTCTTGAGAACAATGCCTTTGAAGAAATCTACCTTTTTGTGAGTTTACTATTTGTAGTAAGTGATCGTATAGAGACTTACTAATCTTTTGGAAATTTCCTTTCTACAACTTAGATTTCAATGAAACCAAATTTTTTGAGATGGGGTTTTTCTATTTATGTCACATAATTTTTTTTAACTCAAACTAATTAGTGGAATAGTGGAAAATAAAATTTTAGGAAGAGAGGGCATGAAAACAGGCGTTTCTTCACCATAAAAACTTTGGGGGATAATTATAAATTCCATCACTTTCTCCTTGACAGATTTTTAAAATGATTAAGATTGTAAAAAATATCACCTTAATCCTTGCACCGGTTTATTAGATATGAATATTTTTCGATCTAAGGCACAAAGTCAATTAGGTGAAAAATTGTACCATGAGCCTTTAAAAATTCACACTATTTATGAAAATACTTTCACTAAGATCATGTAAAAATGTAGGGATAAATGCAAGCGGAAAAATGGAGGTGGAGGATTCTAGAAAAAAACTGTTAGAGTTTCGGGTAAAAACAAAGCAAAATGGAGGGAGAGCCAAAAACTGGCTAACTCCTAGATTTTATGCTTTGAGAGAGAGAGGGAAGGAGGGGAATTTTTTTTCCCCCTTTTCCCCTTGTAAATGGATTAAGGGACACAAAAATTGCACCTTAGCCCCTAGGTGACAAGTGACATACATACACTAGCGGAGGAAGGGGCTGGAAAATGAGCAAAAATTACTTACAGAGACCTCTCAAGGCATGTGGTGGGTCTAGGGGATCCAAGGTGGGGGGGAAATTTCTTTTACCCCATTTCCCCTTATAAAGGGATGAAGGGACACCAAAAGTGCACTTCATCCTCTTGCTAACATGTGGCAATGGAAAGAAATTTCTAATTGTGAGAGCATCCTTAAGAGAGAGCTTGGAAATGAAGTTTCTAGAGATCTATGAGGTAATTTTGGCCACTTATTTATATTATTTAGATAGAAAAAATCATTTGGAAAATAATGAGATGGGTCTCTAGGTATGGTTCTACTCGAAACCCATTCAAAAATGACCTTCTACCTTGGAATCAGAGAGAGTTCCCACCAAAAATGAGATCCCATAAGAATTTCCCAGGGATTGTAAAATATTTGAATCTTCCAACTTTTAGATGATCCTCTTATATTTCCAACGAGTTCTTGGTTTCCTCCTAACTCCTTACGGAGCTCCTGTAATCATTCGTTGAAGATCAAGTTCTTGTTTTGACTGCCTTCTCCTCTCGGGGGCTGAGACTGGGTCATATGAAAAATCATGTGGATGTAACGGGGGAGGGATACTTTTATTTTTCCCATTTTCCCCTTAAAATTTTAATAAGGGGACCCAAAAGTGTGCCTCAGTCTCATGATGACAAATGGAACTTTGTGATTGCATGATGAAGGGAGATAGAATGAGGTGAAAAAGAGTTTAACTTGCTTCACGGAGTTTAACAAGGTCATGTGAGGGTCCAAGAGCTCTAAGGTGGGGGTGGAAAATTTTCTTGTTCCCTATTTACCCTTGGAAAATGATGAAGGTACACCAAAAGTGTGCTTCAACCTCATGTTGTCACGTGACATTGAAAATTTTGGCTAAGGATAAAGCTTGTACCTTGGAGAGGAGATTGAAAAATGACATTGCCGAATCTCCTGGAGGAATTTTTGATAACTTCCTTATGATATTTTTACTTAAAAATTAATTTTACAAATAATGAGATGGGTATCAAGGTATGATTAATCTTGAAATCTTCCCAAAAATGGCCTTTTTTATCGAGATCGCGAGTTGTGCCTGTGAAGAGTGAGTTGTGGAAAGGAATGCACAAGCCTTGAGAAAAAAAGTACCAACACATAGATAATTGAATCATATTTATATTGATATTTTTCTCCCTCCAACTCATTTCAAAGATCCCAAAATCATCTCTCAAAGCACAGGTGCTCTTTCTAAGTGCAAGCTCCATTGGCCTAAAAAACCCACTTTTGTTGAACTTGTCCCCAAACCTACAAATATTTCAAAATTATTCTAAAATAAATTACACAATGATCTTGGATCATTAATACACATATTTGATGAATTTAGGACTTCAAATTCACTCCAAAGAATATGCACCATCCTTAGAAAGACTAAAATAGCCATTCCTAAACCTGTCGAAAGATCTATCTTGAAAGACATTCTCTCAAAAGAAAATTGTGAGCTTGTTTTTATCTTTTTAACACAAGTTCAAGGATAATAATATAGACATGAGTATTACATGGATGGGGATAGGCCTGAGACTAGGAATGAATTGATTTGGAAGGGTGTCTGGGAAATTTTGCAATGACAAATTTTGACACTATTGTAGATTTTTCTTGTTTACAATTTGAATTTTTACCTTACAAAACATAGGAAAACACATGAGAAACAAATTATACATGTAAGTATGAAAAAACAAGAGTAAATATAACCAAGATATTTAATATGTTGTGTATAAGTGATATAGAATGGTACACAATGTAAATTTGAAGATGGAAGGAGTAGCGTGCCTCCCATCGAATGTGTATGAGATGTGTATAACATGGGGTTCATTTATAAAAGACCCCTCAACAATCAAGAATGAACTAGAGTACGCCATAGGGAAATAGTTTGATAATGTGTGCTAGAAAGTTAGATCAATAAAGCATAGAGCATGAAAATTTTGATTGTTTTGAGGTTCATTTCAGATTTAGACCCTCAACACTCAAGGATGAACTATGGAACTAGAGTGCGCATAGGGTAATAAAATGAAAAATGGATATCATCTACCATAGATTAAGAAATTTGCAAGACATATATGGAGTATGTGAAGCAAAAATAGCGTGAGAATATGTGCCAAATTGTATGCTAGATGGAATAGGACCAATAATATAAGATACGGTAGGAGGAAGCAAGGAAAATGTTAGTGGAAAATTTTCTTAAACTCACAAATATTCAGATTTTTGGAAATTAGAAATGGAAAATTTTCCGCAGTCGGCTACCAACTAACTCACTAGAAATTTTGGTCAACAAGTCCTTAGTATAGGTTAGTTCACCTAGTATTTACACATATAAATGAACGTATGCATGTAATTCACCAACGTTTCGAATTAACCTATGCACATATTTGCTCAAGTATTACAATCTACTATATATAACGCCTTGGTATCTGTATAATACATATACAAGCGTCCAACCTTTTTTTCAATATTTGTTGCCAAAGTCAAACATCAACCCGTCCAACCTCTATCAGACTTGTCACCATTCCCATAGCCATCAAACTACACATGTAATTCATCATACTATGTTAGTCAAGCACAATCTGACCAACTACTAGAGTACCTAAAAACTTTCAAACAAGGTGTTCAACCACAGCATGTCCAATTGCTAGCCATCCAACAACTATCCATCCAACACCTAGCCATCTGACTACAACAACAAGCCATCCAACAGCTAGTCATCTAACTACTGGCCGTCAAACTTAGTGCACAACCACTATCTGTCCTACCCCAATCTGGCTAAAGGCAAGCCATCCAATTCCAATCTACCTTGGTTGTTCAGCTTATTTATCAAACCCCAGACATGTCTGTCCCTGTTTGGCGACATATACATGGATTCTAGAAAGAAGGGTAAGAAGGTTACAACCAAGTACCAAGACATTGTTTGGCTATTTTGGAAACTCACAAAAAATGAAGGTTGTGTTTGGATCTGCTAAAAATATTGGTATGCATTATTTACAGTTTACTAATTTATAGAATTTTATTATTATATTTTTCATACTACTTTTCAAACTCTTTGCACTCTTGTTTTGTTTATTTGGTGGTATTAATAATATAAATAATTAATACTATTTCTGTAGAGACGTTTCTCAAACACCTTCACAAACTAATCCATTTCTAGATGTCAATGATCCTTTATATGTTAATGAAAACATTCATTCTCTTGATGACATCAAACTAGAAGAAGATTCATCAAATTCTCATTCAACACCAACAGAGGAATATTCTACTCCAATGTCTATTTCCAAAAAAAGGAGATGTGAGGATCAACATATTCCTGCTAAGAACCCAGATGCACAAGTTGATTTTGAAAAACATAAAAAAATCTATCAGAAGAAAGAGGACAACCTAGACAATAGAAAGGACTTTCAGGTTCAACTGGGTAGCCAAATATCCTTTTATTGAACCTGTGGAACTAAAAAATGGTATTGATGTTCTAACTCAATGCCACTGTAAAATATGTACTTGGAAATAAGGGGAAAATCACACAATGAAGCTCAAACTAGACACCATTGAAAAACACTATGGGAAAATTGATATTTTGCATAAGCAAAAGGATGGGAACATAGTAAAATCTCATCAATGGAAAAATGCAAAACACTGTTTGCATGTAAAATATGCAGAAGAATATGAAGAAGAATAAAAATGCTTGAAAAATGTAAATGAAAAAGGTGGCACAATTATATCAAAATTGAGAAAAGATATGGAGACTAAAATGCAAGCCAAAAGTATTCAATTTTCTACTGTATTCCATATATTGAAAAAGGGAAGACCCATTTCAGATTTCTCAGAAAATAAAATTTTGTATCAAGTTATTGGCTTATAGAACATTCTTCAATCACATTGGTTAGATACCAGTGGTTGGGAAATCGTAAAATATCTTACTCTAGTAGAAAAGGAGAATCTGAAAGAGTCTATTCAAAATGAAAAGTTTATTTCCCTTTTAATTGATGAGGTTACAATAGTGGAAAATAATTCATGGGTTTGTATTCATGTATACACATTTGCAAATTAATTAAGAACTCCCCATATCTTAACAATTCATAAAATGAGTGAAAATTGTAATTCTAAAAACATTTACAAATCAGTGGTGTCAAGTCTGAAGGATATTACAGGTATGGATGATGTTTCCATTGTAAAAAAATTAGTTTGTGTTAGAACTAATGATCCAGTTGTAATATAGGGGGCCAAAAATGGTCTCTACATATGACTACAGAAAATTGTTGCCCCGTATATGATCACAATTCATTGCATGGCTGACAGAATGAACCTGGCCTACAAAATTGTGAGCACATTTGAAAATACTGCCAAAGTGGAGGAGTTGATATGTGATTTGCATGTGTGTTCAAAGAAAAGTTGTAGAGAGCCATGGATTTGGGGTAAGAATTCCTAAAGAATCCCCAAAGGCTTCAAGCAACAAATCAGTGGACCATCTGATAAGAAATGAACAAGATCTTCTAACTAGCATGCATTATGAAGTAAACATTCAAATTTAAGCTAATTAAACTATCTCTATTCTTTGAAAGATTAAAATAATGAACCTAGTAAGCTCTAAGCAATAAATTTTAGTGATTAAGAGAAAGATATCTCCCCATTATAGGCTTTTTGAGCCAATGTTTCTTCTCTTTTACTCTACAAAGTGGATTGACAATGCAAAAGTGAAGTAAATAGCTCAATATCTAAACTAGAAATGAAATCTAGAAATGAAAACTAGAACCTAGATGCAAAATACTATAATCTATGCTTAGGAAGAAGGGAGGAATTCTTGAAAATGAGAGAGGGGGTCTAGCCCTATATATAGTTTTCCATTTGGGAAAATGGGGAATTTGGGTGCATGTGGGACAAACACTAAATTCCAAAAACCACTTTTAGCAAGTCAAAACTTACTTTGACTAGGTTTAGGGAGAGAAAAATCATGTTTAAGCTTAATTAAACATGTTTAGGAGGTGATTAGGGTTTGGAGAGAGTTTTGAAGGGTCAGGTCAATCCAATGGAATGGATTGAGAGGCCAGGAAGGTGGTAGAAGTGGACTAGAAGAAAGTAAGAAGTTAATGTAGTTAGAACTAAGCTATTATAGCTTGTTTAAATGGTTTACAATAGAAAAAATGAAAAAAGGGATGTCGTAGGAAGAGAGTTAGATAGGTTGAATCGGTGGTGTATTGTCAGTTTGTAGGGAGAAAGCACAACTAGCGCAATATTAGTCGTAATATTGCAATATCTAAACTACAGGTGTCTACATTTGCCCCTCTTTGAGGTGATGTAAGTTGCATCACTTTGAAGAAAGTAGACAAATATAAAAGAGAAGAAAATTTGAAGGGATAGAAGAAAAATTAATAGGATGAAAGATGAAGGATGCCCCCTCAAGTGTCGATGGGGTGATGAAAGAAGTTGATCAATGCTCAAAAAAGGTGAGAAGAAAGAAGAATGGGGAAGGGGCGGGATTCAAAGAGAAGAGGATGAGAAACAAGAAAAGAGATATTGAGATATCCACAAATTAATTGTATCCACTATTGAAATCATCATTTTGCTTAGAGACTTCCTCATCGGTCCTTATTAAAATGTGAGCATACAATAGAAGCGTATAGTGACATGAAAAGCCAAGATACAAAGCAACTGTCTATTGCTAAAATGCTGACTCCATGCAACATACAGACATGCAATGCAATACGAGAAGTAAACAAACTCATGTAACAGGGAAATAAGTATAGTCGCACACACTTAAACCAACAACGTTCAAGAAAGTTGCACAAATATTTTGTTATCAAGCTGAAGTCCTAAATGTTTTGATAAATGACAAGGGTATGAACGATGCCCCAAGAAATATGCATATGCAAGGGAAAGGACGGAGGACACTTGAATTCGATGAAAAAGCAACGTGCACGACGAAATAGTACCAGGCAACTAATAGTGTCCAGAGTATAGACGAAGTAAGTAGCAGTCTTTTGTAAATGATTGTAGCTCAAGGTGATTCGCAAGTCATAGTTTCAAAACATGTGAAAATGCCAACAGGATATAGGATGAGCGCCATGCAAAAGACACAGATTTCAGCTGAAAAATGAGTTGGTTATTGATTTTAGTTCATTTTTCAAAGTTTTATACTGTTTTTGGTATTTCTGAATCAATTTAACAATTTTTTAAATTTTTTGATCGGTCAGAAGAATTCAAAAGATCAAATATCTTCTAAAAATTACGCGTGGAGGTGAACAGGGGAAGGTGAGGCTGAAAAAAGAGCCAAAAGAGCGATCCCCATGAAAAGAAAGATAGGATGATAATAATTATTTTAAATAATTATTGTTCACGATGAGAGGTAAATAGATGAAAAAGAGGAATCAAAGAAAAATAAAATGCATGTATGGTTTGTAAACAATGCTAGGGTTAAGACGAAGTGTCCTCAAGGTAGCACAAAGTGCCCCAGCATGTGAAAATTAATAAAAATAATCATTTTAATGATAAAATAATTATCACGGTGGGTAAAAGAAGATTAGAATGACCACGACAGAGAAAACATGCCCCAGAGGCATCGTGATGAGTTTATATACCCACCCAAGGGGGTAAAACAATCACAATCAATTCATTTGTACCAGAGCCCTTGTGAATTTTTTAGCACGATGTGTTAGTGAGAGAGCCTGGAGCACAATGCAAAGGTTACTAACGAGACAGAGGCCAGAAGACCGGATCCGGGAGTACCAAAGAGACCCCACGGATGGAACCTTCATGAGTAGTTCATCCATTCTCCTTTAAATTTCACATTTATTACATTTTTAGGTCATTTCTAGGGTAGGTTAGGTGGAAAAAGATGCATGCGCACGCGCATGTGTCAAAAATACATGGACGCACATGCGAATGCATTGAAAAAGTGAATACGTGTGAGTGCATGTGTAGAAAAATGTATACGTGCACACGTATCCATCAAAGGGGGGGAAATAGGGATGCGTGCGTGAGCGTCGAACTAAGCGCGTAGGAGCTGGGGAAAAAATTTGAATTTTTTGGGTATGGATGCGCACACACATGTGCACTAGGAGGGATGCGTAGGCATCACACTAGGCGCGTTGGTGTCCTATGTGGAATACACATAAAAAGAGAAAAAAGTAGGGGGCACGTAGGCATTGAGAAGGGAACGTGTGCATCAAAAATGGCGCGCATACATCGGGAAGAAAAATAAAACACACTTAGTAATAAAATAGCAAATTGTAGAGGAGAAAAATTAGAATAATTTAGTAGAAAAAGGGAAATTAGTAAGCTTTTAAGGACTCTATAGACTATGTTTCCTTAGAAAGATAGCTAGAAGTTAGATAAGTGCCTAACACTTGTTTTTGATCTTGCAATGTAGATTACCCGCACTCCAGACACGAGAGAGATATGACCACCTTGAGACGATAGAGGTACAGTTCGAGGATGGAGATAGGGAGATATTAGATATCCTCCTTTATGTCACAGGTTAGCCTACGTGGCTGACATGCCTTAGATCACACTAGACCACGACCTTCTTACGGCCATAACAGAGAGATGGCATAGTGAGAGCTAGTGTTTTTGGCTTCCTACAGGGGATATCACCATTACATTGGAGGATGTCTAGCACATCATGCACGTTCCCATTGTTGGACAGCCTATTGAGTATGTGAGTGACATAGCAACATTGGATGGATGCATTGCATAGCTATTCAGAGTCCCGACGATACCTCATCGTGGGATGACAGTGAGATTGTCATGCTACATCAACAACCTATCTCTAGATTAGGTCATGGTTTATATGATGGCCTTTGTCAATGGAGTTTTACTCCCTGACAAGACCGGATCCTCATTCCCTCTTGGGCTACTTGGATTCATACTTGGATTGATACAGGGAGAGAATTATTGCTGGGGCCAATGCATTCTAGCACATCTTTATTGGGATCTTCATCTTATTACCTACTACTGTCAGAAGATGGTAGGTCCAGCCAGGCTCCTCATGATATGGGCCTAGGATCACATTGCTATCGGGCACCCCTTAGGCTCTCTGAGAGTTCAGGCTCTAGAGGAGCCATCTACCATGGGTTGGGTCCTAGTCGGGGATGATGTTTGACCTTGCAGGGGTGATCCTTATCCCTATCGTCGAGAGCTTGACAATTTACAATAGGCGGCAATAGTATGGAGGCCATATCGACACTTCCAGTGGCCAGAGGATGCACGGAAGCTATCTATAGCTGGAGTAGATCATTTTATTATGGGCAACCGCAGGTATTTTCGAGAGTTTTATAGAGTTGATAGGTGCCAGTGACATTTTGGCACCACACAGGATGTTCCCGGGCCTGACATGTGGTACACGCGGAGGGTATGTGAGTATTTTGATATGGGGCCACAGATAGCCTATGACAGAGTCTGGGCTATCTTTACATAGGTGGTACCCATTGTATGGTTACCCTTGAGGTAGGTTCGAGATCCAAGGTGCACAATAGAGTATGCACCCTGTACCATGGCATGATTCCTCACCGGCTGACCATTCTAAGGGAAACATATGATGTAGGCATGAGGCCTCCCCCAGTGGGGCTACCTAGTGATGACGATGGCACTGATGATGATGATTTTGATGACGAGGGTGGCCCTGATGCACAACACATGTTAGAGGCTGGGCTCCATAGCCATAGGTACAGGGCCCTAGGCCTATTCCTAGGTAGGTACACCAGGCTCCAACTGGTCAGTTACCTCCAGTAGGCATTCCAGTGGGTATTTATGTCCCACTATAATAGGTTCTACCACAGTAGGGTCCACCTCCTTAGGCTCCAAGGGGTGGTAATGGATAGCTTGCTACACTACAATAGCAACTACAGGCCACGATAGTGGTGTAGCTTCAGGTGGCTATAGAGAGATATCAGGCCAGAGCGTAGATTCAGACACTAACTACCGAGAGAGACCAGGCCAAGTCTCAATCATAGGACAGTGGTAGGGCCATATGACAGGGTCTGATTTCTCAGTTGGCAGTGTAGGGTGCTCAGTTAGTAGGTGCCTTAGGCCAAATATAGAGCTAGCTACATATTTTCATGGTCCATTAGGACCAGGTGCAGGCTAAGGGATAGAGCTATTTGATAGAGATAGATCAGGCCCACAATGATTTATAGACTGTTACACTGGAGAGAGATCGAGAGGCTTCCGCTACTAGGTAGGATGATGTAGACAGAGGTTGACTGATAGGCAAGTGTGATGCTTCCCTACAGGCATCCTTGGCCATAGGAGATGAGGACTTGATACGTGACACCATCAGGGCCACAGGCGAGGCTCTCTACTATAGGACAACCTACTTCTGAGCAGTTCCAGCAGAGGAGCGAGTGACGACATATGCCCAGCTCGATGTGAGATGCATAGGCACTAGATCATGAAGGTCGGTGAGGTTAGTACAATAGCCGGCCACCTAGTTGAGTACACAGTAGAGGGGCACACAGGGTCCCTCCTCACAGTTGGCAGGTTCTTTAGGGGCAGGCCCATCATGGCCTTCTTTATTTCATCCCCTAGGACATGGTCCCAGCAGCCCCGGTGAGGGCGAGAGTTGCGGCTGAGTCTCCTACTCATGCCATTTGTATATGTATTCATTTTTATATGCCTCTTATGAAGGCGGGTCTTGCCCATGTATAGATTCTTTTGATTCTTTTGTGGATGCCTCTAGATGAAGGCTCGATTTTGATCGATGTATGTACTTTTGATGTACCACCATGCCTCTGTATGCAGGCTTGGTATCTGATCCCTACCCCTTTTATATGGCAGATGCACAAAGCATTTTGTATGTAGAGGACTTTGACACTGAGATATTGATTATACATGTATCATATGGACACTTTCTTGTATATCTTGTCATGTATTGATATATTATCATGGTAATTACGTTTCATTGATATTCAAGTTGTATCTTTTCCTTTTTATGTATGTGATATACTTTCAGATGTGGAGATGGACCCATTTTTCTTTCATAGTGATGATATACTTGTGTATTTGATATCATGTATTTTAATTTATGAGATGTTTGATTCCACATGGCTAGAATTTTGGGATGATACTAGATGATATTGGTGTGGGGAGGGATATATTAGTGATTATGCGCAACCCCTCTTGCTCCCATTGATGATACGATATGTGATGATTAACTTAGCATACATGCATGATGTAATACTTAGCATTTTATTTATTTATGATGTATAGATGATGGTATAAATGTGATGAAATGATAGATGATAGATGTGATAACAAAAAAATGTGCTAAACAAAAACACAAGAAAAATTTGATAAAACTAAACAAATATACACATGCAACACAATGCAATGCAACTCAAATGAAGATTAATCTAACACTTTAATCTAAGCAAGTAAAAATGAGATCTAACAATTGTATATAGCAATGAAAGAAACATACAGCAATTAATTATAAGCATAATAGTCCTAATAATGAACGCAGTTTAACACAAAATTAAACCTAACAAGATCTAATATAATGTAAGCAAAGAATCATTCAAAGAACAAACAACACAACAAGCTAAGTACATAAAAACTATACAAACCAACAACTAAAATCAATCTAACTACCACTTTTTTTTTGCGGGATAGTATTGACATATTTTCTAATGTTTTTGGATTTATAAGGATAAGTTTTCATAGCTGTGTTCGTCATTAATGTCTAGGTTTCCCTAAGATGACATTGTGAGAAGAATGTAGATTTATCCTTGAAAAAGGGAAATTTTCTAGATGTTTAGGATTTTGTGTACCCTTTTTAAATGCTTTTGTATTTTCAAGGTCATGTTTTGAAAGCAATGTACAAGCTTTTAAAGAAACGTGGAATGCCCCCAACATGATGTGGGAATATACAAAGGGTCAAATGCCACGTGTTAGTGTATAATGAAGTGTAATGTGAATGTTCCCCCAGCTTGATGTGGGAATATACAAATAGGCCACATCCATCACACAGATATAGCATAACTAAACCAGATCATAGGTCCTACAAGGGAACTTAAGGTTGGATTCCTAGACCTAGCCAGGGTACTGTGGAATTTAGCAAGTGGAAAGAGTTACCAATCCTATCGCAAGAGTGACTTGTGTATGAGGAACCTTCCTTGAGTGCTAGAAACTAGTTTTCACAAAAGGACATGCCCACTGCACCACAATTGCATGGTTTTCACATGAGGATGACCTGTTTTTTCTTTACTTTTTGTCAATTTTTCAATTTTTTTACTTTTTTTTTCTTTGTTTTCTACTTTTTAGTTTCTTATCTCAATATTATAGCCACACCTAAGCATAGAAGTTGTTGAGGTGAATGGCATTCATGGGCTCAGGAAGCTCTTCACCATCTGAATAGGTAAGTCTATATGCCCCTGATCCATATTTAGCGGTCACCACATAGGGACCGAGCCAATTGGCCTCAAATTTACCTTTTTGTTCCCTATCTTTGGTGGTATTCTTCTGGTTTTCTTTCAGTACAAGATCACCCACATCAAATTCCCTATGAATGATGCATTTGTTGTATCCCCTAGATATTCTATTTTGATATACTCTAAGGTGATTAAGTGCTCTGATACGCCATTCATCTAACAGTTCTAACTCTACCAGGTGAGCAACTCTGTAGTCTTCATATTTATTGAGGTAGTCCCTGAGAGACATTCTCAGGGAGGGAAGATCCACTTCCAAAGGTATGATGGCTTCAGTGCCATAGACAAGTGAATATGGGGTCGCACCAATAGGGGTGCGGATGGAGGTTCAATACGCCCAGAGGGTGGGATGGATCTGCAAGTGCCAATTACAACCAGTTTTACTAACCATTTTCTCCATAATGCACACAAGAGTTTTTTTTATAGCATCTACTTTCCCATTACCTTGAGGGTAATAGGGGATGGACCATTTAAGTTGAATATGAGCATTGACACAAGGCTTTGACCATCTTGTTTTTGAAAGATTTACCATTATCAGTGATAATGGCCAAGGGGATACCATAACGACATATAAGATGGTTCATGATAAACTTGGATATTTGTGCACCGGTGACATAGGTAAGAGGAACAACCTCCAGTGATTTAGTGAAATACTCGGTGGAAGTGATGATGTGTGTATGACCATATGATGAAGAAGGGTGGAGATTCCCTATGAGATCTAAACCCCACTTTGAAAAAGGCCAAGGCGTGTCAATAGGCTGTAAAGCCTATGCCGGTGCATGTATGAGATTATCATACTTTTGACAAAGTTCACATTTCTTCACGAAGTTGCAACAATCAAATTCCATAGTAGGCCAATAGTAGCCTACTCTCAAAAGTTTCTTAGCTAGCACCATTCCACTAGTGTGTGCCCCACATATACTACTATGTACCTCTTTAATTGCATGAATCGAATCAGTAACATTTAGACATTGAAGCAAGTTCCTGTCATAGCCACGACAATAAAGTGTGCCTCATAGGAGGGTATAATGGGCTATGCAGTGGATAAGGGATTTTTTCTCTGAATGGGTAATGTCAGTTGGGAAAGTTCCATCTTGTAGGTATTGGTAAATAGGGTCATACCAGGGGGATAGGGGGAAAAAAACTTCACATACTAAATAGGATTCAGGCATATAATATTCCGGTATCTGTAAGTGTTCCACAAAGAAATGCATCTTACTCTCTTTAGGCGGGATGCGCAAGAGAGACCCGATGGTAGCTATGGTATCCATAGATCTATTATGTGATCTGGGTTTTTGTTCGAATATGAGTTTTGAAAAATATTCCTTCAGGGTTTCAACCATCTTCTTATAGGAAATAATTTTTTTATCTTTGACCTTGTACTCATCATCGACTTGCTTAATGATAAGTTGAGAATCTCCAACAACTCGCTGTTGTTTGATGTTCCAAGTGATAGCTAGCTTAAGGCCAGTAATGAGAGCCTCATACTCTGTAATGTTATTGGTACAAGGAAACCCCAATCAGAATGCTCTTGGTATAATATCTCCTGTGGGAGTAATAAGCACCACTCCTGCTCCCTATCCATGAAAATTAAATGATCCATGAAAATGGACCTACCATTCCACGGATTCTTCGATATACATCATAGATGCTTTTGGGAGATCCAAACACAAAGGCTCTATTCCTGGTAAAGGTGCTTCTGCCAATTGATCTACCAATACCTATCCTTTTAAATACTTTTGATTCACAAACTCTATCTTGAATTCACTCAAAAGAATGATCCAATTAGCCACTCAGCCTATTAAGGCAGGTTTGGATAAGAGGTACTTAAGAGGGTCAACCTTGGAAATAAGTTTAGTTCCATTGTTAAGGAGGTAATGGCAAAGTTTTTTAAATGTAAAGACGACTGCCAAGTAGGCCTTTTAAATTTGTGGATAGTCCAATTCATAGGCAATCAATGTATGGCTAAGGTAATAAACAACTCTCTCCTTATGGTTAAGATCATATTGGGCAAGCAGTGCACCAATAGCGAATTGGGTACAGAAATATATAAAAGGAGAGGTTCTCTAGGATTATGTGGCATCAGTACAGGTGGATTTACAAGATATTGCTTGAGTAGATAAAATGCCTTCTAACATTCAGGTCCCCACTTGAAAGCAACATCTTTCTTCAAAAGATGTGTAAATGAGTGACATTTATCCGTAAGATGAGAAATAAAACGGCGAATGGCCTGGATCTTTCCTTGCAGAATTCTGAGTTGTTTAAGAGTGGTGGGTGGAGGCATGTTTTTAATAGTAGTGACCTTGGCGGGATCCACTTCTATCTCTCTCTGTGATACTATGAATCCCAAGAGTTTTCCTAATAATACACCAAAGAGGCACTTCTTAGGGTTAAGATGAACTTAGTAGTCCTTGAGGCACTGAAAGATACATCTAAGCACTTCTCGGTGCTCTTGTCTACTCTTTGATTTAGCTAATATGTCATCCACATAGTCCTCTATAATATCATTCATCATATCATGAAAAATGACAGTCATAACATGTTGATAAGTAGCCCTGATCTGAAAACGTGATGTGTATTTTTATCACTTTATAAGTTTTCCAAAGATCGTGATTTTCTAACTGGCTATCTTGAAGATCCCTGTTAAAATTTGCATTCAAATCTTCCAAAAACAGGTTAAAAATCATCAAAAAAGATCAAACCTTACATCGTTGGAATCGTCTCAGAATTCTCTACATTTCATATTTTTACTCCAAGTGCCCAATCTGAGTGCACGGCCTTCAAAAATGGAATTCTCTGCAATCTGGTCCTTGAGCTCCTTACACAGACCTGTACCTTCTCCTATTCAAATAGAATATAGCTCCTTTTATATTGTTTAGGCACCTCCTGGTATGACGGCTGGGCGCCTATCCTTTTACTTGGCCCACCCGAGTTCCATTCCCCTCCTTTAGCTTTTTGTTTATCCTTTTAGGATTAAGATCCCACATTGGGCGCATGAAAACTAGGAATGGGTTTTAAAATAGCAAGTGGGTGCTCATTTTGTGTGGCAAGGTAGCCACCTAAGCCTATGTAATAGGCGCTTTGACTTTGGGGGCGCATTTGGTGGCGCATGGCATGTTTTTTTAGGCGCCTAATCCCTCATTTGGTGGACAGTTTAAAATAAGGCGTGGGAAGTGGAAAATATATTGCAAAGTGGGTAATTTAAATATGCTTGGTAAGTTTAGATATATGCGTGGCATTTGGAAATAAGGCGTATAATATGAAAAGTGGACTTATCAAGATCATATAATTTTGACCCAATTAATATAATGACATTCCAAATGAAATGTGGCAATAAAATACCACTTGTCGACCCTCGATAGGCAAATCGAGAGAAAACCAACAAACAACTCCCTTTTGCCTTTTCGCCACGTGTCGCAGCGCGATTGGTCCATTATTGACTAGTTGACTAGAGTTGACATTCCGTTGACCGAACTTTGACTGGACATATCTAGAGCTCCCGATGTCCGTTTGTCGCGTTCTTACAGTCGTTGGAAAGCTCTCGAGATGATCTTCTGCACTGACACCATTTATGGATGTTTAGGGAATGTTTTCAAAAATTATCCCCTGATCACACGTCCCCACTGAGAAAGGCTTTTTGTCCACAAAAAGATGTGTATCAACCCACAAAAACATGCTATCTCTCCCTGCATTGCACAAACACATACAAGAACCCAAAATAACATTATAGGTTAAATAATTGCAAATAGTTGATTAGCTAGTCACATAACCGATCAGATAATAACACCCAACTAAGCTAGTGTTCAACTGAAACGCTGCAAACCCTGTCAAATCTACGCACAACTGTGAACTGTCATACCCCACTGTAATGCCATCACAAATAAATGACCAGATAATAACACCCAATTAAGCTAGTGTTCAACTGTCACTTTGTGATACGGTCGATTACCAAAAAGTACAATTCCATAACACGTATCAGTATACAAGACATCTAAACTGCCCACGATTAGGCTAGTGCCCACTGCCCATCTGAAATTGTAACCACTGCAAGTATTCACTATCATAATATAATAGACTATCAACACCCAAAAAAGCTATAGTCAATAACTGAATCAACATGAATATGCCAAAACATTGTATCGCCATCACAAATAATAAGTCAGATAATAACACCCATCTATAACAGAAGCTAGTGTTCAACTAACACTTTGTGATTATGCTGATTACTACTGCAAGTTTCAAATTTAGACATGCTACCGATGCCTATCCCTGCATAGTGTTTTCAACAATGGAACTACCAACCAATCTGAGAAAACAAAACATGAGTATGATGAACCTATCACTCAAATCTTCTCTTCAACTATTTCTATTCATTTTCAAAGCTTAAATATCAACTTAGGAACAAATCCTTATCAATCAATAGGAATCCCTAAAATATAGCTCTGAAAAACAATTTGCTTGCCTACTATCAACAATTTACTGTAGTGCAAATATAAAGTTAAGGAGTGTTTTTCCCAACCAATCACTTGGGTTTTTCCGTTTTGGTTGTTTTACCTCCTCATTATCACAATGAGTTTTAGTTAGGTTTAGCACTGTTGGTTTTACAATACTGTTTTTTTTAACAACTTTCCAATTTTGTTGTTTAGGAACAAACCAACAAACCTTAACATCATGACCATTCTTATTACAATGGGAACAAAATTTAACTTCCCTGTTTTTAGGAATCTTACCCATTTTACCATTCTTAGAACTCTGTTTACGAGAATGATTCCCCTATTTAGGAGAGGTAACCTTCTTGCCATTTCTCGCTGTTCCTTGGTAAGATTGGTCTTTAGCACCTGCCTTATCATTCAAAAAAGGCGTTAACTTCTTAATCAAATTTTTCCTCTTCCAACAATATGCAACAGAATGATTAGTACCTTCACAAAATGTGCAAGGAAAAGCATATTTCTACCTACCAAAGCTATATTGTTCCAACTGAAAGAGTGTATTAGAAGTTTTAGGATTTGATTTTCCCTTAGTGCTATTTTTAGTGTAAGTGGAAGGAGGTGGAATCTGATTACCTCTTTTACCTGTTTTCTTACACCTTTCATTGTTCCTCCTAATGGCGGAATCCTGCAATTCTAGTGGTGTAGATCCTTGGCTGTTGGAAGCTTGTCTTCCTTCAGCTGCTTTGGAACTTTCTCCAATTTCCATTTTCCCACTAGAATAGCCCAAACTTGCAAACCGAGGTTGATCCTCTACTTGTACTGGGTTAGCATCACCTTGTCCATTTTTACCAAGGCCTATTCTGTTAAATCCCATCTTAACCATTAGCTTAGACCCAATTCCCTTAGTGTGTTTTTCAAACTGACCCAAAGGAACATCTGAAACTGAATGAGAGGAAGAATTAAAATGTGAACAACTTACAGTGCATTCTGTCATAGTACCTGCATCTGATTTGGAAGGCATTTCCTTCTTGTGTTCACCTTGTTGCAGCTTTTCCAAGAGGGCATCCTTGGTTCGTATTTCTTCCTGCAACTCTTTCACAAAGCCCATCAACTTCTTGCTCTCTTCAAGCATCTTGTTGACATACTCCTCTTTCTTGGTTATAGAGAATTGTGGCTCAGATTTTAACCGCACGATTTCCTCTTCTAAGGAATAAAAATTAGCTCTCAAGAAAGAGTTTTCTTCTTGGAGTTGGTAGTTTATGGCTTCAAGCTCATCCAGTTGCTCTTGTTTGGATGACTTGCCCATGATTCCCTGTTCCTGCAAACACAACCTGTACTTCCGAAACTGCACACTATAAAAGAAGATTAACAAGCCCCAAAATGTCTGCACACTGTAAATTGAAATCAATATTGAAACTAAAGCCAAACACAATTAGAAGCTAATCTGGCAATCTAACTGCTCTGATACCAAACTTGATCTGAAAACGTGATGTGTATTTTTATCACTTTATAAGTTTTCCAAAGATCGTGATTTTCTAATTGGCTTTCTTGAAGATCCCTGTTAAAATCTGCATTCAAATCTTCCAAAAATAGGTTAAAAATCATAAAAAAAGATCAAACCTTACATCATTGGAATCGTCTCAGAATTCTCTACATTTCATATTTTTACTCCATGTGCCCAATCTGAGTGCACGGCCTTCAAAAATGGAATTCTCTGCAATCTGGTCCTTGAGCTCCTTACACAGACCTGTACCTTCTCCTATTCAAATAGAATATAGCTCCTTTTATATTGTTTAGGCGCCTCCTGGTATGATGGCTGGGCACCTATCCTTTTACTTGGCCCACCCGAGTTCCATTCCCCTCCTTTAGCTTTTTGTTTATCCTTTTAGGATTAAGATCCCACATTGGGCGCATGAAAACTAGGAATGGGTTTTAAAATAGCAAGTGGGTGCTCATTTTGTGTGGCAAGGTAGCCACCTAAGCCTATGTAATAGGCGCTTTGACTTTGGGGGTGCATTTGGTGGTGCATGGCATGTTTTTTTAGGCGCCTAATCCCTCATTTGGTGGACAGTTTAAAATAAGGCGTGGGAAGTGGAAAATATATTGCAAAGTGGGTAGTTTAAATATGCTTGGTAAGTTTAGATATATGCGTGGCATTTGGAAATAAGGCGTATAATATGAAAAGTGGACTTATCAAGATCATATAATTTTGACCCAATTAATATAATGACATTCCAAATGAAATGTGGCAATAAAATACCACTTGTCAACCCTCGATAGGCAAATCGAGAGAAAACCAACAAACAACTCCCTTTTGCCTTTTCGCCATGTGTCGCAGCGCGATTGGTCCATTATTGACCACTTGACTAGAGTTGACATTCCGTTGACCGAACTTTGACCGGACATATCTAGAGCTCCCAATGTCCGTTTGTCGCGTTCTTACAGTCGTTGGAAAGCTCTCGAGATGATCTTCTGCACTGACACCATTTATGAATGTTTAGGGAATGTTTTCAAAAATGATCCCCTAATCAAGCCCCGACATTTTGGAGTCCGAATGACATGACTTTGTAACAAAAGGTTCCCCATGGGGTGATGAAGGTAGTTTTGTACTAATATTCTTCTGCTATCCTTATCTGATTATACCCCAAGAAGCCATCCATTAAGGATAGCATCTCGTAGCCTGTGGTAGAGTCCACGATCATATCTATGTTTGGCAAAGGAAAATCATCTTTAGGACATGATTTATTGATGTCCCAGAAGTCAGTACAGATACTAATGCCAACGGGTTTCTTTTTTACTGGAACTATATTAAAGATCCAATCTGAGTAATCAATAGGTTTGATAAAATCTACAGCCAAGATTTTTTCCAATTCTTCTTTAACAAGAAGTGCAACTGTAGGATGCATCTTCCACAATTTCTGTTTAATGGGCTTGGCATCTGGGTGCAAAACAAGGTTGTGCACAACTAGTGCTGGATCCAAGCTGAGCATGTTTGAATATGTCCATAAAAAAATATCAATGTATTCTCTTAAGAGTTCCACAAAGGTTTTATATTCCTGAGCTAAGAGTGAAGCCCCTAACTTGATCATCCTGGGTGAATCCTCTGAACCAATGTTAACATTGATGGTTTCCTCAATGAGCATTTTAGATGCGTCCTCCATTCTAGTAGGATCAGGAGGGAGGGTGAGATCAACCTCATGAGGTAGCTCTTTATCATCTTCAAATGGATAAATTATTTTATCCACGTGCTTTTCGTTTTGTTCTTCTATGAGTGTTTCAAAGAGTTTGTCACTGTGAAATTTCTGTTTATTCTTTGTACGTATTTTTACTTTTATTCACAACATTCTTACCCAAGCAGCCACACATCTCTGCTTCTTCTTTGAATTATGCACATGTGTTTAATTGAATTTGGAATCCTTTATTTTGGTCCCCAGTAGGAAGAAAATCCCTAAGTCCCATGAATTCTGTGAATGCTTCATCATTCTCGAAGATATCAAGTGGTACGTAAAGTTGTTGGTCCCAATCTACAAGTTCAGGATAAACTAGGGTGACTTGATAATCGGTTGAAGGGATGGATTCAGATAGGGTAAGGATGGCGGACTCGGGGAATAGGTTCGTGGAAGCCAAATCTTTGTAGAGGCTACATTGGGAACTTGTATCGCTATCCTCATTATACGAAATGTCCTCGTACTTAGAAAAGGTAGCGTCAACCTCGACGGGTTGAGCATCCTGGGATTGTAACCCAAGACCATGCTTGTCAAATTTGAAACAGAAAGTAGGAATAGGTTCTAGATGGCCTTGTGTGTTGGCTCCGCATATGTATCCTTTATAACCCATGATAAACATCATGCAGTGTCCTTTAGTATACTGAGGTTCTTGATGACATGAGGCCATGGTTCCTTTCGGTACCTTGCTAATGGGATCCTCCAGCATCTTTTCTTTGGATAGGAGGCCACTATGGAAAAATTTATTCAATGGTTATGAACATGGTCCTCATGTAATTTTGAACTAAAAATAGGGCTTGCCCCGTGTCCTAGGTGACACTGATAAATCTGGAATTAATAATGCTTGTTCAAGAGTAAATGGCTCTCCTGGTCCATTTTTTGCTGATGTAGCCTCCCAAGATGTAAAAGGATTAACCAAAGAAGGAAAGTCTTGATTGTAAGGTGTGAGTGACTATGATTCCACCTAATTCTTCATAGCTTCTGTCTTAAGAGGGATGATGACATCCATGGAAGGGCACTCATAGGCTGCATGAGAGAAACTATGCAACACCTGACAGTGAGTGAATGGCTCAGGATCACCTAAGATAGTGACTATACGCCCTTTATGGCACAACTTGATACATTAATGAAATGTCGAAGGGATAGCCTACATGGCATGAATCCATGGACGCCCCAAGAGCATGTTATATGGGAGATCTAAATCTAGGACATGGAAGGTTGTATCATGACAAGTTGGACCTACTTCCATGGGCACTATGATAGTACCTGCGGATTCTCACTCCTCATTATCATACGCTGTGATGGTGATGGTCCTAGCTCCTAGATCTGTTTCTAAAAGGCCTAGCTGCCTAACCAACTTTAATGTGCATATGTTTAGACCAGATCCCCCATCTAAAAGCACTCTTTTAATCTTATGACGGGTAACGACCACTTATAAATAGAGAGGCAAATTATGCTCAGGGTTGTTACGTGGGATAGCGTTGCAATCAAAAGTGATGTGATCAGTGGTTTCAAGGAGGGCGATCATAGCTTACAACCGCGCGGGACCTACCTCAGTAGAGACTTTGGAATTCTGTAATGTTTTGTACAATATATCCTTATGAGCAGTAGAGATTTTAAGAAGGTCTAAAATGGATATTTTAGCTGGTGTTTTCTCTAGCTGGTCTAGTAAATTATAATGGCTTTGGGTAGTTAGTGTTGGATCAGGTATGATTAAGTGAGCGCGTCGCATTCCAACTGCACAAATCTTTTCAAGAATTTGGATTGTGTTTAATCAGTCATTAGGTGAACAGATGCAACCTATAAGGGATTCGAATGGACTGTTATTACTAGGGTAAACATACGCAATAGTGTGATATTCATTAGAGGCCTACTTGTGATCTGGTTTCCTTTTCTTGTTATCCACAAGATCGGGAAAAGGTTCTTTGTATATGCCCATTTTTTCATTAGGACCTTGTCCTGAATCAGGAGGTGATTCAATGACAGTCTTACCTTCTTTAATGAGGTCTTGTATGAAGTATTTCAGCCATAGACATCTTTTTATTTTGTGTCCTTTGACACGATGGAATTCACAGTATTCATGGTCTTTATACCAACCAGGTTTTGGAGCATTTTTTGGGAATGGTACTTTGGTGCTTTGATAATCTACCATTTTAGCATCATCTAATTGTTTTAATATGGTAGTTAGGGGTTCACTCAACATTGTGAACGTATGTTTTGTAGGTGCCTTGAGAAGACGTCCTTGTGAAAGCTTCAAAAGCGGACCTGTCTACATAGCTTGAACTCTTTTGGAGTCAGTAATTCCATTGCCGATGACGTGCTTATTCTTATTAAAGAACTTAGGTTTGTCTACAGATTTGACCTCATGTTTGTTTTTGATAAAGGGTTTAAGTGTTCCTTTAGTAATAAGATCCTTTTCAATTTGGCTACCTTTCTCTATAACTTCTTCGAAGTTAGATCCACAATGAATCTGAAGATGGAAGGCTATCTCTGCATTTAAATTAGGAACAAAAATGCTTACTAATTGTTTTTCAAGTAAAGCACAAGGGAAGCGGCTAGCCAGCGCTCTCCATTGTTGTAAGAAACCTATGAAGGTCTTGTTGGGTTTTTGCTTTGCATTGTAAAGGTCATTCATTATGACATCATTTTTGATATTGAAAGAATAGTGTCGCACAAATTTTTTTGCTAGTTCTGGCCATGTTGTTATAGATCCTTTAGGTATGCTACAGAACCATTCAATTGCTAAAGCTCCCAAACTATGGGGAAAGAGTCGTATTAGAAAATTATCATTGTAGGTGACCTCTTGACAAGCCATGTAAAAGTCTTTGACATGATCATGGGGATCACATTTTCCTTTATACTTGTCGAGCTTTGGAATAGTGAAATTTTTAGGAAAGGGCTGCAATAACATGTCTTTATTGAAGGGATAAGGACATAGTTATTTGTAGAGATACTTTCTGTTTTGGCCTATATTTCCCTTCTGTAAGGTTGTGATCATGTCTTTCATAGATTTCAATTCATCTTGAATGAGTTACTCCTTAGTAGGCAATATCAACTTGTGAGCCTGAGTTGCCTTAAAGGTATAATTTGTATGCAGATCATATTGAAACTCGTTAAGTTTACCTTTGTCTTTGTCTTTACCTATGTTTCTTTTTGAAGCACCTAGGCTCACTAATTTCTTACTCAACTTCAAGATCTGTTTTTGGAGGGTCTCCTCCTCAACCAGGGGATCTTCTTCTTCATCGAATTTCAGAGGAGGGGAGACTTTCCGTTCGATTTTTACTTTACGCGAATCTTTAAAGCGAGTTACATGATGTTTCACCCTCAACAACGGCCTTATGTTTCCCAGAAGTGGATGCATATCCCACATCGAAAGGATTATCTATGTCTAAGATGAATCTTCACTCTCCTAAGTTAGGGTTATCGACCTTTGCTTCTTCTTCACACTCGTGTGGAAGTTTAGCCCCTAACGCCAAGAATCTCGTGAGTACTTGATATTTTTTATAATATAAGAGCTCGTCAAATATTTTTAGGTCTAACCTTTGTTTTTCTCCTGAAGATTCTGACTCTTCTCCACTATGATCGATTAACATTTATGTATCTTTGACTTGAGAGAAGAGCAGTCCTAAATTGTTCCCGTTAAAGGGGAAATCATCGAAAGGATTAACTCCTATATTAAGCTCATTAGATTTCATTGCCATTTTGAAAAGTTTAGGAATTACTAGCCGACACTCAGATGCAACACTTATGTTTACTAGTTTCCAAAGGATACTGATATGGATAGATGAAAATGTACCACTCACCTAATTTCTGTTATGTCAAATCTATACTTAAAAGACCAAGATGAATGACAATTTTGTACCAGATATGTGGGCCGAGGTTAGAAATCTAATCAAGGCTTGAATATCAGCACAATACTGACAAAGTCCCCTAACAAGGTATACCTAGAATTGACTCAAGTAGTGACAACAAGCCAAGTGTATTGAAAAGCAAAAGTCACAATTAGATATAGTTCAACAATGCCATCAAGATATCTCAACCAGGCAAGCAAGGTGTCGATATCAAGACAACATCATGACAATATATATAATGCATTATCAACACTCGTAAAAAAACCTAGATGATGTCAAAACTAAAACCAAGTAGAAGGTATAACAAGAAGTCTGTGATGATGAAAGCAACATAACCACGTAATAGAGGAATTAATACTACGTGCCCAAAGAATGGGAGACACAACATAAATGCCAATACTAAATGACTAAAATGCAATAAAAAGTCGACAAACTAGGGAGAAATAGAATGACAAAAACAATGCGCAACAATGATAAAAATCTTGAAATCAAGATCATAGGACTACCAAAGACGTGAAAACGTACCCACTCGCTTTATTTGTTTAACACCCTAGCCACGAACATGGATGGGTGTAAATGAACAAAAAAGAAGCTAGCACTATCTCTAACATGACACGTAAAGTATGCCTCTGTTCGAATTCCAACGTGGAAAGTACAAATGCATGGGTGTAGATCAAGAACATGTGAAAATAGACTTAGTTTCACTTTGGGCAGAGCTTCGCCTCATTCAAAAATGAGAAGGAATCTAAGCTAAGTAATACGTTTGTCTAAATTCATGATGAAAAACACTTAGATATAACTTAGAGTGGGTTCGTTACCGTGTTTGACAAATAAGGCAGTGAATCCAAACAAGTTATCACTTCGTGATGGAAAACAACGCGAATGGACTAGTAAAGTTGGCCTCTAGACAAAATGGTCTCCTTAATAAGCTCTCTCAACTAGGTGTTACAAGGTTGTCTTAAGCGAGCACAATTTACCCAAAAATTCACACTGACTAGTTTGGGAGTATCTCGGCTTTACTTTACCCCCTTCAAGAACAGTAGGAAACTAGTGCATCTATGTGTACTATCACTGGGGTCACCACACAGACAACTGGTAATGCTATCTCACAAGGTGTACTAGTCAAGTAGGTAAGCGAGGTGCTTCCCTGTTTTGGTCCACGAGGTTACTCAGCGGTGGACTACTTTGGGGTTCCTAGAACCACCCCCATTGTTATAGCTTAAGGCATTATGCCAAAGGGGTTACGTTCTAGTTAAGCAGAGAGGGACTTACCCTTTTCTGAAACCTGCAATACAGTGTGTTGAATGTGGTGTGTTTTTTATCTTTTTTAATCTTAATGTGGTTTCAAAAGTGGCACACCTTTTGGCAATCTGTAAACACACGTGTATTAGAATTTTTTACTTTGTTCTCAACACCTTTCTTTGGCCAACGTTAGGTCCTGTAGACAACAAGTTGGTTAGTAGTTTTCCCATTTTGTTGATTGAGGTAAAAGAGAACTCACACTTGCTTTTGATTCCTAAGATCGCCCGAAAGTGCGAAGGAAGAGCATACGCAAAGTGGAAATCCTAAAAAGCACATAAAAATGTTACTTTATCCTTAAGAAGCAAGTGTTTTTAACATGTAAAATAGATTTTGTGTAAGTGCTTTTGATCTCCAAGATCGCTTTGGAAAGCACAAGGAGAGAGCATACACACGTTTCACAAACCTTAATTTAAGCTAAGAAATGAACAACACTTAATCATGCAAACCGAAATTTTAAAGAGTTAGTCCTGTTTTAAAACCTGTCAATCTTTTTAGAAACCTGCACAAAAAATGTCAGAAAAACAACTAAAACAGACCGTAAATTTTTTTAATTTTGACAGTAACACCTGCATGCCCAAACCAACATGTACATGCCCCAGCCAATGGGTATGCACCTAAACCAACACCTACGCGGGTATGTTAAAATTTAAATCAGTCAGCAACACTTATGCACCTTGATCCAATAGGTACACTAGGGTTTCAATGCGTACACGCTCCTACCGACGGATATGTGGCCTAAGTAAAAAGAAGTCTGTAAAATTTTACACAGTGATATTAATTACATAGACGCATCTAGAGAGGCAGATACATGGTCAGGCCAATGGAGACATGGACAATCCTTGCAGAGAAAATTTTCAAAAACACAGAGGACACCTTGATGGGTATGTGGCATTTCCGATGGAGACATGCCTATATCAACGTGTATGCACTACCTCAAAACACCAATGCGTGTCCTATAAAAAAAATACAAAAAACATGGATTTTTAAAATTTCAAAAGCAAACAGGTTATTGGTTAGTCAAAGCTTCCTATTTCTATGTTAAACCCACAAATGTGTGTAAATAGAGTTCATTAATCCAAGGTTTAAAATAGAAATGAGGAAAATAACAAGTGATTTACACTAAAAAACTTGAAAAATGACTTTGAAGAACTCAAAGGACCTCCATTAATGGAGGATGGACATAAGTGTCCCACCAGGCATGCCAAATGTGTTCAAAGAAAAGTTGTAGAGAGCTATGGATTTGGGGTAAGAATTCCTAAAGAATCCCCAAAGGCTTCAAGCAACAAATCAGTGGACCATCCGATAAGAAATGAACAAGATCTTCTAACTAGCATGCATTATGAAGTAAACATTCAAATTTAAGCTAATTAAACTATCTCTATTCTTTGAAAGCTTTAAAATAATGAACCTAGTAAGCTCTAAGCAATCAGTTTTAGTGATTAAGAGAAAGAGATCTCCCCATTATATGCTTTTTGAGCCAATGGTTCTTCTCTTTTACTCTACAAAGTGGATTGACAATGCAAAAGTGAAGTAAATAGCTCAATATCTAAACTAGAAATGAAATCTAGAAATGAAAACTAGAACCTAGATGCAAAATACTATAATCTATGCTTAGGAAGAAGGGAGGAATTCTTGAAAATGAGAGAGGGGGTCTATCCCTATATATAGTTTTCCATTTGGGAAAAAGGGGAACTTGGGTGCATGTGGGACAAACACTAAATTCCAAAAAGCACTTTTAGCAAGTCAAAACTTACTTTGACTAGGTTTAGGGAGAGACAAACCATGTTTAAGCTTAATTAAACATGTTTAGGAGGTGATTAGGGTTTGGAGAGAGTTTTGAAGGGTCAGGTCAATCCAATGGAATGGATTGAGAGGCCAGGAAGGTGGTAGAAGTGGACTAGAAGAAAGTAAGAAGCTAATGTAGTTAGAACGAAGCTATTATAGCTTGTTTAAATGGTTTACAAGAGAAAAAAGGACAAAAGGGATGTCGTAGGAAAAGAGTTAGATAGGTCGAACCGGCGGTGTATTGTTGGTTTCCAGGGAGAAAGCACAACTAGCGCAATATTAGTCGTAATAGTGCAATATCTAAACTACAGGTGTCTACAACATGCTTATTATTTTAGTAGTCCAAAGATATTTTTAAAATTTCAAAAATTTGCAATTGGACTAACAAATGGGAAAAATCTTCTCAAATATGTATATACCAGATGGATTTCAATGTATGAACCTTCCCTTAGAATATTTGAATAATATTCTTCATTAATAGGGTTTATATATAAATACCGTAGGGATGCAGATAAAGCTAAAGATCTGGTGTACTGTCTAACAGACATTGAAACTTTACTCACACTATGTGGTATTTTTCCTATGTTGAAGGATCTAAATTTTTTGACAAAGCATGTGCAAGAGTGTTGCATCTACATAACATACTTCATAAGACTAAGAAAACATGTCTTCTTCAGTGTAGATAATTTATATTTATCAGATGGAAGTTTTTAGGGTTTTGTTTTTGAAAACTAGAATTCATTAACAAACCTTAAGAATCCCATTTTCTTCTTAAAATTCAATATACATGATCATCTTTGTATAGCAACACCTGGGAAAGAGATACCAATTCATACTTTTTAGAAAAGAGTAGATTTGGTTGGGTCAGAAATAGAAGAAGTAAGAGTGATATGTAATTTATTTGAAACAATATTATTTGACACTTGAAATAAATTTAAAAATATTTCTCAATATTTTTCTACAGAGATGCGTGAAAGATTCATAAAGGAATAATTACTTGAAGTAATGGGATTTTTCAATCCACAGTTTTGGAATACAACTGGAGGCACATTTCAAACATCCACCAGTAATTTATTTATGAAATACATGACTATTCTAATGAACCATTTCTGTAAGCATGAAGAGATAAAAGGAGTTACTATCGAAGTTATTTTATAGAAAAGAATTACTTAGTTCTCAGTCAATATATTTTTCTACCTCTGTGATAGAGCAATTTTGGTTTCTAGATGAGCCAAATGAAAATGGTTCCATTAGAATACTTTGGAAGAATATTTATTCAAGTAGTATTTTGTGAGAGGATTTAAGCGATTATATTCAGCTATATGAAAAATTTCAAACAATGATTATGGGTTTTGTCAAAGATGAGAGGATATTTAGTTCATTGTCCTTTGTAAAGTCAAAAGTTTGAAACAAAGTGGATAGGAATTTACAAATCTATTTGAGATTGTATGTATCCAGTTACTCAATGGAAAATTTTCCTTATAAGAGAGCACTTGCATTATGGAATTCACTCGTAGAAAGAAGAGGATTTGGTAACATTCTGACTAATCCGGGGGATCCAAAAACATCCACCGAACATGCTTTCAATTCAGTTGAATTCTAGGACAAAAATGAATGTGTTTCTCGAGGACTATTTCAGTTGCCAGAGTTCTAATTTATTGTATACATTGTTGATGCTATTGAAAATGATTTGATGTATTGATATATTCCATATTCATTAATGATAATCAAATGGTCTGAATAGACTATTTTTTATTTGTAACAAATTCATTTTTTATATTTTGTTTTATGATTGAAATAAAGACTGATTTGTTTATATTTGTCTATGTGATTATTGATTAATTTTTTACATCTGCATGAAACATAAATATTTTTAAACAAACACAGGCTAAGCATCTTAAACCATGCTTTACTATTTACATCTCCAAATAGTAACCTAAAAACCATTCGTAGTAAGCATAAATCCAATTACAAGTTTGTATATTAAATTGTTAAAAACTTTCATTAAATGTGATAAAACACTAACTATAATTCTAATTCAAAATTAGTCTTGTATTCATTCTATCAAGAGGCAGATTACTTTATGAAGACATGCATATTTTTATAAAGCATTGTCGGCCAATACAATTGCAATATGGTGGGTTGTCAATGGTTTTCAAAGCTTCCGAGAAAGTTATATCATATAAAGAACACATTACGAGGGAATCCTCTTTTCTGCCTATGATTCTGAATCATAGTTTTCCTTACGTCTGCCACACGGAATAAAAAAGAAAAAAATTGGTTGGCCACTATCTTTTAATTCCTACAATAGTGTCAAAATTGTGAAAACACACCTATCACATGGTTAAACTATTTTTTTTTTCAATTTTATGTTACAGGGGAATCTTGATATTTTTCTTGCATAAGAGGTGGAGTTTTTGCAGTCTGTATTGTGCTCTCTGATATAGCTCCTAGTGCCTGCAAATCCTGCACTGCAGTATTGATATTTTGAAGAATATTCTTCTCCTCCCTCGTAACATCTCCTAATGAAAAAAGTGATGAATCATGATCTGTATTTTCTTTCAGTAAGATTTCTAGATCCATATTACGCTCCTTGATTATCATTTTCAATGTATTATTTTTTCTATTTAATAATACAATTTTTTCCTTCAGTTGTGTAAATGCATTCAATATTTTTTAGGCATTCTTCAAATGTGCATCAAATACATCTACTTCTTTCTTTAAATTTTCATAGTTTACCTCCAAAATAGAAATACAAATGTATTAGTAGTCTATTAGATAATTCTTAATAATTTATTGCAATGCTCATAATATCACGATTTTGCATGTAAAAGATAACCTACCACAACTTTCTCTTTTTCTACATTTTCCATGAAAAATTTACTTTTGTACTTAGCCCGTTTATTTGAGTATGCATGGGCTTCTGCATTAATATTCCCCAACCTTTTTAACATTATTTCCAAAATATCATCATCATAATCATTATTATAAAAAAAATTATTGACTAAGATTTATTTAGCAAAATATTAAGAATTTCTGGTTGGCTCTCTGTGGCAGTGAACAATGAATGCCTTTGAGTATGATTATGGTATTGGGTATTTATTTCTTTGATCAATTTTTTTCCCTTCTCTCCCAAGTGCGCACTGATTCCACATTAGACATAAAAACTTCCTAAATTATGGCCCACATACTATCTGATATCAGATTTTTAAAGGCAAAATTTGTCTTCTAATCATCTGTAAGTGAATTTTTACTTGGAGGAGGAGGAGATTTTATTATTTGTTGCACATCTAGTTGCGCTTGTGGCTGAGGAGGTGGGGTAGATTGTATCATATTATGTGTGTCAAAATAGATACCCTTCTCTATATCGCCACTATCAAAACCCAAATACTCATCATCAAGCTTGATTTGTTCAAAATCTGGGTGTTAGTCATGCTGAAGACACCACTTAGTGAAAAAAAGAAAATACGAGGTTAATGGATAAATTTTTCCCGTGGAGTCTACAGGAAACCTTATAATCTTACTTGCAATTTTTCTTGTTGTTTGTATAGTACATGTCAGCAGTACTGGAGGCCTTTTTGCAATCTACTATGAAGGTCTATTCACTACAAGAAGAAAACTACAGTGTATTAGAAAATTAATTAATAAAATATTTGCAAGTAAACAAAATATGCTAAATACTATTAATTATACAATACCTTGCATGCTCAAAGACGTGACGACTCGAAATTAGCACTGAGAATGAGTTTGATCTATATCATCAAACTCAGAACTTTCTGAAAACAAAAATGTAGAAATATTAAAATATTGTATGGCTTACAAAACAAATAGCTTGTTTATAGTTCCTTCTAGTAGCTTAATTAATTATTATATATAGTAAATACTAATGTTTATACTCATAGAGAATTACGATGACATAGAATATAGGAGTGGTGGAGCTATCGAACCCTAGGTATTTTTTAATGAGGAAATCGTATTGGGGTTAATTCTACTAAATCCATATCAAAATCAACATAGACCTTGTGAGGGGCTTTACCCTGAGCAATAGCTTCCTAATGAGATATTGCAGACATAATTCTTCTATGCAAAATATAAAATTACTATTAGTATTGCATTCAAAATTAATTAATCGATATAATGTGAAAATTAATTGTTACTTGTTCTTCTTCAAGTCAGAGACCAATCATTTTTTTGTTATTTGTAGTGATAATTTTTCCTTTCTAAAATTGGTGGAAATATTCTTGATAGAATTCAAGTAGATAATTAGAAGAAGAGAAAACAATATTGGATTTATCAGTTGTATTCATATTATCAAGGGCATTGTTTACATCTATTTTAATTTGATTGGACAAATATGTGCACCAATTGAATTTCTTCCCTGCAAGTGTACACAATATATATTGAACTGCCCAAAGAGGAATGTTCATGGATCTTCCCTACAACACAATCCTAGCTTGAAATAGATATATCACTGCATGGAAGAATTTGTGTGTAATGCCTTGTATAACAAGGCCTCTTTTGGAATGATTAACAACTACTACAACAAGATACAAGATGTGTTAGATTCTTGATGGTCAAGAAATATTAGGAAAACAAAAAAAATGAAAATAATATTGAACTTACCATCAACATGGACATTGTAATGAGACTTCAATTTTTTTCCTTCATCAGTAAGCACCACCTTTACAGTTGTGGGCGACTGATTTTAGAAAGGCAACCCAGTTAACTGATGTACATGTCTAAGATCGATGGTGAAATATATTGTATGATGTTTCATGGGAATAACAAATTGTGCATCTTTCTGGTTGTAAAAATTCATTAGGTAATTGGTGTACCCAGATTTCATCTTGAAATCTATGACTACCTCATTCGAAAAAATTTCATACTTTTAAAATAATGGGTTTTTTTGTGTTTTTATTACCTGAACATTCTTATATTACGTCAAGATATTCCCAAAGAGCCATATTAGCCTTTTACGCCAAATACCTAGATGCCCAAAATTGTTATTTTTGTCGTCAGGATTTGTCTGCGAGAAATTTGTATTTAATTATTTTCAGCCCCATATGAGGCTATTTGCACTCCGTTTTAACTCTGTTATGATCAAACATATCATTATTCTCTTGTTCCAGAAGGATTTTAACTTGGAATAAGTTTTGGGCTTTATTTGTGACTTTTGACAATTTTTCATGTTTTTGTGTTGTCCCGTTTTATTTTCTGTGAAATTTCTCTAGAACAATTCCTTTGCTGGGTAAGCCTGATTTTTTTCCTGGAGCAGCTGGAAAGCATATACGCATGTTATGCCTAGAGGAAATCACCATCGGAGGTCTGGATCACTGGGAAAATGTGAAGTTGTGCACAGAAAAGCCCCTGTGGGGTTGGGCACATTTTTGGAAAACAAAGGATTTAAGCTGCAATGGGAAAAATAAAAGCAACAAGCAAGGTGAGAATTTTATACCTACCTAGCAGGGTACTTTTTCTCATGATATAAAGTTCACTTAAGATGCAGTGGGAAAGTTAGAGGCTGCAGGCAGGCGAGAATTTATTACCTGCCTTGCAGAGTAAAACTTCCCGTGGTGAAATAAAAGAAAAGTGACTTAAGTGAAATCATGGGATTTTATTGCTTGCCTTGCAGGGTAAATAATCTCATTGTCAAAGTCAAATCACTTAAGTGGATCATGGGATTTCTGGGGCTGCCCTTGCAGGGGTAAAAAATCCCATTGTCATAAATTCTTAAAAATAGAATTCTATTATTCCAAAAAGTGTGACCCATCTTGGTGTGAATAATAATGCATTAAATAAATATTTGTTAATATTTATTCAGCCAATTTTGGCACCTAGGCTTGTGGAAAAGTCAACAAAAGCAAAGGAGAATAAATCAATTGGAAATAGAATTCCAAAATTAAATAAATTTAATTTATTTAATGCAACCCCTTTTGAGAAGGAATTAATACTTTTTAAAGTATTAAAAGATTATATTAAATTCTATTTTCAGTGGCTATGGTCAAGGCACACTGTGAAGCTTAAGTGAAGTGAAGTGTGAAGGATTAAATTGGATTAATTTAATTTATTGGATGGTTGTCCTTAAACATGCTATTTTTAAAGAGAAAATCATGATTTTTAATTAATTAATTGCCAGGAATAGGAAGGGCAATTATTAATTATAGAATTGTGAGTGTTATATAAGCATGGGTTTCCATATGGGTGAATTATTTAATTCACATGTAAAGAATTGCAGCCAAGAGGAAAAGTGCGCCCCCATTTGAAGAAGGATTTTGCTCAGGCAAGGTGGTAACAAGGTTAAAAGCTTCCATATTTGGCGCATGATTTGAAGGAGGTTGATCTTTGTCTGCATAATTGTTTGCATAGGTGTTACAGGTGCTCAGGTGTTTTTGAAAAGATTCATGCTCTCTTTATGTGCAAATTAAACACCAATTTTTGGGGCAGCAGGCTTGAAAAGTGCAGATTTTTACAATTAAAATTCACTATTCATGCTCCGGTGGCCATCTTTGTCTAAATTACTTGTAGGAATTAATTACAGGTGATTTACAAAAGAAAAGGAGCTTTAATCAATGTCCAATACATTGAATATTTCCTCCGAATCTGAAGGATTATCCATATCTGCACCAGTTTTGAAGAATTTCAATCAAATAAGAAGAAAAAGAATTGTTCAGACAAAGATAGACAAAGCTATGGAAAAGAAAGATGAAAAAGAAAGCACAATGGATTCATGCATCACTTCTAAATTTGCAAATATTGGAGACACGGATCTAGGCTCAGAACCTCTTGCTGAATTGATAGACAGATCCAGAGCAGGGAAGACTTCACTCATGCGTGTAGGAAAAACTTCACTCATGCGTGCAGATTAAAAGCAGTGAAATTATTCGAGCTATAGCTTTTCCATCCACAGTCCAGATTTATATGCAAATGCAGATGCAAATCCATATGTAGATCCAGATCCAGATCCAGATCTCATAGTTACAAAAGCTTCCAGCACAAAGGCTTCATCCTCTTGTTTCGAATGCAGCCCATGAAGAAGTTAGTGCATGGAAAATTCCTTCCAAGATCTTTTGCAAATGCTCCCATCTTCTAGTTGAAGCCTTCATTGAATTTTCATTCACCCTGAGTGCCTTCTATAATTTTTAATTGCTCATATATAATTAAAAATAAGGATGATGAGTTATCTACGGCAAACATTGCATTGATGCATGTACTGGAGAAGAACTGTAAAAGCTTCAAGGATAAAAGAGAAGACAATGCGAAGGAAAAATTCCAACTTGCTTCTAATTCCAGTTGCTTGCAATTCCAGTTTGTTTCCAGATCCAACTACTCCCAGATCCAGTTTGGTGAGAATCAAAGGAAAAAGAATCAGCTGCAGGAAGACATGAAAAAGGACAAGACTGCAAATTTCCTCTTCCTTCTTCTTTCCTCTAACAAATTAATTGAGCAATCAATTAAATTATAAAACTTAAATGATTAGCTTAAAATCCATTACTTGAAGAAGTCAACTACTTGGAGATAGGTGGCAGGCGTGTAAAATAGAAGGTTCTATTTTTAGTTACAAATCATAGATGTCATGCAAAGAGGAATTTCAGGAGGGAGATTTCCAGTTTTTTCTTTTCCAACTTCCACATGTGCCAGTTCAACTAAAAGCTTCCAACTTGTAATTGCCCCTCTACATTCTATAAGTAGAGGAAGAACCTCCGAGTTAATGAGCAAAATTTGTAAGTAGCAATCTTGTGTTCTAGACTTTTTGCTGAACCCCTGAGAGCCACTTGGAGTGAAGGAATACAAAGGAGAAGGTTTTTGGAGAACTTTGTGTCACGGTGTACTATGTTTCTTGCTTTTAATGTTAGATCTCTTAATAAACTTTGTGTTATTTTAGATCTGGATCTAGAGCTTCCTTGGTTTATAATTCTGTGTGTTCATATCTATTAAGTTTCTTCTATGTGCATGTAATTAGCTCTGATATCTACTAATTGGGTTGCACATCTTCCCCATTTCTTCTCTATATTTCCTTTACTTCCTTCTTCTATAAAATACTTCCTTTCTTGAACAATTGCTTACTTGCTACAGAACTTCTTAGTTATGGTTCATGAATTAAGTGGTTAAAGTAAAACCCCTTATAGATAATAATACATTTTTATTGACAAATATGACACTAGAGCCTCACCAGTTAAATGAGGGAGATTTATCTCATGACTGCCTAGGTTTGATGCTATGCAGAAAATCTAGCCAACAGTAATTGAGGAAAGAAGTATCTTTTTTGAATTTGGGCATGTGGACAAGCCCCGCGAATTGTGTTTTTTGCATCCATTTCTTTTATGTGTCTTTCAGTTTTATGAGCACTATGATATGAGGACACATGAGATTTTTGTATTGGAATTTAGAGGGAGTGAAAGGAGTAACAATGGTGCTAGCCATTGTTGTAATTTTTGGAAATTACAGGAGAGGGAGGGAAAATGGAAAGAATGTAGGTACTAGAAAGTAGGCGCATGTTGGTCTGGAAGAAAATTGGAGAGGTTAGAGAACTATGGATTTATGGTAGAAAAAGTGAATAAATGAACCTCTTATGGGTATATATAGGTCTCAGGTTCGTGGCATTGGACATGTGGTGACAAATGATTGGTGGAAAATTTTGAGGCACATGCCTAGGGAATCATGCCATATTTTTCCCATCCAAGTGTCAACATGTGGTTGATTCCACTAGCTTTCCAATAGAAAAAAGTAAGATAGATGACCAACATGAGTCATACAACAACTCCAAGGCATGAAGTAGATGTCTAACTTCTTGAGTCAAACCGTCCAACCTCACTGAGTCAGTCATCCTACTATTTTAGGCATCAGAGGGGTTTTGACCAACAATTATATATAATGGGAATCCAAGAAACCAACCATCCAACCAAAAGACGACAGATGGAAAACAACACAAGGATGGCCGACCAAATTTTTTGGGACAATCATCTAATATATGTTAGATGGTGGTATGCAAAATCAGATGATCAATAGCTAGCACTACATCATCCAAAATGGATCCCTTACAGTTGTGCTAAGATGTCCATGGAGGAAGCTTAATGGATGGAAGAGGAGAAGAAGTAATAGATGTAAAAGTAGTAGAATAAGTGGTATAAGAAGTAGTAAAAGGGGGGAGATAACATGTGCAGAATTTAAATCCCATTCTAAATCAATAACTTTGTAACATAAGAGCGTAAAATATTCACATGTATCATATAAGATTTTTTCTTTCAATGTAGGAATCAAGCCGCGACAAAAGATAAGTTACTTTTCTAAATTAATAGGCTCAAATAATAAGTAATGCATACAAGAATTCAAGCATAAAATGTACTCTACAATTGGTTCTTTCTTTCCTTGATACAAAACAGGCAAACATTCATATGTTCCTTTAGGACCATTGTTAGAAATAATTTACCTAAGAAAATCATCATCCATGTCATAATAAGTGCTAATGGACCCATAAGGCAAGTGAGTGTACCATTGAAGAGCATGATCAATAAGACTTTGACAGAATACTTTGAGTAATAATCCATCATTAGAATAAATAAACATGTCAGCTCGATAATTCTTACGATCTAGATAAGGATTACCAGTTCCATCAAAACATGAGAAATTAGGCATGATGAAGTCCTTTGGAAAAGCATAATTGTGAATATTTTTAGGGATGGGATTTCCATGCAAATAATTATTTTCAATAGAAGTATAGTAGGATTTACTTTGAAGAGTAAGAGTATGAACTTAAGATTGATATGTGCACACAACAAGCATGAGAGATAAGATATAATGTGAAGGAATGGTAGATGAAGTAAGAGGTATATGGAGAGGTTGGATCTTTCCATTGTGAGTGATCATGTGAATGTGAGAAGGAGAATATGTAGAAGGAGTAGAAGAACATGAAGGCTCTATGGTTATGCCAGATGGAAAATTAGAAGAAATAATAAGAGGTTTAATAATAGTAGGAATATAATCATCATATGCAATAATGTCAGAAGTAGAAGAAAGAAGTGTGAGAAAAGGAGATGAACATGGAATATCTATAGGAATGCTAGAAGTAGACTCAGAAGATATTGTAAGCTATGAAAAATACACTACTAACAAGGAAGTAAAATACCAACAATATTACCTCCTCTTTCGTGCTCCATAGCAAACCTCAGAATGGGCTAGGAAACTTGGATTGAGCCCTAATTGTGTGATATATAGGTGTTTTTCTTCAAGACAGAGCAAGGCCTTCCTGCAACAACGATCTTCTTACTTTACACCAGATGGGAAAAAGGATTATGAGGCTATTTGGGCATTAGGACGAGGCAGAAGGATGTTCTTTGCTCAAATGATGTAAGAACTTAGATAGGGCATTCAAGCTTATTCTCCGTGTCCTTAGAGGAAAGGGGTAAGGTTGTATTTATAGCCTAGGGAAGTGATTAACTTAGAGTAATTTAAGTAATCATGGTTTGAAAATGTGGGCAAGATTAACTGAGTGGTTTGAAAATGTGGGCAAGATTAGGTGAGTGGTTTGAAAATGTGGGCAAGATTAGGTGAGTGGGGGCCACAAAGAATGGGTGAGGATTTGAATTATATTCTTAATTAAATAGTAGAAAAACATGGAGAATAATGACATGTGGTGAGGATTGGGTTATTTTTTGAATTTTGAAATGGATAATTAATCAAATTATATTTGATTAATTCGAAGTGTATTTTTGTGGGAAATGAGGAAGGGGAATTAATTGATTTAGGATAAATGTGAAATTAGGGTGTCTACATTTTCCCCTCTTTGGAAGGGTACTAGGAAAGTAGTGTTCTTTCAAAGAAAGTAGACGGGATGGGGGAGGAATTAAATGTACTTTTCTTAAGCAAAAGGTAGAGTGAATGTTTGTTAGGGAGAATAGAAAGTGGTGAGTAACAAATGTCGTAGTATCCTCCAAGACAAAAATTTCATGAGATGTGATTATGGATAGATGTGATATGCCCCCTCGAGAGGACTGACAAGAATGGAATATATGACAGAACTCTCAAAAAGAAGAGAAATGAATGCTACAAATAAGAGGACAATAATGGAGTGGAAGAGACTGGAATGACCATACGACGCAAATGGAGAAAGGATTCAATCGGCCTTGAATGGTAGGTGTGAAAGTGTGTGGGAAAGAGAAAAGGGAATGGATAGGATTGGGGGTTGATTATGAGAAGATTAATGGAGATAGGGGAGGGGGAAAAAAAATAAAAGAGGTAGAAATAAGAGAGAGGGATGATAGGGGGAAAATGGAATGATGAAGGACAAACAAGGTGAAAACAGGAAAATGACAGAGTAGAGGGTGAAGGGATGAAATAGAGAGATGTGCCAAATGAAGGAAGCAACCAAAATAATAAAGAGGGATGCATGAAAGTGAAATAAATGATAGAGCTAAGAAAAGTAAGAAACGGGAAAGGATAAATAAGGAGAAAATGAGGTGGGAGTAGGGGTGAAATGGACAAAAATGGAAAGAGGATGAAATAAGAAGTAGAACGGAGAAAAAAAAGAAACTATGAGGAGTGAGGAAAGTGTGAAAAAGAGTAGAGAAAAGAAGAGAAATAGATATAGAATGAAAAAAAAGGTAGGAGTGGTAGATAAAAGGAGAAGTGGTCAGAAGAAACATGAAAATTAGGGGAGAGGAAAGGAAGATCGAGTGAATATAGGAAGAAGATTGAAATAATTGTGTCGTGGCTAGGAAGACCAAGGCAAAGAATATGGAACAGACCGTATGGAGATACATGTGGAGGGCGGTATGATTAAAAAGATAGTATAATGTTGAAGAGACAAGTTATCGATGGGGAAGTAAGAAGGAAACGTGATGGAAAAAGGGGAATAAGATGATACAGGGGAAGGGAAATAAGACGAGGGGTGGGAGAGAGAAGAGGATAACAAAGAAAATGATGTAGAAGGAAGGGACTACATAAAGGATGTAATAAGTGGAAAGTGAATAGTATAAGGAATGTTCAGAGAAGAAAGAGGGGATGAATGAAATCGATTGGAAAAGATGCAGAGATGCATGAAATGAGGATACTAGGATGACACAAAAATAGAAAAGGATGTATGATGAGGATAGTAAAGATATTAAAGAGGGCAAAGAGAAGATGGAGAGATGGGTAAGAAGTGACAAGAAAGGGTGGGATTGGGGGGAAAGAATAAGAGAGAAAAGAGAATGGGGGATAGAAAAGGAAATGCCAATGAGGGGATGTTAGGGAAATTCTACTAACAATTAATGGTGAGGAAGGGTGAGAGAAAAAATTAAGAAAATGAGAAAGGTAACGAGGATTGGAAAGGATAATGCCAACAAAGGGACGTTAGGGAAAACCCCCTAACAATGAGTGGTGGGCTTAGAGGAGGGAAGGAATGAAGGGAAACTTGAGAAGGTCCAAGGGAGTGAATGAGGTCATGCATAATGAGGATTGATAATTTTTAGGGAAAACTCGCTAACAATTATTAGCACAGAATAGAAGATAAGGATGAAATAATGATAGAGGAATGTTAACAATAATGACGAACACGTGTGTGGGTGGAAATGTGGGGGAGTTTGGAGAAGAGTGAGTGGAAAGAGTAAAAGGAAATTGGAGGGATGAGTTGGGACTAGGTGAAATCGAGGAGAGGATGTGGATGATGAGGATGAACGAGGTGAGGATGAAGAAACAAGACATCAAAAGAATGGGAAGAAACAATATGAAGGATGATGGATCAAGAAGGGGAAAATGGTGGAAAATGATGTATCTTGTAAGAGGATATATGGAGAAAGGATAATAGTATGAGGAAAAAGGAGTAGTAGGAGAGACCAGGTGGAAGAAATGATCAAAATAGTGAACGAAGAATGAGGTGAGGGAGAAGTTCACGATGATGAGTTAAGCATAGGGAGGACCCTGACATAAGACTGTCATGTGACAGAAGTGGTTAAGTAAGATTGCCAAGCGAGTGAAACTAGAGATGACAAGTGGGAAAGGGAGAAGTGGTGTTTGCTAGAATGGAAAAGGAGGTAAAAGGATGTGAGAATGGGGAATGCCGAGAAAAAGTGAAGGGTGAATGGTGTGTAGTGATGGGAAAAGGAAAGGAGACAGATCATCCTTAAAAGGGACTCTTAAGTGAGATTGCCATGCTGGGTGAGTGATTAAGTAATATTTCCAATCAGAGGAGGGTGATAGTGATGGTAAAAAGATGTGATGATGGGGAATAAAGAGGAAATATGGATGGTGAGATTGTAGAGTGATGGGTGAGTGTAAGATGACATGTCATGCTTAAGAGAATCTCTTAAGTAAGATCATCATGTTTCTAGAGAGGTTTCGTAAGATCACCTAACCGATAGGGATCATATGCAAGGAGAAAGACAAAATGATATTGGGGACAGGGTGGAATGGTAGGTTGAATAAGATATTGTGAATGAGATGTAAGAGAAATATATGGGAAATATGATGGGGATGGGGGAAGGCCATAGGTCGATTAATCTTAAGAGGAAGTCTTAAGTAAGTTGTCCATGCGACGGAATGGTTAAGTAAGATTTCCAGATAAGAAGAAGAAGGATATGATAGAGTTGGTTGGAATAGGGTATGACAAATGGAATGAACTGGGTAACCCTCGAGTGAATTTCCTACTTATGATAACATGTAGTAGGATGACCAGGCATAAGACAATTTGGGGAAGGATGAGGAAAGAGTGAGTGAGGATGCCTGATTGGAATAGATAACTAGATGAGGTGATAAACGAAAGAAATGAAACAAGAGGATGTAAACATGAATTGATGAAGGAGATATTAGATGTGGAGAGTGTGAGGGGAATCCTTAATTGGGAGCCCACATGGTGAGAGTAATGATGTCATACTGAGAGCAAGAGTGGAATGGAAGATGTGTGTGATGGAGAGTGTTGTTTGATGAGAGGGGAGGTGGTGAAGAAGCTTCTACAACGTGAGAAGATCTTTAGTGCGAGTAAACCTCGACTAGGATTCCATATAGAAGGGGTTTATTAAGTAAGATTGTCAAGCATGACGAGCAGGGTGAAAGGAAAGAATACACTTTGGGTTGAGGGACCAGATGGGAGAAGGATAATATGGGGGAATAAGTGGCGAAGGATAAAATGAGAAGCGAGGATGAATGATAAAATACATACTGGTGAGCATGGTGGGGGAGGAGGACCTCCTTAGTATTGAATGCTACTTGGAGATATCGCAAGTAGATTTGTCAACTGTTCAATGGTAATCAAGTAGGATTCCAAACTAGGGAATGTATTAGTATGGGTGAATGGATGGGGTGCAAAGTAAGATGTTGAATATACGATAAATACTCACGTGATGAAAAGCATCTAATTTTAGGGTCGATTAATCTTAGAGGAAGTCTCTAAGTAAGATTGTCATGCGACCGGAATGGTAAGAAGATTTCCAGATGAAGAAGAAGAAGGATGATGATAGAGTTGGTGGGAATAGGGTATGACAAAATGGACATGAAGGGGAACCCCTCGAGTGAATTTTTCCATACTATGAGAGCATGTAAGTAGGATGACCAGGCATAAGACAAATTTGGGGAAGGATGAGAAAAGAGCTGAGTGAGGTTATGCCTGATTTGGAATAGGATACGAGATGAGGTGATAACAAGAAAGAAAGGAAACAAAGGAGTGTAACATGAATTGATGAAGGAATATATGTAGTGAATGGTGGAGAGTGTGAGGGGAATCCTTAATTGGGATGCCCACATGGTGAGAGTAATGATGTGATAATGAGAAGCAGAAGAGGTGGAATGGGAAGATGTGTGTGGTGGAGAGTGTTGTTTGATGAGAGGGGAGGTGGTGAAGAAGCTTCTACAGTGAGAAGATCTTAGGGAGAGGGTAAACCTCGACTAAGGATTCCATATAGAAGGGGTTATTAAGTAAGATTGTCAAGCAGGAAACAGAAGGGTGAAAGGAAAGAATACAAATTGGTTAGAGGGGATCAGAATGGGAAGAAGGATAATATGGGGATAAGTGGCGAAGGAGTAAAAATGAGAAGCGAGGATGAATGGATAAAATACATGGTGAGCATGGTGGGGGAGGAGGACCTACTAGATAGTGAATGCTACTTGAGAAATATCGTCAAGTAGGATTTGTAAACTGCAATGGTAATCAAGTAGGATTCCCAAACTAGGGAATGTATTAGTATGGGTGAATGGATGGGGTGCAAAGTAAGATGTTGATTATACGAGAAGATACTCACGTGATGAAAAGCATCTTAATTTTAATATAACACATAATAGGATGCATCATGATATAAAAGATCAGGATAACTAGATTGTATTATGCGTGATAGCATAGACAGGGGCCATCGAAAATGTTTGACACCCCAGTATGATATGCAAATGGAAGAGAGCATAGACAGAGGCCATCAATAAAATATGATGCCCCATTATGACATGCAATCAGATAACATAAGAATATTAGAGAGAACACCAGGAAACATAAAATCAAGATGCCCCCTGTAATATATCAAGATACAAGAAAGTAATTAATAATTTATAACTAATAATGCAACATAAAAATCAATAGACATGTCCCTAACGTGTTCCAAAGTGAGGATTGATTGGATGTTCCCCGAAGCATGGGCATGAGGACAGTAAAGTATTGGGTCATTGTCCTCAAACAAGGAAACAATGAGAGCCGGGTTTGCCCCAAGCAAGGATTCATGCAAGGAGAAGTGTTTTGAATTTGGTAGTCATAAAGTGATTGGATCATCTGTTAGGGATAATAGTTCAAAGATTGAATTGTGTTGGTATTTTTAGAGTTTTTGCAATTTTACAACATATTTGTTTTTGTTTATGATATATATATACATATATATATATATATATATATATATATATATATATATTTTCTAATTTTTTTTGGATTTTTGATAATCATTTCTAATTTTTTTATTTTTATTTATATTTTTTTTGACGATTTTCAAATGTTTTTAGATTTTTACACTGTTTGTGGATTTTTACATTGTTATTGGCAATTTATGGACCAGAGTGCAGAATTATTTTTGAGAGGTGATAAATCAGGATATTATCCACATGTACTGTGTTCCATTTGGTAACTTATGCTCAGAATAACATAAATTATCTTTCCATTGGAATGATATGGTGGTGATGATATGATGAAAAGAAGTCCAGCTCCATTCTTGACTCCACACAACTAGTAAGATGCGTGGGCTCATCACCGAGAATCAAGAAGGACGTAGGAGGTAGATAATGAATATAAAGACAAATGCTAACAACAATCCCTTTGGAAAATTGTGACTCCATTCTTTATAATAGTACTGAACTAGTTTCAAAAATAGATTTCACTTTATGAGTCACGTGCTAGGCTTAGACAGTTATATGGCCTGCTGATTGGTAAAATATAAGGTGAAGGGATAGTTATCTATTCACTTAGGAATCTAAATTACTTCTTTGGGGATTCTATAATTTGCAAGCACTGTAAGATTTTGTATTTTTGAAATGACTCCCTATGCCTTTCCCCATGCTACTAGTGAGAAGCAAGGACTCATCACCGAAGGAAAAATATAAGGGAGTGAATTCCCTTTTTTGTTTTTTTTTTCTTTTTGTTTTGTTTTGTTTTTTTTGAATGTTTTGCAATATTTTTATGCTTTTATGAGAATGACCCTCTACGCTTTGCCCCTTTGCCACTTATAAGAGGTAAGGGTTTATCACTGAAGACAAGACATAGACGAGTAAGGGCACCTTCCTCCATTCCCAGTCTCACACTACCAGTAAGAAGTGTGGGCTCAACACCAGAGACTATGAAGGATGAAAGATGTGATGATGAATTATTAATAAGTTATTGAATTGATGGATTTTTACAATATTTCTTTGTATTTGAGAAGGAACGTCTGCCCCCAATCTTAGCCCCACACAACTAGTAGGACGCAAGGGTTCAACACCGAAGAATGAGATGAACGACCAAATGAACTGGGTAAAGAAGTTTAGAGCTTTGTTATGAAAGAGAGAATGTCATTGAAGGGAATATATTACCATCAGTAAGATTCTAGGTATGATCATAGGTGAAAGTAGCTAAAAATGGGAGATATTATAAGAAGTATGACGCTCACAAACTTAATAGGATTTATATTAGCACCTGTCTCATGATGATAAATATGAAGATGTGATTTTGATAATGAAAATATTTTCCAATGAAATGAATGATTTGAAATTATTCAAAGATTACTAAGATAGAAGGAACAATGTACACGTTGTTTCCTAGAATAGTGAACATCTCATAAAGAAACTTTCTTTTTATGGATTGCATTCATGGGTTTGTCAAGGACTTGACTTGTGTCAATGGCCAATTTATAAGCTCCAAAGCCAAATTTATCTATGATTCCGTTTGACTCAATTTTTTCTTGTTGGTCTCGTTCTTTGGGTATGTTCTTTCGATTGTCTTTGAGAATGAGATTATTGACCTTAAATTTTCTAGGTTTGATTTTTTTATGGTAGTTACATCATAGCCAATGTTGATATACTTGAAGATGAACTAGGGAATTAAGTCTTTTTTATCAAGAAGCTCGAGTTCATTAAGGTGTGAGTTTCGATAATAATCTTTATTGATTACATCTTTGAGGAATATTTTAAAGGATGGAAATTCAATCTTGACATGAAAAATAGCTTCCCAACCATAAACAAAGGAGAAGGGAGTGCCTCCAGTAGGTGTGTGCTAAGATGTGTGGTAATCCCAAAGAGTGGGATAGATTTGGTTAAGCCAATAGATTCCATGTGTGTTGACAATATTTTCCATGATGGTATGTATTATTTGGTTGGTTGTTTCTGTTTTTCCATTAATTAATTGATTTGAGGATAGATTCACAATTAAAGATGGAAAATTTTGCATAAGGATATTCCTAGGTATACGTACCTCATGGAATGTATGCACGTATAATTCTTGATATGTGGGAATCATTGGTGATGATATGCCTATAAGATCAATCGTTGAAAGCATAATGGACATGACAGGTTGTATTGTCGTGATTGTCCAAACTTGATGTGGTTGTATTTCAACAGCAAGGATAGAGATGTTAGGCATAGGAATGATGGAATCAAGCTCAACAATGTGTGATGATGGACCCTATTTTATAGTGTCGACAATTATATTAAGGGTTGAAAGGGAGTCTTGAAGTGAGGTCAAGATCTCGTTAGACGTTGGAAGAATATTGGTGCCCAAAACAGGTTCAATGTATGTTTGGGTTGAAAGAGAGTCTTGAAATAAGTTCAAGTCCTCAGTAGATGTTGGAAGAATATTGTTTCCCAAAACAGGTTCAATGTATGTTTGGGTTGAAAGAGAGTCTTGAAATAAGTTCAAGTGCTCAGTAGATGTTGGAAGAATGTTGTTGTCCAAAACAAGTTCAATGTATGTTTGGGTTGTAAGAGAGTCTTGAAATAAGTTTAAGTGCCCATTAGATGTTGGAAGAATGTTGTTGTCCAAAACAGGTTCAATGTATGTTTGAACGAATGTAATTTTTTTGGAAGAAGATATGGATTGGTTTGGAAGTAGAGAGCCTTGACTTTTGTCATCGTGATCTCATGGAATTTCAATATGTAAGGGAATTTCGACAGTAGTCAGCTCTTCATTGAAATTTTTGGTATTGGATGTGTCGTTGGTTGTAAGAGCATTGTCATCAAGTTCTACAAAGATGATGTCATCATCAATTAATTCTTGAACGTAACTCTTAAATCGCACACATTTATCTATGTGATGATCATCAATGCAATGAAAGTCACTGTATGTGTTAGGTTTTTACTAACACGGCTTAGATTCCCCTTTGACAAAGGGTTTTGTAATTGGATATCTTATTAGTTTAGCCTGTTTTAGTTGATGAAAAACACTAAAGAGACTTTCTCCAGGGGGGTAAACTGACATTGGACTTTATGGGAACTTATGTCTTCATTAGGTTGTATGATTGGCCTTTTGGGTAATCGTTCACTAATTTGGGTAGCCATATGAGAGTTGTGTTGTCATCTTATTAATTTGTTCTAATAGTTCATTGTGTGATGTTTTTCATGAATTCATCGTAGTTAAAAGAGAGGGATAACAAAGAAAGGTGCGATGAAGAACTCAACCTATTGATTGTGATCTTTGTTTTGGCTTAATCGATTTTTAACAAGTAAGGCTATAAGGAGTAAGTTTAAACAAGATATTCGGTAGAAATATGGGATAGCTCACACAATCTATGATAAAAATGGTTTAGATTTGGCTTAAACAATCTTACCAGAAGACAATGTAATGATTACACTCAAACAAGGTACTCGATACAAATGGGATATAGATCAAATAAGCTATGATGAAGATGTTGATTGGTTTGGCTTAAACAAGCTCTATATTATTAACAAGGAAAGTAACATGAATAGGTTAATCTCAATATGGTTGTGATATAACTCAAACTAAGTTATAAAAGGATTTGTGTTGGTTGTGATTTGGATAAACATTATGGTGGAAAAAATAATGAGTGAACTCAAACAAGTCACCTAATATTAGTTAGATATAGCTGGAAATAAGCTATGAAGGATGTTTTGACAATTGATGATATGGGGAGTGAATGCTAGTCACTCAATATTAGTTGGATATAGCCAAAGACAAGCTATGGAAGATGTAATGTTGGCTGAAGTGAGCTAATGAAATTGGTGTGATGTTTTGGTCTACGTTGTTGGATTGTTTGGATGTTTTCATTTGGTATTGAATTGGTCGAGAACTGATTTTTTTGTGGAACACAACTAAGGTTTGAAATTTAACAATGAACAAATTGATATCAGCCAAGTTTTATGATGAAACAATGCTAAACTATTTTGTTTTCAAACAAAAAGAAATCATGTGGATCAAATTATTTTGGCTTAGGAGGTAAATTCTTCAGGAATGATCATTGCTTCATGCAATCATACAAGTATGTTGTGAAATGGTGGATGTAGGTTCTTATTACTCCAATAATATGTGTCCTTTGATATACCCTAGTCCTGATATACCTAATTCTGTATAGGGACAAAATTGGTACAGGGAACCCTTAGAGCACTGGAGGAGACTCACCAATTCTTACTTTCTTGTTTCGGAGTGAATCACCACCTTCAAAATCAGGTTTTGTGAAAAGGTGGTAGGTGATGGGGGAATGAATGTGTATGGTGTCCTTATAACTCCCTGAAGATTTATAGGGGGTGATGCCCAGGCTTCGTTGTTATAACTATTTAGGTGTGATTTGCATGCGCTACATGACAACATTACCTATAAGTGAAGAGAAGGGGCGAGGTAAATACCAAAATTTGTGATGAGACTAGGTCTAAAAGTGTAATGTAGATGAAAATGTTGTTGGTACGTGGTATTTAAGTCCACGTCACTGGTGTAGCTTTGGTGGTGATGAAACCCACATTGACTACGTGTAAAAACAAAATGATAAAGTGATTACACATAAAGTTATTTCCAACTTGAAATAAATCACTAGCAGAAAAATAATTGCGCACCTGAGCGTACTAATTTTTTTATTTCAGCAATTTTCTTTGAATGGTGGTTTTTTTGCGTGATTTTTTTGTTTTTTGTGTTTTTTTTTACAATATTCCAGCGATGCAGTCCTACAGAAAACAAATTAGTAGTTATCCTGCAAACGAAATGTTAGAAAAGTGATCATGGTTGTTTTTTATTTTCCAAATCACTTGAAGGCGCAGGAAAAGAGCATACACAACCAATGATCAAAAAATATTAATAATATTATGAAGGAAAAAAATGATTGAAATGATAGTTAGAAAACAAAGCTAGAGGATCCTGCAATGTTAGAACAAGAAACTAAAAATTGCGACCATTTCTGATTTTCCACAGATCGCTCGAAGACAAAAAAAAAGAGCATACGTGGATAAAATTGGAATAGATTTTTTTTATTTTAAATGTTAATAATTATTGCAATTAATCATGATTGTGAAAAGGTGATAATGATTATTTTCACAAAAAATAAAAAAAAAACGAAAGAAGAGTGTGAAAACGTTACCTATAAGTGTTGTCGTGGAAAATTGAAATGTGAGACAAAAAAAATTGTTTTGCAGAGCCCGGGTGGCCTCACATTTATGATTTCCAAGATCATTTTTAAAGTGCGAGGAAAAAGCATACGCATGAGGTTGTTACGTTAAGAAAAAATTAAATTAAAATTTAAAAAAAAAACTACAATTTTTTTGTTAAAAAAATAGGTGTTAGAAGAAATAAAACAAAAAAAAATTGTAAGTCTAAATCAAAAAATCATTTTTTCATTGCATAGATCTTTTCAATATCTTTCCGTTAAAAAAATAAGTCATTCTGAATTCGGGAGAAAAATTTATGGCTTTCGGAAGATGGGCTACGGTAGCACTCTGAATGAAAATTTTGAATGTGAGAAAAACGCCCTAGGAGCTAGTTTTTTTTATTTTTTGACTTTTGTACTTCACCTGAGAAGCTAAAATTTTGACAGCAAGATTAAAAAAGAACAATAAACAGAAAGAAAGAGTTAGATCACAAAATGATTAACTAAAATGAAAGAAATAAAAATGACTAACTTCCTACAAAGTAGTTATTTTAGCAAAAGTAAATAAATAAATGCATTTTCTAGATTGGTTGTCCCATGACAGTAAGATGATAAGCTAATGACTAGTTCATTTGTTTCTACAGATTATGAGTGAATAACAAAATCAGAACTGGGAACCACTGTAGGAGTGAATATTTCCGCTGTGAACCACAAGTATCCGGATCAGGTGATAGATATATGTCTATTAAACACCAAGCACCGAGGAGATCAAAGATAGGATGAGCGTCATAGTTTCATTTTTACTATAACCTACAGATACACCACAAGACACCGCACAACAAAACTGCTACCCATAGCGTGAAGGTTAACCAAAGAAGACCATAAGGAATAGAAAAGGAAATAATAACAAATAATAATAAACAAAGAGAAGATAAAACCACTAATTGGGAAATTAATGGTAACAAATCAAAAGTAATTGGGTGTGCCAGAATGTAAGCGAGGAAAAATACACTACTTACAAGGAAGTAAAATATCAACAATATTACCTCCTCTTTCACATTCCGTAGAAAACCTCAAAATGGGCTAGGAAACTTGGATTGAGCCCTGATTGTGTGATATGTAGGTGCTTTTCTTCAAAACGGAGCAAGGCATTCCTGCAACAACGATCCTCTTACTTTACACCAAATGGGAAAAATGATTATGAGGCTATTTGGGCATTAGGATGAGGCATAAGGATGTTCTTTTCTCAAATAATGCAAGAAACTAGATAGGGCATTCAAGTTTATTCTCTGTGTCCTTAGAGGGGAGGGATAAGGTTGTATTTATAGCCTAGGGAAGTGATTAACTTAGAGTAATTTAGGTAATCATGGTTTGAAAATGTGGGCAAGATTAACTGAGTGGTTTGAAAATGTGGGAAAGATTAGGTGAGTGATTTGAAAATGTGGGCAAGATTAGGTGAGTGGTTTGAAAATGTGGGAAAGATTAGGTGAGTGGGGGCCATAAAGAATGAGTGAGGATTTGAATTATATTTTTAATTCAATATTAGAAAAACATGGAGAATAATGGCATGTGGTGAGGATTGGGTTATTTTTTTAATTTTGAAATGGATAATTAATCAAATTATATTTGATTAATTTGAAGTGTATTTTTTTCAGAAATGAGGAAGGGGAATTAATTGATTTAGGATAGATGTGAAATTAGGGTGTCTATAGATATGATAAGAGGTGTAGAATCGTCATGAGTAAAAAATTCATAGAGAGAAGAAAGAGGAGTAGTAAATTCAAATTTGACAGCCATAAGAGAAGTAGCATAATTAATAACATGCTCATGATCAAAAGCATAGTCTACATCACTATAAGCCATATTTTCACAAGAAAGTAGTTCATCAAGACTATCTGTAGACACCTAAATTCTACTTTTACAATCTTATTGCTAAAAGCACACTAATCACTCTCATTCTTACCAATTCCATTATAATTAGTCATTTCCACTAATTAACTAATGTTTCCTACCATTCTGGTTAATTAACAATGCTTTGTTAATTACTTAGCCTCTTTCACATTCAGTATGCCAATTTATGACAAATCGTACATCAAAATCCTTTTCACAATAGAAAATTAACTATTATCAGCTAATTAAGCCTATTTTACCCTTGTTTTAGTCAATAAACCCTATTATTGGCTCAAACTCCTCTTCCAACAATTAAAAATCACCCCATTTCCCTCTAACACATCTCAGAAGGCTTCAAAAGCTTATCCTAACCTCCCAATTGACTCTAAGTGGTTGATTTAGGCTCCTCACATCCTAATCACTTGTTAATAATCATGATTAGCATACCTTAATCATGATTAACAAACCTTAATCTACTTTGTGCTTTTATTCCCACATGCACCAAGATGTAAGTTTTCCTCAAAGGAAAAATTATAAAAAAGGACTAACCACATACATTTAAACTTTATGACATGCTTTGAATTGCATACCATATATAACAAATATGATTAATAGCCAAGCTCAATCTTTGCCTCCAATATTCAATGGGGTTAGTAGTTGGGTATAAAATATGATCTTGTAGTCATTTTTGGAAAGACCATCTCACCTCTCTTGAAGTAGAAACAAACCCAATTTGATTGCCATCCTAGATCTAATTAGGTCTTTTGCAGTTAGCAATTCATATTAATTAGGCATGCTTTGGCTAGGATTGATTTAAATCATGTTAGTTGTTTCAAGAATTCGATTAAGATTTTATCATTGATGTAACTATTGTTAGATTCATAATGCATTTGCTAATAGACTATGTGGTGTTAGTCTTGTTAGTTTATCTTTGCTTTGAACTTTTAGTAGTCTTCATTTGGCACGCCCGGTGGGAGCATACCCCATTGCATTCATTTGTAAATATTTTTAACTTAGTTTCAAAGTTTTCATCTTCAAGTTTTCTAGATTAGTTTCAAATTTTCTAGATTAGTTTCAAGTTTTCTGGATTAGTTTCAAGCTTTCTAGTTTAGTTTCAAGATTTTTAGATTAGTTTCAAGCTTTTTAAAGAAAATTTCAAATTTTTGTAGATCAATTTTCAATTTTTATAGTTGTTTCAACTAGATTAGTAATAGATGTTACATTTTGATGTTCTTTGCAGCATCTAAGCAGGTAAAGTCTTGTCAAAATTCCATCAAAAAGTCAAAGATTTGATCTTTTTCAAGTTTTTCTTATCAAAACCCATGTTTTGACCACCTACAGGAAGATACGCACCCGCACTCAAAGGGGAGCGCTCACACTCTAAAGGTCATGCCTACACTTCACTGATGCACATACGCTTCACTGAAGGTGCATGTACTTCATTGAAATTTTGTCCTCTATGTATAAGTCGCATTGGTGCTTCAAAGTGTGCGTTGATGCCTCATTGGCCGCGCCTATGCAATTCAACTGTGTGATTTTGATAGAGGCATGATTCTACCATTAAATACACATTTTTTCTATAAAGTGGGCACTGACACTCATGGATGCAGTACTGTGTTAAGAAGCATGCTAGTGCTATGAGGTAAAGTTGGCTCAAAATTCAAAATTTCAACTTCTGGTTTTTTGTATTTTTGTCATTTCCAGGGGTTTTTAGTTTTTGTTACTATAGATTTTCTTATTTAGAGCATGTTTTATAACATATTATCTTTGGTTTTGATGAATTAATTTTGTTTCCATGCTTTGTAAGAATTTGGAATAGGGATTTCTATGCTCTTCTCTTGCACTTTGTGTGATTTTGAGAATCAAAAGTAGCCTTAAACCTTCTTTTGCTAACATTAGAGTAAGTGAGAAACTTCATTATTCATTTCTATACTTAGGGGAATAATTATTTTTTTTGGGGAATGCATATGATCATTTAGTTCAAAGTTTTTCATTTTATAAATAACCAAGGCTAAAGCTTATGTATGCTCTTCTCTTGCACCTTGTTTGATCTTGAGAAGCAAACACAAATTTAGTTTTTCACTAAAAATCACTTGGATTAATTGGGAATGAACCTTGATTTACAAATAATTATGGTGGTTAATTTATTTACAAGCTTCTCATTATTATCTAGTTGGATTGATTATTGTGTATGCTCTTCTCTCACATCCTAGGATGGTCTTGAGAACCAAAAAATAACATGCAATCCTCTTTTTATGATATTGTAGATCTTTTTAGATAACTAATAACTATTTGTGTGTAGAACCTAACAATAGCTAAAGAAAGGAGAACTTTCTTCAAACCAAATTATAACATTCACGTGTGTTGTAGATTTCCAACAGTGGTCTAAACCAAAAGATAAGAAAATACATCACACTGTATTGCAGGTTTTGGTTAAGAGCTACGGCTCATCCTCTTAACTAGGAGAAACTTCCTTTGGCATAAGCCTTAGATAATAATAGGAATTCTCCTAAGAACCCCAAATTAGTTCATGCAAGAGGGAACCTTGTGAACGAAATGGGAAATTTCTCCACTACCCAATTGATTAGTACACCTTGGTGAGATTAGAGTCAAAGTTATTTCCATTCCGACCCAAGTGAAAGTAAAACTAAACGTAATTTGTTTCTCATTGTATTAAAGGGGGTAAAGTAAAGCCAATATACTCCAATATTATTCAGTGCAAATTTCTTGGAAAATCAAACTTATAGAGGTAATTTGTGACACCTAGAGAAAGAACCACTAGGAATCTTTTGGTTTGAAGCCAATTTGACTTAGACATCGTATTCTATAGAACTCTCACAAAGTTAAAACTTTTTTGGAGTCAAAACCATGTTTTTCAAACAAGGAAAAGAGTCCATTTAAGTGGAAACTATGTGTTATTCATCACGAGACCTATGACGTGTTACTTTGTCCTAGTTTTTCACTTATCTTAAGACAAGGCGAAACTCTTCCAAAGTTATACTTAGTTTATTTCATCATTGCTTGGTTTACACCTTTGTTTTCGTGTTTCCCATTTGGGGAAAAAATAAGAACAATATACGTGGATACCACTAGAAATAATCATTCTCACCACTTTTTTATTCTACTTGCATGACTAGGTTGCTATGCCAGAATGCAAGTATTAAAAGTGTGAATGGTACGTCTTCATGTTCTAGTAGGCCCTTTGTCTCAAACCCATATTGATAATAATTATAATTGTAGTTAGGTGATATCATCATTGTCTCTCTTTGAGTTGTTATTCTTCCCACATTATAGCCATACAATTGTTATACTTACATCTTGTTTCCATTGTGAAACTTGGCCTAGTCTCTAAAATGTATTTTTATGTTGTTTCCATGCATAGTAAGTCCTTGATATACTTAGGCTTAGTTTTTTATCTTAAGCATTGCCTTGATTTTTTTTTAGTGTTGAGGTTACATTTTTTGCATCGCAACAACATCATTTTTATACTAAAAATATTTCTTTCATCATAAAGATTGATTTACGTTTCCAAATAGTGTTGTTACAATGCTTGCATTGCTAACTTCCATTTTCAAATACTTGGACTTTATTTGTGTCCAAAAATAGTTTTAGTATACCTTTTTGGAGGATTGCATCAACACTTTCCTAGCATTTAGGTCTTCTTTATTTCAAACATGGCCTAAGTGGTGATATTATGTTGTCACTATTTGATTTAAAACTACTTTGGAAACCATAGGGAGTAAACTTTTTTGTGACTAGATTTGATTTTTGTATGTCATTTTATTCTCCTAGGCATTTCTTATCGCATATTACATTGTTAGGGTAGATCATTCTTTATTCTTTAGTATCCTTGGGTTCATATCAACCTACTGGATCCGTGACTATGTGATTGTCACCATTCTTTATAGTGACTTAGTGTTGTTATGCTATGAAAATTTACCTAGGGTACCTTTTAATAAAGTTTAGTAAACTCTTTTGTGTTATTCTCTCTATTACAAGAATGGGGTATCAAAAGTTAGGAAATGATCCCTTTTGAAGTGAAAACCCACTTTTGGAAGATAATTTCATGATTGATCATAGTGGGGCTGAGGTGAATTCTCCTTGTGTGGACATGGAAAATCATCCACCCCATTTGGATGATTACTTCTTTCAGATTAAACATGAGGTCATTTTACATGTCGTAGAACTATGAGAATGATTACCTTCTACATTAGGCCCTTTTCTTATTTCCGGCATGGTTCGTAGAGAAGAAGAAACTGATCGTCCTCGTCATCATATCAAGCAAATATTAAACCTAGGTCATGCCTCTACTTCTAGAAAATAGAATGATGAGGAGATACCTTTTTAAAATTAAGGAGGCTATCATATACCTATTGTTAGAGTACATTGTGAAGACCATGAGAAACATGCTCATCATGAGAAACCTCCTTCACATGAAGATCGTAAAAAATTACCCACTCGATAAGTAACCTTGAAAAAACATGTGCAAGCCCTTACTCATCAATAGGAAAGTTTGGCTTCACAAGTAAACAAGGAACAACCAAAACCATTAAAACAAGATATACCAAAGGCGAAACCTAAAGCTTCGTACCATGAGTTCCCAAAAAATACACCTCATCTAGAGACACAAAAGTACCCATATGAGGACTTTTTTGTATAGAATAGGGGTGGGAATACACCTATATTTAACCCTTTCTAAAGGCCTATGCCACCCACACAAGAACACCTCTTCATTCAAGATTGGTCCACCATGAAAAATTCCCTTCTAGCGTTACAAGAAGGAAAAACTGGTAACATCAAGAAGAACCAATTTGATAAATTATGCCCTTATCCATTTGATAGAGCCATGTTACAAGTACCTTTCCCAAAACATTTTTATCATCCACAATTGGCTAAATATAAGGGAAAATGTGACCTCTGAGATCATATCAAAGACATCTATATGGCATGTCAAGAGGTCGCGTATAGTGACAACTATCTTATTCACCTCTTCCCACAAATTTTAGGAGGGTAGATGCTACAGTGGTTTTTACACATCCCTAAGGGATCCATATCTACATGGCTAGAACTAGCATGACATTTTGTACGTCACTTCTCTTTTAATATAGAGAGTGATGTCACCATGCTAGATCTATGCAATGCAAAACAACGAAACGACGATAATTTTTTTGCTTTCCTACAACAATGGAGAGGGTTAGCTAGTCACTTACCTTGCTCCATACCTGAAAAAAAAATAATAAGTATATTTGTACCTAACCTCCACCTTGACATTATGTTTACACTTACAAATGTATTGTGGTAACACATTCAAAGAGGTGATTGAAAATGGGATTCAAATCGAAAAAGTGTTGTTAGCTAGAGGGACACTAAAACCCTTTTCATGTGATCATAACGATTCCAAAACTAATGAAAAGACAAATTTTGTTCCTAATAAGAACAAAAACATTTTCGGTGATGGAATAGTAGACTCTAAGTGAGTGCAAGCCATTCAAAACCACTCTCTGAATTTTGTAAATGGAACTCCATTTACGGAGTACTAACGTCGTGCTTTCACCCCTCTATCTCACTCATTATCATCAATACTAAAGTAGCTAGAGGTCGTCGACATGGTTTGATATCCTAAAACAAAACCTTATGGGAATGATGCACCTAATCCGTCATGGTTTAGGGAAAATGAGTTTTGTGGATTCCACCGTGTCAAGGGTCACAAAATTGACAAGTTATTAAAACTAAAGCATTACATTTAAGACTTAATCGACAGTGGTGATGTAGAAATATATTCATCCATCCGTATAAAATCTCCAAACAAAAACATGGGGATTTTTAAATAACCTTTCTCAAGAAAAAAGGAAAGGAAAATCAAGATCAGGGACAACCATCTCAAAATAAGAGTACCAATTATGTTTCAAAGACAGACCATTTTGATGACTTAATAGGTTATGTTGATTCTCTTATTAAGCATATCAACACGATCAAGATCGGATCAAGGGAGTGCATCATGGAAACATGACAAGATCACCTTGTTATCTCAGAACCTCCCCCCCCTCCTCCTCAAGAGAGTTATTATGACATATTAGATCAATTAAAGAAAACCGCAACTAAGATTTCAATCTTATACCTTCAAATTTCTAATGTTCTTAAGGACATCCTTTGCAAAACCTTACAAGGATCAGAAGTTTCTGTTGATATAGACCCAATGCACTTACAAGAAATAGTATCAAAAATCACACCTTCAAAACTCATAACCTTTAGCCCCATGGAAATACTATAAGAAAATCCCTCCAATAACTTTCCCTTACATATTTAATTAATAATCAAACATAAGAAGGTAAAAAGAGTGCTTGTGGATGGTGGATCAGGTCTAAATATTTGTAATTTTAAACTAGTTTGACTATAAGGGTGCATAGAAGCTGATTTGGAGACAAAGGTCTTCACCATAAAGGCATATGACAACAAATAATGACAATCATCCGATATGATCAATTTCTCACTGTAAGTAGGTCCCATAAACCATGATACAAAGTTTCACGTCTTAGACTTAGATCTCCTTTATAACATATATCTTGGTCGCCCATGGATTTATGCAATGCAATCCATACCTTTAACATATCATCAGTTTCTAAAGTTACACCATGAAGGACATAACCTTACTATACAAGGAGATCTTCAACCATTTTATCATTGCAAAGCATTTTTGGGCTATTTTCCCACCATCTGCAAGTGTCCTTCTATGGATATCATTGCTCCTGTTTAGTCAAAGTCCCTCACTTCATGAGTAGATCCAGATACCTTGTCTCCTAATGAAAATGGTGCTTCCACTTTAGAAACTCCTTTTTTTGCATCAAAGATGAAGGTTAGATAAATCGATTACAAAGAATATGATCTGCAACAGGCCTTTCTAGTTCACAACATTCCCCTATCTTCTAAAGCACATGGTAGGCCATGTTACAAACTTCAAATATCTAGGAAAAACTTCCCTTTTAATGCTTTCAATCTTGTCATATTTTTAGAAGATGAAAGGATACTTAAAGACATTTTAGTCAAATTCCCTCACTTCACGAGTAGATCCAGATACCTTGTCTCCTAATGAAAATGGTGCTTCCACTTTAGAAACTCCTTTCGTTGCATCAAAGATGAAGGTTAGACAAATCGATTACAAAGAATATGATCTGCAACAGGCCCTTCTAGTTCACAACATTCCCCTATCTTCCAAAGCACATGGTAGGCCGTGTTACAAACTTCAAATATCTAGGAAAAATTGCCCTTTTAATGCTTTCAATCTTGTCATATTTTTATAAGATAAAAGGATACTTAAAGACATTGTATTCCATCCTAAAGATGGTGAAATGGATTTATGCTACCAATCACCTAGGTATGTTATCCCTAATCGAATGATGCTTACTATGGGATATAAAGGACGTGGTTGTGGCCACAATGAACAAGGTATACTGGAATCCCTTCCAATACCTCATTGTATAATGGGTAAGTGTGGCATTGGCATACATCTATATGAGTCTCACCCCTCAGATGGTGAGGATACCTCTTCTAAGTGTGGAGATAGTTCATCAGAAGGTGAAAGTGAAATAGATTCCTAGTGTAGTCTTTACGAAGACCTTTCCTCCATAAACATGTTTTATGGTGTGGCTATCCTAACCATAACCCCCGTTGTATCCCCTATAACTCAGACACTAAACCTCATTTACCCATCACTCATGAATTGGGACCAACAACAACATGTGTCAATCAACGTATTTCAAGATGAAGAGGCTATAGGAGAGTTCCTTAGTATTCGTGAAAATATTCCAAGAAATGACCACAAGAAAGGATTATCCATTAAACTCAATGCATGCACATACTTTGAGGAAGAGGTAGAATTGTGTGGTCACTTAAGAAAAAAAGTAAGCAAGGGAAAAAGTCCTTATGGAAAGAAAAATTCCAAGTCCTATAGTGAAAACCTCTTTGAGGTGTTTGTGGAAAAACGAATAGAAAAACTCACGAACAAGATACTTGGTCCACTTCAAGATGAAGATATATTTGAGTCACCTTTGGTAGAAGAGGATATTAATCTCCCCCCTCATCCTACATGCATGGAAGATGAGTCTAGGTTACTATTGGAGGAGAAAGTATATGTCAACATTAGCATGAAGGACTTTCCCAGAATGGTTAAGTTGGGGGCTTCACTCTTGGCTCAAGAATAGAAAAATTTTACAGGGCTTTTGAGAGAATTTGTAGATATCTTTGCTTGGTCTTATGCAGAAATGTTAGGACTTGATCCTACATTAGTGGTGCACAATCTTGTTGTGTACCCAGATGCCAAGCTCATAAAACAAAAGCTCTGAAAGATGCATCCTTATGTAGCCTTATTGGTTAATGCAGAGCTAGAAAGATTATTAGAAGTAGGCTTCATCAGGCCTATCAACTATTCAGAGTGGATTTCCAATGTGGTCCCAGTTTAGAAAATTCCTATCGGTATTAGAGTGTGTATTGATTTCTAAGATATTAATAAAGCTTTTCCTAAGGATGACTTTCCTCTTCCCAACATCGACATGATTGTTGATTCAACAGCTGGTTATGAGATGTTATCACTCATGGATGGATTTTAGGATATAACTAGATAAATATTATTGAGGAAGACCAACATAAGACAAATTTTACTACCCCATGGGGGACATTCTGTTATCAAGTCATGCCCTTTGGCCTCAAGAATGCAAGGTGCTACCTATCAACAGGAAATGAATGTTATTTTCCATGATATGATCAGTGACATCATGGAAGATTATGTGGATGACATATTGGAAAAATCCAGGACTCGGGAAGAGCACCTAGAAATTTTGTGACACATCTTTCAATGTCTAAGGGACTACAAGGTCCGACTAAACCCAAAGAAGTGTGTCTTTTGTGTGTTATCTGGAAAACTACTAGGATTCATTGTTTCAAGGAGAGGAATAGAAGTAGATCTGAAAAAGGTTTCTGCTATAACAGAAATGCCTCCTCCTACCAATATCAGACAACTGCAAAGCTTACAAGGAAAGATCCAAGCCATTAGAAGGTTTATCTCTCAGCTTGCAGATAAGTGTCATACCTTTATGCATCTACTCAAGAAAGATGTTGGTTTTTATTGGGGACTAGAGTAGTAGAAATCATTTTATTTTATCAAAGGATATTTGGCTAAACCCCCTATTTTAATTCCACCCATGTAGGTGAACCCTTGTTACTCTACATCTCTTCCACACACTTTGCAATTGGGTCATTGTTGGCCCAGTATGACAAGGAGTAGAGAGAAAAAGTTGTGTACTACTTAAGTCGAAGTCGATAGCGTACGAGCTCAACTATCCACATATAGAAAAGGCTTTGCTTACATAGTTTTCACCTTTCAGAAACTACGTCATTATCTACTCAAAAATAAGGTCAAGCTTATTTAAAAAGAATGTCCATTAAAATACTTATTGTCAAAGCTTGCACTGATAGGAAAGATGGCTAATTGGATCATCTTACTTAACGAGTTTGACATTGAGTATGTACACTAAAAGTCAATGAAAGGACAGGTTTTAGCAAATCAACTAGTTGAAGCCCAACTACCAGGTACTAAGCCTTCCCAGATGCATCCACAATGTACCTTGAGGAATTGGTTATATGGAAACTATACTTTGATGGCTCCTTTACCTTTCATGGTTTAGGTTCCAGAGTTGTGTTGATCACTCCTTGTGAAAGACTTGACCCCTTAGGTATTCTGACTTGGGTTCCCATGCACAAATAATATAGTAGAGTATGAGGCCCTTATTACAGGGATGAAGTTAGCTATTAAGTGGGATATCAGACAAGTAAATGTAATCGGTGATTCCATGTTGATTATAAAACAAGTGATATATGAATATAAAGTTAAAGATGAGAAAATTCTTCCATACAAGAGAATGGTTTATTCTTTGAAGGAGTTATTTGAGCATATAACATTTGAACAAATACCAAGAGCATAAAATAGAGAAGTGGATGTTATGGCCACTATAGGGTCAATGTTGAGCATCCCACCTGTAAATAACTATATGTCATTCTTTGTTGAACATCTACGAACACCATCATATGACATACCAGAATCTTGTTTGGCATGTAAATTTGTTGGTCCCTTTTCCCCATGGTACTTTGACATCTTTAATTACCTTCACGATGGGACATTTCCTACAAACATTTCCTGTACCAATAAACGAAACCTCATCTAGCGTATAGCCCATTATACCCTACTTGGGGGCACCCTCTTCCACCAAGGCTATGATGGGAATCTGTTACACTATTTAAATTCAGATGAATCCATCCTAGAAATCAAAGAGGTGTATAAAGGCATCTGTAGGGCTCATACTAACGGGATTTTCTTAGAAAAGAAGATACTCAGAGTAGGCTACTATTGGCCTACCATGGAAAATGATTGCTACAAACATGTGAAGAAATGCTTGAATTGTCAGAAGTATAAAAATTTGATACATGCAGCGGTGTAATCCTTACAACCTATCATGACACCTTGGTCATTCTCAAAGTGGGGTCTTGATCTTATAGGTAAGCTTAACCCTGTCTCCTCAAATGGCCATAAGTTCATTATCACTGCTACTGAATACTTTACAAAATGGGTAGAGGTTGTTCCTCTTACCTATGTTGAAGGCCCTAGATATCTAAATTTATAATGAACCATATCATTTGTCGATATGGTATCCCCTCTACCATTATAACTAAAAATGGTAAGCCATTTCAAAACAAAATCATGAAAGCATTATGTAAATGTTTTCAAATATCTCTCAAATTTCCAACCCCCTATTACCCTCAAGGTAATGGGCATGCTGAAGCTTCCAATAAAACCCTCATCTGTATTATGGAGAAGATGGTGAATACAACAGGATGTAACTAGCATTTATAGATTCACCCTGCCCTCTAGGAATTCAAAACATTCTATCCACACTCCTACAGGTGCCACTCCATACTCCTTAGTATTTGGCACAAAAGTTCATGCTACCTCTAGAGATCGAGATCCCCTCTTTACGTATCAATCTCAGAGATTACCCGAGTGAAGAAGAGGACTACAAAGTAGCTTGACTAGTAGATTTGGAGTTATTAGATGAGAAACAACTTCACACCCTCAATCACCTTAAAGTGTATAAGGATCGAGTGCAAAAAATATACAACAAAAGAGTGATACCTCATCAATTTGAGGTAGGATACTTGGTGTTATAAGAAAATCAATTCAACACCACAAAGGACCAAGAAAAGAAGGGAAAATTTGAGCCTAATTGGCTAGGGTCATATGTTGTGGTTTCCAAGTTTGGTTCAGGTGCCTATAATCTTCCCTATTCAGATGGTCAAGAGCTTTGGGAACCCATGAATGCAATGCATCTTAAGTGTTTCTATTCTTAGATGCGGGGTCCCTAAAATATCATAAAACAACAAAAAAGTATAAAAAATAGAAAAATAAAAAGAGAAATAAACAGGTGTGTCCTTTAGTGAAAACCACACAATGGTGGCACTTTGGACAAGTCCTTTGGTGAAAACTAGTTTCCGGTGCCATTGGAGGGTCTATTGTTCACAATTATTTCAGGTCTAGGAGTATGATAGCTTTGTCCTAAGCTGGTATTTGCCTTCATCTGAGTCCCTTGTGAGCCTTTCCCTCCTTTCCCTGATCTGGCTAATCCTACTTTTGAATGCGAAGAGTTTGACTTTGAATATTCCCATCTCACGCTAGGGATAACTTCACATCATCACTTCTTACACATAACATGTGGCATTCTGCCCTTATACATCCCATCTAACACTGGGGCCATCCACATTTCTTTGTTTCCTTGCACATTTGCTTTGGAAAATTTCTTAGAAAACATCAAAAACATTTGTATAACTTTTTGAAAATCCCAAAACATGTAGATATGTTAGTTGAGAAAATAAAAAACATTCAAATACGCTTCATCAAAAACTCCAAAACAATAGAACATTATTTCGAGATAAATCCCAAAACAGTGAAAAATGTCCCAAAATTGTCCCACAAAAACAAAGTAGTAGTTTGCTTACTTTTAGTTGTTGGTTTGTATGGTTTTAGTTGCATTAGTTTTTCGTCTTGTGTGAGTTAAGTTGGATTCATTTGCTTATTTAGATTGAGTGTTACTTTAATCTGTTAGGCATTGCATTGAGTTCATTTTATCTTGCATACTTGTAGATAGTTGTGTTGTCTTGATTAGATTTGATTAATTTCTGCTTGTTGTTTACTTGTTTAATTTGTTGTCATTTCATCATCATATCATCTATCATCACATCTATACATCATATATCAATAAAGGCTAAGCTACATAATCATGAACATGAAAATTAAACATGTATGCTAAGCTAACATCATATAATATCACCAAGAGGGGCAAGAGGGACCACCTTCTGTCCCCCCTTGAACATAGACCATAATAAAAATGTGGATTAAACATGTTATCTCATACACAGAATGTGATAGGTAAAACACAAAGTATTGCATCAACATGCAAAGTGATATCATCAGATGTTATATCATAATCTAACAACATGTGATACAAACATAAACATACAGATTAAGCATGATATCTCATAAACAAAATGTGATACATTAGTAATCCATCAAATCATCATACATCATCATAAATATCAAATGTCCATGTACAAAATCAATGTGTCTCGATACATATCAAATACAAAAATCCATCATGGGCATGGGTCAAAAATGTGCCTTCATCATGAGGCATAATAAAAAACAATACATAAAGTACATATGTACAAAAATATGCCTTCATCATGAAGCATGATAAAAAATAGTACATATACATTATCTAAAAAAAGTGCCTTCATATCAAGGTGATACACCAAAAATTTACATCTAATATATCAATAAGAAAGTCAACCATGACTCTCACCCTCTCTAGGACTACCTGACTTAGGTCGACTACTAGATGGGGGCATATGTTGAGATGGATGTGTGGAAGGCACTGCACCATGTTGTGTTGATCCATGCTACTCTGAGGCCTGCTACGCTAAAGGACCCTGTACTGATCACTCTAATCGTGATGGCCTCTGTGATCTGGATCATGACATAGGCTACTAGCTATCTGAATGTAATCAGGAACTCTCTTCTTAGTCGGGATGGCCACATGATACTGCATCCTATAATAGGTGGCCTCACCTGCCAAGGAGGCACTCTGACCAATCAAAAGTTGTACTCATGAGGAGGTACCTGCCTATTGAAGCGTATCATGCTCCACTCTCACACTAGCTAGCTCTATGCTACAGCTGGGCTCTATCTGATAAAGCTTGATCCCTCTTAGCCTGCAGTTGTGCCCTCTCTATGGCTACTTGATCTCACTCTATCCTGAGTTAATCCCTCTTTATCCTAAGTTGATCTCACTTGTAATCTCTCTCTAAGCAATTTGGCTCTCTCAGTTATTGCCTGGAGTTATAGGCCTATCACCTGTTGTAACTACTGCTACAAGGCAAGCCACCTGCCCACCCTAACCTGTACATCCTCCTCCATATCCTCTCCACCCCTTGTCATCTCCTCCACCTCTTGGTGGACTATGTGGTGGAATCACGTGAGGGGGTGATGGAGGTGCCTGTAATGGTGCCCATAATGGAACCTGAAGGGGCATCTGTGCTACCAATACCTATGGCTACACCACTACCTGATCCTACACTAAAACCTGTTGTTGAACCAGTACCTGCTATACATGACCCTACCTATGGTCCTACCTATGGGATCTACCTGATGCCTGTGCCCTAGGATTTGGGCCCTATAACCCCTGCACTGCTACATTTAATACCTCCTATGGTATGGTTAATCTATGTGTCAGTACTGTCACATACCACCCTGCATAATCCGGGGTCATTCCTAGATCAACTATTTATGCTCACTGCACCCAAGGTTGTGGAACAACCTATAAGAAGCTAGTGCAAGCTCAGCCTAGCTTGATTTGGGGCCCTATATGAAAGGTCTCTTTATATCTATGCACATACCACATCTCATCACCAGGAATCCCCTTAATGAGACCAAACTTCCACTGGACCCTACCTACTCTATACCACTCAAGGATATAGCTCCTACTCCCAATAATGAAGTGATCAATAGCTACAGTACTCAACTTTATTGCATCTTGATGCCACTAATATAACCTATATGACCACCATGTAATCATATGAGGTTGTACCTCATCAAAATATTTCTTATAATAATTTTTGTCCCCTATATATCCATGAATATCATCTCCATTTGGAACCCAACCCATGATAGACACCTCATTAACAACTCAAGCTCGCAACGCTCTTGTGAGGTTTCCAATGGCAATATGATCCCACACCCAAATATCTAAAGTTGTGTAAAGTCCCACAATCTTCTGACCGCGTAGGCTATCAAGTGAAGATCTACATATAAGTGAGCTAGTATACATTGTCCCCAATAGTAAACCTCTCCCTGGATGAAGTCATGTATCACTCCAATGAGGCCCAAAGGAAACTGAGCACCAATCTTTTCAGGAATCAATATGCCACTGAAAAAGAGCTAATAGAAATATGGGAACCTATCCCAGCCGTTGATCTGACATACACCTAGTAATGTCAATGGACATACCCCAGCATGGTATGTCTACCACTCCAAACATCTCAGCTACCCTTTGCCAAATATGGTCCTGGCAGCCGTCATAAGTAATCAGTCAACCCTGGATAGGAACTCTCAGAATCCACCACACATCCTCCAAAGTGATACTCATCTCACCGGTCGAAAGGTGAAACATCTGACTCTCACTGCATCATCTCTCAGCTAAGGCTGTGATCAGGCTGTGATCTAAAGTAATATGTGGCATGTGAGCCACGTGTGATAGACCAGTCACCTCCAGTGTGATCTCCAAGAAAATATGGTCACATCATCTAAATGTCACCTCATAAGCTCGGAGCCGCCTATATTGCTCCCATGTCTGTAATCAATCTAAATTCATCTCTAGGGTTAGCTAGGTCATTTGTTATGATCTTATTCTATCATCTAATCCTTTTCTTTTGATATCTAATTCTTATATTCTTCATCTAATTCATCTATTCTGTCCATCTAAGTTTTCCTAAAAACTTCCTATTTCTTCTAAGGTCACTCTAACTAGTCCCTTCTTCATGCCAGCATGCCCCATACAGCGTCAGTGCCCTCAAAGTTACCAGTGCCCCCTTTTACGCATCAGGTGCCCACATTTTACACAGGTGCCCTATTTTTCACCCTACCAACTAATGTGTCATGTAGTGCATCCTTCTTTGCACCTACGTGCAAGCATATGTGCATTTCTACTTTTCACATGAGTGCACCCTAACCATGCTAGCATGTGCATTTTCAGTGCAAACACCAACGCACCCTCATAAACACATGTTGTGCCCCAAGGGACATTACTGCACTTTCAAAGCGGGTTTTCTACCCTAATAAATGTGATTTAAGCTAATAAATACACTACAAAATGGAAAAAGGTGAAAATTTTGGCTTTGTGTACCTGTGGGCCATCCCTGGGAAGTCTGCATGTAGTCTCGAATGTGATCCGCATGGTGTTTTTGGTTCTGCACCCTCGCCATTGTCTCTCATAGGTCAGAGCTCAATCAACAATAAAAAGGTAAGTGTATGTGGTAAATGAACTTGCTGCAATGGTTTTTACCCCCGTGGCATGGTTTATATACCCATTTTACCTCCCTGCAATGTGTCTCTCACCCCTGAAGCACCTTAGGACCACGTGATTCTTCTAAATTCTTCTAGCACTCACCGCGATGATTATTTTTAATAAATAATTATTTTTCACCCATTTTCACTACGTTGGGGCATGTTTTTGCTTCCCGACAACCCTTTCTACTACTTGGGGCATATTCTTTATTTCTACAGTCTTTCGATGATGTCCAATGACTTCGTCATTTCTTCTACAATATTTTTTCCCAAAAAATTGAAAATTAAAACAATATAATTTTTTTCAAAAAAAATCCAAAAAATTGGTAAAATCATTAAAAAAAAAAAAAAATTTAAAAATTCAAAAAAATCAAAATTGGTAAATGGCATGCCTACAGCTAAAGCCTATATCAAATGCATTGTCCTCAAACATCAAAATTTTTCCTACAAAAACATTTTTCTTAGGTTCTTGCTTATTCTTGTCTCAAACAACTTTCAGATCATTGTGATCTACCTCCATTAACAAAGTTTGCTTGCTTACTATGTCGGTACTCTTGTGAAATAGTGAGTTGCTAGAGACTATGTCATAGTGCACAAATGCTTTTCATGGGACTACTTGTGTCCTCTGTTATTCCCCTTGCATGTATCCTTGCTTGGGGCACCATTTTTAACCCTTGTCATTACAACACGAACATTCAAGAACTGAAGCTTGATAACAAAAACATTGGTGCAACTGTCTTGAACATTGTTTGTTTGAGTATGTGTGATTGTACTTGTTTCTCTATTAGGTTAGCTGGTTTACTTTCTCGTATTGCATTGCATTATGTATGTTGCATGGAGTTACGCATTTTTAGCAATGAACAAATGTTAGTAATTTAGCTTTTCATGTTATTTTACACTTTTGTTTATTTTAATAAAGGTCGATGATTTAGATCATAGGGGCAACATGATGAAACAAAGTTGTTTATTGAAGATTGGATGCAAAGAGCTATTCCTACATTCTCCACTATCATGTCTTATCACTATTAATTTTTCTTCCAAAATACCTGGGGCAATAAACAATCATGTTTATCCCTCTCCTTATTTATTCTATTTTTCAATCATATTTTCAATCGTTGATTGACTTCTTCTATCACCCCATCGACACTCGAGGGGGAATCCTTCATTCTACTAATTTTTCTTCAAAAAAATTTTTTTTTATGTTTGTCTACTATGTTTGAAGTGACGTCACTTACTTCACCTCAAACAAGGGCAAAATGTAGACACCTAAATTCCACTTTTGCAATCTTATTGCTAAAAGCACACTAATCACTCTCATTCTTACCATTTCCATTATAATTAGTGATTTCCGCTAATTAACTAATGTTTCTTACCATTTTGGTTAATTAACAATGCTTTGTTGATTACCTAGCCTCTTTCACATTTAGGATGCCAATTTACAACACATCGTAAGTCAAAATCCTCTTCCAACACACAATTAGTGATTATTAGCTAATTAAGCCTATTTTACCCTTGTTTTAGTCAATAAACCCTATTATTGGCTTAAACCCCTCTTCCAACCATTCAAAATCACCCCATTTCCCTCCAAGACATCTCAAAAGGCTTCAAAATCTTATCCTAGCCTCCTAATTGACCCTAAGTGGTTGATTAAGGCTCCTCACATCCTAATCACTTGTTAATTCACTAATCATGATTAGCAAGCCTTAATCAGGATTAAAAAACCTTAATCTACTTTGTGCTTTTAGTCCCACATGCACCAAGATGCAAGTTTTCCTCAAAGGAAACTATAAAAAAGGACTAACCACATACCTTTAAATTTTACACCATGCTTTGAATTGCATATCTTATAACAAATATGATTAAGATCCAAGAATAATATTTTCCTCCAATATGGGGTTAGTAGATGGGTATCCAATATGACCTTGTAGTCATTGTTGGAGAGACCATCTCACCTCTCTTGAAGTAGCAAAAAACCCAATTTGATTTCCCTCTAGATCTAATTAGGTCTTTGTAGTTAGCAATTCATACTAAGTAGGCATGCTTTAGCTAGGATTGATTTATATCATGTTAGTTATTTCAAGCATTCCATTAAGATTTTATCATTGATGTAACTATTGTTAGATTCATAAAGCATTTGTTAATAGACTATGTGGTGTTAGTCTTGTTTAAGAGATACAAATTTACATTCATCTTGACTACTAGTAGGAATAACATCATGCATATGTACATTTTCAACATTAGCAGTAGAAGTATTTGTACCCATATTATCACAACCAAGAACATAATCAATCATAGAATTTATAGTAATTCTATCATTTTCTATAAGAGAAGTGGAAGAAGGTGGAACAACATGGGTGACTACATGAGAGAAAGGAAAAAATTGAGTAAAATTTTGGTCAGGAGAAACTATGCAAATGCTAGAGTTGTAGAAGTTGGAAAGATGGGGATTTTAGAAATCAAGAATTGGTTGGGAGAAGTAAGCATCACATTAAGGGTTTTAGTAAAGGTCACATAATTTTTCTTACACAAAAATGCCATTAAGGATAGTGTTCAAGCATGTATCAGCCATATGGTGCTGAGGAGATGGGGACCTCTTCGGAGCCATGATGGTTTTGGGGATCCTAGGGCAAGAAGTTTAAAGAAAAGTGGGTTCACCAAATGATTTAATAAAAATGAACTTTTGTAAAACCCTAATATTTCATAGTCACATATGATAATAAAATGCTAAAGTGCAAATTTGACACAAAAAATAAGCTAATAAGTTATAAAACCCTAAGTGTAAGAGAGAGAGAGAGGGATGGACTTATCTAATTTGCACTTGATCTGGGACTAATGAAAACTGGGAAAACTATTGAACAAGAAGTGATTTGTGTTGTTATTTCTCTGATTAAATTCTATAGGTCATAAAATAGGTTGGACATAGATCCCCATGGTAAGATAGGAGCACTTGGGTGCTAACGACCTCTACTTAGTGCTTATGAATGTAAAAATGGTTAGAATCTAATTTCTAAAGTGTCACAAATAGTCTTTTTTGATCACCTGGGTGTTGCAATTTAATCATTAAGGTACCTGTAACTTGCAAAACGAATATTCACCTGCAATACCAACAATACCACATCAAATATATAAAAAAAGATGCAATATGAGGGAGTCTTACTGACCCTGATGGTCACTCGACAAAATGAGCTTACAACCGAGAAGTGTACTACATCTCAGACTCCATGAAGTTCTTTTGTGTGTGTGTAGAAATCATGCCCTAGGATGCTCTTGTACAAGTTCACTTGATAATAGGCTAGCTAGATATAACAATGTGAATAGAATGTATGGATAGAAAAATGAACTTCCCTTTCCTATGATGTGTATGCAGAAAATATAGTCCCTTGTCCCTTGATTAAATGAAAAATGAATGCTTTGAAGTGCTTTAGGAGTCTTTTGAGTGCAAGCTTAGGTGATAGTAATGATGTTTAGAGCTTCCTCCTTTATTTTGGTCACATAGCTATTTATTTATATGATTCCCTTGTTTGAATTTCGTAATTGACAACTGGAAGGCCAACCCATAAGAAAATAAGATTCCCAAAAGGTAAAAGAAGCTCAAAAAGAGTGATTAAGGTGGAAAGAGGTCAGGGGATCCCATAGGGGATGAGGGCACCTAGGCGCTAGTGTCCTGGTTGGGTGATGGTGTCCAAAGTCATAAAAAGGTAAACAACTTAAGTATCGACTTGGTTTTAGAGTGTGAAAGATGAGATATAAAACAGGAAACAAAGACAAAGGTGAAAAACAATCATTAATTACTATTTTTCTTTCTTTGGAATCATATGAATCCTATTATGTGTTTATGGACCTAGAAATTTACCCAATTACACAATTTTAAATCGACATAGTGAATCTCAATTTTCAAATTAGTCTTGATCTCACCCATATAACTCAGTTGTTAAACTCAATTCATAATTCTCAAAGTAGCTCATCCTCCATATCATTGAGCTAGCAATGTGGTGAGTTAGAAAATATGACCCACCAATGATCTTGATGATGTTGCTATGGTGACAAGGTAGTAAGGTCCTCCTAAGAAAAATTGGACCACACTTGCTATTGAGGCCCCAACCGGCACATAATGTGGGTCCCACATTTAATCATCAAATATTTAATATTCATATATAAACATTTTTTTTCCATTTTATCTCTTCGCCACTTGTCACCTCTAGAATAATTCAATTGGTGATCTCACGTAGTAGCACTTATCACTACACATGTGCCTCTTTTTATCCTTGTTGCACATGATCTTTTGCAGATGGTATCTCCCACGTACAATGTCCATTTTTCTTTTTTCAAAAGGCACTAGAAATATGACTCCGATAGCGTCCATAAGAAATAGGTTGTATGAGATTTACGGAATTTCTGAAGCATGAAATGAACTTTGGATCACTATATGATTATATAGTTGTACTCAATGTCAAAATATTTTTTACTTACAAATAATTTTATGTATTGTCTCATAGAGATAGGAATCTTAAACATAATTCTCATCTTATTCTTGGCTACTTGGATATATTGTGTTCCCACTATATAATAATTTTTGGCACAGGTACATGTATATATAATATTAACTTTGTGTATAAATTTTAAACTAAGACAATCAAACCAAAAACAATTATTGAATCCAAATCTTGTATGGGTTAAGTGTACAAAAATTTTAGGCTTAGGTTCCAAGGATATATGGGTTCCATTCCACTATATTTTCCTATGGTACAATCCCAACCACATCCCTTAATACTTGGTATCACATGAGATTTGTACCTTGGTGGATGGCTACAAAACACCTTTTACACTATCATATGCATTATTGGAATACAACTCATTTGATAGTCAAACAAAAGTTGAAAACCGTATTCTAAAAAAATCATAAGAGAAACCTTCCACAAAGTAAATTCATTTTTAATTAGCACAAATCAATTTGGCTCCCAAAAAAGGAAACATGTTATACTTAAAAAATTAATCTCTCCTCCAATGTCATAAATATATTTATGGTTGTTGCATGGGCTAATATCTAAATCAAATTAAACAAAATTGCAATAAATTAAAGTTAGATAAAAATGAATCACTCTCCTCGAAAAGCCATAAAAATGTCATACATTGATGTGTGGGGTGGTATGTTAGTCCAATTAAAAAAATTGCAATAGTTTAAAGTTAGATTTTAATTTCATTATTTAGAATCACATTCTAAATTAAAGGTTAGGCTTGAATGTAAATTTTCTTTAAAGATAAGTACCTCAATTATATCATTATAATTTAAGTTTCTTTATAAGTAAATATAAATTAAGATGCTTTATAAAATTAATTTTTATGTGCAATCATAAAATAACATAATAATTCATTCCACTCACCACATATTGTAGAACTATATAAGTAAAACTATAAAACACATCTTTTGCATGTAAGTTAAAAGAACAATTATAACAAATGTATTAAAGTTAGGTGGTGAAACAAACTCTTAATTATTTCTTTATTCTATTTAATTTCAACAGTAATTAATTTATGAATCAATCAAATCATACAAAATGAAATCATGATGCAGATAAAGCTACACATGAACCAAAAACTTCACAAGCATCTAGTTAGCACAAGATTAGAATCATGATCAATGTTATTTTCCATATATATCAACATATATAAACTTTGACATATTTTCATAAATCTTAAGGTTTTGACAATCTTTTAAAAAAAATATTCTTGAGATCTTTGGTTGATGTTTCTAACCATCCACTACCTATTTAGGATCGTGTACCTACCAACCTTTTTATATCTCTGGATGACAAATATTTATTTAAGAAATTAGAACACCAAATGTATTGTCTTATGCAACTTACTCTTCCACCTTAGTCATAGGTGATAGGATGATATTATTGAGGTCTTAAATTTATTTTTGAGCTAGTAAGCCTTAGAGGCTTCATAAAAACACATATGGTGACTCCTAACAACATATCTAGTGGTTTCAATAGTCAAGTGTCTCAGTTTCATTAGAATGATAAAAACAAGGAAAAGAAAAGAAAGAGGTGATTCTTTTGAATACCTGTAACGTTCACCCAAGGGAATATAAAAACAAATTAAGAGGTATCTATTCCCATCACATAGAGTCCATTCAACTCCTCCTTCTACTAATTCTTCCTCCCCTACTCATAAGAATCTAAAACCCACCTCTCTTATGGCCCTTCTAAGGAATATTGATACTCCCTTTGTTACTTTTAATGGTGGTAGCCCTCTGGTTTTACATGTACATCATGATATCCTAGTAGCTACCCTTAAGAGAATCTCATTATTTATAGGAGAGAATTCAACCACTCCCATTGAACACTTTTCGGCGTTTCAAATTTCTGTTCTATCAACCTTATTAATGAAGATGACGTATTGCTTAGGTTATTAACTTCATATTTTCAGGGGAGGGCATTGCAATGATATAGAAGTCTACGACCAACTTCTATTCATACATGGGATGAGCTTGGGGAGAAACTCTGGAACCATTTTGAGGATAAAATTTACCATCTACCCCTATTTGAGAAACTTAACTACCATCAAGAGATCCCCTCATGAATTTATGATAGATTTTAATATCTGAATTCAAAAGACCTGGGATATAATTCCTCCTTTATTTAAACCCTCTTCAGGTAGTGCATTTCTATATTTCTTGAGAGCCTTAAATAATGATGTGGCTATCATGATCCAGTCCATGGGAGGAAACATCTTAACATATTTTTATGACACATATATCATAGTTAAAAAGTATTTAGTCTAAGATGGGAAGGTAGCCCCTAGGCCGCCAATTCCTCTATTTCCACAACCCCTCCCAATGTATCTTATTTTGGCACCCATTCCTAGAGAAATAAATAAACCAATTCCTCCTACTTTTCCCGCCAATGAGTTATATGGAGTCATAACTATGTTGTAAAATATTGGAAATCAAATGGTGACGATAAAGAGGAAAACAAAGAAGACCTTACCAGTCCCTCAATCAAGCATGTCATCCTAATAAGTATCCCTATCAAGGTAATTCCCAAGGAAAAATTCAAATAGGTAACTTTAGACCCCTAAAAAGCCAAACCCTACTGCTGCAAGCTCTTATAAGTTGATTGTTCTAATTCAGAACAACCTAACACATGGTTATGAGTGGTGTTACCCATGTAATCAACCCTACGATCAAAACTCTTGAAAAATTGGGGTTCTCAACCAAGCTCTGATGGTCTAAAGTGTATATAAATTCCAAGATAAACATGAAGATTCATTTCTAAGAGGATAAGAATCTCAGTGAAAAATATCAAATGAATCCACCCTTCTTAATTGGTAAAAGGGTGTGTTTTTTGGAGTAAATCAGGAAGTTGTAAATAGGGTTACTAGTCTAGTTCTAATCAACACAAGGTATAAGAAGAGGGATATGGAAGGAGAAACATATCCCATAGGTGGTTAAGAATCTAAAGAAACAAGAGAAGGTATAGTTGTTAAACCCTATGAATTGCAATAAAATCATATTGTTAAAAAGGATAATCTGCCTAAAAATCAAACTCAAACTAGTTAGCAATTGAGAGAGGATGTTGCTACAAAAATGTCCAATAAAATGTTATCCATATTCCTCTAAATATAGTGGAGTAAATGAATAAAATTGGCATAAATATGAATTTTTGGGAAGCCCTATCTAATCCAAGAGAAATATATTTGTTACAAGAATATTTGAGGAATTTTGATGACACAAGTGAACCAAAAAAAGGTACAGCAGGTGCTTATAAAGGTTTGTTGCAGCCAAGAGAAGGGGAAAGAAGAAATATCATTAAACCACCTCCCTTATATGTCTCCCTAATCATTAGTAAGAACCTTTTACATAATTTTATGATATATTCTAGAGCTAGTAGTTTTTATGCCCAATAATATTGTTGATTCATTAAGCATTAAGTATATAGCAGTCGCCAAAGGGTTTGTCCAACCAGATGGAACTTTTTTTAACACATTTAGAATCATATAATGTTTGAATCTTACTCTGTATGCATTTCTAATTATTTCATTCTTGCAAGGAAGTTTAGTCATTAACCTCCCTCCCTTCTTTACCATATGCCTTTCTATAGATTTTACTGTAAAGGTAGGGGATAATTGTCTATAGATTGGTCACATATGCTTCTTAGAACTAGATATAGAACTAGATTAACTATCAAATATGAGCCTGATTCCCATAATCACATTGATCCTCATACACTGGGCTTATGAATATGAATTGTGTTATACAAGATCAAGAAGAGAATGATGATCTTCATGAAGTATCCACATTTGTAGAGGTAGTTTCTGACATTCTACTTAAAATTTGGAAAAGGAAAAAAAATTAGTTTGATCCTTATGATCACATGGAATAAACAATATTAGGGAATTACTATATATATGAAGAAAATTCCCTCATACCTAACATTATAAATTCATAGGAAGATCAAGATGGGGTATGGAAGTGGTATTTTTCTGGATCAAGAAGTAATAATGGTGTTGGCGTGTGAGAGATTATTCTGCAAGGATAAAATGGTATCCCATGCACATCAACAAGGTTGCACTCCAATGGTGATAAGAAATCTCCAAGTAACCGATAAGTAAAATTAAACAACCAAAAATCATGCATGGAAAAAATAGGTATGCTCATTCTCATAGATCAAAAAAGAGGGTACATATAGGAGTGATGTGTAACTCTCATGCCTGAAAAAATATTTCCTATAAGAGAGTAAAGAGAGGAGTTATTCTTCCAAAGATTGAAAGTAAATCCTATGACTCCAAATCTCATTTGACAATGACAAAATCTATCATATGTCATATAACCCTATGACTTATGATCTCACCTAAGTGAGATGACTCACCATGTGAGGTGGAAAATACCCCGAGTGATGATGAGGAAAGTCACATACACCAATACCATCCTTCATCGAAGCTGAGGTAAAGGTCATGGTAAGCTAGAAAAGAAATAGAAATCCCCAATAAAACTAAGAAATATGTTTCATATGGGTCCCCAAAACTAAAGGCCTGATGAGGTACCCATGTACAAACTACAATATTTTCATAAAATAACCAAAGAAGAGAAATATGTCTTGGCATATAATCCTAATAAGGCACCCATGTACAATGAGGATCTCAAATAATGGATGAAAACCCAATGGGAAAATCATCCACTTACAATATATATGGTGGTGCAAATACACTTGTAGCATTTAATATGTTGTACATTGAGTTAGGGTCATTTAATTATCAAACCAGGGAGCATAGACTTAAATATTTCTAGTGTTCTATAGACAATTATAGTCGATCTAGGAGGTTGGAAATAAATAATTTTCACAACAATGTTGAAAGTAAAAAAAAGCTTAGAACTGAAAATGAATGGTTTCTAAATTATATCACTAAGACAAAGATGTAGATTCATAATGCATATACATAAAATAAATTGTTCCTTAGATAAACATGTAAGAAACAAAGCAATAAAAGGGTTTAGTAGTCCACAAGTGGGCCCTGACTTGGGTGTGAATCCCTCCTAAATTTTGCAACTAGAAACTAATGAACATAATGCATATCTTTATTGACTTTGCATAATCATTACATCAAGGAAAAAATGATCAAAGCAATCCCCTTTTTGAATCTAACTCGGACTATGAATGTTTATGAATAAATAATATATGAATTATATTCATTACCAACACCATCCCTTTCTTGTATACCCTCTCATTTACAACAAGATGTGATAATAAGAAGAGTACAATAAGGAGTTTCAACAAACTAAGTGAGAAATCTTCAATAGAACAAGTGAAAGATTCAATCATATATTATGGAACTCATAATAGGTGTTCATCTAACAAACACATAAAAAATGTTCAAGTTATCAACCGATTCTTTCAATCACAAGTTACCTCAATCGATCATTTCTTCACTAGTTTGCAATGAATGACCAAATCAAATGTTGAGTTTTTTCCCAGTTCTAGACATTCCAGTTGTAACTTCTTCTTCGATGACATGTACAGAATTACGTTCCATTCTTCATAATTTCCAAAATATCTTCATAACATGGGCTCTTTGTTGTAGATGATTTCCTTTGGATGTGTATGGGTTGCTACGGAAAGGTTCTTTTCTTTCATACGAGTTGTTAAAGGAGATTCCTTTATTGCATATGAGTATCTGCATATGGAAAATTTCTTACAACCAAGAGTGGAATCAACACATATCATCATCTAAACAACTTATTGAGATAATAATAATAAATACACACAAAATACCACAAAATAAAGATAACTAGATATAACTATATTAATTAGTAATTATGCCAAAAATTCAAGGTTGTAATAATAATAATAATAATGTTCAATAGTGTACTTGGAAAATACATTGACATAACTACAATGGCTTGATCAAAATACAAAAGATGAGTTTTTATAAAGGAAATTAACACAACTCATCACACCCCCAAGATTAATCTCTTGAATTTACTCATTCAAGGGCTTCATATCTTTTCTATTGAAAACTACATTCACACCTGAAATCAATTGGGGTATTTATTCCTTCTTTATCTAACAAAAATAGCCACCATTCCTCATGAATCTACTCCAAACTCTATCTTGGACCCTCTGATCAACTAGTAAATTACATGTCCATGGTTGTATTGGAAAGTGAAATATTTGAGGGTGATAACATATAGGAAACCACTCATCCCCACATTCATTTTTTATCTTCATGTATGTGTTCACCATGCATAGTGTGGGAATTATGTTGGGATATGAGTGCATTTCCTTTCTTTGTAGTTCAAGTGATAATTCTTCCCCTCTGAGTCCGCATGATGTCACAACTTGAATACCATGTTTTCTTATCATTTCTATGACTCCTACACAAGTTGTTATCCTCATTGGTAATACTTTGTTTTTAATTACATCCTCTTCCATATAACTATCATATGATTCTTTGGTTGCATCTGTATTGGTTGCCTCAACTCTAATATACAATGGTTGGACCTTCTCCAAATTTTTATATTCATCCATCTATTTGGATCTTTCTAAATCATTTTAAATATACGAGCATAGGGCCTTGATCTGTACATCTGTAATATATAGAATTGAGATCTAATCCCAATCATAGGGAAGGTCATAGTATTGCAAATAAAACTCGCATAAAAAAATTTAGAGTTCATATGTATTATTCTAATATAAAGTAAATAATATCCTAGCTGAGATGATATCATATATCATGTCATAATTAATGCAGGTAATTTTATGTTGCAGCATATTATCTTTCAAGTAGTTAGCATAAACACTTGTTGGGGGTCCACATTTCAATATTTCATGTGTTACCTGGACTGTTTCTCCCTGTTTCTAATTCATCCTCTTAATCTCTTTATCCTTGTCCTCTAGTTCTTCCTTATACTGAGATATGAGGGCTTATTTCTCCTTTTCCCATTTTCCTTTGATCCTTTTAATGTAGGTTTCTAATTATAACATCAAATTGTCAATGCCTAGTCCCATAGTCTATGTTTCCATCTCACTACAAGATGGTTTCACATGTTCCCTAATAATTTCTTGCATAAAAATTTGGGTTTGCAATGGTGTTACATTTTATTCTTGCACATTATCATGTTGTGTTTTCTCAACAACTTTCTCAATTGCTTGGTCAACAACTACAGGAATTTGTTATTGTTCTTGTTGCTTAATTACTTGCTTAAAAACTATTGGAATTTGTTGGTATTCACTTCCTCCTCCAACTTCCTCTTCTTATCTCTCTTCATGACCTTCCACTTCTTGAACTTCCTCCTTATTATGAGTTTACACTTCTTACTCCTCCATGGGTTGCTCAGAGTATTTTGGTCTATGAAATGCAGTATCAGTATCTCCCTGCTCTTTGTCTAATTGTTAAGGCTCAAAGTTTCCCTCTGTAACTTCCAAATCACTATCTAGTGAGATGGGTTGTGACTGTGTTAGACAGGAGATTTTTGGAAATTTTTTTCTAATCCTATGGGATCACCTAGGTTATGTAGGAATAGAATGATAAGATTTATGTTTGGCCTTAGAAGTGGATATTTCAGGAGAGGAGAACTCCAATAGAGTTTCAACTATAAAAATTATTTCTAGAGAGATATGTATAGAGTTCCCTTCAGTAGGAGGTAGACATTCAGAAGTTAGGGGTTCTTGAGGTTGGGAGGTAGATTTTGTAACCTCTATCATATCTACAAAATATATTTTAATGTGTCTTCTTATTTTTCCCTTGTTTATCAATAAAGTTTAAATATGTTTTACCCTTACAAATTCTTCCCATATTATTTGTGGATTATCCCTTTGTAGGGTGTGTTTAACCACTAGGGTTATAAGACAATGATGTAATAATGTTGCCCTACCTCTATGTACTTCTTGACTCATTTTCTTCAACATTTCATTCAAGAAATTTGGGATATTTACTTAATGGTTGTTCTTCAGATGATTCAACAACTTAAAATGCACATTGTTTAATTTAGAATATCTCCCCTCACAAGTAAAGTATTGAATAATGAAATTGGAAAATTATTCCCATAAGGGTTTAAGAGATGTTCTAAATGTACCTTGTCTTTTTAATATGAGCTCATCATCATCATCTGCAACCTCCCTCCTTGTTGATTCTAGATTGGAATTTTCTGGGAACAGTTCTCCTTGAGCTGGTAGACTAGTAAATTCTTCCAAAATTTCATCACTTAGCCTAACTTCTAAGCCTTTTACCCTTGCCTCTCCATTGTTGAGTGTATCAAAAAATTATGTCACAATTTCTTGATCAAAACCCTTAAATTTTTTAATTTAATTCATCCAACCATGGTTCTCAAAATAATACACAATCTGAGGATGACTCAAAATTTGCAAATGCACAGTGGACTCATGTATAATCAAGTCACCTCCCATGGAAGATACACAACTACTTCTGGGTTCAATACATAAAAAATAAAATTCTACCTTGAAATAAATTTACACAATTGAGTTATATTGATTGATTTTCATCTTTTGAAACTTTGTTACTGATAGGACAATCGAAATAGTTAAATGTAATCCAATCATTAATGGATACATGACAATATGGAGCATATGAAGAAAATTGATGTGAAAACATTGGCTTATGTGGAGGAGGTAAAGTGGACACATTATTTCTTGAAAGGTGGTAGTATTTAAATATTGCGCATGCATGAGGACTCGAAATAACTCATAATTAAATATAATTAAACTAATCATACTTTATTAAATTGATAGATGAATGCACGTATCTCATTGTTTGTTTACAACGATTGTTAATGTGTGTTTAATTGGTGTTGGGAGATCCTTACTACAACCAGATGATTCCGTAAGAGGGAACTCCACTCTATTGGGGTGCAAATCATTTCTTTTCCATCATCCACATGTGTATGCATCCTTGATCTCTGTCATGCAACCATGATTTTTGCCAAATAATAAAGACAAAATAGGGGCTTATTTCATGTGGTTGTAATTGAAAATTTTAGTCATTATAATCTCTCGTTGTGATGGATATCATGCCCTCCTGCAATCATTTGACACAAAAACACGCAAAACAAAAACTTCACAAAATAATTGTGTTAGCATAGTGTTGTTGATCACCTAGAAACTTAGATCACAACAATTTTATTATTTGAGTTTTGAATATTCAGCAAGCTGAATGCACCAAGGCCACTTAAATCTCTTCAATCCTCTAAAATATCAGAAGGTGAGCCAACATGCTCAACCTTTGAGGTTAATTATGATATCCTTTATTCCATTCTTCTTTGACCTCCTCTGAATAGTTCCATGAATGAACCTTTGTTAACTGTATTTTTGTACAATCTCAACCTGTGGCCATTAAACAATAGCTTGAACCTCATAGGATCTATGGTAGTAATCTTTACATCTCTGTTAGGAAATTTCTTCTCAATTTCATAGGGGTCTAGCCACCTTGTTCTGATATTTCCTATATGATCCTTATATTTTGAATCAAACAAGAGTGCCCAGAAACCTTCTTGGAACAATCAGTTATTCCATTTGAATCTTTGCTTCTACACTACCTCTATGTTATGTACTTCATGTATTCTCAATTCATTCAACTCATTGAGTTGAATAATTCTATCTTTTAGCTTCTGATAAATCTATTCCTACCTCAAGTGTAGTCCTCAATGTTTTGTGCTCAAATTCAATTAGAAAAACAAAAGTCTTGCCATATAAGATTTCAATTGGTGTGAAGTCAGTTGTGGTTTTCCATGTTGTGTTGAATTCCCAAACTTCTTCTGGAATCATATCTTCCCAGTCTTTCATGTGGAGTGCAATGATCTTTGTAAATATGGCATTTATCTCTCTATTTGTAACCTCTTCTTGGCCATTATATTGGGGATGGTATGGTGTAGAATTACTATGCCTGATTTTTTACTCACTAACCACATTAGAAATTACAACAACAGTTAAATGTGTACCTTGATCTGTTATAATTTCACTTATAACTCCATATCTGGTGAAGATGTTCTCATCTAGGAATTTAGCTATCTTTTCACATTTCTAGTTTGGCAATGATTTCACCTCCATCCACTAGGCTAGGTAATATGTGCATACCAGGATATACTCTTTTTTCTTAGATGAAGGTTCAAAAGGCTACAGAACCAACTGAGGATGCAATGACATCTCATCAGACTTAGTGGGCTTTCCCATTCTCTGGAATTTGTCACATCTCTTGGTATATAGTCTTGCATCCTTATGTAATGTTGGCCAATAATAAATAGTAGTAAACACCTTCTGTGTTGTTATCTTTGCATCAAAATGTTCTCCATAAGGTTCGTTGTGGCAGTATTTGAGGACATAAAATATATTCTCATCATATATACACCTTCTCATTACTTGATCTTTTCCTGTATGAAATAGAAATCCAGCTATCCAAGAAAAAGATAAAATATTTTCAACTATGTATCTTTTCTCAGAGTATAATTAATGTGGAGGTGTTTTACCTGAGACCGAGTAGTTGGTTATGTCTGTATACCAGGGTTGTTTTGTATAAATAGAAAATAAGTGCTCATCTGGAAAGGAATCATCAACTTCTTTCTCCTCACAATTGGTCTCCAACCTGAAGAGGAAATATGCTACCACATTATCCTTTCCATATTTTTCCACTATGGTGACATCAAATTTTTTCAATAGGAGCAGCCACCTTATGATTCTGTTGCTTACTACTGATTTTTTATAAGATATTTAATAGCAACATGATTAGTGTGACTAAACATTGGATATCATGTGATGTAGGGTCTGAATTTGTTAATATAATATACAACCGTCAAGAACTCCTTTTTCTATTATTGTGTAGTTTAATTCTACATACTGCAAGTTCTTGCTAACATAGTTTATTACATAATTTAGGATTCCATCTTTTTGTCCTAGGATGGCTCCAATAACATGATCTGATGCATCTATGTGGATATGAAAAGGAATGTTCTAGTCAGGTCATCTCAACATAGGAGCAGTAGTTAACATCTATTTCAAAATTTGAAAATCACCTTCATTGTGCTCATTCCATATAAAATCAACATCCTTTCCTAGCAATGAAAAAAGTGGTGTTGTAATTTTTCTAAATTCTTGTATGAATCTTCTGTAATATCCAGCAGGGCCTAGAAAGCTTCTAACATTCTTTTATTTTCTTGGTGTTGGAAGGTTGAATATGATAGACACCTTTTCTGGATAAACTTGAATTCCTTTTGAGGAAAGGTAGTGCCCCTGAACTATACCTTCTGACATCATCATGTAGCACTTCTCATTACTTAAGGATAAATTTTGATCCTTGCATCCTTTCAATACCTTTTCCATATTTTTCATAGTTTCATCAAAAGTATTGTCATGTACATTGAATTCATCCATATAAACTCCCATGCAATCATTTGTCAAATCAGAAAAAATACTCAAGACTTCCCTCTCAAATGTAGCAAGTGCATTACACAAGCCAAATGGAAGAACTTAATAGGAAAATGTTACCCATAGACATGTGAAGGTATTTTTTTTTTCCTCTGGTGAAATTTAGATCTAATTATAACCACTATATCCATCAAGAAAATAGAAGTGTTTCTTACCAACTAGGGTATCAAGAACCTGATCAATGAAGGGAAATGGGAAGATATATTTATTTGTAGCTGATTTTAGCTCTCTATAATCAACAAAAATTCTCCATTTCCCATTCTTCTTTGGTACAATTACAAGAGGTGACACCCATCAACTATCTGGTATGGGTTATATAAATCCATCATCCAGTAATCGTATCTAAATTCTGTAACTCTATGAATTATCTAAGAATTTTTTTGATGATGTGGTCTTCAGAATGTAGAGTGAAGAAGGTCCATCCACATCAAATGATGTTTCTACCCTTAGGAAGAATAGAAATGGTGTATTAAATGTCTTCCCACTCCACAAAGGAAAATAAAGGAAGTATTACAAAGAACTCTAAATCTGGTCCACTGAAACATGACATAGGTCTAGCATACATGTGCAAGGGAACCAAAGGTAATGCCATTAAAGTAGAAATATCAGAGTATAAGAAGGGAACGTTCACTAAAATAATTTCCATATGAGGTAAATGCTAAGAAACAACTCCCACTACAATAGAAAGAGGATCCATAAGTAGAGGTGGATTAGTTATGGTCTTTGAAATAGTGGAAGTGATAAAAGTCTCAGAAGGGGCACTCTAAACAAAGGATATGAATGAATCCTCTAAAACACATGTAAAAGGAAGAGAAAATCCCTATACTGTAACACAAGTAGGCATTGTGAAGAGACAAATAAGTTCTGATAAATACTTATCCCAAAAACATTACTCGATAAATAAAAGAGTAATTTATAATAGTTATGAATCATTAACACATTAAGGAGGAGTATAAGAAACCTCACATAATGGATGTGGAACAGTGGTAGATGTAATAAGATTACAAGGATGGGAAAAAGAATTCCTAATGATTGATGGGTAAAGAAAGGTTTCAAAATACTTTGAAACATTTCTAAGACAAGGAGGAGAGGAGTCCACATCAGTACTCTCATCATCATAACTAGAAGAAAAAACCTCATCATCAAGAATAGGAGTAGGAAAATATGTGTCAACATAACTATTATTACATGAAGTAGGTGGGGAAACAAATTCATTAGAAGAAGAAGCAACAAGAGAAATATATGAAGGGTTTCCAAATAAGGACTAAAGAATGCTCCAAATTATGCTAGGAAACTCTGTGTGTGCCACATTAGGGTTGATATGCCTATAAATATATGTCAACAGATGGCCAAAAACCGTGTTATAAGTTTCAATCTAGTCTTATAGCTGATCAAGATCATTGGGGGCAAATAATTTTCCATATAAGTAGAGATAAAGGTCATCATGAATAAGGAAACATTCCATGCTCAAATGCCACAGTGCATAACTAGCCCTACCAAGAAGAAAAGGTGGAGGCTATGATGCATTAATGGTCCTATAAAGTGTAGGTATGAAAATAACATCCTCCATGGTGCATCCATAAAAAGATAAATAAGTGCAGAAGATTTACAAGGAAAAACACGCTTAAATGGACATTAGACTCAGCCAAAAATATGTCTGGAATGCAAGAAAATAAGGGTGAAAAAACACATAAAAGGTTGCAAGATGTTAGACTCAGTTGAGAATGCATCTCCATGCAATTACAAGACCCAAGAACAATGATAACCCCCTATTTTTGGTACTTTATAAACAATACATTGGTTAAAATAAGGTTTGTTTGTACAACGTGAAACAATTGACCACTCACCTTACAGTAGGTGAAAAATCAAGAAAGAGCGAAATTAGTGAAATGAAACTGTAAATAAGCACAAAAGGAAAAAATAAAGTAAAAGGGGAAAAAGAAAGTTCAATGTGAGAAAAAAGTGTCTCATGTTGCATAAGGGGCTCCCTTGCCACAAAGTTGTGATAGAAGCACTCACTAGCCCACAAGTAATAACAAGAGCACTACAATGCAAATATGACTTAGAAATGAGTCTGACAGCCTCCAAGATGCAAAAAAATACTCCAGAAAGTAAAAGGGCCCAAAAAAGGATGCTACACACCTCCACAAAGATTAGTGACAAAAATGTCTAATAACCTTAGCTACCTACTTAATTAATTTCCTCCTTTTTAAAATTAGAAAAAACACTCGAGACTTAGATTAAATTTTTAACAAACTCGGTTTCCAAAAAGAACGGGCTAAAAAATGAAAGGAGAAAAAAGTACAATAGGTCGAGCCACATGGAGGGGTGGAAAATCACCTATTAAAATATCCAAGTGTTCAGTGAAAAGAGCATCAAACAAAATCCTATCAGATACTAATTTGTTAGAACAATCACATGTCAACAAAAAGCATGGCAGAAGATATTGTCCTAGAGGCCGCTAGCCTTACAAATAGCATAAAGCACGAAGGTCTCTGGAAGAGTCAAGGGGAAGATGAGGTAGGGCTCACTGGAGCACAAACCAAGTCGAGGGTTGGGACACCAAGGCATGCCAAGTGGAAAAAATAAACAAATGGCCAAGGACATGACTGAGTAGGGTCAAACCCAACATAGACAACGAGGGGTCCAAGCTGAAATTTAAGAAATCCAAAGCCGACAAGGGAAATAAAAGCATGCAGACCAAGTTGGGTCTTATTTCAATAGGGCCAAGCATAAAAAACTTGTAAAAATAAACCACCAAGAAAATAATCCTATGCTGACACAACTAACTAAGAAAGAGATGAACTCATAAAAAATAGAGGATAGGTGTAGGATAGCCTAAATCATGACAAAATAGGAGGAGAATGGAGTTAGAAACATAGATTTTTAACAAAAAATAACTTTTTAATGAAAAAATCAAATGACCATCAACCATGGGAAAATACCTCCAAACACACTTTCCTCTAAAGATAGTTGCTGCAAGCTAAGATTAGCTGAAAAACATCTGAAAGTTGCACAAGCATAAAATCCCAAAAAATAACACAAACTCCAAAAAACTAGAACTGTTAAATCCACTTAGCAAGAATCGAAACATGATTAAACACTTGCATGAGAAGCAGTTAAAATGAAATTGGAAACAATTAGCAACAATGAAAAATGAGTGCATGTTACCGAATCACAACTTTGAAACCATGAGATATTTTTTTATTGACGAAATTTTAACGCCCCCCCTTTTTTAAATAATTCACGAATATAATATTTCCCATCACTTCTTTCTTGCTTTGCATTCATAATGAATCAGGGGGGGCCACTAGGTATTTAATGCATTATTTAATTTATTTAACACTAAGTGGTTTCGTGGCATTCTTAATTTTCTGGTTGCCTTCATGAGATTGATATTTATTTTTCATTATTTTTATCAATGTGGATGGTGAGTTTTCAATTATGGATATTGAGTTTCACTTTGTGATATCTTATTTCAATTTCCAAACTCACATTATGATATTTTTATTCTTCCCATTTTGGAAATAATATTTTGAAGAAGAGATTAGGCCAAGGTGAGGTTTTGAGGTGATTCCGGTTGACCGTAAAGTTGATTGATTGACTACATCTTTTCACCTAGTTTTTTTATTTTGACTATGCTTTCTTCATATCGACTACAAATATCAAAGGCAATAAGATCAAAATCATACAATTAAATGTTATCTTCATATTTGGAAATTTCTATTGCCATGGGTTTTGAGTTTAATAATATAGCATGTTTGTGTATGAATTTTAGCATGGCTCGAATGGAATTTTGGAAGGTGATTTTTTAAGGTTTATTATAATGTATGTCTCTCATTCAAACCATAGATCAAATATCCATCCCAAAAATACCACTTTTCAAGGAAGATGAGATGGCAACTGGCTAATGGTTAAGCTCATAGTGGCGAGTTAATGCAGAGTACCTATTCATTGAATTACCATGTATGGACATTGAACTATGGGAGTTCTTGATTTTTGAGTCATGTGTTCATAATTTTTTGTTGTGAAGAGATTTGAACTCGTTTGTTTTTGGTTTTGGGCAAGTTGGTATTGTTGGCTATGAGTTTGAGTTTTTTTTTGTGAGTAAGTACGTGGCGGAGCTTTACAGGTATGATCTATCATTTAGATAGTTTTTTTTATATCCTTATTTAGTTCTTTGTGTGCATGCGAATGAAATATGATAGTTCTTTCCCAATTCCATATTGAATATTTTTTCTTTGGAATTTAAAGTCTTCCTCAGGTCGTTATTTCTCATACCCTTCTGTCAAACTTTAAAAAAAATATAAATGGTGAAATGGGGTTGTCATTTGCAATTCATAAAGATAGTTTTTGAACCATTATTTGATTCTTTTGAAGGCATGCGGTCAATTATTTTTCCAATATTGATATCTAGCATATCACATAATATGAAAACGCATTTCTTTTTAAAACCTAGTTATTTATCTGGTCACCGTGAAGTGGAGCTTATATCATTATTGTGGAAGCATGTCAAAAAGGAGATTTTGAGTTACAGTTTTATTTTTTGGGTGTGTAATGGAAGTGCATTGTTTGGTGACAAATGATCTTAATCTTTTATTTTGCATTAAAATGTTTTTAATCAACCGTTGAATGATTGTGAAACACCAAGCATTGCGCTGCTTTTTTCTAAAAGCTATTTTAGCAAATACCACATTTGTCTACTTATTTGACATAATTTTCAATATTTTCAGTCATTACGGTTCTTTGATGAAAAATAGATATCGGTCATTCATCTTTTTGGTAAAAAATTG